>JAGTYA010000027.1:2450110-3675165 GCA_024291935.2 Okapia johnstoni | reverse complement strand
ATGGTTTAATCCAAGTCACTGAAATGGAAATGTCTAATAAAACTGAAAATAATATTTAGTTAACTCCCTATGTGCATTGAAAACATGACTGGGAAAGCAACATGACTTTCCCAGTCAAGAAAAACTTGTTCAGGGACTTACCCAGCAGCCCAGTGATTAAAACCCCTTCCAATGCAGGGGATGTGGGTTAGATCCCTGGGTAGGAAGCTAAGATACCACATGACTCATGGCCAAAAACTCAAAACAAAACAGAAGCAATATTGTAGCAAATTCAATAAAGATTTTAAAAATGGTCCACATCAAAAAAAAAAAATCTTTAAAAAAATGAAATAGAAAAACTTGGTGAGGGAAGCTAGATGAAAATAAGCATACCCTCCCCAAGCATACAGTCCCCGCAGAGCCAGATCTGTAGCAATGGTGTGATTCTCTTTTCCTCTAATAGAGCCACTCATAAAATCTTCTAAATAAAATTGGTTTCTTTCAAATTTACAATGATCATTTCTACATGGATATTCATCATCAACAAGCTGTGCCTTTAACCCAGGGAATCACTGAAATGTGGCAGGCATGTCTCTCTAGAAATATACCAGACTGATGTGCTATATCCATTGACCTTTCCAAATAATCTTGCTTTGTGAACAAAAGGCAATGTTAATTTCCTCAAGAGTAGGAGCTGATGCAGCTGACAAAGATACAAGAAAAAATGACATAAGAGCAGCAAACTTCAAAGGTGCTCTGGATGCTGAAATAATGATAGCAAAGGAGTTGGGTGACCTTGAGAATGACAGCAAACTAAAGAGGGATTTAGAGGTGCCCAAGTATAATGTATTCACAGACACTTTTTATTTCAAATGGACAAGCAATGGAGCAGAATTAATGCCCTGTGGAACTCATGGCTGTGCATTGAAATCCACCAAGTTACCAAGACTTATGGGCCTTCTGAACAACCCAGTTGAAGGTGGCACCCTTTAAGTTGTGTCTGAGCAGCAGCATTCAGATTCGATGTTCTGATCCTTGAGAAAAATACAAAGCAGTCACTTTGAGCTAAGGTGCCAGATTACAGCTGTGTTTCAGCTTGGATTCCTTCTGTAGCATAAAACTTGCTGACTAAGGCAATAAGATTTGATTTATTTTTCCTTTTAATGGTGTTTATCAGACTAGAATTGGTCTCTTGTTACCAGTCTGAACACATTGGGCTTTGCTGGATATCTAACTTGGCACATTTATTCTAACCTCATTGTGGATATCAGGAAATGAATTTGCTAATTAATAGTAGAAACCAAAGAATAAGCATAGAGAATAGAGACGAAAACAGACTATCCTTTAGGAATGGTGTCCAACTATATTTCAGATGACTTCTAGTTGGCCAAATAACACATAAAAAATTGCTCAGGGGCTTTCAGCCATGAACAATCAGAGAAAATGAAAGAACAGCAGATTGAATGTAGAAATAATTTGTCATTTCAAAACTTCCAAAGTGCAATAAAAGACCACTTGGAATCTAATTGAAATGATTCTGGGAATGAAATGGCATCAATGCTTGGTGAAGGCACATTAGGAAAATACAGTTGCTTGAGTGAAAAACTAATGGAGCCCTCAGTCTGACCTAATGGTGCATGAGGAAGGCACCTTCTAGGGTCACCTACAACAGCACCATCACCATGATGGAGCACATGGAAGACGATAGACCAGGCAGCACCCTCAGGGTGGACATCAGCGAAGCCCCCTCTGACTTCAGCTAGGAGAACTTGGGATAAGAACAAAATACAGTGTGTATGTGTTAATCACAGCCTCCTAATTTATCCCTCTGTACAAACCTATATGGGAAAAGAATCTGAAAATGATAGAAATATGAACATGTATAACTAAATCACTTTGTGTACACATGAAACTAACACAACATTTTAAATCATCTATACTCCAATATAAAATTAAAAATTTTTTAAATAAATAAATAAAAACCAGGCTTGGCCAAACTCTCCACAAGCATCCTCTTTCTGGCTTCTCTGAAGGGTGAAGACTATTTCTCCCTTCCCTACAGAAGTAAAAGGGCACAGGTTTAAATGGAACAAAAGGCCTGAACCCTACATTTCTTTAAAATCATTCTGTTTTATTCAACCAATATTACCTGAACATTACGAAGTACTAGGCACATTCTGTAAGTAGCATTGAGAGCCCTACAAGTTACAACACTTATTTTCATAAAGTCACCACTTCTGTTGTTTAGTTGCTAAGTCATGTCTCTTTGTGATCTTGTGGACTACAGCCCACCAAGCTTCTCTGCCCATGATATTTCCCAGACAAGAATACTAGAGTGGGTTGCCATTTTCTTCTTCCGGGGATCTCCCCAACCCAGGGATTGAAACTGCAGCTTCTGCATTGGCAGGCAGATTCTTTACCAATGAGCCATCAGGGAAGCAATGTGATTATAATATGATATGGTTACACTAAAAACATTCAGGAAGTCAAGAATAATTTTTTCCATCTAAGAATGCACACATATGGAGAGGCCTGCAGATAAGGCCAACAATGAGAAGGAAATAAATGGAGGGAATCATCAGACTGCTATTGCCAAGGTCACTGAGGGCGTTAATACAGCAAGAGTCAGGTTGCCATTCAGCTGTCGGGGTGGGGGGTTAAATTTAGACCCTAAGCATTAACAGAGGCTTCCCAATAAACCCTTCCCTGAAAGAATAGTCTATTTTCTTTTTCTCTAATCCCTTTCCTCACATTTTCCCTTGAACCTGCTCCAAAAAAGGCATTTGATTCCTCCAGTCCATTAAGATAGCTTCTGTCAAGGTCACCAATAATCTTTATGTTGTAGAATTTATAATGAATTTTCAATCCTTAAAAATGTGATCTTCCAGAAACACTTAATAGAATTACCACTTCCTTTTTCCTGAAACACATTGTTCCTGTGGCTTCTGGGACACCAGACTCTCATCCTACCTCAAAGATTGCCTTCCATCATCTTGTATTTCCTCCTCATTTCCTGTCATTTTAAGTGTTGGGGACCCTGGGACTCAGCCCTCCACAGCTCAGCTCTGCTTCAAACTAACTTTCTAGCATAGCTCATTCAGTCTCACACTTTCAAAAACATCTGAGTGTTGATGACTCCCACATGTATACTTATAGCCTAGACCTCCTCCATGAATATCTCACTGCCCACTAAATATTTTTGGGAGTCTTGTAGGAAACTTAGCCTTACCATAACCCAGAAGAAACTGCTTACTCCTCCCAACCTGTTTCTGCTCTGATCTTACCCGTCTCGGTTACTAGTTTCTCCACTTTTCCTTCATTCATGGAAGAAACCCTGGCATCACCCATGACTCTTTTCTTTCTCTTACATCCCACATCCAACTCAACACAAAATCTCTTTCAAAATACACCCATAATTTGACCACTTCTCAGCAATTCCACTGCCCAAATCATGGTCCAAGCCGCAGTCACGCCTCACTGAGAATAATGTAACAGTCTCCTCAATTGATTTCCCCGCTTCTGTTCTTATGACCAGAGTGATTGTTCAAAAAGTCAGATGCGATCATGGCACTCCTGTGCTCCAATCCCTCCAATGGCTTCCCACCCAAGTCAGAGCAAAACCAACAGCTTCTTCCCAACTCTGCTACTCTAACCTCACCCTCATCAGCACCCCCTTCTCCCTGCTTACTCAGTCTCGGCCACTCCAGGCTCCCTTGTCCCCTTTTCCTGCTTTTCCTAAGTTGCTCATACTACCAGCTGACATATTACCTGTTTTTGTGTGTATGTTTGTTTACCAACCTCTACCAGAATGTAAGCTCTGTGAGGGTCAAGGTTCTGTCTCCTGTGTTCACTTGTATACCGCCAGCTCTCAGAATGGTGCCAGTTGTGGAGTGGATACACAATAAAAACTTACTGACTGACCACATGAATGAACATAAACAGTTCCTAGAACCTGAGCTCTTAAAAGAAAGCTAATTCTTTAGAACGCCATCAATGCCAGTTCACCCAAATAGCCTAGAGACATGCCAGAACCATAGAATTCCAAACAAAACATACACACAAATGCACACTCATACACACAGAGTAGTTACTGAAATTCTCATAATTCAATACAGCTGTGATCATTTACAAAGTTCCCTGGTGGCTCAGAGGTTAAAGCATCTGCCTTCAATGCGGGAGACCCGGGTTCAATCCCTGGGTCGGGAAGATCCTCTGGAGAAGGAACTGGCAACCCACTCCAGTATTCTTGCCTGGAGAATCCCATGGACGGAGGAGCCTGGTGGGCTACAGTCCATTGGGTCGCAAAGAGTCGGACACTACTGAGCAACTTCGCTTACTTACTTACTTACTGATAACTTTATGCTAGCTTCATTACCCCACATTGTGTTCTGTTTTATACTTGGACTAGATTCGTACTTGGACCCTATCTGAGAAGTAAAGTCAAGGTTCTTTTTTTTTTTTTTTTAGTTTATTTTCTATTTTTTAACTTTACAATATTGTATTTGTTATGCCATACACTGACATGAATCCACCATGGGTGTACATGTTTTCCTCTTCCAGTACCCCCCTTCCACCTCCCTCCCCATCCCATCCCTCCGGGTCATCCCAGTGCACCAGCCCCGAGCACCCTGTATCATGCATTGAACCTGGACTGGCGATTCATTTCATATATGATAATTTACATGCTTCCATGCCATTCTCCCATGTCATCCTGCCCTCGCCCTCTCCCATAGAGTCCATAATACTGTTCTATTTATCTGTGTCTCCTTTGAGGTCTCACATACAGGGTTATCTTTACCAATTGGCTAAATACCATATATATGTGTTAGTATACTGTACTGGTGTTTTTCTTTCTGGCTTACTTCACTCTGTATAATACGCTCCAGTTTCATCCATCTTAATAGAACTGATTCAAATGTATTCTTTTTAATGGCTGAGTAATATTCTATTGTGTATATGTACCACAGCTTCCTTATCCTTTCATCTGCTGATGGGAATCTAGGCTGCTTCCAAGTGCTGGCTATTATAAACAGTGCTGCGATGAACATTGGGGTACATGTGTCTCTTTCAATTCTGGTTTCCTCAGTGTGTATGCCCAGCAGTGGGATTGCTGGGTCATATGGCAGTTCTATTTCCAGTGTTTCAAGGAATCTCCACACTGTTATCCATAGTGGCTGTACTAGTTTGCACTCCCATCAACAGTGTAAGAGGGTTCCCTTTTCTCCACACCCTCTCCAGCATTTACTGCTTGTAGACTTTTGGATAGCAGCCATTCTGACTGGCGTGAAATGGTACCTCATTGTGGTTTTGATTTGCATTTCTCTGATAATGAGTGATGTTGAGCACCTTTTCATGTGTTTGTTAACCATCTGTATGTCTTCTTTGGAGAAGTGTCTGTTTAGTTCTTTGGCCCACTTTTTGATTGGGTGGTTTATTTTTCTGGAATTGAGCTGCAGGAGTTGCTTGTATATTTTTGAGATTAACTGTTTGTCCATTGCTCCGTTTGCTATTATTTTCTCCCATTCTGAAGGCTGTCTTTTCACCTTGCTTATAGTTTCCTTCGTTGTGCAAAAGCTTTTAATTTTAATTAGGTCTCATTTGTTTATTTTTGCTTTTATTTCCAATATTCTGGGAGGTGGGTCATAGAGGATCCTGCTGTGATTTATGTCAGAGAGTGTTTTGCCTATGTTTTCCTCTAGGAGTTTTATAGTTTCTGGCCTTATGTTTAGATCTTTTATCCATTTTGTGTTTATTTTTGTGTATGGTGTTAGAAAGTGTTCTAGTTTCATTTTTTTACAAGTGTTTGACCAGTTTTCCCAGCACCACTTGTTAAAGAGATTGTCTTTTCTCCATTGTATATTCTTGCCTCCTTTGTCAAAGATAAGGTGTCCATAGGTGCGTGGGTTTATCTCTGGGCTTTCTAATTTGTTCCATTGATCTATATTTCTGTCCTTGTGCCAGTACCATACTGTCTTGATGACTGTGGCTTTGTAGTAGAGCCTGAGGTCAGGCAGGTTGATTCCTCCAGTTCCATTCTTCTTTCTCAAGATTGCTTTGGCTATTCAAGGTTTTTTGTATTTCCATACAAATTGTGAAATTATTTGTTCTAGGTCTCAGAAGAATACCGTTGGTAGCTTGATAGGAATTGCATTGAATCTATAGATTGCTTTGTGTAGTATACTCATTTTCACTATATTGATTCTTCCGATCCACGAACACGGTATATTTCTCCATCTGTTTGTGTCCTTTTTGATTTCTTTCACCAGTGTTTTATAGTTTTCTATATATAGGTCTTTTGTTTCTTTAGGTAGAAATATTCCTAAGTATTTTATTCTTTTCGTTGTGATGGTGAATGGAATTGTTTCCTTAATTTCTCTTTCTGTTTTCTCGAATAAATGCAAAAGAAACAAAAGAGACCATAGCAAAAATCAACAAAGCCAAAAGCTGGTTCTTTGAGAAGATAAACAAAATTGACAAGCCATTAGCCAGACTCATCAAGAAACAAAGGGAGAAGAATCAAATCAACAAAATTAGAAAGGAAAACGGAGAGATCACAACAGACAACACAGAAATACAAAGGATCATAAGAGACTATTATCAGCAACTATATGTAAATAAAAGGGACAACTTGGAAGAAATGGATAAATTCTTAGAAAAGTACGACTTCCCAAAACTGAACCAGGAAGAAATAGAAAATCTCAACAGACCCATCACAAGCACGGAAATTGAAACTGTAATCAGAAATCTTCCAGCAAACAAAAGCCCAGGACCAGATGGCTTCACAGCTGAATTCTACCAAAAATTTAGAGAAGAGCTAACACCTTTGCTACTCAGACTCTTCCAGAAAATTGCAGAGGAAGGTAAACTTCCAAACTCATTCTATGAGGCCACCATCACCCTAATACCAAAACCTGACAAAGATGCTACAAAAAAAAAAAAAAAAAAACTACAGGCCAATATCACTGATGAACATAGATGCAAAAATCCTTAAAAAAAATAAAGTCAAGGTTCTATTGCCTTTGAATAAAAATTTATACTAACATTTCTTGAAGAATTTGGGGGGAAAACTAGATACTAAACTTTAAGATATACATATCCTTCTACTAGAAATTCTATTCTAAGTATATAATCTAGTTAACCTACACTAGCCATATAACCTAGTGATCCATGTGTACACAGGGAGAGATGAATGGGAAATGTTCACTGCAGCATTATTTGTAACAGGGGAAAATTGGAAACAACCTAAATATCCACTAAAAAAGAATGAATGTATAAACTATGGTCTGTTCATATGGTAGAATACTAAACAGCCTCCAGAATTAGAGTCTCATTTATCAACTTGGATAAACCTCAAAGGCATTGTTGAGCCAACAAGCAAGTTGCAGGATGCATACCATGTAACACCACTTACATAAAGCTTGAAAGTGTGTGACAAGATACTGTATAGGATTTCTGGTGACAAAGGCAGCAGAGTAAAAGTACAAAATGATAAATACTAAACTTAGTAAGGTGGCTGCCTCTGGATAGGGAGTATTGGAAGGAAGGGTGGAGATCTGAACTGTATCTGTGATGACTTTTTAAAAATCTTATTGAAGTAAATCTCATACAATGTTGTGATAATTTCTTCTGTAGAGCAAAGTGAACCAGCTACACAAATGTATATAATACAAATTTATATAACACTCCCCCTGTCTCTTCCCCCTTGGCAACCACAGGTCTGTTCTCTATGTCTGTGACTCTGTTTCTGTTTCATAGATACACAGATTTACCTTCTATATATAAGTGATATCGTATGGTATTTGTTTTTTTCTTTCTGACTTTCTTAACAAAGAAAATACTCTGAAACAAACATGTCAAGATTTTAAGATATGCCAAAGCTTGACAGTGTTTCTCATTATGTCTCTCTGCTTTCCTATGTGCTTGAAATATTTTAGAAAGAATTCTGAAGCAGAAAGAATTCTGTTTCCCAAAGTAGGGAAAACCAGATAAAGAGCCCCCTTAACATAGTGCAATATTAATGAAGCTCGATTACATTTACAAGGGCATTCCAGGTGGTGAAAACTGTATTTGCATAATTGCTTGTTTTGGTAACACTAGTAGTAAGAATTAAATCATAAAGGACTTTATGTCATGCTAAGCAGTTGGAATTTTATTCTGTCGGCAATGTAAGTTCATTGAATTTTAAGCAAGGGAGTAACATAATTTGGTTTACATTTTAGTGAGATCACTCTTAGGGAGCAATTTGGGGAATAGAATGGAAGACTGAAGTGAATGGGGGTAGTCAGACCAGTTTGGAGACTAGTCAGATCCAGACAAAAGGTCCTGAACTCACCTAGTGGCATGGGGATGGTGAAAAGCAGATCTATGCTAAAGTATCTGAGAAATAAAAGACTCTGATTGGAAAATGCAGGAGATGTCCAGGGTGTCTTTCAATTTTCCAACTTGTTCAAACAAGTGAATAATGATGCACTTGGACAGGGAATTAGGGAGAAGCATAGATTCAGAAATAATGCATGCCAGTTCCAGCCATCCTCAGACATCACTGGTTAAGATACCCAGGAAGCAGGTGTATATCAACCGGTCTGCAGCTCTGGGAGAGGATTCAGAGCTAAAGATCCTTATTTGGTAAATAAGTATTCCACATCCATGGAAGCGAATGAGATCTGTCTGGAGAGTACGAAGACCAGAGATTAAGGAGAGAACAAAGGAAGGAACTCAGGTCACACGTTGGATGGGAGACGCCAAAGAGGATACCATGAAGAGGACTGAGCAGAAGTGGGTGGAAATGTGGAGAAAGAATTCAGAGATCACGCTTCCATGCCAAGAAGCCTGAGAGTTGGAACAAGTCAGCACAAGCCCTCTGCACTGGGATAATGGACAATGGATTCCTCTTTCTGAAGAGGAATTTCTCCATGTGGGTTTTGGGTGACTTAAAAGTGGATGTGTAAACCCATGAAAAACATTGGATATGTTGTCAAGAAAACTCAAGGGATCAAGTTCCATATGACCCCCCCCCCTTAAAACTGACCTTCCTGATTATACTACAAGTCGCGGTGTTAAAGTCTTTCCCACCTCCCCTTCAACAATCACTTTCTTTTCTCTTCATAAAAGAAAGGTATTGTCACATATTCCTAATTGTGCTAAGATACATTCTTGTAGGGTATGTAAACCTCTAAAGGTCCAAAGAAACAATTCAAGCCTCTCGTTTCAGCAAAGCCTTCCTGAATCGACAGGGCCTTGTGTGTTTTTCGAGCCTACAGGTTTCTTTAAGGGGCTCAGTGTGGCTCTAGAATCCACCTCTGTGGCCTCGTGCGCTCCTCCTCCCTTGTTCCTTTGTTTAGTTCCTGCAGGCACAGCTTGGAAGGTTCTGGCCTCTGCTTCTCTGGTACTGTGACAGGGTTGGAGCCCACACAGGCGATATTCCACAGGTAAGGATGGTGCCTCTGTGGGAGATCCTGGAGCCACGACACAGGCAAGTAAAGGCTGCCCCCACGCTTGTTCACAGAGGTGGTCCTAACACACACTGTGGCAACAGCCAGGCTTCCGTAGCAGTGGCCGGCTCCCCTTCTCCTGCCTCACTGATCCTGTAGGCAAGCCTTTGTCTCCGGCTCCACTTTAGGGGGAATCTAGGCTAGGAGAGTTGGAGTATTCTGAATTCAGCTATTTTGTCAGAGGGAGCAGGAGTGAGAAAAATTTCCTCTAACAACTTCCCTTTTCTCATTCCTAGACAACTGCCAAAAGGCACAACATCTTAGGAAGGAAATGAAAAACTTCCCTAACCAGTCAGTGTTACAGCCTCAGGTAAAAGAACACATGTGAAGGTAAGGTAGCATCTCGTAATATCTTGAACATTTATTCAGATGCATAGAAAGAATAACTTAACTAACTTGTACTGAAATGGTACTGACTCCATATTCACTTTTGTCTTAGTAAAGCCTCCTGTTTGTTTTTAACCACTTCTCCGCTTCTTTATTCATTCATCTTATGCATATGTTACATTTAGATTAACTTGATAGAAATATGTTCTTGATTTCACTGTCAGTTCAGTTCAGTTCAGTTGCTCAGTCGTGTCCGACTCTTTGCAACCCCATGGACCACAGCACACCAGGCCTCCCTGTCCATCACCAACTCCTGGAGCTTACTCAAACTCATGCCCATTGAGTTGGTGATGCCATCCAACCATCTTAATCTCTGTTGTTCCCTTCTCCTCCTGCCCTCAATCTTTCACAGCATCAGGGTCTTTTCCAATGAGTCAGCTTTTTGCATCAGGTGACCAAAGTATTGGAGTTTCAACTTCAATATCAGTGCTTCCAATGAACACTCAGGACTGATCTCCTTTAGGAGTGACTGGTTGAATCTCCTTGCAGTCCAAGGGACTCTCAAGAGTCTTCTCCACACGTGTACCCCAATGTTCATCGCAGCACTGTTTATAATAGCCAGGACATGGTAGCAGCCTAGATGCCCATCAGCAGATGAATGGATAAGGAAGCTGTGGTACATATACACAATGGAATATTATGCAGCCATTAAAAAGAATACATTTGAATCAGTTCTAATGAGGTGGATGAAACTGGAGCCTATTATACAGAGTGAAGTAAGCCCCAAAGAAAAACACCAATACAGTATACTAACACATATATAAGGTATTTAGTTAATCTGTAAAGATAACCCTGTATGCGAGACATCAAAAGAGACACAGATAAATAGAACAGTATTATGGACTCTATGGGAGAGGGCAAGGGCGGGATGATATGGGAGAATGGCACTGAAGCATGTAAATTATCATATGTGAAACGAATCGCCAGTCCAGGTTCGACGCATGATACAGGGTGCTCAGGGCTGGTGCACTGGGATGACCCGGAGGGATGGGATAGGGAGGGAGGTGGGAGGGGGGTTCTGGAAGAGGAAAACATGTACACCCATGGTGGATTCATGTCAATGTATGGCAAAACAAATACAATATTGTAAAGTTAAAAAATAGATAAACTAATTTAAAAATTAAAAAAAAAATCTTCTCCAACACCACAGTTCAAAAGAATCAATTCTTTGGTGCTCAGCTTTCCTTATAGTGCAACTCTAACAACCATATGTGACTACCGGGAAAACCATAGCCTTGACTAGACAGATCTTTGTTGGCAAAGTAATGTCTCTGCTTATTAATATGCTGTCTTGGTTGGTTATAACTTTCCTTCCAAGGAGTAAACATCTTTTAATTTCACTGTAAATAAAAAAAAAAATTAATTTTAACTTCACTGTAAATAATGTTAAAAATCCTTTATCCACCTCTTACAAGTTCCACATTTACTGATGGCCCAAGATCTTTTCTTCCAGCTGTGAATTTCCACAGAGCACATTAATTTGCAAGTTTAAAGCAGGACATTTCTTTGTGAATGGAAATAGGATAAAGTGTTTGCAAATCAATTGATGTACTACTCTGAAATAGAATAATTATTCCAAATAATATTAATGTGTTATTCTCAGAACATATATGTTCCATTCACAGCCAATGGGAAAAATCCTAAAATATACACTTTACAGTTTTGCAGGGTTGGGTTTTACTGAGTTGCCATCTAGTCTTATCTCTATACACAGGAGTCTGTAAATGAAAGAAAAACAGATAAGATTAAGGGGTATTTGAGGCCTTGATAAAGATTTCCTGGTGAATTTTCCAGGAAATGAGAATGTTAATAATTCTAAAAACTAACTAAAAACTGCTTTGACAAGTCATCACATTTCTATATTTTGCCTTAAATAAAATTAAAAGTAGGTATAACAGTGGTCAATAGCTAGATTATAAAATACAATTTTTGATATATCAAAAATTATTATCAAACTAAGATCATGGCTTCTGGTCCCATCACTTTAGGACAAATAGAAGGGGAAAAAGTGGAATCAGTGACAGATTTTATTTTCCTGGATTCCAAAATCACTGTGGGCAGTGACTGCAGCCATGAAATTAAAAGAAGTTTGCTTCTTGGAAGGAAAGGTATGATAAACCTAGACAGCATATTAAAAAGCAGATCACTTTGCCGACAAAGGTCTGTGTAGTCAAAGTTATGGTTTTTCCAGGAATCATGTACAGATGTGAGGGTTGGACCATAAGGAAGGCTGAGCACCAAAGAATTGATACTTTCGAACTGTGGTGTTGGAGAAGACTCTTGAGAGCCCTTGAACTGCAAGGAGATCTAACCAGTCAATCCTAAAGGAAATCAACCCTGAATATTCATTGGAAGGACCGATGCTGAGGTTGAAGCTCCAATACTTTGGCCAACAGATGTGAAGAGCTGACTCATTGGAAAAGACCCTGATGCTGGGAAAGACTGAATGCAAAGAGAAAAGGGTGGCAGAAAATGAGATGGTTAGATAGCATCACTGACTCAGTGGACATGAATTTGAGCAAACTCCATGAGATAGTGAAGGACAAGAAAGCCTGTTGTGCTGCAATCCTTGGGGTTGCAAATAGTCAGATACGACTTATCAACAACTACAATGAAACATTATTCCATTTTCTCCTGTTTACTATGTAAATAATGTCTCTCACTTAACATACATTAAAAACAGGAATAGAGTAGATGCTGAATCCTGTCTCATTCAAGCAATAAGTCATATTTTATCTATGGACACATGACATCATTAGAGAAAAGAAAATGTTTACCTCACAAAGCAATGCAGTAGCCATAAAATTTTACTTTCTAGATTAACTAATTATCATGATCTTTAACCAAACAATGACTCCTGGGTGGCTGATCGGCTCCAGAGTGGCCAGCAACAGTGGTGAGGCCTGGGTGCCCTCCACTCCCCAGCATCCTCCAATACCTGCTCCAGCCTTGCCAGATCCAATTCTCAGCCACTCCAGCAGGGCCTTTACCTCGACCCCTGACCCCAGGTAGACTGACACCCAATGGCCAGTGAAGGTTTCAATGCTTAGTGAGGACCAGCAATGGGACAACCAGAACACTGGGAATGTCAGCCAACTACACTGTGTGGCTGAAGGGCATGTCCAAGCTAGTTAGGGCCTGACAGAATCTGGTCCACTGGAGAAGGGAACGGCAAATCACTTCAGCATTTTTGCCTTGAGAACCCCATGAGCAGTATGAAAAGGCAAAAAGATAAGACACTGAAAGATGAGTCCCCCAGGTTGTTAGGTGTCCAGTATACTACTGGAGAAGAGTAGAGAAATAGCTCCAGAAGAAATGAAGAGGCTGAGCCAATGTGGAAAAAAAGCCCAGTTGTGTATGTGTCTAGTAGTGAATATAAAGTGTGATGCTGTAAAGAAGAATATTGCATTAGGAACCTGGAATATTAGGTCCATGAATCAAGGTAAATTGGAATTGGTCAAATAGGAGATGGCAAAAGTGAACATCGACATTTTAGGAATCAGTGAATTAAAATGGATGGGAATGGGCGAATTTAGTTCAGATGACCATTATATCTACTACTGTGGGCAAGAATCCCTTAGAAGGAATGAAGTAGTCCTCATAGTCAACAAAAGAGTCTGAAATCAGACTTGGGTGCTTTTCAAAAATGACAGAATGATCTTGGTTCAGGCAAATCATTCAACATGACAGTAATCCAAGTCTATGCCCTAACCACTAATGCCAAAGAAGCTGAAGTTGAACAATTCTATGAAGACCTACAAGAACTCCTAGAGCTAACATCAGAAAAAGATGTTCTTTTCATTATAGGGGACTGAAATGTAAAAGTAGGAAGTCAAGAGATAACCTGAAACAACAGGCAAGTTTGGCCTTGGAGTACAGAATGAAGCAGGACAAAGGCTAACAGAGTTTTGCTAAGAGAATGCACTGGTCATAACAAACACCCTCTTCCAACAACATAAGAGATGACTCTACACATGGACATCACCAGATAGTCAGTACTGAAATCAGATTGATTATATTCTTTGCAGCCAAAGATGGAAAAGCCCTATACAGTCAGCAAAAACAAGACCTGGAGCTGACTGTGGCTCAGATCATGAACCCCTTATTACAAAATTCAGGCTCCAATTGAAGAAAGTTGGGAAAACCACTAGTCCATTCAGGTATGACCTAAATCAAATCCCTTATGATTATACAGAGGAAATGACAAATAGACCCAAGGGACTAGATCTGGTAGACAGGGTGCCTGAAGGACTATGGACAGAGGTTTGTAACACTGTACATGAGGTGGTGACTAAAACCATCCCCAAGAGAAAAAAAATGCAAGAGGGCAAAGTAGTTGTCTGAGGAGGCTTAAAACTAGCTGAGAAAATAACAGAAGTGAACGCCAAAGGAGAAAGGGAAAGATATACACGTCTGAATGCAGAGTTCCAGAGAATATCGAGGAGAGATAAGAAAGCCTTCATAAGTGAACAAGACAAAGAAACAAAGGAAAGCAATAGAATGGGAAACACTTGAGATCTCTTCAAGAAAACTAGAGATACAAAGGGAATATTTCATGCAAACACAGGCATAATAAAGGACAAAAACGGCAAGGACCTAACAGAAGTAGAAGAGATTAAGGAAAGGTGAGAAGAATACACAGAATAACTATACAAACAAGTTCTTAATGACACAGATAACCGTGATAGTGTGGTCACTCACCTAGAGCCATATATCCTGGAGTGTGAAGTCAAGTGAGCCTTAGGAAGCACTACTATGAACAAAGCTAGTGGCACTGATGGAATTTGAGCTGAGCTATCTCAAATCCTAAAAGATGGTACTGTTAAAGTACTGCACTCAGTATGTCAGCAAATTTGGAAAACTCAGCAGTGGTCACAGGACTAGACAATGTCAATTTTCACTTCAATCTCAAAGAAGGACAATGCCAGCGATTATTGAAACTACTGTACAATTGCACTCATTTCACATGCTAGTGGGGTTATTCTCAAAATCCTTCAAGCTAGGTCTCCGCAGTACATGAACTGAGAACTTCTAGATGTATAAACTGGCTTTAGAAAAAGGCACTGGAACCAGAGATCAAATTGCCAACATTCACAGGATCATGCAGAAAGCAAGGGGATTCCAGAAAAACATCTACTTGTGCTTCATTGACTAAACTAAAACCTTTGACTGTGTGGATCACAGCAAACTGTGGAAAATTCTTAGAGATGGGAGTACCAGACCATACCTGTCTCCTGAGAAACCTGTATGCAGGTCAAGAAGCAACAGTTAAAATTGCTTCATCACACAGGAAGCTCAACCTGGTGTTCTGTGAAAATCTAGAGAGGTGGGATAGGATGGAAGGTGGGAGGAAATTTCAAGAAGGAAGGAACATATGTATACCTATGGCTGATTCAAGTTGATATGTGGCATAAACCAGCACAACATTCTAAAGCAATTACCCTGCAATTAAAAATAAATACATTTTTTAAAAGTAACCGTTAGAAAGAACCCAGATATGGAAAAAGTGACTGGTTCAACATCAGGAAAGAAGTATGACAAGGCAGTATATGGTCATCCTGATTATTTAACTAATATGCTGAGTACATCATGTGAACCATTCAACTTCAACTTCTTCGGCATCAGTGGTTGGGGTAAAGACTTGGATTACTGTGATACTGAATGGTTTGCCTTGGAAACGAACAGAGATCATTCTGTCATTTTTGAGATCACACCCAAGTACTGTGTTTTGGACTCTTGTTGACTATGAGTGCTACTCTATTCCTTCTAAGGGATTCTTGCTCACAGTAGTAGATTTGAATTAAATTCACCCATTCTCATCCATTTTAGTTCATTTCAGTTCAGTTCAGTCGCTCAGTCGTGTCCGACTCTTTGCGACCCCATGAATGGCAGCACGCCAGGCCTGCAATGGACACATCACCAACTCCCGGAGTCTACCCAAACCCATGTTCATCGAGTCGGTGATGCCATCCAACCATCTCATCCTCTGTCGTCCCCTTCTCCTCCTGCCCCCAATCCTACCCAGCATTAGGGTCTTTTCCAATGAGTCAACTCTTTGCATGACGTGGCCAAAGTATTGGAGTTTCAGCTTCAACATCAGACCTTCCAATGAACACCCAGGATTGATCTCTTTTAGGATGGATTGATTGGATCTCCTTGCAGTCCAAGGGACTCTCAAGAGTCTTCTCCAACACCACAGTTCAAAAACATCAATTCTTCGGCGCTCAGCTTTCTTCACCGTCCAACTCTCACATCCATACATGACCACTGGAAAAACCATAGCCTTGACTAGATGGACTTTTGTTGGCAAAGTAATGTCTCTGGTTTTAAATATGCTATCTAGGTGGGCCATAACCTTCCTTCCAAGGAGTAAGCGTCTTTTAATTTCATGGCTGCAATCACCATCAGCAGTGATTCTGGAGCCCCCAAAAATAAAGTCTGACACTGTTTCCACTGTTTCCCCATCTATTTCCCATGAAGTGATGGGGCCAGATGCCATGATCTTAGTTTCCTGAACGTTGAGCTTTAAGCCAACTTTTTCACTGTCTTCTTTCACTTTCATCAAGAGGCTCTTTAGTTCTTCTTCACTTTCTGCCATAAGGGTGGTGTCATCCGCATATCTGAGGTTATTGATATTTCTCCCAGCAGTTCACTGATTCCTAAAATGTCAGTGTTCACTCTTGCCATTTACTGTTTGACCAGTTCCAATTTACTGATTCATGGACCTAATAATTTTCCAGGTTCCTATGCAATATTGTTCTTTACAGCATCAGACTTTAACTTTCATCACCAGTCACATCCACAACTGGGTGTTGTTTTTGCTTTGGTTCTGTCTCTTCATTCTTTCTGGAGTTATTTCTCCACTGCTCTTCAGTAGCATACTGGGCACCCACTGACCTGGAAAATTCATCTTTCAGGGTCATATCTTTTTGCCTCTTCATACTGTTCATGGGGTTCTCAAGGCAAGAATGCTGAAGTAATTTAACATTCCCTTCTCCAGTGGACCACATTTTGTCAGAACTCTTCACCATGACCCATCCATCATGGGTATCCCTATGCATGGCTCATAGTTTCACTGAGTTAGACAAGGCTGTGACCCACGTGATCAGTTTGGTTACATTTCTGTGATTGTGGTTTTCATTCTGTTGGCCCTTCAATGGATGAAGATAAGAGTTTTATGGAAGTTTCTTGATGGGAGAGACTGGCTGTAGGGAAAACTGAGTCTTGCTCTGGTGGGAAAGGCCATGCTCAGTAAATCTTTAATCCAATTTTCTGCTGATGGATGGGGCTGTGTTCCCCCACTGTAGTTTGGCCTGAGATCAAACTATGGTAGGGTTATGGCGACCTCCTCCAAAAGGACTTATGCCAGCATGCCACAACTCCCAGGACTGCTGCAGTCAGTGTCCCTGACCCCGCAGCAGGCCACTCCCAACCAACACGTCCACCGGAGACTCCTGGACACTCACAGGCAAGTCTGGCTCAGTCTCTTGTGGGGTCACTACTCCTTTCACCTGGGCCCTGGGGCGCACAAGGTTTTTTTGTGCCCTCCAGGAGTCTGTTTCCCCAGTCCATCTTGACTTGGTAAAGGTCAGTTTTCATTCCAATCCCAAAGGAAAGCAATGCCATAGAATGTTCAAACTACCACACAATTGCACTTGTTTCACATGCTCACAAGGTAATGCTCAAAATCCTCCCAGCAAGGCTTCAATATTACCTGAACTGAGAAATTCCATATGTACAAGCTGGATTTAGAAAAGGCAGAGGAACTAGAGATCAAATTGCCTACATTCGTTGGATCATAGAAAAAGCAAGAGAATTCCAGGGAAACATATGCTTCTGCTTCATTGATTACACCAAAGCCTTTGGCTGTGTGGATCACGAGAAACTGTAGGAAATTCTTAAAGGGATGGGAATCCCAGACTTAACCTGCCTCGTGAGAAATTTGTATGCAGGTCAAGAAGCAACAGTTACAACTGAACACAGAACTGTTTCCAAATTGGGAAAGTCAAAGCTGTATATTGTCAAATGCTTATTTAACTTATGTGCAGAGTACATCAGGAAAAATTCTGGGCTGGATGAAGATTGTGGGAGAAATATCAATAACCTCAGATATGCAGATGACATCACCCTACGACAGAAAGCAAAGAGGAACTAAAGAGCCTCTTGATGAAGATGAAAGAGGAGAGTGAAAAATCCGGCTTAAAACTCAACATTCAAAAACATGAAGATCATGGCACCCAGTCCCATCACTTCATAGCAAATAGATGGGGAAACAATGCAAACAGTGAGAGACTTTATTTTCTTGGTCTCCAAAATCATTGCAGACGGTGACTTCAGCCATGAAATTAAAAGACATTTGCTCCTTGGAAGAAAAGTTATGACCAACCTAGACAGTGTATTAAAAAGCAGAGATCACCTTCCTGACAAAGGTCCATATAGTCAAAGCTATGGTTTTTCCATTAGTTATGTACAGATGTGAGAGTTGAACTATAAAGAAAGCTGGGCACTGAAGAATTCTTGGTTTCAAACTGTGGTGTTGAAGAAGACTCTTGAGAGTGCCTTGGACTGCAAGGATATCAAATTACTCAATCCTAAAGGAAATCAATCCTGAATATTCATTGGAAGGACAGATGCTAAAGCTGAAGCTCCAAAACTTTGGCCACCTGATGTAAAGAGCCAACTCATTGGAAAAGACCCTGATGCTGGAAAAGATTGAAGGCAGGAGGAGAAGGGGATGACAGAGGATGAGATGGTTGGATGGCATCTCTGACTCAAAGAACAAGAGTTTGAGCAATCTCTAGGAGTTGGCAAAGGACAGGGAAACCTGCCATGCTGCAGTCCACGGGTGGTCACAAAGAGTCGGACACAACTGAGCAACTGAACAACAATATCATGCAAAATGCTAACTGGATGAATCACAAGCTGGAATCAAGATTGCTGGGAGAAATATCAACATTCTCAAGGGAGGCGGTCCTAAGATGGTGGAGGAATAGGACGGGGAGACCACTTTCTCCCCCACAGATTCATGGAAAGAACATTTATTTGAACGCTGAGCAAACTTCACAAGACAACTTCTGAACGCTGGCAGAGGACATCAGGCACCCAGAAAAGGAGCCCATTGTCTTCGAAAGGAGGTAGGACAAAATATAAAAGATAAAAAGAGAGACAAAGAGTTAGGGAGGGAGACCCGTCCCAGGTAGGGAGTCATAAAAGAGAAGAATTTTCCAAACACCAGGAAACCCTCTCACCGGCGGGTTTGGGGGAAGATTTCAAATCTTGGAGGGCAACATAACCGGGAGGAAAAATAAATAAATAAAACCCACAGATTACATGCCTAAGGGCAACTCCCAGCAGAGAAGTACCCCAGATGCTCGCATCCGCCACCAGCAAGTGGGGGCTGAACGGAGAGGAGCGGGCGGCACTGCTTAGAGTAAGGACCGGCCCGAATGCCCTGAGGGCAATCTGAGGGAGCTAACGTGAGATAGCAACCTAAACTGTGGGATAGCCAGAGAGAGAGAACTATCCCACGAAAAGCCCAAACCTAAGGCATTGCCGGCCCACTCACAGAACAAAGGACTGAGCAATACCAGAGAAGAGCTAGCCGGCTGCGGACTGCCCCATCCCCCAGTGGACGCAGTGGGCAGGCGGGGCCAACCAGAGCCGGAAAGGGGCAAACTTGGCTGCAGAGAGGGCCTCCCCCCACCAAACTGCAAACAGGCTTCCAGTTTCTAAGCAAAGACTTCCTGAGATCGTGGATGGTTGACATCCGCCGGGAGGGTCGCAGCCAGAGATCAACTCCCCAGAAGAGACACAAGGCACACCAGAGCCGGGCGCATCCAGAAACTGAGGCTGGGGCCAGGGAGGTGACAAAGTCGCACCGCCCCAACAGTGCACTCACCAAACACCTGGCTGCCTGAGCTGCTCCGACCAGGGAATGGCACAAACCGTGGGCCCCACTGAGTTTGCGCCTTTGTGGAGTACCCGAGAACCTGAACCTGAGCGGCTTAGACCTGAGAAGTGCAGCCAACCCAGGGCCCGCTCCCTGGCAGAGTAACCTGAAGCCTGAGCAGGGTAGACTGGGAAAGCACACACGCCTTGAGAGGGGGCAAACCCAGTGTGGCCAAGACACTGTGAGTTCTCCACACACACACCAGTGATATTGGTTTGCAGTGTTCCTCCCTCCCCACAGCACAACTGAACAAGTGAACCTAAAGAGACCACCTCCGCCCACTTGTGTCAGGGTGGAAATTAGACACTGAAGAGACCTGCAAACAGAAGCCAAATAAACAGAGGGAACCACTTCGGAAGTGACAGGTGCAACAGATTAAAATCCCTGTAGTTAACACTAACTACATTGGAAGGGGCCTACAGATATTGAGAACTATAAACTGGAACAAGGAATTATCTGAAACTGAACTGATCCCACACTGCCCACAACAGCTCCAGAGAAAGTCCTAGATATATTTTTACTATTATCATTTTTTAAAATTTTTTTCTTTTTTTAAGTCCTCTATTACTCCTTTAATTTTCATTTTTATAACCCACTATTTCCTGGCAAAAAAAAACCCCTATTTTTAAAGCAAACTTCATATATATTTCTTATACCGTTTGTGATTTTGGTTTTTTTTACTATTGTATTTTTTAAGAGTCTAATGTCTACTCTAGCTTTTTAATCTTTGTTTTATAGTATTTGATATCAATTTTGTACATTTAAGAACCCAATCTTTAGTACCCATTTTTACTCAGGAGTGTGATTACTGGCTCGATTACTCTCTCCCCCTTTTGATTCTCTTTCTTCTCCCCCAGGGCACCTCAATCTCCCCCCTCCTCATTCTCTTCTCAATCCAATTCTGTGAATCTCTGTGGGTGTTCTGGGCAGCGGAGAACGCTTAGGGAACAGATTAGTGCCCAGATCTCTCTCTCTCCTCTTGATTGCCCCCTTTCTCCTCCTGCTCACCTCTATCTCTTTCCTCCCTCTTCTCTTCTCTAGGTAACTCCGTGAACCTCTCTGAGGGTTCCCGACTGTGGAGAGCACATAGGGAATTGTTTACTGGCTAGATTGCTCTCTCCTCATTTGAGTCCCTCTCTTCTCCTCCTGGTCACCTCTATCTTCCTCCCCCCTCTTCTCTTCTCCATGTAACTCGGTGAACCTCTCTGGGTAACCCTCACTGTGGAGAATCTTTTCACCATTAACCTAAAAGTTTTATTATCAGTGCTGTATGGATGGAGAAGTCTTGAGGCTACTGCAAGGATAACACTGAAAACCAGAGGCAGGAGGCTTAAACCCAAAACCTGAGAACAAAAGAGAACTCCTGACTCCAGGGAACATTAATTAATAAGAGATCATCCAAAAGCCTCCATACCTACACTGAAACCAAGCTCCACCCAAGAGCCAATAAGTTCCAGATCAAGACATAACACGCAAACTCTCCAGCAACACAGGAACATAGCCCTGAGCATCAATATACAGGCTGCCCAAATTCATACCAAACCCAAAGACATCTCAAAATTCACTACTGGACACTTCATTGCACTCCAGAGAGAAGAAATCCAGCTCCACCCACCAGAACACCGACACAAGGTTCCCTAACCAGGAAACCTTGACAAGCCAATCGTCCAACCCCAGCCACAGGGAGGAACCTCCACAATAAAGAGGAACCTCAAACTACAAGAATACAGAAAGGCCACCCCAAACACAGCAACCTAAACAAGATGAAAAGGCAGAGAAATAGTCAACAAGTAAAGGAAAATGATAAATGCCCACCAAACCAAACAAAAGAGGAGGAGATAGGGAATCTACTTGAAAAAGAATTTAGAATAATGATAGTAAAAATGATCCAAAATCTTGAAAACAAAATGGAGTTACAGATAAATATCCCAGAGACAAGGATTGAGAAGATGCAAGAAATGTTTGACAAGGGCCTAGAAGAAATAAAAAAGAGTCAATATATAATGAATAATGCAATTAATGAGATCAAAAACACTCTGGAGGGAACCAACAGTAGAATAATGGAGGCAGAAGATAGGATAAGTGAGGGAGAAGATAGAATGCTGGAAATAAATGAAGCAGAGAGGAAAAAAGAAAAAAGAAACAAAAGAAATGGGGAAAACCTCAGGGACCTCTGGGACAATATGAAACACCCCAACATTCGAATCATAGGAGTCCCAGAAGAAAAAGACAAAAGGAAAGGCCATGAAAATATACTCAAGGAGTTAATAGTTGAATATTTCCCTAAAAAGGGGACTGAAATATTCACCCAAGTCAAAGAAACCCAGAGAGTCCCAAACAGGATAAACCCAAGGCGCAACACCCCAAGACACATATTAATCAAATTAACAAAGATCAAATACAAAGAACAAATATTAAAAGCAGCATGGGAAAAACAACAAATAACACACAAGGGAATTCCCATAAGGATAACAGCTGATCTTTCAACAGAAATTCTTCAGGCCAGAGGGAAAGACAGGACATAATTAAAGTAATAAAAGAGAATAACCTACAACCCAGATAACTGTACCCAGCAAGGATCTCATTCAGATATGAAGGAGAATTCAAAAGCTTTACAGACAAGCAAAAGATGACAGAATTGTGCACCACCAAACAAGCTCTTCAACAAATGCTTAAAGGACCTCGCCTAGACAGGAAATACAGAAAGGGTGTATAAACTCGAACCCAAAACAACAAAGAAAATGGCAACGGGATCATACTTATCAATAATTACCTTAAATGTAAATGGTTTGAATGCCCCAACCAAAAGACAAAGACTGGCTGAATGGATACAAAAACAAGACCCCTATATATGCTGTCTACAAGAGACCCACCTCAAAACAAGGGACACATACAGACTGAAAGTGAAGGGCTAGAAAAAAAAATTTCTCACAAACGGAGACCAAAAGAAAACAGGAGTCACAATACTCATTTCAGATAAAATAGACTTTAAAATAAAGGCTGTGAAAAGAGACAAAGACACTACATAATGATCAAAGGATCAATCCAAGAAGAAGATATAACAATTATAATAAATATATAGGCACCCAACATAGGAGCTCCACAATATGTAAGGCAAATGCTTACAAGTATGAAAGGGGAAATTAACAAAAACACAATAATAGTGGGAGACTTTAATACCCCCACTCACACCTATGGATAGATCAACTAAACAGAAAATTAACAAGGAAACACAAACTTTAAATGGCACAATGGACCAGCTACACCTAATTGATGTCTATAGGACATTTCACCCCAAAACAATCAATTTCACCTTTTTCTCAAGTGCACATGGAACCTTCTCCAGGATAGATCATCTCCTGAGCCATAAATCTAGCCTTGGTAAATTAAAAAAAAAATTGAAATCATTCCAAGCATCTTCTCTGACCACAATGCAGTAAATTCAGTTCAGTTCAGTTCAGTCGCTCAGTCGTGTCTGACTCTTTGCAACCCCACGAATTGCATCACACCAGGCCTCCCTGTCCATCACCAACTCCCGGAGTTTACCCAGACCCATGTCCATCGAGTCGGTGATGCCATCCAACCATCTCATCCTCTGTCGTCCCCTTCTCCTCCTGCCCCCAATCCTTCCCAGCATTAGGGTCTTTTCCAATGAGTCAACTCTTCGCATGAGGTGGCCAAAGTATTGGAGTTTCAGCTTCAACATAAGTCCTTCCAATGAACACTCAGGACTGATCTTCTTTAGGATGGACTGGTTGGAATCTTCTTGCAGTCCAAGGGACTCTCAAGAGTCTTCTCCAACACCACAGTTCAAAAGCATCAATTCTTTGGCGCTCAGCTTTCTTCACCATCCAACACTCACATCCATACATGACCACTGGAAAAACCATAGCCTTGACTAGACGGACCTTTGCTGGCAAAGTAATGTCTCTGGTTTTAAATATGCTATCTAGGTTGGCCATAACCTTCCTTCCAAGGAGTAAGCGTCTTTTAATTTCATGGCCGCAGTCACCATCTGCAGTGATTTTGGAGCCCAGAAAAATAAAGTCAGCCACTGTTTCCACTGTTTCCCCATCTATTTGCCATGAAGTGATGGAACCGGATGCCATGATCTCAGTTTTCTGAATGTTGAATTTTAAGCCAACTTTTTCACTCTCCTCTTTCACTTTCATCAAAAGGCTCTTTAATTCTTCTTCACTTTCTGCCATAAGGGTGATGTCATCTGCATATCTGAGGTTATTGATATTCCTCTCAGCAATCTTGATTCCATCTTGTGCTTCATCCAGCCCAGCATTTCTCATGATGTACTCTGCATATAAGTTAAATAAGCAGGGTGACAATATATAGCCTTGACATACTCCTTTTCCTATTTGGAACCAGTCTTTTGTTCCATGTCCAGTTCTAACTGTTTCTTCCTGACCTTTGAAATAGCTCAACTGGAATTCTTGATTATCTGGGTCATCTGTATATTCTTGCCACCTCTTCTTAGTATCTTCTGCTTCTGTTAGGTCTATACCATTTCATTTTCTTTACTGTGCCCATCTTTGCATGAAATATTCCTTTAGAAGTGGTCAAATAGGAGATGACAAGAGTGAACATTGACATTTTAGGAATCAGTGAACTAAAATGGACCACAATGGGCAAATTTAATTCAGATGACCATTATATCTACTACAGTGGGCAGGAAATACCTTAGAAGAAATGGAGTAGCCATCATAGTCAAAAAAGAGTCCAAAATGCGGTACATGTGCAATCTCAAAAACGACAAAAGGATCTCTGTTTGTTTCCAAGGCAAACTGTTCACTATCACAGTAATCAAAGTCTATGCCCCAACCACTAATGCTGAAGAAGCTGAAGTTGAATAGTTCTATGATAACCTACAAGACCTTCTAGAACTAACACCCCAAAAATATGTCCTTTTCATCACAGGAGACTGGAATACAAGAGTAGGAAGTCAAGAGATACATGGAGTATCAGGTAAGTTTGGCCTTGGAATACAAAATGAAGCAAGGGAAAGCCTAACTGAGTTTTGCCAAAACAACGCATTGGTCACAGCAAACACCCTGTTCCAACAAGAGGTGACTCTACACATGGACATCACCAGACGGTTGATACTGAAATCAGATTGACTATATTCTTTTCAGTCAAAGATGGAGAAGCTCTATATAATCAGAAAAAACAAGACTGAGAGCTGACTGTGGCTCAGATCATGAACTCCTTATTGCAAAATTCTGACTTAAATTGAAGAATGTAAGGAAAACCACTAGACCATTCAGGTATGACCTAAATCAATTCCCTTACGATTATACAGTGGAAGTGACAAATCGATTCAAGGGACTAGATCTGATAGAGAGAGTGCCTGAAGAACTATGGATGGAGGTTCATGACATTGCATAGGAGGTGGTGACCAAGACCATCTCCAAGAAAAAGTAATGCAAAAAGGCAAAATGGTTGTCTGAGGCCTCCTTACAAATAGCTGAGAAAAGAAGAGAAGCAAAAGGCAAAGGAGAAAAGGAAAGATATACCCATTTGAATTGAGAGTTCCAAAGAATAGCAGGGAAAGTTAAGAAAGTCTTCCTAAGTGATCAGTGCAAAGCTTCTCACTAAAGGCATTTGTAACATGCTGACAAATAACCATGAAGTGTACTTACAAGAGATGTGAGAAAGCCTGAAGGGCACAAACTGATGGGCACCAAAGACTAGTTAAATGGGTTGGTTTAGTTTTTATTTCCTACTTACTCATGAGAATATGCAAACAGCACCAACAGAAACTTTGAGGTTTTTTTCTCACTGGATTCCATCCTGAAAAGAATCACAGAATTTTCCCCTGGAGATATCTTTAGAGATCATCTAGCTCAACACCACCTCCTTTCTAGTTTTATTCTACACTTTATTCACCCATTTACTGGCATGGACAGATCCCTCCATTTAAAATTTTCTGAACATATAAACATTGGTGTGAATATCCAATCTGCAGGTTACACGGGATGTTCTAATCATATATTATGTGACTCCATTTGTGTCTTTCCTCCTTAAAGCTCCAAGGCAATGACCCTTCTTGAGTAAACATTAGAAAAAGCACATTAAATATTTGATTCTGAGAGACCTCAATGCTAAAGGAGCATGGCGTGTTGTGGGATGGAGAAAAGGCAAAACTATCCAGCATGTGCATGAATCCAAGGGCTGAAGGAGGTGCAAGAGCAGAGGACAGATTCATATCCTCCCATCCCTCAGTGGATCTCAGAAGATGGGCAGAGGGCTTGTCACATGGAGAAGCAGGAGAGGAGCTGGCTGCTACAACAGATCCTCAGTGCTTTTAAAAATAAATATCGTGTCACAGAGCATGGGTTTGCGTTCCCTGCATTATGCAGCAAATTCCCACTTGCTCTCTATTGGGGTGGGATGGGTGGGAATTGGTATGGAGGTTCAAGAGGGAAGGCACATGTGTATATCTATGACTGATTTATGTTGATGTATGGCAGAAATCAAGATGATATTGTAAAGCAATTATCCTCCAATTAAAAATAGATAATTTTAAAAAAAAATATCATGCCAACTTTCTTCTGATCCTATTGTTGTCATTTGATGTAAGAGAATTGAATGCCATGCCCCTCCTCCCACCACCCCTGTCCTTGCTGAGCAACAGAGAAGATGTCCGGCAGAGCCATGGCTGGAGGTCAAGAGTAGCCTGACAGGTTAGGGGATTTCGGGTGCTGATTTCAGTTCTCATTCAAACTTTTGGTGTTACCTGGAGAAAGACCCAACCCTCCTGGCCTCGGTTTCCTTACTTGGTTATCTAAGATTAGACAAGTGACCTAAGTAAGACCCCTTCCACCTTGAACACCCTGTGGTTACACAATGTGAGCATCTCCTGACTACAGCCTTGCATTATCATGTTACCAAAATGGAATCAGTGAAACTTGAGCCCCCTGGTTCCCTGCCCGAGTGTAGCACAAGGACCTCAGGGGAGGCCAATGTCTCCCCTAAAGCTGTCGCCTAAAATGAGGTTCATTGGAAGCTGTACCTCTAATAAGATTTAAGAGTATGTCTGTATATTTCATATCTGAGATACAATGCATTCATTCAGGAGATACAAATGCCTGGTTCAGGTGGAAGCAGGGGTAGGAATATGAAAGGCAAGAGGGTAGAGACAGTTTGTGCGGTGTGAGAGGCAGAAAGGATATGTGAGGGAGTGCTGGGGGTGGGGTGAGGGTAGGCAGAGTGAGGACCTGTCTGCCAGAATGCGGGGTTCCCAGGAAAGCTCACAGCCTTGGAGCAGATGCAGGAGATTTAGCGTCTGTAAGATGGTGATGAGCAAACCGCATCTGCAGGGAAAGGGAATGTTTTGATAAAGGGAGACTGAAGGGCATTGCTGTTTAAGGAATGCAGGGTGTAGGATGACAGCTGTAGACAACAGCCAGCATGGGATGGGCTTCAGGGAAAGGCTTGGGCCGGTTTCTAGGAAGGAGATGGCAGCAGCACGGAAGATAGAGGGGACTGGGGAAAGGCTGGAGGGGGGCCTGGAGAAGGGGCTCCAGTGAGCAGATAACCAGTTCATTCAGCTCACACCACTGGCCGCTTGCAAGACAAAACCTGGATTATATTTACACATTCATCTGCTCTTGTCAGCAGTAGATACAGAGGTGCAGAGTGATTTTCCTGAAGTCATCATGAGAATCAGCCAAATTTCTAGACGAACGGTGACTGTGTTATTATAGAAATAAGACCATCACGATTCTTACTGTACGATTTCCTGCAGAAACTTATAATCAGCTCCTGTCCCTGTTCTAACCCACACCCACAGGCAAGGCTCCCAGGATAGCGGTTCATTTCACCATCACCACGCTCTTCCTTCTACTGCTGGCCTTGCCTGAACACTGGCCATCTGGGCACTGGGCAAACTTTGTTAGAAAGGTGACAGATAAAATTTTCAGGCCTCATTTTTGTTTTTATGGGGAATATCCAAGCTAATTAATTTCACAGAATCACATAAGTGCATAGAAAACTCGGATCCAGAGCAAATAGGAAAATTTAACTCAAATTCCCATGTCTTCCTACGAGGTTCCAAATCCTTTTCTTAACAACAACTCAAAACACCTGATAGTCTGAGATCACTGCAACCCTAGGAGAAATCTCTAAAATACCAGATGAAACAGCACTTTTATATTTCTGCAGCAAGTCAGCCCCTCCAGCACCCCTTGACTTGGGATCTCATAATGCTCCATGAAAGCAAAACTCATTAAGGCTCCTTGTTGTAAAGTGGGCACATTATTATTCTCATTTCTCACACTGACAAAGCAAAGCAGAGAGATGTTTGCAGTTTCTTGTCCAAGGTCAATTCCAGTGACAAAACCAGAAACACAGCTCTGCGATATGCCCTCAACAACTATCAATTTTGTACATTCAAGTAAAGTGGGATTAACTTACCTAAAACCAGAGTAAATCGCACTTCAGAACAGAAATGAGAACGTGAGCTGCTTTTTCACCAAGCACCAGTCGACCTTCCTGGAAGGATTCGATATGATTACTATCTAAACAGAATAGTAAACACATTCCAGGCCACATCAGCCCTTCAAATGTTACTGAAGGAGCCTAGTCTGTAAATAAAGCACACCTGCCCAGATGCAGAGGTAAGGTGAGGATGGAGAGGACTTTGAAAGAATGAACACAAGAGAGAAAATAAAACAGCTGAAAATGAAGTCAATGACTTGAGTAAAAGACAGGGTGCTCAGGGCTGGTGCACTGGGATGACCTTGAGGGATGGGATGGGGAGGGAGGTGGGAAGGGGGTTCAGGATGGGGAACAGATGTACACCCATGGCTGATTCATGTCAATGTATAGCAAAAACCACTACAATATTGTAAAGTAATTAGCCTCCAATTAAAATAAATTAATTTAAAAAATATATGATATACAAGACATAAATAGGTATGGTATATGCTATGGGTAACAAATGTGTGTCTATAAATACATATGTGATATATATGATAAGTGTATCTCACATATGTTGTATGAAACAAACATATTTGTGTATAAAATACATATAACACTACACAGGTTATTATTATTATTAGAAGCGAGGCGGCTGCAACAGTCCACGCAGAAGCGTGGCCGAGAGGAGCTAGGCCAGGCCAAGAGCCAGGGGGGAGTGGCCGAGAGGAAATAGGCCGGGCCGGGGGCCGGGGGCGGCGGCCGAGAGGAGCTAGGCCGGGCTAGGGGCTGGTGGCAGTGGCCGAGAGGAGCTAGGCTGGGCCGGGGGCGGTGGCCAAGAGGAGCTAGGCCAGGCCGGGGGCCAGGGGCTGTGGCGAGAGGAGTTACCCCAGGCCCAAGGAGCAGCAGCTATGTGGACACAGGAGGGCCGAGAGGAGTTACTCCACATTCAAGGTCAGGAGGGGCCGTCGTGAGTAGATACCCCTTGTCCAAGGTAAGGAGCAATGGCTGCACTTTGCTGGAGCAGCAGTGAAGAAATACCCCACATCCAAGGTAAGAGAAACCCAAGTAAGATGGTAGGTATTGCAAGAGGGCATCAGAGGGCAGACACACTGAAACTATAATCACAGAAAACTAGCTAATCTGATCACATGGACCACAGCCTTGTCTATCTCAATGAAACTAAGCCATGCCGTGTGGGGCCACCCAAGACGGATGGGTCATGGTGGAGAGGTCTGACAGAATGTGGTCCACTGGAGAAGGGCATGGCAAACCACTTCAGTATTCTTGCCTTGAGAACCCCATGAACAGTATGAAAAGGCAAAAAGATAGGACACTGAAAGATGAACTCTCCAGGTGAGTAGGTGCCCAATATGCTACTGGAGATCAGTGGAGAAATAACTCCAGAAAGAATGATGGGATGGAGCCAAAGCAAAAACAATACCCAGCTGTGGATGTGACTGATGATAGAAGCAAAGTCCAATGCTGTAAAGAGCAATATTGCATAGGAACCTGGAATGTTAGGTCCATGAATCAAGGCAAATTGGAAGTGATCAAACAGGAGATAGCAAGAGTGAACGTCGATATTCTAGGAATCAACAAACTAAGATGGACTGGAATGGGTGAATTTAACTCAGATGACCATCATATCTACTACTGTGGGCAAGAATCCCTTAGAAGACATGGAGTAGCCATCATGGTCAACAAAAGAGTCCGAAATGCAGTACTTGGATGCAATCTCAAAAAATGACAGAATGATCTCTGTTCGTTTCCAAGGGAAACCATTTAATATCACAGTAATCCACGTCTATGCCCCGACCAGTAACGCCAAAGAAGCTGAAGTTGAACGGTTCTATGAAAACCTACAAGACCTTTTAGAACTAACACCCAAAAAAGATGTCCTTTTCATTATAGGGGACTGGAATGCCAAAGTATGAATTCAGGAAACACCTGGCGTAACAGGCAAATTTGGCCTTGGAGTATGGAATGAAGCAGGGCAAAGGCTAATAGAGTTATGCCAAGAGAACACACTGGTCATAGCAAACATCCTGTTCTGACAACACAAGAGAAGACTCTACACGTGGACATCACCAGATGGTCAACACCAAAATCAGATTGATTATATTCTTTGCAGCAAAAGATGGAGAAGCTGTATACAGTCAGCAAAAACAAGACCGGGAGCAGACTGTGGCTCAGATCATGAACTGCTTATTGCCAAATTCAGACTTAAATTGAAGAAAGTAGGGAAAACCACTAGTCTATTCGGGTATGACCTAGATCAAATCCCTTATGAGTATACAGTAGAAACGACAAATAGATTTAATGGACTAGATCTGATAGAGAGAGTGGCTGGTGAACTATGGACAGAGGTTCGTGACATTGTACAGGAGACAGGGATCAATACAATCCCCAGGAAAAAGAAATGCAAAAAATGCAAAAGAGCAAAATGGATGTCTGAGGAGGCCTTACAGATAGCAGGGAAGAGAAGAGAAGCAAAAAGAAAAGGAGAAAGGGAAACATATTCCCATCTGAATGCAGAGTTCCAAAGAATAGCAAGGAGACATAAGAAAGCCTTCCTCAGCAATCAATGCAAAGAAATAGAGGAAAACAACAGATTGGGGAAAACTAGAGATCTCTTCAAGAAAATTAGAGATACCTAGGGAACATTTCATGCAAAGATGGGCTCGATAAAGGACAGAAATAGTGTAGACCTAACAGAAGCAGAAGCTATTAGGAAGAGGTGGCAAGAATACACAGAAGAACTGTACAAAAAAGATGTTCACGACCCAGAGAATCACGATGGTGTGATCACTCACCTAGAGCCAGACATCCTGGAATGCGAAGTCAAGTGGGCCTTAGAAAGCATCACTATGAACAAAGCTAGTGGAGGTGATGGAATACCAGTTAAGCTATTTCAAATCCTGAAAGATGATGCTGTGAAAGTGCTGCACTCGATATGCCAGCAAATTTGGGAAACTCAGCGGTGGCCACAGGACTGGAAAAGGTCAGTTTTCATCCCAATCCCAAAGAAAGGCAATGCCAAAAAATGCTCAAACTACTGCACAATTGCACTCATCTCACATGCTAGTAAAGTAATGCTCAAAATTCTCCAAGCCAGGCTTCAGCAATACATAAACCGTGAACTTCCAGATGTTCAAGCTGGTTTTAGAAAAGGCAGAGGAACCAGAGATCAAATTGCCAATATCCGCTGGATCATCGAAAAAGCAAGAGAGTTCCAGAAAAATATCTATTTCTGCTTTATTGACTATGCCAAAGCCTTTGACTGTGTGGATCACAATAAACTGTGGAAAATTCTGAAAGAGATGGGAATACCAGACCATCTGACCTGTCTCTTGAGAATCCTGTATGCAGGTCAGGAAGCAATAGTTAGAACTGGACATGGAACAACACACTGGTTCCAAATAGGAAAAGGAGTACGTCAAGGCTGTATATTGTCACCCTGCTTATTCAACCTATATGCAGAGTACATCATGAGAAACGCTGGGCTGGAAGAAGCACAAGCTGGAATCAAGATTGCCAGGGAAAATATCAATAACCTCAGATATGCAGATGACACCACCCTTATGGCAGAAAGTGAAGAAGAACTAAAGAGCCTCTTGATGAAAGTGAAAGAGGAAAGTGAAAAAGTTGGCTTAAAGCTCAACGTTCAGAAAACTAAGATCATGGCATCTGGTCCCACCACTTCATGGGAAATAGATGGGGAAACAGTGGAAATAGTGTCAGACTTTATATTTTTCGGCTCCAAAATCACTACTGATGGTAATTGAAGCCATGAAATTAAAAGATGCTTACTCCTTCGAAGGAAGGTTATGGCCAACCTAGATAGCATATTTAAAAGCAGAGACATTACTTTGCCAACAAAAGTCCGTCTAGTCAAGGCTATGGTTTTTCCAGTGGTCATGTATGGATGTGAGAGTTGGACGGTGAAGAAAGCTGAGCGCCGAAGAATTGATGCTTTTGAACTGTGGTGTTGGAGAAGACTCTTGAGAGTCCCTTGGACTGCAAGGAGATCCAATCAATCCATCCTAAAGGAGATCAGTCCTGGGTGTTCATTGGAAGGTCTGATGTTGAAGCTGAAACTCCAATACTTTGGCCACCTCATGCAGAGTTGACTCACTGGAAAAGACCCTAATGCTGGGAAGGATTAGGGGCAGGAGGAGAAGGGGACGACAGAGGATGAGATGGTTGGATGACATCACTGACTCGGGGGACATGGGTTTGGGTAAACTCCGGGATTTGGTGATGGACAGGGAGGCCTGGCATGCTGCAATTCATGGGGTCGCAAAGAGTCGGACACGACTCAGTGACTGAACTGAACACAGGTTATAATCATACTCATGTTTATAAATAATGTACATGTCATACATTTACATATTTTATATATTGTGTACTTATACATAAATGTATAACTATGAGGGCTATATATGTTTATATAAATATACTACATATTTGTGTAAATATATATTATACATGTTACATACATATAAAACAATGAAATTTAATACATGGAATGCCCATGTGTCAGTAAGTCCATTGAAAATCTAGAATGGAATTCAATATATACATCCTGAAATTTAACATCAGTTCAGTTCAGTTCAGTCGCTCAGTCGTGTCTGACTCTTTGCGACCCCATGAATTGCAGCACGCCAGGCCTCTCTGTCCATCACCAACTCCTGGAGTCTACCCAAACCCATGTCCCTCGAGTCAGTGATGCCATCCAACCATCTCATCCTCTGTCGTCCCCTTCTCCTCCTGCCCCCAATCCTACCCAGCATTAGGGTCTTTTCCAATGAGTCAACTCTTCGCATGACGTGGCCAAAGTATTGGAGTTTCAGCTTCAACATCAGACCTTCCAATGAACACCCAGGACTGATCTCCTTTAGGATGGATTGATTGGATCTCCTTGCAGTCCAAGGGACTCTCAAGAGTCTTCTCCAACACCACAGTTCAAAAGCATCAATTCTTCGGCGCTCAGCTTTCTTCACCGTCCAACTCTCACATCCATACATGACCACTGGAAAAACCATAGCCTTGACTAGACGGACTTTTGTTGGCAAAGTAATGTCTCTGCTTTTAAATATGCTATCTAGGTTTAACATACAAAAGACTTAATGCCACAGTACTGGACTTTCTATCAGAAAGCAAATATGTGAATGCTTTTCAGGATTATTTTAACTCTATAATTATGAGATCTGTACTTTTAAATGTGTTTCTAAAATAAGAGAACTATCATGTTGAAAAATGATAGTTTGGCTGGTCAGATAATAGGGAACTGTGTTTTGAAGAAGAGAGCTAATTTCTTCAAATGAGGAAATTAGGATGAACTTCTTACTTCTCCTTACAATTGGAAATCTAAGAAGAGATGGTAATACTGTTTAGGAAGACACAGTCTGTACATAAAATTTATGTACTAGAGTGGGTGAAATACCTACTTATTTAACCATGTATGCTATGGATAGAAAAGAAAGATGGCTTAGAATTTTAAGAATTGAGATGATGCTTTTTTGTGTGTGGTTTTAACCAGAAGCTAAAGTAGGAAAATAAACATGTGACTAACAGAGAGAAATAGGCATCATCTGAGAAAGTCTAAGTGTCATGTGTAGCTATACATTTCTTTCTGGTCTTTACAAAATCGCTTAACAAACTGACAGAATATGAACTAAGAGAAAATTTAACTTCCTAAGTACAGTACACATTTATACCATCTCTAAGTAATAATAAAACTTTTTTCATCTATAGTGCGCAGAATGGCCTTAGATGAGGGGTCTCTGAGCCCTGGACCTTGAACCGGTACCTGGACTATCAGGAACCGGGCCACACACACAGCAGGAGGTGAGCAGCGGGCAAGGTAGCGAAACTTCATCTGTGCTCACAGCCACTCCCCATGGCTTGTTACTGCCTGAGCTCTGCCTCCGGCCAGATCAGCAGCGGCATAATGAAAGTAACGTGCTTGAATCATCTCCAAACCATTCCCCCTTACCCTGTTCCATGGGAAAATTTCTTGCATCAGACTGGCTGCTGGTGCCAAAAAGGCTGGGGACCACTGCTTTAGAGTCTAAAGTACTATTGAATTGTGTCTTGCAGAAGGGCCCTAGAAAGTCGGTAGTTGCGTGGGGTCATTTTCTAGTCCTGTCATATTTGAAATGAGTTCTCCTGAGTTTGTGTGTGAGGTGTGTTGGGAAGTGCAGCTCACGTCAGCAGCGGCATCCATCTGGCTTTTCCTCATGGTCAGTCAGCGCTGGGGTAGGGGAGGACTTCTGCTTCGATGTAGGGGGAGCTCCTTGCCTTTCACGTCATGCTCCCCGCCTCCCCCCAACCCCCACCCCGAGTGAAAGCACAGAGGGCAGTGTGACTGTCTGTCGCCCCACAGACGTCAGTAGGGCAAGCTGCCCACCTTCCACAGAGCCTGGTGAACAGGGTCAGGAACTGCCCCCTCCACACCCCCACCTCTGTGTCACTCCAGGTCTCCAAGGGCACAGCTGCAAGGCTCTCCTCTCTGCCCATTCCTATCACAGTGCAGAGATAGGGAGCCCACCATCCGTAAAATAAATGTCCTCATATGTGTCAGAATAATGCCAGTGGCCGAACCTGTTTTTGCACCAATGTCGACTATTCCTGAACTCCAGCCTCACAGATCATAGATGTTTGTCGGGGTCTCCTTTAGGTTTAGATTCCAAGAAGTAGATCTTGAGGCTAGGATTTGAGGGCTGGAGGTTTGTTTGGGAGATGATCCCAAGAAACATATTGGGAGAGTGAGGAAAGGGGCAAGGGAGGGAGCAATGCCACAAGAGGACAAGTTGATGAGTACATCACTGCTGGAGGCCACCACGCTCCATCTTCCAGGGACAGGACAGTCCCACCAGGACCAAGGGGGCTGGGCTGGCCACACTGGCTCATGGCTGCCCTGGTTCAGGGCAGCTGGGGAGTGGGGTTGTTCTGTTGGCACTTTTACCCTCTTCTGTGAGTGTTCAAACTTTCTCCTGAAGCCAGAGAGAGTCAGAGTGTCTGCCGCTAGGTCTTAAATCACACTGCAATTTGAATCTTCCTGAATATTTGGAAAACCCAGAGTTTGCCCTCTGCTGGGCTGGATTCTCCCATTCACCTTCCAGCTCTGTCCTCCCCTGCCTTCTGGTCCTTCGGCTCCAGCGTCCAGTTGATGTTAGTGCCACAATACTGAAGCAAGCTTTGTGGTTTCTGTATACTCCCACGCATTGGGTAAGGAAGAATGGAAGGAGGGTAGTGAGGAGATGCACTGGGGAGGCCTCAGGACCTGGACCACACATGCTGCTGCAGGGACTTTCACTCTGTCACCATGTGATACAGAAGAATCTTTTGCATTCTAAGTTAATCACTAACTTTGGGAGCTTTTTTTGTTTGTTTTTCTTTTTCTAATTATTTTAGGTGTAAGGTTAGTTTGTTTATTTGATGTCTATCTTGTTTCTTGGGGTAGGATTGTATTACTATAAACTTCCCTCTTAGAACTGCTTTTGCTGCATCCCATAGGTTTGGAGTCATGTTTTCATTGTCATTTGTTTCTAGGGTTGTTTTTTTTTTTTAATTTCCTCTTTGGTTTATTCAATGACCTCGTGGTTTTTAGAATTGTGTTGTTTAGCCTCCAGGTGTTTGTGCTTTTTAGTTTTCTTCTGGTAATTGATACCTAATCTCATACCGTTGTAGCCAGAAAAGATGCTTGATACAATTTCAATTTTCTTAAATTTACTGAGGCTTGATTTGTGACCCAAGATGTGATCTATCCTGGAGAATGTTTATGTGCACTTGAGGAAAAAAAATGCTTTCTTCTGTGTTTGAATGTAATATCCTATAGATATCACTTAGGTATATCTGGTCTAATGTATTATTTCAGGCTTGTGTTTCCTTACTAATTTTCTGTCCAGATGACCTGTTAATTGGTATAAGTGGGGTGTTAAAGTCTACTACTATTAGCATGTTAATGTCGATTTCTTCTTTTATGTCTGCTAGCATTTGCCTTATGTATTGAGGTGCTACTATATCAGGTATATTAGTATTTGCAATCGTTATGTGTTCTTCTTTGATTGATCTCTTGATCATTATGTAGGGTCCTTCCTTGTCCTTGTAATGGTCTTTATTTTAAAGTCTATTTTACCTGATATGAGAATTGTTACTCCAGGTCTCTTTTGATTTCCATTTGCATGAAATATCTTTTTCCATCCCCTCTCTTTCATCTATATATGTCTCTAGCTCTGAAGTGGGTCTATAGGAGACAGCATATATAGGAATCTTGTTTTTGTATCCATTCAGCCAGTCTGTATCTTTTGCTTGGGGCATTTAATCCATTTACATTTAAAGTCATTTTTGATATGTATGTTCCTATTGCCATTTTCTTAACTGTTCTGGGTTTGTTTTCATAGGTCTTTTCCTTCTCTTGTGTTTTCTACCCAAAGAATCCCTTTAGCATTTGTTGTAAAGCTGATTTGAAAGTGAAAATGAAAGTGTTAGTCTCTCAGTCATGTCCAACTCTTTGCAACCCCAGGGACTGTAGTCCACCATGCTCTTCTATCCATGGAATTCTCCAGGCAAAAATACTGGAGTGGGTAGCCATTCCCTTCTCCAGGAGATCTTCCCAACCCAGGGATTGAACCTGGGTTTCCTGCATTGCTGATGGATTCTTTACTGTCTGCATCACCAGGGAAAGCCAGTTTAGTGGTACTGAATTCTCTTAATTTTTGCTTGCCTTAGCTTTTGATTTCTCCATTGATTTTGAATGAGATCCTTACTGGGTATAGAGTAATCTTGGTTATAGGTTTTTCCCTTTCACTGCTTTAAATATTTCCTGCTACTCCCTTCTGAACTGCAGAGTTTTTGAGAGTGGTCAGCTGTTAATCTTAACAGATGTTGCCTATAAGCTTAAGTTAGAATAGTGGCCCATCCCTTGGAACCCTGCCTCCCAGGTAATGAGCATTAAGCTAAAATACTTCTGTTTAACCCACAGGAAACAGCCTGAGCAGGACCACCTGTGAGTGGTTGTGGGAGGAAGAAATTCATACACCCCCTCCAGAGGCTGACCAAAACCAGAAAATGTTCAACCCTACTGCTTCCTCTCTTAAACTGTTATAAAAGAAGCCTGGATTTTAACTCAGAGAAGACGGTTCTTTGGGACACAAGTCCACCATCCTCTCAGTCTGCTGGCTTTCCAAATAAAGTTGCTATTCCTTGCCTTAAAAACTCATCTCTTAATTTATCAGCCAGTTGTGCAGCAAGTAATACAAGCTTGAACTTGGTTAACAGTGGGAGGGCTTTGAGCAGAGGAGAAGCTTGATCAGATGTAAGCCCTGGCAGGATCATTCTGGCTGCTGCTCTGGGAGATCAACTGGGGACCTGGTGAATTATCAGAAGAAGAGGAGATGGGGCTGAGGTTCTGGGGATATTTTGGACTGATAAGATTGTCTTTTAGTTCTGATATAGAATATGAGAGAGTAGTCTGAGGCTGAGTCCAAGTTGTTTAGCCTGAGATGTTGGAGGGATGGGGTGTCCACCACTAGCTGGAGTCTGAAGCAAAACAGATGAGGCTGGGGGAGATTGAGAGTGTAGTTCTGGACAAAAATAAGATGCAGGGAAATGTCAGGGGAGCCAAGAAAGTGAGTAAGTTGAGATCTATAAGAATATAGAGTTTATATATGCTATCTTAAGTCTTGGGACCAGATGATCCAACATTGGAGTAATGTAGATAGTTTATAAATAAGATCATCTCACATCAAGCAATAAATGAACACGTGCCTCACAGAAAGCTTCCACAATGGAATGATTTCTTCCAAAAATTGGTCCAATTTAGTAAAAAAAAAAAAAAAGAAGAAGAAGAAGAAGAAGAAGAAGAAGAAGAATCTAATCCAACTTGTAAATGTAACAGAAATGGAGCCACACAGAACATTTGTTGCAATTTGGCCAGAGAACTAATTTTAATTTGTGATGGCCTGAGAATTTAATTACTTCTGATATCATTTTCAGATCACTGAAACTGAGCTTTATGCTTCTTGAAAACACAACTAGGGCTGTGTTAGGGAAGGCAACATTATCTTGATCTGACTTTTGACAACATTTCTTTACATATATATTCTAGAAATTCAAGAATAGTGCATCTAGAAATTTACTGGCTAGACTTAAGGAAAGTAAACATAGCAAGCCCTCTTACAGTAGTTTTAATAGATTACTAGATATGTCCTATAGCTCAGAAATTGGCAAGCTTTTTCATAAAGGTCAAATAGTAAGTTTTTCTAGTTTTTTTTTTGAGAAATAATTGACTCACATCACTGTATTAAGTTTAAGGCATCAAGTATGATGGCTTGATTTACATATATTATGAAATGATGACCATAGTAGGTTCAGTTAGCATCAAAATTTCGCATGGATACAATAAAAAGACAAGAAAAAAAGATCTCCTTGTGATTAGATAACTTAGGTTCTACTCTTTAATGATTTTACTGAACATCACATACTTAATAGCAGTGTTAACCACAGTTATGTCACATGTTACATTCTTATAACTTGTTTATCTTACAATTGGATGTTTTTACCTTTTGATCACCTTCCTCCAATTCCCCTTCCCTGCACCCCCTGCCTCTTGCAACCACATATCTAATCTTTTTTTTTTCTATGAATTTGGTGGGGTTTTTTTAAATGGTAAATATTTTAAGCTTTGCAGATTACTTGGTCTCTGTTTGGACTATTCAACCCTGTCATTGTAACGTGGGCAGCTATATATCATATGCAAATAAGTGGGCATTGCTCTGTTCCAATAAAACTTTATTTACGAAAACATGCAGAAAGGATTTCGCTGGCTAGCTGGCCATTGTCTGCCTCTTCCCATCACTACCCACAAGAGCTTTCCCCCTCACCGTGCAAAAGCTTAGATAAGCAGTTGTTTGATTTTATTCAACATGTTCATAAACAAAGGTACATTGCTTTGCTAAAGCTGTGATTAAATGTTCAACAAATTTAGGAATGAGTTATACAGTATCAGTTAAAGTTCACTGCAATAATTCAGACAAGAGTGGATGAGACCTTGGAACAGGATAGGAACAGTAGAGATGATGAGAAACGATCACATTACAGATATATTTTGATGATAGAGGTAAGAGGACTTGCAGAATGATTGAGTATAGAGTGTGAAAGGAAGAATAGAGTTGAAGATGGATCCAAGAATTCTGGTTCACTCAGTTAATGACAGCTGTTATTGTGGCCTTCATATAATTATGTTTATATTAATATATCTTACTTTATTAACCTGACTTACATAAGCACTCAAAAAAAATGTTTTGCCGAGAACCTAACCTCTACTCTAGATTTTTAATCTTTGCTCTTTCGTATTTGCTATTAACGTTGTATCTTCAAGAACCCAATCTTTAGCACCCATTCTTATTGGGAACAAGATCACTGGTATGATTGCTGTCTCCCACTTTTAACTCTGCTTTTTCTCCACCAAGTTGCCTCCATCTCCCCACTCCCCCTTTTCTTCTCTACCCATCTCTGTGAATCTCTTTGTGTGTTCCTGGCTGTGGAGAACATTTAGAGAACTGATTACTGGCTAGATCTGTCTCTCCTCTTTTGAGTCCCCCTTTTCTCCTCCAGGCCACCTCTGTCTCCTTCCTCCCTCTTCTCTTCCCTGTGTAACTCTGGGAACATCTCTGAGAGATCCAGACGGTGGAGAGCACATAGAGAAGTGATCACTGGCTAGCTTGCTCTCTCACCTTTTGATTCCCTTCTTCTCCTCCTGGCCACCTCTATCTCCCCCCTCCCTCTTCTCTTCTCCATGTAACTCTGTGAACCTCTCTGGGTGTCCTTCACTGTGGAGAAACCTTTCATCATTAACCTAGATGTTTTGTCATTGGTGCTGTATAGATGGAGAAGTCTGGAGGCTACTGTAAGAATAAGACTGAAAACCAGAGACAGGAGACTTAAGTCCAAATCTTGAGAACACCAGAGAACTACTGAATCCAGGAAGCATTAAACGAGAGGAGCTCATGAAACGCCTCCATACCTACACTGAAACCAAGCATCACCCAAGGGCCAACAAGTTCCAGAGTAAGATATACCAGGCAAATTCTCCAGCAACACAGAAACATAGCCCTGAGCTTCAACATACAGGCTACTCAAAGTCACACCAAACCCACTGACATCTCAAAACTCATTACTGGACACTTCATTGCACTCCAGAGAGAAGAAATCAAGCTCCACCCACCAGAACACCGACACAAGCTTCCCTAACCAGGAAACCTTGACAAGCCACCTGTCTAACCCTACCCACAGTGAGGAACCTCCACAATAAAGAGGAACCACAAACTGCAAGAAAACAGAAAGGCCACCCCAAACACAGCAATATAAACAAGATGAAAAGGCAGAGAAATACCCAGCAGGTAAAGGAACAGGATAAATACCCTACAAATCAAACAAAAGAGGAAGAGATACGGAATCTACCTGATAAAGTATTCCGAATAATGATAGTGAAAATGATCCAAAATCTGGAAAACAAATTGGAGTGACAGATAAATAACCTGGAGACAAGGATCAAAAGGATGAACGAAAGGTTTAACAAGGATGTAGAAGAAATAAAAAAGAGTAATTATATAATGAATAATGCAATAAATGAGATCAAAAACACTCTGGAGGGAACCAACAGTAGAATAACGGAGGCAGAAGATAGGATAAGTGAGATAGAAGACAGAATGATAGAAATAAACAAAACAGAGAGGAAAAAAGGAAAAAGAATTAAAAGAAATGAGGACAACCTCAGAGACCTCTGGGACAATGTTAAACGCACCAACATACGAATCACAGGAGTCCCAGAAGAAGACAAAAAGAAAGACCATGAGAAAATACTCGAGGAGATAATAGTTGAAAACTTCCCTAAAGTGGGGAATAAAATAATCACCCAAATCCAAGAAATCCAGAGAGTCTCAAACAGAATAAACCCAATTCAAAACACCCCAAGACACATAATAACCAAATTAGCAAAGATCAAACACAAAGAACAAATATTAAAAGCAGCAATGGAAAAACAACAAATAACACACAAGAGGATTCCCATAAGGATAACAGCTGATCTTTCAATAGAAACTCTTCAGGCCAGAAGGGAATGGCAGGACATACTTAAAGTGACGAAAGAAAATAATCTACAGCCCAGATTACTGTATCCTGCAAGAATCTCATTCAGATATGAAGGAGAATTCAAAAGCTTTACAGACAAACAAAAGCTCAGAGAATTCAGCACAACCAAACCAGCTCTCCAACAAATGCTAAAGGATCTTCTCTAGACAGGAAACACAGAAAGGGTGTATAATCTCGAACCCAAAACAATAAAGTAAATGGCAACGGGATCATACTTATCAATAATTACCTTAAATGTAAATGGGTTGAATTCCCCAACCTAAAGACAAAGACTGGCTGAATGGATACAAAAACAAAACCCTTATATATGTTGTCTACAAGAGACCCACCTTGAAACAAGGGACACATACAGACTGAAAGTGAAGGGCTGGAAAAAGGCATTTCATGCAAATAGAGACCAAAAGAAAGCAGGAGTAGCAATACACATATCAGATAAAATAGACTTTGAAACAAAGGTGGTGAAAAGAGACAAAGATGGACACTACCTAATGATCAAAGGATCAATCCAAGAAGAAGATATAACAATTATAAATATATATGCACCCAACATAGGAGCACCGCAACATGTAAGGCAAATGCTAATAAGTATGAAAGGGGAGATTAACAATAACACAATAAAAGTGGGAGACTTTAATACCCCATTCACACCTACGGACAGATCAACTAAACAGAAAATCAACAAGGAAACACAAACTTTAAACGATACAATAGATCAGTTAAACCTAATTGATATCTATAGGACATTTCACTCCAAAACAATGAGTTTCACCTTATTCTCAAGCGCACACAGGACCTTCTCCAGAATAGATCACATCCTGGGCCATAAATCTAGTCTTGGTAAATTCAAAAAAATTGAAATCATTCCAAGCATCTTTCCTGACCACAGTCCAGTAAGATTAGATGTCAATTACAGGAGAAAAACAATTAAAAACCCCAACATCTGGAGGCTGAACAACACACTGCTGAATGACCAACAAATCACAGAAGAAATCAAAAAAGAAATCAAAATATGCATAGAAACGAAAGAAAAGGAAAACACAACAACCTAAAACCTATGGGATACTGTAAAAGCAGTGCTAAGGGGAAGATTCATAGCAATACAGGCTCACCTCAAGAAACAAGAAAAAAGTCAAATAAATAACCCAACTCTACACCTAAACCAACTAGAAAAGGAAGAAATGAAGAACCCCAGGGTTAGTAAAAGGAAAGAAATCTTAAAAATTAGGGCAGAAATAAATGCAAAAGAAACAAAAGAGACCATAACAAAAATCAACAAAGCCAAAAGCTGGTTCTTTGAGAAGATAAATAAAATTGACAAGCCATTAGCCAGACTCATCAAGAAACAAAGGGAGAAGAATCAAATCAACAAAATTAGAAAGGAAAATGGAGAGATCACAACAAACAACACAGAAATACAAAGGACCATAAGAGACTATTATCAGCAACTATATGCAAATAAAATGGACAGCTTGGAAGAAATGGATAAATTCTTAGAAAAGTACGACTTCCCAAAACTGAACCAGGAAGAAATAGAAAATCTCAACAGTCCCATCACAAGCACGGAAATTGAAACTGTAATCAGAAATCTTCCAGCAAACAAAAGGCCAGGACCAGACGGCTTCACAGCTGAATTCTACCAAAAGTTTAGTAGGAACATCTATCCTACTCAAACTCTTCTAGAAAATTGCAAAGGAAGGTAAACTTCCAATCGCATTCTATGAGGCCACCATCACCCTAATACCAAAACCTGACAAAGATGCTACAAAAAAGAAAACTACAGGCCAATATCACTGATGAACATAGATGCAAAAATCCCTAACAAAGTCCTAGCAAGCAGAATCCAACAACATATTAAAAAGATCATACATCATGACCAAGTGGGCTTTATCCCAGGGATGCAAGGATTCTTCAATATCCACAAATCAAACAACGTAATACACCACATAAACAAATTGAAAGATAAAAACCATATAATTACTTCAATAGATGCAGAGAAAGACTTTGACAAAATTCAACATACATTTACGATAAAAACCCTCCAAAAATCAGGAACAGAAGGAACATACTTCAACATAACAAAAGCTATATATGACAAACCCACAGAAAACATTATTCTGAATGGTGAAAAACTGAAAGCATTTCCCCTAAAATCAGGAACAAGACAAGGGTGCCCACTCTCACCACTACTATTTAACATAGTTTTGGAAGATTTGGCCACAGCAATCAGAGCAGAAAAAGAAATGAAAGGAATCCAGATTGGAAAAGAAGAAGTAAAACTCTCACTGTTTGCAGATGACATGATCTTCTATATAGAAAACCCTAAAGATTCCACCAGAAAACTACTAGAGCTAATCAATGAATATAGTAAAGTTGCAGGATATAAAATTAACACACAGAAATCCCTTGCATTCCTATACACTAACAACGAGAAAACAGAAAGAGAAATTAAGGAAACAATTCCATTCACCATCGCAACGAAAAGAATAAAATACTTAGGAATATATCTACCTAAAGAAACAAAAGACCTATATATAGAAAACTATAAAACACTGGTGAAAGAAATCAAAGAGGACACAAACAGATGGAGAGATATACCGTATTCATGGATTGGAAGAATTAATATAGTGAAAATGAGTATACTACCCAAAGCAATCTATAGATTCAATGCAATCCCTATCAAGCTACCAACGGTATTCTTCAGAGACCTAGAACAAATAATTTCACAATTTGTATGGAAATACAAAAAACCTCGAATAGCCAAAGCAATCTTGAGAAAGAAGAATGGAACTGGAGGAATCAACCTGCCTGACCTCAGGCTCTACTACAAAGCCACAGTCATCAAGACAGTATGGTACTGGCACAAGGACAGAAATATAGATCAATGGAACAAAATAGAAAGCCCAGAGATAAATCCATGCACCTATGGACACCTTATCTTTGACAAAGGAGGCAAGAATATACAATGGAGAAAAGACAATCTCTTTAACAAGTGGTGCTGGGAAAACTGGTCAACCACTTGTAAAGGAATGAAATTAGAACATTTTCTAACACCATACACAAAATAAACTCAAAATGGATTAAAGATCTAGACATAAGACCAGAAACTATAAAACTCCTAGAGGAAAACATAGGCAAAACACTCTCCAACATAAACCACAGCAGGATCCTCTATGACCCACCTCCCAGAATATTGGAAATAAAAGCAAAAATAAACAAATGGGACCTAGTTAAAATTAAAAGCTTTTGCACAACAAAGGAAACTATAAGCAAGGTGAAAAGACAACCTACGGAATGGGAGAAAATAATAGCAAATGAAGCAACGGACAAACAATTAATCTCAAAAATATACAAGCAACTCCTGCAGCTGAATTCCAGAAAAATAAACGACCCAATCAAAAAGCGGGCCAAAGAACTAAACAGACACTTCTCCAAAGAAGACATACAGATGGCTAACAAACACATGAAAAGATGCTCAACATCACTCATTATGAGAGAAATGCAAATCAAAACCACAATGAGGTACCATTTCACGCCAGTCAGAGCGGCTGCTATCCAAAAGTCTACAAGCAATAAATGCTGGAGAGGGTGTGGAGAAAAGGGAACCCTCTTACACTATTGGTGAGAATGCAAACTAGTACAGCCACTATGGAGAATAGTATGGAGATTCCTCAAAAAACTGGAAATAGAACTGCCATATGACCCAGCAATCCCACTGCTAGGCACACACACTGAGGAAACCAGACTTGAAAGAGACACATGTACCCCAATGTTCATCACAGCACTGTTTATAATAGCCAGGACAGGGAAGCAGCCTAGACGCCCATCAACAGATGAATGGATAAGGAAGCAGTGGTACATATACACAGTGGAATATTACTCAGCCATTAAAAAGAATACATTCGAATCAGTTCTAATGAGGTGGGTGAAACTGGAGCCTATCACACAGAGTGAAGTAAGCCAGAAAGAAAAACACCAATACAGTATAGTAACACATATATATGATATTTAGTCAATTGGTAAAGATAACCCTGTATGCAAGACATCAAAAGAGACACAGATAAATAGAACAGTATTATGGACTCTATTGGAGAGTGTGAAGGTGGGATGATATGGGAGAATGGTATTGAAGCATGTAAATTATCATATGTGAAATGAATCGCCAGTCCAGGTTCAATGCATGATACAGGGTTCTCAGGCCTGGTGCACCAGGATGACCCAGAGGGATGGGATGGGGAGGGAGGTGGAAAGGGGGTTCTGGAAGGAGAAAACATGTACACCCATGGTGGATACATGTCAATGTATGGCAAAACAAATACAATATTGTAAAGTTAAAAAATAGAAAATACACTAATTAAAAAAAATGTTTTGCCCTCTTTCAGTTCCCTGTACCACAGATCTTTGAGTAAAATTCTCTCCAACTTACAGAAAAAGTATCCCTAAATTATATTTTATGAATCACATCTTTATAGTTATTGTCAAGGGTGTTCTTCATAAGAAACATCAAAATCACAGCATAATCATTCTCCTTAAACCAGCCTCCGGTTTTGGTTTTCTTTATTTTTCCTTTCATGCCTCTTTGACTGTTGAAAGCACTCAGGGATAATGTGCTCATGAGAGTCTGACACAGTGTAAACCCTGGTACCTGACCTCTTCCCCTGAGCGCATCAACAGTCCACAGCACTAGTTCACACACTCACCAGAGTGATGAATAATCATTTGCATTTTGCTTTGACAGACTGATCATTAACATAAAGCCACTCCTGCATGACTTTCTGAAGGACATATGAAAATGTTCATGGGCAGTTGAGCTGTGAGTTTCAGAGTGAATTTAAATTATTCTAATATAAACTTCTGGGTCTTGTGCTCCTTGGTTTACCGGTGAAAAAACAGTTGGACGAGTAGTCTCATTAAATGACTCAATATCAGTCCATTGCAGAAGGAATCCCAGATTGTCAGGAGGGAGTTATTTACTGAAGCATAAGTTCCAGTGTAGCTGAGAAAAAAAGAGAAGCTAAAGGCAAAAGAGAAAAGGAAAAATATACCCATTTGAATGCAGAGTTCCAAAGAATAGCAAGGAGAGATAAGTAAGCCTTCCTCAGTGATCAATTAAAAAAAAAAGAGAGGAAAACAATAGGATGGGAAAGATTAGAGACTTCCTCAAGAAAATCAGAGACACTAAGGGAACATTTCATGCAAAGATGGGCTCAACAAAGGATAGAAATGGTATGGACCTAACAGAAGCAGAAGATATTAAGAAGAGGTGGCAAGAATACACAGAAGGATTGTACAAAAAAGATCTTCATGATCCAGATAATCACGATGGTGTGATCACTCACCTAGAGCCAGACATCCTGGAATATGAAGTCAAGTGGGCCTTAGGAAGCATCACTATGAGCAAAGCTAGTGGAGGTGATGGAATTCCAGTTGAGCCATTTCAAATCCTCAAAGATGATGCTGTGAATGTGCTACACTCAATATGCCAGAAAATTTGGAAAACTCAGCAGTGGCCACAGGACTGCAAAAGGTGAGTTTTCATTCCAATCCCAAAGAAAGGCAATGCCAAAGAATGTTCAAATTACTGCACAATTGCACTCATCTCACACACTAGCAAAGTAATACTCAAAATCCTCCGAGCCAGGTTTCAACAGTATGTGAACCGTGAACTTCCAGGTGTTCAAGCTGGATTTAGAAAAAGCAGAGGAACCAGAGATCAAACTGCCAACATCCCTTGGATCATTGAAAAAGCAAGAGAGTTCCAGAAAACAGTTACTTCTGCTTTATTGACCATGCCAAAGCCTTTGACTGTGTGGATCACAATAAACTGTGGAAAATTCTTCAAGCGATGGGAATACCAGACCACCTGACCTGCCTCCTCAGAAATATGTATGCAGGTCAGGAAGCAACAGTTAGAACTGGACATGGAACAACAGACTGGTTCCAAATCAGGAAAGGAGTCCATCAAGGCTATATATTGTCACTCTGCTTATTTAACTTATATGCCGAGTACATCATGAGAAATGCTGGGCTGGATGAAGCACAAGCTGGAATCTAGATTGCTGGGAGATATATCAATAACCTCAGATATGCAGATGACACCACTTTTATGGCAGAAAGTGAAGAGGAACTAAAGAGCCTCTTGATGAAAGTGAAAGAGGAGAGTGAAAAAGTTGGCTTAAAACTCAGCATTCAGAAAACTAAGATCATGGCATCTGGTCCCATCACTTCATGTCAAATAGAAAAAAATGTAAACAGTGGCTGACTTTATTTTGGGGGCTCCAAAATCACTGCAGATGGTGACTGCAGCCATGAAATTAAGAGATGCTTGCTCCTTGGAAGAAAAGCTATGACCAAACTAGAGAGTATATTAATAAGCAGAGACTTTACTTTGCCAACAAATGTCCGTCTAGTCAAAGCTATGGTTTTTCCAGTAGTCGTGTATGGATATGAGAGCTGGACTATCAAGAAAGCTGAGTGCCGAAGAATTGATGCTTTTGAACTGTGTCGTTGGAGAAGACTCTTGCGAGTCCCTTGGACAGCAAGGAGATCCAACCAGTCCATCCTAAAGGAGATCAATCCTGGGTGTTCATTGGAAGGACTGATTCTGTTGCTGAAACTCCAATGGTTTGGCCACCTGATGTGAAGAACTGACTCATTGGAAAAGACCTTGATGCTGGGAAAGATTGAAGGCAGGAGGAGAAGGGGATGACAGAGGATGAGATCATTGGATGGCATCACCGACTAAATGGACATGAGTTTGAGCAAGCTCTGGGAGTTGGTGATGGACAGGGAAGCCCGGTGTGCTGCAGTCCACAGGGTCATGAAGAGTCAGACAGGACTGAGTGACTTAACTGAACTGAACTTTCAGTGAGGCAGCCTTAAGGTCTTGAGAAACTTTGAAAATACAACTCAGCAAGAAATATCCATCCATTTATTTACACATTCAACAAGTGTTTCTTTAGGACCTAGGAATTGCAGGAAATGTTCTAGGTAGCCTATGTGTATGTGCTTAGTCACTCAGTCATGTCCAACTCTTTGCAACCCCATCGCTGCTGCCCACCAGGCTCTTCTTCCATGTGAATTCTCCAGGCAAGAATACTGGAGTGGGTTATCATGCCCTCCTCCAGGGGATCTTCCCAACCCAGGGATCGAACCCAAGTCTCCCGTATTGTGAGTGGATTCTTTACTGTCAGAGCCACCAGGGGAGCCCCCTGTATGTGGAAACAAACAAGGTGGACAATGTTTGTGCTCTTAAGAATTCATGTCACTGAACATACACTTAGATTAGGGTCAGACAGAAAGCATGTAATCAAATGAATAATTTGAGAGACAAATAACAGCCATAAAGTACATGTCATAAAGCTCTTACAGAATGAGCCCTGAGAATATGGCCACTGTACATGGGTCACTTTTGCAAAAGATATTTGAGCTGAGCCCTGAACAATGATAGTTTCTGAAAGGTCTAGTAAAAGACTATGGCAGGCAAAGTAAAAACAAATTTTAAAATCTGACCATGGAAATGATCTGGGTGTCTTTGGGGACATAGGTATCCCTTTAGCCCTTCTGGTATTTACTGACTTGTGGTGACCAGTTAAGACAGACTAGTAGAGTTTTCAGGCATCTCATGAGTAGAAGTTAGAGTTTAAGGCTTGAACCCATTGCCCAAGTTTTCCTGGGACTGAGGGGTTTCTAAGGATGCAGGATATTTGGTGCAAAAACTGGGAAAATCCCACAAAAACTTGAAGAAATTAGTCAATTTTTCAAGGCCCAGCAAGGTAAAGAGTCCTCTTAACTACCCAGTACCCTAATTTTAGACTCCTCAAAAGCTATGCCTTTGAATAAAATAAACCAGAAAAAGGCCAGTCCTCACAAAGACCTAGCTTTGCCCCTGCTACAGTTTCTCTCATATTTTACTATTTTTCAACTTTATTGAGGTATAATTTATAAACAAAATTGTAAGATATTTAAAGTGTACATTATGGTGATCTGATATACAAGTATGTTTTGAAAGTATTCCCCCTTCTAATTAATTTGTTAACATCCATCACTACACATACATATATACTTTTTTGGTAAAAATATTTGTTGTATACTTTTAATAAATTTATTTATATAACAGTACTATCAAATATAATCACCCTGCTTTACATCACATCCTCATCCACATCCTTTTTCATCTTATAACTGAATGTCTGTAGTCCATGGGGTCACGAAGAGTTGGACACGACTGAGTGAGTGAACAAAAAAACCCTTTTACCCATCCCTCCCTATTTCCCCCAATCGAGCCCCTGAAAGTGATACCATTCAGGCTTTCTCTCTCTGCCTATTTCACCTAGCATAATTTCCTCATGTCCATCCATGTTGTCACAAATTCAGGATTTCCTTGGTCCCTTGGTGAATAGACACCCACGGGGGTTGGGTTGAAATGGCAAACTCTCTCTTTCTGTCTCTACCTTTTTTTTAGTCTTTTTTGTCCCTTCTCTCTTGTTCATTCCCAGTCCTCACACTTATACTCTTGTCCCTTTTCATCCTGGAGACTCTCTGTTGGGTCACCTTTTTCACAACTTCCCCCCACCCAACGCTTTTCTGTTTTGTTCCCAACTTCAGCTTGCAGAAGGTTGAGAGATAATGGACTGGACGGTGTCTTCTAGAGGCTACCTCGCAGTGAGACCATCTCTTTGTGTCTTGCTTGTGTCTTTAAGATTCTGTCATTGGTCACATGTTGAGTCTCAATCAGTGAATTCAAAAGAATCTTTGGCTTATGTATAGTTTATTATAGGTATTTGTGTCAGTCCAAATACTCTTGCAAGTCTCTGCCACTTGTAAGCATGGTGCAGCACATAAATCTTGAAATGAAAGCATGACCCACAAGAGGAGCTTGCATTTCTCTCCCCTCCTTTGCAATGTAAGTGTTTTGCTTGGGCTCTCAGGAACTATTTTATCCTTCTGTAGTCCCTCAGACTTTTTAAACTCAATCAGGAAAACTATGTTATCTCTGGTTCTGGTTTTATGTAAAAATTAACTTATAAATGAGCTGTATTTAATTGGCTTAAAAGACATTAAGCATGGATATACATTTTCAGATATATAAAAGAAACTCACCAGGGTACATTTCAGATTAATGGGATCTGGGAAATACTCAGTAATAAATTAATATCTGGCATTAGAGCTAGCTTAAGCTTATGGATTTAATTAACACAGACTTGTCTTTAGAGACATCAGCATTAAGTATAATATTTTTTATCATACTGAGAGTTACTTGAAACCAATAAGTGCATATTGTTTCTACTATAAAATTTGTCAACAAGGAAAATCACCTGATATGATGAAACTTTTAAGGAAATGTAACAGAGATAAGGTGGAGAAGGCAATGGCACCCCACTCCAGTACTCTTGCCTGGAAAATTCCAGGGACGGAGGAGCCTGGTAGGCTGCAGTTCAGTCCATGGGACACGACTGAGCGACTTCACTTTCACTTTTCATTTTCATGCATTGGAGAAGGAAATGGCAACCCACTCCAGTATTCTTGCCTGGAGAATCCCAGGGACAGGGGAGCCTGGTGGGCTACTGTCTATGGGGTCGCACAGTTCAGTTCAGTTCAGTTCAGTCGCTCAGTCGTGTCCGACTCTTTACGACCCCATGAATTGCAGCACGCCAGGCCTCTCTGTCCATCACCAACTCCTGGAGTCTACCCAAACCCATGTCCATCGAGTCGGTGATGCCATCCAACCATCTCATCCTCTGTCGTCCCCTTCTCCTCCCTCCCCCAATCCTACCCAGCATCAGAGTCTTTTCCAATGAGTCAACCCTTCCCATGAGGTGGCCAAAGTATTGGAGTTTTAGCTTCAACATCAGACCTTCCAATGAACACCCAGGATTGATCTCTTTTAGGATGGATTAATTGGATCTCCTTGCAGTCCAAGGGACTCTCAAGAGTCTCCTCCAACACCACAGTTCAAAAGCATCAATTCTTCGGCGCTCAGCTTTCTTCACCATCCAACTCTCACATCCATACATGACTACTGGAAAAACCATAGCCTTGACTAGACGGACTTTTGTTGGCAAAGTAATGTCTCTGCTTTTAAATATGCTATCTAGGTTGGCCATAACCTTCCTTCCAAGGAGTAAGCGTCTTTTAATTTCATGGCTGCAACCACCATCAGCAGTGATTCTGGAGCCCAAAAATATAAAGTCTGACACTGTTTCCACTGTTTCCCCATCTATTTCCCATGAAGTGATGGGACCAGATGCCATGATCTTAGTTTTCTGAACGTTGAGCTTTAAGCCAACTTTTTCACTCCTCTCTTTCACCTTCATCAAGAGGCTCTTTAGTTCTTCTTCACTTTCTGCCATAAGGGTGGTGTCATCCGAATATCTGAGGTTATTGATATTTCTCCCGGCAATCTTGATTCCAGCTTGTGTTTCTTCCAGCCCAGCGTTTCTCATGATGTACTCTGCATATAAGTTGAATAAGCAGGGTGACAATATACAGCCTTGACGTACTCCTTTTCCTATTTGGAACCAGTCTGTTGTTCCATGTCCAGTTCAAACTGTTGCTTCCTGACCTGCATACAGGTTTCTCAAGAGACAGGTCAGATGGTCTGGTATTCCCATCTCTTTCAGAATTTTCCACAGTTTATTGTGAGCCACACAGTCAAAGGCTTTAGCATAGTCAATAAAGCAGAAATAGATATTTTTCTGGAACTCTCTTGCTTTTTCGATGATCCAGCGGATATTGGCAATTTGATCTCTGGTTCCTCTGCCTGTTCTAAAACCAGCTTGAACATCTGAAAATTCACGGTTCACGTATTGCTGAAGCCTGGCTTGGAGAATTTTGAGCATTACTTTACTAGCATGTGAGGTGAGTGCAATTGTGCAGTAGTTTGAGCATTCTTTGGCATTGCCTTTCTTTGGGATTGGAACGAAAACTGACCTTTTCCAGTCCTGTGGCCACTGCTGAGTTTTCCAAATTTGCTGGCATATCAAGTGCAGCACTTTCACAGCATCACCTTTGAGGATTTGAAATAGCTCAACTGGAATTCCATCACCTCCACTAGCTTTGTTCATAGTGATGCTTTCTAAGGCCCACTTGACTTCACATTCCAGCAGCAGCAGCAGCAGCAGCAACAGAGATAAGGACTTTTGGTAAACTCTATAAGAATGATTTGGTTTTGGAAATGTCCATCTAAAATAGTCCCTCCAGATTCTGGTAATTTGAAATTAAAGTTAAAGATGGGAACTCATTGAATATCTAAGCCATTTCAAGTAAGATAAAATATTGGAACATTAATTGCTAAACAGGTCTAAATTTATTTGCTTTGTCTCCTTACAAGAGAGAAACTAAAGATGTTTTGATTTATTAAACACATGTCTTGTACCTACATTGAGGAAAGAAATTGTTCTTGGGAAAATACATGTTTCTGGAGGTTATGGAATATTCCAGTCAGGAAATGCTAGGATGACAAAGGTTACATTTACTTGTTTCTTAGTTTTTTCTAGAGGTTAAGTCTTTAAGGTCAACAATTATAAGGGAAATATTTCAGTATAAAGGAAAACTGAAAGTATATTTTTGCTAGAAGAAGGTACGAGGAGTGGGAAGGTATGAGGGAAATAGTGGGGGGTGTCCTAGATCTGGTTGTTTCTAGATAAAAAAGAAAGTGAAGGACAGGATAATATGGATGCAGAAAGTTGTAGGAGGTTTATGAAAAAGGAACTTTGGGGAAAGTTTTGTATATGGTCAGAACTTTCTAAGACTGGATTAAATTTATTTAGGTAAGTGGATTTTAAGTGTAGATTGGTGCAAGACTAGACTTGGTTTCTCTCTCTCCTATGAAAACTTTGTTTTCCTGGAATGCTGATTTCAATAATGGATTGCGCAAATTTCTTTGCCTTTAAATGGAGGGACCCTGGCACCCTGGAGGCTACCCAATATACCTGACCAGTGATTCTATAGGGCTTTGAAGACAGCTCCCATCTTGTTGGAAATGCATCATCAAGGGAGCTGAGCCTTGAGAAGGGACTCGGCTACAATATTTTTATGATTTATTGATAAATAGTGAGACAATGCAAGATTCAGATCAACATATTGTTAAGGTCTTAAGTTTTTTGACAAGAATGGTACATAAAATCTTCCCAAATCAAGGCTCAGATCTCACAGCAAAAGGCTCAGTATTTAAGATTTGTTTTGACCCCCATAAGCACAAGCCCTGGACACAACAACAGCAAGTAGTGCATTACTATCTTCAAGCACAAAGAGGCAACCCTGAGGCTTTCTCAAAATGGCTGGATTCTGTCATATCTGGATTCCAAATTATGGTCTTATGGCCCATGAGGTTTTAAAGGGAGGAGAAAGGGAACCCCTTCAATGGAATGGGGACCACCAGTGGACATTTGAAACTCCAGAGCCCAAGTGGAGTAGAGCGCCAGCACTGGGGCTTCCAGACTTGGACAAACTCTTTACCCTGTATGTTCATAAGGAGTCAGGGACAGCAAGAGGAAACCTGACCGAAAGGCTGGGACCAGACCAGAGGCCAGTGACCTAATTTTCAGAACAACTGGACTCAGTGGCCTTGCGGTGGCCAAGCTGCCTGCAGGCAGTAGCAGCCACAGACCAGTTGGTTAATAAGGCCTCCAAGTTCACCCCGGGGTTGACACTTACTTGTGTTAACCTCTCATCGGGTACAATCTGTGCTGGAGGTCAAAGGACATCATTGGTTGACAGGAGAAAAGTTAAAAAGATATTAGGCCTGCCTAATGGACATCTCTGACAGTACCTTAAAGGTGTGCCAAACACTGAACTCAGCAACTCTGCTTCCAGCAGTCAAAAGTAGAGACTTACTGCATCAGTGTATAGAGACCATAGGCCAAACTTACTATAGCAGGTCTGATCTTCTAGATGAACCTCCTGACAGACAGGAGTCGAATGGTTTACTAATGGGAGCAGTTTTATAGAAATGGGAACCTAAAAGGCAGGGTATGCCATGGTTAGTCAAGATGAAATCATAGCAGCCTAGGCCCCGCTCCCCCCAGACACTAGCCCAGAAGGCTGAACTAATTGCACAAATGAGAGCTTTGCAATTAGGGAAGGATAAGAAACTGCATGTTTTTACTGACTCTAAATGTAGGTTCCACATGCTACATGCTCATGCTGCCATTTGGAAAGAAAGTGAAATGTTAACAACTAGGAATTTCCCCCAAAGTGTAAAGATTTGATTCTGGTTCTTTTAGAAGGAGTAGAGCTCCCAACCAAGGTAGCAGTAGTCCACAGTAGGGGTCATCAGAGGGATGGATCCTTTGTGGGCCAAGGAATCAGCAAAGCTGATCAAATTGCAAAACAGGCAGCTTGACTGCAGGAACCTGAACAAGTTACAGCTCTGGTGATTGGCCCCCTGAACTCCCTAGCCCCCCCCCGCCCAAGTATTCCCCACAGCAATAAGAACATGTTGAGAAATGGGGCTATGAAAAAGGAAGCACAGGCTGGCATAAAAAGGAGGGTAAGTTTCTAATGAAATCATAGCAGAAGTAGCCTTTTGAATGAGGTCACCATTATCTTCATTACCTGTACCATAGTTTGGCTTCTGGTCAAATAACAGGGAGGTAACACCGCCCCGCCCGGCAACAGAAAATTGGATTGAAGATAAACTGAGCATGGCCCGGCCCATCAGAACAAGATTCAGGCTCCCCCTAGTCAGTCTCTCCCATCAGGAAGCTTCCATAAGCCTCTTATCCTTCTTCACCAGAGGGCAGTGAGAATGAAAACCACAATCACAGAAAACTAACCAATCTGATCACATGGACCATAACCTTGTCTAACTCGATGAAACATGAGCCATACCATGTAGAGCCACCCAAGACAGATGGGTCATGGTGGAGAGGTCTGACAGAATGTGGTCCACTGGAGAAGGGAATGGCCAACCACTTCAGTATTCTTGCCTTGAGAACTCCATGAACAGTATGAAGAGGCAAAAAGACATGACACTGAAAGATGAACTCCCCAGGTCGGTAGGTGCCCAATATGCTACTGGAAAAGAGTGGAGAAACAACTCCAGAAAGAATGAAGAGATGGAGCTAAAGCAAAAACAATGCCAGTTGTGGGTGTCACCTGGTGATAGAAGCAAAGTCCGATGCTGTAAAGAGCAATATTGCATTGGAACCTGGAATGTTAGGTCCATGAATCAAGGCAAATTGGAAGTGGTCAAACAGGAGATGGCAAGAGTGAACGTTGACATTTTAAGAATCAGCGAACTAAAATGGACTGAATTGGGTGAATTTAACTCAGATAACCATTATATCTACTAGAATGGGCAAGAATCCCTTAGAAGAAATGGAGTAGCCAGCATAGTCAACAAAAGAGTCCAAAATGCAGTACTTGGGTGAAATCTCAAAAACAATAAAATAATCTACTTATTTCCAAGGCAAACCATTCAATATCACAATAATCCAAATCTATGCCCCGACCAGTAATGCTGAAGAAGTTGAAGTTGAACGGTTCTATGAAGACCTACAAGACCTTCTAAAACTAACACGCAAAAAAGATATCCTTTTCATTATAGGGGACTGGAATGCAAAAGCAGGAACTCAAGAAATACCTGGAGTAACAGGCAAATTTGGCCTTGGAGTACAGAATGAAGCAGAGCAAAGGCTAATAGAGTTTTGCCAAGAGAATGCACTGGTCATAGCAAACACCCTCTTCCAACAACACTAGAGAAGACTCTACACATGGACATCACCAGATGGTCAATACCGACATCAGATCAATTATATTTTTGCAGCCAAAGATGGAAAAGCTCTATACAGTCAGCAAAAATAAGACCGGGAACTGACTGTGGCTCAGATCATGAACTGCTTATTGCCAAACAGACTTAAATTGAAGAAAGTAGGGAAATCCACTAGAAGATTCAGGTATGACCTAAATTAAATCCCTACAGTGGAACTGACAAATAGATTTAAGGGATTAGATCTGATAGAGTGCCTGAAGAATTACAGATGGAGGTTTGAGACATTGTACAGAAAGCAGTGATCAAGACAATCCCCAAGAAAAAGAAATGCAAGAAGCCAAAATGGTTGTCTGAGGAGGCCTTACAAATATCTGAGAAAAGAAGAGAAGCTAAAAGCAAAGGAGAAAGGGAAAGATATACCCATTTGAATGCAGAGTTCCAAAGAATAGCAAGGAGAGATAAGAAAGCCTTCCTCAGTGATAGACGCAGAGAAATAGAGGAAAACAATAGAATGGAAAAGACTAGAGATCTCTTTAAGAAAATTAGAGATACCAAGGGAACATTTCATACAAAGATGGGCACAATAGAGGACAGAAATGGTATGGACCTAACAGAAGCAGAAGATACTAAGGAGAGGTGGCAAGAATACACAGAAGAACTATACAAGAAAGATCTTCATGACCCAGATAATCACGATGGTGTGATCACTCACCTAGAGCCAGACATCCTGGAATGTGAAGTCAAGTGGGCCTTAGAAAACATCATTACAAACAAAGTTAGTGGAGGTGATGGAATTCTGGTTGAGCCCAGGGGGTGAAGCCTGTAAGTCCTTGTAAAAGAAATAAGTTCTCAATTCGGATTTCCAAAGTCCCTGCAGTATGATAACAGACCCTCTTTTATAGGCAAAACCACAGAGGGGCTCATAATGGCCCTAGGGGTAGATTAGCAGCTGCACACCTCTTGAAAGGTAGAGAAAATGAATCATCCTTTAAAGACAACCTTAGCAAAGCTTTGCCAAGAAAGTCATGCTCTCTGGACCACCTTGCTTCCTATTGTACTCCTCAGGGTCCATGTAGCCCCCAAGAGTGGTCTGAGACTAAGCCCACTTGAAATGACCTCTGGGAGACCTTTTCTTACTACTGACATTCTACCAGAAGAGGAAGTGAACCAGGCCCTGTGATATACTATTAATCTCAGACAAGATCAGAAGGCAATTCAGGATGATAGCCACAGGCACTGCCAGTTCCAATAAATATACAGTAGAAGGAGCAGTTCCTTCAGAAATAAACCCAGAGATAAATTTCTTAAAACTTTGAAAGAAGGGTCTCCCAAAGACCAACTATTGTCAAAATAGAAGGGGCCCTATACAGTATTTTGTCATGCCCACTTCTGTCAAACTGAAAAGCATATCTAATTAGGTACATTTGTTCAGACTAAAGTTTTCACCTCCAAAAGCACCACAAGTCACAAGAGAATAATCTACCCGTGAGCCAGTGGAAAATCTGAGATACCTGTTCAAAAGACAGGCACCACAGAAGATGAGATGGTTGGATGACATCACCAACTCAATGGACATGAGTTTGAGCAACCTCTGGGAGATAATGGAGGACAGGGTAGCCTGGCATGCTGCAGTCCTTGGGGTCACAAAGAGTCAGATACAACTGAGCAACTGAACAACAACATCGATAGATAAGTAAAATGATGTGCTGGGTTGGACTCCTATTTGACATTCTTGTTGTTGCAACTCTTGCCTGCCCTCTACCGCTTTGCTCAGCCATCCCCACCAGAGATGCAACCCCCTTTGTCCATGCTGGGTGTAAGGGAAACACCCCACATAGACATGCCTCCCCTATCAACCCTGCCCCCCTTACTAGTCCCTGTAACTAGAGGATAGTGACAAGAAATCTCATCTGTCACCATTTCTAGAATCATATCTGAAGGGGAACATTGAAAAGAATACTGGATACAACACCCCCAGTTGGCTACTGGTCTTTCTCCTGCATTTCCCCTGAACCTGCCAGGTCCAATGGTGATTAACAATCTACACTTGGGACAGTTGCCACCCCCTCGACCTCTGCTAGTCACATTTGCACCTTCCAGGGGACTATTCTAGTGCTTTAACCTGACTCACCCATACAACTGTCCCAAGGCACTTGTGAAACTGCACAAATGGCATTTGTTTCACATGCCCCCAGAACCCCCTGAAACATCATTTCACCAGAGATCCTGCCTCTTTTATAGGTTATGTACCCATAACCTCACCAACTGGTGCCCTGGTTCAAACTATGGCCCCATCTTCTTAAACACCATGGAAGGGGAAACATCCCATCCACCTAGTCAATCCAATTCAGCCCATATTCAGGATTCCAGGCAAACAGTTATCTGGCCTATGGAGCTGGCAAAGATCATACACAAGCATCTTGTTAAAAACATTGTAGAGTTTTACATGCTTAATTATTGATATAATGTTCTGCTGTCCCCTAATTATTCAAGTACTAAAAATAGTTATGTCCTTCAGGAACTGTCTAGTCTTAAAAACTGTGAGACAGAAATTCTCTGGGTCTGCACCCCTGTAGGATTTGTTTTCTTCTGTGGATATCCAAACCATCATATGTTGTAGAATTATGGCCAAGCCCTGTCATTTTCCAACCAAGTTATAGCCTATAAATGCATAAATAATGTCCACTACATAGGATAGTGCACTGTAGGAGTTGGAGGGATAGGAGGGACTTTTATCTATAACAGAAACACTCCGGCTCACCACCAAAACCAGAGAGCACTAGGAATGACATTGGCGGGGCAGAACTGGCCATAGGAACCAGCAGCTCCACGGGGAGCCTTTCCCTATTGTGAGGCAACACTGAGAAATCTCACCACAGAGCTTGTTTCTATGATAGAACACACAGGGCAAGCCTTAACAGAACTTAAGACCTCTAGTGCTTCTTTTGCTAATGCAGTTCTTTACAATGAACAGTTCTTGACAAACTTCTGGCAGAAGAAGGTGGACTTTGCATGGTAATTAATACTTCCTGCTGCACCTGGACCAATGTGACAGGACAGGTAGACGTTAACATTAAGGAAAAACATGCCCAGGCAGAGTGGCTTCACAGTTTTGGCAGGGGCAACATCACCTCCACTCTCTGGTCAACAGGAAAGTCCTCCAAAGTTAACCTGGTTCCTTCCCTTCCTAGGCACCTTAATTGTTGCTCTTTTGGGGACTTGTCTGTTTAACCTTTTGGTTAGGCTTGTGTTTTCTAGGTTCCAACAGTTGCAAGAAAGCTTCATGATGGCTCAAGAATTCAGCCCATTCCAGCAGAGGGTGGCCCAGGTCCCTACCGTTTCTTGGCAGTCAGTGAAGGACTTCTACACCTATAGGATAGGCTAGGGTCTGTGGCCCCTGTCTAGCAGGAAGAAGTTTCAGAAGAATAGACCTGTGGCCTCTTACTCCTTAGGAATAAGAATGTGGAGTCACTCAGAGGGGAATGAGACAGGCTGGAACTTGAAACCTGGGACCCTTTGCTGCAGTGCTGCACCTGGACAAATGCCGGGAGCCAGCTCACGAGATCCCACCCATGACAGAGTCATGAGGTAAAGGACTGATTGAGCACGGCTTCTCAGCCCTCAGGAATTCTCGGAAGGCTGCCCCAGCACTCACCTTAAAGATGAGATCTGTCTTTCTGATGTTTGCTACAATAAACCTCTTCTTATTTTCTGTGATTTAGAAAAAAGCCTTTCCTGATTCCCTTCTAAAACAGATCATTCTGAAACCTCAAATCAACAAGGCCCCTGAATGGTAGCACCCTAAATAAAATTATCTGGGATATAGAGTATGCTGATCTAAATTCCTTTTGCTAACATATTAGTTTGTTTAATAAATGTACCTGTGCCTTTGGAGCTAATGTACATAACTGCTCCCTAGTAATAAAACAGCATTGAGAGCTTCCACACAAAAAGCCCCGATGGGCACAGAGCCCTTTGTAGGGAAGAAAGGCTTGTTAGGAAATATAAAAAATATTGCTTTGTGAAACTGTTACTTAGTCTATATTTACTCACTATGTTTTCACTCTTAACGTATTTAGCCTATATAATGAGAGCATAATAGTTAAAAATTTATATAAATAGAAGTTTAGCTTTAATACAAATAATAAGACAATTGTTGAATTAACTGATGATTCTTACTTAGAGCTGACCTTCAGTTTGCTGTTCTATGACCTTATGGGACCACATTCTTTTCTGTTAAGCTCAAGGCGTAAAGTAAATTACCGAAAACAGGTTTTACCTTGAAACTTTCTATTGATAAATTCTTTCCTGCTGTGCCTGATACAAAAGTGTTCTGACTGATCAACCCTTATCAATGGAGAGTCACAAGATGTTAGCAGGCCCCCTGGCCGGAAGATGATGCAAACAAAATGAGGCTTTTTGTAACTAAAAACAGGCAAACAGTTTCGATGAAGGTCAAAAACTGCTGGCCTATTAAGGTGAATTGATAGGCCCATTAAGCTGAATTCATATGCCCATTAAGCTAAATTGGTATGCCCACTAAGCTGAATTGGTATGATTCTATACTTTACATTTGTTTCTATGTACCACAAAAAATATAAAAACTGTCTTAAAAACAATAAAGTCAGAAGACACTTGGAAACACCACAACTCGCTGTGTCTTCTCATTCGTATCGCCGACGCCATCCATCCTAAGGGAACCCTGACCAGCTGGAGCAGGACACCAGCAGACAAACATGGGCATGAGCAAGGGCACCTGCCACTTGTTCTCACTGCCCCCTGCTGCAGGAGGAGTCCCAATAAACCCTTGTGTAAATTTCTTGTCAAGTCTCTTGTAAATTCCTGTTGATTAAAGAATCCAAGAAACCTGAGATTTTCTTGGGATAATCAAGAGAGTGCATTCCCAGGTGCCACTAGTGGTAAAGAACCCGCCTGCCAATGCAAGAGAGATGCAAGTTCGATCCCTGGGTCAGGAAAATCCCCTGGAGAAGGAAATGGGAACCCACTCCAGTATTCTTGCCTGGAGAATCCCATGGACAGAGGAGCCTGGCGGGCTACAGTCCATAGAGTCGCACAGAGTTGGACACGACTGAAGCACAAGGAATCCGAGAAACCTGGTTGATAACATAATAATCTCTTCAGAGTGCAGAGATATCTTTAATATCCTGTTTTTAGTCCCTTTTATTTATATACAAACATGGGATTGCTGGGTAGTATGGTAGTTTTATATTTTATTTCTTTCAGTATTTCACATTTTTAAGATTTACATATATCTATCTATATATATATATGGTGTGCCTGGTCTTAGTTGCAGCACATGGGATCTTCAATCTTCATTGGGGTATGCAGTATCTTTTTTTTCTTTAATTGAAGGATAATTGCTCTACAGAATTTTGCTGTTTTCTGTCAAACCTCAACGTGAATCAGCCATAGGTATACATATATCCCCTCCCTCTTGAACCTCCCTCCCATCTCCCTCCCCATCCCACCCCACTAGGTTGATACAGAGCCGCTGTTTGAGTTTCCAGAGCCATAGAGCAGATTCCCATTCGCTGTCTATTTTACATATGGTAATGTAAGTTTCCATGTTACTCTTTCCATACATCTCACCCTCTCCTAATGCAGGATCTTTTTAGCTGTGGCATGGGGGATCTAGTTCCCCAACCAGGGATCAAACTTGATCCTGCTGCATTAGGAGCTCAGAGTCTTAGCCACTGGACCACCAGGGAAGTCCCTTACATTTTTTTTTAAGTGAAAAAATATATGGATGAATATATGCTTGCAGATACACACATGACTGGAAGTGGACAGACATCAAGCAACTGCTTCCAACTCCAGAAACCCTAACTGCAGACCCCACCTCTGTACACTCCTTTTCCTTCCTCCTATTCATCTGGCTGGTGCTCATAGCTGGTATAAGACATAGGGCATAAGCCTGTGGAGTTATGCTCCCAGTGGAGCTATGTCTCTGGGAGCTGGGAGAAAGGATGACCTTCTGGCATGAGGACCACTACAAACAGCTTTCTGTGTGGGCTCTCAGATCCCCTGACAGTTTCCCACTGGGCGAGTCTCTGGGCACCGTGCCCAGCACTCTCCTCTCCTTTGGTATGATCTCGGCACAAAAGGAGCTGTGCCATGGTCCCCTTCTACCAGCAATGAGGGTTCCAGGGCTTATGATTTTATTTTTAAAGCAGTACAGAGACTGTTTTCCCTGGTGGCTCCATCAGTTTCCATTCCCCCCAACAGTGCACAAACATCCTCTTTTCTCACAGCCTTGCCAACTCTTGCTGTCTCATCTTTCTTGGAACAGTCATTTTAACAGGTGTGAAGTATAATCTCATTATCGTTTTGAACTACATTTACCTGATGATTAGTGACATCGAGTGCCTTTTCATATACCTATTGACAATTTGGAGGCCTTCTTTGGAAAAATGACTCTTCACTTCCTCTGCTCACTTTTCAGTTGGGTTGTTTATTTCCTACTAAGTTGTATACCTTTATATGTATTTCACATATTAAGCCCTTATCATGGTTACTCCCATGCCATAGACTGCCTTTTGATTTGTTGATTGTCTCTTTTGCTATGCAATTTTTTAGTTTGATGTAGTCTAACTTGTTTGTTGTTTTTGTTGTATGTGCTTTTTGGTGTCCTATCCCAAACAATCATTATAGTTGTGGTTCAGTTGCTAAGTCATGTCTGACTCTTAGTGAACCCATGGACTGAAGCATGAAGCATGCCAGGCTTCCCTGTCCTTCACTGTCTCCCAGAGTTTGCTCAAACTCATGTCCATTGAGTATGTGACACCATCCAACCATCTCATTCTCTGTCACCCTTTTCTCTTCCTGCTTTCAATCTTTCCCAGCATCAGGGTCTTTCCCAGTGAGTGGCTCTTCCCATCAGGTCAAAGTATTGGAGCTTCAGCATCAGTCCTTCCACTAAATATTCAGGGTTGATTTTCTTTAGGATTGACTGGTTTGATCTCTTTGCTGTCCAAGGGACTCTTGAGAGTGTTCTCCAGCACCACAATGCAAAAGCATCACAGGTGCTCAGACTTCTTTATGGTCCAACTCTCACATCCATACATGACTACTGGAAAAACCATAGCTTTATAATATGGACTTTTGCCAGCAAAGTCACGTCTCTGCTTTTTAATATACTGTCTAGGTTTGTCATAGCTTTTCTTCCAAGGAGCAAGTGTCTTAATTTCATGGCTGCAGTCACCATCTGCAGTGATTTTGGAGGCCAAGAAAATAAAATCTGTCATTTAAAAATAAAATAAATCTGTTTCCATTTTTTCCCCATCTATTTGCCATGAAGTGATGGGACTGGATGCCATGATCCTCGTTTTTTGAATGTTGAGTTTTAAGCCAGCTTTTCACTCTCCTCTTTCACCCTCATCAAGAGGTTCTTTAGTTCCTCCTCACTTTCTGCCACTGGAGTGATAACATCTGCATATATGAGGTTGTTGATATTTCTCCCAGCAATCTTGGTTCCAGCTTGATTTCAATCATTGCAGGGAACAAAGTGGAGAAGTGAAGTGAAGAAATCACCTGTGTTTTCTTCTAAGAGTCTAACTATCAGTTCTTATGTTTAAGTCATTAACCCATTTTGAGTTAATTTTGTGAGTGGTATAATATACAAGTTCAATTTCATTTTTCTGCCTGGGATTATCTAGTTTTCCCATCACAATTTGCTGAAGAAAGTAAACTTTCCCATTGATTATTCTTGGCTCTCTTGACAAATAATACTTGACCATATACATGGGGTTGACCATATATCTCTGGGCTTTTTATAGCATTCCATTGGGCTATGTGTTTATTTTTATGAAATACCATATTTCTTCTATGTATGTTGATTTAATTTTTTTATTTTTTTTCCTTTTTTTTTCTTTTCTCTTTCTCTTTTTAAAAATTTTTATTTATTTATTTTGCTGTGATGGGTCTTCACTGATGCATGGGCTTTACTCTAGTTGCAGAGAATGGGGACTACTTTCTAGTTGCAGTATATGGGCTTCTCATTGTGGTAGCTTCTCTTGATGGCATTTCTTTTTTCAGAGCACAGGGTCTTTGGCATGTGGGCTTCAATAGTTGCAGCTCCTGGACTCTAGAGCGCAGGCTTAATCGTTGTGGCCCACCGGCTTAGTTACACAGCCACTGTGGGATCTTCCTGGATCAGGAATTGCACATTTGTCTCCTGCGTTGGCAGGCAGATTCTTTACCAGTGAGCAACAAGGGAAGCCCTGTATATTGATTTTATATCCTGTAGCTTTACATAATTTTTTTTTTAAGTTCTAGCAGTTTTTTGGATGAGTCAATAGAATTTTTGATACATAAGATTATATCATCTGCCAATAATGACAATTTTTACCTCTTCCTTTCCAATTTGGATGTCTTTTGTTGCCTTATGTTGTCGTATTTCTTCGCTAGGATTTGGATAATATGTTGAATAACAGAAGTGAGAGAATTCAGTTCAAGATGGTGGAGTAGAAGGACGTGTGCTCATCTCCTCCTTCAAGAGCACCAAAATAACAGCTAGCAATCGAACAGTCATCTACAGGAGAATGCTAAAACACACCAAGAAAACATACGCCATGTCCAAAGACAAAGAAGAAGCTGCAGCAAGATGGTAGGAGGGGTGCAATCACGATAAAATCAAATTCCATACCTGCCAGGTGGGTGACTCACAAATTGGAGAACAATAATGCCAAAGAAGTTCTCCCACTGTTATGAAGATTCTGAATCCCATGTCAGGCTTCCCAGCCTGGGGATCTGACAAAGGGACTGAGAATCCCCAGGGAATCTGATATTGAAGGCCAGCAGGATTTGATTATAGGATTTCCACAGGACTGGGGGAAACAAAGACTCCAGTCTTGGAGGGCACAAACAATATCTTGTGCACACAAAGTGCTAGTTGAAAGGAGCAGAGACTCTACAGGATACTGAACCAAAACTACCTGCTAGTGTTGGAGGGTCTCCTGTGGAGGTGTGGGTGGGCAGGGGCTCATCACAGGGACAGGGGCACTGGCAGAAGCAGTCCTGGAAGGTCTCCCTTGGTGTAACCCCTTTTGGAGGTCACCATTGACCCTACCATACAGCCCACAGACCACGGGGCTGAGTCACCTCAGTCCAAACAACTAATAGGGAGGGAGGTTAACTCCACCCATTAGCACATATTTGGATTAAAGCTTTACTGAACAAGGCCTTGCCTACCAAAGCAAGACCCAGTTTTCCCACCAGGCCCTCCATCAGGAAGATTACACAAGCCTCTTAGCCTCCTCCATCAGAGGGTAGACAGAAGAAGCAAGAAGAACCACAAAACCACAGTAACTAGAACAAAAACCACATTACAGAAAGTCAATCAGGATAAAGAAGCAGAAAGTTGAGTCCCAGATGAGTGGACAAGATAAAACCCCAGAAAACAACTAAATGAAGTGGAGATAGGCAATCTTCCAGAAAAAGAAATCAGAATAATGATAGGGAATATGATCCCGGATCTCAGGAAAACAATGAAGAAGATCCAAGAAATGTTTACCAAAGGCCTGGAAGAACTAAAGAACAAACAAACAGAGATGAACAATACACTAGAAGGAATCAATGAATAATTGAGGCAGAAAAATGGCTAAATAACCTGGAGGACAAAATGGTGAAAATCAATGTTGCAGAACAGAATATAGAAAGAAGAATGAAAAAAACTAAAGATGCCTAAGAGACATCTTCTTCTTGTTGTTCAGTCGCTCAGTCGTGTCCAACACTTTGTGACCCTATGGACTGCAGCACGCCAGGCTTCCCTGTCCATCACCAACTCTTGGAGCTTGCTCAAACTCATGTCCATTGAGTGCTTGATGCCATCCAACCATCTCGTCCTCTGTTGTCCCCTTCTCCTGCCTTCAATCTTTCACAGCATCTAATCTAATCAATCTTTCACATTTTTAATGAGTCAGCTCTTTGCGTCAGGTGGCCAAAGTATTGGAGCTTCAGCTTACTCCTTCCAATGATTATTCAGGACTGATTTCCTTTAGGATTGACTGGTTTGATCTCCTTGCAAGCCAGGGGACTCTCAAGAGTCTTCTCCAAAACTAAAGTTCAAAAGAATCAGTTCTTCAGTGCCAGCCCTCTTTATGGTCCAACTCTCACATCCATACATGACTACTGGAAAAACCATAGCTTCGACTACATGGACCTTTGTCGGTAAGGTAATGTCTCTGCTTTTTAATATACTGTCTAGGTTGGTCACAGCTTTTCTTCCAAGGAGGAAGCATCTCTTAATTTCTTGGCTGCAGTAACCATCTGCAGTGATTTTGGAGCCCCCCAAAATAAAGTCGGAGAAGGCAATGGCAACCCACTCCAGTACTCTTGCCTGGAAAATCCCATGGATGAAGGAGCCTGGTGGGCTACAGTTCACGGAGTCACTACGAGTCAGACACGACTGAGAGACTTCACTTTCACTTTTCATTTTCATGCATTGGAGAAGGTAACCCACTCCAGTATTCTTGCCTGGAGAGTCCGAGGGATGGGGGAGCCTGGTGGGCTGCCATCTATGGGGTCGCACAGAGTCGGACAGGACTGAAGCGACTTAGCAGCAGCAGCAGCAGCAAAATAAAGTCTCTCACTGCTTCCATCGTTTCCCATCTATTTGCCATGAAGTGATGGGACTGAATGCCATGATCTTCATTTTCTGAGTGTTGAGTTTTAAGCCAGCTTTTCACTCTCTTCTTTCACTTTTTTCAAGAGGCTCTTTAGTTCCTATTCACTTTCTGCCATAAGGGTGATGTCATCTGCACATATGAGGTTATTGATATTTCTCCTGACAATCTTGATTTCAGCTGGTGCTTCATCCAGCCTGGCATTTCGCATGATGTACTCTGTATATAAGTCAAATAAGCAGGGTGACAATATACAGCCTTGACGTACTCCTTACCCAATTTGGAACCAGTCCATTGTTCTATGTCCAGTTCTAACTGTTACTTCTTTACCTGCAAACAGGTTTCTCAGGAGGCAGGTCAAGTGGTCTAGTATTTCCATCTCTTTAAGAATTTTCCACAGTTTGTTGTGATCCACACAGTCAAAGGCTTTCCTCTGGGCAACATTAAATGCACAAACATTCACATTATAGGGATCCCAGAAGGAGAAGAAAGGGAAAGGACCTGAGAAAATATCTGAAGAGATATTAGCTGAAAATTTCCCTAACATAGGAAAGATATAGTCAACAAAATCCAGGAAGCACAGAGTCCCAGGCAGGATAAACCCAAGAATGAAGACACTGAGACTGATAATGATCAAACTGACAAAAATTAAAGACATAGATAAAATATTAAAGGCAACAAGGGAAAAACAACAAATAACATACAAGGGAACTTCCATCAGGATATCAGCAAATTTCCCAACAGAAACTCTACAAGACAGAAGGGAATAGTATGATGTATGTAAAGTGATGGAAGAACCTATAACCAACAATACTCTACCCAGCAAGACTCTCCTCCATATTTGATGAGGAAATCAAAAGCTTTACAGACAAGCAAAGGTTAAGAAAATTCAGCACTACAAAACCAGCTTTACAATGAATGCTAAAGGAACTTCTCTAGGCAGGAAACACAAGAGAAGGAAAAGGCATCCTGAAAACAAGCTCAAAACAATTAAGAAAATGGTAATAGGGTCATCAGTTCAGCTTCAGTCGCTCAGTCGTGTCCGACTCTTTGCGACCGCATGAATCAGAGCACGCCAGGCCTCCCTGTCCATCACCAACTCCCGGAGTCTACCCAAACTCATGTCCATCAAGTCGGTGATGCCATCCAGCCATCTTGTCCTCTGTCGTCCCCTTCTCCTCCTGCCCTCAATCCTTCCCAGAATCAGGGTCTATTCCAATGAGTCAACTCTTCACATGAGGTGGCCAAAGTATTAGAGTTTAAGCTTCAACATCAGTCTTTCCAATGAACACCCAGGACTGATCTCCTTTAGGATGGACTGGTTGGATCTCCTTGCAGTCCAAGGGACTCTCAAGAGGCTTCTCCAACACCATAGTTCAAAAGCATCAATTCTTCGGCGCTCAGCTTTCTTCACTGTGCAAATCTCACATCCATACATGACCACTGGAAAAACCATAGCCTTGACTAGATGGACCTTTGTTGGCAAAGTCATGTCTCTGCTTTTTTATATGCTATCTAGGTTGGTCATAACTTTCCTTCCAAGGAGTAAGCGTCTTTTAATTTCATGGCTGCAATCACCATCTTCAGTGATTTTGGAGCCCCCCAAAAAAGTCTGACACTGTTTCCACTGTTTCCCCATCTATTTGCCATGAAGTGATGGAACCAGATGCCATGATCTTAGTTTTCTGAATGTTGAGCTTTAAGCCAACATTTTCACTCTCCTCTTTCACTTTCATCAAGATACTCTTTAGTTCTTCTTCACTTTCTGCCATAAGGGTGGTGTCATCTGCATATCTGAGGTTATTGATATTTCTCCCGGCAATCTTGATTCCAGTATGTGTTTCTTCCAGCCTAGCGTTTCTCATGATGTACTCTGCATATAAAAGACACTCGGTTCCAAGGAGCAAGTGTCTTTTAATCTCATGGCTGCAGTCATCATCTGCAGTGATTTTGGAGCCCCCCCCAAAATAAATTCTTTCACTGTTTCCACTGTTTCCCCATCTATTTGCCATGAAGTGATGGGACCAGATGCCATGATTTTAGTTTTCTGAATGTTAAGGGGTTTTTTTTTTGTCTTTTTTTTTTTTAGAGTGGTAGTCAGCCTAATCTGAAAAAAAAAAATTTTTTTTTTAAGTTTCCTGTTCTCCCACAATAGATTAAAAACCTGTTACTTTTTGCTCTAGTGCAGAATACCTATGTGCATGCTGTGCTCAGTCGCTTCGGTCGTGTCTGACTCTTGGTGACTCCATGGAATATAGCCTGCTAGGCCCATCTGTCCATGGGATCCTCCAGGCAAGAATACTGGAGTGGGTTGCCATTTCCTCCTCCCGGGGATCTTTCTGACCCAGGGATTGAACCTGCATCTATCTCTCTCTCTTTTTTTTTTTTTGTGGTGTTATTTTATTTATTTATTTAATTTATTTTTTTAAATAAATTTATTTATTTTAGTTGGGGGCTAATTACTTCACAATATCATAGTGGTTTTTGCCATCCATTGACATGAATCAGCCATGGGTGAGAAACAAGGCAAGGATGCCCACTTTCACCACTACTATTCAACATAGTTTTGGAAGTTTTGGCCACAGCAATCAGAGCGGAAAAAGAAACAAAAGGAATACAGATAGGAAAAGAAGAAGTAAAACTCTCACTGTTTGCATTTGACATGATCCTCTACATAGAAAACCCTAAATATTCTACCAGAAAATTACTAGAGCTAATCAATGAATATAGTAAAGTTGCAGGATATAAAATTAACACACAGAAATCCCTTGCATTCTTATACTCCAATAATGAGACAACAGAAAGAGAAATTAAGGAAACAATACCATTCACCATTGCAACAAAAAGAATAAAATACTTAGGAATATATCTACCTAAAGAAACAAAAGACATATATAGAAAACTATAAAACACTGATGAAAGAAATCAAAGAGGACACAAACAGATGGAGAAATATACTGTGTTCATGGGTTGGAAGAATTAATATAGTGAAAATGAGTATACTACCCAAAGCAATTTATAGATTCAATGCAATCCCTATCAAACTACCAATGGTATTTTTCACAGAACTAGAACAAATCATTTCACAATTTGTATGGAAATATAAGAAACCTCGAATAGCCAAAGCAATCTTGAGAAAGAAGAATGGAACTGGAGGAATCAACCTGCCTGACTTCAGGCTCTACTACAAAGCCACAGTCATCAAGACAGTATGGTACTGGCACAAAGATAGAAATATAGATCAATGGAACAAAATAGAAAGCCCAGAGATAAATCCACGCACCTATGGACACCTTATCTTCGACAAAGGAGGCAAGAATATACAATGGAGAAAAGTTAATCTCTTTAACAAGTGGTGCTGGGAAAACTGGTCAACCACTTGTAAAAGAATGAAACTAGAACACTTTCTAACACCATACACAAAAATAAACTCAAAATGGATTAAAGATCTAAACGTAAGACCAGAAACTATAAAACTCCTAGAGGAAAACATAGGCAAAACACTCTCCAACATAAATCACAGAAGGATCCTCCATGAACCACCTTCCAGAATATTGGAAATAAAAGCAAAAATAAACAAATGGGACCTAACTAAAATTAAAAGCTTTTGCACAACAAAGGAAACTATAAGCAAGGTGAAAAGACAGCCTTCAGAATGGGAGAAAATAATAGCAAATGAATGTTGAGTTTTAAGCCAACTTCTTCACTCTCTGCTTTCACTTTCAGCAAGAGGCTCTTTAGTTCTTCTTCACTTTCTGCCAGGCTAGCTGCATTGATCCCAAAGGGGCTGGAGACTTCTGGGTGCACCAGGATGGTCCCCAACCCTCCAGTGCCCTCCCCACCAGACCCAGGGGCCTGGGAGGTGGAAGTTGAGGGGCTCCAGGGGTTGGGGAGGGGCTCTTGATTCTCAGTCTGCAGAAACTGGGAGGATGAGCTGTTAGAGTTCCCAGCCAGGAAAGAAAAGGGATTGTTTACAAACTGTTTCCGAAACAGTGGTAAACATGGGCTCCTTGATGTCCATGTACATGAGGTGGAGGGCATTACACCCTCCAGGGATGTTCTCCATGTTGCTTAGAGCCTGGTCATGGTTCTGCATCATGGCTGGATTTCCAGGAAGCTCCATCGTCTGCCTCCTAAGCTCAGTGTCGTGAGCCTGTGAGTGATCTCTGGGTCTCACTCCATCAGCTGCTGCATCTGGGGGTTGGCCATGATCATGTGGAGTATCAGGTCAGGGTTAGACATCATGTTCTGGACCAGGGAGCTCTCCATGATCTGTGGCAGCATCTCAGAATTGGACATCAGCTGCCTCTGCATCTGCATCTGCAGCTCCATGAAGTTGCAGAGCCCAGGCCCAGGATGCCCCCAAAGCCAGAGAGTATGGATGCAGTGGCACTTGGGGCTCCCCTCCCCAGGGGAGAGACCCCCTCCACTGCTCCTTTGGCTTCCACTGTCAGTATCTGAAGTGGCACTGCCAGAAGTGGGAACTGGGCAGAAGTGTTAAGTGAAGCAGGTGTGGTGGAGGCAGAAGAAGTAGTAGCAGTAGCTGGATCTTGAACCTTCTGAGAGGTCTTGATGACAAGGTGAGCAGTATGTCACGCTGGTTCACTATGTCTCCATCCTTGAGGATTTTGCCTCCGACGATCAGGACAAGCTGATCCTGCTGAGCCTTAAATCTCTGGGAGACTTTCTCTTTAAACTCTTTGACCTAGCATTGGTCACGGATCACAGTTTCCTCCTCACCCTTGGGTGTCTTGACGGTGACCTGACTGGGGGGCCTCGGCTCAGCCCCGCTTGGCTCCACCACGCCACTGCCGCCACACAGCTGCCCGCCAGCCTGCCCCAGTCCCTCCTCCTTTCCTCATTTCTTTTTATTTCTGCCCTGATTTTTATGACTTTTTCTTTCTACTAACTTGGGGGTGTTTTTTTGTTCTTTTTCTAATTGCTTTAGGTGTAAGGTTAGGTTGTTCATTTGATGTTTCTCTTGTTTCTTGAGATAGGCTTGTATGGCTGTAAAGTTCCCTCTCAGCACTGCTTTTATTGCCTCCCATAGGTTTTGAGTTATCGTGTTTTCCTTGTCATTTATTTCTAGGTATTTTTTATTTCCTCTTTAACTTATTCAGTGCATATTCTTGGTTATGCAGAAGCATATTGTTTAGAGTTTGTGTGTTTGTGTTTTTTACAGTTTTTTTTTTTTCCTGTACTTGATATCTATTCTATAGTGTCGTGGTGAGAAAACATGCTTGAAACGATTTCAATTTTTCAAAATTTACCGAGGCGTGATTTGTGATGCAAGACACATTCTTTCCTGGAGAATATTCCATGTGTACTTGAGAAAAAAGTGAAATCTTCTCTTTTTGGATGCAATGCCCAGTAGATATCAATTAGGTCCAACTAGTGCAATGTATCATTTAAAGCGTGTGTTTTGTTAATTTTCCATCTGGATGACTGTTCATCGGTGTGAGTGGAGTGTTAAAAGTTCTTCACCATTGTGCTACTGTCAATTTCCCCTTTAATAGTTGTTAGCAGCTTCCATAGTATTGAGGTGCTCCTATGTTGGGTGCATATATAATTGTCATATATTTTTCTTGGATTGATCCCTTGATCATTATGTAGTGTCCTTGTCTCATAATGGTCTTTATTTTAAAGTCTATTTTATCTCATATGAGTATTGCTACTCCTGCTTTCTTTTGATTTCCATTTGTATGGAAAATCTTTTTCCAGACCCTCACTTTCAGTCTGTGTATGTATCTAGGTCTGAAGTGAGTCTCTTGTAGACAGCATATATAGGGGTCTTGTTTTCATATCCATGTAGCCTACCTGTGTCTTTTGGTTGGAGCATTTAACACATTTACATTTAAGGTAATTATGATACTGATTTGTGTGATCTTTTACTATTTATTATTTTGGATTTGTTTTTTGTAGCTCTTTTCTTTCTCTTGTGTTTCCTTTCTAGAGAAATTCCTTTAACATTTGTTGTACAGCTGGTTTGGTGGTGCTGAATTCTCTTAACTTTGACTTACCTGCAAAGTTTTTTATTTCTCCTCTGCATCTGAATGAGATCTTTGCTGGGTAGAGAAATCTTGGTGGTAGGTTTTTTTTTCTTTCATCACTTTAAGTATATCCTGCCACTCCCTTCTGGCCTGCAGTTTCTCTTGAAAGATCAGTTGTTAGCCTTATGGATATCCCCTTATAATTGTTGTTGTTATTGTTGTTGTTGTTCAGCTGCTCAGTCATGTCCAACTCTTTGCAACCCAAAGACTGAAGCATGTCAGGCTTCCCTGTCCATCACCAACTTGCAGAGCCTGCTCAAATTCATGTCCATTGAGTCAGTGATGCCATCCAACCATCTCATCCTCTGTCATCCTCTTCTCCTCCTGCCTTATATGTTATTTGTTGCTGTTCCCTTGTTGCTTTTAACACTTTTTCTTTGTGTTTAACTTTTATTAGTTTGATTAATATCATGTATTAATGTGTCCTAACATGCGTCCTTGGAGAAGGAAATGGCAACCCACTCCAGTCTTCTTGCCGGGAGAATCCCAGGGACAAATGAGTCTGCAGGGCTGCAGTCCATGGGGTTGCAAAGAGTCGGACATGACTGAGTGACTAAACAACGACAACAACAACATGTGTCCTATGATGTTTCTCTTTGTTGTTATCCTTATGAGACTCTCTGGGCCACTTGGATTCAAGTGACTATTTCCTTTCCCGTGTTGGGGAAGTTTTTGACTATAATCTCCTTAAATATTTTCTCATATCCTATCTCATTCTCTTCTTCTTCTGGGACCCCTATAATTCAGATGCTGGTGTTGTCCCAGAGGTCTCTGAGACTGTCCTCACTTCTTTTCATTCTTTAGTCTGTTCTGCTTCAGTTATTTCCACCATTCTATTTCCCAGCTCACTTATCCATTCTTCTGCTTCATTTACTCTGCCATGGCCTCCTTCTAGTATATTTTTAATCTGTTATTTTGTTTTTTATTGCTGATTGTGTGTTCTTTAATTTATCTAGGTCCTTGTTAAACATTTATTGTATGTTCTTGATCTGTGCCTCCATTCTTTTTATCTGTGCCTCCATTTTATTTCCAAGATTTTGGATGATCTTTAGGGTCATTTCTCTGAATTCTTTTTCAGGTAGATGGCTTATTTCCTCTTCATTTGTTTGGTATTTGGGGGTTTTACCATGTTTCTTCATCTGTTGCATCTTTCTCTGTCTTTTCATTTTGTTTGATTTACTGTGCTTGGGGTCTGCTTTCTGTGGGCTAGATGGTCATAGTTTCTTTTATTTGGGGGAATCTGTCCCCCATGGATAGGGTTGGACCAGTGCCTTGTGAGGTTTCCTGGTTGTGGGAGCTTGTGTCTATGTTCTGGTGTATAGAGCTGGATCTTGTCTCTGTGAAGGGCAGTGCCAAGTCAAGTAGTGTGTTTTGGGGTGTCCATGAGCTTGGTATGGCTTTGGGCAGCCCTGGAACTTGCTGGCATTTGGGTGGGGCCAGGTCTTAGTGTTGAGATGGAGGCCTTGGTGAGAAGTCTTGCCAATTAATGTTCCATGGAGTCAGGAGCTCTCCTGTGTTCCAAAGTCCTGGAATCAGATCTCCCACCTTTGAGGTTCAGGCTCGACCCCTTACTATAGTACCAAGACTCCACAAGCCAGACAGCACAGAAGACAAAGCCCCAACACAAATCGTAAAAGCAACACTCAACAGCCAAGAACACCCAAAGAAAGGCACACACTCATTCTGTGGAGGTTAGCTTGCATCTTTAAAATCTGACGTCTTCTGCCAGGGTTCAGAAAGTGTTCTGCAGAAGTTTTTTCACATGTCGATGTATTTTAGATGTAATTGTGAGGAAGATAGTGATCTCCCTGTCTTACTTCTCTGCCATCTTGAAAGTTCCCCCTCCATACTGTTTCCTACTGTGCATAGGAACATGGTTTCTGTTCTGTTTTGTTCACAGGACCAAGTTTTCATTCTGTTCATAGGAACATGGAATGTTAGGTCCATGAATCAAGGTAAACTGAATGTGGTCAAACAGGAGATGATGGCAAGATTAAAAATTGATATCTTAGGAATCAGTGAACTAAAATGGACAGGAAAGGGTTGAATTTAATTCAGATGAACATTATATGTACTACTGTGGGCACGAATCCCTTAGAAGAAATGGAGTAGCCCTCATAGTCAACATAGTTTCCAAAATGCAGTACTTGGGAGCAACCTCTAAAATGACAGAATGATCTAAGTTCGTTTCCAAGGCAAACCATTCAACATCACAGTAATCTACATCTATGTCTCAAACACAGATGCCAAAGAAGCTGAAGGTAACAGGTTCTATGAAGACCTACAACAGCTTCTAGAACTAACATCAAAAATCAAGATATCCTTTGATCACAGGAAGTTGGAATGCAAAAGTAGGAAGTAAAGAGATATCCAGAATAATAGGCAAGTTTTGACTTGGAATACAAAAGGAAGCAGGCAAAGGCTAACAGACTTCTGTCAAGAGAACATGTTGGTCATAGGAAACACTCATTTCCAACAACCCAAGAGATGACTCTACACATGGAAATCACCAGATCATCAATACTAAAATCAGATTGATTATGTTCTGTGCAGCTGAAGATGGAGAAGCTCTACAGAGTCAACAAAACAAGAGCTGGAGCAGACTGCGACTCAGATCATGAGAACTTTATTGCAAAATTCAGGCTTAAATTGAAGAAAGTATGGAAAAATCAGTAGGCCATTCAGGTATGCTCTAAATCAAATAAAATACGGTGGACTGGTGGATAGATTCAAAGGATTAGATCGGGTAGACAGAGTGCCTGAAGAACTATGGCAGAGGTTCACAACATTGTACAGAAGGTGCTGATGAAAACCATCCCCAAGAAAAAGAAATGCAAGAAGGCAAAGTGGTTGTCTGAGGAGGCCTTACAAATAGCTGGGGAAAGAAGATGAGGGAGGAAAGGGAGAAAGGGAAAGATATACCCAAGTGAATGCAGAATTCCAGAAAATAGCAAGGAGAGATAAGAGACCTTCTTAAGTGAACAATGCAAAGAAATAGAGGAGAACAATAGAATGGGAAAAGCTAGAGATCTCTTCAAGAAAATTGTAGATATCAAGGAACATTTCATGCAAGGCTGGGCATGATAAAGGATAGAAATAGTAAGGAGCTAACAAAAGCAGAAGACATTAAGAAGAGTTGGCAAGAATACACAGAAGAACTATACAAAAAATGTCTTAATGACCTGGGTAACCATGACGGTGTGGTCACACATCTAGAGCTCAACATCCTGAAGTGTGAAATCAAGTGGGCCTTAGGAAACTTTACTATGAAAAATGCTAGTGGAGGTGATGGAATTCAGCTGAGCTATTTATACTACTAAAAAATGCTGCTGCTAGAGTGTTGCACTCAATATGTCAGCAAATTAGAAAAATTCAGCAGCAGCCACAGGACTAGAAAAAGTCAATTTTCATTCCAGCCCCAAAGGCGGAAAATGCCAGAGAATGTTCAAACTACTGTACAATGCGCTCATTTCACATGATAGCAAGGTTATGCTCAAAATCTTTCAAGCTAGGCTTCAGCTGTACGTGAACCAAGAAGTTCTTGATGTACAAGCTAGGTTTAGAAAAGGCAGAGGAACCAGACATCAAATTGCCAACATTACTTGGATCATGGAGAAAGGAAGGGAATTCCTGAAAAACATCTACTTGATCTTCATTGAGTACGCTAAAGCCTTTGACAGTGTGGATTGTAGCAAACTGTAGAAAATTCTTAAAGAGATGGGAATACCAGATCACCTTGGTTCCTGAGAAACTGGTTCCTGCATACTGGTTACTGAGAAACCTGTATGCAGGTCAAGAAGCAAGTTATAAAACCATACATGGAACAGTTGACTGGCTCAAAATAGCAAAATGAGTACGGTAGGCCTGTTATTTTGTCACCTTGTTTATTTAACTTATATACAGAGTATATCATGAGAAATGCCAGGCTGGATGAATCACAAGCTGGAACTAAGATTGCCAGGAGAAATATCAACAACCTCAGATATGCAGATGATACCACTCTAATGGCAGAAAACAAAGAGGAACTGAAGAGCCTCCTGATGGAGGGTGAAAGAGGAGAGTGAAAAAGCTGGTTTAAAACTCAGCATTCAAAACACTAAGATCATGGCATCCAGTCCCATCGCTAAATGGCAAATAAAAGGGGAAAAAGTGGAAACTGACAGATTTTATTTTCTTGGGCTTCAAAATTACTGTGGACTGTGACAGCAGCCATGAAAACAAAAGATGCTTGCTCCTTGGGTGAAAAGCAATGACAAAGCTAGACAGCATATTAAAAAACAGAGACATCACTTTACTGACAAAGGTCCATATAGTCAAAGCTATGGCTTTTCCAGTAGTCATGGACGAATGTGAGAGATGGACCATAAAGAAGGCTGAGTGCCAAAGAATTGATGCTTTCAAATTATGGTGGTGGAATTTAGAAAGACGGTACCAACTATCCTACATGCAGGGCAGCAAAGGAGACACAGATATAAAGAGCAGACTTTTGGACTCAGTCAGAGAAGGTGAGGGGGATGATTTGAGAGAATACCTTTGAGACATGTACACTACCATATGTAAAATAGATGACCAATGCAAGTTCAATGTATGAAGCAGGGCACCCAAATCCGGTGCTCTGGGACAACCCAGATGGGTAGGGTGGGGATGGATGTGGGTGGGAGGTTCAGGATGAGACAGAGACATGTATACCTGTGGTTGATTCATGTTGATGTATGGCAAAAACCACCACAATATTGTAAAGTAATTATTCTCCAATTAAAATAAATAAATTAAAAAAATTATGGTGGTGGAGAAGACTCTTGAGAATCCCTTGGACTGCAAGGAGTTCAAACCAGTCAATCCTAAAGGAATTCAACCCTGAATATTCATTGGAAGGACTGATGCTGAGGCAGAAGCTCCAAAACTTTGGACTCCTTCTGTGAAGGACATCTTTGGACAACTTTGGACACCTCTGGACACCTCATTGGAAAAGACCCTGATGCTGGGAAAATTGAAAATGAAAGGAGAAGGGGTGGCAGATGATGAGATGGTTAGATATATCACCAACTCAATGGACATGAATTTGAACAAACTCAAGAGAGAGAGGAGGTCAGAGGAGCCTGGTCTGCTACAGTCCATGGGGTTGCGAAATGTCAGACATAACTTAGCAACTGAACAATAGCTGTTTTCTTCCCAGCTTAAGTGCTGGGATGGACATGAGTTTGAGCAAGCTCTGGGAGTTGGTGATGGACAGGGAAGCCTGGCATGCTGCAGTCCATGAGGTCGCAAAGAGTCAGACACGACTGAGCGACTGAACTGAACTAAGTGTTGGGAATCTGCAGACAGCTTTTCTCATTAACTTTGTCAATGAGACAAAGTGTCTCAATAACACTTTCACAAAAGGCTGTTTTTTCTCATGTAAAGGTAGGGTCACCCAGATACTATATGTATTCCCTTTTGCCTTGGTGCTTCTTTAAGCCTGCAATTTGTGTACAGATAGCTGTAGATAACTATGTGATGGTTTAGTTGCTAAGTCGTGTCTGACTCTTGTGACCCCATGGACTGTAGCCCACCAGGCTCCTATGTCCATGGGATTCTCCAGGCAAGAATACTGGAGTGGGTTGCCATTTCCTTCTCTGGAGGATCTTCCCATCCCAGGAATCAAACCCAGGTCTCCTACATTGTAGGCAGATTCTTTACCAACTGAGTTATGAGGGAAGCCCTGTAGGCAACTATGGTGCTTATTTAATTTGGTTGCATAGATTCAGTTATTAAGTTGTGCATGGATTTCAGTAATTTGCTTAACACCAAGAAGCTAGTTGTGCCCTCAGAGCTTCTACCATCTTCATGGAACCACTGACATCTGTCATGATGATACAGGGGCCTAGACGGGACCCCAAACAAGAAAAATCCAAAGCCCCTATCTGGTTTCTATGGCTGACAACCAGATTACTTCTTACAGGAGATAAGTTACTGTGGTCAAGGCAGAGTAATGGGATTGAGATGCCATGGAGCAGACAAGGGAATAAAAGTGTGGTCCTCTGACCAAGGTGACATGTTAACTGTTCTTGAGATTGGTAGTATAGTCATTTTCACAATATTGATTAGAGAAGCTGATGGCAACACAAGGCATATACAGTTTCTAATGATTTTGTGTGCCACTTTTGACTGTACATTTTCTAGATTATTCCATGATACTAAAGAAGCTATAGCTCAGAGAAATCCTGGTAACATAAGCTGCTTACAATTTTAAAAGTCTGTGGTTTTAACTGAAGAGCAAAATGTTCTGGAATTTTTATTCTGTACAGCAACATTAAAAAAGAGTTCTTGCCCTCTGATAAAAGATATTTTAATTGTTTTTTTAAGTCAATTTTTAACTTAATACTTTACAAATTTTATTTTAGATAAACCCTTTTTTTTCAAATAAAATTTGAAGAACCCCTGTATAATAATGGCTAACAATTATTTAATGCTTACCATGTGTCAGACCATGTACAAAACATGTGACAAATTATCTCATTTTATCTCACACTAACTAAATTGGAAAAGACCTTGATGCTGGGAAAGATTAAAGGCAAATGGAGAAGGGAGCAGCAAAGGATGAGATGCTTGGATAGCATCACTGACTCAATGGACATGAGTCTGAGCAAACTCCGAGAGAAAGTGAAGGACAGGGGAGCCTGGCGTGTTGCAGTCCATGGGGTCACAGAGAGTCGGACATGTTCAGCAACTGAACGAAAACAAAAACCCTGAATTGTAGGTAATTTTCTTATCCTGATCTTACAGATGAGGAAACTGAAGCAAGAGGATTAGTTACCTTACAAGACAACAGAAGAGCTGACCTACTTGGGGCCGCAGTTTGGGCTGCTCAGTCACGGGGGTGGACTTGTCCTTGGCTTTGGAAACCAGTGATGGAAAAGGACGTGTGGCAGAGCCACAGTGTGCTATCACGGGGGAAGGTGGCTTGTGACACAGGCCTGAGCCACAGTGTGATGTCACGGGGGGGTTCATGACACAGGCCTGAGTCACAGCATAATGTCATCAGGGGGCTCGTGACATAAGTCAGGCGGTTTAACATCTCCAGGTTCATTTTTTTCTTTAGGGACAATACACGATTCTCCCTTTTACATACTTCCAGTGGTGCCATGGTGGCGCCTGATTTCATCTACATGAAAGTACCTTAAAGTGTTGCAGGCTTGGCCCCAGACAGGAATGGGGAATCAGATGCAAGCCCACTGAGCCATCACAGCCCCACGGGGGGACATGCTGTCACTTGAGGGGGCTCCAAATTGCCCCTTTAAGGGACCAGCATCCTCCGAGGCACCGTCTCAGTGACTTCCCCTGCAATGTGTGCCACGTTTGTAATTTTTCAAAAAGCTGCAGAAAACTCCAGCTTCACAGTTTGCAATTCTCTATCAACCTGCTGGGCAGCAAGGTGCCAAAGTTGAGGATCCACTAATGTTAGGTCCTCTTACTAGAACCTTGTTTGACTGATGCCACACACACACACACACACACACACACACACACACACACACACACACACACACACTACAGACTACTGCAAATGACAGGATCCTTCCAGGTAAGTCTTCAGAATGGTTGACCCCCAAACAGGAGAGACTCCTGTAGAACATTTGTTGGATTATCAAATAGTCAACATCTAACATTTACAGTGTTACCATGTGTCAGCAGTGTTCTGAGTGCTGAAGACACAGTAATGCCATTCAAATAGAAGGTTCTGTTCTCATAGAATAACCTTTGACGTGGATGCAGTTACTTCCCTCATTTCACAGGTGAAGCCAATGAAACACACGGAAATTAAGGAACCTGCCCAAGGTAACACAGTAGGAGGTGATCCTGCTCTGGGGCCTCAAGCCCATTCTAACCTTATTTGCAGAATTTCTAAATGATGAATTTGAAATTCCTGTGGATAAGTAAGAACCATTCGTTCACTCCACATAGATTAATTGAGACCCAAGACTGCTGTGCATCATGTTAAGAACTGGAGACAGTGGTCATTATTAGGGGTTCAAGTATGGACTTGACACAGGGACTTCACAGTCAATGACGGGGAGCCTAAGTATAGAGATAGCTATAAACTTAGTAAGTCCTATGGTAGGAATATGTTAGGTGGCCTCTTGGAGACAGTGGTTCTATACCGGGATCATCAGAAAGGGCCGAATGGCTCTGCACCTGACCTGAGCCTGAGTGGAGGGACAGAGTGAGGAGTGGAGGGGTGTCCAGGCAGGACAAGCACAGGATGGGGGATGAGAAAGCAGAGTATGTGTGCAGGGTGGCCGCCTTGGAGGGTTGGACCAGTGGGCAGGGCAAAGGCACCAGATGGGACTGGACAGGGAAGAGGGGTCCAGCCACAGACAAAGTCCTGGGGGTCGGGGCAGCTTGGCTTCGCCCAGTGGGCAAGGGAGGGCTGTGTCCGAGAAGATAAACACTTCAGGACTAAGGCTACACTTTGAAGAAGGATACGGGATGAGGTGCAGGGTAGAAATGGAGACTGGAAGAGTGAGATAACGTGGTAAGGACACAGCAGGAAGGGAGGAAAGAGATATCAGTGCAGGACAAGTGGGCACGGGAGCAGGACCTATATAGGATGCCGCAGCTTGGCACCAGGACATCCTGAGTCTGACATCTCTTGGTTTGGGGGTCACCTGTCCTGTGCATTACAGTCTGTTTAGCAGCATCCCTGGCCTCTACTCACTAGATGCCAGGAGCAGGTACCCTCCAGTCATGACTACCAAAGGTGTCTCCAGACATTATCAAAAGTCTCTCACAGGATAATCAGCCCCAAGCTGAAGTCCACTGGTTTAGACATGCTGGTATTAAATCAAATTAACTGGACTTGGATGTGTGATGAGTGAATACTCAAGGTGAACGTCAGAATTTCTACAGCAGCTCAAGGTGGGGAAGGACAGGCTCAGTTCCGACATGTGAGAGATTTTTGTGGGACATCATGATGGAGGCCGAGAGGCAGCTGGATGGATGGACTGGGCTCAGACAGAGCCTCAGGTGGAGACAGATTTGGGAGTTCTCTGCATGTAGATGGATGAGATCGCCTGAGAAGCTCACAGAATGAGAACAGTGGTGGGGCACGAACTGTTGGGGAACCAAGAGCTGAGGTTGGGTGGAGGAGGACAGTCACCAATTCTCTGCAGTGAAAGGGAAGAAGAGAAACATGTAGCTCTGTGACCTTTTTAATCAATATGAAGATCCTGATTTCCTGTATGACCCAAGTGAAAGCTAAGGTTTTTGTTTTTTTTAAAGTAGGAGGATCAGAAAAATTTGCATGAGATGCTCAGTTTTTTCTTTGATTATTTTTTTATTGAAAGATAATTGCTTTACAGAATTGTGTTGTTTTCTGTCAAATCTCAACTTGAATCAGCCATAGGTATACATATATCCCCCACTTTTGAACCTCATTCACATCTCCCTCCCCATCCCACCCCTCTAAGTTGATACAAAGCCCCTTTTTGAGTTTCCTGAGACGTAGAGCAAATTTCCGATGGCTATCTATTTTATATATGGTAATGTAAGTTTCCATGTTACTCTTTCCATACATATCACCTTCACTTCCCCTCCCCCCATGTCCATAAATCTATTCTCTATGTCTGTTTCTCCATTGCTTCTCTGTACATAAATTCTTCAGTACCATTTTTCCAGATTCCACATATATGTGTTAGAATATGATATTTATCTTTCTTTCTGACTCACTACACTCTGTATAATAGGCTCTAGGCTCATTCACCTCATTAGAACTGATTCAAATGATTTCCTTTTTATGACTCAGTAATATTCCATTGTGTATATGAACTATGGCTTCTTTATCTATTCATCTGTCGATGGACATCCAAGTTGCTACCATGTTCCAGCTATTGTAAATAGTGCTGTAGTGAACAATGGGATACATGCATCTTTTCCAATTTTGGTTTCCTCAGGGTATATGCCTAGCAGTGGGATTGCTGGGTCATATGGTGATGTTATTCCTACTTTTTAAAGGAATCTCCATACCATCTTCCATAGTGGCTGTATCAATTTATATTTCCACCAACAGTGCAAGAGCATTCCCTTTTCTCTACACCCTCTCCAGCATTTATTTTTTGTAGACTTTTTGATGATGGCCATTCTGACTGGTGTGAGGTGACATCTCATTGTGGTTTTGATTTGCATTTCTCTAATAATGAGTGACGTTGAGCATCTTTTCATGTGTTTCTTAGCCATCTGTATCTCTTCTTTGGAGAAGTGTCTGTTTAGGTCTTTCCCCCACTTTTTGATTGGGTTGTTTGTTTTTCTGGTATTTAGTTGTATGAGCTGCTTGTATATTTTGGAAATTAATCCTTTGTCAGTTGCTTCATCTGCTATTATTTTCTCCCATTCTGAGAATTGTCTTTTCACCTTGCTTAGAGTTTCCTTTGTTGTGCAAAAGCTTTTAAGTTTAATCAGGTCCCACTTGTTTACTTTTGTTTTTATTTCCATTATTCTAGGAGGTGAGTCATAGAGGATCTTGCTTTGATTTATGTCATTGAGTGTTCTGCCTATATTTTCCTCTAAGAGTTTTCTAGTTTCTGGTCTTACATTTAGGTCTTTAATCCATTTTGAGTTTATCTTTGTCTGTGGTATTAGGAAGTGTTCTAATTTCATTCTTTTACATATAGCTGTCCAGTTTTCCCGGCACCATTTAATGAAGAGTTTGTCTTTGCCCACTGTATATTCTTGCCTCCTTTGTCAAGAATAAGGTACCCATAGGTGCATGTGTTCATTTCTGGGCTTTCTATCTTGTTCCATTGGTCTATATTTCTGTTTTTGTGCCAGTACCATACTATCTTGATGACAGTAGCTTTGTAGTATAATCTGAAGTCAGGAAGGTTGATTCCTCCAGCTCCATTCTTCTTTCTCAAGACTGCTTTGGCTATTCAGGGTCTTTTGTGTCCCCATATGAGTTGTGAAATTTTTTGTTCTAGTTCTGTGAAAAATGTCATTGGTAATTTGATAGGGATCACATTGAATCTGTGCGGTAGCACAGTCATTTTCACAATATTGATTCTTCCTACCCAGGAACATGGAATATCTCTCCATCTGTTTATGTCATCTTTGATTTCTTTCAACAGTGTCTTATAAATTTCTGTGTACACTTCTTTTGTCTCCTTAGGTAAGTTTATTCCTAGGTATTTTGTTCTTTTTGTTGCAGTGGTGAATGGGAGTGATTCCTTAATTTCTCTTTCTGATTTTTCATTGTTAGTATATAGAAATGCAAGTGATTTCTGTATATTGATTTTATATCTTGCAACTTTCCTAAATTCACTGATTAGCAGTTTTCTGATAATATCTTCTGCAAACAGTGAGAGATTTACTCCCTTGTTTGAATAATAGTGGTGAAATCTTGTTCCTGATCTTAGGGGGAAATTATTACAGTTTTTCACCATTGGAAATAATGTTTGCTGTAGGCTGATCATATATGGCCTTTACTATGTTGAGGTAGGTTCCTTCTATGCCCATTTTTTGAAGACCTTTAATCATAGATGGGTGCTGAATTTTATCAAAGGCTTTTTCTGCATTTGTTGATATTATCATATGGTTTTCATCTTTAATTTGTTAATACGGTGTATCACATTGATTGATTTGCATATATTGAAAAATCCTTGCATCCCTAGAATAACCCAACATGATCATGGTGGAAGAGCTTTTTGATGTGTTTCTGAATTCTGTTTGCTAAAATTTTGTTGAGGATTTTTGCATCTATGTTCACCAGTGATACTGGCCAGTAATTTTCTTTTTTTGTATTGCCTTTGTCTGGTTTTGGTATCAGAGTGACGGTGGCCTCATAGAATGAGTTTGGCAGTATTCCTTCCTTTGCAATTTTTTGAAAGAGGTTTAGAGAGATAGGCATTTGCTCTTCTCTAAATATTTGACAGAATTCTCCTGTGAAGTCATCTGGTCCTGGGCTTTTGTTTTTGGGGAGATTTTTGATCACAGCTTCAATTTCAGTGATTGTAATTGGGTTGTTCATAATTTCTATTTCTTCCTGGTTTAGTCTTGGAAGACTGAACTTTCCCAAGAATTTGTCCATTTTTTCCAGGTTATCCATTTTATTGAGATATAGTTGTTCATAATATTCTCTTACAATCCTTTGTATTTATGCACCGTCTGTTGTAACCTCTCCTTTTGCATTTATAATTTTCTTGATTTGATTATTTTTTCTTGATGAGTCTGGTTAAAGGTTTGTCGATTTTGTTTATATTCTCAAAGAACCACTTTTTAGTTTTATTAGTCTTTACTATTGTTTCTTCCGCTCTGACCTTTATGATTTCTTTACTTCTACAAATTTTGGTGGATTTTTGTTATTTTTCGAGTTGTTTTAGGTGTACATTTAGGATGTCTATTCGATTTTTTTCTTGTTTCTTGAGGTAGGACTGTAATTGCTACAAACTTCCCTCTTAGAACAGCTTTTGCTGCATCCCATAGGTTTTGAATTGTCCTGTTTTCATTGTCATTTTTTCTAGAAATTTTTTTGATTTCCCTTTTGATTTCTTCAGTAACCTGTTGGTTATTTAGAAACGTATTGTTTAATATCCATGTGTTTGGGTTTTTTACATTTTTTTTTTCTTGTATTTGATATCTAGTCTCATACCACTGTGGTCAGAGAATATGCTTGATATGATTTCAATTTTCTTAAATTTACTGAGGTTTGACTTATGACCCAAGATGTGGTCTATCCTGGAGACTATTCCATGTGCACTTGAGAAGAAGGTGTATTCTGCTGCATTTGGATGGAATGTCCTGAAGATATCAATGAGATTCATTTCATCTAATGTATCATTTAAGACTTGTGTTTCCTTATTAATTTTGTTTTGATGCTCTGTCCATTGGTGTGAGTGGGGTGTTAAAGTCTCCTACTATTATTGTGTTACTGTCAATTTCTCCTTTTATGTCTGTTAGTGTTTGTCTTTATGTATTGAGAAGCTTTTATGTTGGGTGCATAGATATTTACAATTGTTATGTCTTCCTCTTGGATTGATCCCTTGATCATTATGTAGTGTCCTTCCTTACCTCTTGTAATATTCTTTATTTTAAGGTCTATTTTGTCTGATATGAGAATTGCTACTCCAGCTTTCTTTTGCTTTCCCTTCGGATGATATATTTTTCCATCCTCGCACTTTCAGTCTATATAAGTCTTTAGCTCTGAAGTGGGTTTCTTGTAGACAGCATATATATGGGTCTTGTCTTCGTATCCATTCAGCCAGTCTGTGTCTTTTGGTTGGAGCATTTAATCCGTCTACATTTAAAGTAATTATTGATATATATGTTCCTATTGCCATTTTCTTAACTGTTTGGGGTTTATTTTGTAGATTTTTCCTTCTCTTGCATTTCTTGACTATATAAGTCCCTTTAATATTTGTTGTAAAGTTAGCTTGGTGATACTGAATTCTTTCAACTTTGGCTTGCGTGAAAAGCTTTTGATTTCTCCATCAAATCTGAATGAGATCCTTGCTGGGGACAGTAATCTTGGTTGTATATTTTTCCCTTTCAGTACTTTAAATATATCCTGCCATTCCCTTCTGGCCTGCAGAGTTCAGCTGTTACTGTATGGGGCTTCCCTTGTATGTTACTTACTGCTTTTCCCTTGCTTTCTTTGTGTTTAGTCTTTGTTAGTTTGATTAGTATGTGTCTTGCTGTGTTTCTCCTTGGGTTTATCCTGCCTGTATGGGACTCTTTGAACCTCGGACTTTATTGATTATTTCCTTTTCCATGTTGAGGAAATTTTCAACTACAATCTCTTCAGAAATGTTCTCATACCCTTTCTCTCTTCTTCTTCTGGGGCCCCTATAATTTGAATATTGGTGCGTTTGATATTGTCCCAGAGGTTTTGGAGACTATCCTCAGTTATTTTCATCCTTTTTACTTTATTCTGCTCTTCAGGAGTTATTTCCACCATTTTATCTTCCAGCTCACTGATTCGTTCTTCTGCTTCAGATATTCTGCTATTGATTCCTTCTATTTTTAATTTCAGCAATTGTGTTGTTTGTCTCTGTATGTTTATTCTTTATTTCTTCTAGGTCTTTGTTAATTGATTCTTGTATTTTCTCCATTCTGTTTTCAAGGTTTTGATCATCTTTACTATCATTATTCTGAATTCTTTTTCAGGTAGTTGGCCTATTTCCTCTTCATTTATTTGGACTTCTATGTTTCTAATTTGTTCCTTCATTTGTGTAGTGTTTCTGCTTTTTTTTTTTTTTTTTTTACCAACTTCTGTGTTTGAGGTCTCCTTTTCCCAGGCTTCAAGGTTGAATTCTTTCTTCCATTTGGTTTCTGCCCTCCTAAAGTTGGTCCAGTGATTTGTGTAAGGTTCGTATAAGGTGAGATTTGTGCTGAGATTTTTTTGGTTTTCCTCTGATGGGCAAGGCTGACTGAAGTGGTAATCCTGTCTGCTGATGATTTGGTTTGTATTTTTGTTTTGTTTGTTGTTTAGATGAGGCATACTGCACAGGATGCTACTGGTAGTTGGGTGATGCTGGATCTTGTATTCAAGTGGTTTCCTTTGTGTGAGTTCTATTTGATACTCCCTAGGGTTATTCCAGTAGTCATGTGTGGATGTGAGAGTTGGACTGTGAAGAAAGCTGAGCACCGAAGAATTGATGCTTTTGAACTGTGGTGTTGGAGAAGACTCGAGAGTCCCTTGGACTGCAAGGAGATCCAACCAGTCCATCCTAAAGGAAATCAGTCCTGAATATTCATTGGAAGGACTGATGCTGAAGCTGAAACTCCAGTACTTTGGCCACCTCATGCGAAGAGCTGACTCATTGGAAAAGACCCTGATGCTGGGAAGGATTGGGGGCAGGAGGAGAAGGGGACGACAGAGGATGAGATGGCTAGATGGACTCACCGACTCGATGGACACAAGTTTGGGTAAACTCCGGGAGTTGGGGATGGACAGGGAGGCCTGGCGTGCTGTGATTCTTGGGGTTGCAAAGAGTCATCCACGACTGAGCTACTGAACTGAGGGTTAGTTCTCTGGTAGTCTAGGATCTCAGAGTCAGTGCTCCCACTCCAAAGGCTCAGGGTTTCATCTCTTTATCTTAGTAAAACTGCAGGCTGTCTTTCCCCTTTACTCACTGGTTCCTTACTGCCTCAGAACAAGATTAGCATCTCTCCTTTATACTGATCAAAAGGGAGCATCATCTCGGGATGATTTTCTGTAATCAACGAATCTTTACTTCCTAATTATCTCAAATTCATGGAGATAAACCTTTTCTCTTTTTTCTTTGTGCTTTGTCTGGCTTCTCTTGCTCATGGGATGTCCCGGGCAGAGGCCTTGGACTGGCCCTTCAGATCTGAGTTCCTAGTGCCTAATGGATGCATAGAAGCCTCAGCTTGATGATGTGTACAGAAGTCTGAGCAGGGCGCCACTCTTCAAGATGGCAACAGTGAGACTTACGTGGATTACGTAGAGATGCAGTGCCTGCTGCTTACTCCTTAAGGCTCCTAAGGCTTAATAAGCACAGCTGTACCACATTTGTGAGAGAACACCATTCAGTCCCTGCTACAAGAACCCTATAAAGCAGCCCCACTCACAGCCCATGGAGGAGACCATGCACTCCAGAACACCAGCTCGCACCTCTTCATTCTCTAATCTAAGACGCTCAGTTTTGTTATAGATTCATTTTTGAATTTTAATGTAGTTGGTTTACAATGTTATCCATTAATTCCTGTTACATAATAAAGTGATTCCATTAAAAACAAAGTGATTCAGTTATACATATATATATTCTTTTCCATTGTGGTTTATTAGAGGATACTGAATATAGTTCCTTGTGCTACACAGTAGGACTTTGTTGTTTATCCATCCTATATATACTAGTTTATACCTGCTAATCCAAAACGCCCAATCCATCCCCTCCCACCCCCTCTTCTTGGCAACCACAAGTCTGTTCTCTATGTCTATGAGTCTGTTTCTGTTTCATAATTAGGTTCATCAGTGCTATATTTTAGATTCCACATGTAAGCGATATCATATGGTATTTATCTTTCTCTTTCTGAAATACTTCACTTTATATGATAATCTCTAGGTCAATCTATGTGTTGCAAATGGCATTATTTCATTATTTGTATGGCTGAGTAATATTACATTGGCATAAGAGGAAAACAATAGAATGGGAACGACTAGAGATCTCTTCAAAAAAATTAGAGATACCAAGAGAAGATTTCATGCAAAGATGGGCACAATAAAGGACAGAAATGGCATGGACCTAACAGAAGCAGAAGATGTTAAGAAGAGGTGGCAAGAATACACAGAAGAACTGTACAAAAAAGATCTTGATGACCCACATAATCACAATGGTATGATTTTTCACCTAGAGTAAGACATCCTGGAATGCGAAGTCAAGTGGGCCTTAGGAAGTATCACTATAAACAAAGCTAGTGGAGAGGATGGAATTCCGATTGAGATATTTCAAATCCTCAAAGATGATGTTGTAAAAGTGCTGCACTCAATATGCCAGCAAATTTGGAAAACTCAGCAGTGGCCACAGGACTGGAAAAGGTCAGTTTTTGTTCCAATCCCAAAGAAAGGCAATGCCAAAGAATGCTCACACTACCGCACAATTGCACTCATATCACACGCTAGTAAAGTAATGCTTAAAATTCTCCAAGCCAGGCTTCAACAGTACGTGAACCATGAACTTCCAGATGTTTAACCTGGATTTAGAAAAGGCAGAGGAACCAGAGATCGGATTGCCAACATTCATTGGATCATTGAAGAAGCAAGAGAGTTCCAGAAAACATCTATTTCTGCTTTATTGACTACACCAAAGCTGTTGACTCTGTGGATCACAACATATTGTGGAAAATTCTTCAAGAGATGGGTATACCAGACCATCTGACCTGCCTCCTCAGAAATCTGCATGCAGGTCAATAAGGAACATTTAGAACTGGACATGGAACAATGGACTGGTTCCAAATCGGGAAAGGAGTACATCAAGGCTGTATATTGTCATCCTGCTTATTTAATTTATATGCAGAGTACATCATGTGAAATGCCAGGCTGGATGAAGCACAAGCTGTAATCAAGATTGCTGGGAGAAATATCAATAACCTCAGATATGCAGATGACACCACCCTTATGGCAGAAAGTGAAGAACTAAGGAGCCTCTTGACGAAAATAAAAGAGGAGAATAAAAAAGTTGGCTTAAAACTCAGCATTTAGAAAAATAAGATCATGGCATTCGGTCTCATCACTTCATGGCAAGTAGGTGGGGAAACAATGGCAACGGTGAGAGACTTTATTTTTCTGGACTCCAAAATCATTGCAGTTGGTGACTGCAGCAATGAAATTAAAACCCTCCTTGGAAGAAAAGCCATGACAAACCTAGACAGCATATTAAAAAGCAGAGACATTACTTTGCCAACAAAGGTCCATCTAGTCAAAGCTATGGTTTTTCCAGTAGCCATGTCTGGATATGACAGTTGGAGTATAAAGAAAGCTGAGTGCTGAAGAATTGATGCTTTTGAACTGTGGTGTTGGAGAAGACTCTTGAGAGTCCCTTGGACTGCAAGGAGATCCAACCAGTCCATCCTAAAAGAGATCAGCCCTGGGTGTTCATTGGAAGGACTGATGCTGAAGTTGAAAGTCCAATACTTTGGCCACCTGATGCGAAGAACTCATTTGAAAAGACCCTGATGCTGGAAAAAATTGAAGGTTGGAGGAGAAGGGTACGGCAGAGGATGAGATGGTTGAATGGCATCACTGACTTGATGGACATGAGTTTGAGTAAGCTCTGGGAATTGGTGATGGACAGAGAAGCCTGGCATGCTGCAGCCCATGGGTCGCGAAGAGTCAGACATGACCCAGTGACTGAACTGAACTGAATATTGCACTGTATGAATGTACCATGTTCTCTATATTCACTCATCTGTCAATGGACATTTAGGTTGTTTGTATGTTTCAGTTCAGTTCAGTTCAGTTGCTCAGTCGTGTCTGACTCTTTGCCACCCCATGGACCACAGCACACCAGGCCTCCCAGTTTCCATGTTTTGTTTGTTGTAAATAGCGCTGCTGTAAACATAGAGCATGCATGTACCTTTTCGAATTATAGTTTTGTCTGGATATATGCCCAGGAGTGGCATTGCTGGATCATACGGTAACTCAATTTTTGGTTTTCTGAGGAACCTCCATACTATTTCCATAGTGGCTGCAACAATTTTCATTTCCACCAACAGTGTAGGAGGGTTACCTTTTCTTCATGTTCTCTCCAGCATTTACTGTTTGTAGATTTCTTAATGATAGACATTCTGACTGATGCGAGGTGATACCTCACCATAGTTTTGATTTGCATTTCTCTATTAATGATGATGACCACTCACATATATTTCTGCTATTTGTATTTCTTTTTTGGAGAAATGTCTTAGGTCTTTTGCTCATTTTTCAACTAGGTTGTTTTTTGGTTTTGAATTGTATAAGCTGTTTGTATATTTTGGAAATTAAGTCCTTGTTGGTTGCATCATTTGCAAGTATTTTCTCTGAGTCCATAGGTTGTCTTTTCATTTTGTTTGTCATTTCCTTTGCTGTGGAAAGCTTATAAGTTTGATTAGGTCCCATTTATTTAATTTTGCTTTTATTTCTATTGCCTTGGGAGACTGACCTAGGAAAACATTCGTATGATTTATGTTCAAGAATGTTTTGCCTGGGTTTTCTTCAGGGAGTTTTATGGTGTCATGTCTTATCTTTAAGCCTTTAACCCATTTTGAGTTTATTTTTGTGTACAGTGGGCTTCCCAGGTGGCTCAGTGGTAAAGAACCTGTCTGACAACTCAGGAGACACAAGAGACATAGGTTCAATCCCTGGGTCAGGAAGATCCCCTGGAGGAGGAAATGGCAACCCACTCTGTTATCCTTGCCTGGGAAATCCCACTGATAGAGGAGCCTAGTGGGTTACAGTCTATGGAGTTGCAAAAAGTTGACATGACTTAGTGATTGTGCAGGCATGGTGTGAGGGGGTGTTCTAACTTCACTGATTTACATGTAGCTGTCCAAATTTTCAACATTACTTGCTGAAGAGACCATCTTTTCCTCATTTCATATTTTTGCCTTTTTTGAAGATTAATTGTCCACAAATGTGTAGGTTTATTTCTGGGTTCTCTATTCTGTCCCATTGATCTGTTTCTGTGCCAGTACCATGCTGTTTTGATTACTGCAGCTTTGTAGCATTGTCTGAAGTCTGGAAGGGTTATGTCTCCTGCTTTGTCCTGTAGCCTCAGGATTGCTTTGGCAATTTGGGGTCTTTAATGGTTCTGTATAAAGTTTACGATTATTTGCTCTAATTCTGTGAAAAATGTCATGGATAATTTGATAGAGATTGCATTAAATCTGTAGATTGCCTTGGTTAGTACGACCATTTTAACAATATTAATTCTTCCAATCCAAGAGCATGGGATGGATGGCTTTCCACTTCTTTGAATCATCTTCAGGTTCCTTTATTATATAATTCTCAGTATATAAGTTTTTCAACTCCTTGGTGAGATTTATTCCTAAGTATTTTATTTTTTGATGTGATTTTAAAAGGGATTGCTTGTTTACATTCTCTTTCTGCTATTTCATTGTTAGTCTAAAGAAATGTAATCGATTTCTCTATGTTAATCTTGTATCCTGCTACCTTGCTGAGTTTATTAGTTCTAGAAGTTTTTGAGTGGCGTCTTTAGGGTTTTCTATATATAGTATCATGTCATCTGCACATAATAACAGTTTTAAATCTCTTCCCTACCAACTTGAATACCTTTTATTTATTTTTCCTGTTGGATTGTTATGGCTAGGATTTCCAGTACTATGCTGAAGAGAAGAGGTGAGACTGGGCATCCTTCCCTTGTTCCATATTTTAGCAAGAAAGCTTTCAGCTTTTTGTGGTTGCATATTATAATGGCTGTGGGTTTGTCATGAACAGCTTTTATTATGTTGAGATATGTTCCCTCTGCACTGACTTTTGTAAAGGTTTTTTTTTTTTTAATCATGAATGGATGTTTAATTTTACCACAGCCTTTTCTGCATCTATTGAGACGATCATGCGGTTTTGTCTTTTCTTTTGTTGATGTGGCATATCACACTGCTTGATTTTCATATATTGAACCATCCTTTTGACCCTGGGATGAACTCAACTTGGTCATGGTGTATGAACTTTTTTATTTGTTGTGGATTTGGGTTTTCATTTGTTTGTTTGTTGAGAATGTTTGCATCTATATTCACCATATATTGGCCTGTAACTTTTTTGGTAGTGTGTTAGTCTGGTTTTGGTATCAGGGTGATGGTTTCTTCATAGAATGTCTTGGGAGTGTTCCCTCCTCTTCAATCTTGTGGAAGAATTTGAGAAGAATTGGTATAAGTTTTTTTTTTTTTTTAATGCGGTTAAATATACCTGTGAAGCCATCTCATCCTGGACTTTTGCTTGTAGGGAGCTTTTGTTTTGCTTTATTACCGAGTCGATTTCACCTCTACTGATTGGTCTGTTCATGTTTTCGATGCAGTATTGGTGGGCTTTATGTTTCTAGAAATTGTCCATTTCTTCTAGGTAGTTGAAGTTGTTGGCTTATAACTGTTCATAGCATTCTCTTATGGTTTTTGTATTTCTGCAGTATCAGTTGTGATTTCTCCTCTTTCATTTCTTAGTTTATTTGGGTTTTCTCTCTTTTCTTCTTGGTGAGCCTGGCCAGAGGTTTGTCAATTTTGTTTACCCTTTCAAAGAAACATCTCTTAGTTTTATTGACTTTTCCTATTTTTTAAATCTCTATTTTATTTTCCCTCTGATCTTTATTATTTCCTTCCTTCTGCTGACTTTCGGTTTTGTTTGTTCTTCTTCTTCTAATTCTTTTAGGTAATATGTTAGATCGTGTATTTGAAAATTTTCTTGCTTCTTGAAAAGGGCCTGAATTGCTATGAATTTCCAAGACTGCTTTTCATCCATCCCATTGATTTTGTATGGTTCTGCTTTGTCATTCGTCTCAAGGAATTTTTGAATTTCTTCTTTGATTTCATCATTGACTAATTGGTTTTTTAGTAGCATGTAGTTTAGTCTGCTGGAGAAGGCAATGGCACCCCACTCCAGTACTCTTGCCTGGAAAATCCCATGGATGGAGGAGCCTGGTAGGCTACAGTCCACGGGGTCGCTAAGAGTCGGACGACTGAGCGACTTCACTTTCACTTTTCCCTTTAATGCACTGGAGAAGGAAATGGCAACCCACTCCAGTATTCTTGCCTGGAGAATCCCAGGGACGGCGGAGCCTGGTGGGCTGCCATCTATGGGGTCGCACAGAGTCGGACACGACTGAAGCTACTTAGCAGCAGCAGCAGCAGTTTAGTCTGCATGCCATTGTTTCTTGTTTGCTTGTTTCTTTTTCTGTGGTTGGTTTCTAGTTGCATGTCATTGTGATCAGAAAAGATACTTGAATACTTCTATACTCTTAAATTTGTTGTGGCTTTTTTGTGCCCTGGTATGGCTAATCCTGAAGAATGTTTCATGTGCACTTGAGAAGTATGTGTACTCTTTTTTAGTGTGTAATATCCTGAAAATATCAATTGAGTCTAACTGTTCTCTTGTATCCTTTAGGATCTCTGTTGCGCTATTGATTTTCTTTCTCAAATATCTGTCCACTGATGTGAGTGGGGTGTTAAAGTCTCCTACTATTATTATATTCCCATCAGTTCCTTCCTTTATGTGTTAGTATTTGTTTTGTGTATTTGGGTGCCCCATATTGGGTGCATATATGCTGATGAGTATAATATCTTCTCCTTGTATTGACCCTTGTATCATTATACAGTGCTCTTCTTTTCCTTTATAGCCTTTGCTTTAAAGTCTATTTTTTCTGGTATAATTATTGTGATCCCCACTTCGTTGTCCCTTCTGTTTGCATGAAATCTTTTCCCTCCCCTCACTTTCAATCTATGTGTGTTCTTTGCCTTGAAGTGGTTTTCTTCAGTCAGTATTTGTAGACTTTGATTTTCTAAAATTCAATCTGCCATAATATGTCTTTTGATTGAAGGATTTAGTCCATTGACATTTAAGGTAATTATTGATCACTTTGCATTTCTTTCCATTTTAGTCCTTGTTTTCCTACTGGTTTTATATTTGTCTCTTTTTCCTTTTGTGATTTGATGATTTTCTTTTGTATTATGCTTTCACTTGTTCGTTTTGCTTTTGTGAATGTCTTGTATGGTTTTGCTTGATGGTTACCTGTTTTTCCAGTATGTTAACCCCTTCCTATATCTACTTGCTTTTAACTGCTAGTCATATAGGCTCAAACACATTCTAGAAAAGAAAATCTATATTTTCTTATTCTCATCCCCCATATTTTATGATTTTGTTGTCCTCTTTTCTATCTTCATATTCATCCTTTTGCTACTCATTGTGGTTATCACTTTCACAGAATTTTTTGATTTTAAAAAATCTGTGTACAGGCTTATTTAAATGATTTACTTTCCAATTCTGATGTTCTCTTTCCTATAGCTCTCACTTCCCTTCTATGTAGAGATGACTTTCCAATATTTCCTTTAGGATAGGTTTACTATTGCTGTATTCTTTTAGTTTTTGCTTATCTTAGAAATTCTTTCTCTCTCCTATTCTAAATGATAATCTTGCTGGGTAGAGTATTCTAGGTTGTAGATTTTTCTCTTTCAGGACTTTGAGAATATCTTACCACTTTCTTCTGGCCTGTATATGTTTCTACAGAGCAATCAGCTGATAGCCTTATGGGGGGGTTCCTTTGTCATTAACTTTTTTTTTTTTTTTTTGCTGCCTTTAGAATATTCTCTTTAACTTTTTCCATGTGGCACTAGTGGTAAAGAATCCACCTACCAATGCAGGAGACATAAGAGACACAAGTTTGATCCCTGGGTCAAGAAGATCCCCTGGAAATGGCAACCCACCCTAGTATTCCTGCCAGGAGAATCCCCATGGACAGAGGAGGCTGGCAGGCTACAGTCCATAAGTCAGGTATGACTGAAGCAACTCTAGCATGCATGCCATGTCTTGACGTAGGTCTGTGTTCATCTTATTTGGAACCCTCTGTGCTTCTTATATCTGGATATGTTTCTTTCTTTAGATTTGAGAAGTTTTTAGCCATAATTTCTTCAACCTCTTCAAATACAGTAAGTCCTCTACATACGAACCTTGAAGTTGGGAACTTTCAGGGATGTGTGTGTTTGCATGTCCAATCACATAAGTTAGTTCACATGTCTGGAGTACACTGTCACATGGATGCATCCTCTGCAAGTGCTTGTGCTTTTGGGGACTTTACTTGAGGAAGCACTGTCAATTTCTGAAGCATAGGACCCACATGCTCTTCAGCATGTGTTGAACAGCACACGAAGCTTGCAGCAGCTATTTAGAGTGCAAACCAATGCTATCATTTCATCCATTATGAAGAAAAAAGAGCTACTACCCAGACATCACTGAATCTTTTTAAGAGGATAGATAGAATTTAACCCAGCAAGGAACCAGAACCTGTGCCATCCACGTTAGGCATGACTGAAACCACAGCTGACAATCCTTCAGCTCTACTACCTCCAACTTCCTCTCCCTCCTCCAGTCAGTAACTCTTCTTGACTTTTCACTTGATGCCAGACCATATATGACAGCTGCTGTAGTGTAGTACTGTACTTTTCAAAGTAATGTACTGTAAGATTAAAAATGTTTTTGTGTTTTTTATGTATTATTTGTGAAAAATCAAATATATCATAGTACAGTACTACAGAGCCAATTGTGTTAGTTGGGTACCTAGGCTAACTTCATTGGAGTTATGAACAAATTGGACATGTGAACATGCCTTTGAAACAGAACTTGTTTGTATTTAGGGGGAGTAATCCTCCTCTGGAGGTGTTCAGCAGTGAGTGTGCTCTGTTGTGTCACCTGTCACCTGCTGTGTGGGCTCACAAACTACACTGTTGGCTCTGCCCTTGGCCCTGCCTCAACTGTGGGAATGTTGGCAATCAGCCCTAGTGTCCCTCAGGCATTGTTTTCACAGGGCCACCAGCACAGACCCACCGGAGTCAGGTTCTAGGACTGCAGTACTCGTGCACCCAACCCACTGTGGGAGCTACCGGCAGCTCGGACCCTGGCCCAACCCAAGCCCCACATGCACATGCCCATAAAGCCCACGCTGCTAAGGCCAGAGCTGTCCCAGAAGCAGTAGCACCCATTGCTTGGATCTCCTGCAGGTGCTGAATTGACAAAGCTGGTGGAGGTGTGAAACCGTGACCTGCATGGCCTTGGGGCGATTTCAGTCCCGTTTCCTAAGTTGTGCAGCCCCTGGGGCTTCTCCATGATTTCAGCCCCACCTCTATGCGGGGGCACCCTGCTGGCACCTGTTTCTAGAGCCCACAGAGGTGGTGGCTTGTGCAAGAGCCCACCGAGACTGCAGCTGGGTGTGCACCCCCAGAGCCCACGGCGGTGGGGGCTGGCATGTGAAGAGGCCATTATGGCAGCCTGCCCTTCCCTTCACACCACTGGACCATGGAGGATGGGGCTTTGTTTCTATGGTGGCCCAGCTTCTTCCACCTACACCCCTGGTTGCAGCCACACACTGCAGCCAATTCAGGCGGTCCCCACACAGCCAACTGCAGTCCTTTCCCTGGGACTGTCCTCTAAACCCTGATTCCAGCACCCAGCTCCCATCCATAGCAGCAGATGCACCTCTCAGGTTGGGGTGGGTGTGCAGGGCAGTGGCAGGGACCGTCTGTGCAGGTCTCTGTTGTCCGCTTACCACAAACTGGCTGCTGCCTTCTCTTCTGAGCTTCTGGAGCCCTCTTTTCTGTCCTGGCTGACCTCCTCAGTCCTGGCAAAGGTGCTTCCCCAGATGCAGGAACATTTCCTTTCTCAGTTCCCTCCCAGAAGCACAGATCCCATCCTGTTTCCTCCTGTTTTCATTTCCTTGTGGCCTACCTAGTTGCATGATCTTTCTTGTCCTTTCAAGTGTACGAGATCTTCTGCTGGTGTTTAGGTATCTATGAGAGTTGTTCCATTTACAGATGTCTTTTTAAAAATTATTTACTTGGTTGTGCTGAGTCTTCATTGCTATGCAAGCTTTTCTCTAATTGCAGTGGGTGGGCACTACTCTAGTTATAGTGTGTTGCCTTCTCACTGACGTGGCTTCTCTTGTCGTGGAGCAGAGACTCTAGGTGTGTGGACTTAGTAGCTGCAGCCCGTGGGCTCAGTAGCTGTGTTCTCCGGCTCTACAGCTCAGGCTCAATAGTTGTGGCGCACAGGCTTAACTGTTCCACAGCATGTGGGATGTTCACAGACTAGGGACCAAACCTGCATCTCCTGCACTGTATGTACCTGCTTAGTCACTCAGTCATGTCCGACTCTTTGCTGTCTCATGGACTGCAGCCCTGCCAGGCTCCTCTGTCTGTGGGGATTCTCCAGGCAAGAATACTGGAGTGGGTTGCCATGCCCTCCTCCAGGGGATCTTCCCAACCCAAGGATCAAACCCTGGTCTCCCACACTGCAGGCAGATTCTTTACCAACTGAGCCACCAGGGGAGCCCTCACCTCCTGCACTGGCAGGCAGATTCCTTACCAATGAGCCAGCAGAGAAGCCCTGTAGATGTAGTTCTGATATATTTGTGGAAGGAAGTGAGTTCCGTATCCTTCTACTCCACTACCCTGATTGGAGTCCCCACAGATTCTTAAACGCATTATTTGCTGACTTAATTTTCTCTCCATGCTTTCAGCACAAAAATTCAACACCACTATAACATAAAATAGGTAAACAACAAGCACCTACTACCATACAGTGGTGGGAACTATTAATATACTCAGTTTCTTGTAATAATCTATAATGGAAAAGAATCTGAAATTAAAAATATATACATATATATACACATAAATATAAAACTGAATCGCTGTGCTATAACACTTGAACCTAATGCAGTATTGTAAATTAACTATTAACCAAGAAAAAAAATCCAAAAAACCAAAACCCTTCAATAAACCTCATAGTTCCATCACAGGGAATGAATACCTAGAAACTACAGGCTAAACCGAAAACTCCATCCTACATTTATTAGCAATGTTGTTTCACTACCTTGTCATCAATGTTCAAAAACAGACCTGCAGCGGAAGACTCGGGAAATACAGAAGCTCTCTGTACAGACATACTCTTAAAATTTTGTTAAGGTTCTACAGTGATAATTCTTGGAGAAAATAAAATGCCATGAGGCAATGGACAAAAGGAGCTTATAGGATAGAAAGCAAATCCAGTAACAGGAAATTGCATTACTTTTGGCAGGAAGATCAAATGAAGTGGGAAGGTAATTTCCTGCAGGTGACAAGATTTCCATAGACTCACAGCACTAATTTCTTGGAATGCCAATTACAGTGAAAAGCCTCAGACCAGGACAACAGCTACCTGTCAAAAAGAGTGCAATACTGAAAAGGAGGCAGATGCTCTAGGTAAACAGGTGATAACTGAATGCAAGTTAGGTACCCTTGTGAGAAACACTAACTCTGGGCCAACATCTTTGGAAGCCCACTCCCAGGCAGCGCCATGCATTCCAGAGAGCCTGACAGTCAAACCTGTGCACTTGTTCAAAACACACCTCTCACACATAGTGATCCTGCCTGTGCGTAAAAGGGAGATGAGACACATCAGGCCCCCCATCCACCCCCGTCAGGGGGAAGCCACCCTCTCCCCTGCAGCAGGGCTCTGCCTGCCCATTTCCATAGCCCCTCCTCCAGCCTTCTCTCACCCTCCCTCTGCCAAATGGATCTGATTACCACAGGCTCTCAAATTTCTTCCCTTCAAGCTGTAAAGATATTCTCAGACCAAGCCTCACATTCAGAACGGCTGTCAGCTCTCACTTTAATGGGCACTTAAATTTAATGTCAAGCTGACGCCTGTGGAAGACCTTGATTAAATCTGCAAACAGTAGACTCTAACTAAACCAGAATTTTAGAGTTGTCTCATTTTGCCTTTCAAGCTTAAATCCCAGAAGTTTTCTTTTTTCACTTTGCAAAGAATTGCAGGAGTTTATTTACAAAGACCCTGAGTATCAGTCAGGCAGCAAAGTGTAACAAGCAGGACACTCCCGTGCTTTTACAGAGAGAAATCCCTCAGCTTACAAGGCCAAATGCATTAAAGATCCTTCCTTTTCATTGCTCTGTTCTGCTCCCTATTTTTCAAAGTCTGTAACTGTTTACTTTCACGACTATAATACGATAAGCAACCATATATGAAAAGTTTACTTAAACCTTCCTAGTATTCTTTTATGCATTCACAAAATATTTATATATTCTTCTGTATAATACATGACAGGAGACCAAGCCTTATTACAAAGAAATGAAACTGGGAAAACAACTAATATTTAAACTAGTGTTATTCTGGAGTTTGACTAGACACACATAAAACATTCAAATTCTTTAGGCTGCTGGGTAAGCAGTCACCTCAGACACAGGTGCTCGCTGTCGAGGGCTCCGTGCTGGTGGCGGTGGGTGCTCAGGCTTCAGGAGAGAACATGCGGCAGGAAAAAAAGCCTTGCAAATCGTGCCAGGTATGAAATGCCCTGTCCTGAGGCTCTCACTGAGCTATAGCAGGAGGCTGTGGCTCGATTTCCCTTCTTACAATACAACAGAGACGTGCCTTTCTGTGCTTGGCTTTTCATCATTAACTTAATTCTGGGGGTAAAACAGTACTTGTTCTTACACAGAGTACATCATGAGAAATGTTGGGTTGGAGGAAGCACAAGCTGGAATCAAGATTGCTGGGATAAATATCAATAACCTCAGATATGCAGATGACACCACCCTTATGGCAGAAAGTGAAGAACTAAAAAGCCTCTTGATGAAGGTGAAAGAGGAGAGTTAAAAAGTTGGCTTAAAGCTCAACATTCAGAAAACTAAGATCATGGCATCCGGTCTCATCACTTCATGGCAGACAGATGTCGAAACAGTAGCTGACTTTATTTTTCTGGGCTCCAAAATCACTGCAGATGGTGATTGCAGCCATGAAATTAAAAGACGCTTACTCCTTGGAAGGAAAGTTATGACCAACCTAGACAGCATATTAAAAAGCAGAGACATTACTTTGCCAACAAAGGTCCATCTAGTCAAGGCTATGGTTTTTCCGGTGGCCATGTATGGATGTGAGAATTGGACAGTGAAGAAAGCTGAGTGCCGAAGAATTGATGCTTTTGAACTATGGTGTTGGAGAAGACTCTTGAGAGTCCCTTGGACTGCAAGGAGATCCAACCAGTCCATCCTAAAGGAGATCAGTCCTGAATATTCATTGGAAGGACTGATGTTGAAGCTGAAACTCCAATACTTTGGCCACCTCATGCAAAGAGCTGACTCATTGGAAATGACCCTGATGCTGGGAAAGATTGAGGGCAGGAGGAGAAGGGGATGACAAAGGATGAGATGGCTGGATGGCATCATTGATTCGATGGATATGGGTCCAGGAGTTAATGATGGACAGGGAGGCCTGGCATGCTGCAGTTCACGGGGTTGCAAAGGGCGACTGAACTGAACTGTCCTTAAAAAAAAAAAAATGGTTTTGCAGTTGGCAGTCATCGGATTTCTGCTGCAAACTATACATGATACAAGGAATAGCAGATAGTTTCAGAAGGGAGAGATTTATAGAGGTAATTTGTAATGGAGTAACACTATTTTCTGAACTAGGTAATAATAAGTCACAATGACAAGCAAACACTCAGATGTATCTCCTTTAGTTATCAGTTCAGTTCAGTTCAGTCACTCAGTCGTGTCCGACTCTTTGCAACCCCATGGACTGCAGCACGCCAGGCCTCCCTGTCCATCATCAACTCCCAGAGCTCACTCAAACTCATGTCCATCGAGTCAGTGACGCCATCCAACCGTCTCATCCTCTGTCATCCCCTTTTCCTCCTGCTTTCAATCTTTCCCAGCATCAGGGTCGTTTCCAATGAGTCAATTCTTCACATCAGGTGGCCAAAGTATTCAGCTTCAGCATCAGTCCTCCCAATGAATATTCAGGACTGATTTCCTTTATATGTCACTAAATATTCCAAGAAATCTTTACTCAGCAGCGTAAGATAAAAACCTGATGAGCTGACATTTTTAGGTTCTGATGCTCTGATCCTGTTTAAGACAGACAGTGCAGTGTCTCATGTGATTAAAGTGGACAAAGGACAAAAAGAATAGATATATGTATGTGTGTAACTGACTCACTCTGCTGTATATGTGAAATGAACACAACACTGAAAATCAACTACACTACAATAACAATCATTAATTTTTAAAAAAGGGATAAAGGGCAAGGGCCCTCTTCCCTAGGAAAAGAGACCTGTGTAGAATGGCATCCAAGGGAGTCGGTGAGTGAGGGTCACATTTCTCTCTGAGCTTAAATGCTCTAGTGAGTGAGTAGTGCCCACAGGGAGGAAAACACCTCAGATCAGGGCACCACCTGAGGCACACGGTGCATCCCCAAGGGCAGCAGGGAGCCGGGCACTAGTTCAGGGCATACCTATGACCTTCCATAACTAACTCCACTGATGGCACCGAAAGAGGCATTACTAAAAATACGAGCATAATCACCACTGAGTCAATGAATTCACCAAACCTACCTGGCAGCTCACAGCAGCCACAGAAGCAGTGCGGAGTGGGAGCTGGACGGGGGGTGAAGAAGCACCTCAGTCTCTCCTTAGAGCCCTCTCACCTCAGTGACGGGCTGTCCTCCCAGGAGTGGGAGCTGGAAGAGGGGGTGAAGAAGCACCTGACTCTCTCCTTAAGAGTCCTCTCACCTCAGTGATGGGCTGTCCCCCCAGGAGTGGGAGCTGGACAGGGGGTGAAGAAGCACCTCAGTCTCTCCTTAGAGCCCTCTCAGCTCAGTGACGGGCTGTCCCCCCAGGAGTGGGAGCTGGAGGGGGGTGAAGAAGCACCTCAGTCTCTCCTTAGAGCCCTTTCACCTCAGTGACGGGCTGTCCCCCCAGGACTGGGAGCTGGAGAGGGGTGAAGAAACGCTCCAGTCTCTCCTTAGAGCCTCTCAGCTCAGTGACGGGCTGTCCCCCCAGGTGAGTGGGAGTGGCAGCGGAAAAGGAGTACTACGGTTTTATATAATAAAACCCTTCTATTCCTTAACAGTGTGAGCGACTGTACACATTCAGTTTCTCTTAATTCCCGAGTCACAACTCACTTCAGTAGAGTTTGCTTCTATTCAAAGGGGCAAAAATTTTCTTGCTGATGCAGAATAACTTCAGATGGCCAACTCAAGAGAAAAAGGAAGCAGAAAGACAGTTTAAAATTTGGCAATATGTTGGATATTCCAGAATACCACATTAAAACCTGAGGCAAAGGCATAATATGACTCTCACAATTATATGCAGACATACTCACTATACATTTTGATATTTATTAACAAAGATGGTCTAGAAAAGGTCTGGGCCAACATTACAGTGATAAATGTTAAACTAAAAGCTGTTTTCAGTTGTATTGTTTCTAGGGGACAGTAACCAGTCCAGAAAGCTGCTTTCTCTCCTAAAAAAGGACTTAAGTCACATCATTCAAGTGTTATATTTCAAAAGACATACTTCCTGTTGTCTTTTGACAAAGCAAAATACAGTGGAGGTCTTTGTTTTTACCTGCAAGCCTGCCTTCCTGAGAAGCGTGCACACATGGATGGATGAAGGAGGCAGGGCAGAGGGAGAAGGTGACAAAAAAGAAAAAGGCAAAATCGTAAAGTTGGAAATAAAAGCCAGTGAAGAAGATGAGCTACCAACTGCCCAGGAACCATTCACTGAAGCAACTCCCCCAGTTCCTCCAGATTCATGTCCAGAGCGGAGCTGAGCGAGTCCAAAGCGGAGGACGATTCCTTGCTTCTCTGGACACTCGGTCTGGGTTGGGGCGTTTCAGGTTGGACAGATTCCTTCTTGGTGTCTTTACCTCCACCGAGGATCCGCTGGCTCTCAAAAAAGAACTGGTTTGGATGACTCAAAGAAAAGCCGCAATCGTCCATCTGCACAAGAAGCAGATGTGTGTCACAACAATACATACAGAACAAAAGTACAAATAAAGGGGCCATGAAGAACCATCTGGACCTCATTCAGAACTCACTCAACACCTGAAACACAGATTCTCCTTCAAAATCTCAACCACCACTGACATGCTCTCACTCACAGGGAGCTTCAGCCACCCCCTGACAGTAACGAGCCGCGAGCGGTACGTCCATGCTTCCCCACCCACCTCCTACCTGACACCTCAGATGCTCAAAGGCACGTCAGAGCAAAATGCCTGGCATCTTGTCAGTCAATATTTGTTTAAAAAACAAGAAAAGAAACAAGGAGGCTCTTCCCGATGAGCTGAGTCTAGAAGGATGAGAGAGTCACAGCTGGGACGATGGGGTGAGGGCCGTACAAGCAGTGGGCCTCAGGAGCAGGGTGCAAAGCAGTGCCTGGGAAAGCAGGAGGTGCAGGCGGGCTGGTGTGCCAGGCGCAGAAAGGGGGCGGCAGGACAAGAGGCTGGGAAGGGGCCGCGGCCAGACCACTGAGAAATCTGACAGCCAAGTCGATGACCTAGACCCGATTGTGTAGGCATCAAAATTTTTACTAGTCACTAAAATTTCTTAAGAAGGGAAGTGATGTGATTAAAGATACGTGTAACCTTATGGTGGATTAAAATGGATTGTCAGGGGCTTAAAGTTACCATTACAGTTCAGGGTGAACCTTCTTAACAAGTAGACCAATAAACAGAAAGAAGATCTTTCCTGGTAAAACTTACTTGAGAATCCCAGGGTTCTCTGATTCTCTGTGGTCATTGCTGATACATGTTGGACCAATAATTTTATAATAATTCAGTGTATAGCAGATTGATAGTGTACACACTGACCTAAGAGTTATTACACAGATCACTAAGAATAATTTTTTATCTGCTCCTTTCCTTAGTTTCAAAATATTTCCTGAATGTTTTATCTATAATTTTTATTAACAATGGAGTCATTTTGTGAACTTCTTTATTATATTGTTTTTCACTCAATTCTTTAAAAACTGGGAGATTCAATATAAAGTTTGCATTTTACGAAGTGTTTCATGAAAAGTAAGTTTATTTCCCAGCACATTTTCAACCAGTAGGCTTTGTTTTTTATAAATAGAGAATACTAGAGATTGGATAAATGTAAAGAATTCTTTAAACTGAATCTCCTCCAAGTACAGACTAAGAAACTGAGACCCAAATGGTTTAGACACAGTCATGGCACTAGTAACCAGTTGTGTCTGAATTAGAATTCATGCCTTTAGGTCACTTAGTTACTCTGAAATCTGTTTTAAGGGGTTTTATGCAAAGTCAAACTTACAATAATAGTGTTATAAATATTATTGTAGAGATAAACTTGTCTATAAGAATTATAAAAAGCATAGTTGGGTCACTGTATGCAAAAAGAAGCTAGTACTTTTTGTGATAATTAATTACACATTTTCTACACCTTGTTTCAAGTTGTTAAAACTGTCAAAATATCTATCACAGATATCTGTGGAGTAAACTGAATGATTAGATTCCAATGTGGACAAAATGAAATGTGGTCATCTTTATATTTTATACAGCAGGCTTCTCTGATGGTTCAAATGGTAAAGCGTCTGCCTGCAATGTTGGAGACCCAGGTTCGATCCCTGGGTTGGGAAGATCCCCTGGAGAAGCAAATGGCAACCCACTTGAGTACCCTTGACTGGAAAATCCCATGGACAGAGGAGCCTGGTAGGCTACAGTCCATGGGGTCGCAAAGAGTCAGACATGACTGAGTGACCTCACTTTCACTTTTCATGTTATATTAAGCATCAGTTTCTTCTCCCCTGAAATGGAGGTAATAATAGTTATGTCATAGGGCTGCTATGAGGAAAACCAAGGAAATATGAGGATAAAAAGAAAGAGTTGTTGGTTCTATGAAATCTATATTAAATGCTTTGGAAAGATTCAAGAAAGGCAAGTTAGTTAAAAATAAATAACCTGAATTCTCAAAAAGACAGGGAAAAAGATCATACTGCTTTGTATTATCAGTAAGTTCTTTTTCCAGTTTAAAGAAACACAAACTGGAAATTAGTGGTGGTGTATTATGTGTATGGTTTTTGAAAAAAAATGAAACCAAATTCCCATTCCTAAATTACACTCAAACAAAAGACTCTGCCTTTATATCAGAAAATTAGCAAATAAACGACATTCAAATGTTTTAAGTTTAAAATGCAGTGTTTTCTTTGTGTTAGTTGCTTAGCCATGTCCAACACTTTGAGACTCCATGGACTGTAGCCTGCCAGGTTCCTCTGTCTGTGGAATTCTTCAGGCAAGAGTACTAGTGGGTAGCCATTCCCTTCTCCAGGGGATCTTCCTGACCCAGGGATCGAACCCAAGTCACCTGCATGCAGGCAGATGCTTTACCATTTGAGCCACCAAGGAAGCCCAAAATGTAGTGTTAGGTTATCTTTGAAATGTAATCCGTTTTAATTAATATTTTTACTAACAACTAAATAACGCCGAGGGTACTGAAATGAGGGCCTGTAACCAAGGTTCTGTGTGATGTCATGTTTCCCAACTTTCTCTCTCAGCTCTGCAATCGCCCTTTCTTAAGTCATTTTGTTAAATAAGCTAATTTTACCAAACTAATAGAAAGATGCCTGGTAGCATGATGAACTTATGAAGAATTTCCTTCTGTTTACTGGACTATATTTCTTCTAGGATGGGGTATTTCTTTTGAAATTTTTCTTTCTTTTACTTTTATTTTTGGCTGAAGGCTTTCATCCTGTTCAGGAACATAAAATTAGGAAGTTTTAGGAAGGAAGGAGAGAAGCATAAACCAAATAGAATGCAAATAGATTTTACTTTAACCAATTAGTAAAAAGAATAGAGAAAGAGATTTATCCACATCAAAATCTCCCACTTCACTTATTGCTTACAAGTTAGCAGTTATTTCCTTTGTGTGGTGGCAGCATTCAGTCATGTCTGACTCTCTGCAGCCCCATAAACTGTAGCCCTCCAGGCTCCTCTGTTCATGTAAATCTCCAGGCAAGAATACTGAAGCAGGTTGCCATTTCCTACTGCAGGGAATCTTCCCAACCCAGGAATAGAACCTGTGCCTCCTGCAATCTGCTGCATTGGGAGGTGGATTCTTTACCACTAGTGCCACCTGGGAAGCCCCACTATTTCCTTTACTCCTCATTAAAAAACAAAGGGGGGGTGATGAGATTCAGTTTGCTTCATTCTATATTTGGAAATATTAAGTGAGAATTTTCACAATTTTGTTTGCTGTGAATGTTTCTCTCCTTGCCTTTTTTCTTGTTTGGTTGCTACTGGTGATATTTTTCTTTGTGGTTAATAATTTTTTTATTGTGTTTTCTACTTTCTGTTAAGTATTGAGAGAGGGAAATCCCATGACGCATCTTCACTTTGCCCTATGATCTTGGAAGTCCCAAAGCAAAGATCTAACATAAGATGAGCAGAAGAAAGAGGTGGGATGGAGACCTTTGTTGGCTACATAAATTTTGAGTTGCATCTTAAGAGGGATGGGGAAGGCTTTTAAAATGTTTTTTAAAAGCACATTACTGAAATGGTCAGATTTCTCTGTTTTAAAAGTCACTCGGCAGCCGTGTGAAGGAAAAAGAACTGGGCTGTAAGCGTGCAGCTGCTGGAGAAGGAGTCGGGAAGCTGCTGCAGTGAGTGATACACACAAGAGACAGTGGTGGCTCCTGGCCCAGGGTTCTGACTGATCCCCAAAGTGATCTTGAGCAAGGATTAAAAAGCTTAAGTGTACTTGGTATATCCTATTTAAGACTGTAGGAAAATGTGTGATCGATTTTAATAAGATTTGTGTAGAGATCTCTTACAGTGAAAAGGAATTGTGCTCAGCTGTTTGGAAATTAAGTATCCAGAATGACTCAGTACCTAAAGAGATCTATTTCTAAATAAACTATTTTCAATTAAAATCCAGAGTTTAATCTACACAAAGGCCTAGTGTTTTCATTTATAAACGGAGTATGACAAAACAAAAAAAAAATCACTACAATATAAAATATTGCTCTCTAAAAATACTGAGGGAAACAGATTTCAAGCAGGCCCACCTTTGATATCTACTAAGTGAATCCCTCTCTAACATCTGCTTGGAATCAGCATGTTTTGCACACGATGACCTTCACAGTAACAAAGGTTTCATATATCTGCTGTAGCAAATGTGGATTCTGAAGGAACGGAAGCAATACTGTTTTACCTATGGGATGTTTGGGTTTTAATCAAGAGGTTTTCAATGACAGCTTATAATGAGGCAGCTGGTCTTACCAAAAAAAGCCATATGGAACCATCATAGCACTGCTGTAAATGATATCAGCTAACTGGTTCATTTTCAAAACTTTCATTAAAGTGAGTTTGACCACAGAGGGCTCAAAAAAATAATCACAGGTTTTTGGGGGAGAGCAGGCAGAATGACAGCAACATGACAATAAAAATACATTTTGTTTTTAAATTAAATTAGAAAAAATAGTAAGTGAAGAGAGATTCACCACAAAAAATCTGTAGGGAGACATTTAGTGAATACAAACAGTCTTTTTATTCCATTGATTTATATGTGGTTTAAAGTAGACCTTCTATATGTGGGAGGATTTATACATGTGTCTTTTTAGTCTCTCCAATGGCACCCCACTCCAATACTCTTGCCTGGAAAATCCCATGGATGGAAGAGCCTGGTGGGTTCCAGTCCATGGGGTCCCAAAGAGTTGGACACGACTGAGCGACTTCACTTTCACTTTTCCTTTCATTCACTGGAGAAGGAAATTGCAACCCACTCCAGTGTTCTTGCCTGGAGAATCCCAGGGATGGGGGAGCCTGGTGGGCTGCCATCTATGGGGTCACACTGAGTCGGACACGACTGACGCAACTTAGCAGCAGCAGCAGCATTAATCTAAAGCAAGTTTTAAACATCGGCAATAGTAGTAATACTCTTATAGGACTAATCAATAGGAGAGATGCTACAAAAGCAGATCTGAGAAATAAACACTTCTTACTTTTTAGCAATGTCACAGACTCAGTGTTAAATATAATTTTCATATCTTCTTAAAAAAAGAGGTTAAATAAATTGACCTTAATTTGTGAAACTTTTAAGTCCTCTTAATTAAAAAGGTCCACAAATAATTAAGAATTAAATTAAATTAAAATTTTCAAGTTGAGCAAGCAAATTAAAGAATACAGTCTACAGGGGAAAGAGTTGTACAAGGCTGATGCTGAAAATACCAAACATGTGGCTCATCTGTTGAGATTCCTATTTTAATAAACCTGATGACAATTTGTTGTTCACTACTTTATTGATACTTAGTCCTTTCAACTTTGTAAAAATAAAATTTTTATGTTTCTAAATAAAAACACTATTTTCAACAGTTAGATGTAATAGTACGAGGACTGGACCCACGGCCCAGAGCAGACCAGGATTCTGTCTCCAGACCTCCCACTAAGCAGCTGTGGTCCCTCAGGTGAGTCATGCTGAATTATAAGGCCCGCTTATTTTTTAAAGTAAACTGTGAAGGCTGGATCGTGAATCTAGACAGGAAAATACTAATGGCTTCCACAGTTGTTATTACAAACATAGTTTCAGGTGCTCCAGAACAGCAGTCAGGATTGGCTCATGAGCTCCAGGTGAGGGCTTTGACAGCCTGTTCAAATCCAAGCTTCACCCCTTAGGGCTATAAGCCCTCAGACCCTCTAAGCTCTGTCATGATGGGGATGCGGATTGTGCTTACTTTAGTCTGCGGTGTGAACCAAAGGACCAATGTGTCCAGAGCACTAATTGCTGGGCCTGGCACATGTGAAGGGTTTTGTAGGTGTTGGCTGATATTATTCAATACTATTATTATTTTCATTATTATCAGTGATGCTATAAGATATATTTGTTCTATAAAATTTAATGTAAGAAATTCTGCAATTATATAACCACGAAAGAAAAATGATTTCATGAAAACCAGAAAACATAAAACTGATTATAAAACTTAAAGTACCGTGGTAGCTGATGATGAATTCCATACATGTGCAGCAGCAGCATCTTTTTTGGGAGGATCATGGATCCCTCTGAAACCTGATAAACACTAGGCTTCAAAAATGCACACTATGTGCTTAGAGAAAAAATATGTCAAGGGTGCATGGCCCAGGTCCATTCTTGGCTTTCTGTCCATGATCAGGACCAGTGACTGCAAACTGGGGGGTCTGTGAGCTAAGCTGACCTGCAGACATGCTGTCAGCCTGCACACAGCTGTACAACTTGTCAATGTTAACACCTCCAACAGTGTGACTAATTCAGTGGTGTTCATCTCGGGCAATTTCACTTTTCTGGGTTATCTGCCTGACCCCTACAGACCTCTGAGTTTGTGACCTAGGCATTACACCTCTCAGAACCTACTAGCAGGCCTTTCGTACAGAAGTCTGGCAAGAAAACAACCAAACACATTTCCCTGACTCCCTTGCAGCTTGGGGGTCCACTGCATAACCTAGGGTCTGCCATGCAGATAAACATGAGACTGGGAAACAGACTAGGGTAACATGAGGGAGCAGCCACAAGTAAAAGCATCTGATTTTCTACAAGGACGATGGCAAAAGCCTTTGGTTCTTCTGGACAACAGCAATCAGTATTCCAGACCTACTCTGAGGATTGGGTACCTAAGGCCTGAGAGTCCAGCCCAGCCCACCATATGCTCCTATAAATAAAGTTCTCCTGGAACAGACACAAGCCTACTCCTTCCCACAATGTCTAGGCTGCTTCTGCATGACAGCTGCAGAGAGGAGCAGCTGTGACAAAGGGAACATGGACCTGTCATGACCTGCCCTTTACAGAAAATCTGCCGACCCTTGGTCTCATCCCTAGAAGTGGAGTGGTGGGTAGTAGCCGTAGCAAAGCAAGATTTTCTCAGAATGCAGTTTTTCTTAGTTACACTATTGCTGGTTCTGCAACATCCAAGCTTAATTCCCTGTCCCTTCTATAAATTTTATAAGCAACCTCATGTTGTATAATAAATCCCTTTCCCCTGAAAACAGCTAGAGTGGTTTCTACTGCTGCAGCAAAAACTCCTGAATGAAACACAGAGTAACAGAAGACAATGGATAAGGTTATAAAGTTTAAAAATTTACTTACATTATGTGTCACCTCAAAGAACTTCTGACAGGCTACCTGGTAATGTGTCCCTTTTACTAGATCCAAAATCTAAAAATGAAGGGAAAAAAGAGAAAGAACAATTAGAAATTAATTTTCTTCTAAACCACTGTAGCTCCTGCTTGCTGGCCTTTTCATAACCTTCATTCCAACAGGAAATGCACTGAATCACGTGGCATGCTGCATCCCTGCAGCCTGGGCGCTGTGATAACTTTGACATTATACAGTAGCTGTGTAGGTCGGCATTAAACCACTGATGACAAGAGATAAGAAGTGATCTTTCTGACCTACCGAATGTGAATTCCAATAACTTTACCTTGACAACAAGATGAAAAGAAATCCCAGCATTATGATTTTGACAGTTATTGTCAGAATATCATATTGCAACACATCTTCCAAAATTGTAGATATAAATCTAGTAACTTAAATGGTTGGTGCATGAAGCAATCAAGTATACTATTTAGATTTTTATTTTCCACATTATCTCTTTGTACAAAAACAGCATAAAATACAGCTGTGCGCCCATCAGGAAAATCTAATGTAAAACCCTCTGGATGAGTATCTGTGGAGAGGGAATGCTTTTGCCTTCAATCAGATTCATCCTTTTTAAAATGAAGTTATTTCTAGTAAAGCTCAGCAAAATATGAGAGTAAATAGTCTATTCTAAACACCTATTAGGAACATCATCCCATATTTTGTAAATACAATTTGCTTCCCAATTCCGCTTCATGTAACCTCTTCAGAGCCACGTAAACTCCCATCCTTGTCAGCAGAGTGCAATGCCAGCTGAAATTTGTAAATTTTCATCACTTCTCCTGACAAAATATATATGTGGCCTGTTCACAAAACACAGTACAATGCTGGAAGTAAGAGACAGCCTCAAATGAAGGAAAAAAATAATTCTGAAGAAACGTTAATTTCTATCCTTTTTCAAAAGCATGAACTTCCTATCAGAAAAAGAAATGTAAGCGAAGTCTTAAATTCTTGCTGTCCTCCTTACTGAATATAGCCTACATCTTTTGACACATACAAAAAAAATTATAGTGCAGAATAAGCAGCACATTATACTGACAGGAGTGTACTTAAAAGAACATTTTCTCTGACTGTTTTATACATTACATTTCTAAATTTCAGGTCACCTTTTACTAAATCCTACATGAAAGAACTGTGTAAATGCCAACCAATCACAGCACCCACAATCCTGCCTGTCTGCCCAAGTGACCTGTCCACTTTTCTTGAATTATAAGAGCAAAGTGAAAAACACATCAATTTAAAATGAATGACTGTAAATCTTTAAAATGAAGAAAGTCACAAAGTTTTTAAAGTAATTCAAACATTCAGAGCTCATATTCGCCAATGTTTTTACACATAGATAAGTCAACTGTGCTGAGATAAACTTGCAGTTGAGTACTGACAAACATCAGTGATACCAACATGTGAATGTCTGTGAATTACAATCTTGGAGAAGCAAGAACTTTAAACATAAACTTAAGTTTAAATGATGCCATAAATTACCTGGGAGAAAATTAATTCACAGAAACAGACAAAAACCTCAACTGGGTGGTATGGAATAAATTCCCTTTATGTAAAAACAAAACAATGAATCTAACATCCTATTCTACCTATGTATACACACTTCTTATTTATATCTATACATATATATATGTATAGATATATATGGTATATTTAAGAATCCTGCAAAATAAATATGTAACATTATATATAACAATCTAATCTATATGTTTGGGAAACATACTATAAAAGAATACTTTTATAATACGTAAGAAACATAATAGTAAAAATACGTAGCTGGGTCAAGTACACACATAAAAAGTTATTATGAGAAATTGACATAGGAACCATAGAATGCGAGGAAAGATGATGTATCTTGAAATTTTAGGTTCCATTAAAAAATTAAATTTAGATTTAAAAAATAAATCATACAACAATCCTCTTTCTACCCCAATTCCTACTCCACTCCAGAGACTAGGCTCTTCCTTAACAACAACCATTTACTTTTTCTTTTTTTTTCATCTTCCTATGAAGAATTTTTATTGAAAGTTTTCTTACACATTCATAAATAAATCATTTGCCCACCTATCCTTAAACAACTTCACTGATAGGACTTCCTGGTGGCTCAGAGGTTAAAGCGTCTGCCTCCAATGCGGGAGACCCGGGTTTGATCCCTGGGTCAGGAAGATCCTCTGGAGAAGGAAATGGCAACCCATTCCAGTACTCTTGCCTGAAAAATCCCAGGGACGGAGGAGCCTGGTAGGCTACAGTCCATGGGGTCGCAAAGAGTCGGACACGACTGAGAGACTTTACTGACTGTGCAGCAGCACACTTGAATGGATGAGGTTTCTGCACGTCTGTAAAGGTGCAATGGGGAAAGAGGTCACAGAGTGTTTTTCACTGGATGAACTGTGTCCCAAGAAGAAGAGTGAGGGAAGACAGGTAACAACCGATCAGCCTGGGAGACGGTCAGTGAGCCAGCAGGGAAACCTGAGAGAAAGGTGCCCTGAGGTGACTGGGGGTTACTGGTAGGGATTTGAAGAAATATACCTTCCCAGAATAGGCGAGTCTGTCTGTGCTCAGTCACGTCTGGCTGTTTGTCGGTCCCATGGACTGTAGCCTACCAAGCTCCTCTGTCCATGGAATTTCCCAGACAAGAAATACTGGAGCCGGTTGCCATTTCCTGCTCCAGGGGATCTTCCCAGCCCAGGGATTGAACCTGCATTAGCAGGTGGGTTCTTAACCACTAGCACCCTGGGAAGCCCTAGGGGTGTCTGTTAGTCAAGGCCATTTACCTGTGGAAAGAATTAAAAACTGAAAAATCATACAGCTGAATGATCTTATTTTCACTGAGACAGTTTTTCCTTAAAAAACTCATGTGTTTTAAATTAAGATAGAAAATGTGAAACACTACTATTTTATTTTTTGGCAATTTATTTTTTATTTTGTTAAAAAAAAATTTTAGTTGGAGGATAATCGCTTTATAATAACGTGCTGGTTTCTGCCATACACGAATCATTCATGAATCATGAGTCAGCTCTATGTTATCAGTCCCCTGTATAGATATATACCCTGCCTCCGAACCCCCAACCCCACCCCTCTAGGTCATCACAGAACACCCTCCAAGCTTCCTGCGTGATGCAGCCAATTTCCACCATTTTACACACAGTAGTGTATATATGTCAATGCTACCCTCTCAATTCATCCCACGCTCTCCTTTAAGTCAGTCAGAAAAAGAAAAACAAATACTGTATCTTAACACATACATATGGAATCCAGAAAAATGGCACTGATGAACCTAGCTGCAGCGCAGGAACAGAGATGCAGATGTAGAGAATGGACTTGACACAGCGCAGTAAAGGTCAGGCTGGATCATTACTATCCAAATTAAAAAAAAACAAACCCAAACAAATAAAAACTCATACTTTAGTTTCTCATTAGGATCTACATTAAAGAGAAAGATACATGAAAAGAAATGGAAGGGTCCTGGGCACTGATGGAGAAAGACTGAAGGCAGGAGGAGAAGGGGATGACAGAGGATGAGATGGTTGGATGGCATCACGGACTTGACCGACATGAGTTTGAGCAAGCTCCAGGAGCGACTGAACTGAACTGAACTGGACACTGAGTGAAGTTTGGGTTTCCCCAGGGGAACGGAAGCGTCTGCAGCGCTCTGAGCACGGGTGTGACACAAAGATGCACATTTTCCCAGAACAGTCTGCCTGCTGTGCCGGGGGTCAGGTGGAGAGAGTGAGCTCATGGCGGGAGTCCAGGGGACAGACGAGAGGGGTCTGCAGCAGTGCTGACTGTGGGGAGTGGGGGGGAAGAAGAGCTGCTCCATGTGAAAACGCTCCACCACAACACTATATGTTTTTATATAATTCTTTCCTGAAATTCAGGGTCTTAGGAAGAGTTGGTCTCATTCAGAGTTTAAATGTTTCATGTAGTTGTAATTCAAGTGACCTTTTCTAAAGTGCTAAGTTTTAACAGAAGAGTCCGTGCCCCTGGGCTGTGGACAGATGTGCCTGACTTATAGCCAGGCCACCGTGAGCTCAAAGAGATGTTAAAAAAGCACAGAAGTGCTGTGCTTTTCCTTGAAGCTGAAATTTTTTTTTTATATTTTCTCAAGAAAGAAGAAATACTGGATGTGGTAATATTTTATAGTGTCAATTGTGAGCGTACCTAACTATGTTTTTTTAAAATATGCTTGGTGGGGGACAGGGGTACGTGGCGAGTTAGTTCATAATGTGCTTGTTTACGTATTTTTCATGTTACCATGTGTTGCATATGGTACTAAAAATTTTTAAAGAAAAAAATTTTGTAGAAAAGCCAGAATGAGGCTGTAGTCAGGCAGTAGTACTTTCTGGACAGTGTTTGTGTTGTTGAGCTCCTGAAGGGCCAGCTCCCCAAGGCGGGGCTCAGAGGCAGGACTGGCCAGAGTGAGGGTTTGAAAGAACCATGGAGAGACACACCCTCACAGGGTGAGATGCTCTACCGGAGGAAGGAGGGGCTGTAAGGAGACCAGAAAGGTCAACAGGAAGGCGAGGGAGGCAGGTGGGCACAAAGTGTGAAAGGCCCAAGACATGGGTCCACGGAACAGAGCCCACAGCTGCTCTGCATGACCTGCAGACATAAGTCCACGGCCGCAACCGCACTCCCCCAGCAGGGACCTGAGGCCCCCTGCTCCCCGTCCTTCTGGAAGAGACACAACACGCCACAGCTTCCTCATGAACCAGCATCGATGCCAAACAGTCCTTTAAGACGGAAACCAAATCAAGTGCCAATTCTGATGCCTACGCTAGAAGTTTCTTAATTCTGCTTTAGAAAAATATAAACAATCTGAAGAATCTTATTAAATAAAGGCTTATTTGAAAACAAAAGCTTATTATTTAAAGAAAAATTCCAATGAAGGTCTAAGACTATTGCGCAAATGGCAATTTGAGTTTGGTTTTTAATGTCAATGTTTCCAGGCTAGAGTACAAAAATGTAAAGCACAACAATCATTCTAGTCCAGTTCATCAGTAGTCAGAAGGTTAAGAAAAATTAAGAGGAAAAGCGAAATCATACTACTATATTTTGGTAACTTATGTTCTTTAACTTTTTTCTCTATGTATCTTAAACTACTTATCAGCTGACTAAAGTCCATCGAGAATATTAGATGGTTTTTCCTTTCTTTTTTTTTAAAAATGCAGTTTGCTGTTTTTATAAGACGTTCATCATGTTTGTACTTACTAAGTTTAGTAACAGTATTAACTATACTTCATCGACTATTGCATCATCAAGGCAAATTACTGTCTGGCCCTGAATGCCAATAAACTGGCTGAGAACCAAGATAACCCTGCAGAGGAGGGCAAAGAGCAAGGAAGGTGGCAGCTTCCTCATTTGGCTTGTGTTACTGCACAGCCCACTGACAGACATGCGATACGAAGTACTAGGGAGGAATGCTGTCTTTACACCTGCGCACACACGTACACATGCAGGAAGGAGGAATATAAATGACATTTTATAACTGAGGGCCGCCCTTCCTTCCTGGCACTCAAGCTCCCTGACACGTCCTCTACACCTTCACTCTGGCACCTGCCACAAGTTCCAGAGGTTTCTGTGGCGGCGGGATGCAGCCACCTGCCCGTCCTGGGCTGCAGGCGGGGTGGGGGGAGACACACACCTCAGCTATTTCCAACTCAAGGTCACGTTCTGATTCATTTAAAAGTGTTCACAAGCGTGTTTCTTTCTTAACAAGTCAACCTTTCAAGGAGATATCTGCTGGTATTTTCCCGCTCCCTTTCTGACTTTATCTTGAAGGTGAGAGACATGGTCCTGATGCAGAGTCCAGAACACTTCTGATCTCATTCATCTGGCTCCCGTTTCTCCCAGACGCCTGACGACCCTGCCGTGACCCTCATCTGCCGGCAGGCCGGGGCAAGCTTCCCACTCGTGAAGGTGCGCTGCAATGTGTTTACGACACTGTGTGCCATGAACGCTTCTGACTCACTCTTCACTGTCTGTAACAGCCACTGAATGACTTCTACCTCCACAGGTCCTTAAGACCCATCTTTTCCTCCCCATTGTTCAGGCCCTCGTCATCCACTTTTTATGGCAGAACTTCTTGGTTCCTCCCATCCTCACTCAAGACAGCTGCTGATCCAACCCCAGAGAACCTTCCCTGTAGTCCAGGTCTGACCCTGGCGTTGCTGGCTCCTGGACAGCAGTGACCAGCAGGACACAGCCTCCCTCGGGGCCCCTCCTGCCCACCTGTCCTGGGGCCTCACCTCCAGCCCAGCTTCTCCCACGGGATGTGCTTTGAAATTTCAGCTCACAAAATTCTAGTGATTTCTCAGAGGGTGTTTTTGGTCTAATGCATTGTTTGATTTGGTGTAGTCAAGAATTATCTAGTTTCTTCAGGGCAAGGCTTACCAGGGTAGTGCTTCTCAACAAGTCTGTCACTAGAACCTGTGTTCACAGTGCTCGCAGGACCAGGCTGCTCAGAACTCACCAGGACCTTATGTGACCACGCTCACCGCCCCCAGCCAAACCTTCTCTCACCACGCTGGATTTCTCTACCACCTGTCTCCACTGGAGTGAGTGTCTCCTGTCTCCACTGGAGTGAGCGTCTGTCTCCACCGGAGTGAGCATCTCCCGTCTCCACTGGAGGGTCTCCCGTCTCCACTGGAGTGTCTCCCATCTCCACTGGAGCGAGCGTCTCCCGTCTCCACTGGAGGCAGCGTCTGTCTCCACTGGAGGGATTGTCTCCTGTCTCCACTGGAGTGAGAGTCTCCCGTCTCCACTGGAGTGTCTCCTGTCTCCACTGGAGTGAGCGTCTCCCGTCTCCACTGGAGCATCTCCTGTCTCCACTGGAGGGAGCCTCTGTCTCCCGTCTCCACTGGAGTGAGCATCTGTTTCCACTGGAGGGAGTGTCTCCCGTCTCCACTGGAGTGAGCGTCTCCCATCTCCACTGGAGCATCTCCCATCTCCACTGGAGCATCTCCCATCTCCACTGGAGCATCTCCCATCTCCACTGGAGGGAGCGTCTGTCTCCACTGGAGTGAGCGTCTCCCATCTCCACTGGAGGGAGCGTCTGTCTCCACCGGAGTGAGTGTCTCCCGTCTCCACTGGAGTGAGCATCTCTCGTCTCCACTGGAGTGAGCATCTGTCTCCACTGGAGTGAGCGTCTGTCTCCACTGGAGTGAGCGTCTCCCATCTCCACTGGAGCATCTCCCGTCTCCACTGGAGTGAGCATCTGTCTCCACTGGAGTGAGCGTCTGTCTCCACTGGAGTGAGCATCTCCCGTCTCCACTAGAGCGTCTCCCGTCTCCACTGGAGTGAGCGTCTGTCTCCACTGGAGTGAGCGTCTCCCATCTCCACTGGAGCATCTCCCCTCTCCACTGGTGGGAGCGTCTGTCTCCACTGGAGTGAGCGTCTGTCTCCACTGGAGTGAGCGTCTCCCGTCTCCACTGGAGTGAACGTCTGTCTCCACTGGAGTGAGCGTCTCCCATCTCCACTGGACTGAGCATCTCCCGTCTCCACTGGAGTGAGCATCTGTCTCCACTGGAGTGAGCATCTCCCGTCTCCACTAGAGCGTCTCCCGTCTCCACTGGAGTAAGCGTCTGTCTCCACTGGAGTGAGTGTCTCCTGTCTCCACTGCAGTGTCACCTCCAAAAAGGTAGAGTCCATGTTTCCAGCTCATGCTATATTCCCAGGATCTGGAAGGTGACTGGAAAGCAGACACATCCGATCATACTTGCTGATGCTGAATGGACGCTCCCTCTATGGCCTGATCAGCCTGACCTCCCTCCAGGGGAACTCCTACTCCTACCTCCTCACCCAATGCAAATGTCACTTCCTGCGGGAAGCACTCCTTGGTGTTACCCCCTCCCTCCTCAGCAGGTCTTCTCCCTCTGGCTCTTCAACTAGCATTTAGGATAATTTTTTAAAGAACTTCTCATACTTCATTATAGTTAATTATGCCCTTTAACACCACCAGACTAAAAGCTCTAACACAGTTTCTTAATCATCTTTCTGTTTCCAGATTTGAACATATGGAAAACTAAGCAACATGGATGGTGCTCAGAAAATGTTTATTGAGCCATAAAATAAATGTCTTTCCTTCCCAAAGAAACTTCCTTCTGTTTGAATCTGTCTTAGAGTACTTTTACCAGAACCTCTGCAATTAGACACTTGATTTCCAATTCTCTCTTTATTTTTTGGTATAGCACCACAGGAAAAAATGCTAACTTAATTCACTTCTTCCTCAGGCTTTAAAAGGGCTTGAGAGGTTTCTCCAGTCATATCTGAGGACACTTTGGAGAAGAGAGTGACAGCACTCCATCAAATTAACTGAAATCCAAATGTAGAAATCTGCCGTTGTTATGTATAGTTTCCACTTATCCTGGTCTGTGCACACAGCAGCCTCAGCCCACAGCTCTCAGACGAGCTTTCAGACTGAACCAAGTCAGTCACTGTCTCCATCCATGTGGTCTACATTCCCTCGGCCTCTGGAAGGGAGTCCAGCATCAGGTTTAGAGAGATGAAAGATACCACTTATGCCCTTGGGGAGGATAAGGCCACAGAGTCGGTCTGGAGGGAAGGGCAGACGAGGGAACAAGCAGTCCAGAACAGGCGGTGACCTGACAGGAGCCCAGAAGACGCTACAAGGCGGGGGCGGCTCAATATGAGCCTTTACAGAGGATGGAACCAGGTGGTAACAATGAATCACAGTGAGGCAGATAAAGTATAAAGCATCAGAGCAACCCAGACACAGGACCACATGCAAAGAAGACACAGGAGCTCCAAGCAAGGCGCTTGGGGATGGGCAGACTCTACAACATACTAGAAAGATGATCTGACCTTCACATGAAGGACTTCTGGGGGACAGGGACTGTGGACAATGGGGAGACATAATGAGAGCAGGGGACATCCTTGAGAGCCCTGGGACCAGCAGTGGATGTCGCCCCAATTTCTGGCTTGAACATCTGGTGTCCCACTAGCTCTCCCTGGAGGCAGAAAACTGAGGCTGCGCCGTCCCCTCAGGACGGCACACAGGTCTTCAGGCTTAGAAGCTGCTGAGACTGCAGGCCGTGCTGTCCCGGAGGCTGGGGAGAGCTGGGAGCGGCCTGACTCTGACCGGCCGACATGGCAAGTGAAGGTCATGCCCCTTCAGGGCCCAGTCACAGGGCCATCCTCCTCAGAGGGGAGACACCACTCCCCTCCTGCTCCCTGTCAGGAGCTGGCCCTGAGAACACCCCCAGGGAGCATGCTGCACGCAGAGCCCGCTGCAGTGAACCAGACCTGGACATGGTGCAAGCTGTTCCACTTGCTGGCTTGCCTTGCAGGGACAGGGACGGGCTCAAGGTGAGGGGTGACAGGGACAATAAGAGCATCTTATACTTCTGCTCCATCTGTCAGACACTGTTCTGGTGGTTTTACTTAATCACCAGCTCTCTAAATCTGCTCTTCACATATATATGCAAACATGTTAAAAAAAGAATGCTTACAGCAATTATTTAGGCCCTTGTAATGCATGGTGGAATCCGATCCAAAACAGTGACCCTCTCCAGCTAGAGAAGTGTACTATGCCAATCCCTCATAAATCCTGAAATGTCCTGCAAGTCAGCTAAATTCTAAATGAGAGGCTTTCTGAAAGATGTATTACACTGTTTAATAATCATATTACATCATTTCCTTAGTATACTTTCTTCCACAATACAGAAACCCAAATATTGAAAATGTCCCACTGTCTTTTACTATATTTGGATAAAAGTTCTGAGTCATTAAAGGTATGTCTAACGTTTGGGTTAAAGCATTTAAGCTTTAGGGAAACATAAATAACTAAGTGAACCTGGAACAGGAGCGGGAGAGAAAGAGAAGGCCAAGGGGAGGGCAGGAGGGGAGGGAGGGAAAAAGAAGGCCAAAGGGAGTGCGGGAGGGGAGGGCAGCAAGACTGCTGTCAAGTCTGCGGAGAGGGGCGGAGAAGTGTGGCCAGATCACAACCCCACACTTTTCTCACTAATTACATCTGCCTTGTGGGTATCTTGGTTGTTGTTTTTTTTTTTTGCCTAGTATAAAAGCAAGCCACTTCAGAATCACTATGTCCTACGTGATCTTTATGGAAATGATGAAAAGGATTTATCCCTGACAACAGTTATTTTCAAAGATCTTATCAAAAGAGATGTACGTATCAGATACTCTACTTAAAACAAACTAAATTAGAAGAAACCAAACATCTGTCACTTAAATAAAGTTTTTCCAAGGACTGAAGGATTAACAGAAAAATAAATATATATATACAAACTTTTATATATATATTATATGGGCTTCCCCAATGGCTCAGCTGGTAAAGAATCTCCCTGCCAATGCAGGAGATCCAAGAGACAAGAGTTTGATCCCTGGCTCAGGAAGATAGCCTGGAGAAGGAAACGGCAACCTGCTCCAGTATTCTTGCCTAGAAAATTCTATGGACAGAGGAGCCTGACGGGCTGCAGACCATGGGGTCTCAAAGAGTCAGACACAACTGAGTGTGCACAAACATATTTTATACACAAACACACACACATATACATACATGCATATATAATTTAGAAATAGAAACTTCATCTAACAAGAACTACATTGTAAATTGATGATCAGTACTACCAGCAAGTCTGAATTGGCATAACAGCAAGCAGACTAAGAATCTGAAACACTTGCTTATGAAAAAAAACTACTTAATTTCTGCATAGTTTAAGTTTGCTTTTCAAAAAAAAGGGGGGGCAGGGGCGGGAGGAATCCTCTGGAAGAATAGTCTATAAAACTGATCATGAAACAGAACTAAGTTGGGAGAACAGTGCTTTGTCCACAGGAGGGCAGGTGGATTTTATTATAAGTATCATAAGAGACTATATGCTACTGAATGAAATTCCTCTACAGATACCAGAAATTCCACATAAATAAATAATAATGACAGAAAGATATACAACTGTAAACAGAAATGAATGTTTTTAATAAAGATTATGTTTTCTATTTTAATGCAGTTTTACTGAAAGCAAACTTTAATAGCCTTGGCTAACAAAATGGCATATGTCATTTGACTTTCAAAGTGATTTTTCTTTGAATCACCTTGAACAACATTAAATAATCTTCAAATGACCATTTTTCTTCAGCCTAATGAAAAGGAAAGATATACACAAAAATTAAGTTAGATGTTCAGAGATTTTTATGATCAAGCCAAAAATGGAACCATATCCTCCTGACACCAATTCTAAAGTTCAACTTCCCATCTTTTGTTAATGCTGTTCTAAGATTTATCAAGAACAATGTGCACATCTTCAACTATATCACCAAGAAAAGCAAAACTAAGTGCAGCAATCCTTATAAATCAGAATAGATGCTCATGGAGATGAAACAGGGAAGCTGTTCTTGAGAGCAGTTGCTGTCCATAAAGCAATGAACAGATGGATACCACATTCCACTGATAAGTACTCCTCACCTAAGAAAACCACAGGATTAGGTCAGATTTATATGAACATGGAATAAGGAGTCATTGAGATTTATATTTGCCATAAAATCTTGACATAGTGTTACTTTTAAGTTTTTTAAACTGTCCGTTTTGAAAGATTTCTTCATTAAAAGGCATTTACCAGTTTTAGATTTAATATGGTCACTAACCTCTTGAAAATTTTTGGACTGTGAAAAAGAGAGGTTAATCAACCTTTCAAAAACTATAAAGAACATACATTTTTACACATTTCAAGGTTTTAATATCATTATTAATTTTCCCAGAAGCACCAATTAGATTTGCCTTTAAAATAATCATTAATGGTTATGCTGAATAAAATTCCTAAGTCACATTTTCTTCTTCTCTTAAAAAAAAAAAAAACTAAAATGAAAAATAAAAAGACAGTTTAAACAACACTAGTACAGAAAGGAAAGTGAAAGTCACTCAGTTGTGTCTGACTCTTTGAGACCCCGTGGACTACACTAGTACAGAAATACACTTGTAAATAATGAATCATTCATCAAAAACTTGAAAAATGAGTAGCCTTATTTTCACTCATTTATAGGTCAACATGTAAAAGTAAATATTGGCTCTAATAAGTCAAGCACAACTGTATGTTAGAAGCAAATATTAAAATATGAATATGGAAATAGGACCAAATCACTGTAGTACTTAACAGTCTCAACCAATCATTTAGAGAAATACTCAGCAATGGGAACACAATGAGTAACATCTGCAATTTTAAATTTTCTAAAGCTACAATTAAAAAGGTAAAAAGAAACATGAAATCAATTTAAATAATACATCTTATTTAAGTAAGTATTGGTTACTGTCATTTCAATATGTAATCAATATAAAAATATCATTACTAAGATTTTTACAGTGCTTCTCATATTAATCCTTTGCCACCTGGCATTATTTCCCCCTCATGGCAGGCAGTGTGCTGGAGAGGACGACACCAGCTTGTGGGTGTGGGCTGTGCACATCTCTTCCCAAGTTAGGGTTTGAAACATCATGTTGATAATGTGACATCAGTCCAGTAGGAGTATTTACAGAACAAAACTCAGCAAATGACACAAGTCAAGGCTTTTTTCTTTTCCGAGGAGAGCTGATCCCCAAATTCACCACTGCCCTCAGCACACCTCAACGTGGATCATCCACACTTCAAATGCTGAACCGTCACTGCATGTAGCTGGTGACTGCGACTGGATAGCCCAGAACAAGCGTACACAGAGAGACAGGCTTTCAGAGTTAGCGACCTGGAATATTTAAAATGTCCAGTTTCCTAGAAACTATTATAAAGTTTGGAGAGAAACAAGTAGGTAGGGTCCATTCACAGGAGAAATGAATACAAACTGTCCCCCGGGAAGCACAGGCATTGGACTCATCTGACAAAGACTTGACATCAGCTGTCTTAAATACCCTCAAAGAGCTAAAGGAAACCTGAAGAATGATATCCTAACAAAGAGAAAATAGTAATGAAGAGAATAAAACTATCAAAAAAGAACCAGAGAGACTCTGGAGCTAAAAATTATAGCTAAAATGAAAACAGTAGCCAATTCCAGCAGACAGAAAAAAGAATCAGCAAACTTGGAAGTCAGTCCAGTTGAGATCATCCAGTCTAAGGAGCAAGGAGAATAATGATCTCTTAAATGTGGAATCAAAAGAGAAATGATACAAATGAACTTATTTACAAAACAGAAACAGAAGCACAGACTTAGAGAACAAACATGGTAACCAGGGTGGAGGGACAGTTAGGAAGTTTGGGATGGACATGTACACACTGCTTATATTTAAAATGGATAACCAACAAGGTGCTACTGTATAGCACAGGGAATTGTGTTCAATGTCACCTGGCAGCCTGGATGGGAGGGGAGTTTGGGGGAGAATGGATACATGCATATGTGCTGAGTCGCTTTGCTATGCAGCTGAAACTATCAGAACATTGTTAACTGACTATACTCCAATATGAAACAAAAAGTTAAAGAATAAAGAGACAGGCACAGAGCAAAAGAAGCGCGTGGGACACCAGAGATGCACCAACAAATGCACAGGGCACGCAGGAGGGAGGGGACAGACACGGCACAAAGAATAGACAAGGGAACACGGCTCCAAGTCCCCCACACTCGACTAAGAGGTGCACCTACACAACCAAATACCTTAACGGGCCGCAGGGACACAGACATAACGGCAATCACACAGACACACATGATGAAGAAACTGCTGAGGGACTTCCCCGCTGGCCCCATGGTTGAGACTCTGCTTCCAGCGCAGGGGGCGTGCATTCAATCCCTGGTTGGGGAACCAAGATACCACATGACATACAGTCAGAAAACTGAAAAACAAAAAATGAACGAATAAAGGACACATTTGAAAAAAAAACAAAAGGAGAAGCCATGAACAGACAAAGACAGGAGAGGACACAGACAGGAGCAGAGCCACTCCTCACTTAGCAGAGACAGCGAGAGTGACCGCCGTCTTCTCAGCAGAACCCATCAGGGCCAGAAAGCAGCAGGATGACATGCTTTGCTCCAAGAATAAAGCTGTCCACCAAGATGTGTATGTCCGACAAAACTTTCCTTTAACAATGGAGAAATTAATTCATTACCAGATAGAGGAAAGCTGAGACCTGCTAGTGGACCTGCGCTACAAGACACACCAGAGGGAGTCCTTCAGGCAGGAAGGGAAGACCGCTAAGACAGCTGAAGTCAGACGAAAACAAAGGACCCTGGAAAAGGTTAACTCCATCATGGATCCGGCCAGCATTACTGCACTTCTGATGCACTAAGTCCTCTTTTTCTTCCACTGAAGTAAAAGACAAATGCATAAAACAATCACTATAAATCAGTGATAATGGACACACAATGTATAACGATGTAATTTGTGACAACAACATAAAGGGGACAGACAGAGTTACACAAAAGTGGAAGTCTGTATACTATGGAGGTTAGGCTGGCACTAACTGTCATTATTTTAAGAGGGTAACAGGAATCGCCAGGGTAACCACTAAGAAAATAACTGAATATATATATACAGAAAAGGGAATGAAGAGAATTGAAACAGTACACTGCACAAATATGAATCGCAAAAGAAGGCAGTAACGAAGGAACTGAGGGACGAAAGACATGCGACAAAGAGCAAAATGACAAAAGTGAATCCTTGCTTATCAGTAATTATTTTATCTTTAAATAGATTAACTCTCCAATCTCAGAGAGTGGAAAAGTGGCTAACATGACATACCTAAACTATCTGCTCTCTGCAAGAGACTCACTTTAGAACCAAAGACAAAATGGGTTGAAAGCGAAAGGATGGAAAAAGATATCCAGTGAAAACAGTAACCAGAAGAGAGCTGGAATGGCCATACTAACATCAGGCATAACAGATTTTAAGTGAAAAAATGTTACAAGAGGGACTTCCCTGGTGGTCCAGTGGCTAAGAATTCACTTTGCAATGAAGGGGACCTGGGTTTGACCCCTGGCTGGGGAACCAAGATCCCACATGCCGCCGAGCCACTAGGCTTGTGCAACGCAACTCCTGAGTCTGGGGCTCTGCAATCCGCACGCCACGACTAGACAGTCCGCGTGCTGCAAAGAAAAGTCCTGCATGACACAATGAGATCCCATGCGCTGCAACTGAGACCCAGTGCAGCCAATGTTTGCTTAAATGTTAGAAGAGACAAAAAGGACATTATACACTGATAAAAGGGTTAATCCCTCTGGAGGAAGGAACAATCAAACATATACACACTGAAAAACAGAGACCCCGGATACATGAAGCAAAAATCAAAAGAACTGCAGGTAGCAATTGACAGTTCTACAATAACAGTTGCAAACTCTTTCATAAATGGGTAGAATAACTAGACAATTTACAAGGAATGAGAACCTGAACAACACTATAACCAACAACAGACAATACAGAACGCTCCACCCCAAACAGCAAAATACACATTCTTCTCAAGTGCACAGGGAACATTCTCCAGGATAGACCATCTGTTAGGTGGCCAAACAAAACTTAATAATTTTAAAAATTCTGAAACTATAGAAAACATCTTCTGTGATTACAGTGGGGTGAAATCAATTATACAAAGAAAAATGGAAAATTAAAAATATGTAAAAATTAAACACATTCATAAATAACCAATGGGTCAAGGAATGAAGAAAATCCTAAGGATAATTGGGAAATACTTTGAATCACATGAAAACAAAAATACAACATCCAAGCCTTATACCGAATATAGAGAAAACAATGCTCATGGGGAAATCTGCAGCTGTACACACTACAATAAAGAAGAAAAAGCTCAAATCAATAACCTAACTTTAATACCAGAAAAAGAACATCAAACTAAACCCAAAACCAAAAAGAAGGAAATAAAGATTAAAGTGGAGTTAAACAAAATAGAGAAGAGAAATACAATCGAGAAAATTAAAAAACAACATGTTACTTTGAAAGGATCAACAAAATTTGACAAAGACCGAATAAGGAAAAAAAAAAAAAAAAAGAGACAAGAAACCAAGACTAAAATCAGCAATGAAAGTGGGAACATTACTAATGACTTCACCAAATTGAAAGAGATCATACAGGAATACTACAAACAACTTCATACCAATAAATTAGGTAGCCTCAATGAAATGGACAAATTGCTAGAAACACACAAATTACCAAACCTAACCTAAGAAGACAGAAAATCTGAACAAACCTATAATAGTCAAAGAGACTGAGTGTTTAAAAAGTTTCCAACAACAAAAAAGCCCAAGACTAGATGGCTATTGAACATTTAGAGAACACCAATGCGTCTCAAGTGAGTGAACGAAAGCTGCTCAGCCCTGTCTGACTCTTTGCGACCCCATGAACTGTAGCCCACCAGGCTCCTCTGCCCATGGAATTCTCCAGGCAAGGATACTAGACTGGGTTGCCATTTCCTTCTCGAGGGATCTTCCCAAATCCAGGTCTTGTGCATCTCAGGTAAATTCTTTACTGTCTGACCCACCAGGAAAGCCCGACGCTTCTCAAGTCCTTCTCCAAAAAGGAGTCAACACTTTCTAACTCAACCCACGAGGCTAGCATTACCCTGACAGCAAAGCCAAAGAAAGATACCATAAGAAAATTATAGACCAATAAACCCTATGAATACAGGATACAAAAACTCTAGCAAACCAAATCTAGCAGCACATTAAAAGTATTATAAACCATATCCAAGCGGGATTTATCCCAGTGATGCCAGGGTTCACACATGAATACTGATCAGTGTATAAACCACACACAAAAACCACACCATCACTTCAGATGCTGAAAAGGCTTCTGAAAATATCCAACACACTCTCATGTTTAAACACACACACAGAATAGAAAGGAACTTCCTTAACATAATGAAGGGCACTTATGAAAAACCTATGGCTAGTACCATATTCACGGTGAAAGACAGAAGTCTTAGCCCTGAGATCAAGAATAAGCAAGACAAGGAGGCCTGCTTTCAGCACTGCTATTCACAAATGCACTGAAGTCTGACTCAGAGCAAACTGGCAAGAAATAAACGGCATTCAAACGCAAATGGAAAAGGCAAAGTTGTAATATATATACCGACAGATGCCGCCGCTGCTGCTAAGGCGCTTCAGTCATGTCCAACTCTGTGCAACTGCAGAGACAGGAGCCCACCAGGCTCCCTCGTCCCTGGGATTCTCCAGGCAAGAACACTGGAGTGGGTTGCCATTTCCTTCTCCAATGTATGAAAGTGAAAAGTGAAAATGAAGTCACTCAGTCGTGTCCGATTCTTGGCGACCCCATGGACTGCAGCCTACCAGGCCCCTCCGTCCGTGGGATTTTCCAGGCAAGAGTACTGGAGTGGGTTTCCATTGCCTTCTCCATATCCACAGATGACATGATCTCATATACAGGAAAATCCTATAAAATCCATTAAAGAAACTATTAGAGCTAATAAATAAACTCAGCAAAACTGCTGGATACAAGAACAACATTTCTTTGTAGAAACCACTTGTAGTTCTAACACTAGCAATCAACTATCAGCAAAGGACACAAAGTAAAAGTTCCATCCACAGCAGCATGCCAAAGAATAAAATGACAGAGACCAGGAGACGAAAGACACGCATGCTGAAAACTGCAGAACCCTGCTGAGAGAAACAAGAGATCTAAACAAACAGAAAGCAATCCCTGCTCACAGATAAAACACAATATTGAGAGGACAGCGACACCACCCAAAGCAAACCGCAGATTCGTGCGATCCCTCTGAAAGTTCCAACGGCCTTTCCCGCAGAAATGAAAAAGCCAGTCCCTAAATTCACATGGAATTCCAATGCACTCCAAATAGTCAAAACAATATTGAAAAGAGATGAAGTTGGAAAATTCAAACCTCTTGATTTCAAAATCTACTACAATTTTAGTAATCAAAAAAAGTGTCATATGGCAAAAAGACAAACATACTGACCAACACTATAGCATCTTCGGGACCCTTGATTCTAGAGAGTATTGAAATAAAGCCATATAATTACATCCAATGACATTTTGACAAGGGTCTTAAGATGATTACGATGGGAAAAATGGTCTTTTCAGTAAATGATGCTGGGACAACTGGCCATCTACATGAAAAAGAATGAAGATGGACTCCTGTATATCACATCATATACAAAAATTAACTCGAAGTGGATTGATGACTTAAATATAAGAGTTAAAACTTTAAGAATCCTACAATACACGTGTCAATTTTCAATAACCTTGAATTTGGCAATGGACTTTCAAATATGACAATAAACTGTGAGTAACAACAACAACAAAAACATACTGGATTTCATCAAAATTAAAAACTTTTGTCCCTCAAGTGAAATGATAGTCACTCAGTCGTGTCCGACTCTTTGCAACCCCATGGACTATACAGTCTATGGAATTCTCCAGGCCAGAATACTGGAGTAGGTAGCCTTTCTCTTCTCCAGGGCATCTTCCCGACCCAGGTATTGAACCCAGGTCTCCTGCATTGTAGGCGGATTCCTTACCAGTTGAGCCACAAGGGAAGCCCAAAAGACACTATCAAAAAAGTATTGATAAGACAACCTACAGAATGGGAGGAAAAAATTGCTGTTATAGACTGAATGTTTGTGCCCCCTGCAAAGTTTGTATGCTGAAATCCTAACCCCCAGGGCAGTGGTATGAAGAGGTAGGGCCTTTGGCAGATGATGAGTGCTCTGTAAGAGAGACCCCAGAGAGCTCTCGCCACCTTCTGCCTCATGAGAACACGGTGAGAAGACGAAGACAACCATCCATGAGTCAGGAGGGGATCCTCACTGGGCACTGAATCTACCAGCACCTTCACCTTGGACTTCTCAACCTCCAGAACCATGAGGGTAAATTTCTGCAGTTAGAAGCCATCCAGCCTACGGTAACTTGTTATAGCAGCTCACGAAGACCTGGAAATCAGATATCTGATAAGAGTCTAGTATCCAAAATATATAAGGAACACTTAAACTCAATAACAAAAAGACAACCCAATTCAAAATGGGCAAAAGATTTGTACAGACATTTCTCCAAAGAAGAGATACAAACAGCCATCAAGTACAAGAGATGCTCAGCATCACTAGTCATCAGAGAAATGTAAGTCAAATCCCCAATAAGGTACCACTTCACAAGGTGTTACGGGCTGAACTGTGTTCCTTCAAAAAGGCAATCCCTCCTGCCTCAGAACGGGATCCTATTTGAAGAAAAGGTCTTTACAGAGGAAATGAAACTAAAATAGGTCATCGGGGTCAGTCTGAGTCCAACACGATTGGTGTCCTTATAAAAAGAGGAAACAAAGAATACACAGAGGGCAGACGTGATGTGAAGACACACCAGGAGGACGCCCCCCGCAAAGGGAGGGCCAGGGTGATGCATCTACAGAGCAGAGGTGCCAGACACCGACAGCCGCAACAGACAAAAGGGGGCAGGGTGACAGGTGTTGGCGAGGAAGCAAACTCAGAACCCTCACAGCACCGCTGGCGGGATGTGGAACTGTATCGCTGCCGTGGAAAACGGCCTGGGAGTTCCTCAAGAAGTTAAACACAGAGTTATCCTACAAGCCAGCGATGCCACTTTTCGGTGTATGCCCAAGAGAGCTGAAGCCAGGCACTCAGACAAATCCTTGTATGTGAACACTCACCATGATGCCATCAGACTACACAGCCAAAAGGGGAAACAACTTACTGTCCATCGAGGGGTGAATGGATAAACACACACTGGAATATTGTTCTGCCACGAAGAGGGACGAAGTACTGACAGATGCTACAAGGAGGAACTTTGAAAACATGCTCAGTGAAAGAAGGCAAACACAAAAGTCCCCTGTTGTGTGACTCCATTCACAGGCGGCCCCGGCACGGACAGATCCGTGGAGCTGACTGGCTGCCAGCACAGGGAGGGCTGCTCCGCAGGGACTGGGCTTCACCGGGGTGACAAGCTGGCTGGTGCTGGCTGCACAACATTACGAATGTGCAAAATGTACTGAATCATACGCCTTTAAATGGTTTAATTTCATATCATGTGAATTTTACCTCAATTAGAAAAAAAGTAACTAGGACTTTTGAAACCCTGTTTCCACCTATAAGTGGAGTTATTCTCATCTTTATTTCATATTATCTGCCAGAGTTTAAATAACATATTAAACATATTCCTCAATTTAGGTACATAAAAATCACTATTCACCTCACAATAAAGGCTTTCCCTGAAAGAAACCAAAAAGAATTTAAACTGAATTTAAAGTAAAAAGAAAAACAAGACACAGGCGTGTGGGTCCCACCTCCTCCCATATTGGCTCTGAGGTCAGCACTTGGCTCATCTTCCCAGCCTCACTTTCTCTTCTCACACGGGCTGACAAGGCAGCAAGAGCCAAATGAGGTACAGCCCACTGTATAAACCCCCATCACAGGGCCTGGCACAGTCGTGCAGAGCAAGCCAAGATATAAAACCAGACAAGAGGTCCTGTGTCCAGTGACAGACCAAGTACGTCACTTGTTTCTACATAATAAGGGAGAAAAAGCACTGAAGAGTACAAGCATTCACAGATTGCAATAAAAGGTATTAACTCTACCTTGACATATATTACAGAGAACTATCACATTTAAGTTATCCTGTAGGCAGCAATTACTATTCTTTATTAAATTCTATGAGAATTAATGATATGCATGCATGATTCAGCATAGTAAAAAAACAACTTTACAACTTGAAAAGGATACAGCACACTGTTGCAGGTGCCAGCGAAAAAATTGGAATGTGAAAATTTCATGTGTATCCTTCCACAATAGAAAAAAAATCTCTTCAGAGTAATCAAACTATTTAAGATCATTTAGAGATTTTATTCTCAATATTTTGAATGCAGATTCTTATTAAATTTCTGTATCATACTATAAAATACTAACATTTCATCATAAAACTGCAATTTTTTATACAAAAGGTGAAGGCAAAATGAAAACTAAAAACCAAAAGTCAAGACATCTAAATTTGCCAGGAACTACTGATAGGGTTAACTGAACCAACCAGCAAAGCACTGGCAGGTTATTACCTCACTGAGAATTCTTAAAAGAAACTGAGCTTCAAATGCACAGCAGTATTTCAAGGACAAGAATGGACGGTGTGGGTAAAAAATCGGCCAATATAGCTTACAAACATATTTATTCATTTGGTCACCAGCATGGAAAGCTGAGAGAGAATTTTCCAGGGTTTCAAACCCCTGAACGTTTTACAAGCAAAGAAAACAATGCCCTTTGCTTCAGGTGTGTCAAGGGCGTTCCTATAACCAACAGCTTAGAAGAGACAGAACCTTCCTGCAGCCATGCTCACTGCCCGGGGGAGACCCAGAGCCCCCCAGTCTGACGGAACCCGCTGCACAGGCAGCAGTGCCTCCTTCCTCACACCGCTTCGTGGGAACTGGGGCTCAGGGAGCTGACACAAGAGAATGTCGACAAACTGCTACTGCCACGGTCATCTTTCTGCCATCATCTATGAAACTGTGGCAGCTAATTTCTTCGTTAGCAAAGAGGACAAACAAAACTTCAGACCATTCACAGCTTTTAACGTGGGCCAGACACTACAGTGCTGGAAGGATCGGGGATAAAGGCTGAAACCCGCATCCAAAGATAACACGTCAGCTCTCACTACTGCTATTAGCACCTTCCCATCAGGTGCGCAACCACTTAATTTAAACTTCATACATAACACGAGACTGTTCTGTTCAACCTCTAAGTGGGGACTGCTTGGGAGAGTGAAAATAAATTTTTAAGTATACAGTGTGGGTAATTATTAATATCAAAAGCTCCCACAACACCCTTCTTCCCTGCTTGGTCTGTTCTCAAGATACAGTTCCTTTAACCATTTCCACTTTGGGGCCATACAGATTGTTGCCTATATAATTCTAAGTTACATGCTGATACTTTGGGTTCTTTATTTATTAACTTAATCTATTGAAATCCTGCCATGAAAGATGGTTATTTGGCTCTTTATGCTACTCGGACTTTCCTGGTGGCTCAGATGGTAAAGTGTCTGCCTACAATGTGGGAGATCCGGGTTCAATCCCTGGGTCGGGAAGATCTCCTGAAGAAGGGAATGGCAACCCACTCCAGTATCCTTGCCTGGAAAATCCCATGGACGGAGGAACCTAGTAGGCTACAGTCCACGGGGTTGCTAACAGTTGGACACGACTGAGCGACTTCACTTTTCTTTCATGCTACTATCCACCCATTCTCTTTCTTTCCATTAAAAAAATTAAGGTATACATTTTCATGCAGTAAAATATACCCCCCTTTAGTGTATAGTTTAATTTGGACAAACTCAGTCATGACACCACGTCCACAGTCAGACACAACATATCCATCACCCAGTCACCCCCCAATCCTTTGTAAACAACACCTCCTCCATTCCCAGCAATCACTCTGCTTTCTGTACATAAAAGGAATCACATCTGATGTCTCATCTAGCATGGTGTCTACTGCTGGATATACCAGAAGTTTGTTGCTTTTTTATTGCTGAGTCATATTCCAGTCACGCAGTGGAATTCTAGAGACACTGTGGGTTCCGTTCCAGACCACTACAGTAAAGCGAGTACTGAGACAGACTGAGCCACATACTTTCTGGTTTCCTACTTACTAACTGTGTTAACAGCAATATGTCTTAAACAGATATATGTATCTTTTAAGAAATATTTTAACTGCTTCTTTATTTTTGGCTGTGCTGGGTCCTCCCTGTGCTGCCCGGGCTGTCTGAGGTTGCAGCATGCAGGCTTCTCGCTGCAGAGCATGAGCTCTACAGCACAGGATAGCAGCTGTGCATGGGCTCAGTCACCCCATGGCATGTGGGATCTTCCAGGACCAGGGATCAAACCTGCCCCCTCATTGGCAGGTGGACTCCTAACCACTGAACCACCAGAGAAGTCCCAACGTACATGTCTTAATTTAAAAATCCTTTACTGCAAAATAACACTAACCATCATCTGAGCTTTCAGCCAGTCATAATCTTTTTGCTGCAGGAGTCTTGCCTCAAAGTTGATGGCTGATGACTGATCAAGGTGGTGGTTGCTGAAAGCTGGGGCAATTTCTAAAAATAAGACAATGAAACTTGCAATGTTAACTGACTCTTCCTTTTGCAAATGATTTATCTGCAGGACACAATGCTGTATGATGGTATTATACCCACAGGAGAGTTTCTTTCAAAATTGGAGTCAGTCTCCTCCAACCCTGCCGCTGCTTTATAAAATAAGATTATAGAATATTCTAAATCCTTTGTTGTCATTTCAGTAGTCTTCATAGAATCTTTACCAGGATTAATTTAATCTCAAAAAAAACACTTTCTCTGTTGATTCATAAGAAACAACTCATTCATTCAAGATTTACGCTAAGATTAGAGCAATTCAGTCACACGCCTGGGCTCTACTTCTAATTCCAGTTCTTGCTACATTCACCACATCTGCAATTACTTCCTCCAATGATGTCTTGAACCCCTCAGTCATCCATGAGAGTTGGAATCAACGTCTTTCAAACTTCTGTTAAAAGTTAATATTTTGACCTCTTCCCATGAATTATAAACATTCTTAATGGCGTCTAGGATGGTGAATCCTTTCCAGAAGGTTTTTAATTGACTTTGCCCAGATCCTATACAGTTATACCCTTACAAAACATTTCTTAAATAATAAGACTTGAAAGTTGAAATTATTCCTTCACCCATGGGTTGCAGAGTGGGCATTGTATTAGCAGGCAGGAAAACACCATAAATGTTGTGTATCTCCATCAGAACTCTTGAGTGTCCAAGTGGATGTTCAATGAGCAGTAATAATTTGAAAGGTATTTTTTTTCCTGAGCAGTAGGTCTTAACAATGGGCTTAAAATATTCAATAAACCATGCAGTAAACAGATGTTCTGTCATCTAGACTGTGTTGTTCCATTTAAAGAGCACAGGCAGAGTTGTTGCTGTCCAGTCACTAAGTCATGTCCAACTCTTTGAAACCCCAGAGATTGTAACCCACCAGGCTCCCATCCACGGAATTTCCCAGGCAAGAATACTGGAGTGGGTTGCCATTTCCTTCTCCAGGGGATTTTGCCAACCCAGTGATCCAACTTGCATCTCCTGCTTGGCAAGTGAATTCTTTATTACTGAGCCACCTGGGAAGCCCTCTGTGGTAAAGAATCTGCCTGCCAATGCAGGAGACACAGGAGACTCGGGTTTGATCCCTCGGTCAGGAAGATACCCTAGAGGAGGAAATGGTAATCATTCCAGTATTCTTGCCAGGAAAATCCCATGGACAGAGGAGCCTGGCAGGCTACAGTCCATGGGGTTGCAAAGAGTCAGACACGACCGAGCATGCACGCATGCACGCACAGGCTTGAACTTAAAGACCAGCTGCGTCAGCCCCTAAGAAGAGAGTCAGCCTGTCCTTTTAAGCTTGGAAGCCAGGCATGTCAGACTTCTCCCTTCCAGCTATAGAAGTCCTAGATGGCACCGTCTGTTTGGTGGCTACACTGTTGTCTAGTAGAGCCACCTCCATGAGTTACTTTAGCTAGATCTTCCAGAGAACTTGCTGCAGCTCCCACATCAGCACTTGCTGCTTCACCTCGCACTTTTATGTTATGGAGACAGATTCTTTCTGTAAACCACATGCTTCAGACTTTTCTTCTGCAGCTTCCTCGCCTCTCTCAGCCTCCATAGAATTGAAGGGAGTTAGGTCCTTGCTCTGGATTAAGCTTTGGCTTAAGGGAATGCTATGGTTGGTTTGATCTTCTATCCAGAGGTTGAAAGTCTCACCATACCAGCAATAAGGTCACTTCACTTTCTTATCATTCAGGTGTTCATTGGAGGAGCACTTCAATTTCCTTTAAGAACTTTTCCTTTGTTTTCAGAGCCTGGCTAACTGGTACAAGAGGCCCAATTTTCAGCCTGTCTTGGTTTTTGACATGTTTTCCTCACTGAGCTTGATCTTTTGATTTAAAGTGAGCGACATATGACTCTTCCTTTTACCTGAATACTTGGAGGCCACTGTAGAGTTATTAATTGGCCCAATTTCAATACTGCTGTGTTTCAGGGAGAAGGAAGGCCCAAGGAAAGGGAAAGCCAGGGACTGGCGTGTTAGTGGCGCAGTCAGAACACACTCAACACTGACTGTCACCTTATATGGGCGCAGTCTATGGTGCTGCCCCTCAGCATTACAACAGTAACATCAAAGGTCACTGCTCAAAGGTCCATAACAAATATAATACTGAAAAAGTTTGAAAGATTGCAAGAACAACCAAAATCTGACACAGAGCTATGAACTGAGCAAATGCTATTGGAAAAATAATGCTGACAGACTTGCTTGACACAGGGTTGCCACAAACCTTCATTTTGTAAGAAAACACACTATCTGTGAAGCACAAAAAAGTAAAATGCAATAAAAGGTATAACACAATTTGCTTATCCAATCACATATGAAGAACACTGGGCTGTTTCTAGTTTGGGGGAATTAGAATAAAGCCTCTCTAGACACTTATGCACAGCTTTCTGTGTGGACTTAGGCTTCTATTTCAATGGTATAATTACCTAGAAGTCCTATAACTAAGTCAAACAGTATGCACAACCTTAACTCCATAAGAAACTGCCAGCTGCCTTCACAATGGCTCTACCATGCAAACCCCAGTCCACAGGTATCAGACTTCCAGTCATTCTGCATCCTCACCAACACTTGGTATTGTCAGGGTTTTTTTCTTTTTTTTTTTTTTAATTAGATCAATTCAAATGAATATAGTGTTTTAAAATCACATTTTACTAATACGTAATTATAAACATTTTTTAAGCATTTACTTATTATTCAACTATCTGGTGAAATGGCTGCTCAAACTTTTAACTTACTTAAAAAACTATTTTCTTATTATTGAGCTTTGAGAGGTCTTTATTATCTTTATAATTCTGAAGGCAAGGACTTTATGAAAGATATGATTTGCAAATATTTTTCTTCCAGTCTAAGGCTATTTTATCATCCTCTTAACAATATTTGTGCAGGACAAAAGTTTTAGTTTTCATAAAGTCTAATTTACCAACATTTTCTTTCATTGAACATATCAACTGCAAGGTTATTCAGATTTTCTTGTTTTCTCCTGGACAGCTGACATTTAAGATCACTGATTCACTCTGAATTAAGTTTTTTGAAAGTGTGGGGTAGGCGTCTAGGTTCTTTTGTGGCAACAGCAGAGGTCATGGGGGATATGGACTAGAGCCAGAACAGTTGTTCTAGAACCACTTGTTGAGAAAACTACCTTTTCCTATTGAACAAAATTGCACTGCCCGTATATACGTGGGTCTGTTCTTGGATGTTTTATTCTGTCCAGTTGATCTCTTTGTCATTTCCCTGGAATCGCACTGTTTTGGTGTGGTTAGAGCTACAGCAGCTCGACATTAAGCCTGAAACCAGGTAGGGTGTACCTCCAACTGTGTTCTTTGACTGCTTTCATCAGTGTCTCAGCATAACGATCTTGCACATATTTTGTAAATAAATTCATTTAAAAACATTTATGTCTTTTTGGTATGACTGCATATGATAAAACCTTTTCTATTTTGATGAGTTCTTTGAGATTTTTTTCATAGATAATCACAGTGAGAACAGAGGAAGGTTTTCTTTCTCCCCTTCGAATCTGCCTGTGATTTCTTTTTCTTGTCTTATTATAATGGTTACAGTCAGAGAACACTGTCTGATTTCAATTCATTTAAATTTGTAATGAACTTTTTAAGACCCAGAGTGTGACCTATCTGGGTGAGTCTCCTCACCTGCGGTGGGGTGGCGTGTCTACAGATGTCAGTGTGGCTCGAGTCATCTACACCCCTACTCACTCTCAGTCATTCCTGAACGAGCAGTGCTCAAGGCCCCAGATGTCACTTTTGCAGTTGTCCAGTTCTCCACTCAGGCCTCTCGTCTTTCTTTGTGTGTTTTTAAGCTATGTTGTTGTGGCATGAACAGCTAGGACTCTGGTGTCTTGCTGGTGGCCTGACTTCCATGCTCTTCTCTTCTGGGGGAGGGCTGAGGGGCAAATGCAGGACTACCCACCATCTTTGGCTTTACTGTACTGTTCAATCTGGTCTTCCTAAGCTGGATACCAAGCTCATTCTAAAAGGACAATAAAATGTGACCCTATAAATATGCTTTTATGCAAGTAGGTGATGCCAGTTAAATCACAATGATCTCTCTTCTAACCATTAAAATTCTGATTATTTTAATAATAATATTATAAAACTTATAAGAAGATATAAGTACTTCTTAATGTTGAAGGTATCTTTGTCAAGTAGTTTTTCTGTGAAATAAAAATGCTCTGAGTTTTACCTTAAATGCATTTAAGTGACATTTTTCTTGACTTTCTTTCAATATTTTAACATATGCTGCTGCTAAGTCGCGTCAGTCGTGTCCAACTCTGTGTGACCCCATAGATGGCAGCCCACCAGGCTCCGCCATCCCTGGGATTTTCCAGGCAAGAACACTGGAGTGGGTTGCCATTTCCTCCTCCAGTGCGTGAAAGTGAAAAGTGAAAGTGAAGTTGCTCAGTCATGTCTGACTCTTCGCAACCCCATGGGTTGCAGCCTACCAGGCTCCTCCGTCCATGGGGTTTCCCAAGCAAGAGTACTGGAGTAGGGTGCCATTGCCTTCTCCATTTTAACATATACTTGGAGTTTTTAAGATCTACTTTGCACTTACGCCAAGCTGCAACTAAGTATCCATCTAAATGTTTTACATGATTTTTCATCCATCAACTTTATTCCTTTTAGAACACAGCCCTAAGCTGCTTTATTCTATTGAGAACTACTCAATAAACGCATCAAATAACAGTACAACATTATCTACAGCCCACCTACATGCCCTGTGCATCTTGAAAAAGGTTACAAAGCAGGTCCAAAGGACCATGCTTCAACTACCTAAGGGATCCACCTGAAAACTGAGCATAAATAGAGGAATGCAAAGGAGTCAGAGCTAAGAATGTACAAACGTGTGCTCGGTTTGACAGCACATATACTAAAAGGGGAACGATACAAAGAATATTAGCATAGCCCCTGCACAAGAATGACACACAAATTCATGAAGCAGTACGTATCTTTTTCAAAAAAAAGAAGGTACAAACATAGTCACTACTGTTAAATAAAAGCATCACTCTTTTCAATAAACATGTTAATAGCCTATATTTTTTGAAAAAGTAATTGTTCATGAAGTACCCATCAGCAGACGAATGGATAATGAAGATGTGGTACATATATACAATGGAATGTTATTCAGCCTTAAAAAGAATGAAATAGTGCCATTAACATGGATAGACCTAGAGATTATCATACTTGATAAGTCAGACAGAGAAAGACAGATACTGTATGATTTCACCTATATGTGGAATCTAAAAAACAAAATGAACAAATATAAATAAAGAGTCAAAGATACAAAGAAAAACAGATGTTTACTAAAATGGAGGCGGTGAAATATTGAAACAGAAATACCGAATCACTATGGAGAAGGCACTGGCGACCCACTCCAGTACTCTTGCCTGGAAAATCCCATGGACAGAGGAGCCTGGTGGGCTGCAGTTCATGGGGTCGCTAAGAGTCGGACATGACTGGGCGACTTCACTTTCACTTTCATGCATTGGAGAAGGAAATGGCAACCCACTCCAGTGTTCTTGCCTGGAGAATCCCAGGGATGGTGGAGCCTGGTGGGCTGCTGTCTATGGGGTCGCACAGAGTCGGACACGACTAAAGCGACTTAGCAGCAGTAGCAGCAGCATGTTTGTATACCAGGAACTAACATGGTGTTGAAGGTCACTCTGAAAACCAACCAAGAAAAAAAGGATCAGATTTGTGATTTTCAGAAGTGGGGTTGTGGGAAGGGGAACTGCATGAAGGCAATCAAAAGGCAGGAACTTCCAGTTGTAAGAAAAATAATTACTAAGGGTGTAATGTACAACATGATAAATATACATTATATATGAAAGTAAAGAGAGTAAGCTCTAAGAGTTTTCATTACAAGGAAGAAAACATTTTTTTCTATTTCTTTACTTTTGTATGTATATGATGATGCATGTTTGCTAATTTTACTGTGGCCATCACTTCACAGCATCTGTAAATCAGAGCACTGTGCTGCACCTTACACAGTGCTCTATGTCAATCTTGTCTCAAGAACACTGGAGGAAAAAAAGAACACAGACACATACAGCGTGGTCATGATGTAGCGGAGGGAAGCTAACACTGCTTGGTTAGAGAGGGGTTGTCTTTGCTTCTGTCTTTATCAAGCCCAGCCTCTCTGATGGGCTCTTTTCCTACAAACAGGCTCAGGTCCACAGTAGCCCCAAACATGCAGGCAAACCACCCGAGAGGCTCATGCTGACCGTGCCAACACTTCCTGTGAGAGGTGCTCCTGCCTGCGGGTCCAAGCCACTGCCTCACTCACTCATCCACGTGTCTGTGGTCTTGGTCTGGTTTCCCTGAGATGCTGACGCCTCTCGCCGAATCCAGCTGTCTCTCCCCAGGCCTAGTCCCACCTCCACTCTCCACCACGAAGGGCTCTGTGGGCCACACCCTCCTCTCACAGTTCTCTGCTGGCTTCGGCACCCAGCACTCCCTCATGCATTCCTTCCCTCTCCCCCGTTTCTGCTCTGTCCTGATTCTACCTCCTTCTACTATCTGACAAAGGGAAGTGTGAGCCAGGATCCCATCCTGAGGCCTGGCCTCGACTCTCTCCCCTTCTCTCACTATCTGCTCCCCTCTCCCAGAGAAAACTCAGGATGATCAGCTCTAAAGCAGACTGGGGCTGAGAAAACACTGTGGGGTCGGAGGCCTGGCTTCCATTTCCGGAACCAATGACTCAGGAGCTGTGCACCCATATCACACACCCCCAACTCCACCAAAGTGAAGCACTCTCCTCTAATGTTCATTCCAATCCAATTTATTGTTAGATCTACAATTCTAACCCAAAAGAATACCAGATTTCCAGCTGGAACTTCTCTAACACACTACAAATCTGTCATTTAACTGTCCCAGCTTCAAACCTAATCTCTCAAACCAACAAAAACTCTTTTCAAGTGACCTATTAATGTTGATATACTGGTGTCACCAATACCTTAAGCTTGAAATGCTAGCAATCCTATACACTTACTGCCTTTTATTCACACTTTCTCTCTTCCTAGCCACCTCCCATAAACTCATGGTCCAATTCACAGACCATCCCTTCCAAGAAGTGATCCTCAACCTCTCAATCTGGCTACCATCTCCTGTATGCAGAAGAACCAAGATACCCTATGTGTGCCTCTCTCATTAGACTTGGGATTTATAGGAACACAGGTTTATATCCAATTCTTCTTAGCATCTGTGAAAAGCTGGTCACCTTGGACACTGCCTTTTCCAGAGGACGGAAAAACCAAGATAGGAATTCAATTGATTAAACTCAATATAAACTCCGGACACAGTAGAAACAGAGTTTTCTAGAATAATTATTTTTTCCAAGAAAAACTGATATATAATGAATTAGATGTCCTGGCTGTAAAATAGTGTTCTTCTTAAGCTAAGAAAGCAGAAACTCCTTTTAAATGCCTTCAATACCCAAGCCAATTCACAGAGACAGTGCATCGCGGTGAGCTCACAGGTTTTTTAAAAGCATATTTATTAAAAGATACACACTTAAACATTTGCTGTTGCCTTCGAGCATTTCTTGTTTTACCTACGTGGTTTACGAGACAAAGCATCTGATGAACTATTAGACCTGATGAACTATCCTCCTAAGTGTGGATCTGATTAGTGAATCAGAATGCCCTGTCAGCACGCACTGCTCTACCTTCTGCTTCAACCTCCTCCCACAGCACAGCAAGTCTCCAAAATGAAACACGATGTCACTGATTTTCAGCTTCATTAATAAGCTTCAATGCATTCTTCTAAAATCTTATTTTCTAAAATGGCCCCCATTGAGATGGTAAAACAAACAGAGGAAAAAAAAAGGGGGGGTTTCAGCTTTATTACACAAAAATGTTGCCTAGCAGACAGAACTAGAATATCCAAGGAGTCTAAACCAGAGAAGCCAAAGCTTTGGCTTAATTCACTTAGAAGAGGGGCTGTCCGGTGTGAGGCCAAGCAGGCAGTACATAGCGTCCCTGCTAGAACATGCCATGAAGCCGAGGGCCTGCCCACTGTCTAGTTGCTGAGACTGCGGGCAGGGTCCAACCTACCTGGCTGATCCCTGCGGGAGGGATCTTGTAGGCCTGCAGTTTCTGCCTCAGCAGCTCGGGGTCGCTGTGTCGGAACGGGCACCCTGGCAACAACAAGCAGCACAACAGCAGGTTATCCACCCGGACTCAGCACAGCGCCACGCTCGAGAGACTCCTGAGCACCTCAACTGTCCAACAGCCTATCAGGGAAAGGCTTCACTGCCCATGGGCGCAGCCGCTTTCCTCTCTTCATCTAAGCGACAGCTGAGCTGTGCGTTATCAGGGCACCACAGGCTTGAGAGGGACACAAAGCTTCCAGCGTTCTCAGGAGAGGCCGCCCATCCACTAGGAAGGGGGAACAGCTTTAATCATGCTACTTGCGAACAACCTGAAATAATCACCAAGTAGCTATGAAGCCGTTTACCTAAAAATGTCATTCAACCTTTCAATCTCATATTTGTTTTTCTAGTTTAAAAAAATACATAAAGGCATAAAAGAAGATAAGATGGCATAAATGAAAAGAAAAAATGTGCAAACTCCAGGAAATATAAAAATCTCACATCATTTTCAGAGGTTAATCTTATGCCTACTTCCCAAAGTGCAGAATCCATACAAATTTAGAGGAATCCCAGGTGGAAATGAGATGAACAAACAGGAAAATACTTCATAGGAAAATGACTTATAGGAGGTATAAGGAATCTCTATATTATTTCCTAAGAAAAATAAAGATAGATACTAAAAACAATGGCATAAATAAGAACACAGAAAACATCTAAAAGCTGTATATGCCAAAATCCAGGAAATTTTAGATATTTTGATAAGAAACTACAATGATAAGTCAACATATTTTATTTAAAAGCTAACACAGGAAGCCAGAGCAATTTTTTTTTTCAGTCACACAGCTGATGGACCTGTAAGTTAATTAGAAACAATTGTGCATTATTAATGAAATCAATGTGAAACTGGCTGCAACAAAAATAATGGAAAAGAGCCCAGAAGCTAAGCAAATGTGATTACCAAAAGCCTTAACTACGAATAAAAGCACACATGATAACACTGGATTCCTACAAATTATGAAAGCCACAAAATTCACGGTAGTATATATTTTCTTAAGATCAACACTGTAACATTGTTTAGTACCAGGAAGTGTGATGAGCAGCTGCACAGCATGTGGTGAAGAGTCTGGAGCTGCCTTTCCTGCATGTGAATCTCGGTTTACCAGGTAAGGATTGGGGGGCTGTGTGCATGTCTGCATCTTGTTGTTGACTCTTCACTCTCTGCCAGTGTGGGAAATACACAGCAGAGCTCCTGTGAGAATGGTATATAAAGCCTTCCCACACTCCCAGCATACAGGAAGCACACCTCAACATGGATTAGCCAACATTATTATTCTAAAAAAAAGTCTTATAATGAAACTGCAAAGGATCCCAATGAGAAGGAAATGAGGCTTAGTTAAGTCCAGAATTATTAAAAGTGAAAGGCGCTCAGTCGTGTCTGACTCTTTGCAACCCCATGGACTATACAGTCCAGGCCAGAATACTGGAGTGTGCAGCCGTTCCCTTCTCCAGGGGATCTTCCCAACCCAGGTCTCCTGCACTGCAGGCAGATTCTTTGCTGTCTGAGCCACTAGAATTATTAAAAGACACCAGCAAGAGACAGATTAACTGAACTGTCCAAACTGCACTTGAAGTACTGGCCATGCCTACAAGAAAAGGTCAGAAAGGGCAAAGTCAAGAAAAAACCAAAGACTGACAAAAAGCCACAGATCACAAAGAGCCTTTCAAAGCTTTGCTCACAACAACGAGAAAACAGAAGAAACGATGCACCTCAGGAGCAGGGAAGCCGGTGTTATTTTTGACAAATGACAGAAAGAAAACAGAATTCAGCAACTCCGAACTTTGCTTCTATCTTCCAACAACTTTCCAAACTGGAAAGGGCTGAACTCACAGGTAACTGAAGGTAAAGAGAGTGTAGCTACAACTCATGCTGTTCCAGCCAAGTGTTGAACAAAACTGCCCAGCACACACTTGAGGAAGGGGATGGATAAACAGTCCAGAATATAGTGCTACCTACATCGACTCATGATTGTCTGAACAACCATTCCCAGCAGCACTGGTTAATGAAATGCTGTCAACCTAGGGGACTACAGAGCTGTGCAAATTACACAAACCTGGAAGGATGGAGACAGGTTTCCAGCCTGGCACAGAAAGAGCATAGAAGTTTTCACTTCATCCTAACAAGCAAAAAGTTGGACAGACTGGAAATCAAAAACTCCACTCAGACCCATCAGAGAAATGAGATCACAGGGTAAACCATTGCCAGCCAAAATTAGAGAGAGAGGCAGACACAGACAACCACGACACACCGGAGCAGAAATCTCTGCAGGAACCAGCCCTGGGGTGGGAACTCCCACCCTGGAACTGACAGATGTCTGGTCTCTGTGTGGATGACTCTGAGAGACAGAAACTCCAGGGCAACCGGCCAGAGGAGGCCATGCTGGGTAGCTGGATGCCAGGGGCCCCACTAGGTGCTCACAGCACGTAACAGAGAAACCCACCCATGTTCTGGCATGGGGATAAGCAAAGGCACCATTCTTAAATACTCCGGAGCACTCTGTTCTGTCCAGCAAGGCTGCCCTCAGGAGAAACTATCTCACCAGAGTCTCACCTGTCTGGGGGAATGGAAATGCCCAGCTCCAGCCTCCTCTGACCACTCTGTGATCTTGGAAGCAGGGAAGCTGAGAATCACTGCCGAAGTTCACGGCCACAGCCACAGGCACACTAAACACTGTCTATAGTCATCCCCCTGCTGCTCACCAGCACATCACTACAGACGAACGTCCTAGATTTCTGTACACCCTGTATGTCACATCTACCTTTCAACAAAAAATTACAATATGAAGAGACTGAACACATTGCAGAACCAAAGCCAGGTATGGCAGTGTGTTGGCATTATCAGACTGGAAATTTAAATTAACTATGATCAACATGCTGAGGGCTCTACTGGAAAAAGTAGATAACGTGCAAGAACAGATGTGTAACATAAGCAGACAGATGAAAATTATAAGAAAGAATCAAAAAGAGAGATATCAGTAATCGTAACATGAACAGAAATGAAGAATGCCTTTGTTGGGCTTATTAGCAGACACAGCTGAGGAAAAAAACTCTATGCTTCAGGATATGTCAATAGAAACTTCCCAAAGCAAAAAAAAAAAAAAAAAAAAAAAAAACAGGGAAAAAAGATCTGCGGCGGGGGGTGGGGGACAAAAAAACAAGAACAAAATAGCCAAGGACTGTGAATAACAAAGTTGTCACATATGACAATTGGAATCCCAGAAGGAGGAGAAAAAAAGGAACAGAAGCAATAATGACAGAGAATTTCCTCGAAATTAATGTCAGATACCAAGCCACAGGCCCAGGAAGCTCAGAGAACACCAAGCTCAAGCAGGATAAATGCCAAAAGATACAAAAGATAGTGAGGCATCTTATGTTACATTATATTATTATAGTATAGTATATCCATACTTTAGAAAATCAGTGACAAAGGAAAATCTTGAAAGAAGCCAAAGGAGAAACATCTTACCTACAGAGAAGGAAAGAAAAAATTTTATTGAACTTATCCTCAGAAACTATGCAAGAAGAGAGTGGAGTGAAACACTTAACCTCTTGAGAGAAAAAATCCCTCAAACCCAGAACTGTGTACCCTACAAAACTCTCCTCTAAAAGAGATGGAGAAATTAGGATTTTTTAGGACAAACAAATATTGAAGTAATATGTTTCCAGATCTCCAGGGCAAGAAATATTAAAAGAAGTTCTTCAAAGACAAGTAAAATGATATAAAGCAGAAATTCAGATCTACCCAAAGAAAATCTGAACATCAAAGAACAGGAAAGGTAATATACAAACCTTTGCTTTTCGTATTCATAACTAATCTAACAGATAACAGTTTGTTCAAAGAAATGGGAACAAGGTATTCTATTATGTAGGTTTATGTACCAATCTGCATGTATTTATATTTTCTTATCATAAATGAAAATGAATGACAGAAGGATACAAGGGAAGTAGAAATATTCGTTATTATAAGGCACTTGCATTACTTGTGCCTGACATGGTGACCCAAAAAGAGACAGATTAGTTGTACACATATATGAAAATTCCTTAGAAGTAAAACCAATTTAGAAAGTAATAAAATAAGTATAATAGAAATGTTAAGAAGAAAAAAAAGGGAATCATATAAAATGCTCAGTTAAAACCACAAAAAGCAGAAAAAGTGTGGAAGACAAAAACAGAAACAAAGAATAAGGACAACAAATAAAAAACAGTAACAAACACAGCAGCATTAACCCAAACATATCAATCATTACTTTAAACATCATGCTGCTGCTGCTGCTAAGTCGCTTCAGTCGTGTCCGACTCTGTGCGACCCCACAGACGGCAGCACACCAGGCTCCTCTGTCCCTGGGACTCTCCAGGCAAGAATACTGGAGTGGGTTGCCATTTCCTTCTTCAATGCATGCATGCATGCTAAGTCACTTTAGTTGTATCCAACTCTGTGTGACCCTATGGACAGCAGCCCACCAAGCTCCTCTGTCCACAGGATTCTCTAGGCAAAAATATTGGAGTGGGTTGCCATTTCCTTCTCCATGGTCACCCATTAAAAGCAGATTGTCAGAGTGGATCAAAATCAAGATCCAACTGTATGTTGTATACAAGAAACCCACTTTAAAGACACACATGGATTGAAAGGAAAGGAAGAAAAAGATACACCATGCTAACACAAACCGAAGCAAGTGGGAGTACATATTACTTTCAGACAGAGTAGACCTCAGAGCACAGGGTTTATGCAGGATAAAAAGGGTCTTTCTGTAACAATCAGGGGTGAACACTCCAAGAAGACATCGCCGTCTGTAATGTGTGTGCACGCAACAACAGAGCAGCCAAACACACAAGGGAACAGCTGACAGAACTGCAGAGAGAAGGCCTGCCCACCGCTGGCAGCTTCCACACCGCGATCAAGGTGGACGGGCCCTGCAGTAGAGTCACCACCAAAGGAGAGCGCCGGAGCACTCACCAGAGACAGACATGACACCCACAGCCAGCTACACCCGACAGCTGCAGACAGCACGTCTTCAGCTCACAGGGACACGCTTTCTGCTGCAGGCCATGTCACCATGGAGACCGCTGAGCACATGGAGGGCAGGGGTCCCCTAGGAACTCTTGCTATCTGTCTCTTGCTCAGTATTGCTGTGGACCAAAAACTGCTCCAAAAAAACAAAGATTATTCATTAAAAAAAAAAAAGAGTAGATCAATGTATCTAATAAACAATATGAGCTTCCTGACTGTTTGCTAAGTACAGCGGTCCCTCAGAATCCGTGGGGACGGGTTCTAGGACCTGCCCAGGATATCAAAGTCTGCAGGTACCCAAGTCCATTGGCTGGCCTTCCATACCCAAGATTACACATCCTTATGTTCAAGCAACCTCGGATCTTATAGTACTGTATATATTTGTTGCAAAAACTCCACATGCAAGATGGACCCTTGGAGTTCATACCCTTGCTGTATAAGAGTCAGCTGTGTATTATTTTCTAGCTGATAGAGTTTAAACTAAAAACAAAATTAAAAAAAGGAAAATGGACAGGAATAAATTAGATAAAATAACAGAAAGGAGAAATACAAAATCCTGCCTTTAAGGTAAAAAAGTCAAAAATCAATATTACAGTAATCCAAGTCTATGCCCTGACCAGTAATGCTGAAGAAGCTGAAGCTGAACAGTTCTACGAAGACTTACAAGACCTTCCAGAACTAACACCCAAAAGGAATGTCCTTTTCATTATAGGGGACTGGAATGCAAAAGTACAAAGTCAAGAGATACCTGGAGTAACAGGTAAATTTGGCCTTGGAGTACAGAATGAAGCAGGGCAAAGGCTAATAGAGTTTTGCCAAGAGAATGCACTGGTCATAGCAAACACCCTCTTTCAAAAAACAAAAGACTCTACATATGGATATCACCAGATGTTGATACCGATATCAGATTGGTTATATTCTTTGCCACCAAAGATGGAAAAGCTCCATACAGTCAGCAAAAACATGACAGGGAGCTCATTGTGGCTCATTTAATGAACTCCTTATTGCAAAATTCAGACTTAAATTAAAGAAAGCGGGGAAAAGCACTAGACCATTCAGATATGACCAAACTCAAACCCCTTACAATTATACAGTGGAAGTAAAAAATAGATTCAAGGGATTACATCTGATAGACAGAGTGCCTGAAGAACTATGGACAGAGGTTCCCATCATTCTACAAGAGGCAGTAATCAAGACCATACCCAAGAAAAAGAAATGCAAAAAAGGAAAAATGGTTGCATGAGGAGGCCTTACAAATACCTGTGAAAAGAAGAGAAGTGAAAGGCAAAGGAGAAAAGGAAAGATGTACCCATGTGAATGCAGAGTTCCAAAGAATAGCAAGGAGAGATAAGAAAGCCTTTCTCAGTGATCAGTGCAAAGAAAATGGAGGAAAACGCTAGAATGGGAAAGACTAAAGATATCTTGAAGAAAGTTAGATTCCAAGGGAACATTTCATGTGCAAAGATGGGCACAATAAAGGACAGAAACAATATGGACTTAACAGAAGCAGAAGATATTAAGAAGAGGTGGCAAGAATACACAGAAGAAATATACAAAAAAGATCTTCACGACCCAGATAACCAAGATGGTGTGGTCACTAACCTAGAGCCAGATATTCTGGAGTGCGAAGCTGAGTGGGCCTTAGGAAGCATCACTATGAACAAAGCTAGTGGAAGTGATGGAATTCCAGTTGAGCTATTTCAAATCCTAAAAGATGATGCTGTGAAAGTGCTGTAATCAATATGCCAGCATATTTAGAAAACTCAGCAGTGGCCACAGGACTGGAAAAGGTCAGTTTTCACTCCAATCCCAAAGGAAGGCAATGTCAAAGAATGCTCAAACTGCCTCATAATTGCAATGTTCAAGATTCTCCAAGCCAGGCTTCAACAGTACGTGAACTAAGAAATTCCAGATGTTCAAGCTGGATTTAGAAAAGGTTGAGGGACCAGAGATCAAATTGGCAACATCTGTTGGATCACAGAAAAAGCAACCGAGTTCCAGAAAAACATCTATTTCTGCTTTATTGACTACGCCAGAGCCTTTGACTGTGTGGATCACAATAAACTGTGGAAAAGTCTTAAAGGGATGGGAATGCCAGACCACCTCATCTGCCTCCTCAGAAATCTGTATGCAGGTCAGGAAGCAACAGTTAGAACTGGACATGGAACAACAGACTGGTTCCGAATCAGGAAAGGAGTACTGTGTACTGTCACCCTGCCGACTTACCTTATATGCAGAGTACATCATGAGAAACACTGGGCTGGATGAAGCACAAGCTAGAATCAAGATTGCCAGGAGAAATATTAGTAACCTCAGATATGCAGATGACACCACCCTTATGGCAGAAAGTGAAGAAAAACTAAAAAGCCTCTTGATGAAAGTGAAAGAGGAGAGTGAAAAAGTTGGCTTAAAACTCAACATTCAGAAAACTAAGATCATGGCATCCGGTCCCACCACGTCATGGCAAATAGATGGGGAAACAATGGAAACAGTGAGAGACTTTATTTTTTTTGAGCTCCAGGGTCACTGCAGATGGTGACTGCAGCCATGAAATTAAGACACTATTTTTCCTCGGAAGAAAAGCAATGACCAACCTAGACAGCATGTTAAAAAGCAGAGACATTACTTTTCCAACTAAGGTCTGTCTAGTCAAGCTATGGTTTTTCCAGTAGTCATGCACTGATGTGAGAGTTAGACTATAAAGAAAGCTAAGCACCGAAGAACTGATGCTTTTGAACTGTGGTGTTGGAGAAGACTCTTGAGAGTCCCTTGGACTGCAAGGAAATCCAACCAGTCCACCCTAAAGGAGATCAGTTCTAGGTGTTCATTGGAAGGACTGATGTTGAAGCTGAAACTCCAATACTTCGGCCACCTGATGCAAAGAACTAGCTCATTTGAAAAGACCATGATGCTGGGAAAGATAGAAGGCAGGAGGCAAACGGGATGACAGAGGATGAGATGGTGGGATGGCATCACCAACTCAATGGACATGATTTTGAGCAAGCTCTGGAAGTTGGTGAAGGACAGGGAAGCCTGACTGCTGCAGTCCATGGGGTCGCAAAGATTTGGACACAACTGAGCGACTGAGCTGAAACTGAAGTAAATAAGCAATGCGTTGAGGACCTGGAAACAGACAGAACCCTCTCTTCAGGAGGTGCACTTGGCCAAGTAAATTACTTGGGTGTAATTACCAGGGTGTAAATTACTCCCTGGTGTGGCCACTGGGGAAAGCTACAGACTTTCTCACCACAGGTATCTGGTCAGTTGCTTTCAAAGTTTAGAAGACATAAAAATCATCCAGGAACTTGAAAATAAATCTGATTTTATACATCTGAGGGTGGAGTCTGCAAGTCTGCATTTCTAAACGTTTCATAAGTGCTGGACATGAGAGGTGAGAACCACTCACTGAATGTTCCAGGCCTGGTCACCTCTGTGTCTACTAAACAAATGCTCTGGACATACAAAGCATCTTTCTCAAAATTCCACCTGGGATTTTTTTACATCTTTAACAGCTTGCAACTGTATGATTTTCTAAAAAAGAATTTCATTTAAACTGTTAAAACAAAGTTTTGACACATACTGTAGTCAGCCCTGGTAATCTAGAAAATTTAATGAATATGGACTATTAAATCTTTGTTAAACATCAGACAAATGGAGGAACTTTTCAGGATATGCTCGAATAATTATTTTAGAAAAAAAGTTGTTACATTCAGCAATCTACAGAAAACAGATTAACTTTTTTTTTAACCTACAACTTAGGCAAATTGATAGATATTTGAAATCATGAAGTGTTAAATCCCTTGCTTAGCCTTTGTTTGTTAATCAGATAGAAAATTAATGAATCTACCCTTCTAAAATTTGAAGCACTCAACTTTAGAAAGCTTTTGATCAGCTGTCTAAGCCACAGGCAGAAGAAAGAGAACAGCAGGTGAAGAAGCTGGAGGACTGAAGAGCCTGCCTCAGCACAAAGCGGAACACAGCTGGACCACGTTCTCTTACTGGCCCAGCTCAGTAATAAAACAAACTATAAGAGCCAGTGGACCTCTGGCTTGACCTGATGACTGACAGGAAACCACAAGCCCACTCCCTTTAGTAATGCAACGTCTGTTGCACTGTTCCCTGCAGAGCTCCTGGGTTTCTGTGCATTACAGACACGGCAGAGAAAGCGCTTACCATGATAATCCCCCTGGCCGGGTGTATTGGTAAGGATGATCTTCATGCAGCTGTAAGGTGTGTAGTCCGTCCTCTTGCCTTCCTTTCCGTAGCTGTGACGGATGTTGTAAGAGTAGCCTTTATCAAACTGATTGGAGGAAAAGAGAGAAAGAGAGAAGAGACCAATTAAGCCAGCATTGAATTGATGGTGTCAGCAGTGCCAGCTGGAATCAAAGCATACAATGAAACAAATTCAGCATTCACGGCAGATGTACATCTATATCATACACAACATTTGGGTCCTTTATAGGTTTTTAAAGGTGCAAAACTTAAAGGAAATAAATTTCTCAGGTTAGAGACAGTTAATGCTTATATGTTTAAAGATGAGGATAATTCTTTCCTGAGAAGAATAATCGACTTGCCTCTTCTTGGCTTGATTCCAAACATCACGCTAGATGTCAATCATCTCCTCTGGATCCACCCTATGCTAGTCTTCCCTGCATTCCCACATCTTGCCCACTCTACTTCTGAAGGGCCTCCGGATATAAGTAATGCCTCCCCTGCATTTCCACTACACAAAAGCAAGCCGTCAGCAAAGGCTTCAAGAATGAAAGAACACTGTGACTGCCTCCTGCCAGGAATTCCCGACTCGTGTTCAATAAACAAGGTACCTACAGAGGAAGGACTTTGCATGGGTGGGGTAAAAAGGAACTCATATTTATTGAAAGGCTCAGTATAGTGGGTCTAAGCTATCCAATACTTTAAAGAACATAGGAAAAAGAATCAAGAGATGAGAAAACACTGTGGGTTTTTATGGATGAGATTTTTTTTCATTGAGTTATACAGCTGATTTACAACGTAGTGTTAGTTTCTGGTGTATAGCAAAGTGATTCAGCTATGCATATACATACATATATTCTTTTTCAGATTATTTTCCAGTATAGGTTATTATAAGACATTGAATACAGTTCCCTGTGCTATACAGTAGGACCCTGCTGTTTAGAACTGAGCTTTTTAATTTCGAGGCTATAATCTACATTGAGTGACATGCATAGATACCAAGTCTCCAGTTTGATGTGACACACACCACCATCAAGAAACAGCACGTTTCCATCATTCACAGAGCTCCCTCAAGCCCCCTCACAGCTTTCTCCCCCAACCTACACACCCAGAAGCATGGACTGGTTTCAATTCTGTCACCATGGCTTTAGACATTCTACAACTTCACATAAATGGTATCACCTACAACCTGGAACTTGCCTTCTACCTCTATGAGGATAAAATTATGAGCTGCTTCAGCTGTTGACCTTCAACTCCCCCTGCTGCTGCTGCTGCTGCTGCTAAGTCGCTTCAGTTGTGTCCGACCCTGTGCGACCCCATGGACTGCAGCCTACCAGGCTCCAAAATCCTCCATGGGATTTTCCAGGCAAGAGTACTGGAGTGGGTTGCCATTGCCTTCTCCGCAACTCCCCCTGAAAGGAGTTCAATTTGGAGATTAGTAATGAGGCACTCTGTGCTCTGGGGAAAAAATGGCAGAAGAGGTCTTCAGATAGTTAGACATTTTCAGGATAAGATTTTATGAGCCTAATTCTTGGACCTCCTTGTATCTATGAAAGCACTAAAATCCTTCATGGTGATGTCTGTTCCTTGTAATGAGCAGTAAGCCTCACAAGACTGGCAGAAATCTTGTGCAAAAAATATGTGCTTGATTTTGTGTACTCCCCCTTCACCAAAATCACAAATATACTGACCTCCCTGCTACCTCTTCAGAGCACTTTCTGAGAGATATCTAAGATGCTGTCTCCTAGGCTATAGTCCTTATTTTGCGCCAAATAAAACTTAACTTACAACTCTCACATTGTGCTTTTTTTGGGGGTCAACATGCCAAAGTAGCGTATTTGGGGATGGTATATCTGGTACCCCCATGTGAACTGGAAAACACATTTTCCAAACCCATTTATTGAAGATAATTTATTCCACTGCTCTATCAGTTCAGTTCAGTCGCTCAGTCATGTCTGACTCTTTGCGACCCCATGAACCGGATCACACCAGGCCTCCCTGTCCCTCACTAACTCACGGAGTCTACTGAAATTCATGTCCATTGAGTCGGTGATGCCATGAAACCATCTCATCCTCTGTCATCCCCTTCTCCTCCTACCCCCAATCCTTCCCAGCATCAGGGTCTTTTCCAATGAGTCAACTCTTCCCATGAGGTGGCCAAGGTATTGGAATTTCAGCTTCAACATCAGTCCTACCAATGAACACCCAGGACTGATCTCCTTTAGGATGGACTGGTTGGATCTCCTTGCAGTCCAAGGGACTCTCAAGAGTCTTCTCCAACACCACATTTCAAAAGCATCAATTCTTCGGTGCTCAGCTTTCTTCACCGTCCAACTCTCACATCCATACATGACTACTGGAAAAACCATAGCCTTGACTAGACGGACCTTTGTCGGCAAAGTAATGTCTCTGCTTTTTAATATGCTGACTAGGTTGGACATAACTTTCCTTTCAAGGAGTAAGCATCTATTAATTTCATGGCTGCAATCACCATCTGCAGTGATTTTGGAGCCCAAAATAATAAAGTCAGCCACTGTTTTCCACTGTTTCCCCATCTATTTGGTATGAAGTGATGGGACTGGATGCCATGATCTTAGTTTTTTGAATGTTGAGTTTTAAGCCAATTTTTTCACTCTCCTCTTTCACTTTCATCATGAGGATCTTTAGTTCTTCTTCACTTTCTGCCATAAGGGTGGTGTCATCTGCATATCTTAGGTTACTGATATTTCTCCCTGCAATCTTGATTCCAGCTTGTGCTTCATCCAGCCCAGTGTTTCTCATGATGTACTCTGCATATAAGTTAAATAAGCAGAATGACAATATGCACCCTTGACGTACTCCTTTTCCTATTTGGAACCAGTCTGTTGTTCCATGTCCAGTTCTAACTGTTGCTTCCTGACCTGCATACAGGTTTCTCAAGAGGCAGGTCAGGTGGTTTGGTATTCCTATCTCTTTCAGAATTTTCCACACTTTATTGTGATGCACACAGTCAAAGGCTTTGGCATAGTCAATACAGCAGAGATAGATGTTTTTCTGGAACTCTTTTGCTTTTTCGATGATCCAGCAGATGTTGGCAATTTGATCTCTGGTTCCTCTGTCTTTCCTAAAACCAGCTTGAACATCTGGGAGTTCACGGTTCATGTATTGCTGAAGCCTGGCTTGGAGAATTTTGAGCATTACTTTACTAGTGTGTGAGATGAGTGCAATTATGAGGCAGCTTGATAATTCTTTGACATTGCCTTTCTTTGGGATTGGAATGACCGACGTTTTCCAGTCCTGTGGCCACTGCTGAGTTTTCCATATTTGCTGGGATATTGAGTGCAGTACTTTCACAGTATCGTCTTTTAGGATTTGAAATAGCTCAACTGGAATTCCATCACCTCCACTAGCTTTGTTCGTAGTGATGCTTCCTAAGGCCCACTTGACTTCACATTCCAGGATGTCTGGCTCTAGGTGAGTGATCACACCACCGTGATTATCTGGGTCATGAAGATCTTTTTTGTATATTTCTTCTGTGTATTCTTGCCACCTCTTCTTATTATCCTCTGCTTCTGTTAGGTCCATACCATCTCTGTCCTTTATTGAGCCTATCTTTTTATGAAATGTTCCCTTGGTATCTCTAATTTTCTTGAAGACATATCTAGTCTTTCCTATTCTATTGTTTTCCTCTATTTCTTTGCACTGATCACTGAGGAAGGCTTTCTTATCTCTCCTTGCTATTCTTTGGAACTCTGTATTCAAATGGGGTATATCTTTCCTTTTCTCCTTTGCCTTTCGCTTCTCTTCTTTTCATAGGTATTTGTAAGGCCTCCTCATGCAACCATTTTTCCTTTTTTGCATTTCTTTTTCTTGGGGATGATCTTGATCCCTGTCTCCTGTACTATGTCACCAACCTCCATCCATAGTTCATCAGGCACTCTGTCTATCAGATCTAGTCCCTTAAATCTATTTTTCACTTCCACTGTATAATCATAAGGGAGTTGATTATGTGATACCTGAATGGTCTAGTGCTTTTCCCCATTTTCTTCAATTTAAATTTGAATTTGGCAATAAGGAACTCATGATCTGAGCCACAGTCAGCTCTAGGTCTTGTTTTGCTGACTGTATACAGCTTCTCCATCTTTGGCTGCAAAGAATATAATCAATCTGATTTTGGTGTTGACCACATGGTGATGTCCGTGTGTAGAGTGTTCTCTTGTGTTGTTGGAAGAGGGTGTTTGCTATGACCAATGCAATCTCTTGGCAAAACTCTATTAGCCTTTGTGCTGCTTCATTCTATACTCCTTTCTTTTGCCAATGCCATACTCTCTTTGTTACATCTTTAAAGCAAGTCTCAGTTTCAGGTAATGTAAGTCCTCTTGCTTCGTTCTTTTTCATATTATTTTGGCTATTTTATGTCCTTGCTTTTCCTTATAAACTTTAAAATCAGTTTATCAATTTCTACTTAAAAAAAAAAAAAGACTGCTGGAATTTTCAGCAATCAGTAGCTTACGGTTTCATAACTACTGATGTGCCCACAAGCAATCTACAGCCAGGAAAACAAATGGCATTTTAACTGAAAGAAAACTTTCAAGAAATAAAAAAATCTTTCAGATTATCATTACACTTCACTGGTGAAAACAAGAATGTTAAAAGTTTCAGCAAACATCTTTTATGGACAAATTCTGTTTGCTTTGTTAGTCATAAGCATTTAACTATAATCAATCTCTTTGTGCAAACTTTTAGGTATGAATTGAATTTAATTAGGCATAAGATTTCTCTATATTCATCAGAAAACACTGAAAGAACTTTTCAGTCAGCCATTCTGTTTAATGAAAAGCTACTCTCTCTAAGGAAAAAAGGCTAACATTAGTATCTTCCCCCTCCCTTTTCCTTCCAATTTATTTACCATTTATGTGTATGTATATCTAAATTTGGACCTTACTAAGTTTTCAGGCTATTCACATATTTATCATACAAATTGTCTTTAGTTTTCAAACTGGCCAACACTTGAAATATTGTGCAGAAGGTACATTTATTGGGCGATGTTTTAGGGAATAGTTTTCAGGTGTCCACATCCACAACTCAAAGGAACATCTCTAAGTACTTATATGAGAAGGGGGGTGAGAACCAGGTGGAAGCACTCTTTTCTGTCTTGGCTCCTACATCCCACCCCAGCCAGCAATAGGAAACACCAGAAAAAATCAATAGCCTGAAGGTGGTCAAGCAGAAGTTGGCAACCTTCCAAATTAGTCCTAACATTCCAGCTGTGGCACTGCAATCTGCATTTCTCCCAAGTTAGCAACAAGTTATTTTCAGAGCCACTATGTCACCAACGGAATTCAAGAAATGTGATAAAGCAGGTACATCTTAATCCTCTCTGGCTGGTCTATTTCAGAGTCCCTCACAAGTCTGCCTCCCACCCCAGCTCCACCTACAGCACAGAGACTGCATTTCATTATATTTTTTATAGTATTTACACCCAAATCTACTCAGAAGCCGTAAGTATATATAAACCTCTAACTGCCAAGAGTCATGCATGGTCTTCCTTAGAAGAAAGCATTTCCTACCAAGAAAAGCCCCCAGACTAAGTATTATTCCTATTAGCAGGACGTCAACACCTGCCTTTCATAAGTCAAGCCTGGCTTGCACAGTTAAGTGAAAATAGTTGAAAACCAAGTATTCTTCAGAGAGAGATTTATATTCAAAAAGAAAATCTTCTTGACCTAAGTGAGGCAAAACAACCATAAATATACAAGCAGAGAAGAGGGTAAGGATATGGCAATTCTAACAAAGACATAGTCGATCCCTTTTTGTGGGTTGTTTCCTACTCACAAGAATCTGGAACTCTAGTTTACATATTGAGAAACACTCAAGAGGGTGGGTCTACCACCTATGGAGGCCGGTCCTTCACTGCCCAGATCCAGCGTCCCACATCACCATGAGGGCCCCCGGAAGCTACCAGGAAGGCACAGCTCAGCAGCAGAGCCACATGTAGAAACAGACCTCCCTGGGGAAGGGCGTGAAGCCACCACGGACTCGCCTTGACCACATCCTTGCCAGCTCTCCTGCAGCTGATGACCTGTTGATTCTCGCTCCTCCTGCCACTTCCCTAAAGCTCTGCTTACAGTGTTCATAACCAGAACGCATGCCATAAGCATTTAATACAGTGCCCCCATTAAATGCTCACTTACTAAATTACTCAATTATCTGTAAAACTAATCTTGTTATCGTTCACCTACAGATTCCAAGTACTTCTCTTTAACTCTTAACTTTAGCAACAGTTTAACTCTTTGAGAGATCACTGAAACATCACATATTCTAACCAAACAACACACTGAAGGAGGCCTGGAGACCAAAGATTAACAGTTAAGAGAAGTGCTTTAAATCAAACACTTGAATTGAAATCTGTCTCTACTATGTGTTAACTGTGTGACCTTGGGCAAGTGACTCAACTTCTTTGTAACAATCCCCTTACATAGTATATAAAAACAAAGGAGAAACATTTCACTCACAGGGTTGGTATGACAATTAGCTAATAGCTCATCTGAATGAACCACCTGGCATACCATCAAGCACAGAGTTAGCTCTGTACTGAATACATTCTCAATCAATATAAAAAAAAACAATCCAATCAAAAAATGGGCATAATACATAACTAGACATTTCTCCAAAGAAGACATAAAGATGGCCAACAGGCAACATGAAAAGATGCTCAACATTACTAATCATCAGAGAAATGCAAATCAAAACTACAGCAAGGTATCCCTTCACACTGGTCAGAATGACCATCATTAAAAGTCTACAAATAACAAATGCTGGAGAGGATATAGAGAAAAGGGAACCCCCCTACACTGCTGGTGGGAATGTAAGCTGGTGTAACCACTATGGAAAGTAGTATGGAGGTTCCTTAAAAACTACAAATAGAGCTACCATAAGATCCTGCAATCCTATTCCTAGGCATATATCCGCAAGAGATGAAAACTAATTCAAAATGATACATGTACCCCAATGTTCAAAGCAGCACTATTCACAACAGACAAGACATGGAAACAACCTGAATGTCCACCTACAGATGAATGGATATAGAAGATGTGGTACATGTACACACGGCCTACTATTCAGCCATAAAAAAAGAATGAAATAATGCCATTTGCAGCAATACAAATGGACCTATTATCACACCTAGTGAAGTTAAGTCAGACAGAGAAAGACAAATATCACGTTATCACTTATACATAGAATCTTAAAAAATAATACAAATGAACTTATTTACAAATCAAAAACCAATTCACAGAGAGAGAAAACAATTTTATAGTTACCAAAGGGGAAAGTGAGGAAGGGATAAATTAGGATTTTGGTATTAACATATACATTGCTGCTGCCATGTACTGGCTAATTCATATCCAACTCTTTGCAACCCCATGGACTGTAGCCCACCAGGCTCCTCTGTCCATGGGATTTCCCAGGCAAGTATACTAGAGTGAGTTGCCATTTCTTTCTTCAGGGGATCTTGCTGACTCAGGAATCGAACCTGAATCTTCTGCTTGACAGGTGAATTCTTTACCACTGAGCCATGTGGGAAACCGACCATATATATACACATGACTTTATATAAAATAGATAAACAACAAGGACCTACTTATAGTAGAGCGAATCATAGTCAATACCTTGTGATAACCTGTAATGGAAAATAATGTGAAAAAGAATGGATATATGTATGTGAATACACATATGTGTGTGTGTGTGTGTGTATACATAGATATATAAATATAACTGAATCACTCTGCTGTACACCCAAAACTAACACAACATTGTAAATCAACTATACTCCAATTTTCAAAAAAACCCCACAAAACTGTAGGGTAATCATTACCATGGCAGTCAGTTTTACTATTACCTATTTACTATTTTAAAGTGAAAAAAAAGCACAATGTAAGAGTTGTGAGTTAAGTTTTATCTGAAATGAGAACTACAGCCCAGGAGACAGCCTCTCAGATAGCTCTGAGGAACTGCTCCGAAGAGTCAGAGGGCAGGTCGGTATACATGTGATTTTAGTAACAAGGTATCCATGCAATCAAGCACACACTTTGGCAGAAGGTTGCTGCTAGTCAAGAGTAGATGCTTCCATTAACGATTTTAGTGGTTTTCTAGATATTAGAAAGTGCAAGAATTTGGGCTCATGAAGTCTTTATCTGAAAGTATTTAACTATTTGAAGCCTGTTCTGCCAGGCATCCCAGAGCATAGAGGGTCTCTCCTGCTCTCAGCCCTAAACTGCTTTCAGGGGGTGTTGAACGTCAGTGGCTGCAGTGGCCAGGGACTTCCTCCTTGTAGAAGCAGATGCCTAGTGACAGTTCTTAGTCAGCGTTATTAAGTAGTAAGGCAGATGTGTGTGGTGCTTAATACTGCTTAAATTACTTGTATGTTTTGCCTCCAGCTTCCTCATCAGAAAACCTGAAATCTCATTATTCTAATTTTCATAGGACATTCAGTCAGGTGAGTGATTTGAGGTCTGTAACTCAGCTGGAAGGCACTGCTGCTATTACTTTAATTCAGTCAATTTCCTCATATGGATACTGAATATTTCTTCTGCTCTGTAGGAGTTAATTCATTTCTCTCTGGTGAGAAATTTTCACCAGGTGGAGAGGCAGCAGAAGTCAGAGAGAGAACACAGATTTGGGTTCTACCTCTGAAACGTACAAGCTGAAAGTTAGGGATGTATCTCAATCTCTTTTTTTTTCATTTTTAATACTGAAACAATGAGATCTGTCCTTCCCTCTCTGCAAAAACACTTTGTAAACTGTACCCTACTAAGTATATACTATAATTATTTGCTACAATAATTTGAATAAAACTTGTACAAACCACTTTGTGTCTCTCTGAAAGGAGAAATTTTAAAAAAGAGGTTTTACTTAATAGTCAACTATTCAGTTCAGTTCAGTTCAGTCGCTCAGTCGTGTCCGACTCTGCGACCCCATGAACTGCAGCACGCCAGGCCTCCCTGTCCATCACCAACTCCCGGAGTCTACCCAAACCCATGTCCATCGAGTCGGTGATGCCATCCAACCATCTCATCCTCCGTCGTCCCCTTCTCCCTCCCGCCCCCAATCCTACCCAGCATTAGGGTCTTTTCCAATGAGTCAACCCTTCGCATGAGGTGGCCAAAGTATTGGAGTTTCAGCTTCAACATCAGACCTTCCAATGAACACCCAGGATTGATCTCTTTTAGGATGGACTGATTGGATCTCCTTGCAGTCCAAGGGACTCTCAAGAGTCTTCTCCAACAGCACAATTCAAAAGCATCAATTCTTCGGCACTCAGCCTTCTTCACTGTCCAACTCTCACATCCATACATGACCACTGGAAAAACCATAGCCTTGACTAGATGGACTTTTGTTGGCAAAGTAATGTCTCTGCTTTTAAATATGCTATCTAGGTTGGCCATAACCTTCCTTCCAAGGAGTAAGCGTCTTTTAATTTCATGGCTGCAGTCACCATCAGCAGTGATTCTGGAGCCCAAAAAAATAAAGTCTGACACTGTTTCCACTGTTTCCCCATCTATTTCCCATGAAGTGATGAGACCAGATGCCATGATCTTAGTTTTCTGAACGTTGAGCTTTAAGCCAACTTTTTCACTCTACTCTTTCACCTTCATCAAGAGGCTCTTTAGTTCTTCTTCACTTTCTGCCATAAGGGTGGTGTCATCTGCATATCTGAGGTTATTGATATTTCTCCCGGCAATCTTGATTCCAGCTTGTGTTTCATCCAGCCCAGCGTTTCTCATGATGTACTCTGCATATAAGTTAAATAAGCAGGGTGACAATATACAGCCTTGACGTACTCCTTTTCCTATTTGGAACCAGTCTGTTGTTCCATGTCCAGTTCTAACTGTTGCTTCCTGACTTGCATACAGGTTTCTCAAGAGACAGGTCAGGTGGTCTGGTATTCCCATCTCTTTCAGAATTTTCCACAGTTTATTGTGATCCACACAGTCAAAGGCTTTGGCATAGTCAACTATTAGGTTGGTGCAAAAGTAGCTGCAGTTTCAGGCTGTGAATTTTAAGTCATTGTAAGTAGGCTCAGACACACCTTTGTTAATCAAAATAGCAACCATTATAATCAACACATTTTTGCCAACCAGAAACAAGTTTGTTTATTCCTGAAATGTAAAAATCTGTGCTTCAGGATTGTGATGAACTCTTGGCAAGCATTTTCAGTAACCTGCTGGTTGCAGAAGCATCTTCCCTGCAAAAAGTCATCAAGATGATTCAAGAAGCGGTAATCAGTTGGCAAGAGGTCAACTAAATATGGTGGATCAGGTGATATTTTGTAGCCCAATTCATTCAACTTTTGAAGCACTGGTTGTGCGTGTGTGGCAGGGGTTGTCTTGGAGAAGAACTGGGTTCTTTCTATTTACCAAGGCCAGCAGCTGGTGTTGCAGTTTTTGGTGCATCTCACCTATTTTCTAAGTATACTTCTCAGATGTACTGGTTTTGCAAGGATTCAAAAAGCTGTAGTGGATCAGACTGGTAGCAGACCACCAAACAGTGACCATGACTTTTTTTGGTGCAAGTCTGGCTTTGGGAAGTGCTTTACCTGCCTCCTGAGAAATCTGTATGCAGGTCACAAAGCAACAGTTAGAACTGGACATGGAACAACAGACTGGTTTCAAATAGGGAAAGGAGTACATCAAGGCTGTATATTGTCATCCTGCTTATTTAACTTATATGCAGAGTACATCATGTGAAATGCTGGGCTAGATGAAGCACAAACTGGAATCAAGATTTCCAGGAGAAATATGAATCACCTCAGATACACAGATGACACCACCCTTATGGTAGAAAGCGAAGAAGAACTAAAGAGCCTCTTGATGAACGTGAAAGAAGAGAGTGAAAAAGTTGGCTTAAAGCTCAACATACAGAAAACTAAGATCATGGCATCCAGTCCCATCACTTCATGCAAATAGATGGGCAAAAATGGAAACAGTGACAGACTTTATTTTCTTGGGCTCCAAAATCACTGTAGATGGTGACTGCAGCCATGAAATTAAAAGATGCTTGCTTCTTGGAAGAAAAGCTATGACCAACCTAGACAGCATATTAAAATGCAGAGACATCACTTTGCCAACAAATGTCCATCTAGTCAAAGCTTTGGTTTTTCCAGTAGTCATGTATGGATATGAGAGTTGGACCATAAAGAAAGCTGAGTGCAGAAGAATTGATGCTTCTGAACTGTGGTGTTGGAGAAGACTCTTGAGAGTCCCTTGGACTGCAAGGAGATCCAAACAGTCCATCCTAAAGGAAATCAGTCCTGGATATTCATTGGAAGGACTGAAGCTGAAGCTGAAACTCCAATGGTTTGGCCACCTGATGCAAAGGACTGACTCATTTGAAAAGACCCTGATGCTGGGAAAGATTGAAGGCAGGAAGAGAAGGGGATGACAGAGGATGAGATGGTTGGATGGCATCACTGACTCAACAGACATGAGTCTGAGTAAGCTCTGGGAGTTGTTGATGGACAGGAAAGCCTGGCATGCCACAGTCCATAGAGTTGCAAAGAGTCAGACACAACTGAGTGACTGAAATGACTTCCCAAACTTGCCTCCCTGGCCCAGAAGCTCCAAACCCCTTTTCTTTTGTTTAGGCTAAAACTGAATGAGTGCAAATTGAAAATACCCCACGAGTTACTCATCACTGTGTGTTCCTGTATGTACTGCGTGTGTATAAATTAGTATTTCTGTTTTTCTCTTGGAAACCTGTCCTTTGCCAGGCTAATCTACAGGGTCCATGCTGGGGAACTTGGGATGAGTACAGGACAAGGTTTATTCCTCCCTGAAGGTTTCATCGGAAAAGCAGGATATATGTTTTTCATGTTCACATCCTAATCCCTTTTCGTGAAGAACGTTTTCAGTTCTAGATCCCCAAATGTGCAGATTTTCTTTCCTTCAAATTTCCCTGAGACAAGATCAAGCTACAATTTAAAAATTTTCATTCCCCACTTTGCTATGTGTTCAGGAATGCAGGGTGTGGTGTTAGTGGGTTGGTTTGTCTTTCATACTCTGATACAAGGTCTGTATTGATACAGATTCAAAAAATTAGATTTGAGAGTCTTCTGTGACCTGGGGCTGTACGGTCTCCATCACTTTAACTGTATCTATTTAGTCAGATATTAAAGAGCATTGTTTGTAAATTACTAATGGAGGATTTAGTACAATTAGATAACTATTGTTATCTATTAGCAATCAAATCAGTCATGCTTAGTGATACTTCAATAATTAAGAGTTTACATTTCCACAGATCTTTAGTAGTGACAAAGTGACCCCTTAATACTTGTAATGTATGGAAGTCAAGAATCCCTATTTTATAAATGAGCCAACTTTCAAGAGGTCAAGTGAATAGTTATTTCAATTATTTAGTAGAAAAGAGATGGAATGTAAAATTTTACTCTCACTTTCTAGAAACTACTCCAAAGTTAATAAATACAGAAAACTGTCAGTTATCCACGGCAAACATGCAACTGTAGGCTGCTTCCCTGCTGTAACTCAGTCGCTTCATGGACATCTGAAAGTCACACTGAACCACGCTGCTGAACACAATGATTCTGATTCTACTGAATACCAGGGGAAAGTGTCTACTCTCAAAGAAATGCTAACTAACAAGTCACTTACATAGCATTAGTTTCTAGTTTATCATGAATTCAGAATCATTAAAAATAGGAAATTTGAAGTTATCCATCTAAAATGAAAAAATAAAATAAAATCTTAAAGAGTGTTTCCTCCTGCTTTCAAATTACCAGGCACTCTTGGTACCACTTGAGGTGAGATGTGACAAGGAACTCAGTACAAAAGCAGGAGAAAGGGGGTGTGAAAGAAGACAGGGAGGACGCAGGACACAGTGTCTACCCCTCTCCTCCCCGGGGTCTGGACCTGAGCTTCAGTGAATGCAGCTTCCTCATCAGCTGGAATTTAAGACCTGGAGCAGGTGTTGGCCAACGTCTAGCGTAGCCCTGACCGTGTAGGAAAGCAAGGAGCAAGGGGTCTAGTTCTCAACCGCAGGGCAACAGGGAAAGAGCCCTGGTCTCTGCAGTGCCTACTTGGTGCCCCTCATGGTCCAGGCTGAAGCCCAGGCAGGCACGAAGCCTAGCAAACTGCAGCTGTTCGCTCCACGTTCACAAGGCTGAACCACTGAGCATCTTCCTTGTGTGTATGCTCACTGGATCCGTTCCCCACCAGGGGAATGAAAACGAGCCTGACACTGATCACTCCATTAGCTTTCAGGGACAAAGGAGAGTTAGCAACTTCCCACTGCCAAACGCTTAACATGATTTAAAAAGAGGCCTTAACAATTCGACTTTTAATCACCTTAAACAACAAGGCCCAATTGTAGAGAACAGGGAGCTACATTCAGGATCTTGTAATAAACCATAAGGGAAAATAATCTGAAAAAGAATATTAGGTTGGTGCAAACATAATTATGGTTTTGGACTTTGAATTTTAAATCATTATAACTAGGCTCTAGCACATCTTTAATAATCAAAATAGGAACCATTACGATCAACACATTTTTGCCAACCAGAAATAAGTTTGCTCATCTCTGTAACATAAAAATCTATCCTTCAGGATTCAGTGAACTCCTGGAAAGCATTTTCTGCCTCCTGCTGGTTGCGGAAGCGTTTTCTCTGCAAAAAGTTGTCGAGATGTGTGAAGAAGTGGTAGTCGGTTGGCAAGATGGCAGGTGAATATGGTAGATAAGGCAAAACTTCTCAGCCCAATTCGTTCAACTTTTGAAGCACTGGTTGTATGATATGCAGTTTGGCATTGTTGTAGAGAAAAGCTGGGACCTTTCTGTTCACCAAGGCCAGATGCGGGTGCTGCAGTTTTCAGTGCATCTCATCGATCTGCTGAGCATACTTCTCAGATGTAATGGTTTCACTGGGATTCAGAAAGCTGTACTGGATGAGACCGGCAGCAGACCACCAAACAGGGACCATGACCTTTTCTGGTGCAAGTCTGACTCTGGGAAGTGCTCTGGAGCTTCTTCTCAGGCCAACCACTGGGCTGGTCACTGCTGGTTCTCATACACAATGCACTTTTCATCACACATCACAATCCAACTGAGAAATGGTTTGTTGCTGTTGCACACGATTAGAGAAGATGACACTTGAAAGTGACAGTATTTTTGAGTTTCAGTCAGTTCACGAGGTGCCCACTTTATTGAGCTTTTTCATCTTTCCAATTTGTTTCAAAAGCCAAACAAACGTAGAATGGTCAACACTGAGTTCTTGGACAACTTCTAGTGTAATCATAAGAGGGTCAGTTTCGATGATGGCTCTCAACTGGTCACTGTCAACTTCTGGTGGCTGTGGTGGCCGGCCACTACACCCCTTACCTTCAAGGCTCGTCTCCTTCACAAAACTTCTTGAACCACCACTGCACTGTATGTTCGTTAGCAGTTCCTGGGCCAAATGCATTGTTGATGTTGTGAGTTGTCTCTGCTACTTTACAACCCATTTTGAACTCAAATAAGAAAATCGTTCAAATTTGCTTTTTGTCTAACATCATTTCCATAGTATAAAATAAATATAAAATAAATAGCAAGTAACAAGTCATTAGCAAAAGAACATAAAGTGAGAAATGTGCATTAAAATGATGTATAACATAAGCACATTTACTTAGAATGTATTCCTGTTATCAAACGGCAAATTTCAACAATGCAAAACTACAATTACTTTTCCTCCAACTCACTTCACTGTACACCTGAAACTAATACAATTACATTTCAATGTTTTAAAAAAAATTTTAATAGGAAAAAAATCACCAATTGTTCATCCAGTTTGCCTGATACTAGGAAGGCACAGGTCAATGGTGGAATTTTCAGCATCCCACGTGGAATACTTGTTTTACAAAGTGTGTTCTATTCATTGGCATGGATGCCACTGACATAATAGTGAATGAAAACTTATAAGTGTTCTAAACAAAATTTCTAAAAATTCAAAGACAGAAACCATAGACAAACCTTCATTCACTAAAGTAAAAGCACTTACTGAATCACACACACATAGTGTCAAAGACTACATTCAGTAGCCCTTAAAAAGGTGGCCGATTTCGTCTCTATCTTGTTGGCAGCCTAAGAGCCAACAACAAACAAACACCACAGAGAAGCAGAGAAGCAGGCCGCCTGATGCTCTGGGTCCAAGACCAGCCGGCACAGCCTGCATAAACTGGTCTTTTCACTCACTGGAAACGCGAGAAGCAAACCGAGAACAACGCTGAAGCCTGCAGCCTGAGACCCTAGAAGTGAGCTGACGAGAGCGTCTCACTGGCCAGGGAAAGGCGCCCTCTTCACAGATACAGGATTGCTTTTTACCAACATTCTGAGGTCAAAATAAATGTAGATTAGTTTCATCCTATTCACTGATTTCCCCAGATTTAATTTTTGTCAGATTATCATTTTTTTAATACTCTGTTTGCTAGATTACCTTATCTGCGGTATCTGTTAATCCACAGTGTTTGTATTTTCTAGAACTGAATTTCTATTGTGACAGAATTTTAAAGATCTAGCTTTATCATTAAAAATGTGTCTCAAGATATTGCTTTATAACCTAGTGTACACATTAAGTGCAATAAATCTAAGATTTTGAAGAGCTACCAGGATGACTGCAAAAATATAACTCCCTAATCTTACAAATGTTAAGAAATATCTAAACATTTTTAGAATAGATGCTTAAATATTTACATATATATTGATATATTTCAATGATATCTTTCTGGGTGCATAAAGTTAGAACTGTCATATATTCCTGGTGGAGTACACCTTTTATCAACATATAGAAATATAAGTATTTTCCTGTTTAATACTTTTCTCTTGTATACCGTTTTGTACAAATTAATATCTTCACTCCAGCTTTCCTTTTTGAGTCCACTCGCTGGTACTCCTCTCTCCACCTTTATTGTCAATCTTTCTGCATCATAAAGTCTCAAATAAATAGCAAATGGGAAACTGGCTACCCCTGACCCCCCCTCTAGTGGTTACTCAGAGCTCGTGAAAATATACCTTTTTCTATCTATGTCAAAAATAAATCAGATTCTCTACAAAAAAGACAAGATCTTTAGCACACTTTTACTTCCATCATAATTATAAAATTAGATTCAGGATAACTGAGGATCAAATGATTTTCCAAGAGTCACAATAATACATTTAGATATTTCACCTCATCTTCTAATCATCTAAGCTTGGCTACATAGCAGATGACCAAAGGAAAAAATTACATTGCATTTTTACAGGAAATAAATATAGATGGAATATATCATGACCTGAAATGACAAAGAGCATGAGATAAAGATTTAATTTACAGTGGGAAGTCACATTGCTCCTTTACAATTTCAGCAACAAAAAGAAGATGCATATGGACCTATTGCCTCCTATTGTAGGCAAGTCTTTTCTTTGTCATCTAAAGGTTAGGAACCAGTAATTCCCACTGGGCAGCACTGAATTCCCTAAGGCTGCATCTGAAGATCAAAAGAACTACACAAAATACTCTATCGAGAGTGAGACAAAGGTATCTTGAGTGACAGATAGGTACTTTATTTTTCAAGGGAATTACAAGGCATTCTGAAGAACTGGTTAATTCTAAGACTGAGGCAGGAAAAACAACATGAGCCCAGAGCATCTGGTGGTACCGAAAGGATGTGTTCAGGGAGGAAGGGGCCTGTAGAAAGGGCACCAGGACTAGTCTTGGGGAGCCGGAGGCATAGAGCGGGGACAACATGAGCAACAAAGTGAACAAAATGAACACCAACAGCCCTGAACAGTCCACAGAGTGAAGCATACAACTCACAGAGTGTCCAAGGACATGCACTGACATAAACAACTAAATCAACAAAGAAATGGAGGAAGAAGGTTTCCTTACAGAAGAATTCAAACTGATAAACACAGAAGGACAGGGAAAAGAAAATAACCCTTAGAGCATCATACTAATAATAGCTGCTAACAGATCCACCAAGGGATGCAAAAATGAGTGGGGAGACAGGATATTTACATGGTCTAAAATGTCTCCCCCAAGACATTTTCAAGAGAACACAGTAACTCTACAGTGGAGAAGCCCAGCAGAGAGCCCCTGACCCAAGTGATCAAGATTAATAAACTATGATGATATCATAGGTCTCTGATACGATGCAATCAGGAGGAAGCATCGCTCCTGTGAGATTCTTGCCAAAAATGGATAAACTAGATCTAAACATATATAAACCCAAAGTGAGAGAGAAACTATCCAGTTCCCACCAAAAACATCAAGGTCGCGAAAGGAAAGACAGAAACTGTCCCAGACACAATGCTGGGTGGCACCTCAAACAGCAAAGAGACATTAGTGAAAACACCGCTGTCATCTAAACAAAATCTCCAGCTAGTGGCATTACACCACGGTTAACTTGCTGGGTGCCACATGGACCTCTTGGTACCATTTCTGTAATTTTTCTGTATGTCTAAAATTTTTTCAAAATAGAGGTTTATATGGACTAGGCATAACAGATTATCTCATTTGATTCTCCTAACAACTCTGCAAAATTAGTGTGATTATCTCTATTTTATAGCCTGGAAAATTGAGATTTGGAACAATTAAACAAAATGTTCAGATGCACACAGTAAAACTGTTGTCAGAACTGGAACCACTTCAGGACCTGCTCAGTATGTGTTCTTTCCATCATGTCATGATAAACAATGGAAATGCACTTATCCACCCGGGAAACACGGGTCATCTCTTCTGAAACTAGATTAAAAATTTAAAGTGTCGACAATAGCAGAAATTAATTTTAGAACTCAGTGTTAATTTTCAATTTGCTTAAAACATGTGGCATTAGGACTTCCCTGTAGCTCAGATGGTAAAGAATCTGCCTGCAATGCAGGGGATCGAGTCTGCCTGGGTTCAATCCCCGGGTCGGGAAGATCCCGTGTAGACAGGAATGGAAACCCACTCCAGTATTCTTGTCTGGAGAATCCCAGGGGCAGAGAAGCCTGGTGGGCTACAGTCCATGGGGTCACAAAGAGTCGGACAGGACCAAGCGACTAACACTATAGGGAAACAAAAAAGCTTTTCTATCATAATACTAAAAGGCAAATACATATTTAAGTAAAGCCACTTTAATCTCCTGTAACACCCAGCAAGTCTCACAGAACTCCACAAACTACATCACACTGCTATGCTTCCTGACATAGAGTATAATAAAGGCTGGCTGGTTATAGCGGCCCTTCAGGTTTAAGAGGCACTGAAACAACTCTTAAGGTGTTTTCTTAACTAGTTCACAGGCATCTAACAAGGAGAACTCAAGGGAGTTTCTATATTTATTTCAGTGGAGTTTTTTGCCAGGTAACATTATACCACCTACTTATATAACCATAAAAATATTATTTAATACAAAAAAGAAGCGTATCAAACTCCAGGGAAATATCAGAGAAATAATAAAATATTCATGATGGAGGAGAAACTTCCCTCTTTCTCCTTTTGATACCGCGACGGTAATGGTAAGTTATATTACCTTGTGAACTATGATAAAGAATCAGAATTAAAGTTTCAAAACAGAGTGGCTGCTTTCTCATAAACCAATGTAACTAAACTGAATTACTGAGGATGGTGTCCTGCAATGCAGGGAGATGGCTCAACCAAGGGAAGTCTATGGAAACCTGCTATGTGGTTTTAGAACATCTGTTCACCTCTAATTTTGATGTGGCATCTCATTAAGAGACTGAATTTATTTTGCCCGTTGGCACATGACAACAGGAAAAAACAAGACAAACCAGGAAAATATATTTTTTTCCAATTTTGTCAACTTAAAAAATTTAAAGCATGTATTTTTCAATGTTAGAAGATGCTTTAAACAGCCCAACAAATCTCTATTCATTCATAGGGATTTAATTTAAAAATTAATCTATGAATGATACATTACAATGGACACAGTCAACAAAACAGCTGAAAGGACAACCTGTCTGTTGAGCTAAGATGAAATCAGGCAGTTTGATACAGTTCAAAACAAAGTGTTTGGGTTTTGTTCAAAATGAGATTTTGAAGTCTGTAGCACCTTAATCAGAAGGCACTATGAATATGAAAATGGCTACTATCCGTATTTTATCTACAATTCTCACCTTTTTTAAAGGGTGAATTTTCAAACCACTTGTCATTATTATCTCATTTATTTTACCACGTCACTGAAGTAAGTAAGCAGAGGTAACTTATTGCATTTCCTGATAGATACCTCAGCTTCCCAACTGCAAACCTGAAACCACAATCTAGCTCTGTTGAGCTCCATCCCTGAGCACGTTCACTAAATCCTAACACGTCTCAGCCACTCACCCCATAGAATAAAGGACACAGAACAGCGTGGCCCAACAAATTAAAGCAAATACACTACAGATGTGTTTAACCCTCATGACTAGGTATATTTTAAAATTCAACAGATAAAAACCACCATTTGATGCCATGAACATTACTGCCTTGTTTATTGGCTCTGCTATTTTGTCACACACACACACAGGCTGGGGGCGTTTCTCGGGCTTGGTCACACGTCCATGGTCCTCCTGGCCGTGATTTCTATCTACAGAGAGATGACATCACATCTAGATGTACTGTTGATTCACGTATTTGGCATGCGAGTGCAACGTAGAGTAGGCAAATAGATGCCCTAAAGTAAGAGAACCGTGAACTTCCAGATGTTCAAGCTGGTTTTAGAAAAGGCAGAGGAACCAGAGATCAAATTGCCAATATCCGCTGGACCATCAAAAAAGCAAGAGAGTTCCAGGAAAACATCTATTTCTGCTTTACTGACTATGCCAAAGCCTTTGACTGTGTGGATCACAATAAACTGTGGAAAATTCTGAAAGAGATGGGAATACCAGACCACCTGACCTATCTCTTGAGAAACCTGTATGCAGGTCAGGAAGCAACAGAACTGGACATGGAACAACAGACTGGTTCCAAATAGGGAAAGGAGTACGTCAAGGCTGTATATTGTCACCCTGCTTATTTAACTTATATGCAGAGTACATCATGAGAAACGCTGGGCTGGAAGAAACACAAGCTGGAATCAAGATTGCTGGGAGAAATATCAATAACCTCAGATATGCAGATGACACCACCCTTATGGCAGAAAGTGAAGAAGAACTAAAGAGCCTCTTGATGAAGGTGAAAGAGTAGAGCGAAAAAGTTGGCTTAAAGCTCAACGTTCAGAAAACTAAGATCATGGCATCTGGTCTCATCACTTCATGGGAAATAGATGGGGAAACAGTGGAAACAGTGTCAGACTTTATTTTTTGGGCTCCAGAATCACTGCTGATGGTGACTGCAGCCATGAAATTAAAAGACGCTTACTCCTTGGAAGGAAGGTTATGGCCAACCTAGATAGCATATTTAAAAGCAGAGACATTACTTTGCCAACAAAAGTCCATCTAGTCAAGGCTATGGTTTTTCCAGTGGTCATGTATGGATGTGAGAGTTGGACAGTGAAGAAGGCTGAGCGCCAAAGAATTGATGCTTTTGAAATGTGGTGTTGGAGAAGACTCTTGAGAGTCCCTTGGACTGCAAGGAGATCCAATCAATCCATCAAAGGGAGATCAGTCCTGGATGTTCATTGGAAGGTCTGATGTTGAAGCTGAAACTCCAATACTTTGGCCACCTCATGCGAAGGGTTGACTCATTGGAAAAGACCCTAATGCTGGGTAGGATTGGGGGCGGGAGGAAAGGGGGACGACAGAGGATGAGATGGTTGGATGGCATCACTGACTCGATGGACATGGGTTTGGGTAGACTCCGGGAGTTGGTGATGGACAGGGAGGCCTGGCGTGCTGCGGTTCATGGGGTCGCAGGGAGTCGGACACGACTGAGTGACTGAACTGAACTGAACTGAACTGAACAGTAAGAGAGGTCTGGCTGGAGAACCCATGAGAAAGTCAATGCCATGAAGGCAGGAATGGTGTCCACTTTGTTAGCTTCTATGCTTTCAGCTCCCACATAAAAGCCAGGCACATGTCAGAGGCCCTGTAAATATTATGTGGGTCCAAATACAACTGCTTTGATGTTACACATATACAATTCTATGTAAATGGCAGGTTCACATGGTTCCATCTAGTACTAAATGAATTGATGAAGAAGTCTCATTTTCCATGTCCATCTTTCTTCTGACCATGAGCCAGTGGCTCATGAAGAGTGGAGGAGCGGAGGGTGGACACTGCTCCTCCCGACCTCTGGGGTCCTGAGCCCCCTGTTCACATCCAACGCGTTACAGGCCCTGAGGAAACACTGACTGTCAGTGGTGATAATGCCAGTCATTACATTTTCCTGATATCTTCTGTAGGTAATTACTAGAAAGTTAAAGACAGCAATTATAAATTACATAAGCACTTGACTTTGAATCTATTTGTAACACCTTTTTCAGTACTATAATTACCATTTTATAGTAAAATAACGGAGCAAGAGGAGGATTATTTTCTAAACCATAGTGAAAGAGCAGAGAAATAAACTTAAGCTTCCCAAATTCACTTCTGTGCTCAATTCATTACCACCTGCCTCTATCACCAATGATAAAGAAATATAGTACATGTATAGTTATGCTCCTAAGGTATTTAATGACATTAAGGGGTTTTCACACTTGAACTTTTCCCTATGCTATGTCACATTTAGAAGTTTTTGGGGAAAAAATCCCATTGCTACTGATTTTGCCCAGATAGTTACCTAGATGGAGTATCATGCGAAATGGCGGGCTTGCTAAATCACAAGCTAGAACCGAGATTGCCTGGAGAAATATCAACAACCTCAGATAAGCAGATGATACCACTCTAATGGCAGAGAGCGAAGAGGACTGAAGAGCCTCTTGAGAGTCAAAGAGGAGCATGAAAACGCTGGCGTAAAATTCAGCATTCAGGACACCAAGAGCATGGCATCTGGTCCCATCACTTCATGGCAAATGGGGAAAAAGTGGAAGCCGTGACAGGTTTTATTTTCTTCGGCTGCAAAATCACTGCAGACAGTGACTGCAGCCATAAAATTAAAGATGCTTGTTCCGTGGAAGGAAAGCTATGACAAACTTAGCGTATTAAAAAGACATCATCTGTCAACAAAGGTCCATAAAGTGGAAGCTACAGCTTCACCAGTAGTCACATACGGATGTGAGAGCTGGACCACTAAGAAGGCTGAGCACCAAAGAACTGATGATTTCAAATTGTAGTGCTGGGGAATACTCTTTAGAATCCTTTGGACTGCAAGATTAAACCACTAAATCTTAAAGGAAATCAACCTTGAATATTCATTGGAAGGACTGATGCTAAAGATGAAGCTCCAACACTCTGGCCACCTGATGTGAAGAGAAGACCCATTAGAAAAGACCCTGATGCTGGGAAAGATTGAAGGCAAAAGGAGAACAGGGCAGCAGAGGATGAGATGGTTGGATGGCATCACCAACTCAATGGACATGAATTTGATCAAACTCCGGGAAATAGTGAAGGATAGAGTAGCCTGTTGTGCTGCAATCCATCGCCTCATAAAGAGTCGGACACGACTAAGTGACTGAACAACAACAGAGTACTCATGAAACACCTTTCTTACACACAAACACCCCCCAAAATCTGACCCTTAAAATATACATATGAATAATGCCTTAAATTATCATACTGCTACAAAAAATGTTCTGAGTAGCTATCTTCTTCAATTTCTCATGTCATAAATTCAGCATTTACTAGAAATGACCATTTTCTGTTTTATAAAGAAAACTTGTTTCTGAAATAAGAACTCTTAGGAAACATTAATTCAACCTTGATGATCTATATGACAAGGTAATAACAAAAAATAAAGCTGTGCATAGCTGTGAAAATCTCGGCATGGTGCTCTAAATGACAACTTTAAGGATCATAAGTCACTTAGACTAATTTCTTTAAAATCTGAAAGCTGCCTCTGGTGTTCTATGCAGCACACAAATAAGCAGAACAGTAATGAGAAGCATAACACATGTAAAATTACAGGAATAATAATATTTTGACGTGTAGCTTTAAGGAGTAATTTGTTAAATACTATAATCTCCAATAATAGTATTATTTAATGCTAATTTATTTAATGCTTATAGTGTTATTTAATAATTATTTAACTTATATGCAGAGTACATCATGAGAAATGCTAGAGGGGATGAAGCACAAGCTAGAATCAAGATTGCCAGGAGAACTATCAATAACCTCTGATATGCAGATGACACCATACTTATAGCAGAAAGCGAGGAAGAACTAAAGAGCCTCTTGATGAAAGTGAAAAAAGAGAGTGAAAAAGTTGGCTTAAAACTCAACATTCAGAAAACTAAGATCGTGGCATCTGGTCCCATCACTTCATGCAAATAGATGGGGAAAAAATGGAAACAGTGACAGACTTAATTTTCTTGGGCTCCAAAATCACTGCAGATGGTGGCTGCAGCCATGAAATTAAAAGACACTTGCTCCTTGGAAGAAAAGTTACGACTAACCTAGACAGTTTATTAAAAAGCAGAGACATTACTTTGCCAACAAAGGTATGTGTAGTCAAAGCTATGGTTTTTCCAGTAGTCATGCTAGGATGTTAGAGTGGGACTCTAAAGAAAGCTGAGCATCAAAAAATTGATGCTTTTGAACTGTGGTATTGGAGAAGACTCTTGAGAGTCGCTTGGACAGCAAGGAGATCCAACCAGTCCGTCCTAAAGGAAATCAGTCCTGAGTATTCATTGGAAGGACTGATGCTGAAGCTGAAACTTCAATACTTTGGCCACCTAATGCGAAGAACTGACTCACTGGAAAAGACCCTGATGCTGGGAAAGATTGAAGGTGGGAGGAGAAAGGGACGACAGAGGATGAGCTGGTTGGATGGTATCACCGACTCAATGGACATGAGTTTCAGTAAACTCTAGGAGTTGATGATGGACAGGGAGGCCTGGCGTGCTGCAGTCCGTGCGGTCGCAAAGAGTAGGACACAACTGAGCAACTGAACTGAATCAAGCAGGCAGGTACACTCAATTTGCTTCTAAAAGAAATATTAATAAAAGCACAGTATCACTTTTGAGGGCTTTCTTGGTGGCTGAGTGGTGGTAAAGCATCAGCCTGCCAATACAGGAGATGCAAGAGACGTGGGTTAGATCCTTGTGTCAGCAAGATTCCCTAGAGAAGGAAATGGCAGGTCACTCCACTATTCTCACCTGGGAAATCCTATGGACAGAGGAGCCTGGAAGGCTATAGTCCAAGGGGTCACAAAAGAGTTGGACAGGACTTAGTGACTAAAAAACAATCACTTTTGAAATTTAAATAGTAGTAGATCATGGCAACCCTTCCACCAAGCAGCTGCAACATTAGGTGATTTCCAAGAACAGTGAAGAATATATTTTTGTCTTCTGATACTAGAGAGTCGAAATTTCAAAGCACTCGCCCCCTGTGTTAGGGAATCATGTGGTTTGGGTTTCTTTTCCTCAGCTGCATCATATCCAGCTCAGACTGAACTGTGATGGCAGGGGCTTCTGTTTCTTTAAATCTCTCTACAGATGCTCACTACTCTTGATAGTGAGGATCTTCAACAATTACAAATTAAAATTCAATAGGTATGCACATAAAATTGCATGCAAAAATGTAATGGATTTTATTTGTCATAAACATGAATTTCCTAAAGGTTCAAAGGATGACTATCTACCCTTCCCTTCTATTATGAAAACATTGTACCCAAAAGCCACAGAATTAAGCCATGTGACCAACGAGCAAAAGCTGTTTAGTGCCTAAATTGAGGTGACACCGTGTACAAAGGAAAGTCACCTTAGTTTCACTAAGGGGAAAAAAATGCACTAAAACCCATCTTTCTCAGCTGAGCCTTCATTCAATATTGAAACAAGTATCTCAAACTCCATGGTTTTGGCTGCAGCTCAGCACCATGCCATCCAACTGGGGACTGAACAAATAAAAACAGAAAGAAACTTTAATCTGTCTTTTCTTCTCTTTTTGCTACAATACACTGACAGCATCTTGTTCATTAATTAAACTTTTTTCCTTAAAGAAACATACTGGAGAATGCTATCTTGGACAACTGCAGAAAAGGCCGGAAATAAAAGCATAATTTAAAAGAAAATCGAGGGTTTTAAAATTCTAGGTAGAGATGCAAAATATTCATAAATGATAATACAAACATAGAGAAATATTTCAACAAATATAGAGTGAGAGAATTTAAGAATTTAACACTCACAGCAGGACTAGTGGTGGCTGGAAGTCAGGCACTCAAACAAGGCGGGAAAGCAGGAGGGCTCCATTCTGGTGACCAGAGGTGACCTGCATTGCCATTTACACTCATCCAGTAAGAATGCGGGTTACGATTATAAGTGGAAACCATGAACCCAGTTCATAACAACTATAATTAGCCAGACTTGCTGGATAGCTCACCAATAAGTTTTGGTTTTGTGAGCCTGACTCTCACTGTATTTCTTACTTGTATTCACTGATGTCTGTTCTGCCCAATAACAGGGTAGAAACATCACGGGGGAAAAACCCGTAACTCTTATTCATCATCTCGTTGATATGTTGGCCGCTCATTCACATGCAACTCTTTGCCACCCCATGGACTGCAGCCTGCCAGGCTCCTCTGTCCATGGAATTCTTCAGGCAAGAATACTGGGGTAGGTTGCATTCCTTTCTCCAGGGGATGTTCTCAAGCCCGGGACTGAACTCTCCCACACTACAGGCAGATTATTTACCATCTGAGCCACCAGGGAAGCGGAAAATTCTTAAACAGATGAGAATATCAGACCACCTTACTTGTCTCCTGAAAAACCTGTATGCAGGTCAATAAGCAACAGTTAAAACTGGACATGGAACAATGGAATGGTTCAAGACTGGGAAGGGAGTACATCAAGGCTGTGTATTGTCCCTCTGCTTATTTAATTTATATGCAAAGTACACCATGAGAAATTCTGGGCTGAAAGAATCACAAGCTGGAATCAAGACTGTCAGAAGTACCAACCTCAGATATGCAGATGATACCACTTTAATGGCAGAAAGTGAAAAGGAACTCAAGAACCTCTTGACGAGGGTGAAAGAGGAGAGTGAAAAAGCTGGCTAAACACTCAACATTCAAAAAACTAAGAGCATGGCATCCAGTTCCATCACTTCGTGGCAAATAGATGGGGGAAAAGTGGAAATGGTGACTGATTTTATCTTTGTGGGCTCCAGAATCACTGCAGACAGTGACTGCAGCCATGAAATTAAAAGAACTTGCTCCTCGGAAGAAAAGCTATGACAAACTTAGACAGTGTATGAAAAAGCAGAGGTATCACTTCGCTGACAAAGGTCCACATAGTCAAAGCTATGGTTTTTCCAGTAGTCACGCATGGATGTGAGAGTTGGACCATAAAGAAAGCTGAGCACCAAAGAATTGATGCTTTCAAATTGTGGGGCTGGAGAAGACTCCCCCGAGTCCCTTGGACAACAAGGAGATCAAACCAGTCAATCCTAAAGGAAATCAACCTTGAATATTCATTGGAAGGACTGATGCTGAAGCTCTAATACTTTGGCTCACCTGATACGAAGAGAAGACATCGGAAAAGACCCTGATGCTGGCAAAGATTAAGGGCAGGAGAAGGGGGCAACAGAGGATGAGATGGTTGAATGGCATCACTGATTCAACAGACATGAGTTTGAGCAAACTTCAGGATATAGTGAAGGACATGGAAGCCTGGCATGCTGCAGTCCATGGGGTTGCAAAGAGTCGGACACAACTTAGTGACTGAACAAATTTGGTATGTAGGAACTCTTACTTGGATGACAATTTAAAGAGAATATGTCATTTCCACTTTTGGCATCTTAAAACTCAATAACGTCATAAAATTCTAAGTTTGTACAAAATCTGAAGGGAGTGATTAAAACATTAAAAAAAATAAGAAAATGCTTTTCATATATTTTTGATCTGGGGTTCTGATACCTCAGTACAAGAGAACTAGAGGAACTCTAGCATCCTCTTGTTTTATCATTATATAAATCAAATGGATTTTCTTTTCCAATAAAATTCTATGCATAAATTGCCAATGTGAGTCTCTTGAGGGCAAAAAAATTATAGGAATGATGCCATTTGATGGTAGTCTGAATAAAAAAAATGCTCTTCAGCTTTACAACCTGAAGACTAAGAAACTTTACAGACTTTCTTAAAGTGTCTCAGAAATATCAACTATTGTGAACTATATCTTCTCATAACTTGTGAAACAGTGACTCCAAAACTCAAATTAAACAATAACCTTGAATTCATATTCCAACATTTGTGCTTTACTTTCTGGTAGAGAAAAGTTATTTTCCTGCTCCATTCCAGGTACTTTTTTACATATTACTTTGCTTAAGCCCTAACACCACTCAGAAAAAGGCTTCAGTCCCATTTTATAGATAAGGGGACTGAGGTTTAGAGAAATAAAACAACCTGCTTCACAAAAAGCCTGTACAGCTGGTCAGAAGTGGAACTCAGATCTGAAATCAGGTCTAACTCTAAAGCATTTACTCTAAAAGTATTTTTTGTTTTGTTTTTTAATCAAATTAATGTGTTTCAAATCTGAAATACAAAATTTAACCAGCACATATGCCATCACTTATATATATGGAATCTAAAAAAATAAAACAAACTAGTGAATATAATAAAAAAGAAGCAGACTCACACAGAGAACAAGCTACGGTCACCAGTAGAGAGAGGGAAGAGAGAAGGCAAGACGGGGGTGGGGGATTAAGAGGTACAAATCACCATCAATCACGACGTTATATACCTGTGACTTAAGACTGTACATCAACTAAACCTCAACTTAAAAAAAAAATTAACCAGCATGTAACAATATTTTCAAAGCATGATTATTCCTCCAATTTTCCTAGATTGAAAAGTAGGCATCATAGTCAATTATTTTTTCTAGACAATACTGTTCATACATTATATAACTATACCAAGAGTTATCTATTTAAAAAATTAGGTGTACTTTAATCAATTTGCTAACAGAAACACATACAACATTTTTATAAACTTCAAAAATTGTTATGATATTTGACATTTTGGTAGTATAACAAGTGGCTGCTATGAATTACAGAATGTGAAATGGTCATAGTGGCACACCCACCTCTTAATTATCATGTAGCACAAGATATTTTAGTTTTTGAACAAAAGTGCCAATGCTTTACTGACAATCATACAATTATATCAATTATTAAAAATATGTTGAATGGCATGGTTTATTTTCCTCCTAATAAACTGTGTTTTTATAGGCAAAAAGTTGACAAGAATCTTCACAGTTTATCTAGGACATCCTGGAAAGCCACGTAATTCCTTTTCATTAGAATTCTCAGAAAGGAATCAATCTTTTCAATGTTAAGTATCAAAGTATGTTTACAACAATCAGAAAATTATCTGAATGTTAGAAAACAAAGCTGTTTATCAGTACCAAAAGAAAGCCCTCAGAATATAGATAATTGTGATAGACAAGATTACTGACAGACTGAGGAAACATGATCAAGTTTATGGATTCTAGAAGGAAATTGAAGACATCTGTTAAATGATCATAAAAAAAAAAAAAGGTAAGAAATCATTTTCCACTCCACAATACTGATAAGGGATCAAACCAAAAACCTGAAAGGAAAACATCTGGCTTGTACTATAAACCTACATAAAACAGAATGTTAAAAGGCTCCTTCATATCAGTTAACTTCAATTCCTCACATTTTCCTATACAAGTATTTCTACCAATACTACCTTTCTTGCAGATGATGCCATGGCTGGGTGGGTGGGCGGCTGCCATGATAGAATCAATGAACTAAAAAGGAGGTTTCTCATGCACACATCACTCATGTCCATGTCCACAAGAGAAAAACAGGCAAGGACCACTCACTGAGCTAATCAACACCACGTGTGAGAACAAACGGAAGGTGGGAGGTTATGAATTCATCTTAGAATTCACAAGCAGAAGCTGAACTTAAGCAAAAAAGTTTTTCTCATTTAATTATACTTTACTTCCACAGCTTTATGTTCAAATTCTAATTTTTTAGCACATGTGAACCCATGGCTGATTCATGTCAATGTATGGCAAAAACTACTACAATATTGTAAAGTAATTAGCCCCCAACTAAAATAAATTAAAAAAATAAAATAAAAATAAAATAAAAATAAAAATTCAAAAAATAAATAAATAAATAAATAAAATAAAATAAAATAAAAAGCCTGAGTAATGAACAAAGTAGATGACATCATTCAGGCAAGAAAGAAAGATCTAGTATAAATGAAATCTAAGCTTCAAAATTCCTTAACTATTTTCATCATCAATGTTTTGCTTTCAAGAAAAGTCAATATTGTTCACTTAATTTTGCAAAGTTGCTTTTTAATTAATATGATTAACTTAAAAAATAAAATTACTAGAAACGGATACTTTCCCCAAATGCCACACACTATTAGTTAATATATACAGCTTCCTCCTTCTACCAAAAGAGTTCAGTTCCTTTCACAGTAACAGGCATGAAATGAAGATCTTTTAAAGCAAACACCAGCAGCAGTGACCAACACGGAGCGTCTGTGTGTGCCTGGCCACGTGCTGAGCACCTGGTGGACACGATCGATCTCTGCACCTCACAGGAGACAAGGCAAACGAGGGACTAGTATTTCCACACAGACGAGGGCACAGTGCAGGCCTTGAGGAAGGCAGCTCTTCTGACCGAGATCACAAACTGAAGCAAGTCAAACTTTAACAATGATCACAACCCTCCTTCACAACAGGTACAGCGCACGCAGCCCATCTCTGATGCTCTAGCAATCTGCAGTTTAGAATCCTCATTTCAAGAAACTTAACCTTTAATACTCACCCATAAAAACAGGTATTCTTTCCTATTTGTGTAGAAGAGAAAGCAGAGGCATGGAGCTCCGGAGGCAGAGGCCAGGGGCTGTTCTGTGCTATAGCCTTCAGCCAGAGCTCCTTTACATTCTCAGGCCCCACCAGAAGCTAGAAAGAGCTGTGTCTGCACCAGAGGCTCTGGGCTGGTGTGGCCCCTTGGAGACTGAGAGCTCTCTGATCTGCACTTTTAGTCACATACTTGCTCATCATTTCTATTATTCCCTTAACAGCTGTGTAAGAATAGAAATTTATATACATTTCCCTTTATTTGAAAATCAGAGTTAATTAAAAAACTATGATTACTGATCCTAATGAAATTCTATTCAATGAGAACTTAAGATAATGACATTTCATTCACAAAAACAGAAATTCTGGGGCATGTAGTAAGCAAATAATACTGGAAAACGGGCTTAGGGAATAAATAGTGTTTTCTTTCATGGATTGTTAACACAGGCCTGGAAACCTGCAGCACTGCATGTGTTGTCTCTCCCTACTTCAGGCTGGGTGATACAATCTCACATAAATAATAAGGGAGACTGATAAAAACCAAAGAAAGCACTCACTGCATTTGGGTCACATCCTAACAAATCACATTATCAGTCATGGATAAACGTATCTGCTTACTACCCATCGAGAAAATTGGACCCCTATATCCAACTGATTCACACAAACACTTTTAAACACTCGGAAAAATTTTAAATGAGGTATAGCACATATCTATAGTATAACTGACCTTTTGAATATGACTCAACAGGTACTTGACAACTCAAGAAATAAACAGGGAAAAACCTTTCATAATACTGTATGAATCAGAGAAGAAATCGCTGTGAACAAACAAGAATAGTCTATGATCAAACCCAATGCATACACATACCTTCAGTCCAGCCTTAAAATGTCAACCATGAGAAAATAATGCAAAACGATAAACTTATAAGCACTCCAGTACATCCTGAAAAACAGAATGACGATTGCCATTCTTTAATAAAATGATTTAAAATACTCCGCTAAAAGAATCTTTTAAAACTGATCTTTAAAGATCCCCCCAATGCAACTAAGACATAATTCTAAACGCAACTTAAATATAGTGATACCATCTGTAACTCTATTAAGTGGAAACGTAGGTAATGGAAGAAGGGGTACAGAGTGTATTTTGCTTTTTCCACACTCTGCACAATAAAGTATTTTACATCCTGTTGAAAATATGACAAGTGACAGCTTTTCCTACTGTTCTCAGAGGAAAGCTTTAAGATGGCAAAAAGAAGTATTTTTCACATTAAGAAATTCAATCATAAAACATCTAAAATGAAGAGCATTCAATAGTGTCTGCAATCACTGTCTACTAGTTCTCTAAACAGTCGCATGATGCTAACTCCAACTGTAAAAATCGTCTTTCTCCGCATCTAACAGCCATCACAGGAGACAGAGCAGCCACAGTCTCTGCCCTGCAGGTTCACACAAGTCTTAGGCCCACAAAACAAGACCACCCCGATCCTTACCTACCATCACTTTTAAGCATCGACAGTGCAACATGACACTGCTTTCCTAACAATTACTGTATTTTTCAAATGTTTGATTTGGATGGCCAGCAGAATTAAAAATGTAATTACGGGTGAGTTTTACTTTTGAAAAGGTGAATGGTACTGAGTACTGATTATTTGAAAGGTACTGTTCTAGCCTTTATCTTGGATCAAGTTCACTTAACCCTTACAACTACCCTTTAAGGCAGATACTATTAGGATACTCATTTACAGACAAGAAAACCAGAGCCTGGTAAGTAACTGGCCTAAAGTCAGATGATAGCTGCTAAGACGTAGACCGGGAACAAGAACCCAAGCAACGTAAATATCTATAGTTTATCAGATAAAACTACCTGCTCTTTTCTGATTTATTTGGGGAGGAGAGGAGTGACAGAGAAAGTTAAGTGAAATTATACCAAATCGCTAACTCAATTTCTCACTTTTTACCTTCTGAACAAAGAACTTGTACAATGTTGATCCACCGGTTCCCACTGGTGTGCATCTGAGGTAACCAGAACCGGTTAACCAGTTCAGTCGCTCAGTTGTGTTCAACTCTTTGCAACCCCACAGACTGTAGCATACCAGGCTTCCCTGTCCATCAACAACTCTAAGAGCTTGCTCAAACTCATGTTCATCAAGTTGGTGATGCCATCCTACCATCTCATCTTCTGTCATCCCCTTCTCCTCCTGCCTTCGATCTCTCCCAGCATCAGGGTCTTTTCAAATGAGTCAGGTCTTTGCACCAGGCGGCCAAAATATTGGAGCTTAAGCTTCAACATCAGTCCTTCCAATGAACATTCAGGACTGATCTCCTCTAGGATGGGCTGGCTGGATCTCCTTGCAGTCCAAAGGACTCTCAAGAGTCTTCTCCAACACCACAGTTCAAAAGCATCAATTCTTCAGCGCTCAGCTTTCTTTATAGTCCAACTTTCACATCCATACATGACTACTGGAAAAACCATAGCTTTGACTAGACAGACCTTTGTTGGTAAAGTAATGTACCTGCTTTCTAATATGCTGTCTAGGTTAGTCATAGCTTTTCTTCCAAGGAGCAAGCGTCTTTTAATTCCATGGCTGCAGTCACCATCTGCAGTGATTTGGGAGCCCAAAAAAATAAAGTCTGTCACTGTTTTCATTGTTTCCCCATCTATTTGCCATGAAGTGATGGGACCGGATGCCATGATATTATGTTGAGTTTTAAGCCAACTTTTTCACTCTCCTCTTTCACTTTCATCAAGAGGCTCTTTAGTTCTTCTTCACTTTCTGCCATAAGGTTGGTGTCATCTACGTATCTAAGGTTATTGATATTTCTCCTGGCAATCTTGATTCCAGCTTGTGCTTCATCCAGGCCAAGGTTTCTCATGATGTACTCTGCATATAAGTTAAACAAGCAGGGTGACAGTATACCGCCTTGACGTACTCCTTTCCCAAATCGGAATCAGTCTGTTGTTCCATGTTCAGTTCTAACTGTTGCTTCTTAACCTGCATACAGATTTCTCAAGAGGCAGGTCAGGTGGTCTGGTATTCTCACCTCTTGAAGAATTTTCCACAGTTTGTTGTTTGTTATCCATGCAGCCAAAGCCTTTGACATAGTCTATAAAGCAAAAGATGCTTTTCTGGAACTCTTCTGCTTTATCAATGATCCAACAGATGTTGGCAATTTGATCTCTGGTTCCACAGCCTTTTCTAAATCTAGCTTGAACATCTAGAAGTTCACAGTTCACGTACTATTGAAACCTGGCTTGGAGAATTTTGAGCATTACTTTGCTAGCGTGTGGGATGAGTGCAACCGTGTGGTAGTTTGAACATTCTTTGGCCTTGCCTTTCTTTGGGATTGGAATGAAAACTGACCTTTTCCAGTCCTGTGGCTACTGCTGAGTTTCCTAAATTTGCTGGCATATTGAGTGCAGCACTTTCACAGCATCATCTTTGAGGATATGAAATAGCTCAACTGGAATTCCATCACCTTCATTAGCTTGGTTCGTAGTGATGCTTCCTAGGCCCACTTGACTTCACATTCCCAGATATCTGGCTCTAGGTGAATGACTACACCATCATGGATATATGGGTCATGAAGATCTTTTTTGTATAGTTGTTCTGTGTATTCTTGCCACCTCTTCTTAATATCTTCTGCTTCTGTTAGGTCCATACCATTTCTGTCCTTTATTGAGCCCATCTTTGCATGAAATGTTCCCTTGGTATCCCTAATTTTCTTGATGAGATCGCTGGTCTCTCCTATTGCTTTCCTCTTTTTCTTTGCATCGATCACTGAGGAAGGCTTTCTTATCTCTCCAAACTATTCTTTGGAACTCTTCATTCAAATGAGTATATCTTTTCTTTTCTCCTTTGCCTTTAGCTTCTCTTCCTTTCTCAGCTATTTGTAAGGCCTCCTCAAACAACCATTTTTCCTTTTTGCATTTCTTTTTCTTGGGGATGGCCTTGATCACTGCCCCCTGTACAATGTCACGAACCTCCGTCCATAGTTCTTCAGGCACTCTGTCTATCAGATCTAATCCCTTGAATCAATCTGTCACTTCCACTGTTTATTGTAAGGGATTTGATTTAGGTTATACCTGCAAGGTCTAGTGGTTTTCCCTACCTTCTTCAATTTAAGTCTGAGTTATTAACTCCTTATTGTGAAATTCAGACTTAAATTGAAGAAAGCAGGTTAATCAGAAGAGGTATCAAAAACTTCAGTTTGATTCTGAGCTACTTAGGTTAGTGAGTTAGTGACCTAAGACAATTCATTTAACCTTTTTAGGACTCAATGCCAAACTATACGTTGAAATTCAAAAATACTGCCTTCCTTACAAAACAAATATCCAAGACAGTGTAGTAACATTCTTCACAGAAGAATTCTAACTAATAAATGTGTAAATGAAAATAAGATAATTGATTTGGAAAATCCACAGATACTCAATTTATAAAACCATTACATGAAAAGCTAAAGGGAATTTTACAATGGAAGGTTCCGGCTACCTATATGCCTCCTAATGGGACACAATGTGAAAATGAAAGCACCATTTAGGAACGATTCTTGCCAAAAAGGCTGAATCTGAATTTAGAAAAGTCTTTACAGCTAATCCATTTACAGGAAAAATGGTAACAAATTAAATATTAGTGTAGGAAGCAAACAAATAAATCCAGAATGTGAAATTCCATAGAACAACTGGCTCATTTCTTCAATAAGTTATAGACTGACAAAAGAGCAAAAAGAGAAAAATAATGGATCTCTAACAGATATTGTGAGACAAAAGCCAAATGTAACATATGTAGATTCCAGTTCAAAGAAATCAGATGTTAAATACATATACATATACATATACATACATACATACATATATATATGTATATAAATATATATATATATATTTAGGCAATTGGAGAAATTTCAACAAGGCCTAGATATTAGACATTGTCAAAAAGTCATTGTTACTTTTGCCAAGTGGTAAGATAATCGTATTATAATTATGTAAGGAAATTTTTGCTAGAGAGACATATTATATTAAAGTATCTAGCCATCATATGACATGGTCAAAAACTTGCCTTAAGATTCTTCAGAGAAACTATAAAGAATATAAAGTAATAAATAAATGAAATGTGGAAAAACTGGGCTTCTTCCCAGGTGGCGCTAGTGGTAAAGAACACATCTGCCAATGCAGCAGATATAAGAGATGCGGGTTTGATCCCTAGGTCAGGAAGGTCCCCTGGAGGAGGGCATGGCAACCCACTCTGGTATTCTTGCCTGGAGAATCCCATGGACAGAGAAACCTGGCAAGCTAGAGTCCACAGGGTCGCAAAGAGTCGGACACGACTGAAGTGACTTAGCACACATGTAGCACAGAAAAACTAATAAATGTTTGACATATTTTTTCAAGACATATCAAGAAATTATTTATTTTAAAATTTTCTCTTTAATATTAGCCCTGGGGAAGGGGGAGTCCCATTAAGATTCCAAGCCTGCTGGATTTCCCTCTCAGGCTGGAGTAGAGTTTAAACCAGGCCAGACACCCTCTGGTTGTGGCTACAGCCTCCTCTTGGTCCCAGAGTCACTGGTTGCAAACTGGCATATGTAGATTTGTATTTGTACTTGTTTTAAATGTTTCATGATATAAAAACATTCACAAGTATTTTCTCCACCTATTTCATAAGTTTACTGTGATGATCATTGATTAAAAAGTAGCTAAGACACATATCAAGCATTTGATGAATGACAGTTTGAAAACTGAATAAAGAAAAAAGTTAAAGAATCCAGGTTCTAAATCAGGAGCCTGCAAACTATGTCTGGCCCACAGGACAGACCCAGACGACTGCCTGTTTTTGTCATGATGAAATCATCTTATCCATCTGTTTAGATATTGTCTGCAGGAGCTTGTAGGCTACATACATCACAGTAAGTGCAACAGAAACATGCTCCACAAAGCCAAAAATATTTTCTGTCTCTCCCTGGAAACAAAGTATATTTACTCCTGTTCTGAATTCTATCATTTCACTGTCTCTTTAAGAGGAAATTCAACCTTAAAAGGTTTTTAGAATTTTTCTCCTTAAAATTTACCAAGGACTTTCTCTATTTTAGGTTCTCACAAATAAAAACAAAACTACCCACAAAGTAGGGTTTACGTAGCTTCATATTTTGTCCCACAAATGAATACATCATTTCATAGCTTCAAGGTAGTTACTTTTCTGCCAAATTGAGAAACTTACAATGAAAGTAAACAAGCCAAAAAGGCAAAGATGTAAAAAAATGTTTGACTTAAAGAAAAATCATTATTAATTATTATTATTGTTACTTCAAGTTCACTGGGTTTTATAAATTTACCCAAGGGAAACAATGCATTACGTGTTTGCACACACTACAATCAAAGGGTGTTTTTTATTTAAGGAGGGAAGGAGGAAGCTCACAGACACAACGTTGGAATTTCTCCTCAATAACCCAGCAAAGAACACTATACACCCATGGGCCATTTTTTCTATGAACTTCTGTATATTCTGGATTAATAGTTTAAACACATTCTTCGGCAGTCTTCAACTCAGCTTATATAACCTTTGGGTACACCCATGAGTTGATTAGTAATTTAAGGCCTAAGAAAAGCAAAGTTTCAGAGGGAAATACACTGAGACCCAAACGGTTTAATATGCAAGCGCACTAGCTAAAGGGTATAATTAAAACGACATCTCTCCTTTAAATCTACATAATTATGTCCCAAAGACATTCTCATTAGTAGCTTTTATTTTGCTACTAAACCAGAGAGGGCCTCGGGTCTACATGGCTGGAAAATAAAGAAAGTAAAGCATATACAAGGCAAATAAAATACCTGCACAAGTCAATTACTGAACTTCTCTTTTTTGAGTGAAATATAAAACCCACCAGCCAACCTTCAGTACTGGTGAGTCCCCAGCAAAATACACTACTATTGTACCAAAGATGACCCTTATGCCTCAAACTTCAGAGGAAAAAAATAACCAGAAAGATTTAACAAACTATTTTTAATACTAGAGAGAGATCTGCTTTTGGCTACACTAACTCTACTGGAAATCTCTCCTAACCAGCACTTCCTCTACTGCACAATGATAACTGATGTTCCTATCACCAGCCTGCACCAGGCCCAAATCCTGAAGATCATTCTAAATCATTAAACAGAGAATGAGACTATGTTCAGCACATTTTTGGCGGTGAGTGTAGCTCATAATATTCACATTAAGATTAGTAATATATCTAAGGTATATAGGGCAAGAGACTGGTCAACTCCAAGTCAGACATTCATAGGGGCCATACTGAGCAATATGGCCAACAATTCACAACGGGGAAAAGCACTCCTCTCGAAATCTGGGGCATGAAACTCTACTGGGTATTCAGAGAAATTTTGTCCAAGGGCTTAAAGGAATTTTAAACTACTTTTAAAAAAAGTACTGCCTAACCAGTGGCCCTTCTTTCCCTGCTCTGCTGACACTGATCAAATCTTCTGAAACAAGAGCTGGAAATGCAGTTAAGAAACTGCTGCAATAGTTCAGGTGAGAGATGGTGACGGCAGGGACCAGTGCTCGGCAGCAGGGGTAGTAAGAAGGATGCGCTTTCAAGGCTGAGCCAAGAGGATCTGCTGAGAGGGTAGGTACAAGAGAAAGAGTCAAAGACTCTGTACAGCAGGGTTTTTGATCTGAGTAACTTAAGGAATGGAATTGCCATTATCTGAGATAGAAAAGGCTGCAGGAGGAGCTGGTTTGGGCAGGCTCATGGCCAAGAGCCTCACTTTTGGAGACTTTGAGATGCTTCAAATATTATTGAGTTTGCATGATCTAGAATCTAGATCCTAAGTGGGCCCTTGGCTATCACGATCTAAAACTCAGGCAGAAGGATATCTTCTGATAGACACATCAGAAGCCTTAAGACAGGATGAATTCATCTGGGGATTCAGTATAGATTAAAAACAAAAAACTGTGCTTTGTTCCTGGGGCACTGAATTACTGAAAATGAGTAATACTACCTTAGGGCTGCTGAATGTCATTGATGGACACAGGACTGAGCCCATCAAGTATCCTATGAACTCTTCTGAAGCAGTTCTTTAAATTCTGATCAAAGGGTAAATCTGACTTTACTGGAACTGAAGAAAGATGGTTACTGTGACATCAGGCAGATAAGACCCTGAGCCGAGTAGGTCCTCAGATACAATTCTGAGGAAGGAACAATGTGCTGCAAGCAGGAGGTATGGGCAAGGCCAAGGAAGGGTCAACCACATCCTTGATACGTGCTGCCCAAATTCAAGCAGCCAAACATGAGACAAACATGAAAAATCTGAGGGCACTGAGCAAAGTCATCTGAGGCCTGAAAGGTATCCTGAGTGACTACCTGGAAGTTAGTTTTCAGCATTCACTAGAAAAGTGAACTCTGCACAGATCTCATCTCTGCACTCACTGCCAACTTTCCCTGGATACGTGCCATTCTGGTGGAAAATCTAAACATATCTGTCAAGCAACCACTCAGATTTGCTAATCTCTCTCCCTGTACCCCCAGACAGCAGTGATGCCAACCTGGAACTTCTCCCCACCCAGCAAGAATACTGTCACAGAGACCCAACAATAGGCGCTCAGCTTTTTATGAGGTTCAGTGTAAGACGCATTCCTTGGAGGAGTGGATCTGTGTCTTTAGCCAAACCATGGTAGTAAAGGGACCTCCATTATGATACCAACAGCCCTCATATAAATACTTCCTGGGTCATGAACTACTCATGTGTCCAAATCCTATCACCTTTCAAGGTTCACTTCAAATATCAGTCTCCCCACGAAGCCCTCTCGGAGGTCCGCGGGGAGGGCGCGACATTTCACTCATGCTGTGCTTGCTACTTCCTAACTTACCTGGAATGAGCACTAAAGGGGGGACATTTTACTGTCTTCTACATATCAGACACCAACACTAAGAATACTACCATGTAAGTCTACCCTCTCCCTGGGCTTCCCAGGGGGCTCAGCAGTAAAACATCCACCTGCAAAACAGGAGACATAGGTCCAGTCCCCGGGTCAGGAAGATCTCTGGAGGAGGGCATGGCAGCCCACTCTAGTATTATGCTGGGAAAATGCCGTGGAAAGAGGAGCCTGGCTGGCTACAGTCCTTGGGGTCGCAGAGTTGGACACGACTGGAGCGCCTGGAGCACGCACATACACAAGCACACAAGCTCTCCCGATCAAATCACTCTGTCTTTGAAACAAGCTCAGCTACTCTGCTTGAGAGGCTACTGTTACATTTATTAAGGTATGTGAAAGATTTCCAAGTATCCAATAACTGTTACTTGAATTTAATGCCCCTCCCACAAAAAAACCACTGTCTCCACCCCTCAAGAAGCCTATAACTAATTAGAAGGTAATTCAGTAGTTGTATTATAATAAAAGTTCTCTCAGTCTGGTACAGACTATATTCCTTGAGGCTGTGAGTCATGTCTTATGCATGTTTTTCCCCTTGTAGTCCTTAAAGCATTGGTATATGTAGATTTTAAATACTATGAATATGTCGGCTTTTATAGTCTAATAAAATCCGAACTCTTTCCACAAATGAGGATCACGGCATTTTCTCCCCATCTCCGCTACACTTAGGGCTCAGCAGAGTTAAGTGAGTGATGAGGGGTTCGGTAATGCCTACTCCCCTGTTTCCTTCAACAGTCTGCCTCTCTTCATCTTTTCAAAAGAAGAGGACAATTCCATCAAAGCAGACCAGGCGTTTGCGGTGGGGCCTCTCAAGCAGACAGGACGATCCTGTGACCCTGGACCTTCCACGCACTAGAAAACTCACTGAGCTTCAGTATAGTTCACTTCAGTATATAAAGTGTTCTCTTTCAGAGTTTTGTATCTCTTCGTAAAGGGGAAACACCACAAGCCAGTCACTCGAGCACTCAGGGCCCACTTGTCTGAGGAGAAGCTACCGTATAAGCAACAGTCAGAAGAGTAAGTCATTCAGCTGGAGGGTTTCCTTGAAACAATAACAACGTGTTCCTGACCAACTATACCTTTTAAATGAAAAGTAGGTCTTCATTGTGAAAAAGAAAAGAAGTGTTATTCTCTCAGTCATGTCTGACTCTTTGTGACCCCAGGGACTGTAGCCTGCCAGGTTCCCCTGTCCATGGGATTCTCCAGCAAGAGCACTAGAGTGGGTAGCCATTCTCTTCTCCAGGGGATCCCAGGGATTAAACCTGGATCTCCTGCATTACAGACAGATTCTTTAACATCTGAGCCACCAGGGAAAGCCAGGTCTTTATTACTAGAGCTAAATCTAAATATGAAGGGAGAGGGAAAAAAACAAAAGTAGCACATCCGGTAACTTGTAATGAGGAAAACTAACAGCTTGACATAGGAGGACGGTTTTCGACCAATGAAGACATCGTGAGCAAAGACTACATACAGAGCTTTCTATCCCTGCTATGTGGGTGGCTAGAGAATGAAAGCCTTAAGACAGTTTTTCTGCTACAAAGGCATTTAAAATCTAGTTGACATTAAAAGAAGTACTGAGGGGTAATCACTGCTGGCTCAGATATTTAGGAAAAGGCTAACACAAGAGTCAGACCTTAGAGGATCAATAGGAAAGATTTTTTGGCTCCAACCAACAGTGGCTTAAATGAAATCTAATTCAATTCCAGTAGTACTGAAATTAATTCCATCCAGTTGTCATTGATTATTCAGAATTTTCTCCCTGACCCAAAAGTACAATCTCTCTCTTTTCTCTAGGCATTAAACTTACCCATCCTACAGGCAGATTTAAATTATCTTTAAAAAAAAGATCATGTAAGGTTTTATGAATGACCTTGAATGTAAATTTCTAAATTTAATAAAAGTATAGCTTTTAAAACAATATTTACATGTAAATCATGCATACCATGGACTCCACTAGAAGGAGTTCTCATTACTGGCTGAAATGAAACATAATACAGTTGTAAACAGAGTTTAAATGGCATTACCAGAGCATTATTCAAGTTGCATACTTTATATAAAAGGCCTCAAGGTGCAATCAATAAGTTAATAATTAAAATATATAAAACTGTAGCAGATGACAATCATCATAAAATTATGTTAAAATAATGTTTAACAGTGACTTATCAGAAAGAGCTCATTATTAAGACAGATTTTTTTTGTACTATCCCAGAAGGCCCGTGAGTTGGAGAACAGTAAGAAATGGAGACTGCCTTATATAAGGTATTTTTGGAAATCATCTTGGTTCTAAGTCTCTGTGGTAAGAATTTAGAAACTGCAGAAACATCTGCTTGAATTTACATGTGGCCAAGGCAGCACTTTGAAAAAGGTAAAAAAGCAGGAAGAAGGGACAGGAAGCAGCTGTGTTATGACATCCCTGAAATTCCAAGATCCTGCTAAGGTGTTTCTGTGGTCATATTATCATCCCTGAAGGCCACCCAGACCTCACAGCAAGGAGGACTGAGGAGCGCTGACGATGATCTGCTCACTAACCCAGGCCCACCCAGCAGCAGAGGAGGGGCGACTAGAGCGGAAGTGAGAAGCCACGCCCACCAGGAAGGACAAGGAATGCCACGCCTCCTAGGAGGAGGAGACATGTTCTATGATCTCTTCTTGAATTACCTTGAAGGAAGCCGCTTTTGTTGGTGATATTATATTCAAGTATACATGTCCTTGAAGAAGGAAATGGCAACCCACCCCAGCACTCTTGCCTGGGAAATCCCAGGGACAGAGGAGCCTTGTGGGCTACAGCCTGTGGGGTCGCAAAGAGTCGGACACGACTCAGCAACTGAGCACGTACTGTCCTAGATTTATGTTGTTCTAAACACATATTTTCAAGGGGAATTTTTAAGTGGGAAATAAAAGCATAATTGTGATAAAAGTCATACCTAAGAAAATTAGTCAACATACATTCTCCCCTCTGTTGGTAAAGAAATATCACACCTATAATAAAATCTGAAAACATAAAAGTGGAATGCACAACTAACCTTTAAGGGAGATTTGAAAGTCCTGTCATTATATCTAAATCACCATATTTATACAGATAAAAAGGTCTTTAATCCACACATTACCGGTGAAATGTCGGTTTTACTAAATTGACTTTACCAGTACACAAGCATTAACTGAACAACACTGCTCACCACTACCAGCTAATGATGACAGTGTACCACTGGGGAAATGTCTACCCTGCCACTGAACGAAGTATCAATAAAACAAATAGGATAAAATACAACTTATTTGCAGGGTTTTTAACATTACAAGGAGAATATCTGAGATGAATTTTCATTATGGAGTTTATTTTGAAAGACGATGGGAAACAAGGTTTATTTATAGAAAAAACTTCTCACTAAAAACTGTCCAGTTCAGTTCAGTTGTTGTGTCTGACTCTTTCCCACCCCATGGACAGGGTGCCCTGACCATCACCAACTCCGGGAGCTTGCTCAAACTCACGTTGATCGAGTTGCTGATGCCATCCAACCATCTCATCCTCTGTCGTCCCCTTCTCTTCCTGCCTTCTATCTTTCCCAGCATCAGGGCCTTTTTCAATGAGTCAGTTATTCACATCAGGTGGTGAAACCATTGGAGTTTCAGCTTCAGCATCAGTCCTTCCAATGAATATTCAGGACTGATTTTCTTTAGGATTGACTGGTTTGATCTCCTTGCTGTCGAAGGGACTCTCAAGAGTCTTCTCCAGCACCACAGTTCAAAAGCATCAATTCTTCAGTGCTCAGCTTTCTTTACAGTCCAACTCTCACATACATACATGACTACTGGAAAAACCATAGCTTTGACTAGATCAAACCATAGCTGTGATCACATGGATCACAGTCTTGTCTAACTCAGTGAAACTATGCGCCATGCCGTAAAGGGTCACCCAAGATGGATGAGTTATGGTGGAGAGTTCTGACAAAACGTGGTCCACTGGAGAAAGGAATGCCTTGAGAATCCCATGAACAGCATGAAAAGGCAAAAGAACTGTCCAAGGAAGGAACAAAAAACCCAGCAGGGTGGAGAGACTGCTGGATTCTTTTGCATGGTGATGACAGCATAGACCTGCTAGGGGCAGCGCTAGGACTTCAGTGCATAATGACTACTATGTATTTTTTTGAGGTCAGTGGGAAAATTCAGAAGTGAGGGTGGCATTTAGGAATCCATCTGCAGAGCTGAGACGTCAGTCTTATTCAATGCAAAGGAAAAAAAGAAATAAAAGGCTGCAAAAAAAGACTTTTTTAGGTGAAAAGATGTAAAGAAAAACTAAAGGATAAAGTAGCTAAGAGGATTAAATTAGCTCAAGATCCACACACTATGTTGCAGACATCAATCATCTCTCTTTTGGGTATCTCTCCAGTGGGGATAAACAGTCAACAATTCTTTTGAGAATCACTTTAATAGGTAAATAAACAGCAGACTAGCTAGCCTCTTGACAACTCATGAAGGCAAGTCCAACCTGCTCAAGTCAATGTTTAAATATTAGTTCTTATACTGTGTTATCTAGAATTTGTATTCGAAATGCAGTGGAAGCCGTGGAGGTAAGAGTTAAAACCTTAACGTGCACACATCTTTATTAGACAATAAAATACTTAGAATAGTAAATATAACAGAAGCTTCATATAGCAAAAGTTTAAAAAACACATTCTAGAGACTTGGTAGCTGCTAGGGGTACCTAGAGAAGGAAATGGCAAGACAGTCCAGTCTTCTTGCCTGGAGAGTCCCATGGACGGAGGAGCTGGGAGGCCTGCAGTCCATAGGGGTGCACAGAGCCAGACACGACTGAAGCGACTAAGCAGCAGAGATCTTTAAATTGCCACTCAAGAGCAAAGTGACAAAGATTAGACTACTTTCACTAGAAACGACTTTCTATTACACTGCAAATACTTTCCTAGGATATAGCTAATGGGAAAGTTCAAACACAACAAAATTTCCTTTGAAAGAAAAGCCAAAAACATAAACAATTAAACTAAAGTTTGTGTCCAAACTTCATAAGGTTTTATAAAGTTAAATAGATTTATAAATATATGGAGAAAAGTGAACGATTATCAGTTCAGTTCAGTCGCTCAGTCATGTCTGACTCTTTGCGAACCCATGAATTGCAGCACGCCAGGCCTCTCTGTCCATCACCAACTCCCGGAGTCTACCCAAACCCATGTCCATCGAGTCAATGATGCCATCCAACCATCTCATCCTCTGTCATCCCCTTCTCCTCCTGCCCCCAATCCTTCCCAGCATTAGGGTCTTTTCCAATGAGTCAACCCTTAGCATGAGGTGGCTAAAGTATTGGAGTTTCAGCTTCAACATCAGTCCTTCCAATGAACACCCAGGACTGATCTCTTTTACGATGGACTGGTTGGATCTCTTTGCAGTCCAGGGGACTCTCAAGAGTCTTCGACAGTGCTCGCTTCAGCAGCACATATACTAAAATTGGAACGATACAGAGAAGATTAGCATGGCCCCTGCGCAAGGATGACACGCAAAATCGTGAAGCGTTCCGTATTTTTTCAGGAGGGGGAGCACATGTGAACCCATGGCTGATTCATGTCAATGTATGGCAAAAACTACTACAATATTGTAAAGTAATTAGCCCCCAACTAAAATAAATAAATAAATTTAAAAAAAAAAAGAGTCTTCGACAACACCACAGTTCAAAAACATCAATTCTTCTGCACTCTGCTTTCTTTACAGTCCAACTTTCACATCCATACGTGACCACTGGAAAAACCATAGCCTTGACTAGACGGACTTTTGCTGGCAAAGTAATGTCTCTGCTTGTAAATGTGCTATCTAGTTTGGCCATAACCTTCCTTCTAAGGAGTAAGCGTCTTTTAATTTCATGGCTGCAATCACCATCAGCAGTGATTCTGGAGCCCCAAAAAATAAAGTCTGACACTGTTTCCACTGTTTCCCCATCTATTTCCCATGAAGTGATGGGACCAGATGCCATGATCTTAGTTTTCTGAACACTGAGCTTTTAGCCAACTTTTTCACTCTTCTCTTTCACTTTCATCAAGAGGCTCTTTAGTTTTTCTTCACTTTCTGCCATAAGGGTGGTGTCATCTGCATATCTGAGGTTACTGATATTTCTCCCGGCAATCTTGATTCCAGCTTGTGTTTCTTCCAGCCCAGCGTTTCTCATGATGTACTCTGCATATAAGTTAAATAAGCAGAATGACAATATGCACCCTTGACGTACTCCTTTTCCTATTCGGAACCAGTCTGTTGTTCCATGTCCAGTTCTGACTGTTGCTTCCTGACCTGCATACAGGTTTCTCAAGAGACAGGTCAGATGGTCTGGTATTCCCATCTCTTTCAGAATTTTCCACAGTTTATTGTGATCCACACAGTCAAAGGCTTTGGCATAGTCAATAAAGCAGAAATAGATGTTTTTCTGGAACTCTCTTGCTTTTTCGATGATCCAGCGGATATTGGCAATCTGATCTCTGGTTCCTCCGCCTTTTCTAAAACCAGCTTGAACATCTGGAAGTTCACGGTTCACGTATTGCTGAAGCCTGGCTTGGAGAATTTTGAGCATTACATTACTAGCATGTGAGATGAGTGCAATTATGTGGTAGTTTGAGCATTCTTTGGCATTGCCTTTCTTTGGGATTGGAACGAAAACTGACCTTTTCCAGTCCTGTGGCCACTTCTGAGTTTTCCAAATTTGTTGGCATATCGAGTGCAGCACTTTCACAGCATCATCTTTCAGGATTTGAAATAGCTCAACTGGAATTCCATCACCTCCACTAACTTTATTCGTAGTGATGCTAAGGCCCACTTGACTTCACATTCTAGGATGTCTGGCTCTAGGTGAGTGATCACACCATCGTGATTATCTGGGTCATGATGATCTTTTTTGTACAGTTCTTCTGTGTATTCTTGCCACCTCTTCTTAATATCTTCTGCTTCTGTTAGGTCCATACCATTTCTGTCCTTTATCGAGCCCATCTTTGCATGAAATGTTCCTTTGGTATCTCTAATTTTCTTGAAGAGATCTCTAGTCTTTCCCAATCTGTTGTTTTCCTCTATTTCTTTGCATTGATCGCTGAGGAAGGCTTTCTTATCTCTCCTTGCTATTCTTTGGAACTCTGCATTCAGAGGGGAGTATCTTTCCTTTTCTCCTTTGCTTTTCACTTCTCTTCTCTTCCCAGCCATCTGTACGGCCTCCTCAGACAGCCATTTTGCTTTTTTGCATTTCTTTTCCATGGGGATTGTCTTGATCCCTGTCTCACTGCATAATGATCATACTGTAGATGCAGGTTCATCAGCAACCTTCCCATTACCCCAGGCCTTGAGTCCTCACTCACTTCCAGCGCCTCCTGCATCTCCAGGAGACCCAGTGCTTCTGCCCATCCCACATGAGGACAATCTCTGTGCACACAGGCATCTCCTACAGCAATGGTTCTATTTCTCGTCTTCCTCATTTCTCAAACCTCTAGACATTACTGCTGTTGCCTCTATTTTGTCATCTATCATTAAGACCAGGAAATCTGTTTCCTGTTCTGCACTTTTCTTAGAAGTGACTTCCAACATATACTATATATGCTGGGTAACAGGAACAGCTTACTTCAGAAAGCCTTCTCCCTTTTAGTGCCTGGACCCGAGACTATTCTCTCTTTCTCTCCCAATATTTCTAGTAATTCAGGTCTCACTTCAGGCTCCTCCATCACTACTGCAATGGGGTTATCCCTCGAAGCTCAGCCTCTGCTCTCTGCACTGCTCTATAGTCTCCATCTACCCATTCACTTACCTGCATGAGGCTTTTCCCTCCACTCTCCCTGAATGGCTCTCAAATCCACATCCCTGCGTTTCTCCTCACAGAACAGCACCTCTCACACTCTAAGGGCCCCATAAAAACCACAGAGGAAGGAAGGAACAGATAAGCCAACCAATCAACCAAGAAAAATTTATACCTGCACTTGGATTTAAATTTACACCAAAAACTCAACTCATGACCCATTTGTCTCTACTCTGATCCCAGACCCATCAAGTCCACACACAACCTCTGCTCCTGGAGTTCCCACCTTCCTGTTACCTGTGGACTGTCCACCCTCCACTCTCCTGCAACCTCTTCCCTGAACCTTCCATTTAAACTTGTCCCAATACTACCACGAGAAGACCTGACTCTCTCCTAGTCTAAAGGCTGCATACCACTTCCAGATTCTCTTCTGAAGAAACAACTTCCCTGTTTAACACTCGCTAGTGGCTTTCTCTTGACTGAAAATGAGGTTCATTTAAAGCAACTCTACTCTCCCACTAATCTGCTTCTCCTTCTGTCTCATCTCCTACTTTCCTAAATTCTACACCACAAATAAACAATAGTATTTTGTAAACACGTTCAAGTAGGAAAACCCTCTTTTAAGTGAAATCTTACATAGAATTCCAACACATAAAAATAGATGAAGGTACCGTTTTGTTACACTTGCTAAAGTGGGGACTGAAATCGGACATCGGAATCTCCCCTGTAAACTTCAGCCCTCTTTCCTCTGGAACCCAGGAGTTTCCAAGAACACAGCCTGAAATGCATTCCCTTAGTCTAAATCCCTTAAACATTTCCTAAAACAAATCATCTCTGCCAGAATTCAGTCTTTCCCCTTAACCCTCCTCTCTATTTTAGGTCACATGAAATCTTAACCAGCCATCAGATTCTATTCGACTTGTGGAAACTTTACTGATTCCTCTGCATCAAGCTAACCCCACCTTCCCATGAAGTCCTAAATGAGAAGAGCTAGCATTTACTACATGCCAGAATCTGGACTAATCCTTTACCAAATCCTCAACACATCAATCAAGGGTAAACAGGGACAGAGCTATATATCCACAGATGTATACACAGTTACTGTCCATATTCTGTAGATGAGGACACATTCCAGGTAACCTGCCCAACTGTGTACACGGTGGAGTCAAATGTCAACTCAGTCTGACTCCAAGTCGGTACTTCATATTAGTTTTCTCCAACCTTTTTCATATGAGCACATGTAAAACGCTATTTTGTAAAGTAAGTGGAAGGAGCTACTCACAGTTGAAGGCAACTGACACTGAGCACCCCAGGCCCAGCAACTCCCTCAAGGGCTCAGGGGGCGCCATCAAGTGTGCTGGAAGGGCTCCAGTGGAGGAACTCTGCGTGCGTGTTCAGTTAGTATTGACCAGCACCTGACGTGCAGCCAGACCTCAAATATATACACGTGGTTTACTAACAAAGGACAACATTACACTCAAATTGCAACAGAAATAGACAAGAGAGCAAACAGCTGGAGATTTTCATGCCTCTATCTGATAAACTACGATCACTTAGATTTCTGTGAGGCAACATCTAAGACGGTTCCCAGTCTGCAGTGTGCATCACTTCCATGCGGAGTCTTGGAAACCATCAGCTATAGACCCGCCTCCAGGGTCTGATTCTGAGAGTCATCACTTTCGACAAATTCCCAGACAGTGCTAAAGCTGATGCTGCTCACTGGGGTCATGGGAGAACCACTGGTGTTAAAAAGAAAAACCCAGTGGTAAACATGCTTCATATATGCACACCTCACCAGCCAAATACTTAATCCTTGGGTGGTCCGTTTTTAATGACATAGGTCTGCAATAAGTCATGATGTGAGCTGGATCTGGGACAAAAGATAAGCATTTTTACAGTGCTAAACATTGCCTGACCCAATTACGACAACATGGAGCAGACCTCGGGTACAGCCTCACCAGGGAGAACTCAGCCACATAACAGATGATCTACAGCACACTTCATGGCCACAGAGTCGGGTCAAAGCAGTTCAGACAACAGCTCTACAAGCAATCTATTAAGCGGACACATTGCTTTGAATTTATGGGAAGAATTATCTAGTTCAATTTAATCCTTAACAAAGCCAGTGGCTGAAGGATTTAATATCCAAATTCCAAGGCTACAAGATCATTCATAACAACAGAACGTTCTCTGGAAGTGGTTGATGTTTTAAAACTAGAATTCCTTACCTTCTAGTATAATATGCATCCAAATAAAAATGATATTTGAATATACCAACGGGTCAAATCCATACAGAAGTCTGAAAGCAGACATTCAAATATCACAACAATCTCCAAACCAGCTGACAAAAATAAAACCTGGTGAATGAGTAGCTGCAACAAATAATGGAAGGAGTATAAAATAATGGCAGGAAAACGACAAACGATGGAAGAGCAGGCAAGGCCTGGCCTGCTTTCCCACGGCTCCTGGTGCCCGTGTACTGCTGTCCCTTCCTCTCTTTCTTCTGATCAGCACCATCACCTCCTTCAAACTGGACCTGAGCCTGATCTCACCAAATCTTCTCTAGCACAACCCTCTCTAATAACTTCCTGCCTCCAGGCCACCTCAACAACATGCTCCTTCTCACCACCGTGTTGTCTAATTGTGTTCTGGTTACCTCTCTCAGGTCACTCTATTACCAAACAGATTGAAATCTTATAAAGCAAAAGTCTTTTAAAAAAATCAGTGTTGGCCGATACAATCTAAAATCCATTATTTAAAGAAGTGAAATTCATTTCAGCCAGGAGGGAATGTAAGTGGAAACCTTGTTCATATTATTTTCTGTGTAAACTTTTATAACATCTCAAATTGATTATACGATGTTAGTGAATGTTCAAAGCTATGAAATTATGTATCTTTAAATTACACTATCATGACCCTACACAGCTGGTCCCAGTTGGTAGTCATTTATCTAGCAAGACCAGGTCCTACTGGCTACTAATCCTTCTATTCTTAGTAACCGTGTTGGGGGGTGGGGGGGAAAGCCTGCATTTGCAGAATCACCTCTGCCACAAGTATACTTTCACAGTTCAGTTCCTACTACCTACAAGCTGACCGCTTCCTGCTCCCCCAAAAGCAACAGTAAGGTATCCATAATTTCTGCTCAGATGCACAAAGCAACGTACGTCAAGTAAATTAAAACGAGGGCGTGAACAGAAGAAAAAGCAATCAGAAGTATGGTCACCTGGGAAACCACAGAAAGGAGCAGTCCAAGTGCGAATGACCGCATCAGCTCAGAAGCATCCCGCACCCTCAGGAAACAAGTGCGAATGACCGCATCAGCTCAGAAGCATCCCGCACCCTCAGGAAACAAGTGCGAATGACTGCATCAGCTCAGAAGCATCCCGCAACCTCAGGAAACAAGCCGTCCAACAGAAGCAACGTTCCAAGTCATTTCTGGGCTCAACGTCAGGTCCTTTCATTAGAGCACTACAAGAAATGCCCAATATATCCTCCATAACCGTGCTCTATAAACAGTATTTTAAGGAATCAATTTTCTATACCTCTAAAAAGTATTTTTAATTGTATGTACCATTTAACAAGTAAGTACAGTTGAAGAGAGTATTTTCGTAAAGAGATGCTAAATTACATTTCATTGCAAAAATATGTAAGATATAAATGAGAAAAACATGAACTTTTATTTACAACAACAGACTGTAACAACAGAACACTAAAGAAACACAGTAAATCATACATGTACCTTAAAATATTTTAGTCAAAATAATATATTTGCTGTAATCAGTAATAAGCTAATGAAAATACAGACTGCTACATATTATCTAGAAAGATAAAAATTATTGATTTTTCTTTTGCAATAATTTTTGAAGAAAACTTTTATATTTTAAAATAAAAATCTCATTTGAAAAACATTTTCAAACACATAGGTTTAAAAGTAAATACTGATGGCCCTGATATGAGAACATCCCGGGGTGGGGGTGAGGGGGGTGCAAGACAGACGCACAAGCCAAAGGCCTGGTGCCCAGATCTGCCTCTACCTCCTTTCAGCTCCTCTTTCCCCCACTTAGTTACAGCACAAACCAGGCTAAAGAGCTACCTCAACTTCACTCCCTTCATTGAAAACCCCACCTCATAAATCCTTCCTTACTGTAATGGTTAATTTTTTGACCATCATGGGCCCAGACTTCTGGCCATATTATTCTGGATATGTCTGTGAGGGTATTTCTAGAGGAGATTAACATCTGAACTGGTGGCCTGAGCAAAGCAGATGCCTCCCCAGTGTGGGGGGCCTCATCCAACCCTCCCCAGGCCTGGACAGAACAAAGAGGCCAACTCTCCTGTGACTAAGAGGTTAGCTCCTCCTGCTTCCCCAGTGGCTCAGTCGGTAATGAATCTGTCTGCAATGCAGGAGACCCGACTTCAATCCCTGGGTCAGTAAGATCTCCAGGAGAAGCAAACGTCAACCCACTCTGGTAATCCTGCCTGAGAATTCCACAGACAGAGAAGCCGGGAGTGCTGCAGTCCGTGGGGTCACACAGAGTCGGACACGACTGAGCGACTGAACCAAGTGACTAACATACACACACTTCCTGTGTGAGGGCTGTGAGCTCACTCGTGGATTCTTTCCTGCCTTCAGACTCAAACAGAAACACCAACTCTTTCTTCTTGGTTCTCCAGCCTGCTACCTGCAGACTTTGGGGACTCAGCTTCCATAATCACATGGGCTGTTAAATACCTGTCTTTTTGTACAAACACACACACACACACACACACACACACACACAAATGCACACAATTGGTTCTGTTTCTCTGGAGAACCCTAACACACCTATCTACTTAATACATCAACTTCCTAATAAAAAGATCAAAAAATCAAAAAACATTTTCAATAACATACAGTGATATCAATGACAGAGCAAAGTCCTCACAATGGCTAATTTACAGACTTTCCAATCATTTAGTAGCATGATAGAATTCAATAAAACTCCAAAACTGTCTACAGTCTTTCATCAAGTAAACTGTTCCCCTGATGAATACATACAGAGGACACAATCAGAACTATAATCAGAGATTTATGTGCTCAGGATATTGTTTGCAATAACATTTATGGCACAGTCAAATGGATACAACCAAGTATTCAATAACAGGCAAATGATTAAGCAAATTACATTATTTTCAAAGGACATGATTTCATGCAACTAATACAAATGATATTTTCAAAAATGATTCAACCACCTAAGAAAATGATCATAATATAATATCAGTTTTTAAAATGAGAAAAAACAATGATATCTCAAGTTTACAGTGATAAACATCTATCTAAAAATTCCCTGTGAAAGACTTAGAAAACGAACTTATGGTTGCCAGGGGGAAAGGATAGTTAAGGAGTTTGGGAAGGTCATGTACACACTGCCATATTCAAAATGGATAACCAACAAAGATCTATTTTATAGCACACAAAACTCTACTCAGTGTTATGTGCCAGCCTGGATGGGAGGGGGCTTGGGGGAAAATAGGTACATGTATATGTATGAATAAAGTGCCATTGCTATTCAGCTGAAACTACCACAATATTGTTAATTGGCTATACCCAAATACAACACAAATTTTAAAGTTTGAGGGAAAAAATAAATTTCCTGTGAAAGATTCTGCATAACACAATAAAATGCATTCTGAAATGTTTTCACTTTATTTTTTCTCAGCATTTCCTAGTTCTGAAAATAATATTACATGTGCATGTATGTATATATGCCTATATGTATTACACATACACACGCATTCCTACAGAAATGCAACTCAGAACACAATTTCAGGTATAGCGATCCTGGCAGTCTACCTACCAAGGAGAAGTTTAGCATCCTCATCCAAGCACTACTTTACATCTTGCATTGGCTGTTTCAATCTTACCCTTTGAATCGAATCAATCTTCTGTTTAGCAAATATTAGATTCACTCATGAGTTTCTTTTTACATAAGTGAAATTATAGAATTTCAACTACATTTCAGGGGCACATTGAAAAATTTTTTAGTCTTCAGACCAAATTAAAATTTCAGTTACTCCTCAGATTTTCGAAAATTACCTTGTCTGGATCCATCTTCCCTCTGACAAATTCTTGCTTCCAGAACTGCAATGCCTGTTCCAAGGTTAGGCCAATGCCCTTAAGAAAGAGGCCATACTGCATGCGGCCCCCATGACGGAGATGGTGATTTTCCCGCAGGGCTTTATGTAACTGACGCATGCAGGGTGGGAAGGATTTGGTAGAAAGCTACAGAAAAAAAGAATATTTTGTTATTTATCAATCCCCACAATATCTGTTACAAAATCAATCTAATTTGAAAATTGCAAATTCAGTTTAACTGAAATAAAAACAAACACCATAAAGAAGTTATTATTGTCTCACTGTGACTACAGATGAATTGCTTTTCTTATTAATATTTTTATACTGATTACATGTCAAAATGATATTTTAGATATATTAGGTTAAATAAATTATTAACATTTATTTCACCTATTTCATCTTCTTTTTTAATTAAACTTTCTCTTTAGAGAGAACTATAGATTCCCATGCAGTTGTAAGAAATAATACAGAGATATCATGCATCTGGTTTCCCCTAAAGGTAATATCTTGTAAACCTGTAGTGTATTATCACCACCAAGATATTGACACTAACACAATCCACTAGTCTTAGATTTTCTGTGACACTCACATGCTCATTTCTGTGTACTTAACTCTGTGTAAGTTTTTCCCGTGTAGGTTCAAGAATTCCCCACCACCAGGCTCCCTCCTATCTCCCTTTTTATACCCCTCCATCTTCTGCAGCCTGCCCCCCCACCATTCCCAAACCCTTGGCAACCACTAAGCCGTTCTCCACCACTATGACTTTTTCATTTCAAGAGCGTTACATAAATAGAATCATATAAAGTTTTGAGAGTGGCTTTTTACTCAGCATAATTCCTACAAAATTCATCTAAATTGTTACAGCTATCAATAGCTCATTCCTTTTTTATTGCTGAGTAGTATCTCCTCAGTGTGTGGATATAATACCATTTGTCTAACCATTCACTCATTCACTCATTGAAGGACATCTGGGTTATATTCAGTTGAGGGTTATTTCAAATAAATGAGTGTATGGGTTTTCATGTGTATCCAACATTTCATTTTCCTGGGATAAATGTTCAAAAGCACAACTGATGAATCACAGATGAAATTTTAAAATAACCCAAAAGTAAACACAAAAATAAGAGAAATGGCTCTCAAAAGGCAAATTCAAATAAATGTGTTAAAGAAATTAACAATTAAAGAAAACCCTTTTCATTTATGGTCTCAGCTGCATCTCCCTCACCTTCTCAAGTACCCTCCTCCTGAGACTTAACTCCCACCTCTCATGGGCTCCTTGGCAGGTTCCACTTTGCTTGTGAGCAGGGATGGGTCTCACTTTGCTCCCCTGACTGACAAGGTAGCTTCTTTGTCTTTCACTGTAACAACTTCTACTTGATTATAATTTATCGAATAGGAAGATGATCTATTCATTCTGGACTCCCAAAGCTCAGAATCTCCCCCTACTCACCATTATAACTCTTGTTTCCAAGCATTAAAATCTCAGTGTATTTCTAATTTATTGTAAATAATTTGGTAATTGTCTAAACAAAGATTATTTATGGTTGACTTAGTTTCCCTTTTTTGGGTAATGCAGAAATCCTACAGTGCATTAAAGTGAAATTCTATACAGTAAAAGTATAGTTGAGTGTACACGCATTGCTTCTCCTACAGAGACACAAAGTGAAGCTGAAACGAGCTCCCCACTCTGGAGGCAACAAGAGACCCATACTTAGCGTCATGGAATAATCTGCATCCTCCTCAAATTTATATGCCAAGTCCTAACCCCACAATCTCAGAATGCAGCTGTATCCAGAGCTGGGACCTGTAAGGAGGTAATCAAGGCTAAACGAGATCATGGGGGTGGGGCCCTGGTCCAAAGTGATTAGCAGCTTTCTAAGCAGAGGAAGAGACAGAGGGATGAGGCAGCCACCCAGAAGCCAAGGAGAGAGGCCCTCAGAAGAAACTGAACTTGCTGACGGCTTGATCATGAACTCTCGCCTCCAGGACCATGAGAAAATAAGAGCCTGTTTTTCAAGGCACCCAGCCTGTGGTCTGCTGTTACAGCGGCCCTAAGAGACAGCTATTCTTAGTACTCTCCATTTCTCCTTTTCTAAGTTATATGGTGTTTAAATATAAACTCATAAATACTATTTAGGTGTCATCACTTAAAATAAACCTCCTTTTGGGAAACTGATTAAATTGTTTTTATCAGACTACAAATAATTTTCTGATTGTTTGGTTTTCCTATAATGACAAAAAGTCATATGTACAGCACATGGGATTTATTTTAAAAATGATTGGCAAGCAATGAAATAACATTATCTTCCATCATCCCACCCTAAAAATAATCTTTGGTTGAAGAAAATCTGTTTTCTCTGTTGATAAAGGTTTAACAGGATGAGATGCTTACCGAATCGATCTGATCTAAAGAAATCTTGCCAACATTGCCCTGTGTACTGTAGTCTTGACCAGTGTAGGAATGACTGGAAAAAAAAAGAACAAAATATTAATATAGGATTTATAAAACATATTTTGATCACCTCAAAGGAAATTTTCAAAATTCTGACAAAAAGTCACGAGACAAACATTTTACACATAAACCTTAGGAGAAACATAGCCAAGTGTTTCAAAGGTACTTAATAGAATATGTTTAAGTAAATTTCCCCGTAAATAATACAGAAATATAGTGCTCATCTGTATCTCCCGATTCCTAATCTAGAGTGCTGTTTCCTTAAGAGCAATATGCAAATTGTTGTTAAAGTTCACACTCCTCTACTACTGACCCCTTGTCACAGCACAGCGCAGTGGTGATGGTTGTTTAGTCGCTAAGTCGTGTCCAACTCTTGCGACCCCATGGACTGTAGCCCACCAGGCTCCTCTGTCCATGGGATTTTCCAAGCAAGAATACTGGAGTGGGTTACCATTTCCTTCTCCAACAGCACAGTGCAAAGCTAGGGATAAACAGAGCTTATATCTGAAGCCATTGCTCAGCAGGCCCTAGAGTGAGTCACCAAGACTCTGCAGACCCCGGATTCTTGTCTGTCAAATGGAGATGGCACTGCCTGCCTGCAGTGTTAACAGGAGGCTGAAGTTGAAATATTTTTCGTTAAAGGACCTAACATATCATAATCACTATTCATTAAAATAAGTAACATGTAAACAGCACTTACATGTGCAAAGTCCTCATCCATATTCTCTAATTATATCCTCACAACAGCCCCAAGCAAGTGAGTTTACTGTATATTTGAGAAGAGGGGAACTTGTGAGATCAGAGAGCAAGTCAGCAGTGCAGCAAGAATTCAAACTTTTGACTCCCAACTTCTTGTTTCTTCACTACACCACACTACTCTCTTTCCTGTGATACACTGTTGTCTTGTATATTTAGAAATGAGGAAATGCAACATGGTTCATTCTACCTAAAGTCTCCACCTGTACACTTTATCATCTCCTTGATACAACTTCACACCCACAGCTCCATCAACAGGGATTCAGATGCAGACATCCAGGAACCACATGGTTACACAGAAAACCACAGTCAAACAGGGGCTCATGCAGACCCCACAACTAAAGGAAGTTCTGAACTAAAGTATCATTACAATCACAAGGGATTCCAGATGCTCTACTCTCCATTGCTCAGCACTAGAGCTTCTTGCTGCTGGTTAACATATGCCCTCAAGATGCTCTCAAGGGCTGCCCTGGTGGCTCAGATGGTAAAGCATCTGCCTGCAATGTGGGAGACCGGGGTTCAATCCCTGGGTCAGGAAGATACCCTGGAGAAGGAAATGGCAACCCACTCCAGTATTCTTGCCTGGAAAATTCCATGGATGAAGGAGCCTGCTGGGCTACAGTCCACGGGGTCACAAAGAGTCAGACACGACTGAGCAGCTTCACTTTCACTTTCCTTCACGACGCTCTGTAGAAAAGCCGTTCTACAATCAGTCAAGTCACTAATTAAACGATGGGTATGGATTATGAAGCAAAAACTACAAGCTATCTCAAGACACTGCAGCCACTGGCAAGGAAAGTGTCACAAGTGCAGATGTCCCCTCTGAACAACCCCCCCTCTATGGGCTAAGAGTGTTCAGAATCACTCAGAGCAGGACAAGCAAATGGCGGAGAGTGACACAGAATGATCCTGTACCTAAAACACATCTTCTGGCCTTTGGTTTTATTTCTCCCTCCAGTAACAAATTTCTGACAGTATACCATAAAGGGATTCATTCTCTTTAGCCTTAGCCTAGTAGTGCCATGGCACACAAAACTCAGGCTAAGTTAAAACAACAGCTGCCATGTAATTTTAATATTTCACATTTTAATACAGAACACAACCAGAGAAATGTTTCAGTGAAGTGAAGTGTTAGTCACTCAGTCGTGTCTGACTCTTTGCGACTCTATGGACTGTAGCCCACCAGGCTCCTCTGTCCATGGGATTCTCCAGGCAAGAATACTGCAGAGAGATGCCATTCTCTTCTCCAGGGGATCTTTCTGACCCAGGTTCAATCTCCTCAAAGTAAAAACACACTTCCCTTTCCGGTGTATCTTATACACAGGGCAATGAAAACAGCACAGGCTACGCATCTGGAGACCTGCTCCTGTGTCTGTCCTTTAAATCACTGACTTGGCAAACTGGCAATCAGCATTATTATCATTCATAAAAGAGTATTGATAATGCCAGGCCTGCCTAATCAACAGAAATGCTGGGGAAATCAAATGAAATAATAAACTCAAGGTGCTAACTAAAATCACTAAAGCATATTCCAGTACACAGAGCAACTGCAGTCTGTACCAATAAGTACTGCTGCTGCTAAGCTGCTAAGTCGCTTCAGTCGTGTCCGACTCTGTGTGACCCCATAGACGGCAGCCCACCAGGCTCCGCCGTCCCTGGGATTCTCCAGGCAAGAACACTGGAGTGGGTTGCCATTTCCTTCTCCAATGCATGACAGTGAAAAGTGAGACTGAAGTCGCTCAGTCGTGTCCAACTCTTAGCGACCCCATGGACTGCAGCCTACCAGGCTCCTCTGTCCATGGGATTTTCCAGGCAAGAATACTGGAGTGGGGTGCCATTGCCTTCTCCAACCAATAAGTACAGAGGACAACAAAACAGGATGGGAAGGGAGGCAGCTGATCCTGAAGAGAATTCGCCCCCAGTTGGGAGATACTGGGTCACTCCTTGATCCTTGCGTTTCTTAGGCTATAAATTGATCACAATCATCTAACAGAACTTTTCAGCTCAAATACATGAACAAATATAAAAGTCTTGTATAAGTGATGTACAAACATGATTATAGTTATCAGTAAACAGTTTTCTCAGCCCAGATTAATGCAGTATACAAAGTACAAAGAGAAGATGTACAAAGAGGACCTGAAGGGCAGTAGGAAATGCTTCCTCAGTGCTTTGATAGGATATGCAAAAGGGCCAAATTTCAAGGAAAAAAAATTAAAAAGAGAATGGTAGCAATGATAAACACAAAGAATTTGCTGGGTAGAAATAATTACAGAGAGAGTATAAGGAAACTGTCAGACACACATTTCTAAAAACATTATGAATAGACAGGAAGATGGCCACCAGCCAACCCAGTAAGGGCAAGTGTGGAACTCTAAGAAGAAAAGTGATAGAAATAAAGAACTGAAGCATAAGTATTGGAATGAGATTTCTCCTCCACTCATTCAGGATCAGAAAGGCTAATTTGTTTCTCGTTAAAGGAGTCGGTACATCACAGCTATTTAACACATATTTGCACTAGTTATGGATAGGTGAAGCCAAGGTAGGAAGGATTTTCAGGTACAAGAAAGACAAATCATGAGAAGCAGGGTATCCAATGGTCTGTAAGCAGTAAAGATCCATGAAAATATCTGGGGCAAGAATTCACATAGGCAGGTTTATACTAGAGAAAGAAAGCAGAAATTAGAAGGACTAGGCAATGGAAAATCAGTTGGAAGAATATAATAATATTCCAGACAAGAGAAGACTTTGCAAAAACTGTAAAGTAGCAGCAACAGAGAAAGGAAGGCAATTAAGGTAAAAGAAAAAGGAACAAATAGTGCTGCCATAAAAGAATAAAAATCCTTAGGAACAACTCACATTAGCTCATGAGACGGGACCTTTGGCTTTTACTTGGAAGTGCAGAGGGAGCTATGAGATGCGACTCCCAACAGGCCCAGGACAAGTGAGGCACCTTCTGCCACCCTCAGAGCCTGTGGCAGCTTCATGTCACACAGCTTTCAAATAATGCAGCTGCTACACTAATGAGCAAAAACATGTGTAATGAACTGTCAAAATACTGTCGCAGTTTCATGACTTTAAAAATTTGATCAATTTTATGAACAAACATTTCTTAATCACCGTACCGGGGTAATAGAGAAAAACTAATACAAATGTTTTACTACTTTTTTACTGTAATTTTTAAAAGTAAAACCAGTTTCTAATTGGTTTGATACACACACACACACACACACACACACACACACACACACACCAAAAAACACTGTTTTCAGTCCATTTTCAATAATCACAGCTTTAAGAAACATTCGCTGTCACTGATATACAGTTTTAGCAAGGGGGATTTAGCCAGCATAAAAGCTTTCTTGCTTCTAACCTTCCATAAAAGAATAAATTAGACATAACACAAATGTCACTTTTTCAATACAGTGGACCAAAAAAATATTTTAATGGGTCACAAAATTCAAATTATTTCACTAATCATTATCCTGCCAAATATAAAGAGGAATTTATGACTAATCAGAGAATCTTAAAAAGTCAAAATTTGATGTAATTCTCAGTTTAGCCACTAATTTGGCACAAGTAAAGAAGAAAAAGGATAAGTCAAACTATGCATTAATTGTGTGCATTAGTCGTTCAGTTGTGTCTGACTCTTTGCGACCCCATGAACCTCTGCTCCTCTGTCCATGGAATTCTCCAGGCAAGAATACTGGTGTGGGTTGCCACGACCTCCCCCAGGGGATCTTCCCAACCCAGGGATCAAACCAGGGTCTCCTGCATTGCAGGCAGTCAGAGCCACCAAGTTTTTCACCCATAAATGTGGAGAGTAACTTATTTCCATCCTGTATGCTAATTTATTTTCTATTTGCTAGAGTAGCAGGCGAAAGGCACTAAAGGTAAAATGGTATCGTTTTTCTCAAGTTACCAAAAAGTCAGAGAATAAAGATGTGGGTCCACCAGTACTGAGTGTTTGCTGAAATGTAAGTTACACTGCACTGTACAAACAACACAGACACTTGCACTCACCAAACAGAACTAGAGAAATGCATAAAACCCACAATGAACCTTATTCTTTTAAAGGCCATTCGACTGTCAGACTCTCTATAACAGACTTTTCTCTATCACAGTAGATGTCCTTTTCTAATTACCCTTTTTAAAGAAATAAACTTTCAAGAGTCTCTGCACAGTTTCTCAGTCCTTCATCAAGCACTTTTTTGACCAACGAAGAGCCACAAAGTCGTGATGGTCCCAGAGATGATGCAAATAGTGAAACATGACGAGGTGTTGAGAACCCTGATGAGGCTGCAGAGAACACACCCTTCTCAAAGCAGGGGGAGGACACATCCCAGAGCAGCCCCAAAATGGCACCAACAGAGGGGTGCTCAGGGATAGCACCCAGAATTCTGTGTCCAGAGGATGCTGTTGAGACAACTGACCACAATGTCCAGGCTGATCAGACGCACCTGCCAGGCCAGCTCAAGGCCAGAGAAGAAGATGACCACCAGGTGGGCCTGGGCACAGAGGGGAGGGGCAGGAGACCACAGTCAGGGAATAAGGAAATGCCACAGGCCTGGTTGTTTTAGTGTTTTTACCATTTGTAGTTGAACAATTTTATTTGCATTAAAAACACTCTTAAATTTTGACCTGGTTCAGAAAAGTATGTAATGTGGGTTTATTAGCATTGCTGGACCGTTTAAAAGTAAGCATGTGATAAAGAGGTGACATTTAGGGATAATAAACGAGTCTGTTTTCTCAGCAAGTAGAGGGTTAGCACATATCAGATGGACAAGTAGAAAGAGATCAGTGAAACCAAGGAAATTTCACAGTTTACAGATGAAGAGGTAGGGTTAAGCGGCAAAAAAGACAAGCAGAGGCAAGAGAGAAGAGAGAGCTGAAACTGAGCGGGCGGGGAACAATGGTCTCCAAGCAAAAATCATCAAGATAAAAGGCAAATCCTATCTCCTTTTGCAATAATATAATGCTAAATCATGACTTCAATGAGGTCTTGTCAAGTTTAAAACCCCAAACTTGTGCATAATAATATTTCCTAAGAAAACTAAAATTTGCAATTGTGTGTAACAAACCCTTAGCTTACACAGAAGAAATTCAGTGTTTGTCCTTGGTTATTTTTTCTGTTTTGTTTTGAGGTGATGGTCCTAAGTTACTCATCTACGATAAGAGAACTAATTGTACAAAAAATATACAAAAGCATCTTCCTACATGTTCAACAGGCCTACATGCAACTTAATTAAAACTCAGTCACATCTGAGAAACTTTCCCCTTGCAGGAGGAAGCAGGAGTAGTGGAATACTTGCAACAGCTTCGGAATCAGCTGCAATTCTTCCGCACTTTCATAATTTTCCCAAGTCCAATCTGCCCAGCCATCAGGGAGCACAGCAGAGTAAGGGAGAGCCAAGCAGCGTGGTGAGGAGCTCGGGGGTCAGACCCACGAGTCCTGGCTTTACACTCACTGCCTGGTGACTCTGCTTCCAATTTCCTTACAGGGAAACAGGGATTATAAAAGGGGTCATGAAAGTAACCCTCCATGGGCTACAGTGAGGATCAAAGGAGATGTGTTTGCTGCATGATTTTTCACTCAAGTTGTCTTTTTTAATTGTGAATAATATTTTATTTACTCATGTTTGTTTACAACTGAAGCTCTGGAAATTCAAAATTTATATCCTTGCCCATAAGCTTCTTATAGACACCAGAAAAACCTTGGGTTCCACACTGTTCTGCTGTGCTTTACAAGCTGCCTGCCATCCGGCTTCATGCGGATTTTCCTGCCCACAATCTCACTTGGGAAAACCAAGTCCTCCAGGATGGTGTCGTGCACAGCTACCAGCGTGCAGCTCCTGGGAAGTTTTTGCTTGTTTTTTGTACAGCTTTTTTGAGTTTGCTTAGGCAGAATTCTCGTCTGAGCCTAAAGACAATGTGCTTCCCACTGAACTTCTTCTCCAGCTCACATACCAGCAGGATCTGGATTTTCTGGAGAGATTTCAGTTGAAGAACAAGACTAGAGATTATGATAGCTTTCTGACCACCACCAACTTCAATTTCCTTGGCAGCCATGACGTTCAGCTTCTGCAGCTGGGCCCTGAGGTCCAAGTTCATCTCCAGCTCCAGGAGGGCCTGGGAGATGCCCAACTCGAACTCAGGGGGCTTCTCGCCACTGGGCTTCACAATCCTGCTGGACCTGAACATGGCCTGGTCCCTGCCGCTGTGGCCAACACTTCAGTCAGACTGTAATCCTCACTATCATCCAGGCCTCAATTTATTACACTTAGATGCTTTGGCTGCTGCTTTTCCCTCCTGTTAATATTCACCAGTTTCTTCCCTTGACTGTCAGGAAGAAACTTAAACTTCTTTCCTATCTTTTTTATACTATCACATATAATATTTAATCTTGAAATAGAATTTAGATGTCTTTGAATAACCTGATGATTTGGAAGGTTATACCTATATCTACATTCTTAGGACGTTTTCACCGTGCCAAACTCCAGCTGCAAACACTGGAGGTTTCAATGGAACCCAGCTGTGCCAAGCTGCATGTCCAACATGGTAGCCACCAGCCAACTGTGGCCACTGGGCACTTGAAATGCAGCTTAGTCAGAATTAAGACATTCTATGAGTGTAAAGTCTGCACTGGATTTCCAGGACTTACTATGAAAAAATAATGTAAAACATTTCATTAATAAATTTTCATACCAATTACATGTTGAAGTGAGTTAAATAAGATATTACTAAAATCAATGAGGCTGAAGTAATCTAAAGTTACACATGTGGCTCATACCTGTGCTGCTTACTGCTTCTCCTGAGCAGCATGGTCGCAGAGAGTGGACACGGACCCGAGGCCGCCAAGGTCCTCCCGTGAGGACTGGCTCCACCTGGAGAAACGCCAGCTGCCAAGTTACGCCAGACTCTGCTGGTCATACTCGGAATACAAGCTGCAACTCCAGCTGACTGTTAATATACCTGTTTTCACAGCACTGTGCTTGAGAATCAAGGTTCCAAACTTGAGACACAGTTCTCCATTTCTACGTTCGGGAAGCATCATGAATTCTGATTAGCTTGGAGGTGGCGTGAATCTTCGGGGGTCAAGGGTAACACATTTCTGTCTGGGAGTCTTTGGGCTTCATGGTCCACCTCTACACTGCTGAGTCCTGCCCAGGCCACAGGTGCAAGGCCTTGTACCAAGATCCACAGAAGCAGAGCTCAGAACCAAGGTCACTCTGAAGCTAACTTGGCCTCTTTGCTACCATTGCCAAAAGCGCCTGATCACCACTAACAAGCTGTCTGACTCCAAATTACGCAAAGATGTCCACTCCACTAAACAACCTATAGCACCCCAACCAATCACCTAATGCCAACCTTCCAGCAGGAATTTTCTTTTTCTTATGGCTATAAAAATTGGCTACTGACTCACAGAAACTGTCGACTCTCCCTGGCCTGTCAGGAGTTGCCGGCCCACTGCACTCGAAGTGCCCACTTTATCTCTGCTCTTTGTTCTTAATAAATTCACTCTTTTTTGCAGTTCTCTGTGTCTGGAAATTCTTTTCCAACCTGCACTCAGACTGCCTCAACAGACACTTAATCACAACTCTCCACTCTCCTCTCATCTGTAAGAAGCTATCCTGGGGTAGGTATGAGTCCCAGTGACCACAGGACTGGGGCCCAGGCTGGACAGAACCCACCTCCCAACCTCAGAAAGTACCTCCATGCCCTTCCTCCTCACCGACAGACAAACTCTGAGGGTCATAAACAGTAACACATAAAACACATTTCCTTTCTGTGTCAACTATTTACCAGTAGTCTTGAAAGAGGTTAACACTGTTTACTCCTTTCCATCTGGCAGCTATAGGGTAACATAATTTAAAAACTGATATCAAATAATAAAGCAGTGAAGAAAGCATCACAAGTAATCAAAACTGACCTCTGCATTAAGGAAACATATTTCTGTTTAAATTAAAAAGTAAGCTGATATATCTTTCAAAATGAACTGTAATTTCCTATATCATTCTATAAAAGTATACCAAGTTCCAATACAACCTTTTCACAGAAACTCAGGTGTAATCATAGCACAAATGGAAAAACAGTTTTGAAAAGAGCAAACCAAGGTTTTGTGTATCACCCATATATCCACTTTTGCAATCACAATTCTATCCACTTTGGACATTAAAAAAAAATACTCTGACTGCTTAAGCTAGGCTACTCAGACATTCAGAAAGCACAGTCCCGTCTGGCTGGATTTCAGCAGTGTGCAGGAAATCAGGGAACTACAGCTACAATGTATCATTTCCTGCTGTGAGAGTATCACAGAAAAATTCACTCAACAGCTGTCACCACTGCAATTGAAGGAGTTTCTTTCTACTGCTAAATCCCTTTTAAATGATATCCAACTTATGTTAGCCCAGGTGATTTTGCCTGCAGTTACTCCAATGAGAACAAAATCAATAAAATTCTATTATAAATTGAATGTAAATTATTTTTCCATAAGCACAAAGTTTACTCCATTTTGCATAAAAAAAAAAATTCTCTCCAAAAAACTACCGGCAGACAATATGAAGGATAATGATGTATATTTCCTTACAACTAAGAGACAAGAGGCACACAAACCCAATAAAAACCCAGGCTGACATGGGTTTCCACATCAGGTGAGGACTACAAACAGCACAATCACTACTCTTTCTTGTTTCAAGATGGCCTCATCTTTTCCCATGTGGTCCATATTTTCCTATTTATTCCAATTTATAAGCTGCAACAGTCCAATGAACTGCAAGAGTGCTGACATGCATTTCATTTTTCTATCAAAAATATCTGTACCTCACAATTGTCCAAAGTCATGGAACTGCACCCTTAAAATGAGTGCATTTCATTGTATGTAAATTATACTTTAATAAAATTGATTTGAAACAAAATATACACATACATCCCTATAAGATAGTAGCTCTACAACACTACATAGGTGATTTCACCACATACACTTAAAGCCCCCCCAAAAGATCTCTACTTTCATGACTACGTTTTTTCATATTCCTTTACATTCTTGGCATATTCTGTAAGTACAATGACTCCCTAAGTAGAGGCTGTTTTGACTGGACTTTGACCCAGGATGGTCAAATGATTACAATAAAGAAAAGAGAGAATGGACTGAGAGACTGGTTATGAAAAGCTGAGGATGGGTGGGCATGAAATAAAGCTCTAATACCCAGCAGAACTAAGACACTGAATGGACGGTCATTGTCTCATTTCCCCGTAATTCAGAGGGCGAGACGCTTCTGAGATGGGCTGTCACAGCTGAGGCACCACTACAACGCCCCCTCACAGCTGTTCCCTAATAACAGAAAACCAGGAACACGAGATTGGGGTTTGGTGGGGTTTTGGAGGAAGAGGAGATGAAGGGGACAGCTGATGAGGGTGATTATGACAAGTCACATCCAGAGACCCCGTCACACACTTCCTGCACACTTCTTTGCTCTTGCACAGCCACTACCAATGGCTCATCATGTTAAGGCTTTCATTTCACAGATCAAAATAGCAAGGTTCATAACAGGTTTGGTTTTATTCTGTTTCTAAATAGTCTTCAACAATTGTATATGTCACTGGAGGAAAAAAATGGGGGTCTTTCTAAAATCACACAGAGAAAAAGAAAGGACTCTCCCCAGTTAGCTACTGATTCCGAGAAAGAGTCCCAAGTCTCAAAACAAAAGGCAAAACCAGCACTGAATTTCTACAAAGTCCAAAGAGTGTTTCTTTACTTAGTGTTTCCAAGAGCTTTTCCTTGGAATTGACAAAATTCAGTCTCAACATTTAGTAGCTTAAAACCTGAAAGGGTGTTCTCCCAGCACTGGCTCATCCAGGAGTCTCCCTGAGGTGCAGCCGTGCTGCAGTAACGGGGAGAGAGGAAAACAGGAGGACACACAGACACCTTGCTCCCATGGAGCACACACCCCAGACAAACACCAAATTCAAACGAACACGTAAAAATTTCATTTCAGCCAGCAACACTGCTGCGAGGCAAACAGAGCTGAGAGCATCACAGAGGCACGGGAAGGCGGGCTGGTGACCAGGAGGGGCCCCTCATGAGGCTGAGGACCCAGTTATGCCCTATGACCGAGGTCCCCAGGGGCCTCCTGTGGACGGTCTGCCTGCTGCCCACCGAGGACCACAGCAGCTCAACTACAAACGGGCTTCTTATTCGCTTTGTATTACCTTTTTAGAGCTACTTTGTACACAGTAGCTACAAACAGCTGAGAGGGCACCCTTCTTCACCTTTGGTGAATCTGGGCCGTCTGGCTCACCTCAGCCTAATCTATCAAATTTAGTTTTGTTTTTACTGTGAATTGGGTCCAGTTGCCAGGACACAAACATGTAGACTTGCAAAATTTCCACAGGTCACATGTGGCATCAGGCAGCTCATAAAGATCCAGGAAGGACCCCAGTTCACCGGCTGGGCAGCCTGAACACCCCCTGACCACGCTCCTCTTGCAACACCAGCACGGTGGGAGGGGGTAAGTGGGGGCAGCTCCAGGGCAATGGGACCACCCTACACATGGGGGTGCGGGGCTGCTAAGGAGCAGTGCCTCAGACCCTCAGACGGCTCCGAGCCCCAAAACCATGGGCCCACCCTACACCTGGGGGTGTGAGGCTGGTGTGGGGCTGCTGCGGAGCAGTGCCTCAGACCCTCACATGGCCCCGAGCCCCAGAACCATGGGCACAGCCATCGTAGACTGAGAAATCCAAATCTATTCATCTAAAAACCATTATTACACTTTTTTAAATAATGATTATCTAAACACATTTCAAGTATGACAGAGAAACGTGCTGTCCAACCCAATAAACATCACTTACGACCAACTACGTAAATTTAAATGAATTAAAATAAAAACACCAGAGCTATACTTCAAGCACTCAACAGCCTAAGCAGCTGCTGGCTACTGGGTTGAGTGGTGCAGGTACAGAACACTTCCATCATCAAAGAAAGTTCCACTGCAAAGCTCTTTAGCTGCTAATATATCACAGTAACTACCACAACGTTTTCTCAGGCTTCAAAGGAAAACTGTTTCCCATAGTACCATCACCATTTTGTATTTTGTTAGGGCTTTATGCCTAACACAGTGTAAAATAATTTTCTTTGTTACTCAACTATAGGACAATCAATATTTTAAAGAAACTCAAAGAGTAAAGAATGAGAAATTTAATAACTACAGGCAATGAAACTACTTGAAAAACATAAATAATCATAAACTTTGCTTTCCAGGAAGACTGACAGCATCCACACTCCATAAATGCCTAAGAAACCCTGGACTCGGGGGGTGAATGGAAACGGGACCCTCTGGCTGGGAACAAGCTGCATGGACTCGGCACCGCGGGGGCCGTGACCCCACAGAGCCAAGCGTTCTCCGACGCTGACAGCCGCGTAACTCACTGTGACTACTTCAGTCAAGACTCTCTTTTCTGACCAACAATCACTTCTGTAAGGTCAGACATAAATACGTATCCCTAGAACCTAACATCATATCTGGCACCAAGCAGTCCCCGTAATGTGTGTTAAATCAACGATAAACAAAACTAACTCTTCAGATGCTAAAAGATTTGTGACCCTGCATCGACTCCCAAGTTACAGCCAATACATACAATCTCATTACAAAGTCTACTATTTACAAAGGTATTTATTCGCCTTGGCTGGATGGCCAGTCGAACAAGCAAGGAGAGATTTTCCTATCTTGTTTCTATATCACTGAAAAGAAAATCAGTACTTTACAGCATACAAGCGCAGCCAAGAGGAGCTACCGCATGCCCGAGGTCAGGGGCGGCAGCTGCACTTTGCTGGAGCAGCTGTGAGAGATACCCCACATCCAAGGTAAGAGAAAACCAAGTAAGACGGTAGGCACTGAGAGAGGGCATCAGAGGGCAGATAGATTGAAACCACCATCACAGACAACTAACAATCTGATCACACGGACCACAGCCTTGTCTAACTCAATGAAACTAAACCATGCCATGTGGGGTCACCCAATACAGACGGATCACGGTGGAGAGGTCTGACAGAATGTGGTCCACTGGGGAAGGGAATGGCAAACCACTTCGGTATTCTTGCCTTGAGAACCCCATGAATAGTATGAAAAGGCAAAAAGATAGGACACTGAAAGATGAACTCCCCAGGTCGGTAGGTGCCCAATATGCTACTGGAGATCAGTGGAGAAATAACTCCAGAAAGAATGATGGGATGGAGCCAAAGTAAAAACAATACCCAGCTGTGGATGTGACTGGTGATAGAAGCAACGTTTGATGCTGTAAAGAGCAACATTGCATAGGAACTTGGAATGTCAGGTACATGAATCAAGGCAAATTGGAAGCGATCAAACAGGAGATGACAAGAGTGAATGTCGACATTCTAGGAATCAGCAAACTAAGATGGACTGGAATGGGTGAGTTTAATTCAGATGACCATTATGTCTACTACTGTGGGCAGGAATCCTTTAGAAGAAATGGAGTAGCCATCATGGTCAACAAAAGGGTCCGAATTGCAGAAGCAGAATATATTAAGAAGAGGTGGCAAGAATACACAGAACAACTGTACAAAAAAGATCTTCACGACCCAGATAATCACGATGGTGTGATCAGTCACCTACAGCCAGACATCCTGGAATGTGAAGTTAAGTGGACCTTAGGAAGCATCACTACGAACAAAGCTAGTGGAGGTGATGGAATTCCAGTTGAGCTATTTCAAATCCTGAAATTTGATGCTGTGAAAGTGCTACACTCGATATGCCAGCAAATCTGGAAAACTCAGCAGTGGCCACAGGACTGGAAAAGGTCAGTTTTCATTCCAATCCCAAAGAAAGGCAATGCCAAAGAATGCTCAAACTACCGCACAATTGCACTCATCTCACACGCTAGTAAAGTAATGCTCAAAATTGTCCAAGCCAGGCTTCAGCAATACGTGAACTGTGAACTTCCAGATGTTCAAGCTGGTTTTAGAAAAGGCAGAGGAACCAGAGATCAAATTGCCAACATCCGCTGAATCATCAAAAAAGCAAGAGAGTTCCAGAAAAACATCTATTTCTGCTTTATTGACTATGCCAAAGCCTTTGACTGTGTGGATTACAATAAACTGTGGAAAATTCTGAAAGAGATGGGAATACCAGAACACCTGACCTGCCTCTTGAGAAACCTGTATGCAGGTCAGGAAGCAACAATTAGAACTGGACATGGAACGACAGACTGGTTCCAAATAGAAAAAGGAGTATGTCAAGGCTATATATTGTCACCCTGCTTATTTAACTTATACGCAGAGTACGTAAGTTAAATATGCCAGGAGAAATATCAATAACCTCAGATATGCAGATGACACCACCCTTATGGCAGAAAGTGAAGAAGAACTAAATAAAGAGCCTCGTGATGAAAGTAAAAGAGGAGAGTGAAAAAGTTGGCTTAAAACTCAACATTCAGAAAACTAAGATCATGCCATCTGGTCCCATCACTTCATGGCAAACAGATGAGGAAACAGTGGAAACAGTGGCTGACTTTATTTTGGGGGGGCTCCAAAATCACTGCAGATGGTGATTGCAGCCATGAAATTAAAAGACACTTACTCCTTGGAAGGAAAGTTATTGACCAACCTAGTCAGCATATTAAAAAGCAGAGACATTACTTTGTCAGCAAAGGTCCATCTAGTCAAGGCTATGGTTTTTCCAGTGGTCACGTATGGATGTGAAAGTTGGACTGTAAAGAAAGCAGAGTGCAGAAGAATTGATGTTTTTGAACTGTGGTGTTGTCGAAGACTCTTGAGAGTCCCCTGGACTGCAAAGAGATCCAACCAGTCCATCCTAAAGGAGATCAGTCCTGGGTGTTCATTGGAAGGACTGATGTTGAAGCTGAAACTCCAATACTTTGGCCATCTGATGCAAAGAGCTGACTCACTGGAAAAGACTCTGACGCTGGGAAAGATTGAGGGCAGGAGGAGAAGGGGACGACAGAGGATAAGACGGTTGGATGGCATCACCGACTCAATGGACATGGGTTTGGGTGTACTCCGGGAGTTGGTGATGGACAGGGAGGCCTGGCATGCTGTGGTTCATGGGGTTGCAAAAAGTTGGACACAACTGAGCAACTGAACTGAACTGAACTTTATATTCTTATAAAAATCACTGTTAACCGTATTTTCAACTTTCCAGCATGTTAAGCTAACAAAGTGACCTAACTATAAAACCCCAGGGTAATTCAGTATTGTATATAAATGAAGTGGTTTACTTGTAAAACTGATGAAAACGAATGATATTAAAAGCCTTCTTCAAGAGAAAACCCTCACTGTAATAGGCAGATCAATGGCTTCCAAAGATGTTCACCCATGAATACGTTAGGTTATATAGCAAAAAGGCCACTGAAGATGTAATTAAGATGAAGGACAGTGAGGTGCGGTGATTCTCCTGGGTATCCATGTGGACAGTCCAACCACATGAGCCTGTAAAGCAGAAAGCTTTCTCAGAGAGGAGGCTGATATGCAGCCAAATAAGTCACACTTGAGAAATGAGAAGGACTGGGGCGCTGCTGCTGGCTGAGAGGAGACCACGCAAGGACCACAGAGAGGCCACTGGGGCGCAGGGCAGCAGGGGCAGGAAAGCGGCCCTGGCTGACAGCCTGCAAGGGAGGGAGGACCTCAGTCCCACCTCCACAAGGCACTAAATCTGGCCAGCAACACAAATAAGCTTAGCAGCAGATTCTGCCCCAGAGCCTCCAATAGGAGCCATGCTCACATCTCGATTTTAGCCTGGGGAAGCCCACGTCACATTTCTGACCTGTATGATAAAAGTAAGTGCTGTTTTGATCCATTCAATTTCTGATAATTTGTTACGGCTACAATAAAATTTTCTAATCCAGACGCACTGTAAGGTTTAAAATTCATCATCCTGAATTCTGCCTTCGTCAAGTGACTGGTTCCCTTGTTAGGAGCGTGGCCACTCTCTCGCCTCTCCTGCCCCAGGAAGGCGGCGCGGTCTGCCGGCCCTGCTCTCGGCCCTGCCCGCTGCTGGGCGACACCTCCCTCCTCATGGGTCAGCGCAGCACCGCTTCTCGGCCAGGGCCCTCACCTGGCCACAGATGCCGCTCAGAGTCTGCAGTTTTTCTTTACAGGTTTAGTCAACAAAAAAAGCCTAAATATCCAGTAAAATGGGAATGGTGACGTAAATATAGATATATATATCCTCAACTAAATACTACAAATCACTTAAAATTAGAGCCATGAAAATTAATCTTCTCCTTTATCATATAGGAATGATATATTAAATGAAAAAGAATGTTTTTGAAGTTTAACCATTTAAATTATTATTACCTAAAAATATGCACAGAGATCACAACAATTACAACAAAAACCTAGCAGCAGTTATATTAGTGAGGCGGAATTTGTTTCTATTTTTCCAAATTTTATTGGGTTGGCCAAAAATTTCCTTCAGTTTTTAAGTAAAAATAAAGCACATTTTTCATTTTCACCAAGAACTTAATTGAAAAACATAGTCACCATTTTGTTCTACTACCTTCTGCCACAGGCGCTTACACATTACATTCATAAACCTTTTGAATGAAATTAAACACACTCAAATGAAATCAAAATGTAAATTTCTTGAGAACAGAAATTGTGTCTTATTTTTTTATTCCAAGCACAATATAGGCACTCAGTTCCTGATGGATGCCACTAATGAAGAGCTTGCATTTCCATAAGAGACTGAAGCAAAATGCTTCCCTGTGATTAATTTAACTTTTAACTATAGAACTAAGTTCAGCTAAGAAAATCCGGGCACAATGCCTCTACATTCTCAGAATTATATATATTGTTAAGCAATATCCTAAATTAGTAGGTTGGCAAAATGTTATAATAATTCTCTTTCAATGTCTAAATCTTGTAAAATGACTTGAGAATTTCTCTATCATTTTTACAGGTTTTGGTGTCATCTATCATATTAGTTTTATTGACAAACTTAATTAAAATGCTACTCATCATTCCTCTTTGATCATTAAAGGCACTAAACAAAATAAGATCTAATAATGATTTCAATTTCAACCTCCTAATGTTCTTCCCCTCTAGGTTATATTTAAACTATACAGTTCATACAAATCAATGATGATTATTTTTTCTAACAAGATTATCATTAGCACCTTTCAAACTAAACAGTACTCTTTTCTATTTTGACCTAAGCAAAAAGAAGGTAAGAGAAAAACATATTTAAACAGCCAAAAGAGACAATTCAGTATGCCTGAAAGACTTTCCCAAGGTTACTTTGTATAATAGGAAGTGTGAACTATGCACATCAGCTACCACCCTACATACAGATGACTCTGACATGGTAATAAAACAAGAAACCATTTGATTTAATAATAATAAAAACAGCAACATCGGTTGGTGCATATTACATGTAGCATCCAGCCCTGGTTACCTAGCAACCAGCCATGAGTAAATTCCACAGAGAATGAAAGCCCTGAATGAATGTACAGTTTGTGCAAGTTTCAAGGACTCAAGAAGTGTCAGTAGTTAATCTAAATTCTTGTTGACAATGATCACACTGGGGTAGAGGAAGAAGAATCCATCATTATTGCACAGGACTGAGCACTGACTGGAGGTAAGATCCAAGCCTTTAGGTCTATGTCTTCTGAATTAGTGGTTTTATAGGAGAAAGAACTGTAGTAATACGATTTATAAATTATATAAATGATAAAAACTTTATGCAACAAAAGGAAAAAAAGCAACAAAACAGGACTTCTTTGGTGGTGCAGTGGTAAGAATCCACCTACCAAGGCAGGGGACACGGTTCATTCACTGGTCCGGGAAGATCCTACATGCCACGGGGCTACTAAGCCCCTGCTCCGCAACCACTGAGCCCACACTCGAGGGCCTGAGAGCTGCAGCTTCTGAAGCCCAAGCACCCGAGAGCCTGTGCGTGGTGACAGGAGACGCCACGGCGATGAGAAGGCCTCACACCCCTACAAAGGGCAGACCCTACTCACCTCGACCAAGACGAAGCCCACGCAAAGCAACAAAGAGCTAGTGCAGTTATCAATAAACGAAAAAAGGGTTTTTAAAAATGTCACTGGCATAATATATATTCATTCATTCAACAAAACACGTAAGGAAGCTATCATGAAAGGCACTCCACAGCTCTCACACTTTACTGGAGAAATCAGATGAAGAAGCAAGCGATGACGACAGCACAGGTCCTGTGACACAGGAGCCGCTGGTGATTACAGGAGCGCACGGAGAAACACGAATGGACACTCGGCAGGAGCAGGGTGAGAACCAGGAGATATGGAAGAGCTCATCAGAGGAGGCAAACGAAGACAAGCGGTCTTTAGTCAGGTCACAGAAGTAGCGGAGCGGGGAAGAGCAGTCCCCGCAGGGGGCGAGCGCAGGCCTGGCACTCGGGAGGGGCCCTAGGGGCCCCAATGGCAGAAGTCAGGGCGTCAGTACTGAGACAAAGTCCAGAGTCAGGCCGGCTCCTTCCAGAAGGACCTCGTATGCCAGGCCGAGGTGTTCTCACCTCATCCCATGGGAAACTGGGGAGACAGAATCCTTTTAAACTGACAAGTAACAGAATCCCTGCAGCGATGATGTGAAATGGTACAGAGAGGGCAAAGCCGGCACAGATAAATGGCCACCAGAGGGAGACACTGGGGTTGGGCTGGGGATGGGAAGAGCTCGCTAACACAGAGCTCTCAAGAAGGTTAACAACTGTGCAGTATTCACGCTGCTCCCAGTCCCTCAAGAAATGTTAGCCTGGACCCCACCCTCCCCACTGCAGAGAAGGCAGGAGAGGAGGAAAAGAGGGACTGGGGAGGCAGGGGGAAGGATGCGCAATACTGAAAGATACTGGAAATAAACTCCAGGCCAATTTCTGACCAAGCAGTGGCACTTTAGGTTTCAGAAGAATAATAAGAAACCATAAAGGCAAACGCTGAACATGCTTAGCTACATAAAACTTGAAAATTTAGGTACGCTAGATAAGGCAACATAATAAAAAAAATTCCAGAAAAAAATGTTTGTAACAAAAACAACGAAGAGTTACTATCCTTTATGTCTAAAGTGCATGCTCATTTGCTCAGTCCTGTCTGACTCTTTGTTGATCCTATATACTGTAGTCCACAGGGCTTCTCTGTTCATGGGGATTCTCCAGGCAAGAATACTGGAGGAGGTTGCCATTTCCTCCTCCAGGGGATCTTCCCAGCCCAGGGATCAAACCCATCCATGTCTCCTGTGTTTCCTGCATTACAGAGAGATTCTTTACCCGCTGAGACACCAGGGAAGCTGATATTTGTATCTAAAGTACACAAGATCAAATAAAACCAAGAAATGTTATCAATAAATGGGCAAAGATACAGAGAATTAAAACTACCTTAAAATAAAATGGATAATTAAAATGTTTTAAAATCACTCTTAATACAGTCAATGCAAGGTACCTGATACCAACAGTATCTCTATGGTAAACCTATTAAATTAGCAACTGTTCTCACTGTCTCATCTGTTCAGGGCACAGCAACATGGAGGATCTTGCACAATATGAGAGCGTAAGTAGAATAAGGTTTTTGAAAAAGAAATACATACACTTAAATCTTTAAAATGATTCATATGCTTTGACAAATTCCACTTTTGAAAACCTATGTAAGGAAACGATCAAAAATACAGATCAAGGTTTACATACAGCATTTTTTGTACTAGTGAAAAGAATGAAAAGTGGTCTAAATACTCCGCAATAAACGATAAATATACTGTAGGATAACTGCTAGGGAGCATTTACCAGGAGGCTTCCTGTGAGCTGTTTTTTGATCTGTCATGATTCCTCTGTTCCTTATTAATCCTTGAATAGTCAAGGATTACGAGGAGCTGGCAAGCCGCTCCTGGGGACTGAGGAATGCATGCATTTCCTTCGTTAGCTTTTCCATACGGTGAAATGTAACTATTTACGCCCTCTTCCTTTCTGATATGGAAAGTGATTATTTACAACCCTCTCTGACATGAATTCTAGCCATATGTTTCCTTGATAATTTGTAAGATTTTTGATCCTTATCTTTCATGAAAAAGCTACCTTGTAAGACAGTATATATACCCACACTATGTTGAATAAAATACTCTTGTTCCATCAGAGCTTGGGTCCCCGTGTCTTTCTTCCTCTCTCTCTCTCCTTCAGGCTAATTCTTTGGAGCACAGAGGCCCGCTGTGCTTACTTACTTACCCGGGCTTTCAAGACCTCCTCGAGAGGGCGCCCTGAGCCTACGTAAGCGGTGCAAACCCTTTGTCTTAGGGTTTTATTGGTTCTCTGCGTAAACCAGGGAACATCAGCCTCTTTCTTTCTTTTACTTTCTTATCGTCGACTCCATACCACCAGCTTCCAGTCCGTTAAAGGACCTCAACAGATAACCACACAAGAAAATAAAATTCAGCTTTTGGAGAGATTTAAATAACAGAAAAAATGAAAAAAATAGCTAATCATATAAAAGTATAGTGATGACAGGCTTTTCTTCCTCCTTTTCTGTATTTTCCAAGTTGGCTTTTTAAATAATGAGGATATTTTTTTTTCAATTTAGAAAACAAACAAAACTTATTTCAACTATGCTCAATAAAATATATGCAGGCTCCTAAAGTCTGCCTTAATCTCACAGTTAAGAAATGGCTCATTCCCTTTGAAATCTTTCTCAAGTCAGTCATCGCTACTCATTTTAACCTCAAAGCCAGTTCTACACACTTTTATTCAATTAAAAGAACTGTCTATCGTACTCTGCAGTCAAGGGTAACAAGCACATGGCACCAAGAACTTAAACCACAGAATTAAAGGGGGAGAGAAAGAAAAGAGAAAACCTTCGTAAAGTTCCGAGCCCTGAAGGGCGCTTCACCCACAGTGGTGCTTTACCCACTGTGCTGGAGGGGAACTTATAAGCACGACAGGGTGGCCTTTGTGTTACCTGAGGTGGTTGAGCAGAGGCTGGAGTCTCTCGTCGGACTGAACGGCAGGCAAGGACCTGGCTGTTAACTGAAAGCAAAGAAGTGGGTGAATAACCACACCAAAGGCCTCAGACTGAACTTATTTGAATAATAAATGCAAAACAGGGACAACAGAATGGAAGGAGAGGATGTTTCTAAAATTGAAGGACACTGTTCTAATTTTTAAATCAAAAAATTCTAAGGAAAGCTGATCTCTCCTTTCATTAAAGTTGACCATATGACCAGAGGTTTACAGAGTCAATCTTACATATGTCCTTGAGTCTGGAAGTAAACAAAAAGGGGGCAAAACAAGGAGTAAGAGGGCGGTATCCACCTAGGTTCATGAAAAAGCCTCTGGTCACAAAAATATTGGAAATACAGTATACTAATGCATATATATGGAATTTGAAAGATGGTAATGATAACCCTATATACGAGACAGAATAAGAGACACAGATGCATAGAACAGTCTTATGGACTCTGAGGGAGAAAGTGAGGGTGGGACGTTCTGGGAGAATAGCATTGAAATATGTATATTATCATATGTGAAACAGAACACCATTCCAGGTTCGATGCATGAGACAAATGCTCAGGGCTGGGGCAATGGGATGACCCAGAGGGATGGGATGGGGAGGGAGGCGGGAGGGGGGTTCAGCATGGGGAACACATGTAAACCCATGGCTGATTCATGTCAACGTATGGCAAAAACCACTACAATATTATAAAGTAATTAGCCCCCAACTAAAATAAATAAATTTATTAAAAATATATATATATATTATCTTTGAAAATAAAAATGGAAAAACTTCTAAATTTATAGCAACCAATTATGTAGCACTGAATCCTAGGATGATGAAGAAATTAGGGAGAGAGACTTTCATTTATAGCTCAGTCACTGTGAAACTGGTTACAGGCAGCACTATATGCACACATAGACACACACATATTCATTCCTTCATTTTGACAACCATGTTACTATAAAAAAAACCAAGAATATCTTATAAACATACTAAGGCAATTCACACATCTCATACTTTAGCAAAGTAATGCTCAAAATTCTCCAAGCCAGGCTTCAACAATACGCGCACCGTGAACTTCCAGATGTTCAAGATGGATTTTAAAAAGGCAGAGGAACCAGAGATCAAATTGCCAACATCCGCTGGATCACTGAAAAAGCAAGAGAATTCCAGAAAAACATCTATTTCTGCTTTACTGACTATGCCAAAGCCTTTGACTGTGTGGATAACAACAAACTGTGGGAAATTCTTCAAGAGATGGGAATACCAGACCACCTGACCTGCCTTCTAAGAGATCTGTATGCAGGTCAGGAAGTAACAGTTAGAACTGGACATGGAACAACAGGCTCATTCCAAATCAGGAAAGGAGTACGTCAAGTCTGTATATTGTCATCCTGCTTATTTAACTTATATGCAGAATACATCATGAGAAACGCTGCACTGAATGAAGCACAAGCTGGAATCAAGTTTACCAGGAGAAATATCAATAACCTCAGACATGTAGATGACACCACCCTTATGGCAGAAAGTGAAGAAGAACTAAAGACCTTCTTGATGAAAGTGAAAGAGGAGAGTGAAAAAGTTGGCTTAAAGCTCAACATTCAGAAAACGAAGATCACGGCATCTGGTCCCATCACTTCATGGCAAATAGATGGGGAAATAACGGAAACAATGGAAGACTTTATTTGGGGGGCCTCCAAAATCACTGTAGATGGTGACTGCAGCCATGAAATTAAAAGACACTTGCTCCTTGGAAGAACAGTTATGATCAACCTAGACATATTAAAAAGCAAAGACATTACTGTGCAAACAAATGTCCATCTAGTCAAAATATGGTTTTTCCAGTAGCCATATACGGATGTGAGAGTTGGACTATGAAGAAAGCCTAGCGCCGAAGAATTGATGCTTTTGAACTGTGGTGTTGGAGAAGACTCTTGAGAGTCCCTTGGACTGCAAGGTGATCAAACCAGTCCATCCTCAAGGAAATCAGTCCTGAATATTCACTGAAAGGACTGATGCTGAAGCTGAAACTCCAATACTTTGGCCACCTGATGTGAAGAACTCTTTGTTAAAGACCCTGATGCTGGGAAAGATAGAAGGCGGGAGGAGAAGGGGATGACAGAGGAGGAGATGATTGGATGGCATCACTGACTCGATGAACATGAGTTTGATTAAACTCTGAGAGTTGGTGATGGACAGGGAGGCTTGGCGTCCTGCAGTCCATGGGGTCGAAAAGAGTCAGACACGATTGAGTGACTGAACTGAACTGATCAAGGCAATTCAAAGTATTCAACACTGAAATATGACCCCCAATTGATCTATAAACAAAATGTAAGAGCCAAAGCCTTATCCCTAACTATTGTTTGTCAGGTTGAAAGTGTATCATGGAAATGTGAGCCTCTGATATATTTTAGTGCAATAATATTAACATTATATGTCCCTGTACCTATATTTCTCTCTTTTCTTGAGAAAGTCCTCTTATTCTATAAGATTTTGAACTGAAGACATTTAAAACTTTCAAGGTAATAAGATACTTAAGTCACCTAAATAAACACCGAAAGTAAAAGATTTATTTTGGATTCAACTGTATCAAATATATAGCTCTTGTATTCTACCAATAAATCATCTGACAAATCACAAAAGAGAACCATCTTAAGACAAAAAAGAAACTGAAGGATATCCTCTGGTTTTATACAGGGTATCAGTTCAGTTCAGTCGCTCAGTCATGTCCGAGTCTTTGCAACCCCACAAACCACAGCACGCCAGGCTTCTGTGTCCATCATCAACTCCCGGAGTTTAATCAAACTCATGTCCATTGATTCGGTGATGCCATCCAATCATCTCATCCTCTGTCGTCCCCTTCTCCTCCAGCCTTCAATCTTTCCCAGCATCAGGGTCTTTTCAAATGAGTCAGCTCTTTGCATCAGGTGGCCACAGTACTGGAGTTTCAGCTTCAGCATATATACAGGGTAACCTGTCTCTTTAATCATTTTGTTAATTAAAAGTAATTCATCAATTAATTTTAATTCATTAAACCTAATTTTCAACATTTTATAAATAAAACTAATGCTTTAAAAACATCTAATAAATACTATATTGTGAAAAATGTTGACCAAAATGCAAAATATGAAGTCAATCTCTTTACAAAATGTCATTTCCATTGTTCAAGAGGTTTCATGGTTCACAACTAAAGCTATGCTCTAAAATGGTTAAAATAATTTAGTTAGATATTTCAAAATCGATTTTCTGAAAACAGATGAAGCAGACAGTCTAGGCTTTTTCAGTTGCTCCTGGCAATCCATGTAGCATGATTCCTAATAAACCCATGTTTCCTAAATGAAAGCAAGCAGACAGAAACATCAGCAAAATATTTATAAACATGTCTTCAATCCCTGTAGGAAATATTTCTAAATCATACTCCCATCTCCACCTGAGCCTCAGTTTCCTTTGTCCTAGACTATGGAGACAGCATCTCCACTCGCCATGTTTCTGCCTCCAATTCTTTCCTTCTACACCAAGGCTAGAGTGAAATTTTCAAAATCAAAGTTACCCACTCCCTGAGTTAAAATCACTTAAAATTCCCTCAGGCTAACATCATCACACCTACTCTTTCATCAGATAGCTTCCTAGAAACCTCCCCTTGTGCTGAACTGTCAAGACAAAGCGGAAAACTCCTCAGCGTCTCCACCAGACGCAGCAGGGCAGAGCAGGCAGAGACGGGCCCCAGCTCCAGTTTCCGAAACACAGCCTCAATGATCCGGTCCTCTGCCCACCTCTTACCAACCCCCAAAACCTATGTCCAAGTTTGAATCACTTACAACAGTAATTCCTACAACAAGGATCAATGTTCTGGGTAAAATCATCCTAAGGAAGATTTTTGAGTTTTCCAAAGGTTCTGCTTTCAACTTGTAAAACAATTAACGTTTTTAAAAAGAGCACACATCTCAGATTAGGGTTTTGTCAATGAAACTGAAACCCCAGTGAATGGGAATAATGTCAAAGGTGAGAATAAAATTCCTGCCTTCAAGAATAAACCTAGTCTTGTTTTCAAAATGATAAAATGAGCAACCAAAGATTACCGATTTATTTTAGTATTAAAAATACATCTTAGAAGATTGGTTCAAGCAGAGCAGAAGGACGTGAGCTCATCTTCTCCTGTAAGAACACCAGAATCTCAACTAGCTGTTCAACAACCATCAACAGGAGGACGCTGGAACCCACCAAAAAAAAGATACGCCACTTCCAAGGACAAAGGAGAAGCCACAACAAGATGGTACGCGGGGTGTAATCACAATAAAATCCAATCTCATACCTGCCAGGTGGGCAACCCACAAACTGGAGATCTATAATACCAAACAAACTGTTGCATTGCTGTCAAGGCTTTAGGCCCCACAACAGGCTTCCCAGCCCGGGGATCTGGCAAAAGACTGGGAATCCCCAGTGAATCTGACTATGAAGGCCAATGCGATTTGATTACAGGACTTCACAGGACTGGAGGAAACAGAGACTCCACTCTAGGAAGGCACAAATAAACCCTGTATGCACCAGGACCTAGGGGAAAGGAGCAGGGACCCTACAGGAGACTGAGCCAGACCCTCCTGTAAGAGTCTGAGGGTCTCCTGTGGAGGACGGGTCATCAGTGGCCTGCAAGGGGACGGGGCAGCAGCAGCAGCAGTCCTGGGAGGCATGTGCCGGCCACACGCTGGCCTAAGTCCTCTTGGAGGTCGCCATTAGCCCTACCACAGTGCTTCCCGGCTGGCACTGGTGGTAAAAACCCACCTGCCAAAGCGGGAGAGGAAAGAGACACAGGTTCGATCCCTGGGTTCGGAAGATTCCCTGGAGGAGGGCATGGCAATCCAGTATTCTTGCCTGGAGAATCACATGGACAGAGGAGTCTGATGGGCTGCAGTCCACAGAGTCACAGAGTCAGACATGACTGAAGCAACTTAACACCCACACAAAGCCTACAGACTCCAGGACTGAGTGGCCTCAGGCCAAACAACTAACAGGGAAGGAGCACAGCCCCACCCATCAGCAGACAACTGGATTCTTCACTGAGCATGGCCCTGCTCACCAGAGCAAGTCCCAGTTTTCCCCACAGCTAGTCCTTCCTTCCCATCAGGAAGCTTGCACTAGCCTCTTATACTCATCCACCAGAGGGCAGACAGAAGAAGCAAGAACTACTATCCCACAGCCTCCAAAACCACATTCACAGAAAGCTAACCAAAATGAAAAGAAATGGGACTATGTCCCAGATGAAGGGACAAGAAAAACTCCCAGAAAAAGAACTAAATGAAATGGAGATAGGCAACCTTCCAGAAAAAGAATTCAGAATAATGACAGTGAAGATGATCCAGGATCTCAGAAAAAGAATGAAGGCAAGGATTGAGAAGATGCAAGAAATGTTTACCAAAGACCTACAAAAACTAAAGAACAAACAAACAGAGATGAACAACACACTAGAAGGAATCAACAGCAGAATAACTGAGGCAAAAGAACAGATAAGTGACCTAGAAGACAGAAAGGTGGAAATAACTGCTGCAAAATATAATATGGAAAGAAGTATGAAATAAATGAGGACAGCCTGAGAGACCTCTGGGACCACATTAAACACACCAACATTCACATTATAGGGGTCCCAGAAGGAGAAGAAAGAAAGAAAGGACCTGAGAAAACATTTGAAGACTATAGCTGAAAACTTCCCTAACATGGGAAAAGCAAATAGTCGAGCAAGTCCAGGAAGCATAGAGAGTTCCAGGCAGGATAAACCCAAGGAGGAATACACCAAGACACATAGTAATCAAACTGACAAAAATTGAAGACAGAGATAAAATACTAAAAGCAGTAAGGGAAAAAAGACAAATAACATACAAGAGAAATCCCAGAAGATTATCAGCTGATTTCTCAACAGAAACTCTACAAGCCCAAAAGGAATGGCACAATATACTTCACGTGATGAAGGGAAGAACCTACAACCTAGAACACTCTACCCAGCAAAACTCTCGGTCAGATTTAATGGAGAAATCAAAAGTCTCACAGACAAGCAAGAGTTAAGAGAATTCAGTACCACTAAACCAGTTTTACAACAAACGCTAAAGGAATTACTCTAAGCAGAAAACACAAGAGAAGGAAAAGACCTACAAAAAATAAAGCCAAAACAATTAAGAAAATGGCAATAGCATCGTGCATATCGAAAATTACCTTTAAATGTAAATAGATTAAATGCACCAGCCAAAAGACATACACTGGCTGGGTCTATACAAAAACCAGACCTATATATATGATGTCTACAACAGACCCACCTCAGACCTAGGGATACTTACAGACTGAAAGTATGGGGATAGGAGAAGGTATTCCAAGCAAACAGAATTCATAAGAAAGCTAGAGTAACAATACTCATATAAGACAAAATAGACTTTAAAACAAAGACTGTTATAAGAGACGAAGGACACTACATAATGATCAAGCGTTCAATCCAAGAAGAAGATATAACAGTTATAAACATATATGTACCAACACAGGTGCACCTCAATATATAAGGCAAATACTAACAAAAACAGCACACATCTCTGCATGTTAATGACATGAGGCAATAACGCTATTCCAAAGCTCTTTAGAGTGAAAGCCATCTGCTGACCTTTTGATGACAAAATGTAAACTTCATTTTAGGGACTGCTGTTTCCACTGTTTCTTCTGACAGTCCTCTCCAAGCCCGAGTAGCTACTACTATATCCGCTGGGCTATGAGGGGGTCAAAAACTTGTAACTGTGTAATCCCATTAATTGATGAAAATAAAAGAATATCTAGGTTCATCTATGTCATATTTTAGATTCTACATATAACTATATTCTATATCCTATGATAAACCATAATGGAAAAGATATTTTTTTAAAAAGCATGTATGTATATATGTATATAACTGAATCATATTGCTATACAGCAGAATTTAATACAACACTGCAAATCAACTACACTTTAGTTAAAAATTGATAACCATAAAAAGTTTTATCTATATACTTTTCATGCTAAAGCTTTTCAAATTCCTGCTTTGAGCACAACTAAATCTAAATCAAAAACTAATAAATCACAACTGTCAGCCTTCCAAGAAAGTGATACACAATCATAACAAGATTTTCAGCATTAAGAACTTTCCTCTACAACCTGAAATGAGTATTTGTCTAGTTTAAATAGTCTTCGGTTTCTATGTATGTCTTAGCACTTTGTTTTGATAGAAAATACAATGGCGTCCTTGACACACAAATCACCAACAGTGAAAGACAAAGATGATCTATCCGAGTTTACATCTGCAAAGCCTAAATGCAGGGTCTGTATCAGGGGGGAATCATTGTAAAACTTGGCATAACATGTACCTTATTTCTTATTATTGTTGAAAGGTCAGAGGTGAGCTCTTAAGATGTCTTCTCATTAAAGATACATCTAGAACACTGAAAATGCAAGGTTTATGCTGTTTTTTGGCAAGTATTATATACTAGTGACTTTTAAATAAATCTCATTACAAAGACGATTATCATTTAGTAAATCTTCCATTTTGCTATATATTTGGGTCTGAGAAATAATGTGTTTTGCCAACTAATAATTCTTTTAATGGCATTAAATACCACACAGATTCAAAGGCACAAAAGGTAAAAGCAAGTTGGGAGGAATCTGGCCCACCTCGTCATCTCCTCCTGAGGAAGTAATCCCCCTAGCGGGAGCACAGGAGCTACGCACAGCACCCATGTGAGGCCAGGACAGAAAGCCGTGGTCTGGTGAAGAAACAGCCCATGTCACTTATGGAACAGTGCTGTAATTACAGTGCTGGGGTAAACACTTTTTGAGATATTAATTAATGCTAACTATTACAAGTTGCAGTTTCTGGTGGATAAGTAATTTTGAAAAGGAATCCAAAATATTTGTCTTGAAACACATCTATCCCAAAGGGACATAACATTTTGAAAACACTGACACAAATAACAGTTAGATTAATCCACTTAAGAATGGAAAAGTCTGGCTATAGAACCTGCTGGGTCCTCTCAGATCTCTTCAAGAGTAAGGCAAACAGAGAAAACAATGTGGAGATGTCTCACTGAAATTAGGCATGGAAAAGGTAACGTTTGGAATGATGATCCTGGAGGTAAGAACATGAGCATCTGTTACACCATTTTGCATACATTTGTGTGTGAAGTAGTTCAGGGAGGGAGGGCAGGCTGAGGGAATTTCTCCAAGGGAGAGGAATGTCTTGGAGGAGGGCCATCTGGAAGCCGAGGTCCAGAACACGGCCGCAGTAAGAGAGAAAATGAGAATGAGGATCCTCTACACAAGTTCACAGCCAGAGCAGGAGAGTCACAGAGCACCGTCGGGGGATGGACTGTTCTGTAAACTGCAATACAGTGGCCCCAGGAGAGGGGAATACATCAAGGCATGCTGCATTTGAGGTGCTTTTGAATATCCAAGAGGCAAGTGAACACATACCCATGAGAAGGTGTGGAGCTGAGGACGTCGATTTAGGCGCAAGCAGGGGGCACAACTTGGACGGGCAGGTTTCCCCAGGGAGTGTGCACAAGGCAGGGGCGTCACTGACAGTGCTGCTCAGAGCTCAGGATTCACACCATTCACGCATAACAAAGAGACCAAAGTGAGATCGTTTTGGGGTTTTTTTTTTTTACTTTTTATTTTTAATAGACATTTTTTGGAGCAGTTTTAGGTTCACAGCAAAACTGAGAGGAAGTACAAAACTTCCCATACACTCTCTGCCCCCACGCGCATAACCTCCCCACCACCACCACAAAAGTGGTGTATTTATTACAACTGATGAATCTACACTGACACACCATCATCATCCAAGAGCTTACCAAGGGTTACAGAGGCTCACTTCTGCTGCTCTGCGTTCGATGGGTTTGGACAAACACATGATGACATTCACCCACCACTGCAGTGTCACACAAAACCGTCTCGCTGCCCTAAACTCTGTACCCCACGCGTGCATCCTCTCCTCCCTCCTCATCCCGGGCAACCACTGATCTTTTCCCTCTCTACAGTTCTGCCTTTGGTAGAATGTCATATAGTTGGAAACATATAGGACACAGCCTTTTCAGACTGGCTCCATATTTTTCACAGCTTGAGAGCTCATGTACTAGCTTACTTTACTTTTCCATTCCCCACCTGAAAGACATCTTGGTTGCTTCCAAGCTTTGGTAATTATGAATAAAGATGCAGGTTTTTGTGTGGATGCCAAGTTTCTGTTAGGTGGTTTTTGTTTTTGCTTTGTTCTTTAATGAAAAACAAACAGGATGCTTTCCAAAATGTCTTTTTGTCCTTCCCACTTGACACAGGAGCTGGGGTGTCTCCTCCTGCACTCCCTAACTCCCCAGGAGCATCAGGTCAGTATCAAGCACACCAACCCTTCTCTACAACAAACTGAAGACACAGACTACACTCATGCATATATATTCTGAGAGACACACAATTCATGGTCAAGAAAACAATCTTTGAAACAAAGGGTAACGATTTATGTAAACCGAGACCTCAGAGTAACTGAGATCCAGCTCCAGAGAGAACGGGATGTTCCACAGATCGCGCTCTTTCATTACTGGGATGGAGGTAGTAGTCAAGTAAAACGAACTTTTACAAGCAGCTGCTCTTTGAACTTCACTGATTTTAACAATGGAAAAATCTGCGTCTTTCTCAACTATATTTTCTTATAATAGCAACAGATCCCAACCACAAATCCCAAACAGATTCACATTCTGTTACCCCTGCAACCTAATCTGCTCCTTGGTTTCGTGTTCAGACACCCGTAGCCCTTTCTGGTTTTCCTCAAGCTTGGACACACCACCTCACTCGATCTGCGCAGCAGAGCTGGTCTCATCTGTGCAGTGCTTCAAGCACAGGGACCCTCCCCTTTCCCAGGTTTGCATTCTCAGTTCTTCACATCATCCAGACTCCTGAGCTGGAAATATCTTGTTAACTCTGCACTGTTTAATATTCTTTAGAAACTAAACTGCTTGCGCACACTTAGAGCTCGAGTGGAATCTGCGCATTTTGTTTGACAAGGTTGTTGGCTGGTGTTTAGAGGCCATGTATTGGAAATCATGTCAAACAAAATGCACAGATTCCACTCGAGCTCTAAGTATGCCCAAGCAGTTTAGTTTCTAAAGAATATTAAACAGTGCAGAGTTAACAAGATATTTCCAGCTCAGGAGTCTGGATGATGTGAAGAACTGAGAATGCAAACCTGGGAACAGTACAAGCAGATATCCCAGGGCTGATTTCCAGTCATGAAGCCTATGGTATGAAAAGAAGCTTGTTATTCAAAGGTTAAGCTAAGCACATTACTGAGGCTCTACATCATTTAAAAATGTAAAACAATTGCTTGAGCAAGGAAAAAAGGAATGAAAAAGAGATATGTGGTACACGGATTACTGAATTTTCTCCCTCAGAGTAAAACAACCATAAAATCATTTTACTTCTAGAATACTCTCATAATTTGAGTACCAAGTTCTTAAGCTCCTATAGCAAGCAGTTTCACAGCGGGACTTCTCACAAGCAAAATGAAAACCTGACAAGTGGATTCAGCACATTTGTTTTTCACACTGGCACCTGAGAGACTGAACTACAGACCTTTTGTTTGTCCTCGTGAAGGACTGCTCTTGCTGGTGGGAATGAGCAGCAGCAACCCAGCCTGCATTCCTCGAGTCTACACTCACAGAGCATTCTGCTAGGAGCCCCACCCAGAGTCCAATCCTACAACCTTCTCTAAAAGGGTTATTCCTCCCAAGGCGCTGAAAGGATTTAAGAACTATTTAGCCAAAAGCACCAGGGAACCAGTGACCTTTATGCCTTATCTTTTAGTCTCCTGTATTTATTTTAAAAACGTATCCCGCATTTGCACCTGATTTACTGTTAAAGATTTACTATTACTATTAGAGATTTACTATTACTATTAAAGATTTACTATTACTGTTTACCACTGAGTAAACAGTACCACTGTGCTATACATTCTCTATATATGCTGTAGGACATACAATTCCATAGACGTGGCCATCTGATAGCTTTAGAAAACATACGACCACACTTTCACTCCTTACAGCCCCTGAGAGCAGTCTCTGCTGGTACATTTGAGGTGGGGGGTTTGGCTGAGGTGATTCTGGCTCCTGCTACATTTCACTGGCCAGGTCCAGTGTCACTTCATGTAATATCACAACTACAGAGGAACAGACCAAACACTTGTTTCCACCATATATTTTTATATGTAAAGACTCTAAACTTGAAATACCTAGATTTTTTCATTCACTTAATAAATTTGTTAGGCAATAACTGAAGTTCTAATGGTCCTTTTTTGTCATTATCACAATTTCATTAGTCATTTTTGTATTCCAAAATCTCTCTACCATATTTACCTAAATTTACACTTGTCAACGTCTTATTTAATGTAAGAAGTATACTTATCTGGGTTTTCTGGAAGGAAAGGATTCCTTCTGTTTGTTTTAAGCATGAATCTCGAGCAGAATCTTATTATGTGGAAGCTTCTCATAAAGCTTCCTAAATATCCACATACATTCTACTATATGCACTGGAGTTGCCAAACATTTCTATAGGCTTCTAGTAAAGGTTTGAAGGACTATCCAGAGAGAAGAGTGGCCTTCACAGTGCATGTTTTTATCTTAAGTCCAAAATTCTTTAACTTTCTGCTGAACCTGTTTCCTGTTAGAAAGGTCAGACTCCAGCTGCTTGTTAAACTGGCAATCTCAGCTCTTTTGTAAATATTACTAAGCAGTGTACCATTTCTAATGCTGAAAACTTCAAATTAAACAATCTACTCTATCTTACACTTACATAAATTTATTTATTAAATAAATTAATCTGAATTTAATGTCAAAGTATCCACAATTATATTTAACTACCAAGTGTAGAGACAGGGCTTCCCTCATAGCTCAATTGGTAAAGAGTCCTCCTGCAGTGAAGGAGACCCTGGTTCAAATCCTGGGTCGGGAGGATCCTCTGGAGAAGGAATGGGCCACCCACTCCAGTGTTCTGGCCTGGAGAATTCCATGGACTATACAGTCCACGGGGTCACAAAGAATCGGACACGACTGAGTGACTTTCCCTCACTTAACCAAGTGTAGGGACACACAGAGGATATGTATGTGTCAGTACTTTCATTTTTCTACACCTCATTTTCCCTTAATTCAGTCTTTCGTGAGCACTTGGATGTGGAGACAGGGCCCACAGGAGTGGAGCCAAAGGAGTGGACAGGGACGGTCATCACAGCCTCAGTGACAGGCACGGTTGTATGGCAAAACACAGTTCCTGGGCGTGCACCTGAAGTCACTTAAAAACAACTCCTCTCCCCACACGGCTGAACTCCAGCGCATGACTGATTCTGGGAAGGTGTCCCTCGGCCAGGGTGCTGACACCCGGCGCAGGAGGCATTCATCACCGAGCAGCCTCTGTGACCTGCTCCTGCACCTGGATCCCCCGCTGCTCCAGCTGCAGCCTGTTCTCAGTTCAGTGCACAGTCCAGGGCGCCTCCACATCTCACTCAGTTTATTTTGAAATAACAAAGCTTTGCACGACTGCTGGTTTCATTCACTTCAGCTGAAATGTAAACTATTTTCTCTATTCATGAAGTAGTCCTACAGTTTTCCTTTAAAAATAAGTACAACTGTCATATAGAATTTTGCTACTCTACTTAAAAATTTCTACACTTAAGCCCTTCTAAAAGGAGTGTCTTAAAATATTTGACCAGCTTTCAATAATGCACAGACAAGCCATGCTTTGCCTCACCTTGTGATCATAAAATTTCTGATTACTGTATTTAAAACAAATCAGAACAGGAAAAAAAATTTCCCTTACTAGGACATAAAAACCAATAACCACTACTTATGAGAAGGCAACAGAGAACTATAACATCTTTGTTGTGATAAGGACATTTAAACAACGCCAACTGGACTTTCCACCTCAGCACTCCGCCATCAGATAACATGATTTTCAAAATAATTCACTATAAATTTGGAGACAAAACTCAGTACAAATGAAGAAGTATGAAGGAAAATGAAATAAATGTATTTTGAAGTGTTTCAACCAACACAACAGAGTTCTCCAAACCCTCTTTTCTTTCTTCCTTTTATTTTTCTTTTTTTCCAAAGTTAAGAATTATCACAAGTAGTGACCTGGATGCCTGATATCTTCTCATGTCTAAATTCATAGAAGTTTCTAATAATATACAATCCCCTTAAGAACACCAACTTAAACCCATGAATTTAATTTATTAATACAAGCATAAAGTCATTCTTAGTTAATTTAGGTCACCAGCAAACAAATTTCAAGCAAAATTCCATTTTCCTAAGAAAGGTCAAATTTTTTCTTACTCCTTATTTCTTTCCAGGCTGTGACCTTTTCTATGATTTTAAAGTTAGAGACAGTAACTCGATTCTGTGGTAAAGAAGAGATGCTGGTCTGAAAATTTAAAGAACCCTTCCCTGCTTGCTTAGCTGGAGAAGGTTTTTAAAGAATAACATGGCTATTATAACAAGTGCCTATTCTGAGGGCCCAAAACTATGAGCTGCCCTCTAAGTGACAGACGGCCCCTGCAAGTCATCTAGGCTGTGGATGCCAGATCGCCCTGACATGCACACTGTGAGAACCTGCACCTGAATCTAGCCCAAAGCACCCAGGAGTGAAATCAGGAAGGGGTACAGTGGGCACGGGGCTTCTCGGGTGGCTCAGTGGTAAAGACTCAGCCTGCCAACCAGGAGACACGGGTTTGATCCCTGGGTCAGGAAGATCCCCTGGAGAAGAAAGCAGCAATCCACTCCAGGATTCTTCCCTGGGAAATGCCATGGACAAGAGGAGCCTGGCAGGCTCTAGTCCATGCGGTCACAAAAGAGGCAAACGTAACTGAGCAAGCAGGCAACAGCGATAAAGTGAGCATGTATAAAGACCCACCTCCTAAAAGCAATCACTTCACAGAGCATATTTGTAAAACATCCTTTGACATCAGAACAGCTAGTTGAGACTTTAAAAGACCTTGACATACATGTGACCAACAGCTTTCCAATGACATTATTTCAGACTTTCTGGCACCATCAGGTTGATAGTGTTTGATGGATAACCAGACAAGCAAAGGACAAGTCTAAGCAATAGCTATCCTTTATATCTGACATCTTCATGCTTTATTACATACCTTAGGAAAAGGAACAAAAAAACCTATAGGCAATGTTCCCAAAAATTGCACTACACACAGAAAGGCCCAAAGCAGTACTCTCCTGAAGCAATCTATTCTTAAGTAAAAACGCATTTTTGTTGCAGTTAGAGAGTCAAAACCAGTTACAAAACTGGTGTGAGGAAGAGCTTTGCATCGTACATTTCTAAGTTAAAGTTTACTTTTTCCAATAAAATATTCTGAACGAACAGCCACAAGATCCTCCAGACAAAGTACAGTTCACCAAATGCAAAGCTTGATTTTGTTCTGTTCTGCTATTTATGCCAGGCTTACATTTTCCCCTCAGTTTGATCATTTCAATCAAATGACTATCAGTATGAGCTAACATCAGTCCTACCAAGATGCTTCTACGGCATTGGCATGTGAACTACCACAGAGCTGACAAACTTAAAAGTCAATGACTGAAAAACACAAATATTTGTCTTAAATCTTCACTGAGGTAAATTTTTTAAGTGACATTAACATTATGTAAAACTCCTTTTTTTCACTAAAGATACATCATCGTAAAAGCATGGGCAATGAAGGACTTAAGGCAACTGGACCTTTGCAGCAGGAGACTATGGTTTTTCACCAACTTTCCAGCTGGAAATCAAAGACAGAGCTGTTGGCCTCTGTGCCAGGAGAGATCCAAGAAACTAGTTACTAATACAGCAGGAGCCAATCTGGAAGGTCAGAGTTCAGCTTTGCCTGGGGTAAGTTTGAACTGCCTGTTAGGCATTGTGAGTTTAACATAATTTCTACCTGGAAGACAGCAATCAATGTCTTGCAATCTTAATGCTCCTTTTTATCATCAGCTACAATTAACAGATGAAGTGTCACTTGCTATAGGACCACCAAGGCCGAAGATCCCTTAATACAACTGAAGCCTTGCAAGAAGCTCTGAAGTTACTCAACAATTCTTAGGATACTGAACCAACATTTCTGTAGGAATGCACAGAACAGGATGGCAGCTACCAGCCACATGTAATATTAAGTTCGTGAAATGTGGCCAGTTCAAATTAAGATGAACTGCAAACTCTCCAGCAAACTTTTAAACATTAAAAGAATGTAAAATATCTCATTAATAATTCTGTATATTGACAACATGTTGAATATTATATATATATATATATATATATGTTCAATAAAATATAGTAAAATTCATTTCAATCTTCTAAAACTTTTTTAGTGCAGATTTCAGAAATTTTAAAATTACATAAATCACATTTTATTTTCTCTGGATAGAGGATTTCTGAAACAAAGGTGAATATGACTTCCTTCTGGTACCAACACAAGCAGTAATAATGTGCTATTTAAATAATTTAAATCTAGGAGCATGAAGAAGAGAAACTGCAAATCACTAGAGTCACATGCAAACATCAGAAACACAAAATCATCCATCTTATATCTGTGGCTGCCAGAGCAGGCTTCTAAAAAGTGCTATGCCCAACAGGAGATAAAGTAGAACTACACCCACTCCCCCAAAAAGGTAAAAAGAAATGCATCTCTTTAATGAAAACAGCAGCAACTTTCCCAAATACTTATACATTCATAAAATTATATACAGAAAATCTTTTCTCAAGCAGGAAGGTTATAGAGAAAATAGGAACCTTATTACACTGAGAAATATTTTATCAAATGCAGTAAGAACTGATAAATTTATTTTCCAAGTTTTCAATTATATATTATATAGATGATTTCCCTCACCTCAAATACTCGCAATAACCAAGAACCTACCTCAGGGATGAAAAGGTAACTTAATCTAATTCATTTTAATTTGTAGATAATTTATTCTTTAGCTCCAAAAAAGTTTTACGTGTTCTTCGCTATGATAGTCTTAAATTTCACTCACCTACCAAGATTTGCAGATGAAACAACCCTTATGGCAGAAAGCGAAAAGAAAGTAAAGAGCCTCGAGCCTCTTGATGAAGGTGAAAGAGGAGAGCAAAAAAGCTGGCTTAAAACTCGACATTCAAAAAACTAAGATCATGGCATCTGGTCCCACCAGTTCAGTTCAGTTCAGTCACTCAGTCGTGTCCGACTCTTTGCGACCCCATGAATTGCAGCACACCAGGCCTCCCTGTCCATCACCAACCCATCACATCATGGCAAATAGATGGGGAAACAATGGAAACAGTGACGGACTTTATTTTCTTGGGCTCCAAAATCACTGCAGATGGTGACCGCAGCCATGAAATTAAAAGACGCTTGCTCCTTGGGAAAAAAGCTGTGACCAACCTAGACAGCATAGTAAAAAGCAGAGACAACACTTTGCTGACAGGTCTGTGTAGTCAAAGGTATGGTTTTTCCAGTGGTCATGTATGGATGTGAGAGTTGGACTATAAAGAAAGCTGAGCACCAATGAATTGATGCCTTTGAGCTGTGGTGCTGAAGACTCTTGAAAGTCCCTTGGACTGCAAGGAGATCAAAATAGACAATCCCAAAGGAAATCAACCCTGAATATTCACTGAAGAACTGATGCTGAAGATGAAGCTCCAATACTCTGGCCACCTGAAGTGAAGAGCCAACTTATTGGAAAAGATCCTGACGCTGGGAAAGACTGAAGGCAGGAGAAGGGGACAAGAGAGGATGAGATGGCTGGATGTCGTTACCGACTCGATGGACGTGAGTTTGAGCAAGCTCTGGGAGTTGGTGATGGACAGGGAGGCCTGGCGCGCTGCAGTCCACGGGGTTGCAAAGAGTCAGATACAACTGAGCGACTGAACAACCACCACCACCATCAAGATGTAGGTTTTTCTTATTTTTCCTCCTTGGTATTTTATTAGTTCTTTCAGTCTGAAGTCTTTGTTTTCTTAGTTCTAAATAATTAAGCATCATTAGTTCTTCAAATGTTCTTCTCTCTGCCAATTTCTCTTCTTCCCCTGAAGTCCTATTCTCTGAATGTTGGCACACTCTCTCTCCTCCACATTTCTTAGGTTATTTTCTATTTTCTACCCCTGCTTTTCCTCTGACTCCAGAATTCCTTAACATGACCTTCAAGTTCAATAATTTGCTTTTCACTTATATCCACCTTGTTTATCTGATTTATTAAGTTCTGTAACTCCAGCTATTCTGTCTGTCATATCTAGTATTTCCACCTTTTTCTTTTTGACTTCTTGTTTCTTCTTCATACTACTAAGTATCCTCCTTTATCACTGAGTACGTGTGTTATGTTTATTATACATTATTAATTTTTCTATTCTAATGATCCTACTTCATGAGGCATATATCATTCAGTTTATCTTTTATGTTTTCACTAGTAGTTGTACTCTTCATGTGTCTAATTATTTTAGCTTATGCAGTCATATTCACAAAGGATATGAGCTAACAGATCTGGAAACCTGTGGAAAACGCCCAAATTCAAGTCCTATCCTTCCGTGTGAATTTGAAAAGGAGGGGGGTGGTGGGATGAGCCACAGACACCAAATAATCAGTCTTGAGCACTTACTTCTGTTGACTAGATGGGTCTGGTCTTTGAGCTCTGAAGGCAGCAGCACCGGGAGAAGGCAGTCTTCACACAATCCTCAGGCCCTGGGAGGAGAGAGTGCCCCGTTTTCTCCACTCTTCCCTCCAGCAGGACTCCCATGCTGCCCCGACAGGGCCTGCCCACGTTAATTTCTGGAGCAGTCAGGCAGGCAATCATTATCTCAAGCCAAAGGAGAAAGGCCAAAAACGACACTTAAGAGGAAAAATCTTAAAACAATGTACCTTCTCCTGAGTCCTCAGGCCTATATCCAAGACTGAACCACCTACACACACACCAACCCACAACAGCCTCACCACCCCTGGAGTTCCCGTAACTATTTTAGTTATTTCCTGAGATCCAGGCTTTCCTCTTACATCTGCAGTGTCTCCATGGTTAGCTTGGGAAAAGGAGCCAACAGCCCTCATCACCTCTCCATCCTGACAGAGTACCATGTAACTTAGCAAAGGAACGGGCTCCCTGTGCTACAGTTTAGGAAAATGGTAAAATTCTAGAAAACAGGGTTATCTGTAAGGATAACTGATGACACCGAGTAAAAATAATCTAACACTTTAAAGCAGGACATGCTCACTTAAAAATACAAACAAACCTCTAATCCAATTGTCAGACTAATGCCAACAATTAAGAGTAATTCTTAAAGCAGAGACAGACTCCCTGACATGACTCCACCCCTGAGATGTCTCTGGCACAACACAAGCATCACAGGGATGCCCGCAGCCCTGGTGCACCTGGGCAAGAGCAAGTCTCAGGCCAGACCATCTCCTTAGGAGAAGACACGCTCTCCTGGCCTGGGACGCTCACTCTTTTCTTGGGATCTCTCCCTGCTCTAGGTCTGGTGTGTACTTTTGCATTCTGCATAAAGCTCTGCGGGTGGCACCTGGCCAAGCCCACTGCCACAGCTGCCGCGGGCAGGGAGGGGAAGGGTCCTCGGCCCGCAGCACAGAGGGACATAAACAGACCACCCCCTGCAACCCCACTAATGGGGCCTATCTCCTGCTGAAGCTGACCCCGGCCTGCCTCTTCTCCCCAGGAGAGAGTGCAGCTTCACCCCGGTGTGAGAGCCGTGCCTTCTGTGGTGCCCTCAGCACCTACAGGCCAGGGGGTTGCCCTCCAAGGTCCCGCGTGTGCTCCCCTTGCTCCCCTCCACAAGGTGGGGCTCCTCCTCTGTGATGCTGACACGTGGCACTTGCTTCAAATAAAAACGTATTCTCAAAATCACAGATTTTTCCATGAAAGTCCAGATGACTTGAACCTACATTTTACTTCTGAGTTAATCACAGTTTCTGCTTTAAAAGGCAGTCCTGAAACCCACTGCAGAAATCCTAGCGTTTACTTGGAACCACCGGCCCTGCTCACACCACACTGAAGATGATGGAGATGGGGCCCTGGGGCGGGGGGGGGGGGGGGGGGGGGGGGGCAGGGGGGGGGCACAGGAAAGGCTGCTGAGATGGCAATCCCAGAAATGCTGAGCTACCAGATTCCAAACATCATCACCAGTAGCACATCATCACCGGCCTCTGTCCTAGCGGCCCCAGCCTTGGGGTCACACGCTAGGACTTTAATGTGTGGGAGGCTGAAGGGGGAATCAGGCAGGAGAAACACAGCTGTGAACAATGTCCACCTGAGCTTCAAGTTACACAAACCTGGATTCACATCCAGCCCTCACTAGCTTACGACCTTGAAGTAGGTATTCAATCCCTTAAGGCTTCACTTTGTCATCTGTAAAGTGACGGGACTGGCTCCTATTTCACACGGCCACTGGAAGAACCAAAAATAATAAATGAAAGAAACTTACAGATTTATAACCTAGTATACATTTATAATATAGTATGCTATTTACAATACGTTCAGCAAACATGCACTGCGCAAAACAACAGCGTCCATGCTGAGAGACGGTACTAGCTGCCACTGGTACTAACCGCTGCTACAACTGCCACCTCACCATTACTGTTACTTCTATTATTTCAATCATACTGTCTGAGCTTCATTCAGAATTAATATGCTTACTCTTGAAGCAATTATCCTAAGAATACATTTACTGATTCCTCAAATTATTTCAATTTCCAATGGATCCAATCTATTTCTTAAAAAAAAAAACCCAAAAATCTATTATTATATGATTTTAGTAAAATACCACCTCCATAAAATATTTGCTTCTCATTACTTCTAAAAACAGTGCTTACAGTACCATAAAACTATTTTAGGTTCCAAATTTCATTGATCAAATAAACTCAGCCCCAAGCATGAGACACATTTCTACTACAATATTATCCCAAAAGTAGACAATTCTTAAAAAATAAATATATATACATTAACACAAATACAGACACCTTGAACCACGTTAGATTATGTCTCTTTTATAGTAGTTTCCACCTTCTTGTCCATCTTTACTATATGAACATTTCAGAGAAGAGGGCAAACTGGAATATACTGATTCAAAACCAAATTACACGCTTGTTCCAATTAAAAATTTAACATTAAGCTGACTGGAAGACATTTTTTTGTTGTCACTTTCTAGCAGAATTGTTAGAACTTCACTAGGGATATTTTGTTTTTCTGATGCAATAGTGAATAAACATTCAATAGCTAAATATATGTCAGAAAACAAACATTAAATGCCTTTGCCACTCAATGAACTGAGTCACTAGAAAATACCTTGATACTGGGAAAACACTGAAGGCAGGAGGAGAAGGGGACAACAGAGGATGAGATGGTCGGATGGCATCACTGACTCGATGGACATGAGTTTGAGCAAGCTCCGGAGTTGGTGATGGACAGGGAAGCCTGGTGTGCTGCGGTCCATGGGGTCGCAGAGAGTCAAACACGACTGAACAACTGAACTGAACTGAACTGAAACAAATTTTTCTGAAATGCTTTACTTTAGGAATATGAGTAAAACCCTTATGCTTCTATCTGGAAGAAATTATCTTCTGTGTTAGGGGAAGAGGAGATTATGGCTCCAGCAACTGTTATAGGAATAATCAACCACAGAAATATCTGTTCAGTGTCTCTCAATTTTGAGGCATTTTCCCATGACATTCACCTCACTTGGTGAAACAATACTGGTGTTCTGGTGTTTTCCAAGATCTCGTTTCTGACGTGCATGTTTGTCCCTCAGTGTGAACTATGACTGGCTGAGTTATGAAGATAATACCAGTGCTGGGCAAGGTGGCCACATCACGGACACTGGACAACATCAGGAAGGTGTCCCCGGGGCCCAGGGCCCTTTGGAAGCTGAATCAAGGCTCTGCTCAGGCCAGGTCTTGTAACTCTTTTCCCCCCGAAGGAAAAGTCTAAGAACAGGAGGCTTCAGGAACCTGCCCTCCTGCTCCCTGCCCACCCCCACCCCCCCCAATTCACACACCTCCAGCCTAAACCCCCCTCTGCCATGCCAGGAATGAGGCTAAATACAGATCTGTTCCGCTTTTCCCTTAAGTAACTCTCGAGTGGCCCCTCCCTGTCTTCAGGTCACCGTCCTCACCCTTGAGCCTGCTCTGCCTCTCCCCCCTCCTCTTCGGCCACATCCCTCGGCCCTCAGCAGCCCTCAGCCCTCCAGGAGCCCGGAGCTCCGCGCCTCTGCCCTCTGGATTCTGGTCCTCCCTCTCCACACCCCACCGCGCCCACCTGTGAGCCTCCAGGAAACACCTCCGATTTGTCCCGGTCAGAACCTCTCGCGCGTGGCGCGCGTAGGTCTTCCTGCTGCTCTCCCTCTCCTGGAGTCCAGGCTCCTTGATACAGACCAGGGCGTGTTCATCTCTACCCCCATAAATGCAGCAGAGAGTTTACACTCAATAAAAACTCTGTCAAATGAATAAATAGCCTTGACATGTAAGGAAGATGCCCTACATGTCATTAAACACCTACCAAATAAATGAATAAGTAGATAATTCTCCAGCTACCAGTCATCTGTGGACCACTATGGACATTCCCACTTCCTATAACTTAAGAGTTCTCAAAATATAGATTAATTTTTTCCTATCTTCCTACTCTGCCTTGGGAGACCTAAAACTCAAAGAACAAGAAAATAATATACGTACTAGCCCTTTCCCTCAAGCAATATCCATTCAGATCTAATGTTAAAGGTTACAAACATCAAAAACACTGAACTAATTCACAGGACCTGTCTCTGTCCACCTACATGAGACCGAACTCTCAGAGATAAGGAACAGACGCCAAACTCTAACCACCCAAGGAGGAAAACAGCAACTGTTAAAGGGGTCCAGGTTGGAGCCACTCAGAATCTCAGGAAGAGCTACAGACAACAGGGACGCGGCAGGCCTCACAGAACACAGGCCAGCTCCGCCATCCGCTCCTTCCAGAGAAAGACATCCTGGATTAACCACCAAGGCCAGAAGAATGTGAAGCTATGATTTCCCGGCCCATGTGACAGGGTCATAGAACCTGGGCCTCCATTTGTGGATTTTTACCCCTTTACTCATCACCCCACACAGTTAAACCACTAGTCAAACATCTCCAAACACCGGCACCATAGTAACTGTCTTTACAACTTCACTGGCAAGGATCTATCCCCTCATCACTATTCGGTCACTGTTCTGTGTGCTAAGGACAGAACACTGAACCAGGCAAAGCCCCTGCCGGTGGTGGAGACGGTCAACATAAAGTTTAAGGTCAAGACGACTGAGTGCGGTAATGACAATGCAAAGAAAGAGGCTGCAGAGGACAGCTCAGGAGGGCCCAGCCACTGAAGGCAGGAGAGCTTCTCTGGGAATATATCACCTAGTAATCCTGTCCTCCACTCAGCATCACTAGGATATTCTACCTTCTGGTTTATCTAAAAGTCATAAATCTTGGGTCCAGGGATGAGGGATTTAGTCTCCTTGGTGCAGACGACACCTCCTCTGTCCCTGACGCTCTCCGTCAGCCGCCCTCTCGCCCAGCTTCTTCCTCTTCAGCACCCTTGCTTTGCAGCTTTGCGATGATCTGCTCTCACCTGCATATTAAATCGCCATGGCTCTACTGGTTCCTCTTATCTCTTCATATATGCATGCTTATTTCAGTGTTGGAAAAAAAAAAATCGCCAAACTTCCTGCTGACGTGCGCATGTCAGTCCACATCCCAGTGGAATGCAGGGGCCGCTACACCCTTCTTCCAGCTGCATCTCCCTCCGTCTGCTGGGGGAGAGGACCCCGCTGGCCACCAATACCTGCTAAACTGGTCCCTCCAAGGTTTCTCTTGCTTGCTACTGCCCATATCCAAGCAAAGGTGAAGTCTCATCTCTCTATATTCCATCTTCAACTAGTTCTAGCCCAAACCTTTCTCTAAGCTGCAGACTCAGATTTATAACTTCCTTCTGGACACCTCCACCCAAAGGCTCTAGATGCACTTAAAATTTGAAACCAAATTAGTCACTGTCTCAAAACTAAAAACAAAATTCTGAATTTACTTTTGCCAAAAATACCCCAAACTTTCATCACCTAACACCAATACCCACCTTTCCATTACACTTTTTCTCTCCATGGTCTTTACAGTCCATGTCCACACAGACATCCCCACCACCCCTCTCTGCTAGACTGAATCTATGATGACAGCTCTCAGCCCACAAAATTCTCTCCACGTGGGTCACCTGCCTGACTCACTCCTTCCACCCTATCAGCAGCTAAGGAAGCCCTTCTCGTGCCTCAAGGCGCATTTCAGAAGGTCTCTGCTTGCCTAACACCTGTCCCGCCTCCCTGAACCACGTATGCACTCCCCTTGCACTGAATGCCGCCAATGACTGTTTCAGGAATGGAGATGCACACTCAGCCAGAGTGCAGTGTTTGCTTTGCTTCTTCTCACACTACATGCCTCCATATTCATGGCCACATTACTCATCTTTTTATCTTGTCTAGCATCTAGCTGCTGACCTTGCAGATGGTTGACAATGCATATTGGCTGGATTTCCAACAGACAAAGCGTTCTGCAAATCTCACACATGCACACACGCACCCTTAAACATGCTGCCAGGTCCTACCTACAACTCCCTTAGTCATCTAAGCACCATTATGAAGCCTGTGGTGCACTCGAATGTCACATTCAATGTCACATGGATATGGAATAGTATATCTAGCTGTGACAGACAAAATAATTTAGAAAAAAAAGTTCCTCTCCCTGCAAGACTGTAATAAGAACATTTTAAATTATGCTTAATCTAATGCTCAAGATTTCTATCTTTTAGAAATCTTCAAAGAAGAGCTGCAAATTATCTCCTACTCAGATAGGCAAAATCATTAGTTTTCTCTTACTCAAGTTAAGACCTGAGAAACAAGATGAATTATGAAAACAGTATGAATAAAAGCAATCATACAATGTATAACTTTTCCAATTTCTGTTCTTCTTGAAAGAATTATTTTAACTATTGATTTTTTTCAAGCAGTTCACAAATACATTAATCAAGTAACTATGGTCAATCAAGGAATTTCAAATGTGTTTTATACACACACACACATATGTGAGTGAGTAATAGTCACTCAGTAATGTCCAACTCTGCGACCCCAAGGACTGTAGCCTACCAGGTTCCTCTGTCCATGACGTTCTCCAGGAAAGAATAATGGAGCGCGTTGCCATTCTCCTTCTTTTATATATAATTATATATATTTAGATGTATATATGTGTATATATATACACATGTATATATTTTCATATATATAAATATATATCTTTTATATATATATATATATATATTCAAGAAAATTAGAGATATCAAGGAATATTTCATGCAAAGATGGGTTCGATAAAGGACAGAAATGGTATGGACCTAACAGAAGCAGAAGATGTTAAGAAGAGGTGGCAAGAATATACAGAAGAACTATACAAAAAAGATCTTCATGACCCAGATATTCACGATGGTATGATCACCCACCTAGAGCCGGACATCATGGAATGTGAAGTCAAGTGAGCCTTAGAAAGCATCACTACAAACAAAGCTAGCAGAAGTGATGGAATTCCTGTTGAGCTATTTCAAATCCTAAAAGATGATGCTGTGAAAGTGCTGCACTCAATATGACTGCAAATTTGGAAAACTCAGCAGTGGCCACAGGACTGGAAGAGGTCAGTTTTCCTTCCATATATCAAAAGAAAGGCAATGCCAAAGAATGCTCAAACTACTGCACAACTGCACTCATCTCACACGCTAGCAAAGTAATGCTCAAAATTCTCCAAGCCAGGCTTTAACAGTACGCGAACCATGAACTTCCCAATGTTCAAGCTGGATTTAGAAAAGACAGAGGAACCAGAGGTCAAATTGCCAACATCTGCTGGATCACAGAAAAAGCAAGAGAGTTCCAGAAAAACATCTATTTCTGCTTTATTAACTATGCCAAAGCCTTTGACTGTGTAGATCACAACAAACTGTGGAAAATTCTGAAAGAGATGGGAATACCAGACCACCTGACCTGTGTCTTGAGAAATCTGTATGCAGGTCAGGAAGCAACAGTTAGAACTGGACATGGAACAACAGACTAGTTGCAAATAGGGAAAGGAGTTAGTCAAGGTGGAATATTATCACCCTGCTTGTTTAACTTATATGCAGAGTACATCATGAGAAATGCTGGGCTGGATGAAGCACAAGCTGGAATCAAGATTGCCAGGAAAAATATCAATAACCTCAGCTACGCAGATGACATCAGCCTTATGACAGAAAGCGAAGAAGAACTAAAGTGACTCTTGATGACAGTGAAAGAAGAAAGTGAAAAAGTTGGCTTAAAACTCAACATTCAGAAAACTAAGATCATGGCATCTGGTTTCATCACTTCATGGGAAATAGATGGGGAAACAGTAGAAACCGACTTTACTTTTTGGGGCTCCAAAATCACTGCAAATGGTGACTGCAGCCATGAAATTGAAAGACGCTTGCTCCTTGGAAGGAAAGTTATGACCAACCTAGATAGCATATTAAAAAGCAGAGACATTCCTTTGTCAACAAAGGTCCGTCTAGTCAAGGCTATGGCTTTTCCAGTGGTCATGCATGGATGTGAGAGTTGGACTATAAAGAAAGCTGAGTGCAGAAGAATTGATGCTTTTGAACTATGGTATCGGAGAAGACTCTTGAGAGCCCGTTGGACTGCAAGGAGATCCAACCAGTCCATCCTAAAGGAGATCAGTTCTGAATATTCATCGGAAGGACTGATGCTGAAGCTGAAACTCCAATACTCTGGCCACCTGATTGGAAGAACTGACTCATCTGAAAAGACCCTGATGCTGGGAAAGATTGAAGCGGGAAGGAGAAGGGGACAACAGAGGATGAGATGGTTGGATGGCTTCACCAACTCGATGGACATGGGTTTGGCTGGACTCCAGGAGTTGGTGATGGACAGGGAGGCCTGGCGTGCTACAGTCCATGGGTTCGCAAAGAGTTGGACATGACTGAGCAAATGAAGTGAACTGATACATATAGATATATATATATTTATCTGTGTATATATACACACACATATATGTATCAAAAAGATGACCATTTAATGCTCAGTATTAGCAACTAACCCTCAAATAAATCACATGGTCTATTCTTTCCCATTCCTTCCAGTTTTACTGAGACATAGTTGACATACAGCACTGTACAGCTTTAGAGTGTGCAGCATAATGATTTGACTTACAGACATCATGAAATAATGATCGTAGTAAGTAAGTTTAGTGAACATCCATCATCTGACATAGAAACAAAAAGAAAAGAAAAAACATGTTTTTCTTGTAGTAGGAACTCAGGATTTATTCTCTTAACGACTTTCACATATAAGGTAAATCAGTGTTACTTATATTTATCATGTGGTATATTATATTCCTAGTTCTTATTTATCTTACAGCTGGAAGTTCATACCTTTTAACCACCTTATTTAATGGTCCTTTCTCCCTACCTCCTGCATCTGGTAACCACAAATCTCATCTTCTTTTTCCATAAGTGTGTTTGTTTATTTGAAGTATAACTGGACTACAACACTAGTTCCTGTTACACAATATAGTTACAGATATATCTACATATTATAAAATGGATGCTCTATTCTTAATGCATATACTTTCTTCCCATTTTCAGCCTAGCTGCTAAAATTTAGATAACATATTTAACCTAGAATGCAGTTTGATTGAGTCTCCTCACTCTCCAGGAAAGTCAGTAAGAAAGCTACACACCAGTGACACCATCTCACAGCTGAGAGCCCACCCAAGGTAACCATCAGAAAGGTATTGCTAAGTAACCTTCAGACTGAGGTCTGTCCGACCTCAGGGCAGACACAAATTCCAACAGCCCCCATCCCCTCCCCACACCAAAGTTCACTTTCAAATTCATAGTTGAGAAAAGATACATCTCACAATGGGAAAATTAAATATTAGTAGACTCATGTTAATCTCTGTTTTTGTGTATATCAAGAAATTTACATATATATACCCCTTATTTGCTCAATTTGTTATAACAAACATACAGTATTTCATAATTTAAGAAAAATAATTTAACAAGAAAGTTACAAGACAAAGCAGTATGATGGTGGTGGGGAACACAGATTAAGTATGCGTGACCTCTGGCAAGCTGCTTAGCCTCTCTGAGCCTCAATTCTTTTTTTGTTGATGCTTATTTTTTAATTGCAAGATAACTGCTTTATAAGGTTGTGCATATATGTATATATAAAATTATGACTGATTCACATTGTTGTAAGCCAGAAGACAGCTATATCCCCTCCCTCTGAGTCTCAGTTCTTAACCTGTAAAGTAAGAAACCTCTACACCTCATAGACTGTGGTTATATTAAAATATGTACATTATTTGGCTTACAGTAAACAACCAGCACAACCATTATTGTTATTTTACTGTTGGTTGTTATTTATGTAATCAACTCACACACTATCTATTTATTATGGCCATGGGTGACGAATACTATGCTATCTATTGTAAAATGTAAATAGCTTCCAGCTTCAGTGGGGTGTATGATACTTACTATAAAAATATTGCTTATAACATAAATACACACTAACTACAGTTTTATGCTGCCTCCTTCCACAGAAGCTAATATCTGTCTTTAAACAAATACATCTGCCTTTAATTGAGCTTCCAATCCCCTATCGCCACTTACTCGCACCATGACACCTTCCTGTCTATTATTCCACCCGTAAGCGCTGACAGATACAGATATTTGCTGCTTAACTAAACATCTATGACTATTATTGCTACCATTAGTAGAATGTAGTATAAAAAAGCTCTTTAAAAGTTTTCTGAACAAATGCTATACAAATGGAAAGCATTTTAGTTTCCTTTCAAAAGTGGAAGAAAGGCTATTTTCTATGGATGTCAAGTCCTAAAGAACATTTTTGATATCTGATACTGTTAATTCTGTAGATGTCTTTATACTAGTTTTAAACAAACATATAGGGTCCAAACTATAAGCAGTATTATTCATAATAGGTAACATCATCATCTTCAAAAACCAGGAATTAAATTTCACAAAATTCTTAAAATGCAAGTCATTCACAAAATTAGTAATAAGACCTTTTCCCAGTTTCTTATAAATTATAAAGTTTTAAATCATATATTATTTAAACTATACGGTATTTAAATCAATGAATGAAGATGGCATACAGAATTTTTAGGAAAGAGCAGTGTATGTACACAACTGTGCATTCATCTTTCACAGCTGAAGACACCACATTACAAATAGAATGACGGTAGTGTGGTGAATATTTTATATCACATAATATTACATAACAGAAGGCACAGGAAAGGATAACATGCAGCTAGGACATCTCACTTCAAAGCATCCTAAAGAGATCTTCTCTTGTGACTGTAGCTCATCTGAGTGCTACGACTAGTATTTATGCAGCGCTCATCAGCACACGCAGAAGCTGTGAGATCCCTCATCCACTAAACCTGCCTTTGGCCTGAATTTCAGCTGAATTAAATAGGACATTATCATCGTGTAATTTCAATGACCGAGTGTACCATTTCTGAATAACGTGATACTCTGTTTCTAGATCCATTATGACCCATGACCTTCAAGATTCTAATATTTTAATATTTTTAGTTTTAAACTGAAAAAAATTCCAAAACAACTCAGCCTCAAATTTTAATATTTAAATTCATGGGGGGGGGGGGGGGGGGCAGATAAAGTTGTTCAAAGGACTCCCATCCAGGAACCAAAGCACTGGTAGGGACAGGCAAGGCCGGGAGGCCAGAACTCGCAGCCAACAACCCACACAGGGACACCGTGCTTCCCTCCTCTGGACGGGACTTACTGCACATGTCACCACATCATGCCTTCCACGTGTCTCCATGTATATGCAGTAAAAACCCAGCCCAGTCCTGTGCACTCAGTAAATGCTGGACAAATGACTCACTCCGTTTCAGCCAGGGAGCACGTAGGTGGGCATCCTCGTGGAAGCAACTGGAGATCCAGCCCAGCTGCAACGTTAGGACAAGGCTGGGACCTGGGGGGAAGTCAGAACCCTGGCCCCAGACCGCTGTGTCCCCACAGTCACTCAGAAACTGCTCAGACACATTCTGGGATGTCCCTGGGCAACGAGAAAGGACCAAGCATGAGCACTGCTGTACAAGAGCCCAGCACAGATGCCACATGCGGCACGACTGTTTGCACAAGCACCCAGAGCCGGAGCAGCGAGAAGCAAGGAGACGGGGGCGGAGCGATGGAACATTTCTAAGACTGATCATGGTGATGGTTGCACAGCTTTATGAATTAATCAAAAATTAACGACTTTTACACTTCATATGGGTGAGTCATGCAGTATGTGAGGTGTATCTCAGAATGAGTGTTAGGAAAAAAACAGAACACAGGAAGCACACAGCATTCAGGCCGATAAGGGAACCGTCATAGCTGCTCTCCACGGCCTTTCTGGACGCCCTTCCCTCCCTCTGCAAGTCCAGAGCGAGCCTGCATCCCCAGAGCCTCGTCCAGCAGACGGGAAGAGAGGAGGCAGAGCAGAAGGCGCCTGGGGCTCGGGGCGCGCTGGGGGGGTGCAGGGCGAGAAGCAGAGGCCTGGCTCTCCCCTGCCCCCGCCTTCCTCCCACCTACAAACCAAGGACGGGAACGGCGTGCTCCCCCTGAAGTCAGTGTGAGGCTCAACAGCGGGTGCGCGGAGGGCCCAAGCGGGGCTCTGACCACCTGCCGCCACTGCTGCCTGACACTGACAGTATCCTCCCCTCAGAACTGGCTGCAGCAGCACTGTGCACCACCAGGCACTACTGAGTTATTACCACACACACCCAAACAAGAGACAGCACAGCGGCCATGAACACGAACCCCAATTACAATTCAAGATGAATCTGTACTTACTACATCTTTAGTTCTTATAAAAAGGGTGGATAATAATAATCCTCAGGTATGTGAAATCTAAACAAAATGAAGTCTAATTAGTAATTTGCAACAACAAAAAAAAATGTACAGAAAAGCACTGTAAACCCTTATTTTAAAACTTTTCTAGATCAAAATGTAATCTTACATATTCACAGAGGAAAAAACTAGCAAAGCCTCACTGAGAAGAAACAGGTCCTTGACAGAGTTAGAAACCAAGTGAATTTAGCAAAGATATCTTGGATTAGACATTCTTCACATGGGGAAAAAAGGGTGAAGTTACAAAAACTTAAGGGAGTGACCAGGGAAATGCCTGTCTCTGAAAAGAATCAGACCATCACAGAAGCCCAAGAGGAAAGACCACAGCCAGATTCTGTTCATTTGTTCTGCTTGATTATACTTTATACTTCCACGAAGCCAAAACAAAGGAAAGAGAAAAACTAACTTTTTAGGTGAAAAGTCACCAAATAGGCCTGAACAGATATGTGTTTTCATTCTTGGCTACACATTAGATTCAACAAGGAGCCTTTTTAAAAATGAACATCAACAGAGGAACAGATAAAGAAGATGTGGTACATATATACAGTGGAATATTACTCAGGCATAAAAAAGCTCAAAACTGTGCCATCTGCAGATATGTGGAAGGGCCTAGAGACTGTCGTACATAGTGAAGTAAGTCAGAAAAAGAAAAACAAATATTGTATATTAACACATTTATATGGAATAGAAAAATGGTACAGATGAATCTATTTGCAAAGCAGAAATAGAGACAAAGACGGAGAAAACAAACATGAATACCAAGCGGGTATGGGGGAGGTGGTATGAACTGGGAGCATGCGACCGACACATATATACTATTGATACTGTGTATGAAATAGACATTCATAACCAATGAGAACCTCCTGTTCAGCACAGGGAGCTCTATCAGTGCTCTGTGGCGACCTAAGTTGGAAAGAATTCCAAAAAAGAGGGGATATGTGTATACATATCGCTGGTTCACTTTGCTGTACAGTACAAACTACACAACAGTATAAAGCAACTATATTCCAATAAAAATTACTTTTTAAAAACCCCAGCCTGGTATCTAACAGCTCTGGGTGGGGATGGCGGGTTTTTGGAAAAGCCCCAGGTGAGCCTAACAATCAGTGGGGTGAGGGCCACCGAGCTCCGCCTGGCGCACTACAGCTACTACAAGCTGTACATTTAAAGCCAACTGAGAAGTTCTTACTGTGCCAAGCACCCCTGATGAGATTCTGAAAGACAGGATTCACTACTTAGCATAAGACCTAACATAAGTAATTCTTCAAAAGGAGAATTTAGGCTTACTGAAGCAGAAAAGCAAAAGCCTTTAATATGAAACTGTAATTATGACTTCAGGTTTGTGGGCTGCACTGCCTGCAACACACAGGAATTCAAATAAGAGTGGCTTTCTGCACGTAGCTGCCTTTCCCAGAGAAAACCAATTTGATCCGAAAAAGGCTAGAATGGAATACAGATAATTACACACACAACTGTTTCCTGCTCTCCAAAGCAAACTTTTAAAAGTATGCTTTTATTTTAAGCAAAATAATTTTCCCTTTTTAATCTAATAAAATAGTAACGTCAAATTTTCACAATTGCCTACGATTAAATTTAACTAGTTATCCTCAGACTTGAACATTACAAGATTTCATGTTGATTAAATTCCTCTATTCCCCCCAAAAGTGATAAATTGTCCCAACAAAAAAATTCAAATCAAGGATTTGAAAGGCATCAATTTAAGGATGTGACAAGCAGAGAATCCAGGTAGGAACTGACTAAAGGCCAGCGAGTTGGTGACCTCCACTCCACGCTTGACTCCCACTCGGCAGGGAAGGCCAGCTCTGGGCAGAACTTGATCTCTGTCAAGGCCACGGTCTGCCTTCTCGGGCAAAAGTCACGCTTACAGCTCCAGGTATATCCTTCAAGTCTCTGCCTCTATCCTACTCAGCTATCTGTCCTCTCCATCCATCAGAATCACCTAACTGATGGCTGACTCTAGAATTAACTCCAGTTACAGGTGGGTCTTTTTTATAAGTTGGAAGTATTACCCGGCCAACAGCGACAGTTCTCCAGAAAAACTGCACATCGAGAACAAGTGTTCTGAATAAACATTACCAAAGTCTGCTTTATAATAACTTGCATCTTTTCAAATGTTTGGCTTAAGTTTTACTTCCTCTCATATCCTGAATGAAATATCTGAAATTCAACTTTTCATGTATGGAGTAGACATCGTCATCACACAAAGCTCTCTTACTGAAGTGTTATGCTTAATTTGTTTCAAGAAAAAGAAGGTACTTTGAAGATTCACCTGATTTGTGTAACTTTATAACATGGGAAGATGTGCACCACCATTTCTGCAGCCTCCTCAGGAGCTGTGCAGCCCCCAGAAGTGCCTGCTGCAGACCCCACCCTGCAGGGACCGAGGGAGCGGCACAGGCTGCACCTGCGGGCGGACACTGGATGGGGCGGGGCACACCCCCGGGATGGGGGGGGGGGGTGCGGACCTGCGGGCAGACACTGGGGGTGGGGGGGGGGGGAGGGAGGGAACCGCACCCGCGCGAAAGACACTGGACGGGGGCCAACCCCTCAACCCCGCCCACCTCCCCGCTCTGCTAACCCCTGTGTTTTCTCCCTCCCCCACTCTGGGCTTCCTCGTCTCCTCTAACTCTGCTATTATAACCAATGTTTCTGCCCGACTGTGAACCCAGTCTACCCCCTTCTTTCTCTCACTACTTACTTTCCTCTAGATTCTCTCTGACAAGCTCCTCCTCCCTTTCCTCAGGTCGCCTCTCCTGCCTGCCCCAGCCCATCCACCTTCCTGCTGCGTCCCCACCACGGCCGCCTCTCCGGCTCTCCCACTGCCTCAGCATCTCCCTCCACTGTCCCCTCGGGGCCTGTCGGGGTCTCATTCCCAGGAGCTCACACCTCATGTGACCATCCACCTGTCTTTTCTGAACCAGAGACTCCCTGGAGAAAGGTAAGATCCAAAATTCCAAGGGACTAGAAAAACTAGACTCTGGGTTGTGTTTTGTTTTTGCTTTTGTTTTTAAAAAGGCAAATACATCACACTATAAAACTAACAACAACCTCAGATGTGCAGATGATACCACCATAATGATAGAAAGTGAAGAGGAACTAAAGAGCCTATTGATGAAAGTAAAAGAGGAGAGTGAAAAGCTGGCTTAAAACTCAACATTCAAAACACTAAGATCATGGCATCCAGTCCCTTCACTTCATGGCAAATAGAAGGGAAAACAATCGAAACAGTGACTTTATTTTCTTGGGCTCCAAAATCACTGCAGACAGTGACTGTAGCCATGAAATTAAGACTCCTGCTCCTTGAAAGAAAAGCTATGACAAACCTAGACAGCCTATTAAAAAGCAGAGGCATCACTTTGCTGACAAAGGTCCATACAGTCAAACCAACGGTTTTTCCAGTAGTCATGTATGGATGTGAGAGTTGGACCATAAAGAAAGCTGAGCGCCGAAGAATTGATGCTTTTGAACTGTGGTGTTGGAGAAGACTCCTGAGCGTCCCTTGGACTGCAAGGAAATACAACCAGTCAATCCTAAAGGAAATTAGTCCTGAATTTTCACTGGAAGCTGAATGAATTTCACTGGATGCTGAAGCTGAAGCTCCAATACTTTGGCCACCTGATGCACGGAGCCGACTCACTGGAAAAGACCCTGATGCTGGGAAAGATTGGGAGCAGGAGGAGAAGGGGACAACAGAGGATGAGATGGCTGGATGGCATCACCAACTCGATAGACGTGAGTTTCAGTAAACTCTGGGAGTTGGTGATGGACAGGGAGGCCTGGCGTGCTGCAGTCCATGAGGTCGCAAAGAGTCAGTCACAACTCAGGGACTGAACAACAACAGCAATAATAAAACTGTCACAGTGAACCAACTCGATTATTATTATAATTTCCACTGATACTTTTACAAAACTTGAGTAGAGAGAATTAGGTTCAATCTTACAGAATTGAGTAGGTGGTATGAAAAGTGAAAGTGAAGTCGCTCAGTTGTGTCCAACTCTTTGTGACCTCGTGGACTGTAGCCTACCAGGCTCCTCCATCCATGGGATTCTCCAGGCAAGAGTACTGGAATGGGTTGCCATTTCCTTCTCCACGGGATCTTCCCAACCCAGGGACTGAACCTGGGTCTCCCGCATTGTAGGAAGACGCTTTACCGTCTGAGCCACCAGGGAAATAGGCGGTATGTTTGTCTCTGTATCTGCGCCCTGGAAGCTACGGCCAGGACTTGTTCTGGGAAGCTGCAATGAGGAGGGAGTCAGTGGGGAGGAACGCATGAAGTGCCAGCACCAAAGAGAGGGTGGTCTCAGTGAAAACCTAGAATCCAGGCACTATTTGACTATAAAAGCAAATGCATGAGATAAGAGGCTGTAAATAAAGCTAACTGTAACTAGCATCTAGAAAGATTTTTTAAAGACAATGGACATTAATTCCACCGAACTAGAATTAATACCTGCTAACAAGGAGGCTCAGTTCAGTTCAGTTGAGTTGCTCAGTCATGTCTGACTCTTTGAGACCCCATGGACTGCAGCACGCCAGGCTTCCCTTTCCATCACCAACTCCCGGAGCTCACTCAAACTCATGTCCATCGAGTCGGTGATGCCATCCAACCATCTCATCCTCTGTTGTCCCCTTCTCCTCCTGCCCTCAATCTTTCCCAGCATCAGGGTCTTTTCCAGTGAGTCAGTTCTTCACATGAGGTGGCCAAAGTATTGGAGTTTCAGCTTCAACATCAGTCCTTCCAATGAACACCCAGGACTGATCTCCTTTAGGATGGACTGGTTGGATCTCCTTGCAGTCCAAGGGGCTCTCGAGAGTCTTCTCCAACCCCGCAGTTCAAAAGCACCAATTCTTCGGTGCTCAGCTCAGCTCAGGGAGGCTACATACAATTACTTAATAAGTACCTTTTCCAGTATAAATTCTCAATGTCATTTAAACATTAAAGCAGAATCCTAGGATTTCAGGTTTCCAAAGTCATCCTGAAATATGCTGACATATTTACTCTCTACACATTACCAAAGCAGCAACTCTCTAGTCTTAAGCTTTGCTAGAAATTACCTGAACAACCAGAATAGAATTCTTCCCCCACATTCTACTTACAGCAGTTAGCCCACTAAAAACTTAAGACAACTAACCTGTGATGGGATTTAAGTGAAGAGGCACCCGGCTCTCAGAATAGAGCAGCAGAGAGTAAAGAAGAAACAGAAGTGTTGCAAATATTTGCAAGGTGTGGCTGAAATGATTAGGGGAAAATGGAAAGCACTTCTGATAAAATGCCACAAGGCTCAAATTAAAGTCCACCCACATTATTGTTTTAGGAAGCAGAACTTATTGAACACTATTTGTCCAAAAGATAACCTTGCTTCTAAAGGTGAACTTCAGTTAAAATGGAAGGTCAGGATAACTCAACCTACTATATTTTTAGCTTTTAATGCACCAGAAATTGACAGATAAAGCTCTCAATGGGCAATTTTACAAAAGAGCAAAATTTAAAAGGATGAGAATGCAGAAAAAAGTATGTTCAAATATAGGCAGAGAAAGTTTATAACAATATGCAGCTAGAGTCTTTTTAAGATTTAGATACTTTGCTAGGTTCCTAGTAAAAGTATATATTTACTAATAAATTAGTACCAATTTAAAACAAATTAATATACAAGTAGAAATTTCTATGTTTTAAACATACAGCTACAAACACATGGAAAACTGAGTATCTCTTCTGCTAATATTTGCTAAAATAGTCCACGTGAATTCCAATCTCCAGCTTCAGACCCTGGCTCTCAGTGCTCATTCTGAATCAAGGACAAAAACTCAATCTATTTTCATACCTTGCACACAAAACAGCTTAATTCGCCAAAAATCAATGAGTCAAATATTTGACCGCTCTGTGAGCTCTGATTGGAGAATCCATATCACTCAGGTCACAGTGCTCTACCTGCTTTTTCAAGTTTTTCCCATGAACAGTCAATATCAGGATTGAATGTTTGCAGGTTTAAATGTCACTCTCAGTTCTGACTGTAATGCCGACAAAACCAGAAATGTGATTCCGGAGTGTTTTTACATGAAGGGTGCAGAGACTCTGCCTGCTGTGAAAACACCAACAGTGCAGTGGACACCCCAGCTTCCCTCTGGAGAGTCCACTTCAGGGACCCAGAGCGACGGGTCCAGGAGGAGCATCTACTGGGAAGAGGGGAGTCTACTGGGGGGCAGGCCACTGCAGTACCTCCCCGGGCAGGAGGAGGTTCTGGTCCAGTGATGACCGTGACTGTGCAGAGAGGCCTGAGAGGGCAACAGCAACGAGATTCCCACCTACACCCCGGATGTCCCCCCAGAGCCTCCTCACCACAAGTGCCTCACCATCGGGGTAGCTCTGCAGCAATTTATGAACAAACGCAGCCGTAAGTCTGGGGTCCAAGCCTGAGGACTGAGCAAGGCGACTCGGGTAAAGAAACCAGGGAGCAGCTGAGTTCAGCATCTCAATTTAAAAAAAAAAAAAGTGCACTTTGGCCCCAAACAGGCATAGGGCAATGGTTCTATAGATGCCCAGTTAAAAAAGAAATGGTTTGTTCTACGGGACTCACAGTTATCACTCAACAAGTGTGTGCCACAGCATCAGCCAGGGTACTAGTTATCAGCAAGACTTCAGCTGACAAGTTCAAGTAGAAACAGTAATTTGTTAAAAAGATCTAGGCTCTGAATGCAGCCAGCCTGGCAGTGGATGACGAATAAGATCCAGTTACGTCCAACGCAGGCTCCTTTGAGCAGACACTGCTCTGTTTCCAGGCACAGACTCCACAGTGTGCCCTGGACCCTGTCCCCCTGGTCTCTGGAGGGGCTGCTGGTGACCCTCTGAGGGCCCAGGTGCTGCTCCTGCCTGACCCTCAGCAGACGGGCTCTCCTTGGTGCCTCCTATTTGGCAACGGGGACAAACGCATCAAATGCCCACACCCGAGCTTCAAGAAAAGCTGGGAAGGTGGGTGTCTGACATTGTCCACTTAGGTAAGAAGAGGAAGGCTCTGTCCTCACAGGAGAAAGAGAGGGTCTCCATGTGCAGACATTCCCTAGGAAACTAGAGAGAGTGAGAGTGAAAGTCATTCAGTTGTGTCCGACTCTTTTAAGACCCCATGGACTATACAGTCCATGGAATTCTCCAGGCCAGAACACTGGAGTGGGTAGCCCTTCCCTTCTCCAGGGGATCTTCACAACCCAGGGATCAAACCCAGGTCTCCCACACTACAGGAGGATTTTTTATCAGCTGAGCCACAAGGGAAGCCCAAGAATACTGGAGTGGGTAGCCTATCCCTTCTCCAGGGGATTTTCCCAACCCAAAAATTGAACCGGGATCTCCTGCATTGAAGGCAGATTCTTTACCAGCTGAGCTCTGAAGGAAGCCCTAGGAAACAAGATCTGGAGCCAAAATCAATACCAGGAGAAGCACTGCGACGACCCTCTGAAGGTACTGGTGCACATGGCAAGAAGAAAGACTGCAGGGCAGAGGACAGGAGTTGGTCTGAGTAAAAGCACCACAGGAAGCTTTTGGAGCAACTGCAGAGCACAGCTGTGGAGGATGCAGATTCCAGGGGCCATGCCTGGATTAAAAGACTCAAGAATGGTGGTGATGATGATGACCATGAAAATACTAACGACATGGGGACAGGTTCCCAAGTAGGACAGTGGCACGTGGAGCACTAGACAAGCAGCACAGCCTCTGTGACCACAGTGACTGCTGTCATCATCACTCATCCCATGTCAAGACGCTCAGGAGCTCTGGGGCCTGAATTCACAAAAGATACATCCTGAGCCAGGCTCCAGAAATGAAGACACAGTCTGCAAACTCATGGGGCTCACAGTCTACAGGGAAGGAGCTGAGTCATCAAATGACCACGTAAATCCAGGACATCTTTTTTGGGGTGTTAGTTCTAATAGGTCTTGTAGGTCTTCATAGAACCATTCAAGTTCAGCTTCTTCAGCATTACTGTTCGGGGCATAGACTTGGATTACCGTGATATTGAATGGTTTGCTGTGGAAACGAACAGAGATCATTCTATCATTTTTGAGATTGCATCCAAGTACTGCATTTCGGACTCTTTTATTGACCATTATGGCTACTCCATTTCTTCTAAGGGATTCCTGCCCACAGTAGTAGATATAACGGTCATCTGAGTTAAATTCACCCATTCCAGTCCATTTTAGCTCGCTGATTCCTAGAATGTCGACGTTCACTCTTGCCATCTCCTGTTTGACCACTTCCAATTTGCCTTGATTCATGGACCTAACATTCCAGGTTCCTATGCAATATTGCTCTTTACAGCATCGGACTTTGTGTCTATCACCACTAATATCTACAGCTGGGTACTGCAGAAATAACGATTAGAGGGAATAAAAACCGGCACTGCCTGCCAGGTGACCCTCATACATTAACTCCACTACAAGGAGAAGTCATGGTCAAGATGGTTGTGCTGGAAAGCAGAGGTCTTTTAAGTGCAAAGGAAACAGCCCTCCAACACTGAGGGCCCAAGACTGGGTCACAGAGAAAACAAAAAGGACAGTGAACCCCTGATACGACTCTGCATCAGGCTGGACCAGACACACGAAAGGGTCACTTATAGTTTGGACAACTGGTAACAAAGAGGCTAATTAATTTCATGTTTCTAATACCAATTAAGGCCTTTTGTTTTCTGTCAAATAGGCTAAAACATCAGTGCAAAATTATAACATTAATTCAAAGGCTTTAGGACAAAAGTTTGGTGAATCCAACAACATCTTCAAATGGATAGAACTAAGAATGCTAACAAATGAGTTGTTCTGAAAGACCACAACTCTTTTTTCTTCATTGATTTTGTTTTTTTTTTAATTAGTTTATTTATCTATTTTTTAACTTTACAATATTGTATTTGTTTTGCCATACACTGACATGAATCCACCATGGGTGTACATGTGTTCCCCATCCTGAAACCCCCTCCCACCTCCCTCCCCATCCCATCCCTCCGGGTCATCCTGGTGCACCAGCCCCGAGCACCCTGTATCATGCATTGAACCTAGACTGGTGATTCGTTTCACATATGATAATTTACATGCTTCCATGCCATTCTCCCATATCATCCTGCCCTCTCCCTCTCACATAGAGTCCATAATACTCTTCTATTTATCTGTGTCTCTTTTGATGTCTCACATACAGGGTTATCTTTACCGATTAACTAAATACCATATATATGCATAAGTATACTGTATTGGTGTTTTTCTTTCTGGCTTACTTCACTCTGTATAATAGGCTCCAGTTTCATCCACCTCATTAGAACAGATTCAAATGTATTTTTTTTAATGGCTGAGTAATATTCCATTGTGTATATGTACCACAGCTTCCTTACCCATTCGTCTGATGATGGGCATATAGGCTGCTTCCGTGTCCTAGCTAGTGTAAACAGCACTGCAATGGACATTGGGGTACACGTGTCTCTTTCAATTCTGGTTTCCTCGGTGTGTATGCCCAGCAGTGGGATTGCTGGGTCATATGGCAGTTCTGTTGTCAGTATTTTAAGGAACCTCCACCCTGTTTTCCATAGGGGCTGTACTAGTTTGCATTCCCACCAACAGTGTAAGAGGGTTCCCTTTTCTCCACACCCTCTCCAGCATTTATTGTTTGTAGACTTTTGGATAGCAGCCATTCTGACTGGTGTGAAATGGTACCTCATTGCGGTTTTGATTTGCATTTCTCTCATAATGAGTGATGTTGAACATCTTTTCATGTGTTTGTTAGCCATCTGTATGTCTTCTTTGGAGAAATGTCTGTTTAGTTCTTTGGCCCACTTTTTGATTGGATCGTTTTTTTTTCTGGAATTGAGCTGCAGGGGTTGCTTGTATATTTTTGAGACTAACTGCTTCTCTGTTGCTTCGTTGGCTATTATTTTCTCGCATTCTGAAGGCTGTCTTTTCACTTTGCTTATAGTTTCCTTCGTTGTGCAAAAGCTTTTAATTTTAACTAGGTCCCATTTGTTTATTTTTGCTTTTATTTCCAATATTCTGGGAGGTGGCTCATAGAGGATCCTATCACTGATGAACATAGATGCAAAAATCCTTAACAAAATCCTAGCAAACAGAATCCAACAACATATTAAAAAGATCATACATCATGACCAAGTGGGCTTTATCCCAGGGATGCAAGGATTCTTCAATATCTGCACATCAATCAATGTAATACACCACATTAACAAATTGAAAAATAAAAACCATATGATTATTTCAATAGATGCAGAGAAAGCTTTTGACAATATTCAACATCCATTTATGATAAAACCCTCCAAAAAGCAGGAATAGAACAAACATACCTCAACATACTAAAAGCTAAATATGACAAATCCACAGCAAACATTATCCTAAATGGTGAAAAACTGAAAGCATTTCCCCTAAAGTCAGGAACAAGATAAGGGTGCCCACTCTCACCACTACTATTTAACATAGTTTTGGAAGTTTTGGCCACAGCAATCAGAGCAGAAAAAGAAATAAAAGGATCCATATTGGAAAAGAAGAAGTAAAACTCTCACTGTTTGCAGATGACATGATCCTCTACACAGAAAACCCTAAAGACTCCACCAGAAAATTACTAGAGCTAATCAATGAATTTAGTAAAGTTGCACGATATAAAAGTAACACACAGAAATCCCTTGCATTCCTATACACTAACAACGAGAAAACAGAAAGAGAAATTAAGGAAACAATTCCATTCACCATCGCAACGAAAAGAATAAAATACTTAGGAATATATCTACCTAAAGAAACAAAAGACCTATATATAGAAAACTATACAACACTGGTGAAAGAAATCAAAGAGGACACAAATAGATAGAGAAATATACCATGTTCATGGATCGAAAGAATCAATATAGTGAAAATGAGTATACTACCCAAAGCAATATATAGATTCAATGCAACCCCTATCAAGCTACCAATGGTATTCTTCAGAGAACTAGAACAAATAATTTCACAATTTGTATGGAAATACAAAAACCTCGAATAGCCAAAGCAATCTTGAGAAAGAAGAATGGAACTGGAGGAATCAACCTTCCTGACTTCAGGCTCTACTACAAAGCCATAGTCATGAAGACAGTATGGTACTGGCACAAGGACAGAAATATAGATCAATGGAACAAAATAGAAAGCCGAGAGATAAATCCATGCATCTATGGACACCTTATCTTCGACAAAGGAGGCAAGAATATACAATGGAGAAAATACAACCTCTTCAACAACTGGTGCTGGGAAAACTGGTCAACCACATGTAAAAGAATGAAACTAGAACACTTTCTAACACCATACACAAAAATAAACTCAAAATGGATTGAAGATCTACACATAAGACCAGCAACTATAAAACTCCTAGAGGAAAACATAGGGAAAACACTCTCCAACATAAACCACAGCAGGATCCTCTTCATTGATTTTGATAAAGAGAGATTTCTACAACATTCCTCTTTTCATACTTTCAGAAGCTTTAGTTTCATTTTTTGCCACATTCTTTGCTCATTTTCACCAAATGGTCACAATCTAAGTTTATCCAGTGCTACAGAGTGAGCTATCTCCCCAAATTCATGCTTTGTAGCTGTAATGCCCAACCTAATACATCTGGAGACAGGGTCTTCAGAGGTAACTGAAGCTAGAGGAAGCCCTATGGAGACAGCCCTGAGCCAACAGGACTGACAGACCATACAAGCAGAGAGACTGCCCATCACCCATCCTACCCCTAGCCAGGAAAGGGGGCCCTTGTCAGGAAGCTAACTGGCCCACACTTCGATCTTGGACTTCCTAGCCTCCAGATCTGTGAGCATTAACCTTTGTTGTTTAAGCCGCCTCATCTACCCTGTCTTGTCACGGCAGCCTAAGCTTAGTAACACATCGAAGTTCCACAACTGACTCACTAGGGGAGAGACAACGGAAGCGTCATCATTACCACCATCGAGACCACTAACATGCAGATGGGCAGGTGAGTCAGTCAGATTTTCACGAATATCTAACTTAAACTCTTTTGCTGTTACTATTCTTACACTGAGGGAAAAAAAACAGTCAAGAGTCCTTGAAGTGGAAGAGAGGGATCTGAGGCCACCAGTTTGAGCCCAGAGCTCAAGTGTTTAAAGACTACAGTGTAGCTTATCTTTCATGTCAGGCTGCTTTACTCGGCAACGTTTTAATTCCTCAGGTAACTTTTCTTATTTTCCAGGTAGTCAGTTCAGTTGCTCAGTCATGTCCCACTGTTTGCGACCCCATGGATTGCGGCACACTGGGCCTCCCTGTCCATCACCAACTCCTGGTGTTTACTCAAACTCATGTCCATTGAGTCGGTGATGCCATCCACCCATCTCATCCTCTGCCGTCCCCTTCTCCTCCTGCCCTCAATCTTTCTCAGCATCAGGGTCTTTTCCAGTGAGTCAGCTCTTTGCATCAGGTGGCCAAAGCACTGGTTTCAGCTTCAGCATCAGTCCTTCCAATGAATATTCAGGATTGACTTGCAGGATTGACTGGTTGGATCTCCTCGCAGTCCAATGGACTCTCAGGAGTCTTCTCCAACACCACAGTTCAAAAGCATTAATTCTTCAGCGCTCAGCTTTCTTTATAGTCCAACTCTAACAACCTTACATGACTACTGGAAAAACCATATCTTTGACTAGATGGACCTTTGTTAGCAAAGTAACGTCTGTGCTTTCTAATATGCTGTCTAGATTTCTCATAGCTTTTCTTCCAAGGAGCAAGTGTCTTTTAATTTCATGGCTGCAATCACCATCTGCAGTGATTCTGGAGCCCAAGAAAATAAAAGTTTGTCACTGTTTCCATTGTTTCCCTTCTCAGTTCAGTTCAGTCACTCAGTCAGGTTCGACTCTTTGCAACCCCATGAACCACAGAACACCAGGCCTCCCTGTCCATCACCAACTCCCAGAGTTCACCCAAACCCATATCCATTGAATCAGTGATGCCATCCAGCCATCTTATCCTCTGTCGTCCCCTTCTCCTCCTGCCTTCAATCTTCCCCAGCATCAGGGTCTTTTCCAATGAGTCAGCTCTTCGCATCAGGTGGCCAAAGTATTGGAGTTTCAGCTTCAACATCAGTCCTTCCAATGAACACCCAGGACTGATCTCCTTTAGGATGGACTGGTGGGATCTCCTTACAGTCCAACGAACTCTCAAGAGTCTTCTCCAACACCACAGTTCAAAAGCATCAATTCTTTGGCACTCAGCTTTCTTTATAATCCAACTCTCACATGCATACATGACTACTGGAAAAACCATAGCCTTGACTAGACGGACCTTTGTTGACAAAGTAATGTCTCTGCTTTTTAATATGCTGTCTAGGTTGGTCATAACTTTCCTTCCAAGGAGTAAGTGTCTTTTAATTTCATGGCTGCAATCACCATCAGCAGTGATTTTGGAGCCCCAAAAAATAAAGTCAGCCACTGTTTCCACATTTGTTTGCCATGAAGTGATGGGACCAGATGCCATGATCTTAGTTTTCTGAATGTTGAGCTTTAAGCCAACGTTTTCACTCTCCTCTTTCACTTTCACCAAGAGGCTCTTCAGTCCCTCTTCACTTTCTGCCCTAAGGGTGGTGTCATCTGCATATCTAAAGTTATTCATGTTTCTCCTGGCAATCTTGATTCTAGCTTGTGCTTCATCCAGCCCAGCATTTCTCATGATGTACTCTGCATGTACATTAAATAAACAGCCTGACAATATACAGCCTGATGTACTCCTTTCCCAATTTGGAACCAGTTTGTTGTTCCATGTCTGGTTCTAACTGTTGCTTCTTGACCTGCATACAGATTTCTCAGGAGGCAGGTCAGGTGGTCTGGTATTCCCATCTCTTTCAGAATTTTCCACAGTTTATTGTGATCCACACAGTCAAAGGATTTGGCCTAATCAATACAGCAGTAGTAGATGTTTTTTTGGAACTCTCTTGCTTTTTTATGATCCAGTGGATGTTGGCAATTTGATCTCTGGTTCCTCTGCCTTTTCTAAATCCAGCTTCAACATCTGGAAGTTCTTAGTTCACATACTTTTGAAGCCTGGCATAGAGAATTTTGAGCATTACTTTGCTAGCATGTGAGATGAGTGCAATTGTGCAGTAGTTTGAACATTCTTTGGCATTGCCTTTCTTAGGGATTGGAATGAAAATTGAGCTTTTCCAGTCCTGTGGCCACTGCTGAGTTTTCCAAATTTGCTGGCATATTGAGTGGAGCGCTTTAACAGCATCACCTTTTAGGATTTGAAATAGCTCAATGGGAATTTCATTACCTCCACTAGCTCTGTTCGTAGTGATGCTTCTTAAAGCCCACTTGACTTCGCATTCCAGGATGTCTGGCTGAAGGTGAGTGATGACACCTTCTCGGTTATCTGGTCCTGAAGATCTTTTTTGTACATTTCTTCTGTGTATTCTTGCCAACTCTTCTTAGTATCTTCTGCTTCTGTTAGGTCCATATCGTTTCTGTCCTTTATTGTGCCTGTCTTTGCATGAAATGTTCCCTTGGTATCTCTAATTTTTCTGAAGAGATCTCTAGTCTTTCCCATTCTATTGTTTTCCTCTATTCATTTGCATTGATCACTGATTCCAGGTACTAGTCTACGTACATTTGTTTTCATTGGTATTACTTTCACATACAAAAGGGTACTCCAGAACTGGGTAATCCAATTCTATGAAGAGAGAAGAGTGGGCATTTACTGTGTCTGACATAGACCAGCATTTATATATACAAGTTCATTTTGCATGAATTCCCTATTATCTTATTAAAGACCTGTACTGTCAAAATTCACCAAAGTTAGCTAAAGATAGCTTCCCTGGTGGCTCAGTGGTAAAGATTCTGCCTGCCAACCAGGAGAAGTGGGTTTGATCCCTGGATCACGAAGGTCCCCTGGAAGAGGAAATGGTAACTCCAGGACTCTTCCCTGGAAAATCCTAGGACAGAGGAACCTGGTGGGCTACAGTCCATTGGGTTGCAAAGGGCTGGACATAAACTAGCAACCGAACAGCAGCAAAAGGACCACATTAGCACATCCTGATTTCCAGCACTTCTCCTCTCTTGTAGGCTGACTGCCCCTGAACGTACTGTGGGATCCTGCTGTGGGGCATGCTAGGTACTCTGCCACACTACTCAGGCCACACCTGCACATCTACCAGAAGCTTCTCTGGTCAGAACCTGGCAAAGCGAAAATGGTTTAGGACAGTTTAGCGCTAACTGGGCACCCTTGATCAGGGTCTACCCAACTCAGTAAGACCAGCAGGGAAGGAGCAAGCAGTCAAAACAGGAAGAGCGCCAGCAACTCTGACAGCAGAACAAGGAGACCAGAGGGATCAGGGCTCATCTTCCCATCAGGCCAGCAGAGCTCACCCACAGGGGTTTCACATTTCATGTAATGTTCTGCTGGCTTTATTTCCCAGAAGCTATTTTCAAAACTATGCCCAACCTGAGCCTTCTCTGCTCTTCCCACTACTCCATGCTGCTGTGCTAGCCCTGACTTTCCCCTCTCTTTCACAGATCATATCATCCTTAAACACTGATTTTCAACCTTCTTGAGATGAGGGACTCCAGGCTTTCTTGAGTCAAATCCTGCTGCAGTAATGTACATTTTTCTTATCTGTGTCATTAATCAATAAAGGCCCTGATGAGAAGTCACTCACCATTATGAGCCCCTCAGCTGGGCTGAAGCACCGCTCAGGTAAAACTCAGAATAGGAAGCCGTTAGGCTTCATAAAACTGATCTTACCCCAATAAAACTTAGCTAAGGAGTCCTTCCGCATTTTTCACAGAGAAAATCCAAGAGCAAGGAAAGCAGAGCTTAGAAGCAGTCTCATAAATTAATAATATTACTTCTGCAACAAATCAAACCCACAGAGAGATTTCAGAAATTATATCAACCTTAAAGTTCAATTTAAAGGCACTAAAAAAAAAAGAAAAGAAAAAGTAAAATCAAACTGCAAAGACCTAAATCAGTTAACTCTTAAAAGACACTTTTTAAAATGACAGAGGTGTAAAATCCAATAGATATAATATTTAACCTCCTAAAGAAGACAAACTTAAGAAGCACTACAGAATAATACCGTGGTGGTTTCCACAAACATTATGGCCTGTGAAATCACAGAGACTGTTCGATTCTCAAAGGAGAAGCTTACTGAGACTTGGGTATATTCCAAAATACCTGAGAAGGCTCTGCAAAGGTCTGCCATAAACCATCACTAAATTAAACACACCAACAAATTTAACATGCTCCTAACTTCTCTACTGGCAGCAAGTGACCAGCAGTAGGAAAATTTTTCTAGACTCATCCTCCTTCGGATATCTAACAAGCTACTTTTACCTCTGCGTGCATGTGTGCTAAGTCGTTTTCGGTCGTGTCCAACTCTTTTCGACCCCATGGACTGTAGCCCACCAGGCTCCTCTGTCCACGGGATTCTCCAGGTAAGAATACTGGAGTGGGTTGCCATTTCCTTCTCCAGGGGATCTTCCCAACCAAGGATCAAACCCTGTCTCTTGCACCTCCTGCACTGGCAGGCAGGTTCTTTACCACTAGTGTCAACTTGGAAGCCCCTAAACAGGAAAAAAATTTACTTTTTCTTTAAATGTAAATTTGAGAAACAGAGCCCCCCAGACAGGTTGAAGACCCCACCAAAGCCATTCGCTGACATGTGTTACCATCACCACTGCATGGCATCAAATGTACTAAAGGAGCAGGGAGAACAAGCAGCATCAGCCTTCAAACAAATGCAGAGGGAGAGGAAGTCTCCACGCCCCATACTCCCTCCTCCACCCTGTTCACCTGCAAGATTATTAACTTTGTGTCAATTTGGTTGGGCTAGATGCCCAGTTGTTTGATCAAACACTGATCTAGATGTGGCTATGCTAGTATTTTGTAGATGTGATCAACATTTACAAACCAGTGGACTTTACAGAGGTTGCCCCCTGCTAACGGGGATGGGCCTTGTTCAATCAGTCAGTCAGTTGAAAGCCTTAAGAGCAAAAATCAAGGTTCCTGATAACGGAGTATTTTGCCTCAGGACTGTAACCTAGAACTCCTGCCAATGTCCAATATGACAGCCTGCTCTACATAGTTCAGATTCAAAATGACAACTTCAGTTCTCACCAGTTTCCAGCCAGCCAGCTGACCGATCCACCCACAGACTTCAGACCTCACAGCCCCCCAGCCATGTGAACCAATGCCTTAAATTTGTACCTTCTATTGGGTCTGTTTGTCTGGAGAATTCAGCCCGACACAACCTGTTTTAGGCTCAGGAAACACTAAGATTTGGAAAATCAGTTAGGTAGAAAATCAAACAAAAGAAAATATCAACAATAAAAAGTCTTATATTTTTCTCCCCAAAATAGGCTACACTTTAAACCCCTGCCCTCCTTTTACTGTTTTATTAAAATCATCATTTTAAACCAAGAACAAATGAAAGTTAAGTATAGTGTAACAACTGTTTTTCTGAGTCATTTTGTCCAGTTGAAAGAACACAGTGTATACTGAAAGGTTACACTGGGTGTCGCTAAAAGATACTTGGCTCCATGAAGAAGATCTCATTTGCTGTGTAGTGACCCCACAGCCCCTGAGGGCCTTGGTGGGAGGCTCGGGCTCACAGCCCATCATCGGCGGCAGTCAGGCCGGGGCTGAGTGTCCTGGTCACCAGAGGGCCCACCTGGGGCTGGCGAGGCTGGAGACCTGTGTGAAGACGGATCCCTCACGCTGGCTGTGGCCTCCACACTTCCACACGTGGACCTTTCCAGAGACTGTGTGGGTGTCCTCAAGACGCGGCGGCTGGCTTCTTGCAACATGAGCAATGGAGACTGAGAACATGGAGTCTGGCACCACACGGGCATGAGTGTGTGCTGGCGGCCACACACCAGTGCCCCCACCCCGCTGCTATCTGTAGGGCATACGTCACCTTCGGAAGGGAACAGTATCAAAACGTTTCAGGAACATCATGAGGCAAGAAACTACTCTTGCTGTGATCCTTGCCAGGCCAGCTTTCATTAGTCTTTGCCTCTCTTTCTCAGCTTTACCCTTACTATTGGGATTGAGAATTCGTTTGTCTCTTTCTATCTTACAAAGTTCAAAATGTGTAGACTCTCCACAGACATTTTCATGCCTGTCTGTGAACTGGACACTTCGTCTCGGGTGACCAGCCCACCCACACGCTACGGGCTTTCTGTGTGGTTTCCTGTCTCCTGAAGGCACTGGTTCATTCGGTCCACGATCTCTCACAAGCATCTCACCTTCTCGAGCTCAGGCAAACCTGAGGCCACCGGCAAGACACTGGGCTAACTGCCCTGTTCCCAGCGCAGTGGGTCACTCTCTGTGGAGGAGGTACTGGAGGTGACCATGGAGCTCCAAATGTCCCTGAGAGACTGTTCAACAGGCAGAGAGGGATCTCTCAGACAGTCTGTAGGGCTGCCAGGCCTACTGCAGTGGGACCATTCAGCTTAGTTACAAACCTAGCTGACTTATCACTGCAATAAGAACCCATCATTTGTGAAAAAGATCAGGTATGAGGGCATTCTGGATTCTCTTCAGAAGGAAATTCTTGAATTGGGTCTAACAAGGCCCACTTAAAAAGAGCATATCTAATTCCTTTGAAGTAATCCTGCACTGAAACATCTCCACTACTGGGGCAGAACGTAAAGGGAAGGGAGTGACATTCACTGACTCTTCTTGAGGGCTGAGTGCTACACTAATTACTTGATTAAGTCACTCAATTTGACTCTCACATCAAACCTGTAAGGTAGGCATTATTACCTTCATTTTGTAGATGAGGAAACCCTGCCTAAGGGACCCCCAAATCACACAACTAGTGGAGTTAACACGCAAGTCCAGGTTTTCTTAACTCTAAATTTCATGGTGTAAAGTAAGCTCTTGCTGGTAGTAACAAAGTCAAATGTTTCAATGACCAACTGCACCACAGAGTTCACAGTAAGTAGAAGGTAAGGGCCAAGTCAAAGCCTGTTTCAGGCTGCAGGTCTACATTACACCTCTTTTCACTCTGGAATCAAAGCATAAGGAGCCTGAATTTCCCATCTGGAAAGAATTCAAGTCAAATCACACAAACAACATCTACAGCTTCTGCCCAGAGCTGGCGTATATCAGGTCTGCATGTGCTCCACGTCACACGGAAGCCCTGCCACAGGGAGAGAGAGCACACTCTGCCTCCTAGGAGTGTGCAGAAGTCACCCAGGCCAAGGTGTCCTGGGTCAAGGACATGGACTAGCTCCCAGGAAAAAAGTAACCCATGTGGCAAGAAACGTGACATGAGTGGCTGACAGCTAGAGGGGCCAGCTGCAGTCCAGACACCTGAAGCTCCTCCAGGGCACATGGGGCAGACCACGCCCCACTCTATCAATGCCGGGGGTGTGGGGGGGCAACTTGCTTCAGTCAGTGAAATATGAGCCAGAGTGATGTTACTTCTGGATAAAAGCTGGATAAGCTGGTGCATGCATGGGGACTTCATTTCTGACAACGCCTCAAAACATGAGCATAGCTTGAATCCCTGAATGAGGAAAATATGGGATAGAGTTCCCAATCAATCCACCATGACCACATGGCAGGAACGAGAGGGTAGGTGGATAATCTCTGTTAGCGCAACATGAACTGCCTATCTTGACTGATCCTATATGTCAATCCGATTACTTCCCTGAGGAATGGAGACCGAGAGAGAGAAAGAACTGGGGCAGTGACCAACGCATGACAAAGGCTACAGCTGAACCCACGACACTTCACGACAAGTCAAACTGAGTTGTAAGTAAGCAGAAGCTGTGCGATACAAAAAGGAAAGACAAAGCAGGAGATGGTGAAGAGACCACACAGTTAAAGAATTTTGCAAATGGAGCCAACACAAAGCAACAGACACACCACACCAGGAGAGACCACGGGGCTCACAGATGCCCTGACAAAGCTCTCCAACACCAGCACTGCCCTTTCCACACAGCCTTTGGGTCCCATTCAGGATGACTGAAGAATTACAAGTCCCTATTCTTCTGAAAAAGCCCAAGTAAGTCTTCAAAGAAAAAGTAGGACAAAATGAAATCTGTTACATGTTCTAAGGCAATTATTCAGAAAAATTCTATGGTGAAGCTAATCACAGAATATGCACTTCCTAATATAATCATTAAAAAATTTCCCTATATTAAGCTTATTTAAGGTAATGTTCACAAATAATCAAAAATAATATATACATACACTTACATAAAGTTATTAAATATCTCCTACTCAATATCATCTAGGTACTTTGCAGGAAAATAGAGAAGTAAGGCAAAAATAAGAAAAGATTTTCCTAGAATCAAGATGGTAAAACAAAAGAGAAAGAGAATGTCACCTTCCTAAAGGTAAGGAGAGAAGCTGTCTCATAAGCACATGCTGATCATAGACCACCGCCTGGAGAAGGCCTTAAGCACATGAAAGTACCCACTGTAACACTAGACTTAGCAGCAGAATTCAATTAATACTAGGTTGACTGATAATACAAACCTCTGGGGAAAGCATTTACTCTATAAATCATTTAGTACCTGCATTCATACTTCAGGCCCCACACAAAAAGCTACTGGCTGTGATTATGTTGGTTGACTTTTAGGCTACATGCTGTGATTCCAGATCTAAGATCTGAATAGAAATTAATCTGTTACATGAGACATCTGATGGGGAAAACTGAAGACTCTAAACCCAAGCTGAGCCTTTTATATCAAAAAGGGAAGCACTTACTAAACAACCCACCAATGGTTGACACAATGCTAAGACTTTCCATAAGGAAGAAACGAAAAACATCAAAAAGGCTCTTCAGTAAATTCAAATAGTAAACTGACCAAGTGGATAACTATAAAAAAATATGTTTCCAACAGATTCAGACAACACACAACCAAAAGAACTAATAACCAAAAAGCTGCAGCAGTTATTTCAACTACATTTTTTACAATTTAATGAATTCAAAGTTGCTAATTTTTAGAAGGCAGATTCAAGGGATTAGATCTGATAGACACAGTGCCTGAAGAACTATGCTCAGGGTTTTGTAACATAGTAGAAGAGACAATGATAAAGACCATCCCCAAGAAAAAGAAATGCAAAAAGGCAAAATGGTTGCCTGAGGAGGCCTTACAAATAGCCAAGAAAAGAAGAGAAGCTAAAGGCAAAGGAGGAAAGGAAAGATAAACCCATCTAAATGCCGAGTCCAAAGAACAGCAAGGAGAGACAAGAATGTATTCCTCAGTGATCAATGCAAGAAATAGAAGAAAACAACAGAATGGGAAAGACTAGAGATCTCTTCAAGAAAATTCGAGATACCAAGGGAACACTTCATGCAAACATGGGCACATTAAAGGACAGAAATGGTATGGACCTAACAGAAGCAGAAGATATTAAGAAGAGGTGGCAAGAATACACAGAAAAACTATACAAAAAAGATCTTCATGACCCAGATAATCACAATGGTGTGATCACTCACCTAGAGCCACACATCCTGGAATGTGAAGTCAAGTGGGCCTTAGAAAGCATCACTACAAACAAAGCTAGTGGAGGTGATGGAATTCCAGTTGAGCTATTTCAAATCCTAAAAGATGACGCTGTGAAAGTGCTGCACTCATTGTGTCAGTAAATTTGGAAAACTCAGCAGTGGCCACAGGACTGGAAAAGGTCAGTTTTCATTACAATCCGAAAGAAAGGCAATGCCAAAGAATGCTCAAACTATCGCATAAATGCACGCATATCACACGCTAGCAAAGTAATGCTCAAAATTCTCCAAGCCAGAATTCAACAGTCCATGAACCTAGAACTTCCAGATGTTGAAGCTGGATTTAGAAAAGTCAGAGGAACCAGAGATCAAATTGCCAACATCTGCTGGATCATCAAAAAAGCAAGAGAGTTCCAGAAAAACATCTATTTCTGCTTTATTGACTATGCCAAATCCTTTGACTGTGTGGATCACAACTGTGGAAAATTCTGAAAGAGATGGGAATACTAGACCACCTGACCTGCCTCCTGAGAAATCTGTATGCAGGTCAAGAAGCAACAGAACCAGACATGGAAAAACAGACTGGTTCCAAATGGGGAAAGGAGTACCTCAAGGCTGTATTTTTTCACCGTGTTTATTTAACTTATATGCAGAGTACATCACGCAAAATGCCAGGCCAGATGAAGCACAAGCTGGAATCAAGACTGCCAGGAGAAATATCAATAACCTGAGATATGCAGATGACACCACCCTTATAGGAGAAAGTGAAGAGGAACTGAAGAGCCTCTTGATGAAAGTGAAAGAGAAGAGTGAAAGCGTTGGCTTAAAACTCAACATTCAGAAAACTAAGATCATGGCATCCAGTCTCATCAATTCATGGCAAATAGATGGGGAAACTACGGAAATCGTGACAGACTTTATTTTCTTGGGCTCCAAAATCACTGCAGATGGTGACTGCAGCCATGAAATTAAAAGACGCTTACTCCTTGGAAGAAAAGCTAGGACCAACCTAGATAGCATATTAAAAAGCAGAAACATCACTTTGCTGACAAACGTCCTTCTAATCAAAGCTACAGTTTTTCCAGTAGTCATGTATGGATGTGAGAGTTGGACTATAAAGAAAGCAGAGTGCCAAAGAATTGATGCTTTTGAACTATGGTGTTGGAGAAGACTCTTGAGAGTTCGTTGGACTGCAAGGAGATCCAACAAGTCCATCCTAAAGGAAATCAGTCCTGAATATTCATTGGAAGAACTGATGCTGAAGCTAAAACTCCAATACTTGGCCACCTGCTGGGAAGAACTAATTCAGTGGCAAAGACTCTGATGCTGGGAAAGATTAAAGGCAGGAGAAGCAGGGGACAGCAGAGGATGAGATGGTTTGATGGCACCACCGACTCAATGGACATGAGTTTGAGCAAGTCCCTGTGACGGACAGGGAAGCCTGGCGTGCTGCCACATGGGGTAGCAAAGAGTCTGACAGGACTATGTGATTGAACTGAAATGAACTTTTTGAAATATCACAATCTGTACATTGCCTATTACTTAAGTCTGGTTTTTGTGTTTTAATTCAGCTAGGTGATAGATAGGAAAGTAACAAAACTGACACTTAATTGATTTTTAAAAGACTGGATAAAATTTTTACCTTTAAGTGACAAGCTCTTCAGAATGACAAGCAATGTGACAGGTAAAAGAAAATGAAACAAAACTGAATTACCCTTGATATCAATCTTGTTCCGTTGTGTAGTATATCTGGTTTGGGAGTGACATATTCTGAATTTTACTATTCAAACACTAAATGAATCTGTCTCTTCCACAGTGACAGCTCTAGCATAGCCGTGATACATATCCTCATCTTAATTAACCTAATGGTCTATTCACTGATCATACTTGGAGGTCTATTTCATTACCCTAAATTAACATTTTCTTTCCATTAAAGTTACAGATAATAAAATAAAAAGACACTGCTTCCACGTGGTTCATAACACATTTAATCTAGAGTACTCCTTTGTTTAGTGATTACAAGCATTTAAATGCTCTTTGAAAAGCACTTAGAGCTACTAGCAGCCAGATAACTGATTTATTCCTCTGCAGGGAGGGGGTGGGGGCATTAGTAAGGAGACTAAAAACGCAGTATTTCCACAATAAAAATATCTATTCATTAGCTCAATGAAAGCAATCCTAACAAAGGTGTTGATTGGTGTCATTTTAAAAGGTGTGATGGTTCTCCTTAAAGTAAATGGGTTTATATTTACATAAAATAATTGAATAGTCCTGACATATTTTGTCATTTTATTCTCCTTGCCATTAGAAGACTTAGTTTCTCAAGTTTAGAGTCAAACATAAGAACAACAATAATTTTAATTGTTTGAGAGGACTGTTTAAAGCAAATGTTTGCTAATTTAATGAGAAATTATTTGATCATAATTCTTTGATACAAATTTAGTACCTAAGGCTAAACTGTCAACCCTGAGAAATTAACATATATATCGGTTCATTATTGTTTACTTTCCAAATTAATCCCTATTGATCAAAATGAAAATATAAACCTCAATTTATTTAAAGATGGCTTAAAATTTTTTTTCACATTATCCCAGGCTTATAACAGATCTCCAAAACAGTCTGCTGTTAGATGGGCATCCCCCTTCCCATCCAAACTCCACCTTATTTCAGAATTTACTCTCAGAATCAACATTAATGTCTGAAAGAAACCATAAGTATTAAGTAGACATTCTATTTTCATTACATGAAATTGTGAGACTCCTGTTGATTTGAAAATTTAGGTATAAGTTACTGGATTTTAAAAATAATCTGTTTTGATTAAAATTTCTTGCCAGGAATACATTTTGTGTTAGATTTTTCCTTAGACATTTCCAGAATGCATTGTCCCAATAAATAGTCTTAGAGGATTGCACTTTCAAAATGTTTGCTATACATTTGAAAGGAGTATTTTTTTAATTCTTTCAAATTCACTTCAGAGAAGTGAATGACAATTTGCTTATTTCACTTTCCAAAAGAAAAACAAACAAATGACACAAATACCTCAAAATTTAACTACTCTCAAAAGTAACCTTGGAAGTCTGGGGATAGTTTTGCTATTTGAATAACACCAAAGAAAACCAAAAGGTTATGCATTCCAACTATTTTTCTTCAATGATGAAAATATGAAACTATTTTATCAAAACATACATACATTTTTTTGAGTTACGGGCCATTTTAATGGGAAGTTAGAAGGTTTTCCTAATTCCCTAACACTTCTTCAATTTGGAACAAATCATTTGAAACAAATTCTTTCTCTACTTAAAGAAGTTACTGCTGAGAAGCTTAATTTAATAGTCTCCTAAAATACCATATTTTCAACCTGCAACTTCTCTCTGCCCTGTTTCTTTGGCCTCATATTAGAATGTCTCACCGTGTCGCATCCTAGTCAACTTTATTTCCGCCTGTGCTCCCTCAGTTACATCGCTGTGATCACTGTCCGCAGTATTTTTACTCATCCCACCCCCTCTCCACCCCCCGTTCCCCCTCACCCATTCTCTCTGAAGAGCCTGTACTCCTTCTCCTCTCCAGCTCCCCAGACCCTGACCATCTTCAGCACATAGCTCAATACATCTCTCAGTTTTGGACCACAAGAGCCTGACTTTCCTTTGACTCTCTAGAAACTCATGGTCACATAAACTGTCACTTTGTTCTTCAATTCTGTCACATGTGTCAGTTCTGTGATCAGCTACTTGAAGAGCAACTGAGACCAGGGTCAGCAGGGTCAGGGACCAGGGTCAGGGACCACACACCACATCCAGATCCACTACCTCTGTAAATATGCACGGACACACCTGAGTATACCCAGATTTTACACCAGTGCTCAACAAAGGTAAAGAGGCCCAGATCCACAACAAAAACTCACTAAAGTCATTCTCAACTGTCACATATCATACACTTGTATACATCACAGAACTTGTGGAAAAATTATCTGCAACGGTATAGTGGCTGTGAGACTTTGGCCAGATCAGGCCTCCAACAGGTCACGGTGGTGAGGTTCGAGGGCCAAGCCCTCACTGCTCCCTGGAGGACCCACAACTGGACCAACCGTGAGTGCCTGCCGTCCAGCGAAGAGCACACGCTCAGAGCAGTGAACAAGCGCACATGGCAGTCGGGGGGAACCAGGATAACACATGAGACGCAGAGGCGGCCAGTTCAGTCCACATTCATCTTGAGGGAAGAGTGTAGGTTCTATTCCCAAATATCTTCTCCAGGAAAATAGTGAACTCCTGTGCAGAAATTTTAACCTTAAGGGCTGTTTAACTGACAGCCTTGGACCAAGTCTCCATTAATAACTAACTGGTTATTTCTGATGGTTCTTATCTACCCACCTCACTGTCTGTGTTCAGCAAAGCAGTCCCCTTATAAGCCCATATAAGAGACTGTATTCTATTTCCTATCTCCCTAGAAACTAACTAAATCCACCACACACTTAACATATTATACTACCTACCTTTCATACACTGCACTTTTAAACATATTTTCATGAAAGTATTAATATTATACATGAAAGAGCAGAATTTCATCTGATGTTAGCCTCGATTTCAACTAGCCTCCAGCATAAACAATTAGTGTCCATTTCACATGATTCACAACTACTCTATGAAAGTCAAACGACCCTGAAACTGAAACTGAACAATACTGCTTAAAAAAAAAAAAAAAAGAGCTTAAGATGCATATAATCCAACAATCATCCCCCTTGCTACAATCCTTGATTCAGAGATAAACATATTACCAGAGCTGGTCCAATCAGTATAAAACCAAAATACTATTCTCTTTCTCCCTGGACCATCTGGTATGTCGATCTGAAGCCTGGGACCACTAGAGCCGCTCAGTTACCATAAGGGAAGCGGCCGAAGGTCAGAGCTGATCCAGAGAGAGCACAGCCGAGAGAATCCCAAAGAAACAGAGCCAGTGCCTGCCAGGCCTGAGGCCCACTCAGCTCTGTGTTTCACCAGCTGCACGGTCACACACACTTTCTCTCTTCTTCAAGCTATTCTACCATCTGCAACTAAAAAGAAATGTTATTTACCATTTCGAGCAACAAAAAAAGGTAAGAGTTCAGAATAACATATACACACTACTATATATAAAACATATAGCTAACAAGGCCCTAGTGTACAGCGCAGGGAAACACAATCAATATTTTTAATAATCTACAAGGGAAAAGAGTCTGAAAAAGAATACATACACACACACACACACACACACACACGTAACTGACTTGCTGTGCTGTGTACTTGAAACTAACACAAAATTATAAATCAACCGTTGTTGTTCAATCCCTAAGTGGTGTTCCACTCTTTGCGACCCCTTGGACTGCAGCAGGTCAGGCATCCCTGTCCTTCACTGTTTCCCCGAGTTTGCTCAAACTCCTGTCTGCGGAGTCGGTGATGCCATCCAACCACCTCATTTACTGTCACCCCCTTCTCCTCCTCCCCTCAATCTTTCCCACATCAGGGTCTTTCCAATGAGGCAGCTTTTCGTATCAGGCGGCCAAAGTATTGGAGCTCCAGCATCACTTGAATTCAGTTCAGCCACTCAGTCGTGTCCAGCTATTTGCGACCCCATGGACTGCAGCACACCAGGCCTCCCTGTCCATCACCAACTCCCAGAGTTTACCCAAACTCATGTCCATTGAGTCGGTGATGCCATCCAACCATCTCATCCTCTGTCGACCCCTTCTCCTCCCGCCTCCAATCTTTCCCACCATCAGGGTCTTTTCAAATGAGTTAGTTGATTTCATTTAAGATTGACTGGTTTGATCTAACTGCAGTCCAAGGGACTCTCAAGAGTCTTCTCCAGCACCACAGTTCAAAAGCCTCAATCCTTTGGCACTGAGCCTTCTTTATGGTACAACTCTCACATCCATACATGACTACTGGAAAAACCACAGATTTGACCATATGGACCTTTGTAGGCAGAGTAATGTCTCTGCTTTTTAGTCCACTGTCTAGGTTTGTCATAGTTTTCCTTCCAAGGAACAAGCATCTTTTAATTTCATGGTTGCAATCACTGTCTGCAGTGATTGTGGAGCCCAAGAAAATAAAATCTGTTACTGCTTCCACTTTTTACCCTTCTGTTTGCCATGAAGTGATGAGACCAGATGCCATGATCTTAGTTTTTTTAAGTGTTGAGCTTCAAGCCAGCTTTTTCATTCTTCTCTTCCACCCTCATCAAGAGGCTCTTTAGTTCCTCTTTACTTTCTACCATTAGAGTGGTTATCATTTGCATATTTGAGGTTGTTGCTATTTCTTCTGGGAATCTTGATTCCAGCTTGTGATTCATCCAGCCTGGCATTTTGCATAACTTATTTTTCATGTTAAGTTAAATAAGCAGGGTGACAATATACAGGCTTGTGGATTCCTTTCCCAATTTTGAACCAGTCCATTGTTCCATGTCCAGCTGTAACATACTGGTTTCTCAGGATACAGGTAAGGTGGTCTGGTACTCCCAACTCTTTCAGAATTTTCCATAGTTTGGTGTGATCCAAAGGCTTTAGCGTAGTCAATGATGCAAAAGTAGCTGTTTTTCTGGAATTCCCTTGTTTTCCCTATGATACAACAAATATTGTCAATTTGACCTCTGGTTCCTTTGTCTTTTCTAAACCCAGCTAGTACATCTGGAAGTTCTTGGTTCATGTACTGCTGAAGCCTAGCTTGAAGGATTTTTGAGTATAACTTTGCAAGCATGTGAAATGAATGCAATTGTTCAGTAGTTGAAACATTTTTTGGCCTTGCCCTTCTTTGGGATTGGAATGAAAACTGACCTTTTCCAGTTCCGTGGCCACTGCTACGTTTTCCAAATTTGCTGACATATTGAATGCAGCACTTTAACAGCACAATCTCTTAGAATTTTAAAGCTTGGATGGCATTCTGTCACTTCCTCTAGCTTTGTTCATAGTAATGCTACCTAAGACCCACTTGACTTCACACTCCATGATGTCCAGCTCTAGGTGAGTCACCACACCATCATGGTTATGTGGGTCCTTAAGACATTTTTAGTGTAGTTCTTCTGTGTATTCTTACCACCTCTTCTTAATCTCTTCTGCTTCTGCTAGGTCCTTACAGTTTCTGTCCTTTATTGTGCCCATCCTTGCATGAAATGTTCCCTTGCTATCTCTAATTTTCTTGAAGAGATCTCTAGTCTTTACCATGCTATTGTTTTCCTCTATATCTTTGCATTGTATATTTAAGAAGGCTTTCTTATCTCTCATTGCTATTCTCTGGAACTCTGCATTCAGTTGGGTATATCTTTTCCTTTCTTCCTTCCCTTTCACTTTTTCCTCAGCTATTTATAAAACTTCCTGAGACAACCACTTTGCATTCTTACATTCCTTTTTCCTGGGATGGTTTTGGACACTTGTACAATGTTACAAACCTCCATCCACAATTCTTCAGGCACTCTGTCTACAAGATCTAATCCCTTGAATCTATTCATCACCTTCACTGTACAGTGATAAGGGATTTGATTTAGGTCATATCTGAATGGTCTAGTGGTTTTCCCTACTTTCCTCAATTTTGCTCTGAATTTTGCAAAAAGGAGCTCATGAGCTGAGCCACAGTCAGCTCCAGGTCTTATTTTTACTGCCTGGATAGAACTTCCACATTTTCAGCTGCAAACAACATTATCAATCTGATTCTGGTGTTGACCATATGATGATGTCCATTTGCAAAGTTGCCTACTGTGTTGTTGGAAGAGGGTGTTTGCTATAACCAGTGTGTTGTTTAGGCAAAACTCTGTTAGCCTTTGCCCTGCTCCATTTTGTACCCCAAGGTCAAACTTGCCTGTTATTTCAGGTATCTCTTGACTTCCTACTTCTGTATTCCAATCCCCAACAGTGAAAAGGACATCTTTTTTTTGGTTTTAGTTCTAGAAGGTCTTGCAGGCCTTCAGAGAACTGGTCAGTTTCAGCTTCTTCAGCATTAAAAGGACAGGGAGGCCTGGCATGGTGCAGTTCATGGCATTGCAAAGAGCTGTACGTGACTTTGCAACAGAACAGCAACAACTAGAAAGCATTGTAGGTCTTCACAGAATGGATCGATTTCAGCTTCTCTGACATTAGTGGCTGGGGCATAGACTTGGATTACTGTGATACTGAATGGCTAGCCTTGGAAATGAACTGAGATTTTCTGTCATTTTTGAGGTTGCAATCAAGTACTCCATTTTGGACTCATTTGTTGACTATGAGGGCTACTACATTTCTTCTAAGGGACTCTTGCCCACAGCAGTAGATATAATGGTCATCTGCATTAAATTCGCCTACTCCCATCCATTTTAGTTCTCTGATTCCTAAGATGTCAATGTTCAATCTCCTACTTGGCAATTTATCTTGACCATAGATCTATGCAAAACTGTTCTTCACAGCATCAGACTTTATACTCGCACACCAGACACATCCACAACAGAGTGTCATTTCCACTTTGGCCCAGTCTCTTTATTCTTCGTGGAGCTATTTGTAATTGCTCTCTACTCTTCCCCAGTAGCATAATAGACAAGTTCTGACCTGTGGGGCTCATCTTCCAGTGTCTTACTCTTTTGACTTTTCATACTGTTCATGGAGTTCTCCAGGCAAGAATACTGGAGTGGGTTGCTATTTCCTCCTCCAGCTGGACCATGTTTTGTCAGAACTCCTCACTATGACCCATCTGTGTTGGGTGGCCCTGCATGGCATGCTCATAGCTTCACTGAGTTACACAAGCCCCTTCCCCGAGACAAGGCTGGGACCCATGAAGAATAAAAAAGTATATATGTATGCAAAAAAAAAAAGCCCGAGTAAGGCTATACTAGGTTTAGGAATAGAATCGACTCCTCTCCCCTCAAGCATCAGGATGTTTGAGTTTTCACACGAGGAATTTTCGGAACAATGAGAGCTGCAAGTCTCCCCCAGCTCGAAGGGTGTAACGACAGCAGTAAGGACCAGCTGAGCGTCACAGGAAGTGAATGAGCACGTGCCTTTGTGAAGCCTGAGGCTGCAGCAAAGACCATGCCCGTCTTCTTCCCAGTGGACCAAAGCTACCCTGGGCTGCAAAGGAAAGTCTCCCTTCAGCAGCAGAAATAAGTTCTCAAGAAACTGGGGCAGGACTCAGGCACTATCTTTGAAGCATCAAAGATTAAAACTTGCCCTCCCTCCCTTTCTGCTTCCAGCATAGCTGCCACGTGGCAATGGCACAGCAGTGAGGAGGGGCTGGGGGTCAATGCAGAGGCCCGGGCCCATCAAGCCAGTGCAGGGCTGACACAGAGGGTGAGCAGCAAAGACAGCAGTGCAGCTGGCAGATGCACCTACGCGAGTTATTTCTGATTGAGCAAATAAGGAACTATACTAAGGATAATAAACGCTGGGTTTCTCACTGCCAGAGACAGTATTCACAAAGAGCTACAAGATGCTGTGTTAGGACTGAAGGTATCATTATGAACCCATGATTTTACAATACACACAAGAGATACAGAAAAATTCATAGATGTGTATATATGCACACGTGTGTGTGTGTGTGTGTGTATATACATATATTTTCTATCCCCAGATAGGGTCTCATTTTCAATTACAAAAATGAAGGGCTACCCTAGAGTTATCCTGAATCCCTTCTAGCATTAGAATGTTGGCAAACACAAAAACACCAATCTTTCTGTAATCTGCCTAAACCTACCAAAAACAGAAGGACATGTCATGAGAGTTAGAAATTATTCAACAGGAGAAAGCAGAATTATCAATTATATCTACCACACAACACACCATGAAGTCTCACCTTATAAATGTTCACTCTCTAGGTGTTGTTAGCATTTAGAAAAATTGTCACCTTAGCAAATAATTTCTCTTAATGCTAGAAAGACACATGAAGATCACTCTGCTTTAAAGGAGAGCAAAGAAGACTATCGCTTAAGCTAGAGCTTAAGCCCTTCAAGAGTACAGACTGTATATTATCTTCCTTGTAGCTTAAATACCTTGCACAGAGTTAGTAAAATAGTAACACAAAATCAGTATTAAGGCAGGATTACCGGTTTCTAAGCGCTGTGCTGTGTGCTGTGCTCAGTCACTCAGCCTTGCCCCACGGATCACAATTATGCACACATTTAACAGGCGGTCTTGGATCAACAACAGGAGCACAGAGTTTAGTTCTTCTTCAGAGAATCCGTCTATCACTCAGCCTCATTGGGCCTCCCTCTCCTTATCCACATAAAACCTCTGAAGTCCTCCCTGTTCTAAGTATTGAAGATTCTACATCACAGAGTTAATATAAAGTTTACTCAGTATTATTTTAGTGGAATTACATGGCCATTTTTGACACTTTTAACACTTTTTTTAAACAATTATTTCTTACAACAGAGCTGGGTCTCACAAATGAATCAAAATAAAATATGATTCAGTACGTCAGCTGCTCAAATGTTAACTGGATGATGTTCTACTAAGAGTTCCTTCTACTCAGCTGTGGGACAAACTCAGGCCCAAGAACATGAATGAGTCTACAACTGCTAACCTTCTCCACTGGTTTTTAGAGAAGCACCAACATTACAGACCAGGAGAAAAGGAAAAACGTCGTTTCTTCTATAACATAAGATGTGTTTAATCTTTAATATCAAACACCGTCAAAGTAAAAGTTTCTTACCTAAACCGTCTTCTTTTTCCTAAACTTACCCCTTCGTGTTCTTGTAATAAAAGCAAACATCATGTTCCTTCTTTTCAATTTTTTTCCCTTTTCTTCATATCAGAAAAAAAAGGAAAAAAGGTATCCAAACTTGGGAAACATCTGGGCACATGTCTTCAGCATCAAATGGGGAGGAAAAGACACAGCAACCACGTGGACCTAATGCAACTCATTGTTTACTTTGGATTAAGGTCCCAAGATGAGAGAAGCAGTTTGTGAATTTGCAGATATTTATCCAAATGGGATGCAAAAACTGTCTGTCTGGTGGAACAGGTAACCACAAAGGGTGATGTCTTCAGTGGGTATTAACCAATTTTCTATCATTAGATAGAAACATTTCCTTGTTAAATTGCCTATATATGCCTAATGTCTCAAATGCTCTTCGAACAAGCCATAACACCTTCCTGATTCCCTCATTAATCTTATCAGTTAAATAAAATTTCTGATATAGATTCATTTTATATTTACCTGAGAGTGGATTTTACCTTTTAGAAAATTATCCATTAACACTAGTAAAACCAGAAAACTATCATAATTCTGTAGGGAAGTGGTCTGTTTATATAACCACTGTTCCTTAGATAGCTTAAACAAAACACTGATGAAAATCAAAACTACTTACATACTATCATATGTTATTGGGCTTCCCTGGTGGCTCAGATAGTAAAGAACCTGCCTACAACGCAGGAGACCCAGGTTCAATCCCTGAGTCAGGAAGACACCCTGGATGAGGGCATAGCAACCCACTCCAGTATTCTTGCCTGGAGGATTCCATGGACAGAAAAGCCTGGTGGGGCTAGAGTACATAGGACTGCAAAGACTCACACACAACTGAGCAAATAACACACACACACATGTTACTACTTTCCTTATAAGATCATTATTATCACTGTACGAAAGCAAAAACAAACAAAACACAATTTTTTTAATGTACTGGTTTATTTTCTCCCATTGGGTTTAATCTGTAATTGTTCTGGTAAGCTCAGAAAAGAAAGAAAGAGGTACTGATTATTAAGTCTGGCAGAATGAACAACTCATAGCCAAGACTGCTACTGCTCTGGCAGTGGGAAGGGGGTTCTCTTTGATGGAGCTTCTCTTTAAGTTACACCCAAGAAGGAAAGAGCACATAGCTCTTCCACGTGAGAGCACACACAGACATGCGAGCACATCAACAATGGGACCTTTGCAAGCGACATTCAGCACCACATCATCGACACAGTAAATGTCAAAGAGGCACTTGACTTCAGCAAAAAGAGCCCGCCCCTGAGAATTCCTTCAAGCTCACGGAGATGCCACATCAGAGATGCAGACGCCTTCTGACGGCAGAGAGGCTCTGATGCCACTTGAGCCAAAGCAGCGTCATTTCTGCTCTGAGATGATTACCCTGCACAAAAGTACTATTCAAATTTTGCTGTTAAATGGCAAGAAGGCCATAGGGAAAAGATTTAGACAGAGTGAGCTTCACAGAGAATGAATAAATATGGTTACTGGGAAGCAATTTAATTTGATCAACAAATACAGTTACTGTATTAGTTGATGGAATTATTCAAAGTACTGTCAGTCAAAAGTCAAAATCAAAGGTATTACCTAAATGACAAGAGAGTTCACAAAGACAGATTAGTCAGAGAACTGGATATCCTGCAGTCTAGAGAAAGCTCTTGAATCCAGGGCATGAAGGAATGGATGTCTGTGCTTCAAAATAAAGCAGCTGTCTGCAAACAACTGCTTTTTCAAAAAAGAGAATGAAAGGGGAACGCGGTCCCAAACCAAGTACCATCCCTAACTCCTTTTCTTACACTTCTCTCTTGGTGTCACCGAATAAACACTCTTTACAGAAGCCTTGGTTGAAAATCTGACTAAGAAGTTTCTCCTAACGATAAAATACAATTTGAACTAAAAAAATTATACTTACTAGAATGTAAACTGACGTTATTTCTATGTGATTGGATTGTAAGTAATTTTCATTTACTTACTGGCATTTTGCTGTTATTTTCTGAAATTTCCAAAGGGAACATATATTATTCTACTCTAGTCAATTAAAAGACGCTTACTGCTTGGAAGGGCAGTTATGACCAACCTAGACAGCATATTAAAAAGCAGAGACATTCCTTTGTCAACAAAGGTCTGTCTAGTCAATGCTGTGGTTTATCAAGTGGTCATGTATGGATATGAGAGTTGGACTATCAAGAAAGCTGAGCGCCGAAGAATTGATGCTTTTGAACTGTGGTGTTGGAGAAGACTCTTGAGAGTCCCTTGGACTGCAAGGAGATCCAACCAGTCCATCCTAAAGGAGATCGGTCCTGGGTGTTCACTGGAAGGACTGATGTTGAAGCTGAAACTCCAACACTTTGGCCACCTGATGGGAAGAACTGACTCATTTGAAAAGACCCTGATGTTGGGAAAGATTGAAGGCGGGAGGAGAAGGGGATGACAGAGGATGAGATGGTTGGATGGCATCACCGACTCAATGGACGTGAGTTTGGGTAAACTCCGGGAGCTGGTGATGGACAGGAAGGCCTGGCATGCTGTGATCCATGGGGTTACAAAGAATCGGACATGACTGAGTGACTGAACTGAACTCTAGTTATCAGAAAACAGATAGAAAGATCTAGATATATAGGTAGATACATTTATATACATATGCTGCTGCTGCTGCTAAGTCACATCAGTCATGCCCAACTCTGTGCGACCCTAGACGGCAGCCCACCAGACTCCGCCATCCCTGGGATTCACCATGCAAGAACACTGGAGTGGGTTGCAGTTTCCTTATCCAATGCATGAAAATGAAAAGTGAAAGTGAAGTCCCTCAGTCGTGTCCAACTCTTCTCAACCCCATGGACTGCAGCCTACCAGGCTCCTCCGTCCATGGGATCTTCCAAGCAACAGTACTGGAGTGGGTTGCCATTGCCTTCTCCCATATGCATATGCATATATATGCAATTTAAAATATTTTTTTAAAATAAGCACTGACCATTCAAGTTTCCACATTAAATAACCCTGAATTTTAAATTGATAATCTAGTTATTAGCTTCAAAAAAATCCAACTATAATGTTTGATGCATGAAAACTAAAATTCTAGCATCTGCTTTAAACATATTTTATATAATCTTGAACTGAGCATACAACGTAACAGAATTTACATAAATTTCACAAGGAAAAAAAGTATCTGTCCTCAAAGTTCACGGCAATCTAATTCTCTCAACATGAGATAAAGGCAAAAAAACAATTTATGGACTACTGACCAGGACCTGTATGCAGGTCAGGAAGCAACAGTTAGAACTGGACATGGAACAACAGACTGGTTCCAAATAGGAAAAGGAGTCCGTCAAGGCTGTATATTGTCACCCTGCTTATTTAACTTATATGCAGAGTACATCATGAGAAACACTGGGCTGGAAGAAGCACAAGCTGGAATCAAGATTGCTGGGAGAAATATCAATAACCTCAGATATGCAGATGACACCACCCTTATGGCAGAAAGTGAAGAAGAACTAAAGAGCCTCTTGATGAAAGTGAAAGAGGAGAGTGAAAAAGTTGGCTTAAAGCTCAGCGTTCAGAAAACTAAGACCATGGCATCTGGTCCCATCACTTCATGGGAAATAGATGGGGAAACAGTGGAAACAGTGTCAGACTTTATTTTGGGGGGCTCCAAAATCACTGCTGATGGTGATTGCAGCCATGAAATTAAAAGACGCTTACTCCTTGGAAGGAAGGTTATGACCAACCTAGATAGCACATTTAAAAGCAGAGACATTACTTTGCCAACAAAGATCCGTCTAGTGAAGGCTATGGTTTTTCCAGTGGTCATCTATGGATGTGAGAGTTGGACAGTGAAGAAAGCTGAGCGCCGAAGAATAGATGCTTTTGAACTGTGGTGTTGGAGAAGACTCTCGAGAGCCCCTTGGACTGCAAGGAGATCCAACCAGTCCATCCTAAAGGAGATCAGTCCTGGGTGTTCATTGGAAGGACTGATGTTGAAGCTGAAACTCCAATACTTTGGCCACCTCATGCGAAGAGTTGACTCACTGGAAAAGACCCTAATGCTGGAAAGGATTGGGGGCAGGAGGAGAAGGGGACGACAGAGGATGAGATGGTTGGATGGCATCACCGACTCGATGGACGTGGGTTTGCGTAGACTCCGGGAGCTGGTGATGGACAGGGAGGCCTGGCGTGATGCGATTCATGGGGTCGCAAAGAGTCGGACACGGCTGAGCGACTGAACTGAACTGACCAGGACAGGGAGAGCGCTCTAGGAGAAGAGTTTGCCTCGTTTAGATTCAATTAAATGAGAAAGTTAAAATAAACACACAAGCCTTTTCCACATAACACTGTCAACTCCACTCAAAAGACAAAAAAAGCCTTCAACTCAAAGTCAAAGTGGCCATAACTAAAATTAAAAAAAAAAAAAAAAAAAACAATGAAGCATCTGATCTAAACAACCTAACAGGTCCAAGATACGGCCACAGAACTCTCTTAAAAACCAACAGTGACTGACTCCTATCCTAAGATGCAGCATTTCCTTAAAAAGTTCAAAAGCAAGATGTAAAGTTCATTAACTTGAAAGAATCAACCTAGAGAGGGAGGGACCACCACCCCCACCCCCAGAGAGTGTATAGATTTCTGCTCCTGTAAACAAACACTATTAGACAGACTTCATAAAACCCTCCAAGTTTCAGAACCCAATCATTTTAAACTAAACCTCTCAAGGAGCATTTAAATCTATTTCCTTCATGCTTGAAGCAATAAGACTTTGATGCACCAATATTCAGCCAGAATTACGATGCTTTCTGAAACAATTTTAAACCATGCTCATATCCATCAAGCTCAAGGAGAGCCACAGCTGCAGGCCAGGTGGGGGAGGTGATCCCAGAGGCCAGCACCTCTTTACTAGAGCTGGAAGAGCCAGGAAGAGACCGCCCATGTCAATTTCCACAACAATTTTCCTTCTCTTCATTTTCCTCTACACAGTCCCTGGGATGCAAGTCTGTGAACCCAGCCCCAACAATAATCCTTCCTGGACGGACTTTCCATGTCAAAGCAACAAAGCTTGAAAAACTGAACATTTCTACAGGAAAAGGCTTTGGTCACTGACACACTACCAAGAAGAGGATTCTTTAGGGTTTTGGAAAAAACCTTAAAGAGCAAATCTGAAAAAACAATAACTAGCAGATTTTTAATTTATTCACTTAAGCAAAAGACTACATTTAAAATATTTCAAAATTGAAAAAAGAGACTTCCTCAAACCAATTTTACAATGCTGTTAGGAAAACATTTAACTTAAGTAATGAATACCATTTAAATAGGGAGTGGAATTGGAGAAGTTTAGAGTTGACCCCTGAACAACATGGAGGCACCAACCACTCACCCCGACTCAAAAATCCACTTGCAACTTTTTAGTCAGCCTCCCAATCAGGGCTGCACATCCAAGGGTTCGATCAACCACTGATCGCACACTGCTATCGTCCATATTCACTGAAAAAGAATCCACGTATAAATGGACTCACAAAGTTTAATCCCATGTGGTTCAAAGGTCAACTGTATTTAAAAATCCTTCCCAAGGATCTTGGTTAGTTGCTAATGTACAAATCATCTCTCTTTCAATCACTTTATCTCAAAAGTCTACACTGAAAATGAATTCCAGGTTCAACCCTTCCCTCCAAAAACGTATGTGCATCTCTGTCACTCCACCCCTGCCCAGGAAAGTCTGAACAGGAATACAGAGGGGCCAACCAGATAGAGGCAGGGTGACTGAGGGGACGGAGAGTGACTCAAACAGCAGCAGCATCCCAAATCCCACTCCGAAGCCCCAAAATAAAAGGCCTGGTCTTCATAACTAGTTTCTATAAAAACTTCAAAACACAAGAAACAGAGAAGCCTAAAGTGCCTTATTCTAGTTCCTTCCACTTTCTTCCAGTTTCAAAAACAGGGCACACAATTTCTGTTAAGTATGCACACACCAGCAAGACTCCCAGAGCTCAAACAACTTACTTAAATGAAAGAATCTGCAAAAAAAATAGTCCTCTTTTTATTCTTTCACACAAATTCTTGTTCAACAGTAAGACAAATCTTCTTATCACAACAACAAAAAAGGGTTAAAACTTCACACGAAATATATTCCATCACAGATCCTCTGCCCATCAACACTCAAGCCCAGGGCACAAGTCAAAGGCCCTAAGGGCTAGGGAAACAGCATCCAATCTAAGGCAAGTCAGTCTCTATTTTGCTCCTGAACACTGCCCAGCAATCAGTCCTGTTGATGGGAATCCAACTCATTACTGCTTATAAGTTTTGTGACTAAAAAAGTTGAAAATCACATTTTCTGAAGACAAATGATCACACATTTAAGTAGAAATTTTTCTCTCTCATGATTGATGACATCTGCAGCTCACAAAGGTGACAACTGACAAATCACATTATGCTCTGCAAGAGACTTAGGGGCCTTATAAGGATTTATAAGATATGATGTGGTTTTTCCACAGCTTTACTCAATCAAATCGTCTTCATCCAAAATAAAGCTGTCCCTACAGCGCTTAAAAATTACAACCTAGTCAATACCACGGATGGCAAACTCAGCAAAAGCTCTGAAATCAAATATTAGCCCCTTCACGCTCACACACAAGGGGGCAGAGGGCAAACGCAGGGAGAGATGAACATGGAAAGAGCAGACGGGAACAGAACAAGAGGAGCAGATGAGGAGAAGTGCTTACGACTCACAAGCTGAAATTGGACCCCATTTTATTCACGAGAAGAGGATGGCATAATTTTGCTAGAATCTGAATGTAATTTGCCAACTGCTGACAAGAAGAATCAATCAGCAGCTCCAGAGAATTCTAAATTAAAAATGATCAGTCACCATACTAATGAAATATAATAAAACCCACTGATGGATTAAAAGACTAAATGCCCCAAAAGTGATATGGGTAATGTCTAGTCACACAAACATGGGAGCAGTGAAAGATCTCAGAGTCATAATGGACCACGAGTTTAATCAATCAGTATCAAGAAACTAAAAGAAACTTCACGTGTCTCAAAGCAACAGCTTGATGGCGGTACAGAAGAACTGTACTATAATCTGTAATGCTGATTAAATACTGGAACAGATTATCATGACAGGCTGTGAAACTGTCTTTGTTAGAGACTTTAAAAATAGGCTAGAATATAAGAAATTCCCTGGCAGTCCAGTGATTAGAACTCAGTGCTCTCACTGCAGAGAGTAGGGGTTCAATTCCTGGTAAGGGAAGAAAGATTCCATAAGCCATGCAGTGCAGCAGAAAAAAGGAAAAAAGGATAGAACAGTTTCGACGTGGGTCTCTCCAGAGTCAGGAGACATGGACAGGGCCCTCCAAGCATGCAAATAACCTTCCCCAGCAGGGGAATCCTACAGCACTTGTCACTGAATAACTCAAATATCTGCCATCACGGGGATGCGAGTCCCATGTCAGAAGAACCACCTCACCCTTCCTCTACTATGCTCAATTCTGAAGACCATCACACAACAAATTAACATGACACAAAGTACTGTTATATTGTGATGCTTCTCTATATGGAGGGCTTAATGAAGGAAAGGAAAAGGAAAACTCATTTTACAGGAGTTAATAGAAGGCTCCAGAAAAGTAGAAAGCGAAAAAGAAAGTGAAAGTGAAGTCGTTCAGTCGTGTCTTACTCTTTTAGACCCCATGGACCATAGCCTACCACGCTCCTCCGTCCATGGGATTTTCCAGGCAAGAGTACTGGAGTGGGTGGCCATTTCCTTCTCCAGGGGATCTTCCCAACCCAGGAATCGAACCCAGGTCTCCCACATTGTAGGCAGACACTTTACCATCTAAGCCTGCAGGGAAGGACCCAGAAAAGTAAAGGAGTAGCAATTTATGAAGACTGTTTAAGTAGTAACCACCCATGACCGACAAAGAGATACCAAATTTGGTGACACTCCTGAAGCTAAATTGGGAAGATCTATGGAATCTGGAATTTTAAAGTAAACCAGCAGTAGGCACTGTCTTAAGAGAAGCCACGCGAGCAGGCAGCTGGCCTCTATGTGGCCAGCAGGAGGCGGTGCACATTGGAGGGGCCTGGAAGCAGAGCCAGCCACGCGTGTCATCCCAGCTGCTGGAGAAGGGGATCCCAGGCTCCAACGGTTCTTCAGAACTTTAGAAGCAGACAGAAGCCCACACTTCACAACGTTTGTCTCTTCCTTTAAGCATCTGTTTTCTCCTCAGTCTCTAACGTTCCCTAGGAATTCTCAGGCTGCCCTAACAGGATTAGCTCAGGTAAGTGCGGCTCAGCTGGCAGTCAAAGGGAAGGAGTAACCGAGGGACATAAAGGTGACCCGGCCAGGACAGCAAGGAGGAGGAAGGACAGCAGAGCCCTCAGTCTCCTGAACGGCCTTCCTCCACAGGCCCCGAGCAAACCTCAGCAAACCCTGGGGCAGGACAGACATCCATTCTCCTCCCAGTGGGGCTTCACACCAAAGATACTGGAAAAGAGAATGCAGTCATTTGCATCTTAAATCACTCTGTCCCCTGGTCTGGTTCGCAGACTTTAGTGTGCATGAGAATCACCACAGGTTTGTTCCAAGAGAGCTCAACTCAGTAAGGTCAGAGCAGAGACCCAGCAATCTGACATAGTAAAAGGCACACCACACTCTCAGAAGCTCAAGTTGTAAAAAAAAAATATTTAATGGCAGAAAGCAGGCAACAGAAAAATTGAGTCAAGGGTTTAAAAGAAGTATTTGCCTCAATTAATCTGTTAATAAATTAAATTTGATTGTACTGTCTTGATGGACAACCTTTGTGTTACTCCAGAAATGCAGGTGTTTGCTTGGTTTTCAACTCTGATAACTCATAGGAACAGCATAACTTGACAGTTACTGCTGTTACAGAAAGAGCTGAGGGTTCAGGGCAAATTCTTACAAACTTCTTTTACCTTCATCAAGCACACTGCTTTCAATTATAGAGGCTGCCCCCTTGTGGCTGGAGATATTTCAATGAGGTGCTATAAAAGCAAACCATACAGATGACAACGTACAGTAAGCACTTACAAAATGAAGGCACTGTACTATATGTTTCACATTATGTGCTTTACATGTATTAAGCCAACAACCCTACAATGCAGGTCTGACTGTCATCCCCATTTTACCATGGGAGCTCCCCTGGGGGCTCAGCTGGTAAAGAATCCATCTGCAAGGCAGGAGACCTGGGTTCCATCCCTGGCTCGGGAAGATTCCCTGGAGGAGGGAACAGCTACCCACTCCAGTACTCTGGCCTGGAGAATCCCCATGGACAGAGGAGCCTGGTGGGCTACAGTCCATGGGGTCACAAAGAGTCAGACTCGACTGAGCGACTAAGCACAGCACAGAGAAGTGAAGTTACCTGCCCGCATAACTATTAAGGGGAAAAAGCAGGATTCAAACCCAAGTCTTTCTAGACATGCCACAAAACAAGCCCACTCAGGCATTAGGGAAAAAATTAAACATTTACTTCCTTAAAACATAAAGTAATTTGCTATAAACTGCAAACAAAATAAAATGTGAAAATAAATGGTTCCAACCACCTGCTTTGAATGTCTTGTATAATTTAACTGTTAGTTCTTAAAAGACACTGGTCTGTCACATTTATTCAATGATTAAAAACTTCTGGCTGTTTCTATTTAAGGTTATATACATAGTCACTAGTTAAGGTAAAGAAAGGATCCCCAAAGTTGCCAACATTAAGTGCCCTGTTCCCCTTCAGTGTAAAATGATAGCTTAACTTTTTAACTAGAAAAGAGTCCTAGTCTTTCAACACAACTTAAAATAAAACAAAGATTATATAAATTTTTTGTGCTACCATGTAGCACTGGGGGTCAGCAGTCTGAGAGCAAATATTTTAGTCTTTGAAGCCCACATGATCTCAGTATTCAAACTCTGCCACCAGAACCTGTGTCCCAATAAAACTTTATTTACAAAAATAATATTTGCTCTATATAGCCCCATAGTGTGCCAACTCCTGATTCAACAGGTGCTTAATGGTAGAAAAACTTAGGAAAAGCTGTCGTTTTACTAGAATGTAAGCAAATTTCATTCATGAAAGCAACCGCATAATCTGTTGCCCATAATGTAGTAAGTTTTTCTCATTTCTCATATTTCCAAGTTCACTTACTCCAAGAGTAGATGAACACACAAAACAGAAATCCCAAATGCCAGTATTCCATTCATCTTTCTTACTTTACAAAGGCTAAGCTGGTGATAACATAGTACTTGGAATAGACCATATCCATATTAAGGGAGAAAATAATGTTTTAGTATCTTACAGTTCCTACAGTAAAACCAGATGCTACGGTAAACCATGTCTACAAAGACGCTTCAGTCTTGCTGCATTACAGCCACAACTACTCATTCAATTCTCTATTTCAGGTCCAAAATAGACACAGAAATAAACACCTACAGACACGTGCATAATTTTAAAATCCTGACTTAGGAGAACGTGTCCATGTTGTGCTTGGAAGTGGAAGGAGAGCAGAGAGCAGCACACACATTCATCACAGCCAGGCTGGGCCACAGGAGCAGCAGACACTCAGCAGCTTCTGCATGAAAATGTCACTAGATGCCCAGAGATCAAATACTCGGCTTCACTCTCAAAGCAGCCGAAGTTGTCTCTTCCAGATGTCGCCAGTCAAGTCACTCACAACTGAAACTGGCAGAGTGGTTTACCCTGAGTGCTCACACATGCTGCATCACATAGGGAAGGATGATCTGGCCCCACGGATACTTCTCTGAGTGCGGCCGTGGCGCTGCAGGTCACAAAGATCTGAGCACGGTCACTGTCCGGTTTCCACGTGGACACGTTACAGAAGGCAGCTGAGGCAAGGCAGAGAAGCACCAACCCAGAGGACAGGGAGGGGAAGGGGCCAACGGAGGGGAGCCATGTGTGTCCACGTCCACGTGCGCGGGTGTTTGCATGTGGTGATGCGAGTGTGGGCACACAGGAGCATTCACTCTGAAACCTGTCCCTAACACCGCCATCCACAAAATCCACAACAGTATGAATACTGTGTGAGAAAGTAGTCTGATTTGAAACAGTTTATCTTCAAAACATGCAAAAGCTTTTCTGCTTTGGTTCTGCAACCAGTCTCATTAAAGCTAGGATATGCTTATTTGAAGAAAATCCCTGAAGTCAATAGAGGATACATTTTAAAATTACTCATTATCCAAATAATCTTCAAAACCTACACTATGGGATTTAATTACATGTATTAGGACTACTTCACTGTGGCTGCACTAATAACTCACCACCTTGAGAGCACCCCACACCTTCCAATGCCAACTGACCCCATACCCATCCTCAAGGTCAACCTCCTGGCCCTGACTGCAGGACTGCAATGCTCTACATCTGAACTAAAATCAGAAACAATTACTTCATCAAAGAGGAGAAGGAAATGGCAACCCACTCCAGGATTCTTGCCTGGAGAATTCCATGGACAGGAGTGTGGCGGGCTATAGTCCATGGAGGCGCAAAGAGTTGGACACGACTGAGCAACTAACACACACACACACTCTCTTCATCAAAGAGAAGAGAGGGATGGCAAGCAACTAAAAAGATGCTGAATGTCATTAGCCATTAGAGAAAGGCAGATTAAAGCCATGATGAGATACCAGCACACACCTAGCAGAATGGGAATGATAAGAATACTTCCAATACCAAGTGCTGCTAAGAAAGCAGAGCAGCTGTACTTTGCACATCACCAGCAGAATCGCAAAATGGTTCAGCCACTCTGGAAACCTGCAAGGCAGTTTCTTATAGAACGTTAAACATACTTACCACATGACCCAAGAACCTAACTCCTACGAGTTTACCCTAGAGAAATAAACATGTACATTTGCACAAAAACCTGTACATGAGTATTCACAGCAGCTCTATTAAGAAAGGCCAAAACGTAGAAACACCCCAAATGTCCTTGAATGAAAGAATGGATAAACAAGCTGCGGGACATCCACACAATGGAATTCCACTCAGCAATTAAAGGAAAGAACTGCTGATACACTGGTGGATGCAGAATTACGCTGAATTTTTTTAAATCTTTAAAGGTTACAGACTATACATGTATTGGTTTGCCAGAGCTGCCATAACAAAACACCACAGACTGAGTGACTTAAACAACAGGAAACAGTTTCCGTACGGTTCTGGAGACTAAAGGTTCAAGATCAAGGTGCTCTTCCGAGGCCTCTCCTGGCCGCCTTCCCTCTCTGTCTTCACACGGTCTTTTCTCTGTGGATACACTGCTGGTGTGTCTCTGTGTGCCCAAATTTCCTCTGCTTATAAGGACACCAGTCAGACTGGATTAGGGCCCACACAAACAGTTTCTCATTTTAATTCAATCACCTCTTTTAACAGCCTTGTAGCTCAAACAGTAAAGGATCTGCTTGCAACACAGGAGACGTGGTTTCGATCCCTGAACCCGGAGGATCAACATGCCACAGAGCAGCTAAGCCTGTGCCCCGCAACTATTAGGCCTGTGCTCTAGAACCTCGGAGCAACAATACTGAGTCTACGGGCCACAACTACTGAAGCCCTAGGGGCCTAGAGTCTGTGCTCTGCAACAAGGGGGCCACTGCCGTGAGAAGCCCTTACACAGAAACTACAAAGCTGCCCCCATTTGCCGCAACTAGAGAAAAGCCCAAGTAGCAACCAAGACCCAGCAGGGCCAAAAATAAGTAATTTTAAAAATTAAAAATAAAATCATTTCTTTAAAAAAGTTTATAAAAATACACATTCATAGCTCCCGGACACTCCAGGGAAGGCTGGAGAAGCATGTTGAGCAGCTGTGCTGCCCAGCTCACGCCCACCCTCCCCACGTGCCGAAGAAAAGCTGGGCCATCAGGCCGCCCCCACCCAGACACCTGTGTCCCCCAGTCGTGCGGGGATGCTGCCAGAGCCAAGAAAACCCAGACATGGAGCATGAGCAGAAGTAACTTGAGAAACAAGGTTTCAGGCAAAAATCAGCAGTGATGTTATTTCTTTCTTCAAAACACCTTTACATGGGGGTTTGATTAATACACCATGAAATACACTGCCCAGGATTTCAAGAGCAATGTCACACCAATTTCTGTTTGTTAATTTTATCCTCCCTAGATTTAATTTTAGAAACAATGAAGCAAGGTAGAGAGGGCAAGTAAACAACTTAATGTATTGGTATTGATTCATATTCAGTTACCAGAGAGTAACATTATATTTCAGCAATATGATAATGACAGGTTTAACACATCTGTTGTGTGTATAATTTTTTAAGAAAACCAGAGTATAATCTTTGATTTTTAAAAAAACATCAACTCCAACTGTCTAAAATTAAGCCACCTAGTCAGTGAGCGGCTTTTCATAAAGTCAGTTTGTAGTTGAGCTTCTCTACTGTCTAAATGTAGCCACAGGATTCCCAGAGTCTCCTTAGGGAACAATCGCCGAGTTTTCTATACATATTTACATTAACTGAAACAGCTTTAAATTTGCAGTTAGTCTGCAAAGTTTCACTTATAAGAATAAGGCTCCAATTTATAGTATTCTTATTTTAAGAAAAAGCAGCATTATAATATACAAACCATATATGTAAAAGACTCAGGAATTCTGATTTCTGATCTTACAATTTTCTACTATATAAGTAATCCTAACAAAACTCTTAATTCATCATCCCTAATGAATTCATATAATACATCTTAATTTCATTTATAAATAAACCATAAGCCCAAAAAAGATATGACTACAATACAGACAGACAACACTGACAAAAATTCAATAAGGCTGAAAATTGAATGACATAGTTAAACTACAACTGCAGAAAAGTTTTTGGTTTAAAACAATCTGACACATCCATTCCCCAAATCATTCTGAATAGTTATGAAATGTGTAAAGTAAGAAAACATGTAATAAAACTAAGACTGAAAGAATCTGAGAGGAACAAGACAAACTACTGCATTGTCTAAGCCAATCTGTGCCAGGGGATACAGAAATCCATCTCATTTTCTAGACAATTCAGTTCTCACCCAGGAGAAGGGAACTACTTTCAGACAGACAGAGCATGGCTGGGCCACAATTTCAATCAGGTTCTCCAGCTTATTCTCGGTCACAAAGGCATTAATACATATACAACTCTGTAAAATGCCTGTTTGAATTTTTCCCCATTTCAAGATATTCACATAATGGAATAATAGTCTGCAATAAAGAGGAATAAAATACAATAAATGATGAACCCAGATGAACTCATCATTACCCAGACTATTAACAACATCTAGCTTCTGAGAATTACCTAGTCTTTAAAGAGACCATTAAACTTACGCTGACCAAATGTTTCACACGTTTGAAAGAGATTTCCAGTGTTTGCGTCAAATGTCTAACGTTATCGTAAATTAGACCACACTATGAACAATTAAAATAATCCCATAAAATATTTCATTTAGAATCCAAATCAAATGAACAAATATTATTTGTTCAAAAAGCAAAGGAAATAACAATATAATTTAGCTGCACAACCGGGGACTTCCCTGGCGGTCCACGCTCCCTACGCTGGGGTCCCGGGTTTGACACCTGCTGGGGGAGGCTGTGCTACAGGCCAGGTGCTTCCCAAGTGAGATCCAGTGCAGCCGTATTTAAAGATACACGGTCAGACCAGAAATACCAAACACACTACACATGTTATGTGAGAAAAGTTTGAGGAGTCAAAGCTGTTCTTAAGTATAATATAGTTACCCACTTAATCAAGAAAAAAAAAGTTTTATATGTACGTCTGTTAGGTCATTCATTCATTATTCTTCTACCTTATACTTGAGGGAACACAATTCAAGAGTTTTTTTAGTTATTTGAATAGCATTTATTTGCATTTATTTACATATTTGCATATGTATAAAATATCTAAAGAGACTTTAATAATTAATAATATATTCTAGTTGTCTCAAATTATACACTATCTGCATCAAGATTAATAATAACTTCTTCATAAAGACTGCTGATGAAATGGTATTTTAGCATCAGGTGTTATAACTTACGTGAGAAAAGCACTTTCCAATCTCTTCCAACTTGAAGTATCCAATGTGACAATCTTTTGAATGTATTGTTCTGCATAAATAAGATCCCCTTAAATTACTGGCCAGAATTACTGTGTAAGCAGTTCTTTGACTTAATGGCAATTTAATCTCCTTCTTATAAAAGTTCCCAGATGCGACAGTCTCTTAATGAAGCACTGCAAAGGTCTCCGCCCCTGATCTGCTGTCGGCCACTCACTTCACCAGCCCCAGCGCCTTCACTCTACACTTTCCGCCCCTGATCTGCTGTCCGCCACTCACTTCGCCAGTCCCAGCGCCTTCACTCTACACTTTCCGCCCCTGATCTGCTGTCCGCCACTAACTTCGCCAGTCTCAGCGCCTTCACTCTGCACTTTCCGCCCCTGGTCTGCTGTCCGCCACTCACTTCACCAGCCTCAGCGCCCTCACTCTGCACTTTCCGCCCCTGGTCTGCTGTCCGCCACTCACTTCGCCAGTCCCAGCGCCTTCACTCTGCACTTTCCCAGGTCGTCTCCTGGGGTCTGGGGGCTGCCCCTGTCTTTGCATCTGCTCTCACCTAGCTCAATATTTAAAGTCTGGCTGTTTTTCTCCGGCCAGACTTTCAATTAGGTTTAATCTCTCCTCTGATGCAACTTAAAAAATCCTTTACTACCCTTACATTAATAAAGTACATTACTTCAAACACTGTAAGATGTGGTTGTGACAAACAAGTCTTTATTAATAATTTGTCTTGGTCTTTTAATTAAACCTCAGAGAGCTAACCTAACTAAATAGGCAGCAAAAGAATCTCTTACTTTCTGGGAGTATCTGATGTTTAAATTAAATCCACATTTTGTTTTTTTGCTTGTTTTTCTCATAATTCACTGAAGTAAATGCACTTTTTTACAATCCATGCTGGCTAAAACACACTCATCTCTACTTCTGTACCCATCCACTCACAGCTGGCCTCATATACAAAGATTCCTGGTCAGTCCAAAGTCAAAATGCAAGAATGCCACTCCTAAGAAATAAGGTATTAAAAAGAAAATACTCAGAACATAGCGTGAACAGATACTGATGGGGCTTCAGTCAAGCCAAAGCCTTGTGGGATACAAGCACCCACATGCACACCCACAGGCATGCCTGCAGCACACAGAGACCCAGGCACACACAAGAAGGACCTCCAACCAGAGCCACCCTCAGACACAGACTCCCCAAGCTCCTGCACAGTTCGGATGACTGATCTGCCTCCCACTAAGCTGCCTACCTCACCACAGTCAGCAGAGCTCCAGGAGCTCCTCCACGACAGCCCTGGACCTTCAGCACTAAGCTACTCATTCCAGCAACGCAGAGCTTCTGCTGGTTGTGTGTGGACCCAGTTTAGTTTGCTTCTTCATCACCTCAAAAGGATTTGACAGTGATCACCTCAGGCCCTGCACCTTTAACTTAGATCCTACGGTCCAGTGACTGTGGACCTCTTACCAGACCCAACTCTGCGGCCCTACCCTCAACCCCATTCAGGGCGACAGGGTTTAATGTAATGTTTGTGTTGTCGCACATGTGGCCTTGGGGCCTTTTAAATCTCTTCCACATTAACCATCAACATACCGACCCTGGTTAATTTTACATACTATCAACTGCAACATTTCTGGCCTAAAATGAAGTTTACCCACATGCTTATTTGAATAATGATGAACTAGGTGAAAGTACATAAAAATCTATTAAATATGTTCCTAAACCTGGAACTTCTCAGACAAAAAACATATATATATGTATATTTATATATATGTGTGTATACAGCACACATACACACACACACACACATATAAAAAATAAATTTTCAGAAGAATCCCTCAATACCTTGGTACAATGCTAGGAAGAAATGAAAATAAGCTTTCTGATAGGCTAACAAGTCAACTTCAAAATGAGCAAAGGCAAAGGACACAAGGCTTTTACTGTGTTGCTAAATTACTATCTTCCTACACTAACCTTGTATGTACACATTATAAAAATCATCCATTTGTGTTACAAGGAGTGACTCTGGGTTGACACTGTAAACAGGACCTGAAGTGAATCCCAAGTGACAAGTTCCTCATTAATCATCATTTTGAAACATTCATGTTTCAACATGGTCCTTTAACTCATTGTTTAAAATTTCAAGTAAATGGAGCATCCCAAAGATTCATCGGCAAGAAACTGTTTTTCCAGCCCTTTTTAGCACTGAGCATGACATGCTTGCCAATTTACTCTGAAAGGTCACACTGTAAACAGAGCTCTGCTGCACCTAGGAAAAAGAGCTGCTTAGCATAAGATGCTCTCATCTGTAGACCAGCACCACACTATGGGGAATCCCATCAAGAAGAAATGTAAATAGTATTATTGCCGTCAAATTCTGACATGTGAATTCTAATAAAAGTTTGGTGGGGTTTTTGGTCTCTAGGTAAAATTCTAAGTTTCAGTAGTTAGCCTGCTCAATACAGCTAATGACAAAAAAACATTTTTTAAATATTTAATTTTTAGACTATATGAATTATCTTATAAACCTGTCGACATAGTTTATCAAAACAAATAGACAAATATCAGGCTAGGAATTCAAACTCCCTGACAAACCTCCATCCTGCAGCAGATGCCGCCCCGGTGCAAGGCACCCTCAGGGGGCCTCGGCGCCCCCACCGTGGGGACAGGGCAGGAGGAGCTCTAGCACCGTGTGTGCTGCCAGGAGTCGGGTCGTGAACAAAACCAAGACCTAAACGACACTTTAAACTTTCATTTACATAAAGGAATAATTTAAAGGAGGGTTTAGATGCTGAACTAGACAACCACTGAAGAACCCTTAAAGTTCTATGATATGTAGTGATATTCAGATCATCTTCCACAAACCAAGACTGAACTGCAATTCATTTTAAAACACACTGCACGAAAATGACAGAACATATAAACAAATCTTTATCTTAAGAAACTGTTTGAATTTCATGTCTTCTATTTGACTACACAACTTGAGTCAAAAAATAGGACTCTATAAATTTAAACTGCATGTCTGATGAGATACCCATAGCTCCAATCACAATGCAAGACACATGTTTAACACTGGGGCAGGTCAAGGTCCAGCCTTGCTGACAGTGAACCTTTGTAAGCGAGGCTGACAGCCTGGCGCCTTTCATCTTGCTCTAGCATCTCACATCTATTTTAAATGATTATTTTGAAGTCAGAATTCAAGGAGCACACACTTTCATTTTCCGCAGATAATTCTATCAGAATATCAAACATAAACAGACAGCTCTTTAAAATAGAGAAAATGAAAATATAAAAAGACAGCACTTCAAAATGCAGAGAAAATGAAAACCTTGAGTCACAGAGGCTCTAACCAAACACAGCAGTCAAGACTCTCATTCAGTAATAACGAAGTCATTGTTTATGAGGATGGGGAAAAACTAGAATAAAAGGGAGAAAAGATATAAATCAAATAGCTTAGCTATCACTGAATAGTCTGGCAGAAATATACAATGAGGTCAAATTGTTAACAATAATCATTGTAACACAAAATAATATCTCACATTCACAATAAAAACACAAATGTCACAAACATTTAAGCTCTCTAACATTTGTTTACAGCTTACATAATAGTGTTCAATGAACACTAAAACTGAAAAGCAAAATATCTTCCCAAGTTTTCCACACTAGACAGCTGTTGCCTCATGAAAACCAAAGGATCTGATACCCTGGTGCAAGTACTGAGACGAACTTAACAACGAGCCTCATAAAAACTGTTAAAGATATGGGTTGTTGCCCAGTTTCAGAATTTATTTTATGATTTAGATTCCAAATCTAACAAAATCTGACCGGAATCTTCACTTAACCTCTACTCTTCCAGATGCAATTTCAGCCTTTCACTCTGCTACTGTAGGTTTTGTTCTATTTTCCATGATTTTCTCCAAAGTCACAAAAATACCAACGGCCTCTCTCAGTCTCTATGCCCTCTGCAGGATGTGGCGCTGCCACCTGCTCCCAGGAACACTCTGCCTTCCTCAGCTTCTCCCTTCCACCCGCGCTCGCTCCCCCACAAGTATGAACGCCCACCGAGGCCTGCCCTCCACCCTTCTCTCCTCATTCCCTGTTGCTCTCATCCACCTTCAACAAAATCTTAAAATAACTGTCAGTTGAATAAATCACTTCTGTTCCCTGAATGTTAGAGCTGCATTTCCAATTACATGCCACATAGCTCCAAAAATGAATAATTCTACTGGAACCTTAAACATGTACAAAACTAAAATCACTGTTTCATACACTCAAGTCAGACCAATTATCACCACAGCTGTTTTCCATTTCTCTTCTAACTCATCCTCAAAGGACAATCTGAAACAAGTTCTGTAGGCTCAGGGGTCGGTCTCCAACCATCCTCACTGCTCCTCGACAGCGGGCACTGACTGCCGACCCCCGTGCTCAGCCTCAGCCAGGTACACAGAGGGGCACTGAGGGAGTTTTGCTTCCTCTGCTATGGAGGGGCCCCGGCTAATCACAGAAAAGATGTTTAACAGGTTACTGGGCATCTCACAGGACTGTTGGGAAGATAAATGTGGTCAAAATGAACCTTCCAGGGACAATGTCCCAACCATGCTACAAAACAAGAGTAATTAGAAAACGGCCGTCACGGCAATCGACCTGGGGACACTAGGAAGCCCCGGCTGCAACCCACACCCTCCACCAACACAAGCTCTCTGCAGACTTGGCTTCCTCAGTTCTAACCGAGGTCCCGTGGGAGGTGTCTCAAGTCATATTCTTATGATCTGCTACAAAAGAGAACGAAAATGTGAGTATAACTCTATATTGGCAAAACTGACTCCTACTTTAACAAGACTATATTTATGTTGGTAAAACTTGCCCAAATATAAAAAGGCTATTCAAAGGTTGAGCTTAAATATAAACACAAGTTGTACTACACCCCACCTGTCCTTCCTGCCCCTGCCTCCACGGCTACTGTGGGTCTGTCCAAGATCCCACCAGACTGTTGGTGAGCACACTCCAATGTGCTGCTGGAACCAGACCCACACTGTGACCCAGACTGCTTGGCTGGAGCCCAAATACCCTGGCTGGGTCCTGCCAGTCACCAGGCCCGGAGAGACCAGCCTTTGCTCTGGACCAACTTCCAACCCCCAGCCACGGCTACTTCCTCTTCCATACAAAGAGACCACCCAAAACCATACCAGCGTCACCAGACCAGATAGCGCTGGCAGTAACAGGACAGTCGTGTTGCCGTATCCCATGCACCAGAGAGGACCCTCCTAGACACCGACATCAGTTTGTAAGAAGTCTGAGAGCTACACACCCTCTGGACACTAGTCTTTGATGGCAACTCCCCACACTCTCCCTGCCCATCCTCCTGGGTCAGCCCTCCGTCATTGACTGGCCAAGCTCAAGGGCACACAGCTCACACCCGCACGCCGCCTCCTATCCACTCTGAGTTCTCGGAGCTTCTTACCTGAATACTGCACCCGTGTCCTAACAAATCCCCCCACAGCAAAGCCCACCTTGTGCCACCTCTACCATCACACATGCAGGTGAAATTCACGTCAAACACTTAACTCCTCGGAAAACAGAACACCTCAGAGAAGTAAAATGTGTACAAACACAGAAAGAACTGTGGAGAGCGTGCTCCAGAACAACTCCTCTCGGTGCTCTAAAGCACAGCCAGATGTAAGGAGCCTACACCGTGCTCCCTGCCATCCTCATCACTCTCACACTTGAGTGTGGGTAGATGCATGGGGAAAAAGGAAACCAAGTTTGGCAAATAACGGATCTCTACTCTAACTGACAAGGCAAAACTGAATGACAGAAAACACTTCCTAAGTTTCTCTTTACAGACTGTGGACAGAGGAGGCAATCATGAAATATTAATGAGTGAACAAGAATATAAAAGTATAGGAAATACAATTTTATCCCATTACTATCCCTAAGTTTATCCTTTATCCTCCCTCTAGTCATACCTTATCTTTTTAATTTAGACCTAGACTTATCTAAAATCCCCTTTTGACTAACAGAAACTTTCCCTACTTGAGCTTCCGCTTTAAAATTTCCCCTACATTTTTTCTAATGTAAATGTAGTCTTCTGCCCAGTTATTTTTCTCCATTCAATCTTATGACTAAGGCATTTGTATATCTCCCTTTTTAAGCCTTCTTAATTATAAATACTTCCAATTCTTTGGTGAAGCATTTTTTAGCATTTGTTTTGCACTACAATTTCCCTCAGAGCTGCCTTGTAGAAACCTTCTGGCTATAAACATTCACCTATTTGCAAAAGGCTAAAGTCCTGTTAAAATAATGATTTACAATGTTTGTGTTCAAACAGATTAGCAAGGCTCTAGATGTCTGCACACATACTTGTCAAAAGAAGTGCAGAAAGATGAACAGTTCCTTTTCTTTCTTTAATGAGTAATAAGCAACTAAATAAATTAATGGATTTCTACCTTTGTGTTAAAGATTAATCAATGTTGCCTTCATATTTCTTAACAGTTAGAGATCCCTTCCCTTCTCCAAACCCACACAGCTGTTAAATGATGTTTTTATTATGCTATGTTGATTGTTGGAGAAGGCAATGGCAGCCCACTCCAGTACTCTTGCCTGGAGAATCCCATGGATGGAGGAGCCTGGTAGGCTGCAGTCCATGGGGTCACACAGAGTTGGACACGACTGAAGCGACTTAGCAGGAGCAGCAGCAGTTGATTGTTGATCATGTCAACTAGAAGAGGAAACAAGGTACTCATATCAAGAATCCTATTTTACACAGAGAACAGACTTGTGGTTGCCAAAGTGGGGAGGGAGTGATGAACTGGGAGTTCAGAATTAGCAGATGGAAACTATTATAGATAGAATGGATGAACATCAAGGTCCCATTGCTGTTATAGCACAGGGAACTATATTCAGTATCCTGTGATAAACCAAAATGGAAAAGAATATGAAAAAGAATGTATATATACATATACATGTATATATGAATGTATAGGATGTATATGTAAGAATGTACATATAATGGATATATATGAGTCACTTTGCTGCACAGCAGAAATTAATACAGCATAGTAAATCAACTACGCTTCAGTAAAATAAAAAATTTTTAAATAGATTAAAAAGAAAAAAATTCTGTCTTAAACCACTTCTACTCCACATGTAGAAAGTACTTCAATAGTTGTTCATACATTGCATATATAAGGTTGGACACTGCATAAGATGCCACAAATATCAAACATATGAAAGTCCAGCAAGTTGTCTGATAATAAAGAATGTATTCAAAGAGCTTTGATGATTAAGAAGCAATATTACACCTGCTACTACATTCAGCTATTTCAAATTGGAGGTTTCTCTGCCAGGTTAGTGAGAAGTGACTTAATATTGGGATTATTTTGTAAGTATATACAACACCCTATAAATTAGTAGTTTCATTTAAATTTTGAAGATAAACTAGATTCTAACAAAGACATTACTGGAAAGTTGTCCCCGTAACTACATAAGAAAAATTAACAGCTCTCATCACCTAATACTATCTTTAAAATTTTTTAGAAAGGTTTCTATTTTTAATATTTTATTTCTCTTACAAATCTTACAGATCTCTCCAATTTTTCTTTTTAGTCATTCACTCAATAAACATTTATTGAATCTTTATAATATGCAAAGTTACAAACAACTTCATATAGATGAGAAAAGAAAAGAAGAGTGAAGGAGGAAGTGAAAGATACACCCATCTGAATGCAGAGTTCCAGATAACAGTAAGGAGAGCTAAGAAAGTCTTCTTAAATGAACAATGCAAAGAAATAGAGGAAAACAAGAGAATGGGAAAGACTAGAGATCTCTTCAAGAAAGCTGGAGATACCAAGGGAACATTTCATGCAAAGATGAGCACAATAAAGGACAGAAACGGTATGGACCTAAAAGAAGCAGAAGATATTAAGAAGAGGTGGCAAGAATACACAGAACTATACAAAAAATGTCTTAATACCCAGATAACCACGATGGTGTGGAGACTCACCCAGAGCCAAACATCCCGGAGTCCGAAGTCAGGTGGGCCTTAGGAAGCATCACTACGAACAAAGGTAGTACAGGTAATGGAATTCGAGCTAAGCTATCTAAAAATCCTAAAAGACGATGCTGTTAAAGTGCTAGTGCTACACTCAATACGCCAGCAAATTTGGAAAACTCAGCAGTGGCCACAGGAATGGAAAAGGTCAGTTTTCATCCCAACCCCAAAAAAGACCAATGCCAAAGAATGTTCAAACTACCATACAATTGCACTCATTTCACGTGCAAGCAAGGCAATGCTCAAAATCCGTCAAGCTAGGTTACAACAGTACGTGAACTGAGAAATTCTAGATGTCCAAGCTGGATTTAGAAAAGGCAGAGGAAGCAGAGATCAAATTGTCAACATCTACTGGACCATAGAAAAAGCAAGGGAAATCCAGAAAAACATTTACTTGTGCTTCATTGACTATGCTAAAGCCATTGATTGTGTGGATCACAACAAACTGTGGAAAATTCTTAAAGGAGTACATCAAGGTTGTATACTGTCATCATGAGAAATGCTGGGCTGGATGAATCACAAGCTGGGATCAAGACTGCTGGGAGAAATATCAACAACCTCAGATAGGCAGATGATACCACTCTAATGGCAGGAAGCCAAGAGGAATTCAAGAGCCTCTTGTTGAGAGTGAAAGAGGAGAGTCAAAAAGGTGGCTTGAAACTCAACATTCAAAAAATGAAGATCATGGCATCCAGTCCCATCACTTCATGGCAAACAGATGGGGAAAGAATGGAAACAGTAACAGACTTTATTTTCTTGGGCTCCAAAATCACTGCAGATGGTGACTGAAGTCACAAAATTAAGACACTTGCTCTTTAGAAGAAAAACTATGACTAACCTAAACAGCATATTAAAAAGCAGAGATGTTACTTTGCCAGCAAAGGTCCATGTAGTCAAAGCTATAGTTTTTCCAGTAGTCATGTATGGATGTGAGAGTTGGACCATAAAGAAAGCTGAGTGCCAAAGAATTGATGCTTTCAAAGTGTGGTATTGGGAGAAGACTCTTGAGATTCCCTTGGATAGCAAGGAGATCAAACCAGTCAATCCTAAAGGAAATCAACCCTGAATATTCATTGGAAGGTCCCATGCTAAAGATGAAGCTCCAATACTGTGGCCACCTGATGTGAAGAGCTGACTCAATGGAAAGACCCTGATGCTGGCAAAGACTGAAGGCAGGAGGAGAAGGTGGTGACAGAGAATGAGATGGTTGGATGGCATCACCAACTCAATGGACATGAGTTTGAGCAAATTCCAGAAGATAGCTAAGGACAGGGAAGCCTGGCATGCTGCAGTCTATGGGGTCACAAAGAGTTGGACGTGACAGTGACTGAATAACAACAACAATATGCAAAGTAATATGGTAAGCATTGAGAATTCAAAGATGAAAAAGAAGCGTCTATTCTTTTCAATCTATGTTTCTCAACTGTAATAAAAATATTCATGCTCTTCAAATGGGTATCATTTGTGATCATCCTTTAGAGAAGGTATGAAAGTAGCCTCTGATTGTCTACTCTGATGCTGTTTGGGCTCTGAACTGAACTCAAAGGATGAAGTCCAGGTGTACCTCACAATTGTAGCAGCAGAACTCGAACCAACCCCACAACTTATTTACCACTTAGTCAAATACCTCTAGACCTGGATCAAGTATATTGCATAGTCCACATCAATATATTTATGGCAAGAGAAAAGAGAACTCTCATGCACTAGTGTTTGGATTGGTAAACTGATACAACCACAATGGAAAACAGTATGGAGTTTCCTCAAAAAGTAAAAAATAAAACTACCATGTGATCCAGCAACTCCACTTCTGGATATTTTTCCAATGAAGACAAAAACAGTAATTAGAAAAGATACATGTATCCCTATGTTCATAGAAGCATTATTCACAATAGCCAAGACTGGAAGCAACTTAAGCGCTTACTGACAGATGAATGGTTAAAGAAGATGTAGCATATATGGTATATACAATGAAACATTACTCACCTATAAAAAATAAAGAAACTCGACCACTTGCAACAGCATGGATGGACCTGAAGCATATTATGCTCAGTGAAATAAGTCAGAAAGAGAAAGATAAATACTGCATGTGGTCAATTATATGTGGAATCTAAAAAACAAAAATGAAACAAACTAACAAATGTACAAAAGAGAAACAGACTCACAGATATTGAGAACAAACCAGAAAAAAGGGGTGGCAGGAGAAGCAAACTAGGTGAAAGAGATTAAGAGGTATAAACTACCAGTTACAAAATAAATAATCATGGGAAGTAATAGCCCAGGGAATATAATCAATGTTTTATAATAACTTTGGATGATGTATAATCTGTCAAAATATCAAATCACTATTGTGTACTTACAACTAATAATAAGCCAGCTATACTTCAATAAATTAAATGAATAAAAATTAAAAACAAAAGAGTTCAAATCATTTATGTCCACTACAGTGTTTGACAAGAGTCTCAAATACTGAAAGGTTTTACCATTTTGGTGATTTATGTTTTTTATATTAATTCATATATCCTCCATCAGTAAAAAATTTTTACTGATCTAGAAGAGCACAGTTCTCATGTCTTGGATTTTAGAAACTGGCATAGTTCCCTCCATTCTAGGAAAACAACTGGTTTCCTTTTTGCCTTTAGTCCCAGTAAGCTTACACTGAAATACAAAACCCAATCATAGCATCCATGCTAACACTGACAAGTTATGATTTGTTCATTTATCCTAATTTTCTTTTCTTTTTCTTTTTTAAACTATTTTAATCAATATGCTTTGTGTAAGTTGCCTCAGACATTTGGTGGAAACAAAGAGGTTGTAAATGAATCTACCTACTATAAAAATGATATACACCAAGGTTCTATTTAAAAGTTTATATTTTGTTTTGCCCACCAAAACACACATCAATTCATTCTCCTCCATTTTTCCTGTCAGTGTTTGTCAGTCACCCATATTCTTAATTTATATTGTCTATCAAATTTACTTATAAAGGACAAATTTTCTACCCTCCCCTTCACACAGTTTTGCGTTTCACTGCTATTTTCTTTCATTTCTTGCAAATTACGACTTTTGAGTGGTCTCTGTGTTCCAGACACCTATTTTTAGATAACAGGTAGCTAATTCCCCCCCCAAAAAACCTTAAGCAATGACATAAGCCATAAAAAGTGAGCTTATCAGGAATTTGGAGGGGGTGGGGAGACGGAAATATTACATACCTTGATTGCGGTGATGCTTCAACAGCCACATACGCATGTCGAAACTCATCCAACTGTACACTTCAAACTCTTGAATTTTATGCATTTAACTTATACCTCAATAAAGCCAGTTTAAAAATTTGAATATAATACTTATAAAAACCATAGTCCCAATCATAGAAAAAAGGAACAAATTATTAAAAAGGAAAAAGTAGAGCTCATAAACATTAAAATATACCCTGCATACATTTTTAACCTAAGGTATACTACAGGCATATGTAATTCTAATCATCACTACACTTACTCTCCAAGAATATGCTGTAAATCTTTAACAAGTGAAAAAAAATACATTCATTTAAAATAGCTTCTATTCTGTTTGATGGCTTCTGTTGGATAGTCATGGGAGAAGTATATCTGATCTTTAAAGAACAAGACTGTGAAACAAGGAATAAGGGATTCTTTAGTGAATTGGGCCCAGCTGCTGAAAAGGAGGCCCCACTGCGAGGCATTTCTTAACAAAATGCCAGTTTCAATGCCCCTGATGCCAAGGATGGCCTTAAAGAGCAATACTGGGCACAGTTAAAGCAAACACAGAGCAAAGAAGATCACTAACACTGTTCACGTAGGGACACAAGCATGCACACACACACGCACACACACACATACACACAGAGCGGTTCTAACAATTTCCACAGAATGACCTAGAAAGAGGAAACAGCCTCCAATGAATATAAAGGACAGACAACTTTGTACTGTGCTGAACTGCAGCATTCACATTTCTCCTAATTCTCAAACAATGTTCTCTACCAAAAGTAAAATACAATCAACATTTGCATGTTTCTTTAGTGAAGAACTACATATTAACACAACAGACATCATCTCAGTGGAAAGCAGGGCTTGTCCATTAGGCTTAAGCTACTCTAAATTAAACCAACTATTATTGTCTGGTTGCATCTTTCTGAAAACTGTTAATCTTTTTTAACAAAACACTGTGATAAACCAGCAGAGTCATGAGGGGAAAAGTTTAAAAAATAAAACTGGAGAGTATATGTAACTGTGTGTATGTGTGTGTGTACACTGAACCATGTCCAAGCCACAATGAATTATGAATTAAGTCTGAAATGTGTTGAAGTATTCTAGCAACATAATAAACAATGAACCAAAAGTATAGATGAATTGTTTGACACTACAATATGAAAATTTAAAAGCCCCATACCATATTTTTAAACAGATACTTACAACTCTATTTAATACAGATTATTTTCTTTATAAATAAAAGAATGGGTTCAAATATATGGTATTCTTAGAAACTGAGACATTACTGAAAGCAAAATAAATATCAAATTGTTGGCTAGTTCACTAACAAGTAACATTCACAGACTTTTTAAAAAACCATTCATGTTCTTTGTACTTTTAGCAACGGCACACGTAGAAATTACAACGTGAGACAGAAGAACCATAACTATATTTGGCCCCAGAAACAAAGAGAAAGGTTGTGATCAAGCACTAAGAGCTACAATTATAGTTCATCACCAGAAACAGAGAGAGAAACGCCTGGTTTGACAACAGTGCGTGGGGCTCTCCTCCCAGGACACTCAGAACCACATGCAACCACCCCACATGAACATGACATGACAAGACAGTAAAAGCTATGTTACATGCATTTTACCACACAGAAAACAAACGTTGGGAAGAAATACGGATGAGAGACCTGTTACTGAAAGCTCATACAATATGTACATGATAAGAAGATGAGCAATATAAGACACGGGTGGGTGTATCCCTGCACATATAACTTACTGCCTCAGGCCAAGCCCATGGTATGCAACAGATTGTTGCTGTTCAGTCACTCAGTCATGTCGGACTCTTTGCGACCCCATGGACTGCAGCAAGCCAGGTTTCCATGTCCCACATTATCTCCCGGGGATTGCTCAAACTCATGTCCGTTGAGTTAGTGATGCCATCCAACCATCTCTGTCGTCCCCTTCTCCTCCTGCCCCCAATCCTACCCAGCATTAGGGTCTTTTCCAATGAGTCAACCCTTCACATGAGGTGGCCAAAATATTGGAGTTTCAGCTTCAACATCAGACCTTCCAATGAACACCCAGGACTGATCTCTTTTAGGATGGATTGATTGGATCTCCTTACAGTCCAAGGGACTCTCAAGAGTCTTCTCCAACACCACAGTTCAAAAGCATCAATTCTGCGGCGCTCAGCTTTCTTCACCGTCCAACTCTCACATCGATACATGACCACTGGAAAAACCATAGCCTTGACTAGACGGACTTTTGTTGGCAAAGTAATGTCTCTGCTTTTAAATATGCTATCTAGGTTGGCCATAACCTTCCTTCCAAGAAGTAAGCGTCTTTTAATTTCATGGATGCAATCACCATCAGCAGTGATTCTGGAGCCCCAAAAAATAAAGTCTGACACTGTTTCCACTGTTTCCCCATCTATTTCCCATGAAGTGATGGGACCAGATGCCATGATCTTAGTTTTCTCAACGTTGAGCTTTAAGCCAACTTTTTCACTCTTGAACACCTGGAAGTTCACGGTTCACGTTTTGCTGAAGCCTGGCTTGGAGAATTTTGAGCATTTTTACTAGCATGTGAGATTGCAACTGTGCGATTTGAGCATTCTTTGGCACTACCTTTCTTTGGGCTACAGTCCACGGGGTCGCAAAGAGTGTACAACATTACTTTCACCTCTCTCCATAGTTCTTCAGGCACTCGGTCTATCAGATCTAATCCCTTGCATCTCTTTGTCACTTCCACTGTATCATAATAAGGGATTTGATTTAGGTCATACCTGAGTAGTCTAGTGGTTCTCCCTACTTTCTTCAATTGAAGTCTGAATTTTGCAACAAGGAGCTCATGATTTGAGCCACAATCAGCTTCTGTCTTGTTTTTGCTGCCCGTATACAGCTTCTCCATCTTCAGCTGCAACGAATATAATCAATCTGATTTCAGTACTGACCGTCTGGTGATGTCCATGAGTAGAGTTGTCTCTTTTGTTGTTGGAAGAGGGTGTTTGCTACGACCAGTGTGTTCTCTTGGCAAAACTCTGTTAGCCTTTGCCTACTTCATTCTGTACTCCCAGGCCAAATTGGCCTGTTATCCCAGGTATCTCCAAACTTTCTACATTTGCACTCCAATCCCCTATGATGAAAAGGATGTCTTTTTTGGTATGAGTTCTAGAAGGTCTTGGTGGTCTTCATACGCCATTCGACTTCTTCAACATTAGTGGTTGGGACACAGGCTTGGATTACTGTGATACTGAATGGTTTGTCTTGGAAAATCACTTCAGGATTCTTGCCTTGAAAACCCCATGAACAGTATGAAAAGACAGAAAGATACGACACTGGAAGATGGGCCCCTTAGGTATCCAATACGCTACTGGGGAAGAACAGAGAAACAGCTCCAGAAAGAATGACGAGGCTGGGCAAAAGCAGAAACAACAGCCTGTGGTGGATGTGTCTGGTGATGAAAGCAAAGCCCGATGCTGTAAAGAACAATAGTGCACAGGAACCTGGAATGTCAGGTCCATGAATCAAAGTAAATTGGGCATGGTCACGCAGGAGATGGCAAGAGTATATTGACATTTTAGGAATCAGTGATGACTGGATGAATTTAATTCACATCACCATTATTTCTACTACTGTGGGCAAGAATCCAGTAGAAGAAATGGAGTAGCCCTCACAGTCAATAGAAGAATTCAAAATGTAGTACTTGGGAGCAATCTTAAGAATGACAGAATGATCTCTGATCTCAAGGCAAACCATTCAACACTACAGTAATCCAAGTCTGTGCAACTGATAAATATTGCCAAAGGATAAATTCCTTGGTCAACGTGTTTAAACAAATGAGAGTTATAAATACATAAAACACTGAATCCATCAAAGAAAGCCATAATTTCTATGACTTTCAGTATATAATTTTGTTCAAGCATCCTTATAGAGATGACTTCCTTCCTAATATTTTAAACAAAGCTCAAAAGGAGTCCAAAGGATTAATGATAATGTACTTACAAAAGTGTTAGAAAAGACTATAAATGCAAATTGCTACTCCCTCTCTTTGGGATTATAGCTACTCTGCCAAAATCCAAAGTTGTATTAATTCGTTTCTTTCTTAAAAAGACTGCATGTTATTTCATCTTCTCCCCATTACTGCAGCCTACAATAGTCAAGGTGAAAACTGGAATTTTTGATGGAATGGGTATGGAAGATAACATCCCTGTTACCAACTTTGCTATTCTTCTATTTCCATGTTTGTGAGAAAGAAATCTATTTCTATGTCTTTTTCCATTTTCAGGTCTGTATTTTCCAGATTATCACTCTGAATATCACACTTCAATTTAGCTGCTCACTGACGCTGTTTCCCAAACTGCTTTGCAACTCAACAAATACAGTCTTATATATGGACAAACTCACAGGTGCTCAAAGGACAGCCATAATTTTTTCTACACCAGAGCTTTAAGTGCCTTCAATATTATTACTACTAGAGTCTATGATAGGTTACTAATTTAAAATGTAGGCCTAAAAACACTGAAACTCACATAGTATGTTCTAAGACGTATCCTAAAAGTATAAGTTATTAAAAATAAAGTGGACTTTATACAAACAGCAAGTCTCATAAAATCTTTACTCCTACTCTTAGTGCCTTTTTAAACATTTAGGTGAAACCAAACCTATACATTTAATGATTCTCAATTCCATCTTTCCTTAATTATTTCTAGTATCAACGAGTCTGGGACAATTTTCATTTGCTTCTTTTATTTCTGTTTTGAATTCACACATTACTCTCCTCGAACATTTCAGACATTCTCCACACGGTTCCAATTTTAGTACATATGCCGTCTACTTGAGATCACAGAGTTCTGTCTGTGTCAGATGGATTAAGACATAAAGCCTTAGTAAGATTTTTATTTCTGAGGCACAAGATTCTCAATGCACGTAAATAAGAAGATGGATTCTGCACTCCATGCCAAAGTCCTCAGATATATATGTGTGCAATTAAATAGGCAAGCAGTGAAACCTGGAAGATCTAGGATGAGTGTGCCTGAACAGAGAGGCGGGGAAGACAAACACCAACCAAAGGAGAGGGCAGGGAGGAAACAAAGAGCAAACCCACAAACGAAGACAACAGACCTGGGTCTTCCTCCTCATCCCCAGCGGCTCCCACCTCACAAAGAGACAAGCCAAGGGACTCTGCACATTCAAGAAAGGGTCCTGCAAAACTCAGCTCAGAGCTGACCTCTTCCGTGAAGCCCTCTCTGCAGTCCCGTCATAGCCCATCACCGCCTTTCTGTGCTACGGCTGCACCCAGGACACACTGCTCTGCTCCTGACCACAGCGCAGGAGGACTGCTGACGTCTCTGCCCACTGCTGCCCCCTCACCATCTGGGCACCCTGAGAGCTGAATCAAATCTGTGCCCCTGTGCACTTGACTGGCATGCAGTGAATACTCGCAGAGTTACTGTGTTGAATCGGAATAAAAATCTTTTTCTAAACACAATATAATTATGACAAAAATGATAGTCAGTCATAAAATAAAGCCAAACATATATAACCAAATGCTTCTTTTTAATATACTTTTTCTGGCCACTATTCTTTTTAATACCACTATTAAATATCATAGATTAAAAAGCTGACCTGGATTGAATACAGGATATAGTCAACCTTATTTCTATGCGACAAAGTTGTTTTAATTAATATAATATTTTACTTTGGTTTAAATTCTTCTATGTCGTGTATGTATCTCTCTCTCATCCTCATTCTTTCTCATTAATGAAGAATCAGAAAATGTAAAAGAGCCTGAAACTCAAAGATGCGCACATAATCATTACTTCTCAATGTCCAGTCACTGTTAAAAATTACATTTCAATACTACACATGGACATCACCAGATGGTCAACACCAAAATCAGACTGATTATATTCTTTGCAGCCAAAGATGGAGAAGCTCTACACAGTCAGCAAAAGCAAGACCGGTAGCGGACTGTGGCTCAGATCATGAACTCCTTATTGCCAAATTCAGACTTAAATTGAAGAAAGTAGGGAAAACCACTAGACCACTCAGGTATGACCTAAATCAAATCCGTTATGATTATACAGTGGAAGTGACAAAGAGATTTAAGGGACTAGATCTGATAGACAGAGTGCCTGATGAACTATGGATGGAGGTTCGTGACATTGTACAGGAGACAGGGATCAAGACCATCCCTGTGGAAAAGAAATGCAAAAAAGCAAAATGGCTGTCTGAGGAGGCCTTACAAATAGCTGGGAAAAGAAGAGAAGTGAAAAAGCAAAGGTGAAAAGCAAAGATATTCCCATCTGAATGCAGAGTTCCAAAGAATAGCAAGGAGAGATAAGAAAGCCTTCCTCAGCAATCAAGGCAAAGAAATAGAGGAAAACAACAGAATGGGAAAGACTAGAGATCTCTTCAAGAAAATTACAGATACCAAGGGAACTTTTCATGCAAAGATGGGCTCGATGAAGGACAGAAATGGTATGGACCTAACAGAAGCAGAAGATATTAAAAAGAGGTGGCAAGAATACACAGAAGAACTGTACAAAAAAGATCTTCATGACCCAGATAATCACGATGGTGTGATCACTCACCTAGAGCCACACATCCTGGAATGTGAAGTCAAGTGGGCCTTAGAAAGCATCACTACGAACAAAGCTAGTGGAGGTGATGGAATTCCAGTTGAGCTATTTCAAATCCTGAAAGATGATGCTGTGAAAGTGCTGCACTCAATATGCCAGCAAATTTGGAAAACTCAGCAGTGGCCACAGGACTGGAAAAGGTCAGTTTTCGTTCCAATCCCAAAGAAAGGCAATGCTAAAGAATGCTCGAACTACCGCACAATTGCACTCATCTCATATGCTAGCAAAGTAATGCTTAAAATTGTCCAAGCCAGGCTTCAGCAATACGTGAACTGTGAACTTCCAGATGTTCAAGCTGGTTTTAGAAAAGGCGGAGGAACCAGAGATCAAATTGCTAGCATCTGCTGGATCATCAAAAAAGCAAGAGAATTCCAGAAAAACATCTATTTCTGTTTTATTGACTATGCCAAAGCCTTTGACTGTGGGGATCACAATAAACTGTGGAAAATTCTAAAAGAGCTGGGAATACCAGACCATCTGACCTGTCTCTTGAGAAACCTATATGCAGGTTAGGAAGCAACAGTTAGAACTGGACATGGAACAACAGACTGGTTCCAAATAAAGGAGTACGTCGAGGCTGTATATTGTCACCCTGCTTATTTAACTTATATGCAGAGTACATCATGAGAAATGCTGGGCTGGAAGAAGCACAAGCTGGAATCAAGATTGCCGGGAGAAATATCAATAACCTCAGATATGCAGATGACACCACCCTTATGGCAGAAAGTGAAGAACTAAAGAGCCTCTTGATGAAAGTGAAAGAGGAGAGTGAAAATGTTGGCTTAAAGCTCAACGTTGAGAAAACTAAGATCATGGCATCTGGTCCCATCACTTCATGGGAAATAGATGAGGAAACAGTGCAAACAGTGTCAGACTTTATTTTTTTGGGCTCCAAAATCACTGCTGATGGTGATTGCAGCCATGAAATTAAAAGACGCTTACTCCTTGGAAGGAAGGTTATGGCCAACCTAGATAGCATATTTAAAAGCAGAGACATTACTTTGCCAACAAAGGTCCATCTAGCCAAGGCTATGGTTTTTCCAGTGGTCATGTATGGATGTGAGAGTTGGACTATAAAGAAAGCTGAGCGCCGAAGAATTGATGCTTTTGAACTGTGGTGTTGGAGAAGACTCTTGAGAGTCCCTTGGACTGCAAGGAGATCCAACCAGTCCATCCTAAAGGAGATCAGTCCTGGGTGTTCATTGGAAGGACTGATGTTGAAGCTGAAACTCCAATACTTTGGCCACCTCATGCGAAGAGTTGACTCATTGGAAAAGACCCTAATGCTGGGAAGGATTGGGGGCAGGAGGAGAAGGGGATGACAGAGGATGAGATGGTTGGATGGCATCACTGACTCGATGGACATGGGTGTGGCTAAACTCCAGGAGTTGGTGATGGACAGGGAGGCCTCATGTGCTGCGATTCATGGGGTCGCAAGGAGTCGGACACAACTGAGCAACTGAACTGAACTGAACTGAAGCTCTGCAGAAATAAAACTTACTTGATCAAGTGCTACAAAAAGAATATTTTTCCAAAGCAACAAATACTTGGTGAGTCACAGTTGAACTACTATTCTAAAAATGTGAAAAAGAAAATCTTCTTCAAAGAAAGACAATCTTTACTTTCCTCTCAACTCTAAAAAAAAAAGCTGCTTTCTCGCTGTCAGTTATTTCCTAGGGCATGTCTCAAAGTCCTTCTTTCTATCTCTAAATTAGAAAAATATATATTTTCTGAAAGTCAATCTTCTAAAGTTTTACCGACACCTTCTAATAATGAATCTCACCTGTAGAAAGTGAAATCATTCAGCAGTATGTGAGAAAAAATAGAATCTGCCTTAAAGACGTTCAGCTAGAACTTAAGAAGCTTCCCGTTTTCTAAAAACCAAGCCAGCATGCTCCACCAGTGACACAGAGTGGAAGCGGTGAGAACCCAAACTCGGGGGTGGGCTCCGCCTTCTCCACACCTCCCCGTGTGACCCTCATGCTTCGGGGCTTCACTTTATCCTCCCCAGAAATCCAGACTTAAACCCACCTTCACACTTTCATCTCCATCTAGATGACAAGCACCTCCCACTTAACATGATCAGAACAGAAGTCTCAGTTTTATTCTGTGGACTTCTCACAGTCTTCCACATCATGGTAAAAGGCATCACCCTCTAATCAGTCCCTCTGGCCAAGAGTCTGGGCTGTGCAGCACAGTGGTCAGGAGTACAGACTGAAGCCCAGCTGCTGCTGCTGCTGCTGCTGCTGCTGCTAAGTCGCTTCAGTCATGTCCGACTCTGTGCGACCCCATAGACGGCAGCCCACCAGGCTCCGCCGTCCTCGGGATTCTCCAGGCAAGAACACTGGAGTGGGTTGCCATTTCCTTCTCCAGTGCGTGAAAGGGAAAAGTAAAAGTGAAATCGCTCAGTCGTGTCCGACTCTTAGCGACCCCATGGACCATAGCCTACCAGGCTCCTCCGTCCATGGGATTTTCCAGGCAAGAGTACTGGAGTGGGGTGCCATTGCCTTCTCGGAGGCAAACCTTGCCCCACTCCTCACTACCTGAGGCTGCTGCAGGCCTCAGACAGGGAAAATGGTATCCACCTAACAGGACTGCCATGAAGACGAATTGTGAGCTCATGTGAGGTATTTAGAACAGCACCTGGCTAATATTAAGTGCTCATAACATGTAAGCTATCATTACTGTTTTTATCCTGATTTCCTTTTTCTCTCATGCCCAGTCTGTCATGTCAACAGCACTTCAAAAAAGAAACTGAAACCCAGCAACTTCTGTCAGTCATCACCATTATAACCAGCCTCTTTCCAGGCACCACTAGATTCGAGAGAGAAACCTCTGAACTAGTTGTCCTGCTGCCATTCTTTCTCTGCCCTCCAAAATGGTTTTCAGCCACAGAAACCTACTTTAAATATAAAGTAAACTGCATCACTTCCTTTTCCTAACCATCCAATGGTTTTCCAGCACATTAGGCCCTGGTTTGTTCAGAGTCGTGTGTCTGCACCACTCTCTGCCAGCTCAGTACACTCCAGCATTCTGCAGAAAGGTCCCCTTTCTCTCCTTGGGGCCCTGACATCAGTGACCTCTGCTGCCTGAAATGGACTTTACATCTGCTCCACCGGCTCCTTCATATCATATGTAATGCTCTTACTGTTTTCTTCTGTGGTAATTGTGGTAATTACCTATATCTGTGGTAACTGTCTATATCCCACTAGAATGTAAGTTTTATTGTCATATATCCTGTTAAGTACTGTATCCCTAGTATGTAAAGTAACATGTGGGTGAACAAATAAAAAGTTATTAAAAACAAACAAACAAATAAACATTAACTGAGAGAACTGGTTAAAGGTTCTAAACTTGTTGTGTGAAGCACAGAAATGTATCTTTCCCTCATTCTCTTCCCTCACTGGCCATCAATTTATTGCATCTCAGCTCCAATTCACCCTTTTTTCCCTGCTCTGTGCTGTGCTTAGTTGCTCAGTCGTGTCCAACTCTTTGCAACCCCATGGGCTGCAGCCCGCCAGGCTCTTCTGTCCATGGGATTCTCCAGGCAAGAATACTGGAGGGTGGGTTGCCACGCCCTCCTCCAGGGGAACTTTCCAACCAAGGGATTGAACCCAGGTCTCCCGCATTGCAGGCGGATTCTTTCCCAGCTGAGCTACCAGGGAAACCTGGACCCTAATACACTTGCCTTTCACTATTTCCTCAGAGTTTGAAAATCTAACTCCCCTGATAATACAACTTCTCACAAAGGCACAGTTTTAGAGAATGTGAGACTCGGGTGCGGCTCTGGCAGTTACTGGCCGACATGACACTGGACTGACCACCCAGCCTCCCTGAGCGGCGCGTGCCTGGCTGTGTGAGCAGATGGTCATCTCCATCTACCTCAGAGGCGTGTGGTGAGGATCCAGTGAGATCACACAAACTGTACACTATGTGTAAGCAGTGAGCTTCATCTTCATTATTCAGTATGAATCACTCCAACAAAATGTTATTGAGCACTGACCCTAAGTTATGTTGAGAGAAAAGTCTAATTAAGACCAAGCCCTTACTTTCAAAAAGCTTACATTGTAGTTGAGAAGAATAATTTCACTAAAATAATTTCAGTGAGTGCAGAGTGCAGTAGGGACACAAAGGAGGCAATTCAACTTAATTCCAGGACTCAAGGGAGGCTTCCAGCAGGAAATAGTGCCACAAATGAGTCTCCCAGGATTAGCGGGGTGAGAAAAGAGTGCTTACCAAGTAAGAAGATAACGTCCATATTTTATCAGTCTTAAAGCACATTCAAAAGCCAGATTCATTATAACCCACATGATCAAAGCTGCTGTTAAACAGCTTGGGATGTCAGCTGGGATAAAACTCTCCCATCAATTCTGACTTCCCCCAGTCCCATTTATTTCATCCTCTTCCACTACTTAGAATAACTTTCTCTAAATCTTTAGGGCAATTCTTCTCATCCTCAAGAACATTTTCATTTTTTGCTATTACATACTCCATGGTCAAAACCTTCCTCACTGGAAAGGGCAGTAACCGCAATAGGTTTAATCTCCCCTTCAGCACAGTCCTAAAAGCAGCAGCTTCCCCACTTGCCAGCACCTTCAGCCCCCAGGCTGTCAGGACAGCTTCCTGGACAACCCCTCACCCACTCCCCTGCACAGCAAGACAAAGGGCAAACGCTGGACATCCTCGCAACCAGACTCAGCCTTGACCTACCAAGAGAAAGCCAAGCACTGCCTGAGGGAGCCAGTCACTGTCCCACTCAGATCAACCCAGACTGAGGCCAGAATTCTCCACATTCCACTGGTGATCAGGACAAATTCATTAAAATGCAGCTGAATCCACTAAAGCAGAACATAGACATACCTTATACCCTACAGTTCCACTCCTACGCATATAACCGACAGAAATGTGTCTGTCAAAGATGTCGTAGGATGTTCAGAGTAGCAGTACTAGTAATAATCACAAGAAAGGAAACAAACCCAAATGCCTATCAACAGCTGGCTGGGATAAATTGTGATAAAGACAATCAGAACTGAGATGAATCAAAATCATGTGTCACCTGCTAGGATGCAGTGAAAAGAACACAGCATCACTTCTATGATATCCCTGCTCAAGATTTATAACTGGACTCTGAACATGCAAAAACAACAAATCTGAATCGACAAAGATTCTACAAATACTTAGCCTATAATGCTCAAAAAGAACGAAGTCACAAAAGTAAAGGAGAAATCAAGAACCCCTTCCAGACCAAAGGAAACTAATACGACATTAGCGAACAGTACTTGTGATTTCCATTAGATCTTTTTGAAATAAAGGACATGACTGGGACAAGTAGTGAAAACGGAATGAGGCCTGAGAGGACAGCCATGTATTGACACGAAGCTTTGGACTGACAGCTAAACTTGTGATTATGCGGGAAGACATCCTTCTTTGCAGAAACCACATACTAAAGTATTGGGGATAATGAGACCTTACACTGGGAACTTACTCTCAAATGTTTGGGGTAAAAGTTACTGTTTCTTTACCTGCATCTTTTCTGTAACTTTCTCATTGTTTCAAAATTCCAAAAATTTATTAACTTTTTTAAAAAAGTATTTTGGAAGAAGAATGAATGAGCAGGAAGGACAGCAGGAGAAAGGAATTCAAAGTTCAAGTGCTATATTTCTTACCAAGAAATACAAAGCTTAAGTGAAATTTGTTGAAAAAAGTACTAACTTAAGAACCCATTGTCTTACCTTTAATCTCAGTACATTTAGATCCTCCATATTCTACCCAGAAAGAAAAAAATTTATGATATTTGCAAATAATTGCCACATAACCTTCTGTGTACTTTAGATTATTTGGAAGATAAACTGAACAGCAAATATACATGGTCTTTTGGCCCATTTTTATCAGCAAGGAGAACGTTTTTCAAAAGCTTCCCTCCACATCTTCTCATATTTTCAGTCAGAACTGCACTGTCTCACATGCACAGACAATTTGCAAAGAAGAGGAAATGGCTGTGATCAGTTCAAGGTGGCACCACAAGCTTCCTGAAGTTCATGGTGATATTTCTGGCTGTCATGGGGCTAGAAGGCCAGTACTGGCATTTAGTGGATGACAGCTAGAGATGCCCAATGTCCTAAAAACTATACACCTGACTCACACAAAGAAGTGCTGCCCAAAATGTTGCGAGAGAGAGAGAGAGAGAGAACAAAACCAATCATAATAAAAGAAGGGGGGCAGCCAACCAACAGGCAGATATCAGTGTCTCCAGAGACTTTCAGCTGCGGAAGACACAGCCCTTATCTGTAAGTACATTATGATGCAGGGTCAGTCACAGTAGAAACTGCTAGTAAACCGTCAAGAAACTACTTCCGGAGCTTCCTTGGTGACTCCTGGTGGTAAAGAATCTGCCTACCAATGCAGGAGACACAGGTTCAATCCCTGACCCAGGAAGATCCCACATGCCTCGGAGCAACTAAGCCAGTGCACCACAACACTGAGCTGGTGCCTGAGCGGTCAGGAGCCGCAACCACTGAGCCCACACGCCAACAGCTGAAGCCTGCACATCCCGGAACCCGTGCCCCACAGCAGGAGAGCCGCTGCAACGAGAAGCCCACGCACCACAAGAGCAAAGTCCACACAGCAACGAAGACCCAGCACAGCCAAAAATAAATGAATAAAATTATTTTATAAAACAGAAACTATTTGAGAACGCTAACTTTACTGAGGACAAAACACACACACAGATACACACAGGAGTAAGGAGAGAGGAAGAGCACCCAATATGCTATGTGATTTCATAAACGGCCTCATTTAGTAAAAAGTTAATATTTTCGTGTTTCCAAATGCTGATATAGCTAAACTGTACATGTGTAGGTAACCCCAGAGTCAGGAAACAAAATTACTTATACCAGAAAACAATGCAAGTTTTAACTCAAAAGGAAAGGTTGGCATTTGCTTATATTGTAATCAGTAAAGCTTAAAAAAGCGACATAACTTTGAAGTTATGTACGAGACATTCAGTTCAGTTTAGTCGCTCAGTCTTGTCCGACTCTTTGAGACCCCATGGACTGCAGCACACCAGGCCTCCTTGTCCATCACCAACTCCCGGAGCTTGTTCAAACTCACGTCCCTAGAGTCGGTGATGCCATCCAACCATCTCATCCTCTGTCGTCCCCTTCTCCTCCTGCCTTCGATCTTTCCCAGCATCAGGATCTTTTCCAATGAGTCAGTTCTTCACATCAGGTGGCCAAAGTATTGGAGTTTCAGTGTCAACATCAGTCCTTCCAATGAACACCCAGGGCTGATCTCCTTTAGTATGGACTGGTTGGATCTTCTTGCAGTCCAAGGGACTCTCAAGAGTCTTCTCCAATACCACAGTTCAAAAGCATCAATTCTTCGGTGCTCAGCTTTCTTTAGAGTCCAACTCTCACATCCACACATGACTACTGGAAAAACCATAGCTTTGATTAGATGGACCTTTGTCAGTAAAGTAATGTCACTGCTTTTTAATATGTTGGTCTAGGTTGGTCACAAGTTTTCTTCCAAGGAGCAAGCGTCTTTTAATTACATGGCTGCAGTTACCACCTCCAGTGATTTTGGAGCCCAAGAAAATAAAGCTTGTCACAGTTTCCATTGTTTCCCCATCTATTTGCCATGAGGTGATGGGACCAGATGCCATGATCTTCGTTTTTTCAGTGTTGAGTTTTAAGCCAGCTTTTTCACTCTCTTCTTTCACTTTCATCAAGTGGCTCTTTAGTTCCTCTTCACTTTCTGCCATATGGGTGTGTCATCTGCATATCTGAGGTTATTGATGTTTCTCCTGGCAATCTTGATTCCAGCTTGTGCTTCCTCCAGCCCAGCGTTTCTCATGATGTACTCTGCATATAAGTTAAATAAGCAGGGTGACAATATACAGCCTTGACATATTCGTGTCCCAATTTGGAACCAGTTGGTTGTTCCAAGTCCGGTTCTGTTGCTTCTTGACCTGCATATAGACTGCTCAGGAGACAAGTAAGGTGGTCTGGTATTCCCGCCTCCTGAAGAATGTTCCACAGTTGGTTGTGATCCACACAAAGGCTTTGGCATAGTCAATGAGGCAGAGATATGTTTTTCTGGAACTCTCTTGCTTTTTCGATGATCCAATGGATGTTGGCAATTTGATCTCTGAAATTTCTAAATCCAGCTTCAACATCCGGAATTTGTCAGTACCTGTACTGCTGAAGCCTGGCTTGGAGAATTTTGAGCATTGCTTTGCTAGCGTGTGAGATGAGAGTGACAGCATATAACTCTGAAGTTATGCACCAGACGTTAAGCGCCCAAAAAAGTGCAAAAGAAAACCAGCCTCAGATTAACAGACAACACCACTGAAAAATGTGTGTATGTTTAAGATATTATCGCTTAAGTGTCTGTTTTTAACAAGTCTCTTAAAAAGCACTGGTTATGGTACTTATTTAACTCACCATCTCCAATTTCACCCAGCAGTGTTAATCTAGCACTGCTTTTAGCACTTAAATATAAAGACTTTCTTCTACATTGCCCTCTACTGACATAAAATTCCAATTCAGAACAGAAATCTACGGGTTTTATTTACCAGTCACCACTAATTCTTAACAATCATACATGACATCCATCTCCAGGGGAAAAAAGGCACAACCTTGAAGAAACAGAGGTTGTTCACAAAATTAGTCATCTCACCATTAGCATTATCAGAAGAAAGAAAAAAATGACAAAATTAACCATGAGTAGAAACAAATAAAAACCTACTCAAACATTTGAATATAAGACATGACACCAAGAAACTCCTAGAAGAGAACACAGGCAAAACATCCGTTGATAAATTGTACCATTGTTTTCAGTTTTTAGGTCAGTCTCCCAAGGCCATAGAAATAAAACTAAAACAAAGGGGACCTAATCACCCTTATAAGCTTTTGCACAGTAAAGGAAACCATAAACAAAACAAAAAGGCAACCAATGGACTGGCTGGGAGAAAATATTTGCAAATGATGCAAATAAGGGCTTATTCCAAAATATAAACAGCTCATACCACTCAATAACAAAAAAAAAAAAATAATAATCCAATCAAAAATGGGCAGACTATCCAAACAGACATTTCTCCAAAGAAGACATACAGATGGCCAAGAGCCACATGAAAAGATGCTCAACATCACTAATTACTAGAGAAATGTGAATCAAAACTAGAATGAGGTATCACCCCAAATCAGTCAGAATAGCCATCATTTAAAAAGTCTACAAAAACAACAAATGCTGAACAGGGTGTGGAGAAAAGGGAATCATTCGTGGGAATGTAAGCTGGTACAGCCATTATAAAAAACAGTATGGAGCTTCCTCAGAAAACTAAAAATAGCATTGCCTTATGAGACAGCAAACGCCCTCCTAGGTATATACCCAGAAAAACCATAGTTCAAAAAGATATACGCACCTCTATATTCATTGAATCACTTATTTATAGTAGCTTAGAGATAGAAACCACCTCAATGTTTACTGACAGATGAATGGATAAAGAAAATGTGCTATATATATGCAATGAAATACCACTCAGCCATTAAAAAAAAAATGAAATAATGCCACTTGCAACAACATGGATGGTTGCTACAGATTATCACACTAAGTGAGGTAAACCAGAAAGAAAAAGACAAAAAGCATGTGACATCACTTATATGTGGAATCTAAAATATAACACAAATGAACTTATCTAGGTCAAAGCCAAAGAATGTTCAAACTACCGCACAACTGCACCCATTTCACATGCTAGCAAAGTAATGTTCAAAATCCTTCAAGCTAGGCATCAACAGTATGTGAACCTAGAACTGCCAGATGTTCAAGCTGGATTTACAAAAAGGCAGAGGAACAAGAGATCAAATTGCCAACATCTGTTAAACCATAGAAAAAGCAAGAGAATTCCAGAAAAACATCTACTTATGCCTCATTGACTATGCTAAAAAGCCCTTGAGTGTATGGATCACAACAAACTGTGAAAAATTGTTGAGACAGGACTACCAGATGACCTTACCTGCCTCCTGAAAAATCTGTATGCAGAAGCAATAGTTAGAAACAGACATGGAACAAAGGAGTGTTTCAAAACTGGGAAAGGAGTATATCAAGACTGTATATTGTCACTCTGCATATTTAACTTTTATGAAGAGTATAGCATGTGAAATGCTGTGTTGGATGAATCACAAGCTGGAATCAAGCTTGCCAGGAGAAATATCAATAACCTCAGATATGCAGATAACACCACCCTTATGGCAGAAAGTGAAGAGGAACTATAGAACATCTTGATGAAAGTGAAAGAGGAGAGTGAAAAAGCTGCCTTAAAACTCAACATTCAAAAAATGAAGATCATGGCATTCGGTCCCACCATTTCATGGTAAATAGACGGGAAAACAATGGAAACAGTGACAAACATTATTTTCCTGGCTCCAAAATCACTGCAGACAGTGACTGCAGCCATGAAATTAAAGACGATTCCTCCTTGGAAGAAAAGCTATGACAAACTTAGACAACGTATTAAAAAGCATACATCACTTTGCCAACAAAGGTCCATACAGTCATAGCTATTTTTCCAGTAGGGATGTATGGATGTGATAGTTGGACCATAAAGAAGGCTGAGCACTAAAGAACTGATGCTTTTGAACTGTGATGCTGAAGAAGACTCTTGAGAGTCCTTTGGACAGCAAGGAGATCAAACCAGTCAATCCTAAAGGAAATCAACCCTGAGTATTCATTGGAAAGACTGATGTTGAAGCTCCAAGATTTTGGTCACCTGATGGGAAGAGCCAACTCACTTGGAAAGACCCTGATGCTGGGAAAGACTGAGGGCAGGAGGAGAAGGCAGTGGCAGAGGATGAGACGGTTGAATGGCATCACCAACTCAACGGAAATTAATTTGAGCAAACTTCGGGAGATAGTAAGGACAGGGAAGCCTGGCGTGCTGCAGTCCGCAGGGTTGCAAAGTGTTGGACACTACTGAGCGACTGAACAACAACAAATGAAACAGAAACAGACTCACAGATACAGAGAATAGACTTGTGATTGCCAAGGAGGAGGGATGGACTGGGAGTTTGGGATTATCAGACACAAACTACTACACACAGAAGAGATAAATATCAAGGTCTTACTGTATAGCACAGGGAACTATAGTCAATAACCTGTGATCAATTATAATGGAAAAGAACATAACAAAGAATATATATATGCATAACTGAGTCACTTTGCTGAAGACCAAAATTAACAGAACACTGTGAACCAACTATACTTCAATAAAATAAATTTTAAAAAAAATTAAAACCTAGGAGTTCTATAAATAACAGAAGCAATCTCAATATCATTGTAATAATTATATTATTTTTTAAGAAGTACAGAACAAATCTATCAAGAGTATGTAACTGCAAACATGAACATATGGAAATGAAGTGAATATGGAAACTGAATACTTACAGCCAAAGCCTTGGACAGTTTGGTTCTAAACTCATTCAGGATGATCGCGACAATATCCTTGTGTGGTACATAAGCAAAGCCATTTTCCAAATAGACTTTCCTTCCTCGGAATAAATCCAGAGCTTCAGCAAAAGGGATCTGAATTCAGAGTGAAACACGGAAAATAAGTCAGTACCTGTCATTACAAAACTCTCCTAAAACTTCATCAGTAGGGAATCTAAACAAAATGCCTCCTATGAAAAAGTCATCAGTGCCAGCAGATCAAAAACAAACAAACAGAAAAGCAAGATAAATTTGTACTCCTTGTGAGTAAACAACAGCATTAGGAAGGAGTGGCAGGCCAAAAAAGGTTTTGCTTCAGAGTAGATCTTTCAAAACTGAACAAGCCAAGTTAGAATGGTTTATTTCTATTCTTATCAATTTACACATTATAATCACTAGAATTTCAAACTCTAAGCTCAAGCCCTCTAGGTACATCGCACTGCCCTCATACAACATATTCCACATTTTTTTCTGCATCAAGTAGAATCTAATGTATATACAGTATGCTCAGTGCTAACAATTGCTAGTAAGTAAACTAGTTCCAAATTTCTTCATCTATGTTTCCACTCTTTCTCCACAGGAATATATTAGAAAAGTTAATCTCAATACTAAGAAATGGAAATAATAATAAATGTCCAGCATTGCCTTTAAAATAAGTATTTGCCAGTAAACAATTTTTTAAAACTGAATACTATTCTACTTACAATTTTTAAAGTCTTATGAACTACCATAAAATTTTAAGAGATGAGCAGATTATGACAACAGTATTAATAAATTGAAAAAAATCATCCTTACTCTTCAATAGTTTTTCTACTTCTTAAAAATGAGGCAAAAAATTAGGTAAAAAAAAAAATAAAAGAATCCCCATATAACCTATTGGCTCAAGTTTTATGGAAGAGTTAAATGTATATGGCCATAATTCTTCAGCGTATTCAATGACACCACACAAAAATCAGATCATGTGTTTTTGCAGAAAGTTTCTGATTAGTTCACATATTTGTACATCTAGCACACAGTCCCTGCCCTGAAACCACTCACTGCTTGATTGAGGCAGCAGGGTGGACCCGCGTGGCAGCCCAGCAGCTGCAGAGAGCAGCAGAGACCCAGCTCAGTATGGGGTCACACAGGACGCAAGGAGGCGGGAAGGGGGTTTGCTTCCATAATCCCGGGAAGGGCCGGGGCAGCAAGTCTCAACAGGCGGCTCCAGCACAGGCTCTTCTCTCGGGAGGCTGAACGCCTCAGTCCACGCCATGACGCTTGCCAGATCCAGGGCACGGGCGAGTGGTGGGGACCCGGGGGCTCCTTAGCGCTGCTGCCCCACGAGAAACGCATCCCCGCCGCCACCTTGCGTGTGAGAGGCAAGGCTGCGCACAGGGAGGAGCGCCCGGCCGCAGGCAGCGCAGCGCCCAGGCAGGGCCCGGTGTTGGTGCAGCACAGCCCTGAGCAAAGCAGCGGGTGAAAACAACATCCGAGCAGGAGGCGAGAGGCTGCGCCCGAGAGGCTGCACAAATGCACCAGTTAAACACGACGGAACCTATGAAGTGCTCTAAAAGTGCACCTACCTTATAGACTGACTCCGGATCCTGCTGAGTCACACCAAAATTGGGTGATGAAGCCACAATATCCTGTTCTCGGAGAGTCTTTTCCTCATCACTTATCTAGAAGGAAACATATTTTATATCATTTAAATATTACAACTCTGCGTTCAGTTTCAATAAAGAACTTCCTGTCCTAGCGAAGATTCTATACTTTAAAATTCTTGAAACCCTGATATCTCACATCACTCCTAATACAATTACTAGGTGATTTTATAATTGCTAATGAAGCCAAAATATGGAAGAAAATTTAAATTCAATATATTTTCAAATTTCTATGCTGCCAATTTCTGTGGACACATACCAAAAGAACAGCAGCAGAGAAACAGAAAGTATTATAATATGAAACAAAAGAAGTTATAATAAAAATTAAGGTAATACAGACATAAAATGAATATTACCTCAATGTGGAGTTATGTTAATTTATTAAAATACCTATCTGAACTAAGAGTGGAATTTTCTAGCCATATAAAACAATTTCAAATTTAAATAAAACACTAGTTTTTGTAAGAACAACTATAGTCTATTCAGTTCAGCTCAGTCGCTCAGTCGTGTCTGACTCTTTGCGACCTCATGAATTGCAGCACACCAGGCCTCTCTGTCCATCACCAACTCCCGGAGTCTACCCAAACCCATGTCCATTGAGTCACTGATGCCATCCAACCATCTCATCCTCATCCACACTTCTCCTCCTGCCCCTAATCCTACCCAGCATTAGGGTCTTTTCCAATGAGTCAACTCTTCGCATGAGGTGGCCAAAGTATTGGAGTTTCAGCTTCAACATCAGTCCTTCCAATGAACACCCGGGATTGATCTCCTTTAGGATGGACTGGTTGGATCTCCTTGCAGTCCAAGGGACTCTCAAGAGTCTTCTCCAACACCACAGTTCAAAAGCATCAATTCTGCGGCGCTCAGCTTTCTTCACCGTCCAACTCTCACAACCATACATGACCACTGGAAAAACCATAGCCTTGACTAGACAGACTTTTGTTGGCAAAGTAATGTCTCTGCTTTTAAATATGCTGTCTAGGTTGGTCATAACCTTCCTTCCAAGAAGTAAGCGTCTTTTAATTTCATGGCTGCAATCACCATCTGCAGTGATTTTGGAGCCCAAAAAATAAAGTCTGACATTGTTTCCACTGTTTCCCCATCTATTTCCCATGAAATGATGGGACCAGATGCCATGATCTTAGTTTTCTGAACATTGAGCTTTAAGCCAACTTTTCACTCTCCTCTTTCACTTTCAAAACTGGGAAAGGAGTATGTCAAGGCTATATACTGTCACTCTCTTATTTAAATTATATGCAGAGTACGTCATGCAAAATGCCAGGCTGAATGAATCACAAGCTGGAATCAAGACTGCCAGGAAAACATCAATAACCTCAGATATGCAGATGACATGATCCTAATGGCAGAAAGTGAAGAGGAACTAAAGAGTGTCTTGATGGAGGTGAAAGAGGAGAGTGAAAAAGCTGGCTTAACTCAACATTCAAAAAACCAAGATCATGGCATCCAGTCCCATCTGGCAAATAGATGGGGAAACAATGGAAACTGTGACAGACTTTATTTTCTTGGGTCTTCAAAATCACTGTGGACGGTGACTGCAGCCATGATATTAAGATGCTTGCTCCATGGAAGAAAAGCTGACAAACCTAGTTAGTTAGTGTTAGCTGCTCAGTTGTGTCCAACTCTTTGCAACCCCCATGGACAGTAGTCCATAAGACTCCTCTCTCTGTCCATGAAATTCTCTGGGCAAGAATACTGGAATGGGTTGCCATTCCCTTCTCCAGGGGATCTTCCTAATCCAGGGATCGAACCTGGGTCTCCTACATTGCAGGCGGATTCTTTACTGTCTGAGCCATGAGAGAAGCCCAAAAGGCATGTTGCCTCCACGTTGGGGAATCAAACCCCAGTCTCCTGAGTGACATGCAAGGATACTCACCACTATACTAACAAAAGCAGAGACATCCCTTTGCTGACAAAGGTCCGTACAGTAAAGCTATGGTTTTTCCAGTAGTTACGTACAAACGTGAGAGTTGAACCATAAAGAAGGCTGAGCACCGAAGAACTGATATTTTCGAACTGTGGTGCTGGAGAAGACTCTTGAGAGTCCCTTAGACAGCAAGGAGATCAACCCAGTCAATCCTAAAAGAAATCAACCCTGAATATTCACTGGAAGGACTGATGCCGAAGCTCCAAAACTTTGGTCACCTGAAGCAAAGAGCTGACTCACTGGAAAAGACCCTGATGCTGGGAAAGATTGAAGGCAGGAGAAGAAGAGGATGATATGGTTGGATGGCATCACCGACTCAATGGAGATGAGTTTGAGCAAACTCTGGGAGATAGTGAAGGACAGAGGAGCCTTGCGTGCTATAGTCTGTGGGGTTACAAAGAGTTGTACATGACTTAGCAATTGAACAACAAAGATGTTTTGGTTTAACTCTGGCATATAATTTGAATTGAGACTGGAATCTCAGGAGTTAAATGCATTTCTGTAACTATCAGAAAGAGAAATTAGGCAAATCTCATTTTGCATCAAAACAAAGACAATATCTGGAAATAAATTTAACTCAGGAGGCTAAAGACCTGTACTCTGAAAACTGTAAGACAGTGATGAAAGAAAATGAAGACAATATAAGCAATTGGAAATACAATAGATGATCATAGAATGAAAGAATAAATATTATTAAAATGTCCATAATACTCTCAAAAATCTACAGTCAATGCAATCCCTATCAAAATACCAAAATACCAAAAAATACCAAAATGCCAAGAATAGCATTTTTTACAGAACTAGAATAGCCCTAAACAGTCCTAACTAGAATAAGTCCTAAAATTTGTGTGGAGTCACAAAAGACCCCAAACAGCCAAAGCCATTTTGAGAAAGAAAAACAAACTTGGAATGAATATGATGCTCCTGATTTCCAATTGTACTACAAAGCTACAGTAATCAAAATAATATGGTACTGCCACAAAAACAAATAGATCAGCAGAACAGAATGCTGAGTCCAGAAATAAGCCCACACTTTTCTGATCAATTAATTTACTAAAAAGGAGCCAAAAATTTACAACAGGGGAAAGACAGTCTCTTCAATAAATGGTGTTGGGAAAACAGGACAACTACACACAAAAGAATGAAATGGCCATTTTCTAACACCACATACAAACTGAAAATGGGTTAAAGACTTTAATGTAAGACCTGAAAGCATAAAACCCCTTGCATTCCTATATACTGACAATAAAAAAACAGAAAGAGAAATTAAGGAAACAACCCCATTCACCATTGCAAGAAAAAGAATAAAATACTTAGGAATAAATTTACCTAAAGAAACAAAAGACCTATATATAGAAAACTATAAAACACTGATGAAAGAAATCAAAGATTACACAAACAGATGGAGAAATAAACTATGTTCATGGATTGGAAGACTCAATATAGTGAAAATGAGTATACTACTCAAAGCAATCTATACATTCAATGCAATCACTGTCAGGATACCAATGGTATTTTTCACAGAACTAGAACAAATAATTTCACAATCTGTATGGAAACACAGAAAACCTCTAATAGCCAAAACCATCTTGAGAAAGAAGAATGGAACTGGAGGAATTAACCTTCCTGACTTCAGACTATACTACAAAGCTACAGTCACCAAGACAGTATGATACTGGCACAAAGACAAAATATAGATCAATGGAACAAAATGGACACCTTATCTTTGACAAAGGAGGCAAAAATATACAATGGAGAAAAGACAATCTCTTTAACAAGTAATGCTGGGAAAACTGGTCAACCACCTGTAAAAGACTGAAATAGAATACTTTCTAGCACTACATACAAAAATAAACTCAAAATGGATTAAAGATCTAAATGTAAGACCAGAAACTATAAAACTCTTAAGTGGAAAACATAGGCAGAACACTCGCTGACATAAACCACTGCATGATACTCTATGACTCACACCCCAGAGTAATGGAAATTAAAACAAAAATAAACAAATAGGACCTAATTAAACCTAAAAGCTTTTGCATAACAAAGAAAACTATAAGCAAGGGAGAAAAAAACAGCAAACGAAACAACTGACAAAGAATTAATCTCCAAAATATACAAGGAGCTCATGCAGCTCAATATCAGAAAAATAAACAACCCAATCAAAAAATGGGCCAAAGAACTAAACAGATACTTCTCCAAAGAAGACATACAGATGGCTAGCGAACACATGAAAAGATGCTCAACATCACTCATTCTCAGAGAAATGCAAATCAAAACCACAATGAGGTACTATCTCATGCAGGTCAGAATGGCTGCCATCAAGTCTACAAACAATAAATGCTGGAGAGGGTGTGGAGAAAAGGGAACCCTCTTACACTGTTGGGAATGCAAACTAGTACAGTCACTATGGAGAAGAGTGTGGAGGTTCCTTAAAAAACTGACAACAGAACTGCCATATAACCCAGCAATCCCACTGCTGGTCAAACACACTAAGGAGACCAGCATTGAAACAGACACGTGTACCCCAACGTCCACTGCAGTACTGTTTACACTAGCTAGGACATGGAAGCAACCTAGATGTCTATCAACAGATGAATGGATAAGGAAGTTGTGGTACAAATATACAATGGAATATTACTCGGCTATAAAAAAGAACGCATTTGAGTCAGTTCTAATGAGATGGATAAAACTGGAGCCTGTTATACAGAATGAAGTAAGTTAGAAAGAAAAACATCAATATAGCATATTAACGCATATATATGGAATTTAGAAAGACCCTATATGCAAGACAGCAAAAGAGACACAGAAGTAAAGAACAGACTTTTGGACTCTGTGGGAGAAGGCGAGGGTGGAATGATTTGAGAGAATATCATTGAAACATGTATATTACCATACGTGAAATAGATGATCAGTGCAAGTTCAATGCATGAAGCAGGGCACTCAAAGCTAGTGCACTGGGACCCAGAGGGATGGGGTGGGGAGGGAGGTGGAGGGGGGTTCAGGATCAGGGACACATGTACACCCGTGGCTGATTCATGTTGATGTATGGCAAAACCACAATACTGTAAAGTAATTAGCCTCCAATTAAAATAAATAAATTTTAAAAAAAACCAGTATGTTCTCTGACATCAGTCTCAGCAATACTTTTTGGATCTGTCACCCCAGGCAAGAAAGACAAAAGCAAAAATGAACACATGGGACTACATCAGACAAAAAAGCTTTTACAGAACAAGAAAAACTATCAACAAAACAAAAAGGCTGCTTATTAAATAGGAGAAGATATTTGTAAATTATAACTGATAAGGGGTTAATATCCAAAATATATGAACAATTCATATAACTTAATGTCAAAAAACAATTTGATTAAAAACTGGGGGGACTTCCCTGGTGGTCCAGTGGCTAAGACTCTGTACTCCCAATGCAGGGGGCTGGTGTTCAATCCCTAGTCAGGGAGCTAGATCCCACATGCCGTTAACCAAGAGTCTGCATTCCACAACTAAGACTGAGAGCAGCCAAATAAATAGATTTATAAAAAGAAAAACAAAACAAGACTGGGCAAACGCACCAAATAGATGCTTCCTCCAAAGAAGACAAACAGATGGCCAACAGGCACATGAAAAGATGCTGAACATCACTACTCACCAGGGAAAGGCAAATCGAAACCAGAGATATTACTTCACACCTGTCAGAAAGGTTATTATCAAAACCATGACAAACAATACACTGCTGGCGGGAATGCAAACTGGTGCAGCCACTGTGGAAAATAGTATGAAGATTCCTCAAAAACTGAAAATAAACCTTCTGTAAAACACATCAATTCTACCCATGGGTATTTATCCAAAGAAAACAAAAACACTAACTTGAAAGATATATGCACCCCCATGCTCAATGCAGCATCATTTACAACAGCCAAGATAGGGAAGCAATCCAAGTGCCTCCTGACAGACAAAAGGATAAAGAAGACGCGGTGCATGTATACACGATGGAATACTACTCAGCCATGAACGACAGCTTTCTACTGTGACAACATGGGTGGATCTAGAGTGTGCTATGCTAAGTGAAACAACTCAGAGAAAAACAAATACCATACGATCTCACCTATATGTGGAATCTAAAAGCCAAGACGCAAGAACAAACACAGAACAGGTACAGACTCATCAATACAGAGAATGAACTGGTTTTTGCCAGAGGGGTGCAGGATAGGGCAAAGGGCAAACAGGTGAAGGTAATTAAGAGGCACAAACTGCTAGTTAAGTCATGATGATACAATGTACAGCATAGGGAACATAGTCAATAATACTGTAATGACTTCGTATGGTGACAGACGGTAAGTAGACGCATAGTGGTGATCACTTTGTAATGTACACAAACAATGAATCATTATGTTGTGTAACTGACACTATTATGACACTGTGAGTCAACTATATTTCATGTAAGTAAATAAATAAAGTGAAATGCTTCCTGTAAAGAAACTGTTTCTAAGAACTTGTCATTTTAATAAACTAACACAGGACTGGTCTTTAGGGGGGTATACAAAACATGTAATAAAGTTAGCTAGGATATCACTACAGCACCTTACAATCAAGGTGTATTATGCCTCCCAAATTAACATCTTCCTGAAAAGAAGTATATAACAAATTGCTCTAAATTGAACTGCACTTCCAGAATGACTTACTTTTTTATTCCAGGGGTGCTCCACCTTCAGTCTGGTTAACTGTCAATCAGCAAAGACCCTGAACATTTGAGCCCTAAAGTTTTCTTTCCACCACTACTCACAATCCCCCACCTCAACCTCTATTTTCCACAACTACCACCAAATACTCAGTACTTGAATGTTTCAAATGGTATACAGGGTAGTGGTATAATCTTTTTTCAGGCAAAAAATTACACAGGGTTCTAGCAGTTTTGATAAAGTTATATTTCCTTATTTTATAATCATGTTGTTTTACATGCTCCTTAGTAACAGAATTAAGGATCTGGGCTGTGGTATCTTTTTCTTTTTGGTATTCATCAAACCCAAGAACAGGGAGACCACACTTCCTCTGCCAGCACTCCTGAAAGGGTCAGGAGTGAGCTGTGGAGCAGCAAACGGCCCCACACTGAGCAGGCATGTGGTAGAGGCTGTCTGTGTAGACTGCCCGCTGCTCGCCCCAAGCAGAGTCCCTCTCTGAGGGGGTTACACAACTGCTACTTGCTGCACTCACAAGCAGTCACACGACTTGCCAGTGAAATATGAGCAGCGGCAACACATGTCACTCCCAAGCCAATGCTTTACAAACATGTGATTAACTGGGTTCTCTCCTTCCTCCATCACAGCAACTGGTGAAGTTCCAAACAAAGACTGCTTAATCCACCTGAGTCATGGCACCCAAATGACACAGGGAAGGGCCACCACTGGCCCACAGGAGATGCAGAGCAGGAACAAGAAACAAAGCTTTTAGCAGTCTCTGAGGCCTGGGGTCATTTGTTAACACGGCATCACCTATCTTGACTGACAAGTCATCTCCCTCCTCTCTGAATCACACATTTATCATCAATAAATTATCTTGAGCACGTAATTCCAGTATGTTTATAAATTACATACACATATCACTGTACATTAGGTACTGAAAACATGTTCGCCCACTCCCCCCAAAATGTAAAAGGAATGATATTAAAAATGTATAAGTTGTATTACTTACATCCTTCCCACACTCCCAAATGATCGTCTTGGGCATGCCACTTTGAAACCACTAGGCTATTACCCTGGCCACTAAAGTAAAGATATAAACAAATGCTTTCCAGAGATTTATTGTATAAACTTTTAATCATCAATATTCATTCATGTTAATCAACAGTTTGGCCAGTTTTCTCCTTGAATCCACAGAGCTCTCTCAAGCCCTGGTCCTTAAACATGGCTATACCTCAGATTCGCAGTGGAGCTTTTCAAAATTACAGATCCTTTGTACCACTTAGACCTACAGATTGAAGCACAGAGGTGTGGACTTTAAAAGGTCCTGTAATGACTCTGAAACACATCATTAGTCTAAAACAGTAAAGCCCAGGGAAAGAATCTTTTCTAAGATAAATTTATCATGTTCTAGAAATACTGCCATCAATTCTAGCATTTGATTTTTTTGTAGAATTCACTCATTCTGAAACAGTGAGGACCTACTATGTACCAAGCACAATTTCCAGCAGATGGAATCCAGCTATTAAACAAGCCAAAAAAAAAAAAAAAACAATGCTGCTTTCATGCGGCTTGTATTTTCATGGGGCGACACAGACAGTAAACAATGAACTATCAGGTCGTGATTGATGGTGAAAATGAAACAAAGGGCTGTGCTCTGGACGGGGCGGATTCACACTTCAGCTGTGTCGTCAATTAAAGCCTCTCTGGAGAAGTGACACCTCACTGGAAACCTGAACGACAAGAGCATCCCAAGCAGAGGCAACAGCTCGTGCGGAAGCGACGGAGAGAAAGAAGCCTAGTGGCCGAGAGGAACGGGAGACGATGGAGCGGGGCCGGAGTGGGGCAGACGGCCCGAGGCCAGGACAGGGCTCTGTGCTAACAACGGTGCACTGCGCTGAGGTTTTAGGCAGAGGGAAGCTCTCATCTGATTCACACCGAGATTTTAAGCTTGCTCTGCTGGTGAATGGAGAAGGGATTGCGTTGTAAGGAACCGTACTGAGGGAGAAAGAGCTCTACCGTTAGTCGGCAGCAGGGAAAGGACACAGGCCTCAACGAGAGGAGCACATCAGGAAAAACACGAGTGGGCAGAGCTGAGGCGTGTGTGGGAGGCAGCAGGGCTACCAGGCCGCAGATGGAGGGTGCAGAGAAAGGCGCCCGGGTGTGGGGCTTCAGCCACGGGACAGACGCGGACACCACTCACCGACTCGTCTTTCTGATCCGCATCCTCCACTACCATTTTGTCTCTATACCTACTTATCACATGTGCCTTGTTGCAAGTCACCTCAAATCCTTTGAGGGAAGGGGCAAGGCATCAATAAATACAAATAAATGATTTCAAGTACCCGTTTTTCTTAAAATGGAACATATCTATATAGCAGGTAAAAAGTAATAATCCAACAATATTAAAACTTCTGGTTTTATTAATATTTAATATTATTTACTACAAAATTAATTTAAAATATTGATAGTAAAAACCTAATAGAAACAACGGGAAGACTGTTTAAAGTATCCAGTGTATAACAAAACAATTAGGAATCATTTAAAATGAAGTTAACAATTTGTGGGAAAAGCAATACTGAAAGCAATTATGATGTTAATAGTTCTACTTTTTTTTTTTATTAAAATTTATTTATTTTAGTTGGGGGCTAATTACTTTACAATATTGTAGTGGTTTTTGCCATACATTGACATGAATCAGCCATGGGTTATAAACATTGGTCCTACATGGATAGTAAACACTGTGATCTGTGGAGGGCATGTATTTCCCAAACGCCTTGTGACTGATTCATCACCCCTGCTGTGGGGACTGAGGATGGCAGCCAATGCCTTGACTCTGCCATTGAGAGCTGAGATCTACCGGCCTCCTCGTGACTGCACTGCCCTGGGGCTGCCTGACCGACACAGCACGGAAAGGGGGTGCCACGCCCCTCCAGGCTGCATCTCTGCATCTCTGAGGGACTGACAGCTTCCATCTCTTGGAGTCCTGGGCCACCAGGAAAGAAGTCCACCCCCCTCACCTGCAGGACGCCATGGAGAGGATCCCAGCATTGTCCAGCACAAGGCATGTGTGAAGCTGTCCTGGACATCCTAGACCAGACTGGCTCACGGAGCCCCATATGACACTATGTCAAGCAGAAGAAATGTGCTGTTGAGCCCAGTCTGAACCCCTGAGCCTCAAAACTATGCGATATAATAAAATGGAATTGTTTTAAAACAGTAGGGTTAGGATGTGGTTTTAAGTTTTAATGTTAGTTTTCAGAATTGTTGTTTTAAGCTTGTTGACAAATGTTACATAGTAATACATAACCAGGCTTCCCTGGTGGCTCAGATGGTAAAGAATCTGCCAGCAATGCTGGAGAACCTGGTTCGATCTCTGGGTTGGGAAGATCCCTTGGAGAAGGAAGTGGCTACCCACTCCTGTATTCTCACCTGGAAAAGCCCACAGACAGAGGAGCCTGGCTGCTACAGTCCATGGGGTCTCAAAGAGTCAGACATGACTGAGCTACTAACCAGAACACTTATCTACCTAAAATAAAAGTTGATTTAAAACATTTTTTTTTTACTTACAATCCAATTCTTACAAAATACTTCCTTCATTTAAATGTCCAGAAGAGAATCAAATAAAGGGAAATATGAAAAAAATTAAACTGTTAATAATTGGTAAATCTCTAGGGGAAATCTCCACTTACAAATTATTTGTCATTCATTTATAGTTGCCCAAAACATATAAAGTTAGAAAAATGAATAATAATTTAATATCCTGACATTCTAATTAGTATGTTGATGTAACTTTGCCACATGATCCATGTAAAAATCAATCATCTGCTTATTTTGTTACTGCCCTTTTCTTTAACAGCATAGGCACATTTGGAATACACTAAAATTTATACCAAAAAGGAAAGAGTAATCACTTACACTCACTCACGTATCTTCTCTCCTAGGAAACAAGCCTCTTAAAAAAAAAAAGCTGGGTAATTTATACAAGACTTCTTTAAGTATCCTAAATAAAAGAGCAGTCAGTCCTGAGTTGGGCTTAACAAGCCTAGACACACACGCAAGCAGTTCAGTCTGAAAGGACGTATCAGGAAAGCATTCCACTCACCCCACCCCACCCAGCAACGCGCCTACAGCACCTTCGAGGAGCTGGGGACAGTGCCCACAGGTGACAGGAAGAAAACTAAGGTGCTACTTGTAAACAGTGTTACTCAACCACAACAAGAGCTTACGCAAGACAAGCTGACTCCACCAACAGTAACACTGGAAAGCAGCAGTGACTCACAGAGAAGGTGCGGTGACCTCCTCCAGGCCTGGGGGGCAGGGGTGGGGCACACACCCCGGGGCAGCCGGGTGAGGGGAGGGACACCCTCCCAATGGCCCGGGGGCAGGATGCCCGAGGCCTAGTGCAGACGGAAGGAAGCCCATGCAGCAGTGGAAGGGAGGTGACAAGAGGTCCACTCCAGGAACCTGCCATCAGAGACCAGCACAGAACAGCCGCGGGCACACCCGAAGGGCACCGATCCACCACAGGGCAGTGGCTGTGGCAGAGGTCTATGGATTATCAGTGACAGGGCGGCCAGGCAGCTCTCACAGCATCAAACCCTGAGATTTATTATGAGCAGCTTGATGCCACTGAAAGGGCCAGAAACCCAGGAAGCCACGTAGAGCACAGAAGACGGAAGAAAGTTACTCCCAGTTAATCAGCCACAATTAACCAATCAATCCCGCTTGCTCTCTCTCTCACACACACATACTCCATCCCAGATCTGAACTGGGGAGCAGGACTCAACAGTGGCCACTTGATGGGCTGAGTCACTCCTAGGCTGGTGCGGTCTAGGAAAATGCCAGTAAATATAGCAAAATATAAAGTAAAGTAACAGTGGGTAAACAACACGTTATGTAGTAAATGATGCTGAGTACATAGAAAGCAATGCTAAGAAAATTTATTTAAAAATTCATCTCTATCCCTGAGACCAAATGTAAAAATATATTACAAAAGACAATGGGTTACATATAAAACTACTGAACCTTAGTGAAATAAGTGGCGGAGAAAAATCAGATTATATAATTCCACCCCAGTTCAGTTCAGTCGCTTAGTCATGTCTGACTCTTTGAGACCCCATAGACTGCAGCACGCCAGGCCTCCCTGTTCATCACCAACTCCTGGAGCTTGCTCAAACTCATGTCCATCGAGTCGATGATGCCATCCACCCATCTCATCCTCTGTCATCCCCTTCTCCTCCTGCCTTCAGTCTTTCCCAGCATCAGGGTCTTTTCAAATGAGTCAGCTCTTCGCATCAGGTGGCCAAAGTATTGGAGTTCCAGCTTCAACATCAGTCCTTCCAATGAACACCCAGGACTGATCTCCTTTAGGATGGACTGGTTGATCTCCTTGCAGTCCAAGGGACTCTCAAGAGTCTTCTCCAACACCACAGTTCAAAAGCATCAATTCTTCGGCGCTCAGCTTTCTTCACTGTCCAACTCTCACATCCATACGTGACCACTGGAAAAACCATAGCTTTGACTAGATGGACCTTTGTTGGCAAAGAAATGTCTCTGCTTTTTAATATGCTGTCCGAGTTGATCATAGCTCTTCTTCCAAGGAGTAAGCGTCTTTTAATTTCATAGCTGCAGTCACCATCTGCAGTGATTTTGGAGCCCAAAAAAATAATGTCTGACGCTGTTTCCACTGTTTCCCCATCTATTTGCCATCCCCCAACCAACGGGTTAAAAAAGCCTGAGTCAGAAACCTAAAGCCAGAACTGAAACAGCTTTGACCAAAGTTCTCAATGAATCTTTTGCATGATTATCTTCACATATGTCCCTTGTCCTTGCCCTTAGTACCCAAAGCCCAAACCCTCGAGACCCCACCGTGCTCCCAGTCCCTCTCATCTCTTTCGCCCGGCCCTCTACAAGCCCCCCAGTTTTGGCACACCCACGCTGAGCTCACACCCAAACATCTCCCACTGCGCCCTCCTAACCAGCCGCCTACTCCCTTCCCAGGGCTCCTGCTCCACCTAAGTCACATAGACTCACCCCACCTCCCCCGACTCCAGCCAGCACCTCCCCACATCACATGAGGCCCCAAATGCATCAGCCCTCCCCATGGAGACCCCCGCCTCAGTTCTCACAGGACTCAGGGTTTTTCAGGACGTGGGATTTTCAGGGCTAAAACCAGGAGAGACAGAATCCAAATCCAAACTTTGCTGACCCAGTATCAGCTTCCTTCTTGCCACTGTCCGAAGTGCCTCTCATACCCACGTGAAGACCAGAACGTTCCAGGCTCACGGTCCCAGCCCACTGCCCACCCCGCTCCACTTCAGCAGCCCGCAGCCCACACACTCTCCCCAGCCAGACGCCTCACCCACCACTCACGGCCCGTCGCCCCCACTGCACGTGGTCCATGGGCCCATCAAAGCCTAGTCTATCCCAGGTCTAGAACCTCATCCTGGTTCCATTTTCGTCCCCAAGCACTCTGTTCCCCAGTGATACCAACCTGTACGACTCCACGCCACCATGACCATACGACTCCGCGCCACCGTGACTTTCATCACTTCGATTCTGCACATATTTTCTAGATCTGCAATGTCCTTCCATACCCTGCTTTTCTACAGTAAAATGGCTATGCAGGTAACATTATCTACACCAAGTTTCCCCCGATTTCACCAACAAGTTACTCTCTTTCCTGTGCTTAAACATGCAGTGTTACAGTATTTACACACTGTAGCACAAGCACGTGTGTATCTTCCTCACCACAACACAAACCTAAGCAAAGATATAGGGGCTTTCCCTATGGCTCAGCAGTAAAGAATTGGCCCGCGATGCGGAAGACGCAGGAGATGTGTGTTCAATCCCTGGGTTGAGAAGATCCCCTGGAGGAGCGCATGGCAACGCACTCCAGTACCCTTGCTGGGAAAATCCCACGGACCAAGGAGCCTACTGGGGTCACAAAGAGTCGGACACGCTGAAGCAACTGAGCGCACACACGCAAGCAGAGATGAACGTGTGATGTTCATGCTCCCAGCTTCTGTCAGAGTAACCCGGTAAGACGTTCACCGACTAGAATGTACAAACTACAAAAGGTGACGGTGTTCAAACTGAAGAAATACAGAACAAGAGAATAAGTATTCTGTATAGTAAAACTTCAAATGACTAAAAATGTTTGAGAGCATATAATAAAATAATTCATCACATGATAAAAACACATAACTCACACAAGAGGTCATAAGAATTCATAAATGAAAAAAGATGTTCAATTTTCATAGTAATCAACGACTGACTACTCAAGAGGTTACTACAGTAGACCAACGAGCAACGGTAAGGTAATCCAAGAATTAGGACACTGTGATAGAAACAGGAGAAAAAGATAAGCGGTAAGAAAGATGGAAAGGAACCCGCCAGAAATGAAAGGTACAGGATCCTGCCGGGTGACAGCATGGCCAGTGCCTTTAATAAAGACGGTTTTCCTGACACAGCTGCTCCAGATGCACACATGGACTGTTCAGCAAATTAAAGCAGCCCCCTTGAGAGCGGCCCTCTCTGCGCCCAGCCTGCACAGAGGCTGCCCGGCCCTCCCTGGGGAGGCAGTATGCTTTCAGTCCCAACAGCAGGGGAGCCGACAGGGGCTCCTGGCTCCAACCCTGGGCCCTTGGTCAGTTTCTGATTTCTTGAGTTACTCAGATCTACTCACTGAACACAATGAAAAATACTGGATAAACCATTAAAAAATAACTAGCTTAAGAGCACTAAAAAACTGACAGAGCAAGGGAAACTGCCAAGCCAAATTCTGAAGACACCTGAAACCCAGGAGAACCAAGGCCACTTTTGCCCTGAGGGCATTAGCCATCTGCTTGTGCTTCAGATGTTGAAGCTGAAACTCCCAATATTTTGGCCACCTCATGCGAAGAGTTGACTCATTGGAAAAGACCCTAATGCTGGGTAGGATTGGGGGCGGGAGGAGAAGGGGACGACAGAGGATGAGATGGTTGGATGGCATCACCGACTCGATGGACATGGGTTTGGGTAGACTCCGGGAGTTGGTGATGGACAGAGAAGCCTGGCGTGCTGCAGTTCATGGGGTCGCAAAGAGTTGGACACGACTGAACGACTGAACTGAACTGTGCTTCAGAACCACAGCCTCAAGGGGCAAGGCAGCAAAAGTCAAGATTAACACCCGAGGACCACAGTCTCCTGAAGGAGACCCTGACCCTCCCAAAGGACGACACCCAAGGGGAAGAATGAACTAGCGTGACTCGCCGTCCCTCCCCCAACAACTGGAGAACAGGAAGCAGGCTCTCCAGGCAGGAGACAAAGAGAAGAAAAGGGCAGGAACACAGTCTGAAGAAGCTGCGGCCACTCCAGCCACGTGACACGCACACATGCAGAGCGCACCCAGGCCAGGAGGAACGGCACTAAGATGACTAACAAGAGCCCCTGACCAGTGACACCCCAGGACTGTCAGAGGCCACACACCGCCTCTCAGAGAGCACCCACCCTGGGAACACCCAGAATCGTGTACAGGCAACAATCAGGCACAGAAAACCAGGCTCGTGGAAAGCAAGGCAGCACAAGTTAGAGATAAGCACAACCTGTAACGTTTAGAAAAGAGAACAACAGATTTTCAAATATCAGCAAGGAACAAGGATCTATAAAAACTAACAACAGTTCTTTAGAAGAACTTCAAGAAACTACAATAGCCAAAATTTAAAACACGATGGAGGGACTCCCCTGATGGTCCAGCGGTTGGGAATCCGTCTGCCAAGGCAGGGGACAAGGATTTGATCCTCAGTCACGGAGCCAAGACCCTATGTGCTGAGGGGCAACTAAGCCTGCAGGCTGAAACCGCTGAGCCCACGCACCACACAAAGAAGTCATGTGCCGCAGGACAAGACCCAGGCTGCAACTAAAACCTGATGCGGTCAAATAAATAAATAGACATTAAAAAAAACAAACACATGACAGCAGCAAGACAGACAAAGCAGGACAGAGAGACAACAAACTGGGAAGCAGTTCAGGATAAATCTGTAATTCAGCAGAGATAAAGGTTTAAAAAAGGAAAAGGCAGTTAGACTGAGATGTGGACTGACTAAGAAGGACTACAAAACATTAAGTGGAATCCCAGGCAGAGAGGAGAAAGAATGAATGGAGGGAAGTTTTAAATCGATATAGCCGAGAATGTGCAGAATCAGTATCAGACACCAATCTACAGATCCAAGAAACCTAGAGCTGCCCTAACAGGATCAGTTAAAGGATTTCACTCCCAGCCACACTGAGAAAGTTTAAACAGAAGTGAATCAAACGGTACCTTAAAAGCATACAATAAGCAGGCTGGTGATCCTCCCCTCAAAGGAGCAACAGTTAGTCCACCAGCTGACTTCTCAGCAGCCAAAGAAGCAGCCAGAAGACAGCAGAGTCATATATTTTCAATGTGCTAAAAGAATCTGCCAACAAAGAATGCTTCATCCAGCAAAAATATCCTTCAACAGAAAACAATGCAATCTCCTTTCCTGTTTTTGTTTGGACAAGAGGCATAGTCATTCAAACGAAAGAATAATAATAAAGCCTAAAAAATTGTACTTTACCTCAAACTAGTACAACATGAGAACAGCTTAACATTTATGGGAAGATTAATATTTACTGCTTTCCTGCACATATCTTATATACACAATCACACATTTTCCATTATTATTAACTGGTTACTTATATAATTGTGCCATGGTTCTTCAACTGATCAGAACGCCCAAGGGTCAGGTACCATTTACAGGCTTCAGTGGGTGTCTCTCCTACATACTTAAAATCACTGTGCCTAGTTTGAGAAATATTTACTGGCTGCTGACTTCGTCAATAGTTCAGGACTGAATGCCTACCATCACAATTTATTTCCACCCAAATATATGTGGAATTTTATTTCAATGGTTTAACATAAAATATTAGATTAACAATTGCTCTGATTTTACATTATTACACTTTATAATCAATAAATATTTTAAAGCAAAATTTTAATAAGTGCCAAGAAGACGTAGCAACTAAGGCAATCTCAAGTGTGTTCCCCTTCTCCAGTTTTCCTGTGAACTAAGTCAATCAAGTATATGAAATCTGTAACTGTTTCTTTAATTCCAAACTATTTATTTCAAGCACCCAGTAAACTGGCAGAATGCCTATACCTTCACATGGCTTTCTATTACTGAGCTTCAAATTTGCTACTTTATGACATCTCCTTATGTTATCTTCTGCAATAACCTTTTGGTGCACAATTAAAGGCCTCTAAACTCAATCTTTGTTGAGGCTCCAACTGGCAAATGTCTTCCCAAAAAAACAGAGGAAGTAATTTTCCTTCCCACTTTTACAATGTAGCCCAGTAGAAAATTGTTCAACTTTACTTAGTTCTAAATTTTTTTTTTTTTTTAACTCTGCAACATTTTGGACATTTTCAAGGTGACTGGAAGAGAGGCAGCCAAACTCATACACAAAAGACAGGATATGATGGAAGCTGTCCAATGCAACCAGCTAACAGTCAGATACTATAAAAACAAGGCTTTACTTTTAGCTGGGGAGGGAATGATGAAGCTTGCTTACAGTCCCATACAGACTAGCAGTAAAGTCATGTTGTTCATTCAAGCAAATGGAGAATGAATAAGAGTAGGCGAAAATAAGGTCAGAAAAAGAAACTGAATTGTTAGGTTCTCTCTCACAAGCCATGAGACATCAGATCTTGGAAATTCAGTAAAAAACAAGGTGTTGTTGTGCATGCTCCGCCGTGTCCAGCTCTTTGTGACCCCATGGACTGCAGCCCACCTGAAGGAAAGTTACAGGCTCAAAACAGCCTGGAGTCAAAACTCTCCTCTGGTCCTCCCCACCATTCTATGGAAAACAAAGAGCTCTCTCACAGGAATTAAAAAAAAATGGACATTAAGGTTGATTACACCCAGCTCCCAGCCGGTCCAGCCTCTGGCCGATCTCCAGAATTCCTTGCCCCAGCCGTTTAAGAGATAACTAACCAAACAACCTTGGAGAAGAACAGGCCCCCTTAAGACAGTAGCTTTCCACATACATGCCTATACATACTTACTCTTTTCCTGGGTTAGGGCAGCAGCTCACTCATATGACTGCTGCCCCTTCTCACCTCATTAAAGGTGATCTGTTCCTGTAAAGTGCCGGTCTCGTTTTTTTTTTCCGAACCTCATCTTCTCTAACTCCCTCTCCCTACACCACCAGGCTCCTCTGTCCATGGGTTTTCTCAGGTAAGAATACTGGAGTATGTTGCCATTTTCTTCTCCAAGGGATCTTCCCAACCCAGGGATCGAACCCATGTCTCCTCTGTCTCCTGAACTGCAGGCAGATTCCTTACCTCTTGAGCCACTGGGGCCTCCCTTTCGTAAGTTAGCTGTTATTCCATTTATATGTCTATCATGTATTCCAAATTCAAGCAGACGGTAGAATGTGCTGTACTGCACTTAGTTGCTCAGTCATGTCCAACTCTTTGCGAGCCCACGGTCTGTAGCCTGCCAGGCTCCTCTATCCATGGGATTCTCCAGGCAAGAATACTGGAGTGGATTGCCATGCCCTCCTCCAGGGGATCTTCCCAACCCAGGGGTCAAACCCAGGTCTCCCCCATTGCAGGAGGATTCCTTTACCAGCTCAGCCACCAGAGAAGACCAAGAATACTGGAGTGGGTAGCCTATCCCTTCTCCAGAGGATCTTCCCGACCCAGGAATCGAACTGGGGTCTCCTGCGTTGCTGGCGGATTCGTTAGCAGCTGAGCTACCAGGGAAGCCCAGAGACTAGAACAACAGGTAGTTTCAGTGACTGAGTGAAGGAAGAGGTGTTTATTCCAAGAGATGCTCAGATACATATGTTTGTAACTGACAATTTTAGAAATCAGCTTTATGGCTTTGAAAAAGGGGTCCTATAATTAGTGACCCAATTCAACAACTTTCGTTCCTCAGAAAATTACCAGACATTTGAGGCTGCAGTTGGCATGGAAAACCCCCATCAGAGCTTCTCTGCCATCTCCTTTCTGCCTTCTTGTCTTTTAAGATTCAGATGAAATACCGTTACCTCACTGATGCCTTCCTAGATTAATCCAGCCCACAACAACACCCTCTTTACTTCTTCATAACTTTTACCGACAGCATCAGACATTTCACCTTGTTCTGTCTCTTTAAAAGTCTCCTCTTCCTCTCCCCACTATAAACACTTTAATGCAAATCTTCCATCACACACTGCTGGATATAGGTAAAGCCTTTATTAAATACTGGTTACAAACTAATATAAAGGATTTCTAGGCAGGATGGACTCAGCAGTGAATTCTGGCAGCTAAGGGACTTATCTTATAGACCAGTCTGCCTTGCAAGCACATTTCTTATACACTGTGTGTGAATCTGAGGACTCTGGTAGGAAAGGAGCTGTGCAGTCAAGTCCTCCCAGGCCACCTGCTGACACCGACAGAGACGCAGACACGTGTCCCCAGCATCTCCACACACGTGCCTGCAGATAGACACTGCTCACCCATGATCGTACTTCCAAGTCTTCCCCAGGGATCTCTCTTCCCAACTCACAGTTCATCCCTCATTACAGTCCTACAAGCACTCCATCTAGATTCAAATACATGACATACAGATTTAAACACAGGAAAAGCCGTGACGCAACCAACAGAGCATGAGTATCTCTTACAGGGACATCCAGTCTCCAGTTCTCCAGGCTGCAACGCTACAGCAAACGGTAAGCACCCTGCCCACACTGCCCAGAGACCTCTTCTGGGCTCAGTCAATTCACAGCCCTCCTTCTGCTCCTCTACATCAGAAATACGAGGAAAGAGCTCATGTCAGCCCTGAGGAGCCTGTGACACTAACATGATTGCATTATTCTTGCAATACTGTACGTACATATCTCATCCACACAGTCTCCCTCCAAAGCCTAAACTCCCTCAACTAAGTGGAGACATTTGCATTCTATATGTCCTCAAAATTGCAAGAAGAGACAGAACACGCTGAATTCATACCTTATACTGCTCTCTGTAATAAACGTGACACTGATCTTTTATTCAAAACATCAGTCACTTGGCTCCTTAACTACATTTTCTTTGCTACTGTTAGTTTAAAATTACCCCCCAAAAAGGCAAAATTATTAACTATTAACTCAACTTTATAAAAATAAAGAAGACAGTCTTCAAACCTTACAAGAGAATTTTATGGTATATTTCATTCACTTTGTTTCTCACATCAAGTAAGATTATTACAACCCCAAAGTGGTACAGCTTAAGAGATCCAGAGAGCTAAGCAGCAAATTCAAACAGTTGTTTGTGTTTGTATTCATCTACAATTCTCTGGTTCCTTAAGCAAAGCGTCATAATGGCAGCAAATGTGTCTGCTAACATACAGAAAGAAGTTTTATTAGATCTCAACTGTCCTGCTTCCCTGGAATTATGGAATAATTTTTAAACATACTTTCAGTTTTTCAGTACAAAATAATTTCAATACATTTTCCACATAAATTAAAGTCTCCCTCTTATCTACTGTAATCCAAATTACATAATATGAAGAGCCAGACAAGGCATTAAAGGCTGAAAGAAAACAGGAAAGTTGTTGTTGTTGTTCAGTCGCTCACTTATTTCCAACTCTTTACGATCCCATGGGTTGCAGCTACAGTCTGTCAGGCTTCCCTGTCCTTCACCATCTCCCAGTTTGCTCAAATTCATGTCCATCGAGTTGGTGACACCATCCAACCATCTCATCCTCTGTCGTCCCCTTCTCCACCTGCCTTCAATCTTCCCCAGCAGCAGGATCTTTTCCAATGAGTCAGCTCTTCCCATCAAGTGGCCAAAGTACTGGAGCTTCAGCTTCAGCATCAGTCCTTCCAATGAATATTCAGGGTTGATTTCCTTTAGGATGGACTGGTTTGAACTCCTTGCAGTCCAAGGGACTTTCAAGAGTCTTCTCCAACAACACAGTTCAAAAGCATCAATTCTTCAGCATTCTTAATGATCCAACTCTCACATCGATACATGATTACTGGAAAACGCATAGCTTTGACTACATGGATGTTTGTCAGCAAGTAATGTCTCTGCTTTTAAATACTCCGTCTTGGTTTGTCGTGGTTTTTCTTCCAAGGAGCAAGTGTCTTTCAATTTCATGGCTGCAGTCACCACCTGCAGTGATTCTGGAGCCGAAGAAAATAAAGTCCGTCACTGTTTCCATTCTTTCCCCATCTATTTGCCATGAAACGATGGGACCAGATGCCATGATTTTCGTTTTGTGAATGCTGAGTTTTAAGCCAGCTTTTTCACTCTCCTCTTTCACTTTTGAGAAGCTCTCTAGTTCCTCTTTGCTTTCTGCCATAAGAATGGTGTCATCTGCATATCTGAAGTTATTGATATTTCTCCCGGCAATCTTGACTCCAGTTTATGCTTCATCCAGTCAGGCATTCTGCATGATGTACTCTACATATAAGTTAAATAGGCAGGGGGACAATATACAGCCTTGATATACTCCTTTCCCGATTTGGCACCAATCTACTGTTCCAAGTCCTGCATAGAGATTTCTCAAGAGACAGGTAAGGGTTCTGGTATTCCCATCTCTTGAAGAATTTTCCACAGTTTGTTGTGATCCGCACAAAGGCTTTAATGTAGACAATGAAGCAGAAGTAGATACTTTTCTGTAATTATCTTGCTTTTTCTATGTTCCAATGGATGTTGGCAATTTGATCTCTGGTTCCTCTGCATTTTATAAAACCAGCTTGAACATCTGGAATTTCTCAGTTTATGTACTGTTGAAGCCTAGCTTCAACAGAGAATTTTGAGCATCACTTTGCTACCATGGAAATGAGTGCAACTGTTGTGGTAGTTTGAACATTCTTTGGCATTGCCTTCCTTTGGGACTGAAATGAAATCTGACCTTTTCCAGTCCTGTGGCCACTGCTGAGTTTTCTAAATTTGCTGGCATGTTAAGCGCAGCACTTTCACAGCATCGTCTTTTAGGATCTGAAATAGCTCAACTGGAATTCCATCATCTCCACTAGCTTTGTTTGGAGTGATGCTACCTAAGGCCCACTTCACTTCGCATTCCAGGATATCCGGCTCTAGGTGAGTAATTACAGCATCATGGTTATCTGGGTCATGAAGAACTTTTTTGTATAGTTCTTCTGTGTATTCTTGCCAGCTCTTCTTAATATCTTCTGCTCCTTTTAGGTCCATACCGTTTCTGTACTTTATTGAGCCCATCTTTGCATGAAGTGTTCCCTTGATATCTCTAATTTCTTGAAAAGATCTCTAGTCTTTCCCATTCTGTTGTTTTCCTCTATATCTCTGCACTGATCACTGCAGAAGGCTTTCTTATCTCTCCTTGCTATTCTTTGGAACTCTGCATTCAAATGGGTATATCTTTCCTTTTCTCCTTTGCTTTTCACTTCTCTTCTCTTAGCTATTCGTAAGGCCTCCGCAGACAACCATTTTGCCTTTTTGCATTTCTTTTTCTTGGGGATGGTTTTGATCAGCACCTCCTGTACAATGTTATGAACCTCCATCCAGAATTCTTCAGGCACTCTGGCCTTCAGATCTAATCCCTTGAATCTATTTGCCATTTCCACTGTATCATCGTAAGGGATTTGATTTAGGTCATACCTGAATGGTCTAGTGGTTTTCCCTACTATCTTCAATTTAAGTCTGAACTTGGCAATAAGGAGTTCATGATCTGAGCCACAGTCAGCTCCCAGTTTTGTTTTTGCTGACTGTATACAAGCTTCTCCATCTTTGGCTGTAAAGAATAAAATCAATATAATTTCGGTATTGAACATCTGATGATGCCCATGTGTAGAGGTGTCTCTTGTATAGTTGGAAGAGAGTGTCTGCTATGACCAGTACACTCTCTTGGCAGAACTGTTAGCCTTTGCTCTGCTTCATTTTGTACTCCAAGGCCAAACTGAACAGTACCCCGAACATATCTCCTTGTTTATTACCTCTTGCTGTTGTTTAGTATCTAAGTTGATTCTGACTCTGCAATCCCATGGACTGCAGCATGCCAGGCACCTCTGACCTCCACAATCTCTGAGAGTTTGCTCAAATTCATGTTCAACGAGTCAATGATGCTATCTAACCATCTCAACCTCTGTTACCCACTTCTCCTTTGACTTGAATCTTTCTCAACATCAGGGTCATTTCCAATGAATCAGCTCTTCACATCAGGTGGTCAAAGTATCATGGCTTCAGCATTAGGCCTTCCAAGAAATATTCAGGCTCATTTCCTTTAGCCTTGATTGGTTTGATCTCCTTGCTGTCCAAGGTACTCTCAAAAGTCTTCCCCAGCACCACAATTTGAAATCATCAGTTTTTCGGCACTCAGCCTTCTTTATGGTTCAACTCTCACATCCGTACATGACCACTGGAAAAACCATAGATTTGACTATATGGACTTTTGTCAGCCAAGTGATGTGTCTGTTTTTTAATACGCTGTCTAGATTTCCAAGGAGCAAGTATCTTTTAATTTCATGGCTGCAGTCACCATCTGCGGTTATTTTGGAGCCCAAGAAAATAAAATCTGTCACTGATTCCACTTTTTCTACTTCTGTATGTCATGAAGTGATGGGACCTGATGCCCTGATATTGTTTCTCAAATGCTGAATTTAAGCCAGCTTTCTCACTCTCCTCTTTCACCCTCATCAAGAGACTCTCTAGTGCTTTTTCACTTTCTGCCATTAGAGTGGTATCATCTGCATATCTGAAGTTGCTGATATTTCTCCCGGCAATCTTGATTCTGAGTTGTGCTCCATCCATTCCCACCTTTCCCACGATGAACTCGATATAAAAGTTAAATAAGCAGGGTGACAATATACAGCCTTGTCACACTTCTTTCCCTATTTGGAACCCACCAGGTGTTTCATATCTGCTAACTGTTGCCCCTTGACCCATATACAAGTTTCTCAGGAGTCAGATAAGGTGGTCTGTTACTCCCATCTCTTTAAGAATTTTCAAGAGTGCTGTGATCCTCACAGACAAAGGCTTTAGTGTAGTCAATGAAGCACATGTTTTTTCTGAAATTTCCTTGCTTTCTCTATAATACAAAAAAATGTCCACAATTTGATCTCTAGTTCCTCTGTCTTTTCTAAATCCAGCTTGCACATCTGGAAATTCTCAGGTCACATACTCCTGAAGCCTAGCTTGAAGGATTTTGAGCATAACCTTGGTAGCATGTGAAATGAGCACATCTGTAGTTTTGAACATTCTTTGGCACTGCCTTTCTTTGGGATGGGAATGATAATTGACCTTTTCCAGTCCTGTGGCCACTGCTCAGTCTTCCAAATTTGCTGACATATTGAGTGCATCACTTTAACAGCATCATCTTTTAGGATTTGAAATAGCTCAGCTGGAATTCCATCACCTCCACAAGCTTTATTGATAGTAATGCTTCCTAAGGCCCACTTGACTTCACACTCCAGGATGCCCAGCTCTGTGTGAGTCACCACAACATCATGGTTATGCAAGTCATTAAGACCTTTTTTGTACACTTCTGTGTATTCTTGCCACCTCTTTTAATTTCTTCTGCTTCTGTTAGGTCCTTGCCGTTTCTGTCCGTTATTGAGCCCCTCCTTGCATAAAATGTTCCCTTGATAGCTCCAATTTTCTTGTAGAGATCTCTAGTCCTACCCATCCTATTGTTTTCCTCTATTTATTTGCACTGTTCATTTAAGGCCTTATCTCTCCTTGCTATTCTCTGGAAATCTGTATTCAGCTGAGTATGTTTCCCTTTCTCCCTTGCCTTTCACTTCTCTTCTTTCCTCAGCTATTGTAAAGCCTCCCGAGACAACCACTTTGCCTACTTGCACTTCTTTTCCTTTGGGGTGGATTTGGTCACTGCCTCCTGTACAATGTTACAAACCTTCATCCACAGTTCTTCAGGCACTCTGTCTACCAGATCTAATCCCTTGAATCTATTCATCACCTCCACTGTATAATCATAAGGGATTTGATTTAGGTCATACCTAAATAGCCTAGAGTTTTCTACTTTCTTCAATTTAAGCCTGAATTTTGCAATAAAGACCTCATGATTTGAGCCATAGTCAGCACCAGGTCTTGTTTTTGCTGACTGTATAGAGCTTCTCTATCTTTCACTGCAAAGAACATCATCAGCCTAATTTCAGTATTGACCATCTGGTGATGTCCATATGTTAAGTTGTTTCTTTGGTTGTTGGAAAGGGGTGTTTGCTATAACTTGGTATTCTCTTGACAAAACTCTGTTAGCCTTTGCCCTGCTTCATTGTGTACTGCAGGGTCAAACCAGCTCGTGGGAAAGATCTGTCCTGAAACCAGCATGGCAGCTGCTGGTTTACGCTGGTTTCAGGACAGATCTCTCCCACACGGTGGTCTCAGCAAGTCTAGCTGGACATCTTACATGGCATCTCAGAATGCAGGAGGCAGCAGCTGCCAGTTCTGATGGCCTTCCCTGGACACTGGCAGAGAACCACCACCCCTTCTATGGTCAAAGTCCCTCTAGTAACAAACCCTTTCAACCCATTAGATAACAGCTTGTTTTGAATCTTCTGGGAGCTAGTAAAAACTGAATTTTAAAGTAAGCTCTCCTTTTACCCTCTGAATTAAAATGTAAAAAGTGCTCATGATCGGAATCGTCTAATTGTCTGTGCAACACATACTTGCATGTATCCCTAACCCATCATACTACACACAGAAACGCAAGATTTGGACTAAAATCTGTGCTCCTCTGTCCATGGAATTCTCCAGGCAGAAATACTAGAGTTGGTAGCCATTCCCTTCTCCAGGAGACCTTCCCTACACAGGATCAAACCCAGGTCTCCTGCATTGCAGGTGGATTCTTTATGGTCTGAGCCACCAGAGAAGCCCGTTCATTTTAATGAAATTCTCATATTCCAAATTCTCTCCACTTATCTAACTGAAGTTTTTACAATTTTTGTTATTTTACATGTACATTTTTAATTGAAGCACAGTTGACTTACAATGCTGTGTTAATTTCTGCTCTACAGCAGTGACTCAGTTATGCACATATTTTTTAATACTCTTTTCCATTACGGTTTATCATAGTATATTGAATATAGTTCTTTATGCTGTACAGTAAGACCTTTGTTTTTTATTTATAAAAGCTTACATCTGCTAACCCCAATCTTCCACTCCATCCCTCCTGCTTAGCAACCACAAGTCTGTTCTCTATGTCTATAAATCTGTTTCTGTTTCACAGATAAGTTCATTTGTGTCATATTTTAGAGTCTTCATATAAGTGATATCATATGGGATTTGTTTTTCTCTTTCTGATTTACTTCACTTAGTATGACAATATGAAGTTGCATCCACATTGCTACAAATGCAGCCATGATTTTTAAATGGTTCAAAGTGCTACTAGGGGAAACTATCCAATATTCTCTGTATACACCATCTTTTGGAGATCTTATACAAAAGCTAGCATGGCAACTAAAAATAATAATAGTAGGAGATAACATTTATTATGTGCTTGTTACCTGCCAGGCACTGTTCTAAGAAGTTTCCATACAGTAACTTATACAAGCTTCCCAACTGATGAGGTAGTGCTGTTACAGTGTCTATTCTGCAGGCAAGGAGTCCACAGGGAAAAAGAAGGCCTAGTACAGTGGCGGCACCACATTCAACCCGAGGAGGTGCATCACTGAGGCCCGGACTCTTCAGGCCCAGGCCGAGTGACCTCAGACTACCCCACTGAACCAGCACACCACCCTCGACCCTGGCACAGATCAAAGCAGGATTCCTGTATCTACACCTCAGGTCCCCTTCCTAACACCCTAGGTCTCCACTAAAAAACCCCAAACATTCACTGTTGCTCAGACTAGGAGTAATGCATTCTTTATCTTGGTTTCCCTAGTCTTATCCCTAAATCAGCGACAGACATTTGACCAGTCTATAAAGTATCTTCTGATTTAAAAAAAAAAAAAAAGCTAGGAAGAACACAAAAGCAGGGATCCAAATTCTTGCTCAGTTACTGAACCGAGATGCTCCCATGCCTCCTGGCATTAACGCTGACCCATACCTTTTGACTATCTCAGACTTGCCCCGGGGCGGATCTGGTCAGCTGTGAGGAGAGCCTGGCAGCCCTGTGACACACCTGCCTGTTTCCATGCTTGGTTTGAAGACACTGCAAGGATTGTTACTGGCTCCCTTGTGCTGACTCACAGCAGGAGGAAAAAGAGCCAGGAAAAAAATTAGAGATGCAACAACTAGAGACTCTAATGAGATCAGTAAGATAAACCCAAGTTCAACTCTTAAACCTTGGGAAAAATGAAAATCATAATGACATTTTTACATGTACACACCAAGTCTTCAGTCCTGGCTTATCCTGCCCTGTGTTATACTGCAAGTCTACAGATAATCACTGGTATTTGTTATCCCTTAAGTTTTGTCTCAATTAGTTTGACAAGTTGATTTTAAATACTGAAAGCCATCTTTGAAAGGTTTAGATTTTTGCGGATAATCAGCGTCTGCTTCTAATCAAACTGAGATGATTAGCAAATAAACTCTTTAATTAGTATTTTGCATAATTCAGGCAAATTATGCTTCTTAAATTTAAGAAGGTGAAACAGGGTGAGTTTATCAGTTAGATATTCCTTTAAATCTTTATTAACTATCTAATTTTACCACATAAACAGTAAAAATAAAGAAACACAAATCAAGACTTCCCTAGTGGTACAGTGAATAGGAATCTTCTTGCCAGTGGAAGGGACACAGCTTCCATCCCTGATCCGGGAGGATTCCACATGCAATGGAGCAACCAAGCCTGTGTGCCAAGTCCCTGAAGCCCACACACCCTTGCAGCCTGTGCTCCACAACAAGAGACGTCACCCCGATGAGGAGCCCATGCACCACAACTAGAAAGGAGCCCCCACCTGCCGCAACGAGAGAAAGCCTGCAGGAACCAATGAAGACCCAGCGCAACCAAAAAATAAATAAATAACAAATTAAAATTTAAAAAAATTTTAAGAATCTTTTTCAAAAAGAAATATAAATTAAGTTCACCTTAGTTTGTAAAACCTAGCACTTCACATCTGGGCTAATTCTATCATTTGAGGAGAATTTAACACACAGCTCAGAAAAGAAGAAAAAATATGTATTTTATTTCAGTTTTCTCTATCAACACTCGAGAGGTCAACTTTACTCAAACTAGGTTCAAATAGCATTTTTTTAAGAAAAAGGAAGGAAGGAGGAGAGAGGGAAGGCGTGGGTTTCCTTCCTTCCACTTTAGCCGTTCAGTACTGGGGAAGCCAAAGTCAATCTCACTAGGCATTCGATCAGTTTTTTAAAGAAAAGCACTCAAAGTCGGTTTTCTTTGTTAGATGAAGAGAAGCTGGCAGACAATACAGGAGCAAAGCTGCCACAACACACCCAGCTAGCCCACTGCCTTTACCTATAGCAACTATGCTCTCTAACACAAAGAGTGATGTGAGCTTTTAAAAAAATTATTTCCTCTTTTAACTGACCCAAAACACCCCATTAGCTAACAAAAATAAGCCACTTGGATTTGATCGACAATAGTCACATAATAAATTGCAAGCATGAACAGGATATGGAGGAAGCATGTGTCATGTCTAACACACCGACTCCAGCTTTGGAGGAAAATGTGGTCTTGGAGACAGCCCTGTGCTAGAATTAATCCTCTTGCAACAAAAAAGGGGCAGGGAAATTCCAAAGTAGACTTTTCTCCTGACTACAGATAACAACCTACTAAAAACTTCAAATAAATCATATCTTTATCCTGCTATAAATCTACCCAAACTGCAGCTCTTCTTTCGTGTGTGTATACACACGGCTGTGTCAGAGACAGTGGTAAATAAAAAGAGGAGGGAAAAAAATCATGGCAAGGTTATATCAAAAAGGGATACTAAAATGAGTTCTAATCCATATGAAAGAGTACACAGCAACCTACACAAAAAAACGAAGACATAGTATAAAACAAACAAGAGGTTATCCTTTCCAAATTCCAATCCATCTGTACCAGATCCTTTGCATCTCTGAACACCCTGGATCTAGAAAACCCAAACAATAGCTCTGATATACACTAATCAACCAGCCAGTACCCAAACTGTTTCTTTACAGACTTATTCAAGTGGCAATATTTTTAACATAATCTACAGTGCTCTGCATCTAGAGGCCCTCAGAAAATATTAGTTGGTTCACTGATTGGAAAAACCAAGTCTCTACTTCAAGGGCTGCTTTTTTAGGCATTTTATGGTCATCTCAATCAGACAGGCTTCCCTCCCTGGTGGCTCGGTGGTAAAGAATCCGCCTGCCAATGCAAGAGATGCAAGTTCGATCCCTGGATCAGGTAGATCCCCTGGAGAAGGAAATAGCAACCCATTCCAGTATTCTTGCTTGGAGAATGCCACAGACAGAGGAGACCAGCAGGCTACAGTCCATGGGGTCACAAAGAGTCAGACACGACTTAATGACTAAACAACAACTCAATTAGACATAGAATCAACAGCCTAATTCAGAGCGACTAGAGCTCTGACATGGCATGACACACATCCGGTTGAAAAGACTAATTTCTCTTAACCCCTAAAATATCAACAGGACAACTAAAATGCAAATGTAAAAAGTTAAAACTCTAGATATGTGCCTGACTCTTACGCATTTAATATTTAATGAACCCCTCTAACCACTTACAATTAAGGCAGAAAGAAGAAACACACAACACCGCAAAGCACGGACTTCGTTTCCTCTTTGCTTTCCCTTCACACTAAACGGGCTGCTGCAAGCTAAAGCACAGCGCTTTGGCTCCCCCAAACGACGCTTCCCGAGCACAATAATCCTGCCCCAGAGAAAAGAAAGCGATGCCACATGAAAGCGGGTTCCTGCAGTGCACCTGCATTAGGAGAAACCTATGAAGTACTCGATTCAGTCTTGGAACTGTCATCTCTCATCCACCCCACTATCAACCTAATCAAAGAAAAATATATTCGACCAAGACTTTATCTCTAAATCTCAAAAGGTGAAGGAATTATATGAAGAAGAAAACTGAAAGTATTAATGTTCAAGAAAAATGGGAGTTTTTTATAAAAACACCTTAAAGTGAACTGTGATTCCCTGGTAGCTCGGTGGTAAAGAATCTGCCTGCCAATACAGGAGAAGCAGGTCTGATTCCTGGGTCAGGAAGATCCCTTGGAGGAGAAAATGGCAACCCACTCCAGTATTCTTGCCAGGAAAATCCCATGGACAAAGGAGCCTGGCTGGCTAGTCTGTAGGGTCACAAAGAGTCGAACACAACCAAGCACACAGCACATACTTATAAAGTGAATCATATACAGGTGACCCTTGAACAACAGGGGTCTGAACTATGTGATTCCACTTACATGGGGATCTTTTCCCAATAAATGTGTACTATGTTCCACACAATCTACTGTTTATTAAATCCGAGGATGGGGAGCTACAGCTGATTATAAAGTTACATGTGGATTTTGACCGTGCAAAGGGGAGAGATGTCATCACCCCGGACCCCCAGGTTGTTCAAGGGTCAACTATAATCATCACAAAAATTAGTTCCACAATTATAACCAACTAGACCTTCAGAAACCAACGTAACAGCTAATTAGATCACTTGCTTAATTTTAAACATTCAACACAACTTCTAAAGTTAGAAGTATTATTTAGTTTTGAGTTTATATGTATAACCAAAGTACTTAATAAATGATAAAATAGCTAATCTTTAGTAAATATTTACTATGTACCAAGAATTATGCCACTTACACAGATAATTTCATTTGGTTTCACAACAATCATCCAAGGGCTATGATGGTCTAATGAGGCGCTGAAAGGTTAGGCAACTTACCCAGGGACATGAATCCACCATGAGATTACTCTTCCCAGGTCTTCTCACTCACACTCTCCCCCTCAGCAATCTCCTCTTCCACCATTTCAAATATTACCGTTGCATGGTATTTTGATTATGGATTCCCATGACCTCTTGAACACATTTTGAACTGTCCACTGCCAATCTTGGTGCACCAGCTCTCACAGAAACATTTTCAGGACTGAAAGTACTAACACTATCCTTCCCCAAAACGTCCTCCTATTTCCGCACTCCCGGCCACCACTGACCTGACACTGTCCCTGCAGTCCACCCCATGGAGCCTGGCCCATCCTTCCCTCAGAGGCCATCAGTCACCACGGCCCCAGGCGGCCGTAACTGCGAGCCCTGCCCGCTGCTCTCCACTGCTACAGCCTGGCTGCAGGTCAGACTCTCGGCAGGCCTTCAGCTGGCCAGTCACTCACTCAACAAACTCTTCTCTTTATTAACGAAGAGATCAGCAATATCCTTACAGAACCCCAGCAGAAGTCTCCACGGGCTATTACTTGGCAATCCCTTTTCCTCTTAACTTTTAATTTTAAAATAATTACAGACTCACAAGACATTGCAAAGCAGAGCAGAGAGGCCCCGCAGGCCTCTGCCCGGAGCCCACAGTGACCCACCTCGTCAAATGCAGGCAGCACCTCAGGTAGGAAGGTAACCTCAGAAAACCAAGCGCATCGCTCCGCCACCGCGCCACGCCTGCAGACCTGCAGGACAACCGCCACTGGCGGGAATGACTTTTACCCCAAGGGTCTCAGTGCTAATTAATCAATCCCACTAAGCCTTTAATAGACGAATTCTCATGTGTGGCTAGCACACTGTAAGATACACATCAGAATTATGTGGCAATCTAAATGACATTCAGTGAAAAGGGTGTGTGACATCTAGACCTCCAAAGGGGTGGGGGTTATGCTAGGCTTAGGAAAGTGTGACAACAGAGCCACGTCTATGTATCAGCTGGAAAGCGGAGAAAGAACCACCCCCCACCCCCACATGAAGGAGGAGCTGCTGCTGGCGCCAGAGAGGGGGGACCAGGGCCTGCCCCACCCGGTGCTCAGAACTCAGCTCCAGCAGCCACGGAGCCGCCACAGAAGCAGAGAGAGAGACCACCCTAACCCCATCCCCTTCCAAAGCATCACCCCAGTCTATCTTCAGGACCTGCAGACTGATAAGCTGAATGAATTTCACAGCTCCTAGGTCCAAAGGCAACGTTCTCTCAATGGTTTATGATGGTTCCAATTCCTCTCTGATGCTGTTTACACCCACCACCATTATCATCATGAATTAAAATATAAATAAATTTTGAAAAAATACAATTCTTTTTATGATTAATATTCCTCAAGACTAGTTTGTTATTGTTTAGTCACTAAGTCATGTCCGACTCTTTGCAAGCCATGGACTACAGCCCGCCAGGCTCCTCTGTCCATGGGATTCCCCAGGCAAGAATACCAGAGTGGGTTGCCATTTCCTCCTTTTGGGGATCTTCCTGATCCAGGGACTGAACCCAAGTCTCCCGCACTGAAAGGCACATTCTTTACCGTGTGAGCCACCAGGGAAGCCCCCCAAGATGGGCTACTTTAGGTCATAATCATAAGTTTATAATTTCTAGGAATTATTTCTACACTAAAGACCAGAAATCCTTATATGGACAGCACAATCCCAGGGAAAAGACACCTTCACTGTCTGCTCTACGGGACAGACAGACCTGAATGTCCCGCCCCGGGCCTCCCGGAGGACCTAAGAGCAGCATTCAGGGCTTAATTTAAGATTATTTAAAAAAAAAATAGGAAGATATCCAGATATAACTTTAGTTTTGGGAAAAACGTACCTGGGATGACAGCTACTTTGGTATTAGTGAGGTAAAAAATGCACTTTTTTTTAAACGAGGTAACACCGTAGCCAGTTCAGCAGGTGGGACAGTGGTAAAGAATCTGCCTGCCAATGCTGCAGACATGGGTTCAATCCCTGGGTCGGGAAGATCCCCTGGAGGAGGAAACGGCAACCCACTCCATTGTTCTTGCCTGGGAAATCCCATGGACAGGGTAACCTGGTGGGTTACAGTCCATGAGGGGGCAAAAGAGTCAGACGTGACTTAGCAACTAAACAGCAACAGTACTGGAACTAAGATTTTTAAAAAAAGGAAAGCAAAGTAATTTAAAAGAAAATAACTGTGACACAGATACACCATGCGGCCTCGCGCACCAGTGACCCGCTCAGGAGTCGGACGCTGTCCGCCGCCAGGAGCCCCGCGCGGCCGCCTCTCAGCAGCAGGCGGGGGGCCTCAGACTCCGCATGGAGGGGCTTCCTCCCCCTGCCTGGGATTCCAGGGACAGCAAGCGCGCAGACACCACGGGGGGACAACATGCGGTGTGTATGTACAAACCATGCTTGGTTCTAGAGTCAGGTCCTCAGAAACAGGTCTTTATGCGCCACAAGAATATAAAAAAGGAACACAAAACAGTCAAGAAGATACGGGCAAGTCACCGTGCAGAGCTGCCCAGAGCACTGCAGGCAACCCAACCCACCCTGCGCTGTCACAACTGCCCACACTTCTCCCAACCCACCCCGCACCGTCATAGCTGCCACACTTCTCCCAACCCACCCCGCACCGTCACAGCTGCCACACTTCTCCCAACCCACCCCTCACCGTCACAGCTGCCCACAGCCCCACAAAGGTATCCAGAATATCCAGATGGGAACACAGCCCCTGTAGTCCAGAACCCTGAGGCTGGACAAAGAATCTATCCTCCTAAGAATCTGAACAACCAGTGGCCTCCGTAACTTGTCCTGACTGGTTCAGTTCAGTTACTCCCATCCCAGTGTAAAATCTGCTCGTGGATTTTGGTTTACACTGATCTTTGAATATTACATGAGTCTACAGTTGAACATGAACTAAAACAGGCAATGTGAAAAAAGAACTGTTTTTTAAAACATTTCAGAGAAGAAAAGCAAAAAAGTGTATGGAAAAGTCAAGGGCTGGATAAAGAGCCCCTCCCCAACAATGCTTCCCAAGAGGCAGCACACACATTATACAGGAAACCACTTACGGTATATTTATTAGTAACACACTGATTTCCATTTCTGCTCAAACTGGCAGCTAAAATAAACAACTCAGTAAACTAGTCTTACTGCTTTAATTTTCACTTTGGTATAAACCTCCAGCTCCTATCTTGTGTTTGTATATGCCTTTGATGGGTCATGTCAGCATCTATTCCATTTCACTGCCAGGGAAGGACTAACTAGAAAGAAATCTGCTCACATATTTAGTAACAAGCTTCATGATTTACACTTTTCAGAAAACCTAGAGGTCTGACTTTTGGATTCCAATTCTCTCACTCCACTCTGGGGAGGTTACCTAACCTCTCTGAGTTTCGGTTTCCTCGAGGAACTGTTGTGAGGATTAAATTATATAAAGCATGGAAAGCGTATAGCTCAGTGCCTGGCACTCAGTAAACACATAACAAACGCTAGCTCTTAGTGACTGACTCTTTTCCTGTCTCCTTGTACCACCAGGCAGAACAAACCTCAGGAAGTATCCGTCCATCCAGTCATCCACAAGCAGTCCTTCCCGAGGGAGCAAGGACCTTTGCAAGCCGTCCACAGCCCCCCGGGTTTTCCAGCGCGCGTGCAGAGGCCTCACTCCTTGGGTCAACTAAAGAAGCTGGATATATCCGGTCACTGGGCTCCAAACAGACGACAGAGAGAGTCTCGTGCCCACAAGCTGCACGGGTCTCAGACCTGGAGAGCACATTCTAACCAGAGAGGGGCAGGAGAAAAGCCACCCCTCTTTGCCAGGTATCACTGGCTGAAGTATGGCAGCGGGAATCTGAGAGCCAGGAGATTAGAATCGGGGCAAGCAGAGAGTAGGTGGGGAGAAGCCCAGAATCTTAAGACCCGTAACACATGTCAGTATGGCTCAAGGGGCAGCCGAGAGAGGGCAGGAGAAGGGACACACGGACACAGCCTGGGCTGCCGGGGTAACTGTCATCACCGCAACCACGTCCTGCCTCTGTAACTCAGATCTAGCTACTCGGTAACTGGGAGCACAGCGGTGCTTTCCGCACTCCCACTAGCCCTCCACACTCCAGTTCCTGTTCTCGTTCACAGACTGAGATAAGGTGATCTGACCCAGGCTCTGAACTAGTCCATGATGTGACTTCAACTGAAAAGGATTAAACTTTCAGGGAGCTTGGGGGTAACAGGAAAAGGCTGGAAAGATTACGGAATGAAAAAATAATGTGAACATTAAAAAACTATCTCTTTTGAAACACCTTCATAAAACATGAGTAACATTTTACAATGTAAATGTTTGACTATAGAAAATGTTAAAACACTAAAAATAATATTTAGTAAAATTAATTTAATTCTTTTAGGAGCTTAATATTAACTTATATATATAACATTAGAAGACAATTAGGACATAGCTCTATATAGGGGAAAACTAGTTAATTTACAGTCATACATTTTTTTCAAGGGCAAAGTCACAGGTATGGACTCATTAACAATGAGAGCACAAGGAACCCTAGGTTCCTTGTAAAAGTCACAGGGAATTGTTTTTAAAAGATGACTTTCCCGGGACGTCTCTGGTGTTCCAGTGGTAAGGAATCCACCTGCCCATGCAGGGGATGCAGCTCGATCCCCTGTCTAAGAAGATCCCACATGCCGTGGAGCAACTCAGCCCATGTGCCACAACCGCTGAGCCTGTGCTCTGGAGTCCAGGAACCGCAACTACTGAGCCCATGTCTTCCAGAGCCTGTGCTGGGCAACGAGAGAAGCCCCCGCTGGCCGCAACCAGAGAGAGGCCTCAGCAGCAATTAAGACCCAGCACAGTAAACAAATAAATAAAATCACAAAAAAAGAGAAGACTCTCCCAAGTTATTTAAGATTGCTTGGAACCCTATAGGCAATTCAATTCCAACATGCCTGCTTCACAACCGTGGAACATACAACTTACTTTCACACCCGAAGGCAAACGTGCCCTCTCGTCAGGTCACTAATCTTCTCCCGCTCGTCCGTTAGCTCTGAAAGCCCACCAAGTACTGAGTGTGTCTAACCACTGCCGCCCCCTCCTCCAGGCCCCTCCCCACTCCCACCACAGGCAATGCCCATCAGAAGTTCTGGGGAAGGCGCCCATGCTTTCCACATGTGTGTTCTCTAGTGTGCCCTGTTCTTACATCTGCATGTCCTGCCTCAGCTGTATCATCACACTCCCTACTGGCTAAAATTCATTCTGTGTTAAAAGGAAAGATCAAAGGTACACATATTTCTCCATTCTGCAGATACCACATTAAAATCACTTTGTCTTATTGGTAGGTTTATAATAACTTATAAATGTGTCGCAGAGGGTAAGGCATTAAGAGAGTCATGTACATCACACAAATGGCTTTTTCATATTTTAAGTAAGAGAAAAAAGAATTGACCACACGATGGATGCACATTCCACAACAGCTTAAGCAACCTGAATGAGATTAACTAACAATATAATAAGGGCCAAAATGATCAGAAAACCATGTCCATCTCAAGGCCAACTTGCAAAAATCTACGAAATAAGCATACGCAAGGGAACACCAAAAACTATCTTAAAATTCTACACACATAAAACTATTAAATCAATATAAAATCAATGTTCCAATGCTAACTGGAAAAAAGCATTCCAAAGTCCTAATAAATTCACATAACTGACATTTGCAATAACAAATGACAAATTAAATTTCAATCATGTTCATTGAAAAGAAGTTATAGCCAAAAATGACATAAAATAATGTCTACGATAGAAAAAATTCAGATTTCAAACTACAGGGGATAAGAAACAAATTATAAATGTCAGATTCAGGATAAGGAAAGCTATTTTAAAATAAGCAAAAATAAGCAATTCAAAGTTTTACACATACTTGTTTTCAGTGAGTCATGCAAAAAGGGTAACCACCACACTTGCTTTCTCTCAAAACCCTCACTCCCTGAACATATTTGGCAACTGACCAACACATGTTCTATTTAATATGAAGTGGAGTTTTCATCTGTGACATACAAAATCCTCTCCAACTTGGATACTCAGCCTCCCTTTCCCTGCTATTCAGTACTATTCTCATGAAAAGCATCCTGCCATTAGCCACTGGCATTTCAAATCAAATGAAAAATATGTGATTGTCCTGAGAAGGTTTTTAAAAACATCAAGGTAAATTATAAGCTGCTGTTAGACTCTGAACTGCAGCAGCACAGGGACCCTTTGTTGGGGATGCTGTCAGCTGTCAAAGCCTGACCTCTGCCTAACTGGTCAGCTGAAGAAGCGCTAAGAGAAATCTGCCACGCCTCCCCATTACCCTTCACTGTGACATGAGGCTGAGTCAATCAATTCCGCAATGAGAGGCCCAAAACAGTCCCAACAGACAGCAGTAGCTACTCATTTCTTATCTCTCCTAGAAATTTCAGACTGAAAATCCAAGTTAGCTACATGTAAGTGTAAGAATAAAAAATATCAGCTTTTCCTCTTGAATAATACTTCGTATTAAAGCTTTCTGTTGTGTGTCATGAAGATTCAAAATCTTCCAAACATCAGAAAAGAGTCAGATAACAAAGGACTGCCCGAGCCAGAAACAGAACCGAGAGTCCCACATCTGGTAACGGCTCCGTCCTCACCTCCTCCTATTTTTATCCAATAAAACTACACCAGCCGTAAAAAACTGAGCAAAAACAAAACTTAAAATAAAAAACTATGCAACAAAATAATTTTTTCCATACATATTTCTCCACAAAAGCAAAAGTAATGCAATTTAATTATAACATTGCATCTCCTCCTAACATAAAAATGTCACTGCAGCATTAATGAAATGGAAGATGAAGACACGCAAACACCACACACAAGCACCCGGAGTGCAGGCGGATCCTAAGAAGCGGGCACCAGCAGCTGCCCAGCTTCTGAGACACGAAAGCCAAGAGGGCATGTGGCTCTCCGTCCTCCGCTGTTCCTGCTGCCTCAGCTTAGGCAGGAGTCTGTTATACACCAAGACCAGTTCATGTGACGCATTCTAGTAACTTTTCTCTACCCCTTGCTTTATCCTGAGCCTAAAAGCACCACTGACACCTGTTTTAACAGAGAGCAAGCCAAAATGCTCATCAAAGTGAAGAAAACGTTGGAAATTCGAAGAACTACAGGGATTGAGGGGCAAGCTCGTCAACAGCTCCGGAGTTCAGGTGCCTTACCCGCCAGGAGGAGGTGCCGGGGAGGGGACCGGGGGGAGGGGGCACAGGTCTCCACAAGGAGAGTGAAGACAATCTGTCCCGCGAGTGACTTTTCTCCAGGCCCCCACAACACTCTCTCACTCCACATGCCATGCATCCCCACCAGCTACAAATACTTGGTCAAGTTTTACCTACAGTGTTTATTTCAAAAAGAAAACGTGTAACACTCTACACACCTCCATCCACAGTTCTGATAAACTGTGCTCTACCTCCCTGCCCCGCAGAGGACTAGCTCTAGCCTATCCACCCACCTAGAATCACTGAACTAGAAAAGCCAGTCACCCAAGAAGCCAAAGCTACTGTTCTTTTTAGAAACTGTATGGGACCCCTGTCCACCATGATGTACAAGTGTGAATAATAACGCTCCCTTCAGCCAATCTTCCATTTTTATCCACATTTCCACATCTTACTTTAATGTATATGTTTATTAAGATGTCCCACAAATGGCCTGGAGAATAAAACAGGAAATAAATAGTTATAGCAAACAGACTAGAAGCAACCAGAATAGTATTAAAAACCAATCATGACTGGCAACACACTTGTTAAAAGTATGCATATATTTCCCATAAATTACTGTTTCCTAAAATAAGGGCCCAAAATAGATTTTTTCAATGGTAGCAAAACATACCAATCTAATAACCTCAAAATTCTCCAACATATATGCATTTGCTGCCTGTGACTCCTCCTTAATATCACTAGTGAACATACATGTCAGCCACAGTACTAAATATGCCATACACTCTATCTCATTTAAACCTCATAAATCAGTGAAGTGGGAACTGTGATTATTCCCATTGTGAAGATGAGGAGACTGAAGTACACATTCAAAAATCACATAGCTAACCATCAAGTCTAGACTGACTTTATGCTACTTATAAACCAGCAAGTTCACCCATTACTGCTTAATGCAAGCTGACAGAAGACCCTTTGTGACCCCATGGTCTATACAGTCCATGGAATTCTCCAGGCCAGAATACTGGAGTGGGTAGCCTTTCCCTTCTTCAGGGAATCCTTCCAACCCAGAGATCGAGCCCAGGTTTCCCACATTGCAGGCAGATTCTTTACCAGCTGAACCACCAGAGAAGCCCAAGAATACTGGAGTGGGTAGCCTATCCTTTCTCCAGGGGATCTTCCTGACCCAGGAATCGAACCAGGGTCTCCTGCACTGCAGGGGGACTCTTTACCAGCTGAGCCATCAAGGAAGCCCCAACAGAAGATACAGGCTCCTGCATTAGGGACACAGAACTTTTACTACTCACATCACAGGAAGCAGCAAAAGAACCAGCATGTTTCTGTAGTTCTCCTCCCCTCAAATTCCTCAAGAGCATCATGACACAGCCCAGATGGATGCTTCAGTACAGTGAGCTTGCACTGCAGCTGAGAAGCCCCAACTGGATGTAACAGAAAGACATTATCTCATCCCTGGAGGCTGCCTGCTAAAAACACAGCTGTGAGAAATGGCCCAGGATCAAGACCCTGCATTACCGACATACCCAGCAAGGTGTGTAGGAGCAGAGGGAGGTTTTTGCCCAACACTGATACATGCTGGACTGTTAGGCACTATTAATAAAATACATTCCAAAAGTTTAACTTTGTTCCCTAAATTTAAAACTGTAATAATTGAGACTGCTGAGGCTTCTGGTTAAAAATGGCAAACTGAACATAAATACTAACTTCCAATTTACTTTTTCACATCTCAATCATAAACAAAAACAAAGAGACAGTAACAAAATAATAGTAGGGGACTTTAACACTCACTTAACATTAAAGGATGGACACGACTGAGCGACTAACACTTCCACTTCCACGAATCTTCCAGACAGAAACTCATTAAGAAAACAATGGCCTTCAATAACACAGGTAAATAGATGAACTTAACAAATTATAGAGAGCAATCCATCCAAAGCAGCAGAATACATTCTTTTCAAGTGCACACAAAACATTCTCTAGGTCAGATCACATGCTAAGCCACAAAAGAGTTCCAAAAATATTAAGAAGACTGAACTCATATCAAGCATCTTTTCTGACCACAACACTATGAGACTAGAAATCAACTACAAGGAAAAAAACTACCAAAAGAAAAATACATGGAGCCTAAACAACACGCTACTGGACTTCCCTGGTGTTCCAGTGGTTAAGAATCCACCTGCCCACGTAGGGGACATGGATTTGATCCCTGTCTGGGAGGATTCCACGCGCCATAGCCAACTAAACCCATGCGCCACAACCACTGAGCCTGCACTCGACAGCCTGCAAGCCGCAACTACCGATCCCACCCTGAAGCCCATGCGCCCAGAGCCCAGGCTCGCAACTAAAGAGCAGCCCCCGCCCACCACAACTAGAGAAAGCCAACAGCTATGAGACCCAGTGCAGCCATAAACAAATACACACATACATAACAAACACTTCAAAATTAATAAAAATATATGCTTCTAAACAACCAATGGGCCCCTGAAGAAATCAAGAGAAACTCAAATTACATGGAAACAGATGAAATGGAAAGACAATAATCAATCAAAAATCTATGGGATGCAGCAAAAGCAGCTCTAAGAGGGAAGTTTACCGTAATATAAGCCTACCTCAAGAAACAAGAAAAGGGACTTCCTTGGTGATCCAGTCGTTAAGAATCTGTCTTCCAATGCAGGGGACATGGGTTTGATCCCTGATTGGGGAACTAAGATCCCACATGCTGTGGGACAATGAAGCCCATGCGCTCCAACTACTGAGCACACACACTCTAGGGCCACACACCACAACCATAAAGCCTGTGCCACTGGAGCCCGCATGCCACAGCGAGACAGGAGCCTGCAGACCACAGCAAAGAGCCCACAACACCGCAACGAGCAGCAAACACGGCCAAACACACAGATAAACATTAAGAGCAAAAAAGAAGGAAAATCTCGACCAACTTAACCTTACACCTAACAGAAGTAGAAAAACAAAACTCAATTAGTAGAAAGAAAGACATCATAAAAATCAAAGCAGAAAATAAATGAAATAGAGACTAACTTAAAATCAGAGAAGATCAATGAAACTAAGAACTGGTTCTTTGAAAAGACAAACAAAATAGACAAACCTTTAGCTAGATTCATCAAGACAGAAAGAGAGAACTCAAATAATATATTAGTGAAAAATGAAAAGTTACAATGTCACAGAAATACAAAGGATCATAGGTATAACTACAATTATACACCAATAAAATGGACAATGTAGAAAGAATGGACCAATTTCTAAAAATGTACACTCTCCCAAGATTGAATCAGGAAGAAATAGAAAAATGTGAATAGACCAATTATCACCATTGAAACTGAAACAGTAATCAAAAATCTCCGAGCAAACAAATGTCCAGGACCTGATGGCAACACAGGTGGAGCATACCAAAGATTTAAAGAAGACTTAAAATCCATCTCTCTCAAATTACTCCAAAAACTGAAGAGGAAGAAACCCTTCCAAACTCATTCAATGAAGCCCACATTACTATGATAGCAAAACAAGACAAACACATCGCAAAAAAACCCCAAAATCACTGATAAACACAGGTACAAACATCCTCAACAAAATACAAGCAGAACAAATTCAACAATACATTAAAAGGAAAATATCCTATGATCATATAGGATTTACCCCAGACATTTAAGGATGCTTCCATATCTGCAAATCTATTAACTGTGATGTGCAACTAACAGAGAATAAAAATCATATGATCATCTTAGATGTTAAAAAAGCTTTTGACGAAATTAAAAAACCACTTATGGGAAAAACACTCAACAAAGAGCGAATAGAAGGAATATCCCTCAACATAAAGGCCAGATATGACAACTCTACAGCCAACAGCAAACTCAACAGTGAAAAACTGAAAGCATTTCCTTTAAGATCAGGAAGAAGACAAGAGTGCCACTCTCGACTCTCATTCAACATAGTATTGGAAGTCTTAGTTACAACAGTTAAAGAAAAGGAATAAAAGGAATTCAAATGGGAAAGAAAGAAGTAAAACTGTTACTGTTGACAGATGACATGATACTACACACAGAAAATCCTGAAGAGGCCACTTTAAAACTATTAAAACTAGTAAATGAATCTTGTAAAACTGCAGGATACAAGATTAATATACAGAAATCTGCTGCATTTCCGTACACTATGAACTATCAGAAAGAGGAATTAAGAAAACAATCTCATTTACAACTGCACTCACAAGAATAAAATATCTATGAGAGAAAAATCTAACCAAGGAAGTAAAAGACTTATATTCAGAAAACTTGAAGACACTGATGAAAGAAACTAAAGATGACACAAGCAAATGGAAAGGTAAAGCATGCTGATGGACTGGAATAAATAACATTGTTAAAATGATCACACTGGGCTTCCTTGATGGCCCCGTGATTAAGAGTCCACCTGCTGGTTCAGTGGACAGAGATTCCTTTGTCCAGGAAAATTCCACATGGCATAGCGTAGCTGAGCCCACGTACTGCAACTACTAAGCCAGCATTCTAGAGCCCACGAGTTGTAACTACTTAGCCCATGTGCTGCAACTACTGAAGCTCGTGTGCCCTAGAACCCAGGCTCCACAACAAGAGAAGCCACCACAAGAAGCCTGCACACCACAACAAAAAGCAGCCCCTGCTTGATGCAACTAGAGAAAGCCTGCACACAGCAATAAAGACCCAGTGCAGCCACATAAATATTTTTTTAAAAATGACCATACTACCTAAGGCAATTTACATGGTCAGTGCAATTTCTATCAAAATACAAATGGCATTTTTCACAGCACTAAAACAAATAATTCTAAAATCCATGTGGAAACACAGAAGATCCCAAATAGCCAAAACAATCTTGAGAAAGAAAAAACAAAACTGGAGGAATCATACTCCCTGATTTCAAACTATACTACAAAGCTACAGTAATCAAAACAGTATGATACTGGTACAAAAGGAGATACATTAGATCAATGGGACAGAACAGAGAGCCCAGAAATAAACCCATACTTATGTGGTCAATTAATCTAAAACAAAGGTGTCAAGAATATACAATGGGGAAAAGGCAGCCTATTCAGTAAGTGATGTTGAGAAAACTGGACAGGTACAAAAAGAACCAAATTGGATTACTCTCTCACACCAGGCACAAAAATAAACTTAAGATGGATTAAAAACATAAATGTAAGACCTGAAACCATAAATCTCCGAAAAGAAAATAGGTAGTACATTCTTTGACTTTGGTCTTAGCAGTATCTTTTTGTATATGTCTCCTCGGGCAAGGGAAATAAAAGCAAAAATAAACAAATATGACATCAAACATAAAAGTCTTTGCACAAGAAAAGGAACTATCAAGAAAACGAAAAGGCAACTTACTGAATGGGAGAAGATATTTACTAACAATATATCTGATAAAGGTTACTATTCAAAATGTACAAAGAATTCATACAATTCAACATTAAAAAAAAAACAGATTAAAAAAAATGAAGAGACAAGCTGAACAGGCATTTTTCCAAAGAAAATATATAGTGCCAATAGGCACATGAAAAGGTGCTCAGCATCACTACTCATCAGGGAAACGCATATCAAAACCACAATGAGATGTCTCCTCACACTTGTCAGGATGACTACCATTAAAAAGACAACAAATAACATGTGCTGGTGAGGAGGTGCAGAAAAGGGAGCCCTTGTGCACTCTTGATGGGACTGCAAATTGGTGCAGCCACTATGGAAAACAGTACGGAGGTTCCTCAATAAACTAACACTAGAACGTCCATCATCCAGCAATTTGACTTGTGGGTATTCACCTGAAGAAAACAAACACATAGTTCAAAATGATACATGCATTTCAATGTTTCCTGCAGCATTATTCACCTTAATCGAGATATGAAAACAACCTAAGTATCCACTGATAAAGCAATCAATAAAGAAGATATGGTATGTTTGTGTATGTGTGTATACACACACACACACACACACACACACACACACACATAAGGATATTACTCAGCCATTAAAATAAGGAAATCTTGCCACTTGAGACAATATGATGGACCTACAGGGTTATTATGCCAAGTGAGATAAGTCAAACAGAAAAACATACAGTGTGACCTTATTTACATGTGAAATCTAAAAAACAAACAAAACAAAATGAAAACAGACCTATAGATACAGAGAACAAATGTATGTTTGCCAAAAGGCAGGGGGCAGAAGGTAGGAGAAATAGGTAAAGGAGATTAAGAAGTACAAATCTCCAGTTTTAAAAAAATAAGTCACAGGGATATGATTAAGGAATATAGTCAATAATGATGTAATAACTTTGAATGGTAATGTTACTTGATATCATGGTGATCATTTCATAATGCATGCAAATGTCAAGTCATTATGTAGGACTCCTGAAACTAACCTAACATTATACATCAACTATATTACAATTCAAAAGAAAAAAAAAGAAAAACACTTTGAATCAGTAACTTAAACTTCTGCCTTAAGAAACTAGATGGGGAGAACAAACCAAACTCTAAACAAACAGAAGGAAAACAGTAATAAAACTTGTTAACTGATAATAACACAGAGTATAAGGCAGAGAAAAACAAGAGAAAAGTCAACAAAACCAAAAGTTATCTGAAAAGATCAATAAAATTGACAACTGCACTTAAATGATCACAAAAAAAATTTAAATTACTAAAATTAGGAATGAAAGAGAAGATATCATAAGAAATCTTCAGAAATGAATAGGGTTATAAAGTAACAGTAACTCGAGAGTTCTTTGGTGTCGAAAAAGGTCCTACTTTCTACCTACCCCTGCACTGGTAGAGAAAAATAGATTAATCATACATCTTGTGGGGTCTTTTTCTATAGGAAATCAGGTTATGGGTAAGCGCTGGATTTCATAAAATTGTTTGCAAGAGGTTTGAAGAGAATAAGCATATCTGACTTTGATGGAATTGCCTGGGTCTGACAGCTGCATTCTAAGTTTGCTTTGTTTTTTTCTCTGCACTGGGTCTTCATTGCCGTGTGAGGGCTTTTCCTAGTTGCGGCGCACAGGCTGACTACAGTGGCTTCTCCTGTTGTGTAGTACGGGCTCTAGGGTGTGCAGGCTCAGTAGCTGTGGCGCATAGGCATCAAACCCATGTCCCCTGCATCAGCAGGCAGATTCTTAACCACTGGACCACCAGGGAAGTCCTGTGTTATAAGTTTTGATTAGTAGCTTTGGTTAGAAATCTGGGCTCCCAACAAGTTCCCAGGCTCAGAAAGATCCTTGTAGGATCAGAGCTGGCCTCGTGTGGACTTCTGGCTACAGGTTTTGAACAACAGTAGCTTTACATTGGGTTTCCCTGGTGGCTCAATGGTTAAAGAATCTATCTGCCAATGCAGGTTCGATCCCTGGGTTGGAAAGATCCTCTGGAGAAGGAAATGGCAACCCACTCCAGTATTCTTGCCTGGAGAATCCTATGGACAGAGGAGCCTGGCGGGCTACAGTCCATGAGTCGCAAACAGTCGGACACGACTGAGCAACTGAACAGCAACAAAAGGGCTTCCCAGTTGGCGATAATGGTAAAGAACCTGCCTGAAAAATGCAGGAGATGTAAGAGACACGGGTTCAATCCATGGGTGGGGAAGATGCCATGGAGGAGGGCATGGCAACCCACTCCAGTATTCTTGCCCAGAGAATCCCAAGGACAGAGAAGCCTACTTGCCATGAAGTGATGGGACCAGATGCCATGATCTTCATTTTTTGAATGGTGAGTTTTAAGCCAGCTTTTCCCTCTCCTCTTTCACTTTCAAGAGGCTCGTTAGTTCCTCTTCACTTTCTGCCATAAGGGTTGTGTTATCTGCATATCTGAGGTTATTGATATTTCTCCCGGCAATCTTGATTCAAGCTTGTGCTTCATCCAGCCCGGCATTTTGCATGATGTACTCTGCATATAAGTTAAATAACAGGGTGACAATATACAGCCTTGACGTACTCCTTTCCCAATTTGGAATCAGTCCATTGTTCCATGTCCAGTTCTAACTGTTGCTTCTTGACCTGCATAAAGGTTTCGCAGGAGGCAGGTAAGGTGGTCTGGTATTCCCATCGCTTGAAGAATTTTCCACAGTTTGTTGTGATTCACACATTCAAAGGCTTTATTGTAGTCAATGAAGCAGAAGTAGACATTTTTCTGGAATTCTCTTGCTTTTTTGATGATCCAACGGATGTTGGCAATTTGATCTCTGGTTCCTCTGCCTTTTTTAAATCCAGCTTCAACATCTGGAAGTTCACGGTTCACATACTGTTGAAGCCTAGCCTGGAAAATTTTGAGCATTATTTTACTAGCGTGTGAGATGAGTGCAATTTTGCGGTAGTTTGAACATTCTTTGGCATTGCTTCTCTTTGGGAATGGAATGAAAACTGACCTTTTCCAGTCCTGTGGCCACTGCTGAGTTTTCCAAATTTGCTGACATTTGAGTGCAGCACTTGCACAGCATCAACTTTGAGGATTTGAAATAGCTCAACTGGAATCCCATCACCTCCACTAGCTTTGTTCATAGTGATGCTTCTGAAGGCCCACCTGACTTCGCACTCTAGGATGTCTGGCTCGAGGTAAGTGATCACACCATTGTGGTTATCACCATATTAATAAAATAGGACAAAGCACTATGATCATTTAAACAGGTGTAGAAAAAGCACAAAATCCCTTTCGTGATGAAAATACTCAATGAAAATTATAAATCTTCTCAGTCTGTAAAGGCTGTCTACAAAAACCTCAGAGCCAACATCATGTATCTTGGTAGAAGACTGAATGCTTTCACCCTAAAATCAGGCACAAGACAAGTACTTCCACTATTGTCACTTCTATTCAACAGTGTACTGGAGACACTAGCTAGTGAAATAAGGCAAAAATAAATAAAAGGCATCCAGATTGAAAAGTAAGGATTATTTCTTTGTAAGAGCCAGTCTCCTAAGGAATCCACTAAAAACTGTCAGAATAAATGATTTTGTAAGGGCACAGGATACCAGATCAATAGACAAAAATCAACTGCATTTCTATATGCTAGCAATGAACATTTCAAAAATGCAATAAGCAACTATATCTACAATGACAGTAAAGAATAAAATACTGAGGTATAAATAAGTACACAATTTTGTTGAAAAAAATTAAAGAGCTCAAGAAACAGAAAAAATTCCCATGTTCATTGATCAGAAGACTTAATATTAAGACAGCATGCATGCACACTTATTCGCTCAGTTGTATCCAACTCTTTGCAATCCCCATGGACTCCACCAGGCTCCTTTGTCCATGGGATTTTCCATGCAAGAATATTAGAATGGGTTGTCATTTCCTATCCTAAGGGATTAAGACAGCAATACTGCCCAAATGGATCTTCATAGACCTCATAATCCCAACTTGAACCCCAGCTGGTTGGTAGAAACTAACAAGTTGATCCTAAAATTCATAAAATATAAAGAAGCCAGAATAGTCAAAATAACCTTGAAAAAGAAGAACAAAGTGAGAAAATGCACACGACTGAATTTGAAATCGTATTACAAAACCAGAGGAATCAATATTTAAGACCACATAGTACTGACATAAGGAGAAACACGTGGGTGCTAAGTCACTCAGTCACGTCCGACTCTGCAGCTCCATGGACTGCCAGGCTCCTGTCACACAGCAGTAATAAAACTCAGTCCAGAAATAAACTAATTTATGGCCACTTGACTTTTGACAAGAGTGAAAAGACAATTCAAAGAGGAAAGAATAGTCATTTCAACAAATGATGCTAGGACAACTGTATCCACACACAAAACAATGAAGCTGGGCCCCTACTTTACACCATACACAGAAATTAACTTTAAATGTAAACAGACTTAAAAAGGACAAAAACTATAAAACTCTTAGAGAAAACCATAGGAGTAAATCTTCATGATCATCTATTAGGCAAATCCTTCTTAGAGCCAACAACAAAAACACAAATAACAAAAGAAAACAGACAACTTACACTTCATCTACATTAAAAACTTGCATGTTGCAAATGATCCTAACAAGAAAATGAAACGACAAGGACTTCCGTGGTGACTCAGTGATAAAGAATTTGCCTGGCAATGCAGAGACACGGGTCCAATCCCTGATCCCGGAAGATTCTACACGCCAAGGAGCAACTAAGCCCATGTTCTACAACTACTGAAACCCGCACTCTAGAGCCCACAAGCTGCGCCTGCAAGCAACTACTGAGCCTGTGTGCCACAAGTACTGAAATCCACATGCCTAGAGCTTCTGCTCTGCAGCAAGAAAAGCCACTGTAACAAGAAACCCACACACTGCAATAATGAAGAGTAGCCCCTGCTCGCTGCAACTCGAGAAAGCCTGCACACAGCCATGAAGACCCCGTGCAACTGTAAGTAAATAATGTTTTTAAAAAATGACAATCCTCAGAGTAGAATAAAAAGATTTCTAATTCATAGACCTTATAGTGGCTGTGTATCCAGAATATGTAAAGAATATGTAACAGTAAACCACAGAAAGACAACTCAAATAAAAAATGGACAAAGGATACAAATCTACATTTCTCCAAACAAAATATAAAAATAACCAATAAGTACATGAAAAGATGCTCAACTTCATCAGTCACTATGAAATCACTATGATATTAGTCACAAATGAAAATCAAAACTACAATGACGTATCACTTCACACCCACCAGGATGACTATATTTAAAAAACAGACAGAAGCAACTGCTATAGAATGTAAAGAAACTAGAATCCTCACAAACTAGTGAGATGTACAATGGTGCAGCCCCTCCGGAAAACAGTCTGGCAGTTCTCAGAAAGCTTACATAGAGAATTACTCTATGACCTAGCAACCCCACTCCCAGGTATACATCTGAAACAAATAAAAAGATATCCACACAAAAATGTGTATACAAATATTCACTGCAGCATTATTCATCATAGCTAAAATGTTTAAATAATCCAATGTCCATCAACTACTGAATAGAGAAATGACTAAAATGAATGAAATACTGATATATACTGATATATGCTACATATACAATATACATGAAACCTGAAAATATTATGCTAAGTGAAAGAAGCCAGTAACAAAAAACCACAAGTTATATGAAATGTCCATTTATGTGAAATGCCCGGAACAGGCAATTTCACAAAGACAGCAGATTGTTGCCAAGAGATGACACGGTGACAAATTGAGAATGACGACTAGTGGGCGCAGGTTTTTTAGGATAATGAAGATGTTCTAAAATTAGATGCTGATAGTTGCACAGCTCTATGATTATACTAAAACACCAACAAACTGCACACTTTAAGAGTGAAGTTCAAGGTATGTAAATTCTGTCTCAGTAAAGCAATTATAAAAAAGTATACTTGTCATCTCACTTATCTGTGGGATCTAAAAGAGTCGAACTCAGAAACAGAATAGGACAGTGGCTGCCAGGGGCTGGGCAGCAGAGAAGGTGAGATATTGGTGGAAGGGCACATACATCCAGTTACAGGAGAAATGGGCTCCAGAGATCTCATGATAGCGTGGGGCTGCAGCTAAGAGTTCTGCACTGTGTACTTGAAAGCGACTATGAGTGGATTCTAAATTTTCTCACCACCACCACAACAAAATGCTAATTATGTGAGATTGCTGAGTGTTGAAGAATTGATGCTTCTGAACTGTGGTGTTGGAGAAGTCTCTTGAGAGTCCCTTGGACTGCAAGGAGATCCAACCAGTCTGAAGGACTGATGTTGAAGCTGAACTCCAATACTTTGGCCACCTGATGCAAAGAGCTGACTCATTGGAAAAGACCCTGATGCTGGGAAAGACTGAGGGCAGGAGAAGACAGAGACGACAGAGGATGAAATGGTTGGATGGCATCACCGACTCAATGGACATGAGTTTGAGTAGACTCTGAGAGTTGGTGATGGACAGGGAGGCCTGGTGTGCCACAGTCCATGGGGTCGCAAAGAGTCAGACACAACTGAGCAACTGAACTGAACTGACCTGACCTCACTTAATATGTATGTGAGGATCTGTTAGCTATCTTTATTGCAGTAAACATTTCACAAAATATACGTGTATCAGATCATTACACTGTGCACCTTAAACTGACACAACATTAATACATCCATTATATCTCAATAAAGCTGAGGGAAAAAAGACACACCATGTAATACTATTTACATAAAGCAGGAAGCCACACTGGTTCTTGCTGCAGTGGGTACATCCACTTCCCAGCAAGGCAATTCTTTCATTTACTCCTATTTCTACTTTTTTCCTTTATTTGGCCTAGAGTCACCCATTCTAATGCCCAAATACACACCACATAATACTATTAACACAAAGTTCAAAGACAGGTAGAATCATTCATGATATTAAAAAGTGAGGACAGTGGTTATCAGACGGAGATGGGGTGGTAAATGGAAGGAGACACAAGGCAACACCAGGTGACCGCAAAGTTCTCTTCCTTAACCTTCGTGATACTTCATGGAGCTAGACAGTTAAGAGTTGTGCAGTTTTCTGTATGTTATACTTCAGTAAACAAGTTTTCAAAAAAAAGAAACAAAAAATTCTACCTGACCTAGTGAGACAATCTAGAATAAACACAATCTCAAAAATACTTCTCTGACCTACTAAAACCATAATTTCAACAACAGCAAAAAAAAAAAAAAAAAAAAAAAAAAACACACTATTTTTAATATGAGAGGATCAATGAACTATAACTGATATTAGCAGTAACGGACTTCACTAAAGATCAGAGTTCTAAGCAAAGCGGAGAACGCTTGGGGTTCGGGTGAGACGGTACTGGGACCAACACTTTTCTCTGTCTGAGCAGATGTTACAAGAAACCTCATGCGGTTCTCGGAAGTGAGTGAAATGTTGGAAAATGCCCTGCTCACAGGTGACACACTGAATGTCCACCAAAGGTTCATGTATTTCTCTTCACATTATCTCCTTCCCCCAAAGCAGGAAGCCACGCTGGTTCTTGCTGCAGTGGGCACGTCCACTTCTTAGCAGGACAATTCCTTCACCTACTCCAATTTCTACTTTGTTACTTTATTTGCCCTGGAGTTACCCATTCTAACGCCCAAATACAGTCCTGACCGTCTTACTGCCATCTGACTGCTGAGTTTCCCAAAACAGAATTTTTCTTTCTTCTCACAGCAGCACAGGCACACCAAAAAGACAAATTCTGTTTCTATCCACAATAATTATCCTTGCTAAATATATACCCAACATTTCTTCTCTCTTATATAATTCCTACATGTAACTCATTCTGATCTGTCTACAAAATTATACCTTAAAACTATTCAGAGATTTTGCTGACAAATGACTTCTAAAATAAAGTATTATCCACCCTAAACCTCACTGCTGGAAATAAGTACTACCACTTCTCTGTTTTCTTTGGAATATTATTAGCTTTAAATTTTTGGCCTAGAAGATTCTGGTTAAAGATGAACTTTTATAAATTAAACCTTTTTGTGCTTTCATTAAGTCACATACTTAACATAGTAACTGAATAAATGTGAGGCTCTGCCACTAAGGAGCCCCTTTTCTTCTAGTCATGGAAGGGAGAGGTTCACTTTGTGCAAAGCCAACAGCTATTCTTTCAGGCGAGTCCTCAGGAAGAAAATGTAAAGAGAACAAAGTCCACACATTAACACCAGCACTGAAGGTCAAGGGAGATGACAACAATTGGAAATGACTATAAAAATATACTTACAGCCTCAAACTGTAAATGGCTATCCTTTAAGAAACTCTGAATTTTGTCCTTGGGTAAAATACTGAACCGAAATCGAAGGAGATCCATTTCTTGTTGAATAAACCAGCGCCTAAGATCTTCACTAAAATAGAGACAAGAAAACTGTAAGTGAAAAGATCAAAGACAATTTTAAAAGTCCACTGATTATTAAATCCAAGAAATTTCTATGAAACAACATTCAAATGTGAGCAAGAGGCCAAAAGACTGAAGTTAATTACGAGCATCAGGCTCTCTACTATTGTAAGAGTGTGAATACAGATGACATGCCACAATCTCCTGGGACTGAGTAAAATATGGGGAAGAAAGATGTTATGAACATAATTATAAGAATTAAATACAGAGTCCAGCTGCATTATCATCAAACAACATAAAATAGTGCACTTCGTTTAATCTAACTGCAAAGTATTTGTTTACATCAGAAAATGGAGTATCCCTCCTGTCAATGCCAAATAAACATCAGAAGTTTTTAAAGGTAATTTTACCTCTGAATAGATTATGATCAGATAAACTCTGCAAAGCAAACTTTGCTTACAGCTTTAGAGTTTATAACGTAACAAAATTTAATATGCAATAAGATACCTCAACTTTTTAAAAGTCACATTTGTTACTGTTTAGTCGCTAAGTCGTGTCCTACTCTTTCGCAGCCCCATGGACTGCAGCCCACCAGGTTCCTCTGTCCATGGGATTTTCCAGGCAAGAATACTGGAGTGGGTTGTCATTTCCTTCTCCAGGGGATCTTCCCCACCCAGGGATCAAATCCACATCTCCTACACTGGCAGGAGGATTCTTTACCACTGAGCCACCAGAGAAGCCCCAAAAGTCAATATATAACATATCAATTTATAAGACAGATAGGCATTATTGTTGTTATAAAATAATTAAGCTACTCCATGTAAAATATGATTTCTTTCCTCAAATGACTTTCACATTGTCAGAAATTCATTTATTGCATAAATTGCATAACCTGCATATGCTTTTTTAACAAAAGAAAAACTCTAGGACCAAAGTTGGTCAATAATTTCACAGTCATTATCTTGGGATAGTATTCAAGATTTCCATTTGATAAGCCTATTGCCAAACAAGAAACAGAAAAGAAACATAGTAACTATGCAATTTAGCGAAAATAAACAAGAAAAAACACCGTAAAAAAAAAAAAAATGCAACCAACTCCTTCCTCTGGGTGGCACTATTGACTTCTAAGAAACTACCAAAGGAAAAGATCTTAATTTAATGGACACCAGCCCATACAACCTGTGCAGAGTCAAGTATGTGTTTGATTCCAAAATCCTTCTTCCTAATGAAATCACCTCTAATTTTAAATCCTAAATGAAGAATCTCTCCCATAAAGTAAAAAGTGTCTTAAAAGGCAAAATCTGCAAAAATTTTTTTTTAATTTTTAGTCAACAACTTGTTTCAAACAATTCGCTGCAACAGCGTTCAACCCACGAACCACTGGTTTCTGATGTTATTCTGGGATTTCCTGTGATGGGTACAAAACCCATCGTCCCTCTTGCCCCAGTTTATAGCCCAAGATGTCAGATTTGACTGTGGAGGACAAAGGTATACTCACGACTGGCAGTAAGCAAGGCGCAAAATAAAGTGAGAAATGTGATCTCTTCTTCGAGGTTCATATTCATCTTCCAAGCTTTCCTGAAAAACAATGGCAAACGAAGAAAATAAATGCAGAATGGTGAAAGGTGTGAAGAATTACTGAGTCAGCATAAGCCAACGGTGAAGCAGAAGTTCAAGAACACAGATTTCATAACATGCTCCCCAGGATGAGTATCATTTTACTTAGGTTGACAACTGGGTGAAACACAACTGAACACCACCACCTCCTGGGTTTCAGTTCAGTTCAGTTCAGTCGCTCATTGGTGTCCAACTCTTCGCGACCCCATGGACTGCAGCATGCCAGGCCTCCCTGTCCATCACCAACTCCAAGAGTCTACTCAAACTCATGTCTATTGAGTCAGTGATGCCAACCAACCATCTCATCCTTTGTCCCCTTCTCCTCCTGCCTTCAATCTTTCCCAGCATCAGGGTCTTTTCAAAGGAGTCAGCTCTTCGCATTAGGTGGCCAAAGTACTGGAGTTTCAGCTTCAGCATCAGTCCTTCCAATGAACACCCAGGACTGATCTCCTTTAGGATGGACTGGTTGGATCTCCTTGCAGTCCAAGGGACTCTCAAGAGTCTTCTCCAACACCACAGTTCAAAAGCATCAATTCTTCAGTGCTCAGCTTTTTTTATAGTCCAACTCTCACATCCATACGTGACTACTGGAAAAACCATAGCTTTGACTGGACAGATCTTTGTTGGTCTCTGCTAACCAGTAATGTCTCTGCTTTTTAATATGCTGTCTAGGTTGGTCATAACTTTCCTTCCAAGGAGTAAGCATCTTTTAATTTCATGGCTGCAGTTACCATCTGCAGTGATTTTGGAGCCCAAAAAAATAAAGTCAGCCACTGTTTCCCCCTGGGTTTGAATCCCACTATTTTCTTCCTCCCCTAACTTTCCTTCTTGTCCAGCCTACACCCAGCCACTCACCCCTTCCACCACTTCTCAGATACACCCTCAACTGTTTTCATTTCAACCATTTGGCAAAACCTAGATTCTAATCAAATCCATAGCTATACTCTGCAGTCCTGTTCCCAAAGTGCTGAGAACTTCTGGGAAAAAAATATACAATTATAGGAATTGGGATCATTAAAAATTCACAGCCTCTACCCTCAACTGGTCGCAAAGAGCCGGACACAATTGAGCAATTGAACAATAACAAACCTCAACTGGACCTTTATCAACACCCAGGTATCTTTTTTTTTAATATATATATTTCACTGAAGTATAGTTGACTTACAACGTTTCAGGTGCACAGCTAGGTGATTCAGTTATACAAATACACATATATTATTTTTGAAATTATTTTCCATCATAGGTTATTACAAGATATAGTTTCCTATGCTATACAGTAAACCTTTGTTGCTTGTTGCGTATCTACTTTTTAATTAGAAATCTAGCATTCTATTCATACTAAGTCAAACAAGTAACAGCAAGGCATCTTTCTTCAAGTTCAACACAGTCAGAGCAAACATGTCCTGAGCGCTTCCGAGGTACCAGGCACTGTTATAAGCTTTTGTAATCCATTAATCCACATAATCCTTTGGGCACCACTATATCCCTATTTTAAAGATGAGGAAACTGACTTTGTTCCAGGTCACAAGCCTGTAGGCAGCAGAGCTGGGGTCTGGCCCCGTAACCATTCCTTCCTCCATCTCAGGACTGCTGTTTTGATCTTCACTAGGTGGCCAGCGCTCCCCGATATACCCTGTCCCCTCCTCTAATCACAGGGCCTCTCCTACTTTACAGAAAGCAAAGGCCTCAGGCCGACTGCTCAGCCCACACTCCTGCCACCACATGTGGTACTACTGCCTTCCCCACTATCCCTACTGACAGATGGCTCTCTCCTCCTACATACAGCTGATCCCACACTCTCTCCTCCTACACACAGCTGATCCTACACGGAAACTCCGCAGCTCACCTGCTCCTGCCTCCTAAGGGCCGTGACTAATCAATGTTCTCCAAAAGTATCTACAATCGCCCTCATCTTCTCTTCCAGACCTTTCTGCTCAGCTTATATATATGTTCAAATATATGCTGTCATGTGTATGTGTGTATCTTTTTCCCTCAAATTTTCCTATACTCAGACCTACCTCCCCGGTCTTTTCAGCTAAACATGTTGCAAGAGGAAATATTCCCACCCACCTCTCACTGCTCTCCTCCAAACACTACCACTGTTCCACCTTCTGCCTCCGTTTACAAGTCCAGATCTGTTGCACACCCTGCAGCCCTCGAGACAGCTCACAAACATCTCGGAGTTACAACGAGAACTAAACTCAGTTTTCTTTCTAGTAAGACTTGCCTCCTCTCCTGTATACCCCACCCTCCACCCAGCTGTCCTCACCAGAAACCCGAGCGTCATTCTGAACTCTCCTCTCCCTTCTCCTTGTACTCAATCACTGTAATTTTATGATTCCACCTTCTCACTATCTCTGCAATCAGTCCTCTTCACTCCATTCAATTTACTTGTCGTCTCCAAGCTCTTGACTGATGTTCATGTTCCAGTGACGACCCTGTCCATCTGCTGTTGATATGCATCTTCTCAAAATAAAAATGAGATCACATCCATTGAGATTCGGTTCCAACACTATCTCATCTGGGAAGCCCTCCCCAACCTGAGCTAGTTCTCTGTGCTTTTGGAGTTCCTGGCTGTTGTTCAGTCATTAAGTCATGTCCCACTCTTTTGCAACCCAATGGACTGTAGCCTGCCAGGCGCCTCTGTCCATGGGATTTCCCAGTCAAGAATACTGGAGTGGGTTGCCACTTCCTTCTCCAGAGGATCTTCCTGACCCAGGAATAGAACCCACAACTCCTGCACTGGCCGGCAGATTCTTTACCACTGAGCCACCAGGAGAGCAAAACAGAGTTCCTGGAGCACACATCAAATAATAGCATTTGTCACCTTGACTGCACAGGACACATCTGGCAATATCTGGAAACACAGCCCAGAAGCCAGAGATGCCAGTGAGCCCCCTAAATGCACCATGGAATCATCAGGTCCCGAATGTCCACATTCCTAAGGTGGAGACACCCTGCCGCACTGGAGTTTGCCTGCATGTCAATCATCCCTCGTGGTTGGTAGGTTCCTTCAGGAAGAGTCTTTTTTAAAGCCCTGTGCATAATACAAGACCTTTCCCACAGTTACTACCAGTATATATACAAACTGAAGGAACATCTCTGTCCCTCTTTTACTTACTCTGTAGGAAAATTTGAGCTTCCGAAGCTCAGCCTCCAGCTTACTCTGATATTGCTCAGTGCCCTTCACGTAGCTCACACCAAGATTCTCAACTGATTTTAGCACTAGAAAAAAATGTGAAGAACAGAAGGGGGTAAAATTATAAATGCAAGGTAATTTTAAAAAACTAAATCCAAGACAAATCTATGGATAGAAATTCCATAATTACTTTTTATAAAACATGAAAATACTTAAGCTTCACTTTCTGCAAGCACATTATATAAGTTATATATGTTTATAAGAGGATAACCTCCAACCATATGCAGAAAATAACCACATCCCACAGCATAATCTCATACCAGGGATTCTCAACCGGAAGGGAGAGGGGGATGGGGACAATCACTGAGGTACTGAGCATCACTGCTGAGGGATGCACAAGTGTGTCAGCGTGCGCATCCATCCCTCGTGTGGAGCTGGTTGTGAGGCAGCTGCTTCACCAACTCAGCACAGACTCTTCAGAAGACAGCCCGTCCCTTCATGATAAAGCAGAGAAGGAGAAGACGCAGCAGTAAAGAAGCAAACGAGCCACTCTGACTAGATGTTACGCTCTGTCCAAAGGCTCCTGAAGCACCTGTCAACCCTTCCTCAGATGAATTCTTCTTCCATTGGTAGGAAAAGAGAGATTAACTCAAGAATGAAAAACTTCTGAAATGAATCCTGAACATAAAGCCATGTCCAGCAGGGACCTTCGTATTATGGTCTCCCAAACTAAACTCATTCTCTGCCCCTCAATCCTGCTCCTCTTCCTGCCACCCACCTCTAACAGCAGCATTTCTACCCACCAGATCAGCCACCCTGGAACTTCAGCCATCCCCACCCGATCCCCTGTTCCTCACACCCAAGCAGTCATCAAATCCTGTCACTTATACCTCCTTGGTATCCCTTCAATCTCTCCCTTCCTGTCCCTGCCTTACCATCTCACCTCCAGGGCCAAACCGAAGGGACCCTTTTCAACCACTATCTTAACCTCTGTGAGGCATCTGACACTGCTAAGCTTCCCAGAGCCTGTTCTCCCTGTCCTTTACTCTTTCATTCAACAAACAGGTAATACAGGTACTCTGTACTAGCAATTCTCACCCAGCTCCTCTGAGAATGACTAACAGTATCTCACCTCGACTTCTGATCTTCCCAACAGGATACACTTTGGAACATAAACTCTGCAGGCAGTGCTATTGTTGCAGTTGACACCTAACTTATTTCTTTCTTCCACCAACACAGAGAAGACAAGCAGGCTCAGGAAAATTGCCACATTCTTCTTACACCCCAGTATCCCAGCATTAGCTTGGTGCAAAACGCCCTTGGTCACCCAGGGTTCTCCATCCACCCTGAACTTGTCACCTTTCCCTCCAGCGTTGACACTCTCTGGTGCTTCCAACTCTTCCTTCAGACCGTTATCTTAGCTTGCAAACCCCTCCCTGACTCTCTATTGAGAAACTGCTACTCATGCTTCAAGATCCAGGTCACATTTCAACTTCTCTTAAGAAGTTTTGCTTAATCAGACTAGGTCATTCACTCCTATCTCTATGTTTCAATAGCACCTCTACTAGAGCACTTAAAATACTAAACTCTAATTACTGCTTTGGACATTTGTCTGCATGTATTAGAATACAGCTTCAACAAATATGAGAATTTCATTACTCAGCTCAAAATCCCTACCGCCTAGAATAAAGTGGCACTCAACAAATACGCACCGTACATGGAAAAAATGAATGAACAGCAAAATCTCAACAGAAAAACCTCAGCAAATATTAGTTTAAGGAAGGAAATAAATTACTCTAATTTATCCCTACAAGGTATAAGTGAGGTTCTCAGGAATACAAAAATTCAAATCACTCACATTTAACTCTATCGACAGCCAACGTTTCAAATTCTGACAAAGATACGTTTCCAGAAGGTGGCTGCAGGTAAAACTGAAGGCTATGTGGGTAGCAAGCACTCCTCTGGTCATCTGCCAACCTCAGTTTCCTCCGTTTTGCTCCAGAAAACTCCATGTTGTTACCTTGGAAGCAAGCACAAAACATGGTGGAAAGTGGAGTTAAAAAGAAACAATAACTCCACACACAAAGGAAAACAAAATTGATTCTGAAGAGAAAGCACATGTTAAGTGCCCCTGTCTTCCAGACCTTCGACAACACCGCTGGAACCACGGTGCACAGGCGGTGGGGAGAGGTGAGCGCTGCGCAGACGCTGGCAGCGGCCCTGACTTTCCGCAACGTCCACAGCAGGGGACGCGGCCGTTCTCTGGGCGTCTGCGAGCTCCGCCTTGAAGGGTCTGAGCTCTCCCGGGTCAGGCTGAGATTGCCCGAGGGCTGCGACCCCGAACTCGGAGGAAAGCGCGGGAGCTTCAGCTAGGAACGCGACTCCGTGGGCCAGGTCCAGATAGTCACCCGCTTCCTCCCTGACAAGCCCGGGAAACTGACGGCTGTCTCTCAGGCGCCGCCCGTCGGAGGTCCTCTCCGGAGCGTCCAGCGGCGCCGAGTCACACGCCGCCTCCGCGGTCCCTCAGGCAGCGCGGTCTGTCAGCCCCGGCACCCGCCTCCGCCCAGACAAGCCACCAGGACGGACACAGGCCCTCCGCGCTCGCCGCTCTCCCCCTTCTCTAGGCTCGCAAGCCTCAACGCCTTCGCAAACCCGGGCGGCTTCTCTCACCTGCAACTACACCAAACACAGCCACGCAGCGCAACAACCGCTATCCTCAGGTGGCGGGAGAGTTCGTACGGGACCGGAAACGGAAATGGCTGGACGGCGGAGCCCGCCCTCTTCCCCAAGCCCGCCCAGCCCAGGCTCGCGCATGCTCAGTGGGCGCTCTGGGGGACTCGGGATTTCTGTCCCAGGTACTGCACTACGTAGCGTAGCCGAGATAAAGCGCAGGATTAAGGCTCCAGCCTCTTCAGGGGTCTGGGTTCGAATCCCACCGCTGCCAGGTGATTTTGGGCTTCCCTGGTGGCTCAGCTGGTAAAGAATCCGCCCGCAATGCGGAAGGCCTGGGTTCGATCCCTGGGTCGGGAAGATCCCCTGGAGGAGGGATAAGCTTCTCACTCCAGTATTCTGGCCTGGAGAATCCCATGGACTGCGTAGTCCGTGGGGTCGCAAAGATCTCACACGACGGAGCGACTTTCACTCTCACTGCTGCACTACGTGTGCGTGGGTCTGAGCGGTCGGCGCCGGGTCAGCGCCGGCTCCAGGCTGGGACCCGGGGTGATAATCTCAGAGAGCCCGGCGAGCGGGCGGCCCGGCTCGCCGCTCACCGAGGCGGAGGCTAGGCCGCCTGCGTACCGCGGGGCAGCCCGCTTTCCTCCCGGTCGCCGGCTCAGCGGGGCGCGGCTGTGCGTCCAGCGCGCCCCTTACGCACACTCGCTGCGCGGCGAGCGCCCGCAGGGGACGCGCGTCGAGCCGGGACGCTCAGCGTCTGCGGAAGGAGACCAAGGAGAGCCGAGCGGTGACAGGCGGAGAGCGCGGGAAGCGACAGGCGGAGAGCGCGGGAAGCGACGGCGCTGCGAACCGGGACCGCGCCGGCCCCACTGTGCGCGGCAGCGTTTCAGAGCTGAGGCCGCTAGGTGGCGGGTCTCGCTCACAAAAGAGGCCTCGGGAAGTTCCAGTCAAGGTAGGAAGGGAGGCGCCTTCAAGACTTGCAAGGTTTCGGAAATGCAGACTGAGCTGAGAGAGTGTCAAGCTTCAGAGCACCTGCCCAGCCTGGGCCAAAAAGGGGTTGACCCTGACCTTGTACCAGGACGTGTTCTGAGGAACTTACATGTCAGTTCATTGTATTGCTATAACCCATTTAAAAGACTCGTTTGAAAAGCCCCTGATGCTGGGAAAGATTGAAGGCAAGAGGAGAAGGGGAGGACAGAAGATGAAATGGTTGGATGGCATCACCGACTCGATGGACATGAGTTTTAGCAAGCTCCAGGAGCTGGTGATGGACAGGGAGGCCTGCCGTGCTGCAGTCCACGGGGTCACAAATAGTCGGACACGACTGAGCGACTGAACTGAACCCATTTAAGGTTCTCTTCTGTTCAGTTGCTAAATCGCTTCTGAATCTTTGTGACCCTGTGGACTGCAGCACATCAGGCTTCCTTGTTCTTCACTATCTGCCAGAGTTTGCTCAAACTCATACCCATTGAGTCAATGATGGCATCCAGCCATCTCAACCTATGTCGTCCCTTCTGCTTTCAATCTTTCCCAGCATCAGGGTCTCTTCCAATGAGTTGGCTCTTCCATCAGGTGGTTAAAGTATTGGAGTATTCCACATTCAGCATCAGTCCTTCTGATGAATATTCAGGGTTGATCTCCTTGCAGTCCAAGGGACTCTCAAGCCGTCTTCAGCACCACAAGTCAAAAGCATCAGTTCTTCAGTGTTCAGCCATCTTTATAGTCCAACTCGCACATCTGCACATGACTACTGGGAAAACCATAGCTTTGACTATATCGACCTTTGTTGAAAAAGTGTTGTCTCTGCTTTTCAACCCACTGTCTAAGTTTGTCATAGCTTTCCTTCCAAGAAGCAAGCATCCTCTAATTTCATTGCTGCAGTCCCTGTTATTAACCCACTTTACAGATACGGATTGTACAACAGAGAAATTGAGTCACTTCAAAGGTCAGGTAGTAACTGGCAGAGCCAGGTTCAGAGTCTCAGAGACTAGCCAAGCACCACAGTGCTAACCACCAAACTGTACCAATTCCACTAATATGTCAGTTGTTACTGTTCAGTCGTTAAGTTGTGTCTAACTCTTTCGCCAACCCATGAGCCCACCAGGCTCCTCTGTCCATGGGATTTCCCAGGCAAGGATACTAGAGTGGGTTGCCATTTCCTTCTCAAAGGGATCTTCCCAACGCAGGGATCGAACATGTGTCGCCTGTATTGGCTGGCATATTTCTTTACCACCAAGCCACCAGGGAAGCCCTGTGAGACATTACACAGGCTTAAAAAAAAAAAAAAAAAAAACTTTATTGGAGTTTACTTGCTTTACAGTGTTGTGTTACTGTCTGTTGTAGAGCAGGATGAATACGTAGACGTATAGCACCTCTTTGTCACCACAGAGCATTGAGCAGAGTTCCCTGTGCTGCACAGTAGTACGTTCCCATTAGTTCTCTATCTTATTCACAGCAGCGTGTATATGTCAATCCCAATCTCCAAATTCAGCCGACTCTCCCTTCCCCTCTTGGTGTCTGTATGTTTGTTTTCTACATCTGTGTCAATTTCTGCTTTGCATATAGGTTTATCTGTACCATTTTTCTAGATTCCACATGTGAAAGGTTGTTGGCTGAATCACGAAAAGACGCCGGGATTCTTGGCCTCTGGAGGAGAATTCAATCCAGGGCCAGAGACGAGGCTTGATCACTCAAAGCTTTTGTGTAATAAAGTTTTATTAAAGTATAAAGGAGACAGAGAAAACTTCTGACATAGGCATCAGGAGGGGGCAGAAGGAGTACCCCCTTGTTAGTGTTAGCAATGGAGTTATATACTCTAAGATAACAGGATTAGCCAGAAGGTTTAATCCAGAGACTGTCCTTCAGGCAGGATACAATATTGTTATAATCCTTGTAAAGACAGACCTACTCCCATAATTTACATTTTAAGATAACAAAATTAGAATCCAGAGAGTTTAATCCAGAGACTGTCCTCAGGCAGGATACATTATTGTTATATAATCCTAAGGAATGTAAAGAGACAAGAAAAAAAATTTTGTCCTTTCTTCCTCCTTGAGAATTCCAGACCCCTCTCTCCTTGGGGACCCCTAGACTTCTTATCAACCTGCCCTGGAAAGGACTCTCTCACATGTATGTGATATTCGTTCTTCTGACCTTATTCACTCTGTATGACACCATCTAGATCCATCCAAGTCTTTGCAACTGGCACAGTTTCAATCCTTTTTATGACTGAAAGTATTAGTGTTAGTTGCTCAGTTGTGTCTGACTTTTTGCAACCCCATGAGCTGTAGCCTGCCAGGCTCCTCTGTCCATGGAATTCTCCAGACAAGTACACTGGAGTGGATTGCCCTTTCCTCCTACAGGGGATCTTTTCAACCCAGGAATCAAACACGGGTCTTCTGCACTGCAAGCAAATTCTTTACCATCTGAGTCACCAGGGAAGCCTGTTTATGTCTGAGTAATATTCAATCGTACATATGTACTACATCTTCTTTATTCATTCCTCTGATGATGGACTTTTAGGTTGATTCCATGTCCTGGATATTGTAAATATATATGCTTTTGAACAATATTGACCTGGGAAAATGTTTAGGATGCTATGAAGTTAACAGAGCAGAATACATAAAACCATGTATGGATGGATGTGAGAGTTGGACTGTAAAGAAAGCTGAGTGCTGAAGAATTGATGCTGTGGTGTTGGAGAAGACTCTTGAGAGTCCCTTGGACTGCAAGGAGATCAAGCCAGTCAATCCTAAAGGAAATCAATCCTTAATATTCATTGGAAGGACTGATGCTGAAGCTGAAATTCCAATACTTTGGCCACCTGATGTGAAGTACTGACTCATTGGATCAGACCCTGATGCTGGGAAAGATTGAAGGAAGACAGGAGAAGGGGACGACAGAGGATGAGATGGTTGGATATCATCACCAACTCGATGGACATGAGTCTGAGTAAGCTCTGGGAGTTGGTGTTGGACAGGGAAGCCTGGCATGCTACAGTCCATGGGGTCACAAAGAATCAGACACAACCGAGCAACTGAACTGAACTGAACTGATGTATGCCATAGGATTCCAAGGTTGTAAGAACATACCGTTACAATATTCTGCAGTGTTTCTCACTACTATGAGTGGGCTGCTTTCTTCAACTCCCATTCTTATCTTACAATGCAGGCGTACATTATGTGTTGCAATCAGAATTTTAGGTGCAAGACCATCCCTCTCGCTATTCTTGTTTTTATTTAACTTTTCTTGGCTTTATCTTCAGCCTAGTCTTAAACTGGCCCTCTTTTAACTTAAACACAGGCAGTTTCTTTACCACCTGAGCCACCAGGGAAGCAGTGATCACATCCGCATGATGTATGTCTGTGCTAAGTCACTTAAGTCACTTCCAACTATTTTCCACCCTATGGACTGGAGCCCACCAGGTTTCTCTGTCCGTGGGATTGTCCAGGCAAGACTACTGGAAAGGGTTGCCCTGCCCTCCTCCAGGGGATCTTCCCCATCCAGGGATCGAACCCATGTCTCTGACATCTCCTGCATTGGCAGATGGGTTCTTTACCACTCTTACCACCTGGGAAGCCCTTTTCTATGACTGTTTTTGTTCAGACACACTCGTGTCTGACTTTTCAACCCCATGGACTGCAGCACGCCAGGCCTCCCTGTCCATCACCAATTCCCGGAGTTTACCCAAACTCATGTCCACTGAGTCGGTGATACCATCCAACCATCTCATCCTCTGTCCTCCCCTTCTCCTCCTGCCTTCAATCTTTCCCAGCATCAGAGACTTTTCTAATGAGTCAGCTCTTAACATCAGGTGGCCAAAGTATTGGAGCTTTGCTATGATAGATGATATTAAATACTTCTTTGGACAATTTAAAAAATTAGTCTATTGCAAACAGAAAAATGCTTACATTTGTGGGAACTAAGACACTGGCAGTGGAACATCTGATGGTATTTTTAAAGTTCTATTTTAATTTTATATGAAGCTCTCTATAAATTTTAATTCAAGAAACATGTGAAAGCTTCCCACAGCATAGCTCCAAGATTCCATGACTTTATTGCCTGTAACTGCCCCCAGCCTGTGGAATGACCTACCAGCTCTTCCCCAAAGAAAGCCTGGAAGTCCCTACCTGTGTCCCTTTGTGGTGACCTCCCCACTCTAAGGGCTCCAACCCTCCTCAATCAGTATTTCACTCACCACCCCACTACCTGCCTCCATCCTCCTGAGCCTTTGCTTATCCTGCATGGTTTGCTCCTGGGTTATACCCCAGTACTTCCATGTCATATGATTTCTTCTCTAGTTCTATCCCTCTACTGCAGATAGCCTTCATCTTTGGGGATCATGAGCTACTGGATGATTCGATGAATGTACTCCTCAGAAAAATGCACCTACATACCAGCTTTGTTAAGTCTTTCAAAAATGTTTGTGAACACATGTGTGGCTGACTGTGTAGCACTACCAGATTTTCGCTCTTTTTGGACAGGCCCCTTTTATTTGTCTTTGTCTTCCCTAAACTGCCTGCAAAGTGTCTTTTAAATTAAAAGGTGATATAATTAATGTCACTTTAGGACCATTTCATAGAGAGCTGGTTCAGTTCAGTTCAGTCGCTCAGTCATGGCTGACTCTTTGTGACCCCATGGACTGCAGCACACCAGGCTTCCCTGTCCATCACCAACTCCCAGAGCTTGCTCAAACTCATGTCCATCGAGTTGGTGATGCCATCCAACCATCTCATCCTCTGTCATCCCCTGCTCCTCCTGCCTTCAATCTTTCCCATCGTCAGGGTCTTTTCCAAGGAATCAGTTCTTTGTATCAGGTGGCCAAAGTATTGGAGTTTCAGCTTCAACATCAGTCCTTCCAATGAATATTCAGGACTGATTTCCTTTAGCATGGACTGGTTGGATCTCCTTGCAGCCCAAGGGACTCTCAAGAGTCTTCTCCAACACTACAGTTCAAAAGCATCAATTCTTCAGTGCTCAGCTTTCTTCATAGTCCAACTCTCACATCCATACATGACCACTGGAAAAACCATAGCTTTGACTAGACAGACCTTTGTTGGCAAAGTAACATCTCTGCTTTTTAAAATGCGGTCTAGGCTGGTCATGGGTTTTCTTCCAAGGAGCAAGCTTCTTAATTTCATGGCTGCAGTCATCATCTGCAGTGATTTTGGAGCCCAAGAAAACAAAGTCTGTCACTGTTTTCATTGTTTCCCCGTCTATTTGTCATGAAGTGATGGGACCGGATGCCATGATCTTGGTTTTCTGAATGTTGGTTTTTAAGCCAACTTTTTCACTCTCCTCTTTCACTTTCAACAAGAGGCTCTTTAGTTCTTCGCTTTCTGCCACAAGGATGGTGTCATCTGCATATCTGAGGTTGTTGATATTTCTCCTGTCAATCTTGATTCCAGTTTGTCTTTCTTTCAGCCTGGCATTTCACATGATGTACTCTGCATATAAGTTAAATAAGCAGGGTAACAATATACAGCCTTGATGTACTCCTTTCTCAATTTGGAACCATATACAGTCCATTTTTCCATGTCCGGTTCTAACTGTTGCTTCTTGACCTGCATACAGATTTCTCAGGAGGCAGGTAAGGTGGTCTGGTATTCCCATCTCTTTCAGAATTTTCCAGTTTGTTGTGATCCACACAGTCAAAGGCGTTAGCCTAGTCAATGAAGCAGAAGTAGATGTTTTTCTGGAACTCTCTTGCTTTTTCAATGATCCAACGGATATTGGCAATTTGACCTCTGGTTCCTCGGCCTTTCCTAAATCCAGCTTGAACATCTGGAAGATCTCAGTTCACAAACTGTTGAAGCCTGGCTTGGAGAATTTTGAGCTTTACTTTGCTAGTGTGTGAGATGAGTGCAATTGTGTGGTAGTTTGAACATTTGAACATTGTTCAACATTTGAACATTGAACAAAGAAAATCATTGCCTTTCTTTGGGATTGGAATGAAAACTGACCTCTTCCAGTCCTGTGGCCACTGCTGAGTTTTCCAAATTTGCTGGCAAACTGAGTGCAGCACTTTCACAGCATCATCTTTTAGGATTTGAAATAGCTCAACTGGAATTCCATCATCTCCACTAGCTTTGTTCGGAGTGATGCTTCCTAAGGACCACTTGACTTCGCATTCTAGGATGTCTGGCCCTGAGTGAGTGATCATACCATCGTGATTATCTGGGTCATGAAGATCTTTTTTGTATAGTTCTTCTGTGTATTCTTGCCACCTCTTTTAATATCTTCTGCTTCTGTTAGGTCCATACCGTTTCTGTCCTTTATTGTGCCCATCTTTGCATGAAATATTCCCTTGGTGTCTCTATAATAGCAAGGAGAGATAAGAAAGCCTTCCTCACTGACAAATGCAATGAAATAGAGGAAAACAATAGAATGGGAAAGACTAAAGATCTCTTCAAGTAGAAATACAAAGAGAGAGCTGGAAAAACATACAAACCTTAAAGTTAAACATGTCACATAAGAACTGTCTTTTTATTGTATTAAAGACCTACTTTAAGCTTCGGAGTACAAAATAGCTCGTGTTCTTTCCAACTATTTTAGCATCTTTATTGCTTTCCCATGCCACAGTTTTGATCACTACTTCACTGTGAACAGTGTTTTTGGCAATTACATTAGGAACCTGTGTGTTACAGGACCAATAATGCATAATAATGATACATTTCAGTTTGCTGTATCTGGTAAATGACTGTGAGCTCCTCCTGTGTTTATTTCACCAATAAAGTGGATTTACCCAATGCTTAGCTCTGGCAACCAAGGTGCATATAAATTACAGATCTCAACCTCAAAGTCAGGGAGAGGAAAACACATATAAATGTGTAACTTTTACTTCTACCAGACCATAACAATCTCAAAAACAGGGACCACTGTGTCATTCATCTTTATAACCCTGGTGACGGACACTCTGTGGGCTCTCAACAAATATTTATTATCCTGAGCTGATGTGAAGTATGAGAGATATATGAAGAAAAGTGATGGTTTCAACTGAATGTTCAACAGATGTTTTGAATCAAATGGAATTCCAACCTATAAAACTTCAAGTCCTCATCTGAAAACTTTGTACACATTCCTTCCAGAATGACTTGGCTACCCCAGTTAAGTCTGTAATAAAGCACAGAGTACCTTCTCTAATGGAATTTCCATGAATCATCACTGCTTAATTCAGTGCCTGCCCTGGGCATTACCCAGCTGCCAACAGACTGTCCCATGGAGCTTCTATCCTTAGGTGACTCCAGTTCCAGGACTTCAGTCCTGTCGTGTGTCACACTTGCAGCAGAGATTTTAGTCACCATGCTTTGTAAATCAAAGAGGTTTCATTTTTACCCTGTGCAGGGTGTGTTACCCTAAAATCTGAAGGCCTGGTAACTTTATTTACCCAGTGAGGACACTGTAAACACTGGGTCCTTCCAGCTCTCCTTGCCATGGAAAGCAGAGGAACAGGAGGCATTCCTAGCAGGACAGCTGACCCATAAAAGCTAATGCCCACTTAGTCAGGCACAGGGTGTGAGGTCAAGGTCTGTGAGTTCTGTGTATCTCGGCTGCCAAGGCAGAGCAATGTGTCAGCCTACCCTTTCCACCCTGATTCCGCCATCCTTTCCATCTCACTGCCCACCTCTGGGAAGAAACCAAAAACCTCGTCCTTTCTTCCTTTCTTTCAGATTGCTTTTATTAGTCAGCATCAAGAAGCAAGAGAACTAAAAAGAAAGCCTATCTTAAAAGAAAGTACAATGCAAAAATCCTGAACAAAAGACTAGCAAAGAGAATCCAAAACACAGTAAAAGGGTCATACACCATGATCAAGTAGGGTTTATTCCAGGGATGCAAGGATTCTTTGATATATGCAAATCATTCAATGCTCCATATAAACAAAGTGAAAGATAAAAAACATCCAATAATCTCAATAGATGCAGAAAGACTTTTGACAAAATTCAACAGCCATTTGTGATTAAGAAAAAAAAAATTCTCCAGAAAATGGGCATAGAAGGAACCTAACTCAACACAATAAAGGCCATATATGACAAATCCACAGCAAACATTATTCTCAATGGTGAAAGCATTTCCTCTCAGATCATGACCAAGAAAAGGGTGCCCATTCTCACCACTATTATTCAATATAGTTTTGGAAGTCCTAGCCACAGCAATCAGAGAAGAAAAAGAAATAAAAGTAATCCAGATAGGAAAAGTAAAATTCTTACTCCTTCAGATGACATGATACTATACATAGAAAATGCTAAAGATGCTATCAGAAAATTACTAGAGCTAATCAGTGAGTTTAGTAAAGTTGCAGGATACAAAATTAATACATAGAAATTTCTGGCATTCCTATACACTAACAATGAAAAATCAGAAAGAGAAAGTAGGGAAACAATCCCATTCACCACTGCAACCAATAAAATAAAATGCCTAGGAGTAAACCTACCTAAGGAGACAAAACACTTGTATACAGAAACTATAAGACAGTGATGAAAGCAGTTAAAAATAACACAAGCAGATGGAGAGGCAGATTATGTTCTTGGATTGGAAGAATCAACATTGTGAAAATGACTATACTATAGCACACAAAGCATTCTATAGATTCAACGCAATCCCTATGAAATTACCAGTGGCATTTTTCACAGAACTAGAGCAAAAAAAATCACAATTTGTGAGGAAACACAAAAGACTATATAAAGCCAAAACAATCTGGAGAAAGAAAACTAGAATTAGAGGAATCAACCTTCTTGACTTCAGACTATACTACAAAGCTACAGTCATCAAGACAGTATGGTACTGGCACAAAAACAGAAATATAGATCAGAACAAGATAGGAAGCCCAGAGATAAACCCACACACCTATAGGCATCTTATCTCTGACAAAGGAGGCAGGAATATACAGTGGAGAAAAGACAACCTCTTCAATAAAGTCGTGCTGGGAAAACTGGACAGCTATGTGTAAAAGAATGAAATTAGAACACTTCCTAACATCATACACAAAGATAAACTCAAAAGTGGATTAAAGACCTCAATGTAAGTACAGAAACTAGGAAACTCTTAGAGGAAAACACAGTCAAATGCTCTTTGACATAAATCACAGCAAGATCCTCTTTGACCCACTTGGAATGGAAATAAAAACAAAAATAAACAAGTGGGACCTAATTAAACTTAAAAGCTTTTGCTCAGCAGAGGAAACTATAAACAAGATGAAAAGGCAACCCTCAGATTGGGAGAAAATAATTGCAAATGAAACTGACAAAGGATTAATCTTGTAAATATACAAGCACCTCATGCAACTCAATACCAGAAGAACAAACAACCCAATCAAAAAATGGGGGGAAGACCTAAACAAACATTTCTCCAAAAAAGACATACAGGTGTCCAACAAACACACAAAAAGATGCTCAACATCACTCATTATTAGAGAAATGCAAATCAAAACTACAATGAGGTATCACCTCACACCAGTCAGAATGGCCACCATCAAAAAAAATCTATGAACAATAAATGCCAGAGAGGGTGTGGAGAAAAGGGAACCCTCTTGCACTGTTGGTGAGGATGTAAATTGATACAGCCACTATGGAGAACAATATGGAGATTCCTTAAAAAACTAGGAGTGAAACAACCATATGACCCAGCAATCCTACTATTGAGCATATACCCTGAGAAAACCATAACTAAAAAGGACACATGTACTCAAATGTTCACAGAAGCACTATTTACCATAGCTAGAACATGGAAAGTGAAAGTATTAGTCACTCAGTTGTGTCTGACTCTTTGCAATCCCATGGACTGTGGCCCACCCGTCTCCTCTGTCCATGGAACTCTCCAGACAGGAATACTTGAGTGGGTAGCCATTGCCTTCTCCAAGTGATCTTCCGACCCAGGGATTGAACCTGGGTCTCCTGCATTGCACACAGATTCTTTACCATCTAAGCCACCAGGGAAGCCCAAGGACACGGAAGCAACCTAGATATTCATCTACAGATGAATGGATAAAGAAGTCGTGGTACATATATACAAGGTAATATTACTCAGTCATAAAAAGAAATGCATTTGAGTCAGTTGTAAGTGGATGAACCTGGAGCCTATCATACAGAATGAAGTCAGTCAGAAAGAGAAAAATTTTGTGTGTTAATGCCTCTATATGGAATCTAAAAAATGGTACTGATGAGCCTATTGGTAGGGCAGGAGTAGAGCTGCAGACATAGAGAACAGACTTTGGACACAGCGAGGGAAGGAGAGGGTAGGATGGGCTGAGAGTATAGCACCGACACATATACAGCACCGTGTGTAAAACGTGCTTCCCGGGGGCACAGTGGCAGGGGGTCCGCCTGCCAGTGTAGGAGGCGACGGAGACTGGGGTTCGATCCTTAGGTCGAGAATATCCTCTGGAGCAGGAAATGGCACCCCACTCCAGCACGCTTGCTGGAAAATCCCACAGACAGAGGAACCTGGTGGGCTACAGTCCACGGGGTTGCCAGGAGTCCAACACAACTGAGCACACATGCTGGTGGTGATGATGTAAAGCAGACTGCCGGTGGGGGTTTGCAGCACAGGCTCAGGGGGTTCACCCTGGTATTCTGTGACAACCTAGAGGGATGGGGTGGGGTGGATGCTGGGGGGCAGTTCAGTAGGGAGGGGACATATGTGTACTTACTGGCTGATCTATGCTATTGTAGAGCAGAAACCAACACAATATTGTAAACCAATTATCCTCCAATTAAAAATAAACTTAAAAATTTCAGCTTAAAAAAAGATCAAAAATAAAGTACAGAGAGGGAGGATCACCTTCCACATATCAACATTACGTGATTTGTTTCAGAAATACTAACAAAGCCTCTACTAAGTACCAGGTAGTGTTTTCTCTGCTGGGGATACAAGAGTGATGAAACCACTAAAACTCCTGCCCTCAGAAATGTCATAGTCTAGTGGGAAAGAGAGACAATAAACAAGAAAACTGTACATGCGCTGTGTTAAATAAGAACTGCTAAGCTGGAAATAGGGCAGAGGAAGAGGACATTAACATTTTGGAGGAGGCACTGAAATTTTAGAAAGGGTAGCCAGGAAAGGTTAGCTTAGAATATGATCACAAAGGAGAAACCAAAAGAAAAATAGGGATTTAGTCATGTGTATCTTTAGGAGAATGACAGTTTATGCAGATGGAAGGGCTAGTATTTAAGACAATCTGATATCGGTATAGAAATAGACAATTCAGCCACTCAAACAGACTAGAGAACCCAGAAATGGGCCCATAGTTATAAAGAAGCCTAGCATCTGACAGGTCCACTGTACAACTCAGTGGAGAAAAGATGGGTGGTACTAAATGGTGCTGGGACAGTTGGTTATGGGAGAAATTCTACTTCCTACCGCCTCCTGTCCACAAAAATCAATTCCAGATAATTTAATGACAACTGTGAGCTGCAAAAATAAGAGTTCAGAACAAACATATAGATGTTCTTGATATAGCAAAGAATTTCTTAAACAAGTCATTAAGGAAAAGCACAAACGGGGATGGATGGTGGTGACAGTTGCACAAAAACGTGAAGAAACTTAATGCCACTGAGTTGTTCACTTTAAAACGGTAAATGTCATACATTTTAGCACAATTTCTTTTTAAAAAGCACAAGGTATAAAAAGAAAGTTGATAATATTAACTACACTAAAAATTAAGAAATTTATTTTTCTAGTGTTATTGGAGCATAGTTGATTCACAACGTTGTGTTAGTCTCAGGTGTACAGCAAAGTGAATCAGTTATACATATATCCACTCTTTTTTAGATTCCTTTCCCACACAGGCCATTACAAGGTATTGAGAAGAGCTCCTTTGCTATACAGTAGGTCCTTGTTAGTTATCTATTTTATATGTAGTTGTGTATATATGTCAATCCCAGTCTCCCAAATTATCCCTACCCTTCCTTTTCCCTCTGGTAACCATTTGTTTTTATATCTATGACTCTATTTCTGTTTTGTAAATAAGTTCAAGGAAATTAACTTTAAAAAGGACATAAACGTACATTTTTAAACCAACTGCAAGTTGGAAAAAGGAAATTGTCAGAAATAATTAACACAGATGTAATCAATAAGAGGCAAAAACACAGTGGAAAAGAGGGCAAAAAAACCTTAAACAGATGCTTCACAACAGAGGAAACATAAATAACCAATAAAATATGAAAATATGTTCAACCACATTAGTAATTGGGGAAATGCAAATTAAAACCACAATGAGATAAATCTTGTACGCCCATCAGATGAACAAAAGTTTTCAAGTTTGAAAATATTGTGTGGCCAAGGAACTCATATACTGCCACTAGAAGTATTAATTGATGAAACTACTTTGAAAACAATTTGACATCATCTGGCAAATTTGACCGTTTGTCCCAGTATTAATTCTACTGTAAGTATGTTCTCTGGAGAGATTTTTGTACATGAACATCAAAAAACATTGACAAGAATGTTTATATCAACATCAAGATATTAAAACATTAGAAAGTTGCCATCATCTGGAAAATGGTAAATTAATTGTAGTCCATTCACACAGTGGAATATGAAAAACAACAGCAAAACTGAATGAACTACAATTAAACACATAAGCATTGATGAATCCCAAGAAGATGGTATTAACTGAAAAAACAGGTTGCAGGAGAATCCACACATGCTGGGATCTTCCACGACACCCCTCACCCGGCTCGCTCACCTTCTCTCCTGGTTTCTGGCTTCTGTGAATCATCCTCCTGCGCATTCTGCCTCCAAAAATTCTAAAGGACGGGACCCAACAGGATGTGGGAAGGAGAGGAGACCCTGAGACAACATATCTGCTTCCCTGGCTGCTTCCTCACAAGGCTGCCTGTGTCCCTAGGCCTGGCTCTGTGCCCCTGGAGGTAACCACCAGAAAGGACCTCCTTCCTCACCTTGCACGGCTCCATGCAGTAACTGTGTTGACTTCGGTGAAGCCCGGCTTGAATACACGATGGACCCTCAGGGTTCCCAACTCCTACATGTTCACAAACAGTCTGTGCAAAAAACCATCTTTGAATCAACCTGCTTTGAGTGTGCCATCTGTCTCTTGCTGGACCCTGATGAATACAAATCAGCATTAATATGAAGGCTTTTAAAAAAAAGTGAAATAATATATTCTTTATGTGGAAATTTTCAAAAAAGCAACAGAAAAATTAATGTCAAACTCAAGATACTGCTTAACTCTTGGGGCAGGGAAAGGATGCACTTTTGTGGACACAGGGATTTGAAGGTTCTCCTGGGGTTCTGGGGTTTATGCTCAACAGTAGCTACAAAAGTTGAGTTTAGTTCAGTTCAGTCGCTCAGTCATATCCGACTGTTTGTGACCCCATGGAAGTAACATGCCAGGCTTCCCTGTCCATCACCAACTCCCAGAGCTCCCTCAAACTCATGTCCATAGAGTCAGTGATGCCATCCAACCATTTCATCCTCTGTCGTCCCCTGCTCCTCCTGCCTTCAATCTTTCCCAGCATCAGGCTCTTTTCCAATGAGTCAGTTCTTTACATCAGGTGGCTAAAGTATTGAAGCTTCAGCTTCAGCATCAGTCATTCCAATGAACATTCAGGACTGATTTCCTTTACAATTGATTGGATTGAACTCCTTGCAGTCCAAGGGACTCTCAAGAGTCTTCTCCAACACCACAATTCAAAAGCATCAATTCTTCAGTGCTCAGCTTTCTTTATAGTCCAACTTTCACATTCATACATGACCACTGGAAAAACCATACCTTTGACGAAGACAGACCTTTGTCAGTAAACTAATGTCTTTGCTTTTTAATATGCTGTCTAGGTTTGTCATAGCTTTTCTTCCATGGAGCAAGCATCTTTTAATTTCATGGCTGCAGTCACCATCTGCAGTGATTTTGGAGCCCAAAAAAGTAAAGTCTGTCACTGTTTCCATTCTTTCCCCATCTGTTTGCCATGAAATGATGGGACCAGATGCCATGATCTTCATCTTTGAATGTTGAGTTTTAAGCCACCTTTTTCACTCTCCTCTTTCACTTTCATCAAGAGGCTTCTTAAATCCTCTTCGCTTTCTAACACAAGAGTGGTTTCATCTGCATATCTGAGGTTATTGATATTTCTCCCAGCAATCTTGATTCCAGCTTGTGCTTCTTCCAGCCTGACATTTCACAAAATGTACTCTGCATAGAAGTTAAATAGATTCAAGACAGATTCAAGGGATTAGAGCTAATAGACAGAGTGCCTGAAGAACTATGGACAGAGGTTTGTGGCATTGTACAGGAGGCAGGGATCAAGACCATCCCCAAGAAAAAGAAATGCAAAAAGGCGAAATGGTTGTCTGAGGAGGCCTTATAAATAGCAGAGAAAAGAAGAGAAGCTAAAGGAGAAAAGGAAAGATATACCCATTTGAATGCAGAGTTCCAAAGAATAGCAAGGAGAGACAAGAAAGCCTCAGTGATCAATGCAAAGAAATAGAGGAAAACAATAGAATGGGAAAGACTAGAGATCTCTTCAAGAAAATTAGAGATACCAAGGGAACATTTCATGCAAAGATGGGCACAATAAAGGCCAGAAATGGTATGGACCTAACAGAAGCAGAAGATAATAAGAAGTGGCAAGAATACACAGAAGAACTATACAAAAAAGATCTTCATGACCTAGATAATCACATTGGTGTGATCACTCACCTAGAGCCAAACATCCTGGAATGTGAAGTGAAGTGGGCCTTAGGAAGCATCACTGCAAACAAAGCTAGTGAAGGTGATGGAATTCCAGTTGAGCTATTTCAAATCCTAAAAGATGATGCTGTGAAACTGCTACAGTCAATATGCCAGCAAATTTCGAAAACTCAGCAGTGGCCACAGGACTGGAAAAGTTCAGTTTTCATTCCAATCCCAAAGAAAGGCAATGCCAAAGAATGCTCAAACTACTGTACAATTGCACTCATCTCACACGCCAGCAAAGTAATGCTCAAAATCCTCCAAGCCAGGCTTCAACAGTACATGAACCGTGAACTTCAGATGTTCAAGCTGGATTTAGAAAAGGCAAAGGAACCAGAGATCAAATTGCCAACATCCATTGGATCATATAAAAAACAAGGGAGTAGATGCTTCCTAAAAAAGTATCTACTTATGCTTTATTGACTATACCAAAGCCTTTGACTGTGTGGATCTCAATAAACTGTGGAACATTCTTCAAGAGATGATTCCCATCTGATGATACAAGACCACCTGACCTGCCTCCTGAGAAATCTGTATGAAGGTCAAGAAGCAACAGTTAGAACTGGACATGGAACAATAGACTGGTTCCAAATCAGGAAAGAAGTATGTCAAGGCTGTATATTGTCATGCTGCTTATTTAACTTCTATGCAGAGTACATCATGTGAAATGCCAGACTGGATGAAGCACAAGCTGGAATCAAGATTGCCAGGAGAAATACCGATAACCTCAGATATGCAGATGATACTGTCCTTATGGCAGAAAACAAAGAAGAACTAAAAAGCCTCTTGAAAGTGAAAGAGCAGAGTGAAAAAGCTGGCTTAAAACTCAACATTCAGAAAACTAAGATCATGGCATCTGGTCCCATCACTTCATGGCAAATATATGGAGAAATGATGGAAACAGTGACAGACTTTACTTTTTTGGGGCTCCAAAATCACTGCAGATGGTGACTGCAGCCATGAAATTAAAAGATGCTTGCTCCCTGGAAGAAAAGTTATGACCAACCTAGACAGCATATGAAAAAGCAGAGACATTATTTTGCCAACAAAGATCTATCTAGTCAAAGGTATGGTTTTTCCAGTAGTCATGTATGGATGTGAGAGTTGGACTATAAAGAAAGCTGAGCACTGAAGAAATGATGCTTTTGAACTGGAGTGTTGGAGAAGACTCTTGAGAGTCCCTTGGACTGCAAGGAGATCCAACCAGTCCATCCTAAAGGAGATCAGTCCTGGGTGTTCATTGGAAGGACTGATGTTGAAAATGAAACTCCAATACTTTGGCCACCTGATGCAAAGAACTGACTCCTTGGAAAAGACCCTGATTCTGGGAAAGATTGAAGGCAGGAAGAGCAGGGGACGACAGAGGATGATATGGTTGGATGGCATCACCACCTCGATGGACATGAGTTTGAGGGAGCTCTGGGAGTTGGTGATGGACAGGGAAGCCTGGCATGCTGCAGTCTATTGGGTCACAAAGAGTTAGACACGACTGAGTGACTGAACTGTACTGATAGAAGTTATTTGACATACCCCTTTCCCAATGTGGAACCAGTCCATTGTTCCATGTCCAGTTCTAACTGTAGCTTCCTGACCTGCATACAGATTTCTCAGGAGGCAGGTCAGGAGGTCTGGTATTCCCGTCTCTCGAAGAATTTTCCACAGTTTGTTGTGATCCACACAGTCAAAGGTTTTGGCGTAGTCAATAAAGCAGAAGTAGATGTTTTTCTGAAATTGTCTTGCTTTTCCTATGATCCAGCAGGTGTTGGCAATTTGATCTCTGGTTCCTCTGCCTTTTCTAAATCCAGCTGGAACATATGGAAGTTCTCAGTTCACATACTGTTGAAGCCTGTCTTGTAGAATTTTGAGCATACTTTGCTAGCGTGTGAGATGAGTGCAATTGTGTGGTAGTTTGAACATTCTTTGGCCTTGCCTTTCTTTGTGATTAAGATTCTTCTTCAAGCAGTAGGTATATGTATACTGGACATTTAAAAGGAAAACACAGCAGAGACAGCCCAAGAAACAGGAGAGCACAGTCATTTTCCTTGTGGGACCCCACTGGGAAATCTGGGGACTAATTTTCACTCCTATTTCCTGCTCCCTCCACCCCACACCTCATCCTCACTTCCTATCCTTCCCAAACCCTTCTCTCTTTTTAGACCCAAGACAGGGCTGACTGGTAGGAGGGACTGAGGAATCAGAGAAGAGACTCCTGAAGGCTTGGGATGGGGCTTTCCTGCAGACAGTCATTCATACCTGGGGCCCCCTGTCTTCCATCCCAGGGTCCTGGCAGCAGGTGCTCACCCTGACAACACAGGTCTTCCTCCTGCCTACCTGTCTCCCTGTCTCTGAGCCGCTCGGGGGACCACATCCAGAGGCCTTTTCACTGAGAGTCATCAGCCTTGCCTCAACCCTCACCCCACTTGACAGTGTAATTCACCCCTTGCTGTAATGACCTGGGAGGGGGATTGCCCCCAAGCAGCTCATCCTACCTGGACCCTCTTAACACCTGGACACATCTGCAGGAGCGTAGGGGGAGGTAGAGTACTAGTCTGATGCTCTCACTTAGGATAGCTTCATGTGGGCCAGAGCTCAGAATTCTTAATATCGGCCAAGGGTAGAGGGAAGAAACTTGGGATGGGAAATAGGCGGGACCTTGTCTAAGACCTCGGCTTTGAGTTTATCTGCCTGGGTAAGTGTGGGGGCTGGAGGGACATAGGTGTGAGATGAACTCGCTGTGAACAAAGTATCCAGGAAAGCTGTTCATGCTTGATGCTGTTTATGCAACTAGGAGATTAACAAAGAGAAAAAGATCTGACCTCAGTTCAGCCACATGGAAGTATCTTCAATACTGCTATCTATGAGTTCCACTTACCATTATGGATGGTACATATGGACCATAACTTTAGGCATTTGATTGCTCTCTGTCAGATAATTTTTTGGCAGAATTTTTATTTTCTCACAGTCCTGATTATTCATGCCAGGTCAGAGCATCCAAAATTGATAAGAAATATCTTTATTAGGTCATCATACAACCCAGTTTGAAGCCTGACGATTTAGTAGAATGTCCCTTATTGTTCTTTCTCTATTTAAATTTAAGCTGATTGGAATCACTCGGCTAGACCAGTCTACTTAGCATCATCTTTTGGTTTTAAAAGGAATGTAGTTGGAGGAAGGGAACTCCCCTCAGACACAATTTTGTTTTATGCTCTATAACTGATGGCATTTTCAATGTATTGTCCATATAACTTGCTAAGTAGGAACTTCTAAAGTAAACTGGTTGTTTTACATGAATTCAGCTAGATCTTGGCAATATCCATTGTTCCTTGGATGTTTGTTCCTTGGGCCCAAACTCCTCTGAATATGTGAATTTTTAATATAAGACTGATGATTAGACCATGAGCTCCTCGAGGCCAAGTCAACCAGCTCCTGGCACACAGCAGATTCCAGGGTGTCTGCTGAATTGACATGAACTGTTCTGTATTTATCCCTGATTCCAGATGGGCTCTCATATGCTTTATGATGTAATCCTTCACAGGATATGTGTTTTCACTCTAGACTTTGGCTTTCCCATTCAAATTCCTGATCAAAATATTTTCTCTCTGTTGGCTGATTTTTGGAAACTGAAGTAGGTGTAAATGTGATCATGTTGTTGTGCCAAGATTTCATTCCAACTTGACAAGCTGACTGATAACCACTTCCAAAAGTTAGCATCCTCAGCTAGAAAATGATTTTAGCATTTCAGAAAATGGAAATGTAAAAATAAAATCTGCCTTTACTCTGACTAATCTAAACACTTTGGGAGCAATGCTCAGGGTTATCCTAAGTACAGAGAAGAAACGGGCTTTCCTGACACACATATGATAATCTCATCTGCATTTTCTTCTCTTTGAAACAGAATCTGCCAGCTAAGGGCCCATGTGGTAAAAACTTCATCCATCTACAGGAAACATGGTTTTTTCCTTAGGAGGTTAATATTTCAGGGTTGACGCCCCAGAAGGAGTGTGTGTGGACCCTGTGACCCGGAATGGGCTCCTCACCTACTGCTCTTGTTCCAGCCTCCCTACCCCACAAGGCACCAGAAAGTGGCCACAAATCAGTCTCCAGCTTCTTCCACAGGGACATTCACCACCACCTCCTGCTCACCCAACCTACCCCACGTACTCTGGCCACACAGGCAACATCCAGAACCGAGGTCAGTCTTCCTCAGAGTCCACTGATGAAGGAATTAGGTTCTTTTTTTTCCAGGAGAGTGATAGGAGCATCTGTTTCCCTGGAAACTCAGTTTAATGACCTTCACTGTGGGAATTTTCTGTCTGCTCTGTAGAGTTGATTTGACTTTTTTTGTTATATTAACTCCAGACTTTTCCGATTATATTTGTTTCCTAATAATCACGGTATGGGCATTTCTGGAGCACATTATCATGTTCACAGCAATTTCATTTACGTGATCTAACCCAGGGTTTCTCAAACAACTGACTTTCTGGGAAACTTTCATTCCAATCTTAATTTCCATTTTTTCTTTCCATTTTTCTCCTTCTTTACGGTAAGCTTTAAAGGATTTGTTAAAAACATATCCTGCATCAACAGGAAGCCTATGCTATTCCAAATATGCCCTCAGTTTGGCCACTGCATGTGACACCAGTCCCACCAGGGTCGTGGGATCACCTGAAATGACAGTTGGGCTTGCCATGTACTCAGCCCTCCATACCCACAGTTCTGCATTCCTGGACTCAACCAACTGAGAATGGAAAATATTGGGGGGGTGGGGAGTGGGGAGGGAATTTCTAGAAAGTTCCAAAGTGCAAAATCGAAATTTGTCACATGCTGGTAACATATTTACATAACATTTACATTGTATTAGGTATTATAAGTAATCTAGAGATGATTTAAAGTACATGGGAGGGTTGTGTATGTTATATACAAATATCACACTATTTTATACAAGGAACTTGAGCATGCTCAGACTTTAGTATCCTCTGGGAGTCCTGGAACCAGCCCTACATGGATACAGAGGGATGACTGTTTTGGTAAGCATATCCAGCTGCTCTTAGATTATTAGCAGTTGATAAGTGAAAATTCCAGTAATCACCCTGCATCATCATTGTTCTGAATTCCAGGTTATACAGACAAAACTAGCTTCTGTCTGGCAGTCATAATTTGCAATTGCAAGACATTCTCATGTAAAAGACTTTAGTTTCTTAAAATATTCAACAAGGTTTAGTCTGATAAGAAAAGAAAACAAGCCAGTGTAGAAAAGTCAAGTACTATGGAAAGCATAATAGAGATGAACTTAAACATGAAGAGGATTCACTGGTGCCAAATAAGGTAAATGATACTGTAGCTCACTGAACAAAGGGAGATTTCACAGCATTTGGAATAGAGATTTGTGTGGAGACACTTGGGTTTTCACAGGGTTTATATTAGTAATTCAAAAGACACTTGGTGATTTCAAAGAATACACCCCACCTCTCCAGCCAGTGCTCCATTAGGGCTGCAAGTAGAAGTATTGATCAACTTATGGATCAACTTGCAGCAGTGTATGCACAGTATGCAGAAAAGTAAACTAACAATGACATAATAAACTTATGGTTATCAAAGCGGAAATGAGAGAGGGACAAATTAGGAGTTTGGTATTAGCATAAGTGTAACGTAACTATAAAATAGATAACCAACAAGGTCTTAGTCTATATCACAGGGAACACCACTCAATATTTTGCGATAGTTCAAGAGGGGAAAGAATCTTAGAAAAATACATACATATATGTGTGTAATTGAATTGCTTTGCTGTACATCCAAAACTAACACAACATTGTAAATCAACTATACTTTGACTAAAAAAAAAGAAAGAAAAAAGTCAGTCTACAAAGAAGGATGTTAATTTCGTGGTCCTTCTAAATTTTTCTCTTCTGCATTTTGCAGTGAGCAATTAACTTCATTGGCCCTCCAATCAATTGTTGTGATTTAAAAAAATCATTTTTAAAAAATAAATAAGTAACCAACTACAATGATGATGATTCAGATGATGATCCACTGTGCTATCCTGCACCAGGACCCAGGAGAAAGGAGCAGTGTGACTGACCCAGACTTGCCCAGGAGTGTCCAGGACTCTCCTGCAGAGGCATGTGTCAGCGGTGGCCTGCTGCAGGGTCAGGGCACTGAGTAGAGCAGTGCGTGCATGGGACCTTTTGAAGGAGGTCGCCATTATCTGCATCACCTCCACCATAGTTTGGTCTCAGGTCAAACAATAGGGAGGGAACAGAGAGCCGCCCATCAAGAGAAAATTGGATTAAAGATTTACTGAGTGCGGCCCCGCCCATCAGAACAAGACCCAGTTTCTCTTCAGTCAGTCTCTCCCATCAGGAAGCTTCCATAAGCCTCTTATCCTTCTCCATCAGAGGGCACGCAGACTGAAAACCACAATCACAGAAAACTAACCGAACTGATCACATAAACCACAGCCTTGTCTAACTCAATGAAACTATGAGCCATGCTGAGTAGGGCCACCCAAGACAGACGGGTCATAGTGGAGAGGTTTGACAACATGTGGTCCACTGGAGAAGGGCATGGCAAACCACCTCAGTATTCTTGCCTTGAGAACCCCATGAACAGTATGAAAAGGCAAAAAATAGGACACTGAATGATGAACTCCCCAGGTCGGTAGGTGCCCAATATGTTACTGGAGATCAGTGGAGAAATAACTCCAGAAAGAATGATGGGATGGAGCCAAAACAAAAACAATCCCCAGCTGTGGATGTGACTGATGATAGAAGCAAAGTCCGATGCTATAAGAGCAGTATTGCATAGGAACCTGGAATGTTAGGTCCATGAATCAAGGCAAATTGAAAGTGGTCAAACAAAAGATGGCAAGAGTGAATATTGACACGTTTGGAATCAGCGAACTAAAATGGACTTGAATGGGTGAATTTAACTGAGATGACCATTATATCTACTACTGTGGGCAGGAATCCCTTAGAAGAAATGGAGTAGCCATCATGGTCAACAAAAGAATCCCAAATGTGGTACTTGGATGCAATCTCAAAAATGACAGAATGATATCTGTTCATTTCCAAGGCAAACCATTCAGTACCACAGTAATCCAAGTCTATGCCCGGACCAGTAATGCTGAAGAAGCTGAACAGTTCTATGAAGACCTATAAGACCTTTTAGAACTAACACCCAAAAAAGATCTCATTTTCATTATAGGTGACTGGAATGCAAAAGTAGAAAGTCAAGAAATACCTGGAGTAACAGGCAAATTTAGCCTTGGAGTACAGAATGAAGCAGGGCAAAGGCTAATAGAGTTCTGCCAAGAGAACGCACTGGTCATAGCAAACACCCTCTTCCAACAACACAAGAGAAGACTCTACACATGAGCATCACCAGATGGTCAATACTGAAATCAGATTGATTGTATTATTTGCAGCCAAAGATGAATAAGCTCTATACAGTCAGCAAAAACAAGACTGGGAGCTGACTGTGGCGCTGATCATGAACTCCTTAATGCCAAATAAAGACTAAAATTGAAGAAAGTAGGGAAAACCACTAACCATTCAGGTATGACCTCAATCAAATCCCTTATGATTATACAGTGGAAGTAACAATAGACAGAGTGCCTGAAGAACTATGGATGGAGATTCATGACATTGTACAGGAGGAAGGGATCAAGACCATCCCCATGAAAAAAAAATCCAAAAAGGCAAAATGGTTGTCTGAGGAAGCCTTACAAATAGCTGAGAAGAGAACCTAAAGGCAAAGGAGAAAAGGAAAGATATATCCATTTGAATGCAGAGTTCCAAAGAATAGCAAGGAGAGATAAGAAAGCCTTCCTCAGTGATCAATGCAAAGAAATAGAGGAAAACAATAGAATGGGAAAGAAAATTAGAGATACTAGAAATGGGCACAATTATGGACCTAACAGAAGCAGAAGATATTAAGAAAAGGTTAGAGATAACCAAGGAGAGAATACTAACAGAAGCAGAAGATATTTCTCCAGATAACCATAGATGGTTGTGATCGCTCACCTAGAGCCAGACATCCTGGATCGCTAGTTAGGAAGCGTCACTCCAAACGTAGCTAGTGGAGGTGATGGAATTCCAGTTGAGCTATTTCAAATCCTAAAAGATGAAGCTGTGAAAGTGCTGCACTCAGTTTGCCAGCAAATTTGGAAAACTCAGCAGTGGCCACAGGACTGGAAACGGTCAGCTTTCATCCCAATCCCAAAGAAAGGCAATGCCAAAGAATGTTCAAACTACTGCACAATTGCACTCATCTCACATGCTAGTAAAGTAATGCTCAAAATTCTCCAAGCCAGGCTTCAACAGTATGTGAACTGAGAACTTCCAGATGTTCAAGCTGGTTTTAGAAAAGACAGAGGAACCAGAGATCAAATTGCCAAAACCCATTGGATCATTGAAAAAGCAATAGAGTTCCAGAAAAACATCTACTTCTGCTTTATTGACTACGCCAAAGCTTTTGACTGTGTGGATCACAATAAACTGTGGAAAACTCTTCAAGAGATGGGAATACCAGACCACCTGATCTACCTCTTGAGAAATCTGTATGCAGGTCAGGAAGCAACAGTTAGAACTGGACATGGAACAAAAAACTGGTTCCAAATAGGAAAAGGAGTACATCAAGGCTGTATATTGTCACCCTGCTTATTTAACTTATATGCAGAGTACATCATGAGAAACGCTGGGCTGGATGATGCACAAGCTGAAATCAAGATTGTTGGGAGAAATATCAATAACCTCAGATATGCAGATGACACCACCCTTATGGCAGAAATCAAAGAAGAACTAAAGAGCCTCTTGATGAAAGTGAACGAGAAGAGTGAAAAAGTTGGCTTAAATCTCAACATTCAGAAAACTAATATCATGGCATCCGGTCCCATCACTTCATGGCAAATAGATTGGGAAACAGTGGAAACAGTGACAGACGTTATTCTGTGGCGCTCCAAAATCACTGCAGATGGTGATTGCAGCCATGAATTTAAAAGACGCTCGCTCCTTGGAAGAAAAGTTATGACCAACCTAGACACCATATTAAAAAGCAGAGACATTACTTTGCCAACAAAGGTCCATGTATTCAAAGCTATGGTTTTTCCAGTAGTCATGTATGGATGTGAGAGTTGGACTATAAAGAAAGCTGAGCACTGAAGAATTGATGCTTTTGAACTGTGTTGTTGGAGAAGACTCTTGAGAGTCCCTTGGACTGAAAGGAGATCCAAACAGTCCATCCTAAAGGAGATCAGTCCTGGGTGTTCATTGGAAGGACTGATGTTGAAGCTGAAACTCCAATACTTTGGCCACCTGATGCGAAGAGCTGACTCATTTGAAAAGACTGTGATACTGGGAAAGATTGAAGGCAGGAGAAAGGAATGACAGAGGATGATATGGTTGGATGGCATCACCGACTCAATGGACATGGGTTTGAGTAGACTCCAGGAATTGGTGATGGACAGGGAGGCCTGGCGTGCTGCAGTCCATGGGGTTACAAAGAGTCAGACACGGATGAACAACTGAACTGAGCTTAACTGAAATAAATGACTAAATCTTTCTGTCGTTAACCTCAGCATATGCTCTTTAATTTTAGTAAAACATCATCTAGCATATCAAATTACTATCATTCATCGAAAATCCAGGCTTCCCAGGTGACACAGTGGTAAAGAATATGCCTGCCAATGCAGGAGACTGGATTTCATTCCCTGGGTCAGGAAGATTCCCTGGAAGAGTAAATAGCAACCTATCCCAGTATTCTTGCCTGAAAAACCCCCCAGACAGAGGCGCCTGGTGGGCTACAGTCCATGGGGTCACAAAGAACTAGACACAACTGAGTAGTCTCAGGCAAAATTGGAATTCTCTCAGCTTTTCAATGTTGTCTGTGTTTAACGTGTAAAGGTATTTAGGTTTTGGGAGATATGTTAGCTACTCACATGGCTTCCCTGGTGGCTCAGATGGTAAAGTGTCTGCCTGCCAGTGCAGGAGACGCAGGTTTGATCCTAGGGTCGGGAAGATCCCCTGGAGAAGGGAATGGCTACCCACTTCAGTATTCTTGCCTAGAGAATTCCATGGACAGAGGAGCCTGGTGGGCTACAGACCTTTGGGTTGCAAAGAGTCAGACAGGACTGAGTGACTAACACACTTAGCTATTCACATATAAAAAACTATGGTGACAAGAACAAGGACATCAAAATGGTGTATACTCAACTCTGGGTATCCTTGAAAATTTTGTTCCTCTTAAGGGCTTCTTCACATTACCTGAGTTTGAAAGATCTAGTCTAATCATAAATTAGATTACAGGAATGCTTTTGATTTATGCTACTCAGGATAAATACTTCCCACAGTGATTTAAAACAGTTTTCAACAAATTTGGAAACGTAAAATCAATTTAAATTTTAAAATTTTTTAATTTAAAAGTCAGTTATTACTTTCTACTCAAGAAATTATTGTACTGGAATTAAGGATAAAGGATTTTTATGACTGAGTTATTTCCAGAATGTATTGGCTTAGGGATAGAAGTACTGGGTCTTTGAAATGTTTAATTCTATGGGAGATAAACAATGTGATTTAAAAGCACTCTTCGTAATGGCTCAAGGTTGTTTAGAACATCCATTAACCCTAATGGATTTACAAAATATTAAGGTAGAAAAATGTGTTTTAGCAGTCTTTGAGAGATAAACATAATACCTTTGAGTCTTTGAGAAATAAACACAATGCCTTCATTGCTAAGAAATTTTCTATCTTTACCTTTTAGTAATATATGGATAACCAAGAAACAATTTCACATCTCTTTTGGACACCCTAATTTTTAATATACTACTTAAAATTCAACAGCTACCTTGAAATCAATGAAATTCTGAGAAAACACTGAAAAGGCAAAACTTAATGATTCAAGGATGAACTAAGGTGGAATACTTAAAAATTCAAGAGCTAAATAACTTGGAATGAAAAAATACATATATACACATATGTATATATATACATAAACACATAAATGGATTTCTCTGGTGGTCTAGTAGTGATCTAGTTAAGACTTCATGCTCCCAATGCGGGGGCCCCAGGTTTGATCCCTAGTCAGGGAACTAGATCCCACGGGACTTCCCTGGTGGCTCAGACGGTAAAGACTCTGCCTGCAATGCAGGAGACCCAGGTTCAATCCCTGGGTCAAGAAGATCCCCTGGAGAAGGGAATGGGTACCCACTTCAGTATTCTTGCCTGGAGAATTCCATGGACAGAGGAACTTGGCAAGCTACAGTCTATGCAGTTGAACAGAGTCAGACACGACTGAGCCACTAACACTTTCGCTTTTCACACACACACATACACATATATATATAGAATACATATGTATTCTACTTTTATATATATTAAAAAGTAATTCTGCTTAAAAAACTAAACTACATAGTAACTAAATTATTTAGCAGATATTTGTATTTAAAGCCTTTTTTTTTTTTTTTGTCCTTCAATATGTTATAAAAGGCCCAGATGAGGCAATGTTGCATATTTGGTATCTCAAATTTGGAAGTGAAATCAGTTCAGATTTGGAAGCAAGACTCTTGAGACCCCTAAGGGTGGAGGCTGAAGGTTCTTTCTTAGTGATAGAAGGTTCTATCCCAGCCAGTAACTGGGAGTATCTTCTGAAATATCTGTCTTGAGTGGTTGCCATGGAGATGACAAAGGTAAACAGAACCAGAATTATATCAGGATGCACTCTTTACTCAGTCTTGACTTTACAGAGAAATCAGATTCTGACTCGCAGGCTTTCGCCACTTCATTCTAAGATCATTTCAAATCATCAGGTATGACACTTCTAGGGCTGTTCTCCCATTCTTATGACTACCGTACTAGACAATGATTTGAGCTCAGGGCCAACATAAGTTTCAGCCCTGGCAGCAGAATTTAAAAGGAGAGTATAATGAAGCCCAGAAGAAAAGGGGTCTTACCCAGACCAGATACTGAAACAACGGCTATCCTGTGCTTGAGATAGATAGACAGCATTTCTATCTCTTGTAACAAAAACCTTTAAGGGGTTTAAAAAAAAAAAACCTAAAACATCACAAGGGCCTCCCTGATAGCTCAGTTGGTAAAGAATCCACCTGCAATGCAGGAGACCCAGGTTCAATTCCTGGGTCGGGAAGATCCCTGGAGAAGTGAAAGGCTACCTACTCCACATGTTTGAAACCAACTACTTTCTTTTCCAAATTCAGCTACTCTCACCAACAATGATATAATAGTAGGATGGCAAAGATAACTGGTGACCCTCCTTCCCTGTCCCCTTTTGATAAGAGGGAAATCCTTTTAATTGAGGTGCTTTAATACAGATCAGTACCTTGTACAAGTTGAGGCAGAGAGCAGCCACTAAGGGTCCCAGCAGCTACTGCTGCCTGCGATTTCTCAGGACAGGAAAGAAAGGGCTTCATGATTCCTGGGCTGCTCCTCCCTCTTCAGCCTCATCTTCCTCTTCCCTGTGGTCATCCCCAACTACTCACAGGCAGTTGGAAGACGTCCAATTTTGCATCTCTGCTTGAAGATGAGGACTGTTGTTTCTAAAGGTAAGACCGGAACTGTGCTAGGAGGGAAGATGACAAGTTTAAACTGAGATTTATTCAGAAAACTCATACTTCTGTTTGAGAAATGTGCTCATTTATTGTCAACTTATCAAGAAATCAACAGCCTCTTTACTTGCATTGGAAGAAAGATCAAAATCAAAGCACTAGATACACGGTAACTCACACACAGGGCACCAGGGCCCATCTACTGCCCAGTCCCCAAACCCAGCACACAGGGACACTCAGCCACAGAGAACTGTCACAGTCACAGTGGGACGGGCTGGGACCGGGGAACCTTTGTTGCCGTGCTCGCATCTGGACAAACCTGTCTGAACAACAAAATACAAAGAAACTATAAAGGATGAAAAATAACTGCGAGAGTGTGCAGTTGGGGCAAATCCAGAACAAAAGATGCAAAGAGACCAAAAAACCCAACTACCACTTTTGAAGAGACCTAAGCAAAACCTGGGCACTGGGCACGCGCCTGCACCCAACACCACCAAAGGGGTGGGCAAACCACCTCAGCCACCCCTCCAGCCCCACCTGGACATACCCCCACCCTCACCCCATGTGAAGAACCAGCTTGCTCCCCCCACCTCAGGGAGCAAACAGGCAAGGGAACCTGTTTGTTCTCACTCCCCCCTGCTGCAGCAGAGGCCACAGTAAAGCCTTGCCTGAATTTCTTGTCCGGCATCTGGTCAGTTTCTATTGATTGGGGAAGGCCAAGAATCCTGGTTGGTATCAACAGTTTGAGACCAGGACAAGAACCCAAGCCTTCTGATTGCAATCCCAGGGCAAGAACTCTTGTGAAGCAGAGTTGGCAGTGCCTGATGACAGATGGGAGAACAGGACAGGGAGGCTGGGCAGAGGGCACAGAGTCCAGATGATTCCAATCTGTTTGGTGTTGTTTTTTACCATTCCTGTATTTTATGATAAAATGCACTTCCTGAACATTATTTTAGTACTTCCTGTACATTATCTTCAATTTCTATAGCAATGTATGAGTTCGGACTTGATGGTTATCTTATGCAAATGAGAATAGCTTAATAAAGTAACAATGTTTACTTTTTAAAAGAAGAAAATGCTTCTCATAATTTAGACGGAGAGAATGAAGAGAAATCCACTGCCTTGCAGGAAGACCCAGTTTTTTCACTGCTAAAATTCTACTCCAGGGTAAGAGTCCACGCCTCTTGAGTCTGGTGCAGCCCTGCCTCCAGGGCCACCCGCCCCCCTACCCCACTCCCCGCCACCCCGGCCCCCGACAACTGCAGGTGTCCAACGTTCTCATAGCCGCTCCCATTCCTGCACAGCTCTTAGGTCTTGTCATTCTGCCAGTACTGAGTGCCAGTCTGCAAGTTGATATATATTTTACCTGGTATTTCCATTTTAAACTTTTCACTTTGAAATAATTCAGGCTTATTAAAAAGTACAAACCAGCACCAAAAGCTACCTATCAATCTTCATCAGCTGACCCCAAAGACATGGTCCCGCTGTCATTCGCCCTCTGCATCTGGGATCCTACCCTCCACACAGCTGCCCTGCTTCCTCGGTCTCCTTTACACTGGGCAGTTCCTGAGCCACCCCGTGTCCTTTGTGGCCTTGGTACTTCCGAGGAGGACTAGCCAGTGACACTGTAGCTTGCCCATGTTTCCTTATGATTGAATTCAAGTTGTACAACTTGGGCAGGATTATATCTTTCCACAAAATTGTTGTGTCCACTCTTCTTTCCATCCAAATTACAGGTTATTTAATCTGGGTGTTGGAGAGGATGGTTTTGTTTTGGGGCATGTTGGGGAATCAAAGAATAGATGGCACACTTGTGGGAAGGAATTGATGCATTCAGTTTTTAAATGAGGAATCAAAGTGCCTGTGGACCTGTTCACATGAAGATGAGCACCAGGATTCTGGCAAATAAAAATTGCCACCAGAAGAGATGTAAAGCAAGGAGAGAAACAGTCCTTCTGTTAGTGTCTGGAAATTTTGTATTTTCTTTTATTGCTTCCATGCACTTTCTTTTTATTTCCCTAAAATCTGTCAGTTCATTAAGAACAAAGCTAAGAATTGTCATTCTAACCATAGTATGCCATCAATCAAATATATAACTGGTCTTTTCTCATGCCAGTTATTTCCTTTGGCAGAAGAGAGATTTAGGACTCACAATATAATGTTGAATAAAAGTGACAAGAGTGGACACCCTTCTCTTATTCTGATCTTAGAGGAAATGCTTCCAGGTTTTCACCATTGAGTATAATGATGGTTGTAGGTTTGCCATATATGGCCTTTCTTATATTGAGGTATGTTCCCTCTATACCCTTTTTTGAGAACTTTTAATCATGAATGGATGTCAAATTTTGTAAAAGCTTTTTTAACATCTATTGAGATGATCATGTGGTTTTTATTATTCAGTTTCTTAATGTGATATACTATGTGATTGAATTGCCAGTGTTGAACCATCCTTGCATCCCTGCAATTAATCCAACTTGATCACGGTGTATGATCCTTTTAATGTATTGTTGAATTCATCTGCTAACGTTCTGTTGAGGATTTTTGCATCTATATTCATCAGTGATGTTGGCCTGTCATTTTCTTTTTCTGTGGTGTCTTTGTCTGCTTTTGGTTCAGGGTAATGTTGTCCTCTTAGAATGAGTTTAGAAGCACTCCTCTTCAATTTTTGGAATAGTCTGAGAAGTATATGTGTCAATTCTTTAAATGTTTGGTAGAACTCATGAAGCTAGCTAGTCCTGGGCTTTGGTTTGTTGGGTGTTTTTTGATTGCTTATTCAATTTCAGCACTGGTAATCTGTCATATTTTCTATTTCTTCTTGATTCAGTCTCAGGAGATGTCACTTTTCTAGGAATTTACCCATTTCTTCTAGGTTTTCAATTTTATTGGCATTTAGTTGTTTGTAGTATTATCGGAGATACTTTCTTTGTATTTCTGTGGTGTCAGTTGTATTTTCTTCTCTTTCATTTCTGATTTTATTTATTTGGACCCTCTCTCTTTCTTTCTTGTTGAGTGTAGTTCAATATTTGTCAATTTTTTTATCTTTTCAAAGAGCAAGTTCATAGCTCATTGTTCTATTCTGCTGGGGTTTAGTCTCTATTTTATTTATTTCTGCTCTGATCTTTATGATTTCTTTCCCTTTGCTAACCCTGGAGGGGTTTTTTTTTGTTCCTTAAGGTATAAAGGTAGATTTTTTATTTGAACAATTTTCTTGTTTCCAGAGGTAGACTTGTATCACTATTATATAAACTTTGCTCTTAGAACTGCTTTTGCTGTGTTCCATACTTTTTGAATCATTGTGTTTCCATTTTCATTCTTCTCCAGGTGTTTTTTTATTTCAATTTTGATCTTTTTGTTTTTTTAGTGACTCATTGGTTGTTTATTAGCATGTTGTCTAGCCTCCATGTCTTTGTCTTTTTTTCCCCAATTTTCTTCTTTAATTGAGGTTTAATTTAATGCTGTTGTGTTCAGAAAAGATGCTTGATACAATTTCAGTCTTCTTAAATATTTGAGACTTATTTTGTGACCTAGAATGCAGTCTCTCCTAGAGAATTTTGTATGTGCACTTGAAAGGAATGTATAGTCTTCTGTTTGGGGATGAAACATTCTATATATATTTAATAATTCTATCTACTTGGTTGGGGCACTTAAGGCCAGTGTTTCCTTACTGATTTTCTGTCTGGATGATCTGTCCATCGATGTAAGCAGGGTGTTAAAATTCTCTACAATTATTGCTATTGGTTGTTAATATTTGCTTTATGTATTTAGGTCTCCTCTCGTGGGGTATGTAACATTCACAACTTCTATAGTCTTTTATTGGATCAATCCCTTTATCATTATATAATGTCCTTTTATATCTCTTGTTACAGTCTTTGTTTTAGAGTCTGTTTTCTGTGATATAGATATTGCTACCCCTGCTTTCTTTTCATTCCCATTTGCATGGAATATCCTTTTTCCGTCTCCTCACTTTTAAGTCTCTGCGTGTTTCTAGATCTGAAGTGAGTCTCTTGTAGGCAGGAAATATGTTGGTCTTGGGTTTTTACCCATTCAGCCACTCAATACCTTTCAGTTGAAGCGTTGGTCCATTGACATTTAAAGTGAATATTGATAGGTATGTGCTTATTGCTATTTTGTTAATTGTTTTCAGGTTGTTTTGTAGTTCTTTTTTGTTTCTTCTTCTTTTGCTATCTTCCCTTGTGATTCAGTGGCTAGTGTTATATTTGGATTCCTTTTTCTTTTTTGCTTGTGTATTTATTTGATAAGCTTTTTGGGTTTTGGTTACCAAGACAAGTTATACATACATGTGATTATTGTAAGCAGCTTATCTCAAATGCATTCTAATCATCCTACATTTTTACTTTTCACCTCACATTTAATGTCTTTGACATCATTTTTTACATATTTTATTTGTGCATCCTTTAAGCACTTATTGTAGATATATATGAGTTTACTACTTTTGTCTATTAACCTTTCTGCTAGCTTAATATTCTGTTAATCTACTACCTTTATTGAATGTTTTCCATTATCAATGATATTTTTCCTTTCATAACTTTTTTATTTCTAGTTGTGACCTTTTCTTTTCCACTTAGAGAAGTCCCTTTAACATGTCTAGTAAAGCTGGTTTAGTGGTGCTGAACTCTTTTGGCTTTTGCATTTTGGGGAAACTCTTCATTTCTCCTTAAAATCTAAGTGATAAGACTATCAGAGTGTAGAGTATCAGATAAGAATATCAGAGTATGCTGGGAAGAGTATTGTTGGTTGTAGGTTTTTTCCTTTCATCACTTTGACTATATCATGCCACTCCCTCTGGCTGCAAAGTTTCTGCTGAAAAGTCAGCTTACAGTCTTATGGGAGTTCTCCTGTATGTAACTGGTCTTTTCTTTTGCTGCCTTTAAATTTTTCTCTTTAATTTTTGCCACTTTAATTATAATGTGTCTTGGTGTGGATCTCTTTGAGTTTGACTAATTTGGGAATCTCTATGCTTCCTGGACCCGAATGTTGTTTCCTTTCCCAAGTTAGTGAATTTTCAGCTATTATTTCTTCAAATAAGTGATCTTCCCCGTGCTCTCTCTTTCTTTTTCTTCTGAGGCACCTATGATGTGAATGTTAATATACCTGATGTTTCAGAAGTCTCTTAAACTGTCCTCTTTTTTAAAAAATTGTTTTTTCTTTTCTATTCTTGCATGATTTCCACTGCTCTGTCTTCCAGATCATCAAACCATTCCTCTGTATCATCAAATCTACTGCTGACTCCTTCTGGTTATTTTTTATTTCAGTTACTGTATTCTTCAGCTCTGTTTGGTTCTTCTTTATAATTTCTAATTCTTTAATAAAGTTATTGCTGTGTTCATCTATTATTCTCCCAAGTTCAGTGAGCATCTTTATAATCACTACTTTAGACTCATTATGGGTAGCTTGCTTATCTCCACTTCATTTAACTCTTTTACTGAAATTATGTCTTTTTTCTTTGTTTGAAGCTTATTCGTCTGTCTTCTCATTTTGCCCACTTCTCTGTGTTTATTGTATTAGGGGGGGTTGGTTACATTTTTCAGTTTTGGCCTTATATAGGAGACGTCATACAGTGGCATTGTATAGGGGCCCAGCAGCATACTTCTCTCTAGTCACCAGAGCTATACACTCCATGGGCACCCCTGTTGGGCCCTGTTGTGGCAGGGCCAACTACATGGGAGAGATGGTAAGTGGGGCTGGCCTCTGGCCCAGTAAGCCGTGAGACCACGTCTTGTGCTGTCCTGGAAGGTGGGGCGCTAGTGCTCTTCAGAGGATGGGACTGGTCTCTATTCAGTTATCTCCACAGCTCAGCGGGAGCTTGGGGCTGGTGCTAGCCAGCCGGTGGGCAGAGCCAGGTCCCTGGTGCTATTAGGCTGAAGGGAAAATTCCAAAATGTCATTTGGCAGTGCCAGTCAGTAGATCAAGCTCCCAAAATAGCTGCCACCAGCATCTCTGTCCCCTGGAGGAGTCCCAGCTGCCTCCTGCCTCTCCAGAAGCCTCTCCAAGATCAGCAAGTGAGTCTGAGAAGGCTTCTTTCACGCCACTGCCTCTGTGCTGGGACTGAGAGCATGTCATATTTTGGACATGCCCTTTAAGAGCAGACCCACTCCAGTATTCTTGCCTGGAGAACCCCATGGACAGAAGAGTCTGGGGAGCCCCAGTCCATGGGGTCACAAAGGGTCAGACACACTGAGCAACTAACGCTTTAAGAGCAGAGCCTCTATTTTCTGCAGCCCTCTGGTTCTCCCAACATAAGTCTTGCTGGGTTTTTTTGTTTTGTTTTGTTTTGTTTTGTTTCTGCTGGTTTTTAAAAGCAAGTATTCTGTAAGCACATCACCTCAATTAAGATCTTTGTGCTGGGGAGCCTAATGGGGATTTTGGGCCTCTTACTCCTTGGGGAGAACCTCTTACAATTGTCAAGTTCCTCCCATTTGTAGGTGTCAGTCTTAATTAGACCAAATCTTCATCTCTCCTACCTATCTCACTGTGGTTCCTTCTTTATATCTTTTATTTGTGGAAAATCTTTTCTGCTAGTCTCTATTCATTCTCTAGGTCATTGCTCTGGAAGTAGCTGTGATTTTGGTGTGTCCGTGGGAGAAGGCGAGCTCAGGGTCTTACTCCATCATCTTGACCACCTCTGCCTCCATGTGTTTTTAATGGAAATATATAAATGTCTAAAGTTTATTTATATATGTACCATGTGTGCTTATATATGTATATTTATATATAAGTTATGTATATATATAAAAATATGGTCACATTATATAAACTCTTTTGAGTCTGCTTTTGCTCATTTAGCTACATATTATCACTTCATGGCAAATAGATGGGGAAACAATGGAAACAGTGACAGACTTTATTTTCTTGGGCTCCAAAATCACCACAGATGGTAACTGCAGCCATGAAATTAAAGTACGCTTGCTCCTTGGAAGAAAAGCTATGACAAACCTAGACAGCATATTAAAAAGCAGAGACATTACTTTGCTAACAAAGGTCTGTATAGTCCAAGCTATGGTTTTTCCAGTAGTCACGTATAGATGTGAGAGTTGGACCATAAAGAAAACTGAGTGCTGAAGAATTGAGGCTTTTGAACTGTGGTGTTGGATAAGACTCATGAGAGTCCCTTGGACAGCAAGAAGATCAAACCAGTCAATTGTAAAGGAAATCAGTCCTGAATATTCATTGGAAGGACTGATGCTAAAGCTAAAGCTCCAATACTCTGGCTGCCTGATGTGAAGAACTAACTCACTGGAAAAGACCTTGATGCTGGGAAAGATTGAAGGCAGGAGGAGAAGGGGACAACAGAGGATGAGATGGTTGGATGGCATCACCGACTTAATGGACATGAGTTTGAGCAAGCTCCGGGAGTTGATAATGGACAAGGAGCGTCGCATGCTGCAGTCCATGGTGTTGGAAAGAGTCAGACATGACTGAGTGACTGAACTTACTGACTGTGGAACAAATGGAACTAATACTAATAGGAACTCTCTTCCTATCAATAAATGTAGTACTACATCATCATCTTTAATGTTACTCCATGTTACTCCACTGCATAATTATGCTGTAAAGTATTTAACCAATTTCTTGTTAATGTTACATTAAATCACATCTAGATTTTTATTAGTACAAACTGCACTGCAATGAATATTCTCTTTTTTTTCTCTTTTTAGTTGTAGCATGGGAACTCTTAGTTACCATATGTGGGATCTAGTTCCCCAACAAGGGATCAAACACGGTCCCCCTGCATTGACAGAGGGGAGTCTTAACCATTGGACCAACAGGAAGTACCTTGCAATGAATATCCTCATGTATACATCATGTATAATGGTGTAACCATTTCTTTGAATTGAAATTCCTGAATCAAAGAATATGTATGTTTGACACTTTGATGCTTTGGCAAATTGTCTTCTTGAAGTTGACTATCTATTAAAAATTACTAATTTGTTATATTTATAGGACATTTTAATATTTATAATTTATTTGTACTCAATCTTTATTTTGTGTTATTTTTGGTTCAAACTGGCTTACACATGGAAAAGTGAGACTGGGTGGGTGAGAGATAATGGGGGGGGAGAATTTTTTTTTAATCTTCTAGTTTGGCAATCATTTTAACTAAACATAACACAAATATGTACATGTATTATTTGGGTAATTAAAAACCAAAAAAACTATTTAAAATCAGAATTTCAACATCTTTAACTTTTGACAACACACATTTTAGCAGTTTGATTAATAACTTTTTAGTGGTACAGCCTCCAAGTGTATCTACCAAGAGTTAAAGACTAAACTTGGCAATATTGCAACAAAGTGCAGCTGGTTTATCTTATTTGACATTCAAACATTTAAGGGAAATCCATTTGTCCATCGGAGAAGGCAACGGCACCCCACTCCAATACTCTTGCCTGGAAAATCCCATGGACGGAGGAGCCTGGCAGGCTACGGTCCATGGGATCGCTAAGAGTCGGACACAACTGAGTGACTTCACTTTCACTTTTCCCTTTCATGCACTGGAGAAGGAAATGGCAACCCACTCCAGTGTTCTTGCCTGGAGAATCCCAGGGATGGCGGAGCCTGGTGGGCTGTCGTCTATGGGGTTGCACAGAGTCGGACACGACTGAAGCGACTTAGCAGCAGCAGCAGTAGCAGCATTTATCCATGGGCTTTATAATGTCCATTAGCTGAACTATTCTCCCAAATAGAAGTTTTACTTTTGGCTTCATCTGTCTTTATCCTCAGGCTTTTCTTCTTACAAAGGAAGTTTGCCCTGTGGCCTTTTATCCTCATGAAATAAACTACCACAATTCTGTTTAAGCGGTCATTCATGGAGAGGGTAACCATATAATTTATTTCCCAAATAAGCACATTTTTGAGAGTGAGGAGGGTGCTATAGTAATCATGCTAGAGAAACAAGGATAAACCAGAACGTTTTCACGCAAAGTGCACGCTACTTATAAGGTTTTTCATCTTCTGTGATTTTACAACTTAGCTTTTTAAATTTTTTCAATATTTAGTAAGAAACAACTAGGTGCTGTAGGAGTCAGAAAGCATACATGACACATGATCTGAGTTCACAGAGGTTGCCAGGTACTTGGGAAGACAGGACCAGCGGCAATAAAAGGCAGTGTGGGAAATTTCAGGAAGGCCAACAAACAAATAACCCCTGATAGTGATTTCTTAGTGCCTTACAAATTTTAATATATTTAATCTGTTTTTCTTCATAAAGCTCAAGTGAAATCAAATACTATTACCTTCACTTCAAACCAGTCAATCCTAAAGGAAATCACTCCTGAATATTCACTGGAGGACTGATGCTGAAGCTGAAGCTTCAATATTTTGGCCACCTGATGTGAAAAGCCAACTCATTGGAAAAGACCTGGATGCTGGGAAAGATTGAGGGCAGGAGGAGAAGGGGATAACAGAGGATGAGATTGTTGAATGGCACCATCAACTCATTGGATATGAGTTTGAGCTAACTCCGGAAGATAGTGATGGACAAGGAGCCTGGCATGCTGCAGTACATGGGGTCGCAAAGAGTCAGACATGACTTAGCAACTAAACAACAACAAACTTCATTTTAGAGTTGAGACCAGAAAAATGTTATCCAACTCTCCCAAAGGTTCAAAGATAATAAAAGACTGAGGCTCAACCAAAACCTCTAACATGACCCTATGTGAATTGTCAGTGTCTGCCTGTATCTGTAGTAGGCTACATGAGAAGCACCTCGTTGGTTAGAAGCATCAGGGGGTAGTCAAAATGAATTTAATATTCTAAACCAGGGGTACTCAACCTACCGTAGGCTGGTACCTCCCATCAAATCAACAGTGACATTACATTAGAAATAAAGTGCACAATAAATGTAATGCACTTAAATCATCCCCAAACCATCCTCAGTCCCCCTGGTCTGTGCAAAAATTGTCTTCCATGATACTAGTCCCTGATGTCAAAAAGGTTGAAGATTCCTGCTCTCAACTATAGCTGGTGTAGAAAAAGCACAGAAAGATCAGAAAGAGGTTGAGACTACGGATGTTAAGGACCTACACCAAAGTCAGAAGTAGAGGTCAAATGAGAAGTGAGCAAGAAGATGTGGACTTACATGTCCAGAGCCACAGGTGAGCAGGCCACAGGGAAGGTAAGAAAGGACGCCCCCTGCAGAGGCAATGATGTGAGCTAGAATGTGGTCTGACATTGATCATGCAGTGCTAGATGCACCCAGAGAACATTTGGGCACGTGTCAAAAAAGAAATCGGAGGTGGAGATCTGTGTACGAAGAGGAACGCGTGCAGACTGTTAAGTAAGCCTCCACACTGAGCTGGACTGGAGCAGCAGCGCCAGTGACAGGGAGAGAAAGCCACAGCACGTGCTGAGTGATGGTCAGGGGAGCAGAGTGCCAGAAAAGAGGCCTCAGGGATGTGTGCCTAGAGGCGGGTAGCAGGCGGCAGAAGTACGGAGGTGCCCAGGGAAAGCCAGCTCAAAGTCTGGGTGAAGGAAGCGTACTCTGCTTGGGCTGCCCCAAGAGCACCGCAGACTGGGTGGCTTAAATAAAGGTAGCCCCTCACAGCTTTGAGGCAAGAAGTCCAAAATCAAGGTGTCACCTGCGCTGGTTCTCCTGAGGTCTCTCTCCTCAGCTTGCAGAAAGCTGGCTCCCCTCTGTGCTGGTCTGCATCCTAATCTCCTCCTCTTACTGGGGCACCTTGGCATGGTAGATTAGAGCCACCCAGGTGACCCCGTTTTACCTCATTCGCTTCTTCAAGGACCCCATCTCCAAACAGTCATATTCTCAGGTACTAGGGGTTAGGACTTCAACTTTTGAATATGGAAGGGATGCAGCTCAGCCCATCACAAGAAGAGACTGAAAGAGGGGTTTTTCCCAGTGTAATTCTTTTAGTAATTTGCAAATTATAAATAAGATTACTAGATCTAATTATTAGATATAAACTAGAAATTAGATTATTAATGTAGAACCAGTTAGGAAGCAGCTGGAGATATCAGAATTTACATACTGAAATGTATTACTAAAATATATTTGTAGAAGCTGTGAGCCTCCATGACTTCTCCAAGGGACAGGGTGTAGAAATAACAAATTTAAATGAAAAAAATTATTTATTATGTAATAACTGGGTACTGTTCTGGGCACTGTGCAATATGTAAAAATGAAGAGGATAAGAAATACACATATACACCACACACACACACACACACACACACACACACACACACACACACACACCATGAAAATGGTCCTAAGAGAGAACAAAAAATTACTAAGAGTGTTTTTCAAAGGAAGAGCTCACATTGGATGGTGAAGGTACAGAGTCCAGGACTGGGCTTGGGGATGGTTGTTTCCATCATGAGTGATGACTTTCGCCGGCACTTAATGCTTTCCTTGGATGATCTGTGAGGACAGAGTGATTTACCCCAGGACTTTAGAACAGATCGTAAATCATTCTGTATTGGCTTTGAGCTATGCCAGGAAATGGATCAGATTCTGGGTTTAAGCTGGTCAAGATCATGCGGAAACTCTGGTTTTGTGCTTTTCTAAACTATAAGGAGGGGCACGAGCAGATTACTAATCAACACCTTAGCCAGGGAGCATGCCCCTGGAAGCTGTGCACAGAGTTGTTTCTGCCAGGCCAGACCCAGGGCCCCAGGGGCGCCATCTGACCCGCAGCACAGCCCCCTCAGGCCTGGTTACCCAGAACCCCGCTCCTCTGGGCCGAGCCGGTGACCGCAGGAGAGCTCTGGCCAGGTGCAGTTGAGTCTCACAGGACTATAGGTCTGTGTTCCAATTTAGTTACCAGTCACTTTAGAAATCTCAGGGGAAAAGTGAGGGAAGGAAGTAAAGACATTTGACAGAGATGATAGTTAGAAGGTAAAATGCTAATAGGGACAGCTCAGTGGAGGACACACAGGAACTCTTGCACAGCCTTCGAGAAATCTAAAATAATTTCACATTTTAAATATTAATTAATTAATGTATTTATTTATTAAGGCCACACCCCACAGCTTGAGAGATCTTGGCTCCCCAACCAGGGATCAAACTCAGGTCCGCAGGAGTGAGAGTGCAGAATCCTAACCCCTGGACCACCAGGCAATTCCCATTTTACATGTTATTCATAAAAAGAATACAAAGCAATAAAATGCCCAGGAATTAGTATTAATGAAAAAAGAAAAATGTAGTTTTATATACAAATGATCACAAACATGCAAAAACTTCTACACCATATATACCAAAATACTAGCAATGGTGATCTCTGTGTGGTGAAATTAGAGCTGATTTATATTTTCTCTTGACTCCTTTCCCACCTCCACAGTTTCTCCAATGAGAATTTTTAAATTTTGTAAGATCAAATATAAAGTCTAAAGAAATAAGCCCCTTTGGAAAGCCCGCCTCCTCACCCAGGACCCCCGCATCCCTGTGGAGAGCCGCAGAGGCGGCTGATTCCTCAGCCTGCAGAGAAGGGGCTTCGGGGCTCCTGGGCGGCCCCGTCTCTGCAGCCTCACCCTCCTCCTCCCCGTGGTCATCCCGAGCCACTCACAGGCCCCAGCCTGCCTCATGTGTGGGCGGGGGGCTGTCCACAGGGTGAAAGCCCTTTCCCCACCTCTCTCGGTCTAGGACCCCTCCCTCAGGACTCAGCTGAGATCTCCTCTGAGATGCATCAACCCAAGCATCACATGAAATGTCTCACCCGTTCATCTCTGAGCTCCTTGAAGACAGGCCTCTGTGTGACTTTACACTTTGGAGCTGAGCACCGAGGATGACGGGCCTCAGATTTTCTGTGAATGACACAAATTTCATTCACGATGTTCATGAGTTTCCCTCTAGCCCACCCCAGCCCACTTTCTCCTGTTTCCCTATATGCAAAGGGAAACTTGCCTCATCTGGTCGTAGAGTTCTCCAAAACGGGGATGACTACATCTTCCCTGTGGTAGATAAATCCAGCAGTCATAAATTCCTGGAAATTCTCCCAAGGGCACTGCACTTACTCACCCACAAAAGATTTCCGTGTTCCAAGTGCTGAGAGAAACTTCTCCAATAATTCCCTCAGCTATTTCCCTGCAGCTTAAAAGCAAATTACCCTATCTGGGAACTGCAAAGAAGTGAAGCAGAGATTAACTTTCCCTCCCAGACCTACAAAATGCAGTTTCCAGACGTTTAAAAAAAATAGAGAGAGAAAGAGAAACCAGTAAAGGAAACAGTAAGATTTTCCAGCTCTAATGGGTGTTTTCTGCCTTCCAAAAGCCTTCCTGAGCTCAAGTCTTTTTTAAGATGGGACTTGGAAATAAGATTTTTAAACCATTTTGGAAGCCAAATGTCTAGTACCGTGGCTTCAATGAGTTGGGCTTGGGTTTTCACAAACAACAATCCCTTTGAGCAGCAAAAAAACACTACAGGTGATCTCAGCTTATTGTTTCTAATGAATGCTTCAGGTCCTGCCCCTGGGCCGTCATGGGGCCCCCAGCACATAACTGCCAAGTGGAAAGCCTAAAAAATCATCAATAATGCAGACATAGAGAGTATTTTCTTACTTACTTCATGCATTGATACCATTGTCACTCAGGGAGGGGAAAATACCTCACAGAGCTCCAGAGCAATGTTGATGAAAAGAGTAGTTCCCGTGTCTCTTTCAATTCTGGTTTCCTTGGTGTGTATGCCCAGAACTGAAAGAGACACGTGTACCCCAATGTTCATCGCAGCACTGTTTACAATAGCCAGGACACGGAAGCAACCTAGATGTACATCAGCAGATGGATGGATAAGGAAGCTGTGGTACATATACACAATGGAATATTACTCAGCCATTAAAAAGAATACATTTGAATCAGTTCTAATGAGGTGGATGAAACTGGAGCCTATTATACAGAGTGAAGTAAGCGAGAAAGAAAAACACCAATACAGTATACTAACGTATATATATGGAATTTAGAAAGATGGTAACGATAACCCTATATGTGAAACAGCAAAAGAGACACAGATGCATAGAACAGTCTTTTGGACTCTGTGGGAGAGGGCGAGGGTGGGATGATTTCGGAGAATGGCATTGAAACATGTATCTTATCATATATGAAATGGATCACCAGTCCAGGTTCGATGCATGAGACAGGTTGCTCGGGGCTGTTGCACTGGGATGATCCAGGGGGATGGGATGGGGAGGGAGGTGGGAGGGGGGGGGTTCAGGATGGGGAACACATGTATACCCGTGGCAGATCCATGTCAATGTATGGCAAAAACCACTACAATATTGTGAAGTAATTAGCCTCCAATTAAAATAAATAAATTTATAAATAAAAAAGAGTGGTTCCTGATCAGGTTCCTTTTCCTTCCCCAGCTGCTGACACCCTTGATCCTGTCTGAGCTGAAGACACTCCCTCATCCACACCTCCTAAGAAAGCAAGAACAAGGACACATCATGTCCATATTTTATAATATATCGTGTCTCTCAGAATGTCACAGATATTGATGTGATTTTGTTAATGAGACATTTTAGGACATAGCTGTTGGTGGCGCAGTGATAAAGAACCTGCCTGCCAACTCAAAGGACATAAGAGATGTGGGTTTGATCCCTGGGTTGGAAAGATCCCCTGGAGAAGGGAACAGCTACCCACTCCAGGATTCTGGCCTGGAAAATTCCATGGACTATTTAGTCCACGGGGTTGCAAAGAGTCGAAACAACCGAGAGAATTTGACTTTCACTTTCTCGCGCCCTGGAGCCGCAACTACGGAAGCCCTGGCATTCCGGAGCCGGGCTCCACAACAAGAGAGGCCACTGCATGAGAAGCTCACACCGGAACCAGAGCAGCCCCTGCTCTCCACAGCTGGAGAGAGCCCTGAAGCAACCAAGACCCAGCACAACCAAACTCAAATCAAATATATTTTTTTAAAAAGGAGGTAAAAAGCCTGTACTCCGAACACTGTAAGACACTGACAAAAGAAATTGAAAATGATATTTAAAAAATGGAAAGATACACTACACTCACGGACTGGGAGAATTGATGTAATCAGGTCAGTTCAGTTCAGTTCAGTCGCTTAGTCGTGTCCGACTCTTTGCGACCCCATGAATCGCAGCACGCCAGGCCTCCCTGTCCATCACCAACTTCCGGAGTCTACCGAAACTCATGTCCATCAAGTCAGTGATGCCATCCAGCCATCTCATCCTCTGTCGTCCCCTTCTCCTCCTGCCCCCAATCCTTCCCAGCATCAGGGTCTTTTCCAATGAGTCAACTCTTCCCATGAGGTGGCCAAGGTATTGGAATTTCAGCTTCAACATCAGTCCTTCCAATGAACACCCAGGACTGATCTCCTTTAGGATGGACTGGTTGGATCTCCTTGCAGTCCAAGGGACTCTCAAGAGTCTTCTCCAATACCACAGGTCAAAATCATCAATTCTGCGGCGCTCAGCTTTCTTTATAGTCCAACTTTCACATCCATACATGACCACTGGAAAAACCATAGCCTTGACTAGACAAACCTTTGTTGGCAAAGTAATGTCTCTGTTTTTAAATATGCTATCTAGGTTGGCCATAACCTTCTTTCCAAGGAGTAAGCGTCTTTTAATTTCATGGCTGCAGTCACCATCTGCAGTGATTTTGGATCCCCAAAAAATAAAGTCTGACACTGTTTCCCCTGTTTCCCCATCTATTTCCCACGAAGTGATGGGACTGGATGCCATGATCTTAGTTTTCTGAATGTTGAGATTTAAGCAAACTTTTTCACTCTCCTCTTTCACTTTCATCAGGAGGCTCTTTAGTTCTTCTTCACTTTCTGCCATAAAGGTGGTGTCATCTGCATATGTGAGGTTACTGATATTTCTCCCGGCAATCTTGATTCCAGCTTGTGCTTTTTCCAGCCTGGCGTTTCTCATGATGTACTCTGCATATAAGTTAAATAAGCAGGGTGACAATATACAGCCTTGACGTACTCCTTTTCCTATTTGGAACCAGTCTGTTGTTCCATGTCCAGTTCTAACTGTTGCTTCCTGACCTGCATACAGGTTTCTCAAGAGACAGGTCAGGTGGTCTGGTATTCCCAGCTCTTTCAGAATTTTCCACAGTTTATTGAGATCTACACAGTCAAAGGCTTTGGCTTAGTCAATAAAGCAAAAATAGATGTTTTTCTGGAACTCTCTTGCTTTTTCGATGATCCAACGGATGTTGGCAATTTTATCTCTGGTTCCACTGCCTTTTCTAAAACCAGCTTGAACATCTGGAAGTTCACAGTTCACGTATTGCTGAAGCCTGGCTTGGAGAATTTTGAGCATTACTTTACTAGCATGTGAGATGAGTGCAACTGTGCGGTAGTTTGAGCATTCTTTGGCATTGCCTTTCTTTCGGATTGGGATGAAAACTGATCTTTTCCAATCCTGTGGCCACTGCTGAGTTTTCCAGATTTGCTGGCATATTAAGTGCAGCACTTTGACAACATCATCTTTCAGGGTTTGAAATAGCTCAACTGGAATTCTGTCACCTCCACTAGCTTTGTTTGTAGTGATGCTTTCTAAGGCCCACTTGATTTCACTTTCCAGGATGTCTGGCTCTAGGTGAGTGATCACACCATCGTGATTATCTGGGTCGTGAAGATCTTTTTTTGTACATTTCTTCTGTGTATTCTTGTGTATTGTGTATTGATTTAATTGGGTAGGGTTAAATATGACTCTGTGGAATTTGTGTCTCACCCTCGTAGAGGCGCTTTTGTTTTACACACATGCATAATGACCTGCCTCAGGGAGCCCTACCCGCCTCTGCCTGACACTCAACTAAAGTGTCTTTGTTTAGCTCGAAGGGAGAAACCTGACGCTGCCCACCTGTGAATGACTGTGACATCCTGAAGTTTCCTGTGTAAACAGCAGCACCTCTTGTCAGCCTGGCTCAGAAAGTCGTGTTTAGACTGCCAGAATCACAGATAAGTGTGATATCCTTGTTTATTGACATGGCAGAAGGTATTCCATTTCCCATGACCTGTGAAATGGCTATAAGAAAATGAAGCTAACACGTCCCCCTGCCTAGGAGATATTCGCAAGAATTAAATGGTCTTTCTACTTTGTTTCCTCATCTCCCCCATCTCTGATTCATAAGAGAACCTGACATCCAGGCCCCAGACAAGGTGGTTATTTTGAGACACTAGTCTGCCAGATTCTCCGTCAGCCAGTTTTCCAAATAAAGTCATATTCCTTGCCTCAACACTTCATCTCTCGGCTTTATTGGCCTATCTAGTGGCAAGCAGAGCAAGCTTGGACTTTATAACAATACTGCTGTACATTATATATGAAAATTAAGAGAGTAAGTCCTGAGTTCTCATTACAAAGAAAAAACACTTTTTTTTTTTCCTATTTCTTTAATGTATCTATATAAAATGATGGATGTTCACTAAAGCTATGGTTGTCATTGTTAGGGGAAGCACACTGATTGAAACCGCCCACCCTGGTCAGGCACCATAGTAACCATTCGCATGAATTGTTTTATGACAGGAGATCCTGTTAAAGAATACAGAACTAATAAGCCACCACCAACCGGAAGAGTGCGGGAAAGGTCAAAAGGAGACATCGTGTGTCCATCCACTTCCCAGAATCCCTCTTGCTAGCATCCATCTTGGCTGAGCGATGCGTGAGCCACCAGGAAAAGACTCTGAATTAGAATGATTGGCCAAAGACCACCCGGAAACTAATTCTATCACCATAAAACCCAAGACTGTGAGCCATGCGGCAGAGCGGTTCTCCTGGGTTCCCTTACCCTACTACTCTCCACCCAGATGCCCTTTCCCAATAAAATCTCTTGCTTTGTCATCACATGTGTCTCCTCGGACAATTCATTTCCGAGTGTTAGACAAGAGCCCAGTTTTAGGCCCTGGAACAGGTCCCCCTTCCTGCAACATCATCATCTCATGATGTAAGTACAATCATTATGTTATATACCTTAAACTGATACAGTGCTGTATGTCAATTATATCTCAGTAAAACTGGGGAGAGAGAGAGAAAGAGATGTCTTGAGCCATGGAGTAAAGTTCTGGTCTTAAACCCTTGTACATACAGCTAACTTTACATATATGCTCCACAAGCAGACTCTTTAATTGACCTTACATATACGCTCCACAGGCAGACTCTTTAACCCACTTAATGAGTAACTGGGGAGAAGGCAATGGCAACCCACTCCAGTACTCCTGCCTGGAAAATCCCATGGACGGAGGAGTCTGGTAGGCTGCAGTCCATGGGGTCGCGGAGAGTCGAACATGACTGAGTGACTTCACTTTCACTTTTCACTTTCATGCATTGCAGAAGGAGATGGCAACCCAAGCCAATATTCTTGCCTGGAGAATTCCGGGGATGGGGGAGCCTGGTGGGCTGCCGTCTATGAGGTCGCACAGAGTCGGACACAACTGACGTGACTTACCAGCAGCAGAAGCAGCAGCAATGTGTAACTGACTCAATTGTGGTGACCCAAGGACGAAAGAGCAGATAAAACCAAGGAGGGTCTTGGAACGCAGGAATGGAAAAACCAGACCCTTATCGTCCTTCCCTCCCCCATGCTGTAACGATTAATGGAACAGTATAACCTGCCTCCCCTCCCTACCACCAGGGAGAAGGTCTCTGCCCTACTCTTCCCCTCATCCAATCAGCAAACGACCCACAAGACCCCTATCCCACTCCCTGTACCCTGGCTATAAAAGTGGACTAAGGACCCCTGTTCAACATCGGTGCTCCCTTGGGCTGGCCCGCTGTTCTAACAGCATCTCCCACTCTAATAATTTCCCTCTCATTCTGCCTCACATCTGGAAATTCTTTTCCAACCCTTGCACGGACCATGACATCAATTACCACCATTTTTCTGCAAGACCATCAACTCTATTTCCAAGCAGAAGCACCCCCTCCACCTCTGAGTTCTCGGGGTACCTAGTGCCTCCCTCCAGCAAACTTTGACGGTGACATGACACCAAAGCAAAGCCCTGCTACGTGATGCTTCTCTAGCATCTTGGCAGTTCAAGTGCAAGACTGGAGAATGCAAATATTTGGATTGATCCATGACTGGGTTTGGGAGGAAAAAAAAAAAATTATGCAAGATTGTGCCTCAGGTGTCGGAAACCATCCAGCAGCAACGTCACAGGGAAGAGCAAACCTCACCCCACGTTGCCTCTGATCCTTTAGCTCTAACTCCGTTGCCTGAACTCAGTATTGTTAGCCCTGCATGCAATGTGTGAGTGACACACGATCCTCCCCAGCCAACTGTGAGCTCCTTCAAGGCATCTTCATCTCATCTCCCCAGCACTCAGGGATGTGCGAACATGCCATCTCTAAAGTGTTCAGTGCATCTTTGTAGGATAAATCAATCTCCCTCCCTTCTTGGATGCCAGGTGGGAAGTTCGCAAGTTGGACACAGAACAAATTCACCTGTGACACCTCGTTCCTGCCAGGGTACGTGCTTGCCTGTTCTGTCCACTGCTGTGCACTGAAAGAGGGCAGGGCACGTACAGCTAGAAAATCTTCAATACACGTTGGATGCGTGAATCTGCTCACTTTGAATAGGTGCCTTCTTACCATTTCTACTGTATCTTATTTCCGAGCCGGCACACACTCTGCCTGTAGACTCCTCCTCCTGGTGGTCCCTGTCTTTGTGCTGAGTCTCTGAGATGGTGGCTTCTCGCCTAAACCATAAACCTCGTGGACCTCGCTGGCTTGTGAGCTCCTGGTCCTGGTCCTTCTGACTTGGTCTTCTTTCTTTTCTCTCCTCCCCACTCAATGTCCCCCTCATCGTCCCTCATCACCTCTCCTCTTCCATCTTCTCCCCTGTTCTCCTTTTACTTGTCTGAGACACGCAAAAGAGTGCACGTTGGGTCTTAATGATCATGTGTCCACCCACCACTCAGCTCACAAATCAAGATTCACAGTTATAACTGAAGCCCCTGTATGTATCACCCCCGACATGCTCTTCCCTTCCCAAAAGTAGCCACTATCCATTAGTTTTTACTACATATATGTATATATATATAAACACACTAGTGTGTTTATATATAGAATTATTTCAGTTATTAAATTCCTGTTATCTATAAATAATACTAGCTTATTTTCATGGGAAACATGCAGTCTAGTTCCTTCTTTGTCACTGCTGTAACCTGCACAGATGTATCGCAGCTCATCAGTTTGCTTTGTTACTAACTGACGTGTGGATTGTTTTTCAGTTTTGCTATTAGGAACACCGTGTCTACGGACATTTTCGTTACCCTTAGGTGGGGGTGAAGAGGAGTTCCAGGTGGGGCCTAGGTGGAAAGTCTGCTGGCTTCTTCATGAGGACTCAGAAAGAGCTGGCACCCTCGAGCCTCGTCAGAGCCGGAACCCGGGGCTCAGAGGAAGTTGTGCCGGGTGACACTGAAGCGAGGAAGAATGCGTTCAAGTTGCCATCTCTCCAAAACTCCAACCCTCCATACAAAACTTTGACGGTGACATGACACCAAAGCAAAGCCCTGCTACGTGATGCTTCTCTAGCATCTTGGCAGTTCAAGTGCAAGACTGGAGAATGCAAATATTTGGATTGATCCATGACTGGGTTTGGGAGGAAAAAAAAAAATTATGCAAGATTGTGCCTCAGGTGTCGGAAACCATCCAGCAGCAACGTCACAGGGAAGAGCAAACCTCACCCCACGTTGCCTCTGATCCTTTAGCTCTAACTCCGTTGCCTGAACTCAGTATTGTTAGCTCTGCACCTTCTGTAAAGGAATGCTGCCTGTAGCCTGGAATATACAGGAGCACCCATTTTCAGGACTCTGACCTTTAAAGTGTAACGCTTTCCCATTCATGTAGAGATAAAACGTTTCAGATCAGAGAGTAACACTTGTCTTGTGGAGGTTTACAGGAGCAACTTGTCCAGAGCTACATGGACAGCTGCAAGAACAAAGGATTATTACACATCCTCCGGGGTCTGGCCAGCACCTAGAAGCTTGCAACAACCAACCATACCCCCACCCCTTTCAGTATAAAAGAAGCCTGCATTCTAACTCAGTAAGATGGTTCTTTAGGACTCTGGACTACCATCTTCTCCATCTGAGGGCTTTCTGAATAAAGTTGCTATTCCTTGCCCCAACACCTCCTCTCTCGATTTATTGGATTGTGGAGGGTGAGCAGTACAAACTTAGACGCAGTAACACCTTCTGCTTTTAACTCTAGCCTTGTTTTTTGGTTCCACAAGTGGAATTTCATTACACTTGCCTTTTTCTCTTTTTCCTTTTCATTGCATTTGACAGAATTACTGATCCACGACTTATCCACGTTGGAGATGAAAATGAAAGACTATGTACAAACGTGGAAAAACAGCTTCTTAATGGTGTTGGCAGCCAAAAGTTATAATAATATAAGTTAAAATCCTCATAAATGCCCCCAAAACCTGGTGTATTCGAATTTTTCTTAAAGCTTAACAGAAAAAAAAATATTGAATGAAATTCACTTTCCTACCAACGATGTTAATCTTGACTATGAGGCAGCATTTTTTTCACCTTTTGTGTGTAGACATTTTCATGTCACATGATGTTTTAAAAGCCTTGATATTTGAAATATTCCCATGAGCTCAAAAGAAGGCACCCTCCCTTCGGTCCTAATGTAATATCCTTACGTCCCACTAGAGGGCAGTAAGTGGAGCACCACCGTGCGGGCTCGGAGGGAAAGGGAGATGAAGCCGTTTCTCTGGACCCGGGAGGAAGATGCCGCCCTCCCAACCGGGAGACAGAGGGAGTGACAGCTTGCTTGATTCACAGACCCTTCCGCCCACCCCAACACTTTAATAACTTTCCTTGGGCTCTTCTAAATCCATCTCGCGTAAACTGCAAAGCCAGAAACGAGAAGCGTCCTTCTTTTCAAGCCCAAACAGCAGCAAGCACACTAACAGGATGGTTTCCGCTCCCACACGCCCAGCTCCGATGGCTCAGCTGCCCCCCTCTCACTTCAGTCTCCTTTCAAGCGGCTCTCACAGCTTTCCCCGGACACAGTGCAATATAATCTGTCCTTCTGCATTTTCTGGCTGGATTTCTCTTGTGTTTCCATTTCTAGCTTTTATTAATTTACAAGTTTTCTTACTGGATAATTTGTAATCACCTCTGGTTCCCTAAACTGATTCAAACAGCGTATGTCAGTCTCCTTAAAAAAAGATGCTGGGGTTTCCCTGGTACTTAGACATTAAAGAATCCACCTGCAATGCAGGAGACCTGGGTTCGATCCCTGGGTGGGGAACATCCCCTGAGAAAGGGAATGGCTACCCACTCCAGTATTCTTGCCTGGAGAATCTCATGGACAGAAGAGCCTGGTGGGCTGCAATCCACGGAGTCGCAAAGAGCTGGACACGACTGAGCAACTAACACTTTTAAAGAGAGAGGCTAATAATGAATGCTAGAAACAGTTAACAAAACAGGTGTCTCTGGTATCAAATCAAAGGTAATTCAAAACACTTAATGTCCACTAAAATAAGAATTTAAATTCTTAAGAAATAAACAATTCTCAAATTAAAGGAAGAAATATTGAGGGCTTAGCACACGACAGTTATTTTACCAGTTTATGGAATCATTAATGGCAGAAAACTTGGAAGTCATTTTACTCTTTTACCGTGGTATGAGAATCCCTCCTGATTTCCAGGTTTTCAACCAGTCTCTGCCTGAACACTTCCTGGGAGAGAGAACAGGTTTGGTCTGGAATAAGGAAAGGAGCACGGGCTCCAGCACAAACAGCTCAAGTTCTAACCCATGTGCTTGCTGATACTGGCTTTGTGACCTTGGGTGAGTATCAAAACCTCTGAAATGTCCTTTCTCTCATCGGATACAGTACAGTTTGATTTGGGGTTGAGGGAAAAAGTAAAGGTCTCAATCTCTAAGACTATTCTAGAATCAAATGAGCTAACACACTGCCCTTCACAAGTGATCCATTTCACTCTGAGACAATTCTGATGGCAACTTGTATTTGCCTCCCTGTGTTTTCCCCCTATTGACACTGTTTTTACCCTAATAACTCTTTCCCAGAAGTTTTCCAAGTAGACACAGACTTTAAGCCTCCACCCAACCTCACACCTCCTGACCCCCAACTTAACTCAGATGTTCCCCTGTCCCGGTTAGGACTCCACATCTCTGTCGGCCATCCTTCATAGCAACACTTCCCAAACTTCCTCACGTGGTACCTCGTGTGGAAAGTGATGGTATTTGGACAGTGCAGGGCTAGATGGATAAGGCTACTCAAACTCACAGGTTCCAGCACTGTCCCAGGGGGACCCCGGTGGGGCTGGGCCCAGCCGACCTTGGCGGTGACTGCTCCAAGGTGCCCTGAGTGGCACTCCGCTTCTGCCAGCCTCACTTCCCCCTCCATGATCATATTAGCTGGGAGCACTTCCAAAATAAGCTTTGTACACCCAAATTCTTATTCCACCCCAGTAAATAACGAGTACCCAAAGAACTGGCAAAATGAGAATAAAAATAATATCCAAGTAAAGTAAACCTTTGTGGACTTCCCTGGTGGTTCAAATGGTAGAGAATCTGCCTGCATTGCAGAAGACCCAGGTTTGATCCCTGGGTCCGGGAGATCACTGGAGAAGGGAACGGCAACCCACTCCAGTATTTCTGCTTGGATTCAATGGACAGAGGAGACTGGTAGGCTACAGTCCATGCGGTTGCAAAGAGTCAGACACGACTGAGTAACTAAAACCCACAAAGTAAACCTTCATGCATTAAATTCTTCTCCAAAGCATATATCAACCATTACGGTAAACAGTATCTTGATTAATTAACGAGGGTAATTGCTTAAATTCTACTTTGCATGTGGAGGTAATATATTCATTTTAAGAGCATTTCCAGACTCATACTGAGACATTATCTTTCATGGCTAAAGAACTAGGCTGCAAAAGATTTAATGACTTTCAAGGTCCCATCTTTAACAGTAAAAGTACTAATTGTTGTTGTTGTTCAGTCCCTAAGTCCTGTCTGACTCTTTGAGACCCCGTGGACTGTAGCACAGCGGATTCCTCTGTCCTCCACCATCTCCTGAAATTTGCTCAAGTTCATGTCCATTGAATCAGTAACACTATCCAACCCTCTCATCCTCTGCCACTCCCTTCTCCTTATGCTTTCAATCTTTCCCAGCATCAGGGTCTTTTCCAATGGGTTGGCTATTCACATCAGGTAGCTAGAAAACTGGAGCTTCAGCTTCACCATCAGTCCTTCCAATGAATATTCAAGGTTGATTTCCTTTAGGCTTGACTGGTTTGATCTCCTTGAAGTCCAAGGCACTCACAAGAGTCTTCTCCAGCACCACAATTTGAAAGCATCAATTCTTCAGTGCTCACTCAGCCTTCTTTATGGATGAACTCTCACATCCGTACATGACTAATGGAAAAATCATAGCTTTGACTATACGGATCTTTATTGCAAAGTGATGTTTCTGCTTTTTAATATGCTGTCTGGGTTTGTAATAGCTTTCCTTCCAAGAAGCAAGCATCTTTTAACTTCATGGCTGCAGTCACTGTCCACAGTGATTTTGGAGCCCAGGAAAATAAAATCTGTCACTGCTTCTACTTTTTCCTCTTCTATTTGCCATGAAGTGATGGGACCAGATGCCGTGATCTTAGTTTTTTGAATGTTGAGTTTTAAGCCAGCTTTCTCACTCTCCTCTTTCACCCTTATCAAGAGGCTCTTTAGTTCCTCTTCACTTTCTGCCACTAGAGTGGTATTGTCTGGATGTCTGAGGTTGTTGATGTTTCTCCCAGAAATCTTGATTCTAGCTTGTGATCCACCCAGCCTGGCATTTCACGTGATGTATTCTGCAAAGAAGTTAAATAAGCAGGGTGACAATATATAGACTTGTCATACTCTTTCAGTTTGGAACCAATATGTTGTTCCATGCACAGTTCTAACCATTGCTTCTTGACCTGCATACAGGTTTCTCAGTAGACAGGTAAGGTGGTCTGATATTCAGATTCCATCACCTCTACTAGCTTTGTTCATAGTAATGCTTCCTAAGGCCCACTTGACTTCACATTCCTGGATGTCTGGCTCTAGGTGAGTGACTACATCATGGTTAAGATCTTTTCTGTATAGTTCTTCTGTGTATTCTTGCCACCGCTAGTTAAGATTTATTGAGCATTTACTATATGCCAGAAATGTGTTAAATCCTTTGCATCATCCCACTAATCATCACAACAACCTTATATTGTTTTAGAGGTGTTACTATACCTATTTCAAAGTTTTGAACTGGAAAATAGAAACTTTTCTATAAATAGGCAAGGTAAACTATTTTTACCCTACAAAATATTATTCTTATAAAGGCTACATACACAGATGAAGTAAAGAGGAAGAAGGAGGCAGGTAAGCTGATCATTCAACAGCCACAAATTATCCTTTTCCCTGGTAACTTATGAAGAACATTTTGCAGATGAATTATCCATGTAGTTGAATCAAATCTCCCCTACATATTGTACATTCAGCTAACTTTAGACTTCATCTTAAACAAACAGCCGCCGAGGTCAGCCCAGTAATCAATAATGGCTGCAAAATGGTCAAGGTGATTATTTGATTTAGAGCTGAAAATTTGCATATTTTTAGAGCTGACATTATCAGAACTTAAGTAAAATGAGTTGTTTATTCTTGACTTAGTAAGACTTCTGGGTTTGTTTTCTAGATACAGAGATGGAATTTGCACCAAAATTCTAAATACAGAGAAATAGTCCTGAGCATATGGCCAAGTTTTCATGTCAAGATGCTTAAACACTTGTCTGCCCACATGAAACTGCTGTCATCTTCCATGAAGCCTTGGCTCCTTAGTTTATTTATATTGACTCACATTACAGCTATTTGATATTTAAAGTAAAACGGAAAATTTGCTGCATTCTACTCAAAACCATGCAAATTACAGATCTTGCTTTTGTTTCTGGGTGTCTCATTTGTTCAGGCTGCTTAGAATAGTAGCTCCAAGCTTGGAAATTACTTAGGTTTCTGGCTGTTCTTTTTTTTCCCCTTATAATTTAAAAATCAAATTATCTGACTTCATTCTATTTCTGTAAGAGTAGGCAAAAAGCCTGTTCCCTATTAATGATGAGTTGACCATATTCTGACAGTATTTTAAAAAGAGTTGGATGACATACTGGCAGGAAAAAGTCAATTGGGGAAAAAAAATGTACTCGTATTCTGAAAATGAGTCAGTGTCTGGAAACCAATTGCATTCAACACACAAGACTGGCTCTGAAGGAGCAAATTGAAAATGCATCAAGAAAAGCTGCGTATTAAATATATCTAGAGTTGTCAGGCAGGAAATTCTTTACAAAGAATTCTGTTGAATTGCAATGACATCAGTTTCTGGAGCATCTCTAGACTAAATTGATAGATTTTTAAAAAACTAAAATATATCACTAAATGCATTCAGAACTTTCCCTAGAATGATCAGAGTCTGGATGCCTAAAATGTGTTCTGGTAAGTCACTGAATGTCTATCCTAAAACAAAGTACATTAAAAACACACACATAAGCACACTTTTTAGAGAAGCAAAATTATAACGGTGCATGCCAACATGCCAAACAAGCAGCAAGTGCATCACAGGAACTGTATATTAAACAACCAACTTGAAAAAAGATATCCAAACCATCAAGATTTTTCCTCCTTTTCAATCTAATAATAAAAGTCACATTATCCCTTCCCTCCCCAAAATAAAAGAGGAGGAAAGAATAGGCAAGGTTAACATACAAAATGATATTGAAATGCTGTGAGATGGCCTCTTTGCTCAGGTGGTTTAGGAAAGAAGCCAAATCAGGTCTTCATGGGAGATTTAAGTTGCCTCCCCTTCACCAGGTCACAGGCAGAACCAGGACTATTGAGATTCTACTTGCTGTAATGCACAAGACATTGTGAGCATTTGTAGTGCTGTGAAGCTTACAAATCGCTTTCATAGACGTTGATCATATTATCCTTATAACAATCCTATCAAGCAAGCAGGACATGTATCACTATTACTGCTTCCCTTTCACAGAAGAGACCAGAATCCAAGTCTCTAGACAGCTCAGTTTTCTCTCCTCCAACCATTCCTCAAGCTCAACTCTTAAACTGTACATCCTTAAAAGAGTTCAAGTGCTTTCACTAGCTTAGCTTGCCCCTCACCACACTGATATCAGAGGGACTGCATCTGTTCATCGATTTCTTCAATGTCAAGAGAATGAGGCTATTTCTGTCATTACACTCTGTGAAATAATGGGTTGATTATTTAAGATGATGAGCACTCCAGAACAGATGCGAAAAAAAAAAATCTATGATAAATCAGGAGACTAAAATAAACATGCATCTTTCCCCTGATGACAACAAGTTAGGAGGCCAGGAAACTAGCAAATGAAGCACCCCCAGCTCGGGCAGTGTCAGAAACCGCACTAAAATGTCTCCAGGCACTGCCCCACCCAGCACTGCAGGAAATATCAAAATACTCCCATAGCAACTGTAACTAAGCCCATCATCAGAACATTGAAAACTGAAATGAAGAAAAAGGCATCATGAACTGGGAACAAACAACGTTGTTTCCTGGTAGCATAAAGCCCCCTGTTCACTTCCAGAAAGAATAAATATTTAACCATCTGAGGCAGACTGTAACCAGTTGTTTCAGCCGGCCAAAACCATCCTTCTGGTTTATATTCTTTTTTTTGGCTACAGTTCTCAGTTTATGGGATCTTAGTTCCCCAACCAGGCAGTGAACCTGGACCACAGCAGTGAAAGCGCCAATTCTAACCAGTAGGCCACCAGGGAACTCCTTGACCTATATTCTTTAAAGAAAAGAAATCAACCAAAGGGTTGAAAACACAAGGAAGTCAGATATATATGTTCTAAGCATGTGGCAGCATGCTCTAGCCTGATGAATTGGTCATGAGTCCGTAGGGGAGCCCAGTGACTTATTAACTAGTAACCCTACCATGGCCAGGTAGGTATTGTGGAAGACACTGAAGTGGATCAGAAATAGATCCTGTCTTTGGAGTGTTCCCTGGTGATTCAGATGGTAAAGAGTCTGCCTGCAAAGCTGGAGACTCAGGTTCGATCCCTGGGTCGGGAAGATCCCCTGGAGAAGGAAATGACTACCCCACTCCAGTAGTCTTGCAGGGAAAATCCCATGGACAGAGGAGCCTGGTAGGTTACAGTCCATGTAACAAAGAGTCAGACCCAACTGGGTGACTTCACTTTCTTCTTTGGAGTGTTCAGTGCTATAGGGAGAAATAAAAGATAAATTACTATAAAATAAGCTGGAATGTTATGGTTGTCAAAAGAGAAATAAGACTATTGCTGTTCGATTTTAGATGACTGGAGGGTGTTATGGGCTGAATCGTGTCCCGCTCCCCCCAAAATATGTTAAAATCCTAACCCCTGGTACCTCAGAATATGACCTTATCTAGAAATAAGGTCTTTGCAAATACAATCAAGTTAAAGTGAGGTCACTGATATGGGCCTTAACCTGCTGTGACAGAAGGAGAAGAAAAGAGAAGCCGTGAGTGACGGAGACACAGGAGGATGGAGGCGGCGTGCGCAGAGGGGTGAAGCCACCAGCCAGGGAGCGCCGGGAGCCGCAGGGACCAGCGGACACTGGGAGAGGCGAGGACGCACCGTCCGGACAGACAGGGAGGAGAGGGATCGCTTACACAGCGATTTCAGGCTTCCAGCCTCCAGACCTGTGGGAGTAAACTTCTGTTGTTCTAAGCCACCCAGGTATTGGTAAGTTGTAACTGCAGCCCTAGGAACCTAACACAGAGGGAGAGAGCACTTCGAGGGAACAAATTCTTCTAAGAAGTTCTTCTAAATGGAACCTTGAAAAACCTTGTTGCTGTTCAGTCGCTCAGTCATGTCTGACTCTTTGCAACCCCATGGACTGCAGCACTCCAGGCTTCCCTGTCCTTCACCATCTCCCAGAGCTTGCTCAAACTCATGTCCACCGAGTCGGTGATGTCATCCACCCATCTCATCCTCTGCCGTCCCCTTCTCCTCCTGCCTTCAATCTTTCCCAGCATCAGGGTCTTTTCTAATGAGTCAGTTCGTCGCATCAGGTGGCCAAAGTACTGGAGCTGGCAACATCTACATGGCAGGAAATGGGATTTCCTATTTCTATGGTCATAGCATCTACCATTATGAGGTCACACCATGTGGCCAATATTGCACCGGGAAATCATTTGTGATTCACTGGTGCCAACTCCTGCTCGTAAACCGAGGGCATCTAGACCTCACCTCCCGAACTGACCTCCCACCCCACCCACAGTGGTTGACCTTTGTGGCAGCTTCAGTTTGGTAAATGGAAGAGGAAAGGGGAGGGGCTGTGGGGTGGAGGAGGGCTGAGGAGGGGGGAGAGTATGGGGCAGATGGCGCAGTGTGGGTTTCCAGCCAGCCCTGCCATGATACCCTGTAGAAGACAGCATGGAAGCAGGGTCCAGAAGCTCTCTGAGCTGTTTTGTTCTGATGTGATACCAAGTGCAGGAGGCTCTGAGCTCGGCACTGAGACGGCTCCAAGCCAGTGGAGCCCGTCCCCTCCCCCGCAGCGCGAGGCCACACGGAGGCATCCAAGGACCAGGCTCTCGGGAAGCTGACCCTCGTGGGCCGTGTTCTCATGGTGGACGGTGACCCTGGAGACACTCCGGCCTTGACGAAGCTGCAGCCAGTGGCTTCGCGAGCAGACGGTGGGCATGTGGGAGACGGGGCAGGAGCACGGAGCTGGGTGGAGGCCTTCAGCAGAGTCGGCGCAGGCCGGGCGGCAAGAGAGCGCCTTCAGGAACTTCTAGAAATAGCTGGAAATACTTTGAAGGGAGTTCATTGCCTGCAACCAAGTATGACGGGATTTGTGCCATAAAAATTTCAATAGGAAGGGAATGTGGGACCTTGTTTGATGATAGCAGGTGAAGGAGACCCGGAACACGTTGGTCAGGACAGATTTTTCCCACTTAATTCAACTGAAATCCATCCCTGTCCCCCTTTTCAGGCCAGAAAACGGAAGCCCCGGAAGTTACATAACCTTCCCATCCTGTGACCCAGTCGCCAAGTGACCGAACCGGAAATAAAACCGCATTTGACTTCCTGTGCCCTTTCTGTTATTCCACGTTTGCTGATCCAGGCAGGGGGAGCGCATGATACTTGCAAGGAGTTTGGAAAAGACTGCGGGACGTCAGGACACCAGCCAGAGCCCTGGCAAGAAACAGAACGCAGCCCAAGTTGTCCAGGAGAGGAGACGAGTAAAAGCACGTGGGCACAGCAGGATAAGGAGAACCATCGGGGATGGCCGGACACGCAGAGGCCAGCAGCGAACACAAACCATGGCTGTCCCAGGGGTCCTCGTGGGACCCAGAGCCACAGCGGACGGGACGCCAGCCTCATCAGTGACCTGGAGGGACACAGCCCCGGGATGCGGCCGCGCAGTAGGGGGAGAGCAGGCAAGAGTAATCCGACCTTCCTCTCACTGCCCATCTGCCCCTTCCCCCTACCAGCTGTGCCCGCTGGGACTCGCTGTGCCCACTGGGACCCGCTGTGCCCGCTGGAAACCCGCTGTCAGGGAGCCTGGAGAGGCGGAAGGCGGGGATCAGAGCCTCCCCGAGACCACGGAGAAGGCAGACACGTCCATGGAGAGAAGGGCCCTGAGGCGCACGCTGGGCTGGCCGCCTGTCCTGTCTGGTGTCACTGTGGGGCACGAGGCACGGCCCCCAGTCTCCTTCGCCCTCTGTTTTCTGCCTCAGTTCAGCCGGGGGGAGGCCCTGACGGAAACTCTGGGGCAGGAGAGGAGAAGCAGGGCATTTGCCCTCTCTCCGGCGGCCTCGGGCACTGTCTGCAGCAGCGGCTGCCTCTCCCGTGGGCCCTGCTCTTGCTGCAAGAACAACCGCGGCCCCAGTTTCTTCCTGGCAAGCCCGATCCTTTCCCCTTAAGCTCTAGGGAGGGGCAGCAGGGTCTCGCTCCGAATGACCTCAGAGATGCCTCTCTGTCCCATTCCTGGCCTCTCTATTCTGAAATCTCCTGGGTAACAGATCCCTGATACGAAATTCTCTCTGTTTAAAATATCAAAAATATTTGCTGAACCCTGAAGGACATAGAAAACTCACATCAGAAACCTCATCTTCCCAGGAAAGTAGGAAGAAAATGAACATAAGCGCGACTCACAAACCGTGAAAGGCCTGAGTAGATTGCAATTTTGAGCCTGTCTCTTGCTCTCAGCGGGGGCCCTGCTTCCCCAAGCACCAGGCTTTCCATCTGCTTTCCGCCCAGCACGCCCTTCTGACCCCTGGGGTCACAAACAGCCATGTAAGGACTATCCTGCCAGAATTCTTGGTGTTCTTGCTGAGTTGTCCTCCTGCTGCACTTGTGTTATCAATACCATCCCTGAATGGGCAAATTGTCTTCTTTCTCTGTTCCTGCTTGCTTACCGGAGAAACACTATTGGTCAAAAATCTCTTCTCTTGGATGTTTTCCTGCTCTGCTCTCTGTACCCAGCGGTCCTGCACCCACGTCTTTCTCCAGAGTCCCTCAATCTGCTGAGATTGCTACCTGTTGATGCAAAGGAAATCTACTCAGAATGGAAGCCCCCAAATTGATGACAATGTGCTGTAATTTCACACGAGGAATTATAAAAACGTGGAATGGGTTTATAAAAATGAAGTAAATGCTAATACAGAAAACCTGACACAGAAAAATCGATGTGATTAAAGTGATAGTCCACAAAACAGTTCTGTGCCTTTTTCACTTTAGAACACCAAACTTCCACCATGCACTTGAAATCTAATTCAATTTACAAAGTTTCCATTTGCCCACAATGCTTCAGGACCACCTACCTTTGCAAACTGAGTTCCAGCTCTAGTCAAGGATCCGAGCACGCGTAAGGACATTTCAGACACAGGTTCAGTGTTTCTCTAACACACACGTTTGTTCTAAGCTGGGATGCGTTTAGTTGTTGAATGCAGAGGTGTGATTTGGTGGAAATCACATTTTGCCGTGATTCTTCCCACACTCCATCCGTGCCCTCTGCCACTGTCTTTGGAATTTCTCCAAAGGTTAGATGTGTGTGTGTGGTCATTACTGAGAACTAAGATCATGGCATCTGGTCCCATCACTTCATGGGAAATAGATGGGGAAACAGTGGAAACAGTGTCAGACTTTATTTTGGGGGGATCCAAAATAACTGCAGATGGTAATTGCAGCCATGAAATTAAAAGACGCTTACTCCTTGGAAGGAAAGTTATGACCAACCTAGACAGCATATTAAAAAGCAGAGACATTACTTTGTCAACAAAGGTCCGTCTAGTCAAGGCTATGGTTTTTCCAGTGATCATGTATGGATGTGAGAGTTGGACGGTGAAGAAAGCTGAGCACCAAAGAATTGATGCTTTTGAACTGTGGTGTTGGAGAAGACTCTTGAGAGTCCCTTGGACTGCAAGGAGATCCAACTAGTCCATCCTAAAGGAGATCAGTCCTGGGTGTTCATTGGAAGGACTGATGTTAAAGCTGAAACTCCAATACTTTGGCCACCTCATGGGAAGAGTTGACTCATTTGAAAAGACCCTGATGCTGGGAAGGATTAGGGGCAGGAGGAGAAGGGGACGACAGAGGATAAGATGGCTGGATGGCATCACTGACTTGATGGACATGGGTTTGGGTAAACTCCAGGAGTTGGTGATGGACGGGGAGGCCTAGTGTGCTGTGGTTCATGGGGTCTCAAAAAGTCGGCCGCGACTGAGCGACTGAATTGAACTGAACTGAACTCGTAGGAGCAGAACTTTTTACAAGAGTGAGGAAGCAAGATTGGGTAGAGAGGAAAGGGGGCTTGGGTAGATGTAACTGAGGCTTCTGCCAATCCCATGAGAGGCTCTGGAGCTCAGTGGCCCTTCAGAGATGTTCTGGATTAAGACAAGGTGTCAGGTCTTCAGTTTCTCACATCTGACCCTGTCAGTGTGGATGGGCCACCCAAGGCGGGCCCCCAAGGGCAAGGCCATGTCCTTCACCTGAGGGCCATGCCTGGCAGGCAGAGGGCTGGGGATCAGGGGTGAGGGTGGAGGTGGGAGCCACCATCAGGAAGTGCTGCTCCCAGCTGCCCAGTAAACCATTGCCTTTGTTCTGAGCAGGGATCAGGAGGGACACAGAGCACAGACAGGGAGAGGTGTGTCTTTTCTTCTTGACACCCGGTTTGGGCTGGCGATTGGCCTTGCCCAGGGAACGAGGCAGAAGTGAGCTGCAGCACCAAGCGTCGGCCTTAGGAGAGCTCGCGTGTTTCCAGTCTCCTCCTCGTCCCGTCCAGGCGGCCCTGCTGCTCTCAGGCACGTGTGCCTCACCTTCTGCCGCAGCTCCCACAGCCAGCCGGCCAAGCCTGGTGCAGACCCACCGACCCCCAGGGAGGCCCATCACAGCCATCGGATAAGTGCTAGCTGTGTACAAGGTGGTTTTTATGCATTGATAGCAAGTGGCCAGGACAGACTCTGGCTCAGCCGACCTGATCCAGCATCCAGTACTTGCGGCGGTTAAATCTGTGTGTCACTGTGACCGGCTGTGGGTGCCCAGAGTCAGTGTGATTCCTGGGTGGGTCTGTTAGGGTGTTTCCTGCTGAGACTCGCACTGGAGTCAGAGGACTAACTTGCTCCGCCCCCCGCCGCCCCCCGTGTGAGTGGACAGCGTCCACTGTGTGTGTGGACAGCGTCCACTGTCCCGGCTCTGGATAGGGAAAGGCAGAGGAAGGAGGAATTTCTTTTGTTCCCACCTCACTACTTGAGCTCACTACACCTCATGACATCGCGCCCTATCTTCTCCTGCCCTTGGACTGGGGCTTGCGCCCTTAGATCCCCTGGCTCGCAGACCTTTGGACTTAGACTGAGTCACAGCACTGACTCCAGAGAGCAGATACCATCTTCTTAGGGGGCTTCTCAGCCTCCACAAATCCTCATAAGAAATCTCCCCAGGGCAACTCAGAAGCGCCTGATCACTGTAAGTTACAGTTCATATTCACTTGCTTTTGTTTCTAGTCGCACAGGTCCTGCCCCTGGAAGGCCCTGCGGGTGAAAGGGACACAGAGGGCTCAGTCCCCGCTGCCCTCCACCCTCCTTGGCCCAGCCCTCTGCCCTCCACGGGCAGGTTCTGGCTGTGGATGTGCAGCTGGAGTCGGGCACGGCAGCACCCGTGGTTGACTGGAGTGTCTGCTCATGGGTTCCTGATCCTTTAGCTAAAGACAGTGTCAGACGGAAGAAGTAAGGAGGAACAGGGGCCAGGGACCCTGTGTCTTGCTCCGTGGCTTCCAGGCTCTGGGACTTGCCTCACGTTGTGCCCTGAGGCATCAGGAGCGGCCCGTGGGGCCTCACTGTGCAGTCACTTCAAACGCTGCTGTGGCTGGGGAGACTGTGTTCCCTGAAAATTCTACTGCCGGGTTTTGGCAGCGTGCTTTGCTTTTTTCCTCTTCCTTTTAAAGCTGACAAGGAGAGACAAAGTGCAGAAATAATGTTGACCAAATAAAGAGACTATGGGTTTTTTTTTTAACCTCATTTGCGTCAGAAAATCCATTCCCAAATGAGCCATAACCAGATGAGACTCCACGTCCCCTGAGTCTTACAAGAGAAAGTTCTAATTGCAAATTTCATATTTTTATGTGCAGGGGATTCAAAGGCCGTTGAGACTTTGAAATTGTTCATGTCTCCAGTTCTGAAATCCTAGCCATGGCACGCTATTCCTAATTATTAGGTTATTTCATTTTAAACAGGAGAGACACCGAGAGCCATCCCCCTTCACTCCCCAAATTCCTAAAACAGCCACTCGTTATTCGTAATGGTGCTGGAAAAAAAAAGAAAGAAAACAGTGCATTCCTGAGAGGTTACAGAAGACCGCCAGAAGACATTGCGGGCAGTGCCCTGGGGAAAGCCCTGGGAGGGCTTCTCAGACGTCTACACCGAGCCACCGCCGCAGACGAGGAGAGGATGGCCCCCGGGGCACGCGGCGGACATGCAAACATGAGCCGTCCTCAGATCGGTGCCAGCCCGCTCTGTGCCGGCCACGCGCCTCGCGTTCAGCGTTCGCTTGTCCTTTATTCTCACGGTGACCTCGCTTTTACGCCCATTGTATGGATGAGAAGATGGAGACACTGAGACACAGAGAGGTGAAGCAACATCCCAAGACGCCCCGCTAGAAAAGGGTGGACCGGGATTCAGACTCGCGCTCCAGGCTTGTGGTTTCAACCGCGAGTCGCCTCGAGTGGTCTGTCACCAGTTTAAAAAATGCACACGGAGGGCAGGAGACAAGACGTGGAGTAGAAGGGCTTGAGCTCATCTCCCCTTGTGAGCATACCAAAATCACAGCTAACAGCTGAACAGCTGCTGATAAAAACGCTGGAACCTACCTAAAAAGATATCCCACATCCAAAGGCAAAGAAGAGATGGCAAGATGGTAAGAGGGCCCGCTCACGACACAGTAAACAATGAATGCTTCATTCAGGTCCATGATAGCTACACACGTGCCTTGCAAAGGTTTTTATCGACATTTTCCAAGGTCCTGCTTCCCTTCCAAGTAAAACTGATGCTCCAAGAAGCTACACCAAGTGTCTGAGGTGACTGCACAGTTTGAGAAGTACTGACCCAGGGTAGCTAACTTGCCCCCACAAAATAGAAATACCTTCATTGTAGCAGGCATAATTAATGTGTTCAATTCCCCAGAGATATAAGAAAGATTCGTTTCTTCCCCAGACTCAAGGCAACTAATTCCAAAGGGCTGTGGGTACAATGGAATCAAATAAAACAGATTAACAGTAACTTAGCAGGAGAAAGGAGGCTAACACGTGAGTTAGATGCTCACCATGGCTAAATTCAGCATAAACAGAGACTCAACATAAGGCAGAGCACCTTGTAAGCAGGATATTTTTAGTTTGGACTGAGATTCAGGCCATGTAAGAAAGAGAGAGAAAGGAAGAAAGTGTGTGTGCGTGTGTATAAGAGGGAGAGAGAAATTTTGGAGAAGGAGCACAAAGTCTGCTTTTGCTCAAAAAGACCATGCTATTTAGTAGGGGGAAAAGGTACAAGATTTAGAGCATATTCAACCATGAGTGAGAACACTGTATATAATACTTAATAAGAGTACAACTTATTTTATCAGTCCTAAGACATCATCACTTGTAAGATTCATTCAGGGGACTTCCCTGGTGGTCCAGTGGCTGAGACTCCAAACTCCCAGTTCAGGGGGGTTGGGTTTGATTCCTGGTTGGGAACTAGATCCCATATGCCACGGCTAAGAGTTCGCCCCCTACGACTGAGATTCCACGTGCAGCAGCTGAAGGTCCCACAAGCTGCGGCGAAGACAGAAGACTCCAGGTGCCACAGCTAAGACCCGGGACAACCAAACAAGGAAATAAAACTTCTTTTTAAAAGATTCATTCGAATTTCAAACATCAAAAGCATTTCTTTAAATTTCATTTTGGAATTGATGAAATACAATCATTTATCAAAATCCCCTTTGCAAAGCGAAGATAATACACAGTACATTCTTGCAGGGTGGTGGTGGGGAATAAATGAGGTAACATACGCCTAATACAGGGTAGACCCTCAGGGAACATAAGAAGTATTATTATTTCTACCCCTTTTTGCCAAAAGCAAGTTGATTTTCTTCTTCTTCAAATAATATTTTAATTTTTACTACAAAAGCTTAAGTTGCAAAAGGGGGCATTCACCTCATTGCACAAATGAAAACATCATGCTGATGGATAAAGCAAGGCACTATTTATCTTCCTCCCCAGATTTTACAATCTTTACAGAACAAATATGTGTGTATAAGTATCTACAGACACACAGACAGTAATAAATCGCTTTTTAAAATGTATTCATTGGAGCACTCCTACGGTATTTCACACTGTACTGCATAAAAGAGAAAATATCACATTAAAGAAGACACAGTGCATTAATTCTCTTTTTAAAAATGTTAGGTACTGTGAGTGAAATGAATATAAATTACAGCATTCTTAAAGAGCTTTAGAGACTAGCAGTGTCTCTCTTGTATTTGTGTCTTGAAGATTTTTCTAATCATCCTAATTAGATAGTCTTTCCCAGCTTTGCAAGTTCATGGATTTCTGTATAATGCTTATCATTTTTATGGGACACTGCATATGGTGGGTTACCTATATTTATACCTCATCACCTCTTCTAGCATGTTGAACAATAGTCATGATAGGCTGGAAAGGGCAGTGGAAAAATAAGATTGGAAATAAATGGAGATTAATTCTAACAACCAGCCTTGGACTGCAGGCCATATAGGGTTAGAAGAAGGGCTAGAAGGGCTAGAAGGGCTGAATTTTTCTGAGGCATTTCAACATCCATGGACCTTCAGGAACTAAAGTAGCAGGGAAAACAGTGAGCTTTATGCTGTTAGATCTTCTGAGAGAGTATATGGGGTGACTGGGATGTCTGTGGAACACAGCCACAGGTTGGAGAATGGGTAGCAAAGGAAGAACATTTTCAGGCTGAAATAGCAAGGAATCTCATACTGGGTCTCAAAGTGTGGTTCCTGAGTTGCATCACCTAGAAATTTGTTAAAAATGCACATTCTGGGGGCTTCCCTGGAGGTCCAGTGGTTAAAAATCCCCCTGCCAATGCAGGGGACATGGGTTCGATCCCTGGTCCGGGAAGATCCCACTTGCTGGAGCAACTAAGCCCTCAAGTCACAGCTGCTGAAGCCTGTGCACCCGGAGCCCATGCTCAGCAGCAAGAAAAGTCACCTTAGGGAGAAGCCGGGGCACCACAAGAGAAGAGGAGCCCCCACTCTCCCTGAGCGCAGCAACCAAGACCCAGTGCAGCCAAAAATAAATAAATACATCTTTAAAAAAGAAAAAGAGAGGTGGAGGAAAGCACCTTCTCTAGTTGAAGAGTCCATGCTGATTTCCCTTAAAAAACAAATAAAACGCACATTCTAGGCTCCACCCCAGATGGATAGACTCTGAAACTGAGGACAAGGCTCAGAAATCAGTGTTTAGACAAGCCCTTGGAAAGATGCTGAGGTCTGCCAAAGTGTGATGGCCACTGGTCCCAAGGTGGCCGTGGGGAGGACTGAAGGGCAAATCGGCACCACCAGCTGACCATCACACCATCTCGTGAGTCACCTGGGAAGCTTAAAACCCAATGAAAGCCAAGAACTGCAGGGAGCATCACGGAGGAAATCTGCAGGGAGAGAGGAGATGGTCACGTGGAAGGAGCTTCCAAAGGCAGCCTGAGCGTGGGCCCTCTGCCTGTCTGTCCTCAGCCGTCCACGATGGAAACTCGGGGCCAGTGGACCACTGACTATGGTGTCAATGCTTTATAAAACGGCCACACTTATACCTAATAACTACATGTAATTTGTAACTATTAACCCAGGTGCAATTATAAAACCAGCAGGCCATGCTCCCAGTCCCCCAGTGCAGAAGGGTGGGACATTAGTTTTTCAGATGAAACAGATAGAGCCACACAGACTAAAGACTGTTCAGCTTAGTCTCAGTCCAATAGCACGTCAACAAGCCTGAGTATCTGAGAAGCACTCAAGTTCATGGAGTGATTTATACTCAGAGATACCAATTCCTCCTGAACCACCACTGGGATCACCCCCAAATAGAACTAAATACGCCTCAGGTTGTTTCGGCCCTAATTACTCCAGCTCCTTCATTGCTGTTTATGTCATTTGCATGTTGCTTCCTTAGGAAATTGAGTAGGGGTCCTGGAACGCAGACCATGGAGATGGATGGGGTGGGGGCTGGCGCCTGCGGGGTGTGTTTCATAGTTGGACTTTCTCCACTCCTTGTGCACGACACTCTGCTCTCAGCTCTCTTTGCTTCTGAGACCCCGTACTGTACACACTGGGAACTTTACCCTCTTTATCTTGTCTGAAACTCCCAATGTCTCCCTGCATTTACTGACCTATTTCAAATAACTATTAGCCAAATACATTTCTTTCCTTCAATAAAATATGTCTTCTTTCTGATCAATACAACCCCCAGTGGGGACTTCCCTGGGGGTCCAGTGGCTAAGGACTCCCAATGCAGGGGGCCAGGTTCCATCGCTGGTCAGGGAACTAGATCCCACATGACACAACTAAAAGAGATCCCACGTGCAGCAACTAAGATCTGGAGCAGCCAGATGAATAAATATTAAAAAAAAAAAAATACAACCCCAGTGGACATGGCAGGAAGGTAGGATGGGGCATCCATAGTGAGGACCTTGGGGTCTGAGAACATCCAGAGCCTCATTGGGAATGTGCTTAAGGCGAGAGTTTGGAAATGTAGACAGACTGGGGTTCCAGAAGCAGATGAGCCACGAATTAGCCGTGTGACCCTGGAAATAGTGATAGTGTTGCAGCTTACAAGATAATGCATGTAAATGTGCAGAGTTTCCAGTAGAGGGGAACCTCAGTAAATGGTAACTTGAGTTTGCCCTTCTTATGGATAAACGACACCATCCCGTAGGCCAATTAAAAGAAAATGGACAATACAGAATCAAGTGATAATTGAGTATTTACTGCTTTTGATGAGCATAAAAATATTTCTGAGGAAGGAGATAATATTAAGTCTTCAAATAAGATTCAGTGAAAAATACAGTTGTCGAAGAAGACATACTCATAGAAGATATGTCTTCTTCCTCAATGGGGAAGACAGGGAATTTTTTAAAACTTAATTGTTTGGAGGACTTTTGGGTTTACAGCAAAACTGAAAGGTACAGAAATTTCCCATATATGCCTTGCCCCCACACATACACAGCCTCTCCCATTATTAACATCACCCAGCAGAAGTATATACATATATTTTTTTTTATGGAGGATGAACCTACATTGATAACATCATAATTACCCAAAGTTTGTAGTTTACTATTAACTGTTGGTGTTGTACCTTCTGGGTTTCCCTGGTGGCTCAGATGGTAAAAGAATCTGCCTGCAACGCAGGAGACCAAAGAGACAAGTGTTCGATCCCTGGGTCAGGAAGATCCCCTGGAGAAGGGAATGAAAACCCACTCTGGTACTCTTGCCTGGAGAAGCCCATGGAGAGAGGAGCCTGGCGGGCTACAGTCCAGGGGGTTGCAAAGAGTCAGACATGACTGAGCAACGAAGCACGTACGCATGTTGTACTTTCTACAAATTTGAACAAAACTGAAAGGCACATATCCATCATTAAAACACACGGAGCGTTTTCACTGCCCTAAAAGCCCCCTGTGTTCTATCTATTCCTCTCTGCCCACTCCCACCCTGGCAACCACTGATATTTTTATCATCTTCACAGCTTTGCCTTTTCCAGAATTCTTTATAGTTGGAATTATACAATATACAACCTTTTCTAATTGGCTTCTTTCACTTAGTAATGTGCATTGAAGATTCCTTCATGTTTTTTCATGACTTGATAGCTCACTTCTTTTCAGCGCTGAGCAACATTTCCACTCTCTGGACGAATCACACTCACCTACAGAAGGAAGGTTGCCTGCAAGTTTGCCAAGTATAGACAAAGCTTCTATAAACAACTACGTGCATGTTTTTGTGTGGGCAAAAGTTTTCAGCTCCTTTGGGTAAATATCAAGGGTAAATACCTAGCAATTGGTGGATCATATAGTAAAAATATGTTTGGTTTTTATAAGAAACTGCCAAATTGTCTTCCAGTGTGGCTAGACCAATTTGCATTAACACCATCATGTTCTGCATTTTGGCCCTTCTAACAGTGAGCTGTGGTATCTCACTGTTGTTTTAATTTGTGTGTGCGTTTCAGTGGTGCTGTACAATGTGAAGCTTTTCACATGCTTATTTGTCATGTGTGTATCTTCTTTGGTGAGGTGTCTGTTAATGTCACTGGCCCATTTTATAATTGGGTAGTTTGCTTTATTATTGTCAATGTTTGAGTCCTTTTATATTTTGGATAACAATCTTTTATCAGATATGTCTTTTGCAAATATTGTCTCCCAGTGTGTGGCCGAGTTTCTAATAGTCTTAACAGTCTCTTTCAAGAGCAGACATTTTTTACTGTAATGAAGTCCAATTTCTCATTTTTTTTTTTCTTTCATGGATTATGTCTTTGGTGTTGTATTTAAAAAAGCACCACTTTACCTAAGGTCATTTAGGTTTTCTCTTATATTTTCTTCTAGGAATCTGTTAGTTTTGCATTTTACATTTATTTCTATGATCTGTTTTGAACTAATTTTTGTAAAGCTTGTAAGGCAAGATATGGAATTTTAAATGCTGAAGATTAATGCTAAGCAACTGTCAAACAAGGTTAAAAAGTGTTTGGATAGATCGAGCTATGTAGGAATTGGGAACCACAGAATAATTAGTAAGGAAAGGACTTAACTAACAATCTCTTCTTAGAGGAGGTGAAGTTTAAAGGAAATTTTTAACTAGAATTTTGAGAAGAACGTTGACAAACTGGTATAAATAACCTAGATTGTTCAGGCCCTAGAAAGCTGACAACATTTAAAATGAAGCTGCTGGGAAAGAAAAGGATTGGATGATTTTTCAACCGTATGAAGAGCTGTTATATGAAGTAAAAGTGGCTGCCTGGACAACACCCACTTTCAGGGTATCTGCCCAGCTCGTTCCCCCTTCTGTGGCAGTGGTTCCAATCCACAAAAATGACCACCACACCTATGTCTGAAGGACTTAACCACCCCCCTCCTTGGCCTCAGTTAATGGGACAAAAGAAAACATCTAATCCATTTTAAAGATGTATTTATTTATTTTTGGCTGCACTGGGTCTTGGTTGCCGTGCTCAGGGAGAGTGGGGGCTCCTCTTCTCTGCATTCAGATCCTCTCTTCTGGAAATTTAATTTGAACTTGGTCCAGAAGAAGAGTTGAAAACCTGGTGGTGACTTACCCGCTAAGCAGGGGTGACCTGAGCCACGAAATGACTGCTGGAGCGGAGCACCCCTGCCAACCCGCGCTGGACCGTGAGCAGCAGGAAGCAACGTGCCCTGCGTTAGGCCCCCAGGACTCGGGGATGTTTGCCGCAGCGTTTGCCCTGCTTCACAAATACGGTAAGCTAGACTGTCTCACCTTTAAGTATTTCAAATCCTTCGAATGCTTCTATTTATCAATGAAAGTAAGATTTTTGAAAAATCTAATATATAGATGACCTGCTGGAAGGACTGATGTTGAAGCTGAGACGTCAATAGTTTGGCCACCTGATGTGAAGAGCTGACTCATTGGAAAAGACCCTGATGCTGGGAAAGATTGGGGGCAGGAGGAGAAGGGGACGACAGAGGATGAGATGGTTGGATGGCATCATCGACTCGATGGACATGGGTTTGAGTAAACTCCAGGAGCTGCTGATGGACAGGGAGGCCTGGTGTGCTGCAGTCCATGGGGTTGGAAAGAGTCGGACATGACTGAGCGACTGAGCTGAACTGAACTGAACTGAAAGATGCATCAGAGGGAAAGGGAATTTGGGAACAGGGAAGAAACAGAAAATAAGATGTGACTGAGAGGAAGATTACAAAAAATAAATCAAAATAACTAACTGTATTAATCATGTCTGTCTGTAGCCTGTGTTTCTGATGCTTTGGCATCTGGGGTCTTTCTGACCCTAGGGTCCTGGCCCTCCCAGCGCTAACCAGCTCCTAGAGATGGTGAAGCCCAGCCAGCCAGCACCCCTGTGTAAACCGAGTCACAATTCAGAGTGATTTTGGATTCCAGGAAAAAAATCTGTCACTGCTTCCAATTTTCCCTCTTCTATTTGCCATGAAGTGATGGGACTGGATACCATGATCATAGTTTTTAGAATGTTGAGTTTCAAGCCAGCTTTTCACTCTCTTCTTTCACCCTCATTAAGAGGCTCTTTAATTCCTCTTTGCTTTCTGCCATTAGAGTGGTATCATTTGCATATCTCAGGTTGATATTTCTCCCAGCAATCTTCATTCCAGCTTGTGTTTCATCCAGCCTGACATTTCACATGATGTACTATGCATAGAAGTTAAATAAGCAGAGTGAAAATATACAGCCTTTCTCAATTTGGAACCAGTCCGTTGTTCCATATCTGGAACATGTTGCTTCTTGACCCGCATACAGGTTTCTCAGGAGAGAGGTAGGGTGGTGTATTACTCCAGTCTCTAAGAATTTTCCATAGTTGTTGTGATCCACACAGTAAAAGGCTTTAGCATAGTCAATGAAGCAGAAGTAGATATTTTTCTGGAACTCTCTTGCTTTTTCTGTGATCCAACAAATGCTGGCAATTTGAACTCTGGTTCCTCTGCCTTTTCCAAAACCCCACTTTTACATCTGGAAGTTCTCAGTTCATATACTGCTGAAGCCTAGCTTGAAGGATTTTGAGCATAACTTTGCTAGCAAGTTGTGTAGTGCTTCCCTGGTGGCTCAGATGGTAAAGAATCTGCCTGCAATGCAGGAGACCTGAGTTTGATCCCTTGGTTGGGAGGGTCCCCTGGAGAAGAGACAACCCAGTCCAGTATTCTTGCGTGGAGAATTCCATGGACAGAGGAGCCTGGTGGGTTACAGCCCATGTGGTGCAAAGAGTCAGACACGACTGAATGACTAACACGTTAAAGCCTCTCCTAGTTCAGGCTGTAAAGCTGAGGGCACCAGCTTTTGGGTCTCCGCAGCCTGTGGGCTCCCAGGCTTTGACCAGCACCTGGACCTGTAAGTCCATTCTCTCTCACTAGAGAACCTGTGTCCCCTCTTAGGAAGCCTCACCCCGCTCCGACCAGGGAGACTCGTGCTATGCTCACTCCCGATATCCAATTACAAAAGGACTTCTTTCTTCCACAGCTGGCCTATTTTTCATAATAGAGAAGACCTGCTCAGCAAATATGTGGGCAAAATATGCTCTTTGCAGAAGCAAAGGAGGAAAGAAAAAGCTAGTTTAGATTTTCCTAGAATATTTCACTTCTTACAAAACATTTGCTGAAACCAGCATGGCACATACCAGATGCAAATGTTTTTGGAGAGCGGTTTTTAAAAATTTGTAGCATCATAGTCCAGTCTTTCAAACTGACTTTTTTTCATAACTGTCCTCTGCATGCTTGCACACTTAGTCGCTCAGTCATGCCTGACTCTTAGTGACCCGTGGACTGTAGCCCACCAGGCTCCTCTGTACATGGGATTGTTCAGGAAAGAATACTGGAGTGTGTTGCCATTTTCCTCCTCTTGGGGATCTTTCCAATCCAGGAATCAAACCCATGTCTCCTGTGTCTCCTGCATTGCAGGTGGATTCTGCATCTGCTGAGCCATTGGGTAAGCCTCAATTGTCCTCTGATCATTGTTCAAAGGGAACTGAGTCATTTCCCCAGTATATTAACATGGCTTCGATAATGTGGGGAAGGGGAATGGCAGAATAGATCTACAGAAATAAAGTGCTGAGAAAGTTGACATGGTGCCAGGCAGTGAATACTGATGTTTTGAAGTAACTACGACTTAAAGGTGTGAAGAAATATCACTAGCCCCACTGTCAGGCACCATTTGAAATGTTGCATTCCCTCTCAGTTGGCAGTTATATGAAAATTAATGGGTTACAAGGCTGAACCTAAAATTCTTAGCTAAGGACCATTAGGTAAGTTAAAATGTGTGATTTATCTCTCTCCATGGATAGCAAAATGAATTTGAAAATCTCTTTGTAACCCAGAGAGTTGGCTCAGGTTCAAATTGCTCCCACCATCTGTTCCCAGTTTTAATTTGCCAAGAGACCTGCTGCTGCACGTTCCCAGCCAGCTCTGCCGCCACAAGTCAAAGCCGTGTGGATCCATATTTGGACACATTTGGTCATACCCCGTGACAGACATGTTATATGATTTGGTTATGCCACTGAACAAGATTCTATATAACCCAAGATTTTATGTACATTCCTTACATAAAAGGAATGGTCTCATTCTGACCATTGGCATCTGTAATAGATTCAATTCTTTTTTTGGTTAAGTTCAAAATTCCTAAGCAAAGGTTGAATGGCACGCTATGCTGACTAGTGTTATTGTACCTAGGGTCTTTTCTTTAAACTCACTACTCTCTGAGGATTTCAGAAATAATCTTGTGCTCACTCACTAGCAAGGGCTACAAAAAAGAGAGCATTTTTTTTTTTTAAAGCTTAAATAGAGGCTTCCCTTGCTAGGGGAAATCCTTTGAGTTATACAGAAATCAGTTGCCAGAGGTTTCTAGGCCACGTCAAAAGAAAACCCCAAGATTCTTTAAATTACCACTTGAAAATTTTAGGATCATAAATTATATATATATATATATATATATATAATACATATATATATGTTTTTTAATTAAAGTACAGTTGATTTATAATGCTGTGTTAATTTCTGCTATACAGCAGTGATTCGGTTATACATACAGGCATTCTTTGTCACGTTCTCTTCTATTATGGTTTATCACAGGATATTGAATATGGTTCCTTAGTGTAGCACTTTGCTGTCTATCTGTTCTATATATAACAACATCTGCTGAACCCCGCCTCCCACTCTGCCCCTCCCCCACCGGTTGGCAACCACCAGTCTGTTCTGTATGTCTGAGTCGGTTTGGTAGATAAGTTCATTTGCGTCATATTTTAGATTCCACATCTAAACTACATTTTAAGACATAATTTTGGTAGCCCTGTGAAACACTTTCTCACACAGACCACGTAGTGAGAATTTCTGTTTTGTCTACAGCAGCAGCAAATGTGAATTTATGCCATTTCAGTTTGCTATTTCTCATTGGTTTCCTTGACATTTATCTGGTGCTCAAAATGTACCAGAAATAATTTTGCCCTGAATAAGTCTCAATTATAACTTTGTCATTTATTGCACAACACTTTTTATCTTCCTTCAAAGCTTACTCATTGATGGGTAATTATTAAGCACTTTTCAAATTCCTAACACTAGGTGTGGTATGAAACAGAGCCTTGAAACTTGACAAGCCTTAAAACTCATTACAATACGTTCAGGGCAGAGAAGACTTCCACCCTCAACCAGCATCACCCCTGGACGCAAGGCTAGTTTCCCAGCAAAGTGGGAGAGATCGTGGATACCCTGGCTCCGGGTGATCAAAGAATTATGTCCAGAGATGTCAGCTGGACAGGCAGGAGCACGTGAGGACGACAGTGGCTGAAGCTAGCAGGGGAGGAAATTGCAGGAATGCTCCCTTGGTTTGCGTCTGCCCAGTGTAACAGAGCAGTACCCTGGGGGGGCCTCCCCAGAAGAAAACTCCCCTACACACACACACCATGTCCTCTGCCCACCTCTTGTCTGTAGAAAAACGTTAGCCTCAGAATTCCAAAGAATAAATTTAATCAGAAAAGTGAGAAAATGCAGAAAGGAAAACAAACAAGACAAAATAATAATAGTTTAGCCATTAAACAAAATCAAGGACCTTTCATTTCTCCTTAGGTCTTCCCAGGCGGCACAGTGGTGAAGAATCTGCCAGCCAATGCAGGAGACGCAAGAGATGCGGGTTCGATCCTTGGGTTGGGAAGATCCCCTGGAATAGGAAATGGCAACCCATTCCAGTGTTCTTGCTGGAAAATCCCATGGACAGAGGAGCCTGGGGGGGCTATAGTCCATGGGGTTGCAAAGAGTCGGGCACGACTGAGCAATAGCACCCTTGCGCTGCATGCAACGGCTGTAGATAATATTCTGGGCCATATCCTCCAGCTGATTTGCAGACACTGAAACCCCCACGAAATGGGAGATGTTAACCGCATGCTGCCCACAAGCACCTAGACCCTCAGGCTGGTTGGAACAGAAAGGCTGATACTGTTGATTCCAAATTACCATGCCACCAACCAATCAGAAGAATGTCCACGAGTTGACCACACACCCAAACCCTCCTCCTCACCTCCTCAACTTTAAAAACTTTTCCCTGAAAGCCTCCAGAGAGTTCGGGCCTTTGGAATACTCACTGCCTGAACTTCTTGCATGGCACCTGCAGTAAACACTGCACTTTCCTTCACCACGACCTGCTGTCCGTGGACTGGCCTCACCGCGTATGAGTGAGCAGACCCCTGCCGGGTGGTGACCCCTCCCCAGTACTCCCGCGGTGCTGAGCGCCCCCTGCCTCTCCTCCCCCATCCTCCCAGCACAGGCACGATCCACAGAACAGGCTGAGTAGACGAACACCACCGCCGCAGGCTTCAATGCGCTCCTGGTCTCTGAGCTGGTGCAACCCCGCCCTGCCTTCAGCTCCTGCCCTACTGCCACAACAAGCATCACTTAGGTGGGCAAGTTGTTGATAGGATCCAAGCCAGAAGAGGAAGGAGTGTTTGCTTTTTCCTCCCGGGTGAAGCGTCTCTCAGCTGTATCGAATGAGCATCCCAGGACACCCAGGCACCAGTGTAGGTAGAATGGTATTATCTCAAGTTTCACAGACATTTTCTTTTTGCCTCTGGAGGAAAGAAATTCTATTATTTCCTACTGTTTGTCACTTGAAGAAGTAAGTTATATAGGAATAGAAGGAATAGATGCCTTCGGAATAGAGACCAAGAAAACTTAGGCTGAAATACACTTCTAGGCCCAAGACGGAGCTGCTCCTGCCAAGGGCCAGGTCAGCAAATCAAAAGTTCAATAACTTTCTCTGTCCCATGGACAGAGGAGCTGACAGGCTACAATCCATACGGTCACAAAGAGTCAGACACAACTGAATGACTAACACTATATGCTATAAGGATAAATAGACTTAGAAGTCATACAGGAAGTGAGCAACTGCTTACAAAATAGGGCTCTTGACACAAAACCAGAGCTAGACTTTGATATTTTCTCTGACTACCTTGACACTCTAAATAATCACCTGGCCTTTCTCAATAATTTGACCATTGTAATTATGGAATGAAAACGCAGTGCTGGGTTTCAGTGCATTCTGTAAAACAGAAATAGTTGTGTCCTGCCTTTTATCAAGCACTGCAGGGCCCACTCTTTCCCCACCCTACCCCCTCCACTTCCACCCTCTGGCACCCAGAGCCTTCACAGCTGCTGGGACTCAGGACCTGACCATTGTGTTTTTACTGAGTGGTTGTTTGATCCCTCGGAGCTCTGAGGTCCCAGCAGCTGTGCTAAACCAGGAACCTGGGCCACAGTCTCCCAGAGCTAGAGGAGGAGAATCCAGGCAATAATGTGCAAAACTGAAGCCACGGAGAGCAGGACTGAGAGAGTAGAAACGGGGCTCTCTTGTGACTTCTGGAGCTTCCTGGCTAATTGGTTACCAGGTCACAGGCAAAGGGAGCTTACAGGTGCACTTTCAGAGAGGACCTCTGCTGCTGCTAAGTCCAGCAGCAGCAGCAGCAGAGGTCCTCTCTGAAAATACACCTGTAAGCTCCCTTTGCCTGTGACCCGGTAACCTCTAGAACCGTCTATAACAGGAGGTCGGCAGACCGGGCTTCATGTGTGAAACTTGGGCTCTGCTCTCAGGACTTACATTGTCTTGAAATTATTAAAAATTTCATCTTTGAACTTGTCCTTTGTAACTGAGGTGTGAGGGCACCCTGGAGCATGCACTGAATGCAGACAGTCAGGGTGCCTGCATGCACAGGTGGGCTCAGGCCAGGAGCAAGGCCTGCGCAGGAAGCCAAGCCACCTAACCGCCTGGTGATCTGGCGGGCACCTGCGTGCCTTGGGGCAGGCAGCCGAGGGTGCGTGGGGTTCCAAGGTGATTGAAGACTGGCCTGGCAAAGGCTGGAGCAGCAGGGAGTGAGGAGGGCCTCCAGTAGGGACAGTGCTGGGAGGACCACTGCCCGTCTGTCCTCACAGTGGGTCCCGGGGTGCTGCATCTGAACAGATATTGTATCAGCTCACTCGGGCAGGAAATGCCCAAGCTCACGCAGTAAACTTGGTATTTTGTCTTGGTAAACTTTTATTTTGTAGTGTATTACAAAATAAAAGAAATTATTATGCAATAAAAACATAGACTTAATAGACACTGCATTAAGCATTTTTAAGGGAGTTATTTCAATTCTTCAAGGAGTTTGGAATCTTCGGTTTTGAAAACTGCTGCAGGCTTACAAATAGAAATTAAGTGCAAAGGTTGTTGTATTCAGTGGCAAAGAATGCTATTGGAGTAACCAGAAAGTTTGCTTGGGTTTTTCTGTAAGACGGTATGGAAAAACCCGAATGAAGTTTTTGGCCAACCCAATAGCTTTGAATGAATTAACTGTTAAGAAGGAAGATAACTTTAAAATTGCTTTTTCCTTGTAACTGAAGATACAATAATGCATGTATAAATGGGTCTACTGAATTTTATGAAAGTCATGAAGCCACTTTAGATCCTTCTAAGACCTCCACAGTTAAGGGAAATGTCAGAGGAAACATGAGGATGCCATTGGATGGAATACTATGTAGCCATAAAAATGAATGAAATAACGCCGTCTGCAGCAACACGGACCTAGAGATGGTCACACTAAGTCAAATAAGTCAGAAAGAGAGACAGACATCATGTGATATCATTTATTGGTGGAAACCAAAATATGACATAAATGAACATATCTACAAAATAGAAACATCCTCACAGACACAGAACAGATGTGGTTGCCAAGAGGGAGAAGGAGGAAGGGATTGCCACGGAGTTTGGGATGAGCAGATGCAGACTGTTACATACAGAAGAGATAAACAACAAGGTCCTGCTGCACAGCACAGGGAACCGTTCAATATCCTGTGATAACCCATAATGGAAAAGAATATATATATGTATATCTGAGTCACTTTGCTGTATAGCAGAAATTAATACAACATTGTAAATCAACTATCTTTTAATTAAAAAAATGTAATGCCATTATATAAATTTTCATTGAAAATTAAATTCCCACTCAGGCTTACACAAAATGTATTGGTATGAAGAATTAAATCTTTCTGGACAAATTGTTCCACAAGAAGCATGAGATTTACATGTGTCACAATTTATATTTCAAAACAATTAATCAGAAACATATCACAACCTTGTCACAGCTTGTAAAATACTCTTAAGAGCTCCAGTAACAGCTGCATCAGCAGACCTCAAAAATTTTTAACTATAAAAAAATCATGTGTGGTCTTGTATTTGCCAAGTGTGACTGATACTACTTTCTGTTATATCAGTTGAAAACAAAGTGTAAATTTGATGGCCTAATTAATTAATTTGCAGAAATCCAAGACAGAAGTCTTATGATCATTCAAGATATTATATTATCATGTTGTTATTTATTGTAGTAATAAAAATTATGACATCAAAGACATTATTTTCAGTTTGAAAGTTATGTTGGTACTTACGTGTCACTATTTCCCAGCTCATCTTTAGTAATAAAAACATCAAGAAAAAGCATTATATTTTAGCTCCTTTAGTGGCATTTTCCCCCTACTTTTTGAACAAGGGGCTCCACAGTCTTACTTTGCACTGGTCCCTGCCGATCATATAGCCAGCCTGAAGATGGGACTAAACCAAAGAACTGGCTGTCTAACAATTTGATTTTCTATATCACCCCAGAACTATGGGAGTAAATTTTTTTTCTTTTGAAAAGAGGTGGAACGGGAAAGCTTTCGCAGTGTCTGTAAAGTTACATCATAAGAACCTGCTCTGGTTATTCATGATTTATTCCCAGTGACCGTATTCATATGTATGGTTAAAAAAGAAAACAAACTAATATTCAAAGTATAGAAGAATAATTCATTGAGATAATTATGCTTAGGTTTCAGCAGCCATTGTCACATTTAACTATTTTTATCCAACAAAGAGTTTACTGAATGTCACCATGTCAAAGGTATGTGAAGTACAAAGAAAGATTTTTTTGTTTTTGTTTATTTGAGGGGTTTTTTGTTGCCACATGGTGCAGCATGCAGTATCTTAGTTCCTCAGTCAGGGATCAAACCTGTGTCCCACTGTGTTGGAAGCCAGACTCCTAACCATTGGACCAACAGGGAAGTCCCCAAAGTATAAAAGGTATTTAAAAGGAAGTGGAGGTCAGGCTTTAGGATATGGCTTTGAGGCAGGACATAGATGGACTCCAAGTTAGGCACTTACAACTAGCCTCCTGTTTGCATTTCCTAAGACACGTGGGCTTCAGGTAAGGCATTTGCAATCTGCCTCCTGTCTGTTCTCCAATGTGGAAGTAACAACGGAAACAGGGTAAATAGCCAGGTTTTGTCTCCTATGGACACTTCAAGGTAACAGTCACGACGAGAAGAGAGAGGAGCTGCACCTTGTTTAAATAAACGATTAAGGGATCTCTACTTCCTCCCCTCCTTGGGGCAGGGAGACACTACACACTCACAGAAAGGCTCCTTGGGGATCAAAAGCCAGAGGACAATGCCAGGCCATAATGAGTTTTGCTTCTTTCCTCCCAGGCATCTTGGCTGGGGATACTCAGAACTAGCATAAGGGATTGTTCCATGTGGCTGTTCACAAAAGCAAAGAGGGTGGTGCCATGTTATACAAAGATCCATTTCCTTTGCAAAGAATCTCTCTCTCTCTTTTAAAGTCATGAAGAGCTAGCAGTAAGACACGATAATCTATGACACTATCTGTGTGTCTAGGCTGTGCGCACCCAGGCGAGGGTCCAGAGACAAATCAGCCAGGGGGGCAAAGCAAGATGATTGGCCAGAGGGAAGACAGAGACCCGGAAAACTGCCCCCCTATAAAGGATTTAAACTTCCCAAAGGCGCGACTCTCAGGACTCTCTTGCAGAGTTCACCCGTGCGTCTTTCTCCATGTATTCTGCTTTTTCCATAAATGTTTTACTTTCCTCTTTACCTTCCACCTTCTGGTCAGAATTCTTTCTTGTCAATGTAGTCAAGGTCTGGAGGACTTACGCCCTAGTCGCTGAACTCTGTCATAGACAGTTAGGACTCCTGGTCAGGGAACTAACATCCTGCTTCACACTCTTTGAGACCCTATGGATTGCAGCACGCCAGGCTTCCCTGTCCTTTACTATCTCCTGGAGTTTGCTCAGATTCATGTCCATTGAGTTGGTGATGCTATTTACCCACCTCATCATCTGTTCCCTCCTCCTCCTTCCTTCAGTCTTTCCCAGCATCAGGGTCTTTTCTAGTGAGTCAGCTCTTCACATCAGGTGGCCAAAGTATTGGAGCTTCAGCTTCAGCATCAGTCCTTCTAATGAATATTCAGGACTGATTTCCTTTAGTTTGGTTTCTTTTGGTTTGATCTCCTTGCTCCAAGGGACTTTCAAGGGTCTTCTCCAGCCCTACAATTCAAAGGCATCAATTCTTCAGTGCTCAGCCTTCTTTATGGTCCAACTCTCACATCCATGCATGACTACTAGAAAAACCATAGCTTTGACTATATGGACCTTTGTTGACAAAATGATGCCTTTGCTTTTTAATATGCTGTCTAGATTTGTCATAGTTTACCTTCCAAGGAACAAGCATCTTTTCATTTCATGGCTGCAGTCACCATCTTCAGTGATTTTAAAGTCCAAGAAAATAAAGTCTCTCACTGTTTCCACTTTTCCCCATCTATTTGCCATGAAGTGATGGGACCAGCAAGCAACAGTTAGAACTGGATATAGAACAACAGACTGGTTCCAAATAGGAAAAGGAGTATGTCAAGGCTGTATATTGTCACCCTGCTTATTTAACTTCTATGCAGAGTACATCATGAGAAACGCTGGGCTGGAGGAAGCACAAGCTGGAATCAAGATTGCTGGGAGAAATATCAATAACCTCAGATATGCAGATGACACCCACACTTATGGCAGAAAGTGAAGAAGAACTAAAGAGCCTCTTGATGAAAGTGAAAGAGGAGAGTGAAAAAGTTGGCTTAAAGCTCAACATTCAGAAAACTAAGATCATGGCATCCGGTCCCATTGTTATAGCCACGCGTTCCGGGAAACAAGCTCACTCAGAAGGACGATGCAGATAGTGAAGTGCAGTTTATTACACCGGCGGGCCCAAGGCAGAGTCTCCTCTTAGCCAAGGACTCTGACCAGCATTTGTGAAAATCTTTTATACCCCATGTGTACGTGTCTGAACCCACCACCCCGATTTCCTTGTGACTTACATAAACAAAGGAAAGGTAAATACAATCACAATAACCCCATCATTCATGTGTTACATGTTCAAACAACTATCAATAAGCCCGAGGTGACAGAAAAAAATTTATGACCTGTCCGGAGGTAGGGGGATTAGTGTATGTTTTCTCTTAGGTGATGAGTAACCTGGATACAATCTTCAAGATTCCCCTGTCCGGAGGGGGTCTTATCCTTCTATTGTCGTTTCCACAGGCACTAAGCACAGAGTTCAGAGTCCATTAGAGAGGTGGCCGAACATGATCAGCACGAACCGGCCTAAGATGGAGTCCAGGCCCCATGAATTCCTTCTTCACCATCACTTCATGGCAGATAGATGGGGAAACAGTGGAAACAGTGGCTGACTTTATTTTTCTGGGCTCCAAAATCACTGCAGATGGTGACTGCAGCCATGAAATTAAAAGACGCTTACTCCTTGGAAGGAAAGTTATGACCAACCTAGATACCATACTAAAAAGCAGAGACATTACTTTGCCAACAAAGGTCTGTCTAGTCAAGGCTATGGTTTTTCCAGTGGTCATGTATGGATGTGAGAGTTGGACTATAAAGAAAGCTGAGTGCCGAAGAATTGATGCTTTTGAACTGTGGTGTTGGAGAAGACTCTTGAGAGTCCCTTGGACTGCAAGGAGATCCAACCAGTCCATCCTAAAAGAGATCAGTCCTGGGTGTTCATTGGAAGGACTGATGTTGAAGCTGAAACTCCAATACTTTGGCCACCTCATGCAAAGAGCTAACTCATTGGAAAAGACCCTAATGCTGGGAAAGATTGAGGGCAGGAGGAGAAGGGGCGACAGAGGATGAGATGGTTAGATGGCATCATCGACTCAATGGACATGGGTTTGGGTGGACTCCGGGAATTGGTGATGGACAGAGAGGCCTGGTGTGCTGTGGTTCATGGGGTCGCGGAAAGTCGGATACGACTGAGCGACTTAACTGAACTGATGGGATCAGATGCCATGATCTTAAAGTTTTTTAAAGATGAGTTTCAAGCCAGCCTTTTCACTCTCCTCTGAGTCCTCTTAGACAAATATATCAGTGGTTTTTGTGTATTAAAGAAAAAATATTTCATTACCTTTTCATACTAAACAAGAAGAAAAATCTATTTAAACAGTGTCATTTCCCCTCAGGCTCCTGCCATGATGTTCAGAGATCATCCCTTAGTATCACCCTCCCACCTAGAAAAGTGCACTCTTAATTGAATGTTTTGTATCATTGGTGAATAGAGTCCAGCTTTGTGTTGCAAGATAAAGGGGAAAATGAAGCAACATCATTCCCCAGGTTACTGAAGAAAGCTCCAGTCAACCCCAGTGTGTCCCCGACACCCTGCAGATGAGGCCGCGGGCTGTCAGCATCTGCAGGTGCCAGCGAGGCAGGACCCTGATGCATGGCCTCTGCTGCTCCCTGAGTGACAGTCCTACTGGGGTACTGACCCTAGTCTAGAGAGTAAGCAGGGGTCAGTTCTCTTTTCACCAAGGTTTCCTCCTGATGAAGCCTTCTTCAGGTGACTTCAGGCTCTTGAGATGTGAGTCCAGGATGGTGGGTTCCTTTACATGTTCTTTCTCTTGTCTCCAAGAACTGACCCCATTCTCCACTTCTTCTCTGTCCAGACATTCCTGAGCTCACCTTGCCCAATTCCGTGACTTTAGCCTCTACACCGTAATGACTCATGTTTCTCACCTTCCATTTCTCCCCTAAACTCCAGACCCACATACCCAGCTGTCTCTTCAGTGACTATTCAGGGCTTCCCTGGTGGCTCAGCTGGTAAAGAATCCACCTGCAATGTGGGAGACCTGGGTTTGATCCCTGGGGTTGGAAAGAACCCCTGGAGGAGGGCATGACAACACACTCCAGTATTCTTGCCTGGAGAATCCCACGGACAGAGGAGCCTGCTGGGCTACGGTCCATGGGGTGGCAAAGAGTCAGACACACAGCACATTCAGTGACTCAACTTGAATTCCCAATAGAAATCTCCAGCCTAACACATGCACATACATGTTCTGCCAGTTCTCCTCTGTGGGGTGGGAGTCCCTGACCTTTACAAGGTAGAGCCCCTTCCACTATAGAAGCTGAAAGTGCTGGGTTCCACTTTCCCAGCCTCTCACTGCTGGAACATGAGCACGTGAATGAGGCTCTGCCAACCACATCCACCTGCCCCAGTCTCTGAAGCCACAGCTAAGCACATCGAGAGGCCGTGTCCACACGGGGTCCTTTCCAGGGACATGCGGTGGCAGCAGGGGCCACAGCTGGTCAGGACACTAACGTGAGCAACAGCAGCAGTGCTGAAGCTGCATTCGGTTCTGGGTCCTGATGAGATCAGCCGCAGGGGTTGCAGTGTCTGCGCAGAAGGGAGAATGTATCTTCATGACATCCATTTCTTAACCTGATTTAAGGATTGGTTTTTGGCTTTGTAGACTTGAAGCCTTGCTTCCTCATCCTCCCAGAGATTCTCAGAACTACTTAATGATCATTTAATGAATTATTTTTCTTAAAGTATCTGTTGCTTGCAGCTAAGAGTCCTGACATAAAATATCTAAACTCAAGACAATTAATCCTCAAGGTAACAACTTCTTTTACTCTAATACTGCTAAGAAATTTAAAACAGTTGCAAGAAATAAGTCCAGTTAACTAGTTGTAAACTAATGCAGCAGACACGGTACTAGTAATCCTAAAATATAAGAAAATCCAGGCTCTGGTTATAAATTAGTGTGCTTATGATAGATTTTAAACAATGACTTCATTACAGGCTTCTTTTTCTTATATTTTTTAAACTTTATTTTTAATTGAAGGATAATTGCTTTACAATATTGTGTTGATTTCTGCAGTACAACAGCATAAATCGTGTCCGACTCTTTGCAACCCCATGGACTGTAGCCTACCAGGCTCCTCAGTCCATGGAATTTTCCAGGCAAGAGTACTGGAGTGGGTTGTCATTTCCTTCTCCAGGGATCTTCCTGATCCAGGGATCGAACCCAGGTCTCCAGCATTACGGGCAGACGCTTTACCATCTGAGCCACCAGGGAAGCCCTTTTCTTATATTTTTTAAACTTTATTTTTAATTGGAGGGAAATTGCTTTACGATATTGTGTTGGTTTCTGCAGTACAACAGCATAAATCGGCTGTAAGTATACATATGTTCTTTCCTCTTGAACCTCCCTCCTACCCCCTTCCCACCCTCTTCCCACCCCATCCCTCTAGGTCCTCACAGAATGCAGAGCTGAGCTCCCTGTGTGCAGGCTTCTATTAAAGAAAAAACTCCTGTGTTATACTGAAATTACGATATGATGTGATGACATGTTATATTCAAGCAGTTATTCATGAACACCGCTATAGCCAAGTGCAAGTAACCCTGTACAGCTGCTGTACCTCAGTGGGTGAGGATGGAATTCTGGCTGGTCCTCTGGGTGAATTTAATTTGCCTTCAGTAAATTCCTCAACAGAGACGCTAAGGAGTAGGTCGGAATGTTCTCCGCCTCGCCTGGTCGTATTTGCGGAAAGCTTATTCCACAATTGCTTTTCTGTTTTCACAAACTTACTTCTCAGTATTTACAAGATCTGAACTGAATGTGATTTTGGATTTTTAGGAACTTGTTTCTCACACTAAAGCTGACTCATGGTGTCCTCATGGTGAGTTCTTTGCAGGGCTCCAGGAGACCTCTGGCCGCAAGATTCCCAGAAGACGTGGGAGGTGTGAGGTCCAGTTCTGGTTTATCATCCCTGCCTGCAGCCTCTCCTGCCGTTAGCAGGAGCTGCAGCGCACTCACCAGTGAGCCACCCTCCGGTGGGGGCTGGGGGTGGGCCGGGGGCAGGGTTCCCGCGAGACGGCGGCAGCCCAGCCCCCTTCGGCACTGTCCACCGCATCTGCTGTAAAACTATGCATCCTTTCAACACAGAAGGATAGGTGCGCAGGTTGCATCTGCCCTCCTTCTCTCCTCCCCAAAAGGCACCCTCCACTTCCCTCTCCTCATTCAGCCGGCACAGGGCACACAGCAGCACCGCCCTCCCTGCAGGCACCCTCCATCTTTCTGAACCGTTTTGTTAGCGCTCCCACTGACTGGTTTGGGGGGGGGGACGCCGTGTCTCCCCCATATCGGAACAGGCCCCTTTCACCGAGAAGCTCGCTCTCACCGGCTGCTCCTCTTGACTCCACAGCCGCTGCGTCCCCTCCCGCTCCCCAGCCTCCTGCTCGGTGGGGTTGGCGGGAAGTGAGGTCACGCGTTCTTTGAGCCAACGCCTAGGAAGCCCTGAGGGCCCGTATATCACAATACGTCATAATTGTGATACATTTCATATATCATATGGAACAGAATTTCATAATTCATTTATGAAGGTTGTGGACGTTTCTTCAGGGGGTGGGGTCCTTGGCATCTTTCATCATAGCCAGCGGTCCTGGAGAAGCTTGCATCGTCCCATTCATCGCCCCTGTGCAGTGATTTCACTGAAGTCCCCCAACCACAAGTTGACCCGACTACGCTTGAGGGCAAGTATGCTTTTAGGCAACAAAATCCAAAGTCATCACGGGACAATTTTAGTGGTAGAATCTATGTGTTTGCTTCCATAGCAGTGACTTCTGTTGAGGTAATTAGAATGCATTCTTTTTCTTTTTTTAATATTTATTTTAGTTTTAGTTGTGGTGTTCAGGATCTTCGATCATTGTTGGGGTGTGCAGATCTTTTAGTTGTGGCATGCAAACTCTTAACTGCAGTATGTGGGATCTTGTTCCCCAACCAGGGATGGAACCTGGGCCCTCTGCGTTGAAAGTGCCGAGTCTTAGCCACTGGACAATCAGGGATTATGTATAGTATTTATTCTTATAGTATGTATTCAATATATGTATTCTTATTGATTCATTTGATAACCATTTGTGGAAAATCTACCCCTTACCAGGCACACTGCCAAACACTGGGTTACAACTCTGAGCCAAAAAAAGATGAGGGGCTTCTCTTTAGGGAACTTACAGTCTAGGGGGTGAGAATAATGAAATAAAAGAATCACTCAAATATGTGAAAAATTCGAACTTAATAAACTTGTGGGAGAAAAGACTGTAACTGGGAGGATTGGGGAAGCAGGGAAAGTGTTCTCAGGAGATCGAGGTACTTGTGTTTCCACATTATATTCACTGGATTCCAATGATACAGAAAGAAATAGATTGTGAGCCTAAAAGCTGAGTCAAGGCCTCATTCTGCCAACATCATTTGCCTTTTTCACTAACTGCATTTTAAGAGGCTATGTAATATTGATATTCAGGAAATGTGAAATTATGAATTGTAGATTGCAGATGAGAGTGGGCTGACATTAGGAACCTTGTAAGATTCTCTCAGTTTTTTTTCACAGGTGACCTGCCTTGGTATGTGGTATTGACATATGATACCAGGTTGCTGAACAAGTAATAATATATTAATTGAGGATGTTAATGAAATTCCCCAAGCCATTTAAAACAAAATTTCTAGAAAGCTCTTCTTTTCCATGCAAATTCATTCCTAAAACACAAAATTCAAACTAACTATGAGATGACATGTGATTATTCCATATACAAATCTAGGTCAGATCACATCATCACTTAATTATAATGTAAGAAGCCTGGACTTTTCAGGGCTCTAAACAAAGTCTTGGTAGCAACTTGGTTTAAAAAAAAAAACAGGCACATGATATGTTACTAATCTTCCTCTGAGAAAATACACACCCTAAAAAGTCATACAGTAAGAACTTTAAAATTGTTTATGCCATATTAGGAAAAAAGCTTATGCTATGATTAACGGGCGTGACTTCCCTTTTGACTTGGAAACCATCATGTCGGTTTGGGAAAACGTGAAACAGTTTTAAGTCAATTGTAAGCTATTTGATTTTCATTTTGTAGCTACAGAACTATAATTTTTCAGTATCAAAATATTGTTTTATATTATGCTAATTCTCTCAAGGAATATTTGTTGGTAGATCCAAAAAATCAAAGCATATCACTATTCTCTTTTCTTTTCAAATTTTTGTATTTGTTAACCCAGTTATTCTATTGACAGGAAATTACTAATGCTTTTAATAGAGGCTTTTAATGTATTTTGATATGAGGACAGTTTTTAGGTACTTTGGTTTAGAGGTATAGAAGAAAGGAATCTTTTTTTATTGATCTTATGTGTCAAGCAGCGGACATGACTTGATCTTATATCATGTGTCAAGCAGCAGATATCAAAAAATATATTTATTGATCTTATATTATGTGTCAAGCAACAGACATTATATTGACCAATGCAGTGGAAATGGGTTCGATCCCCCCTCCAGGAAGATCTCACATGTCCCAGAGCAACAAATCCTTGTGTGCCACAACTACTGAGCCTGGACTCTAGAGCCCACCAGCTGCAACTACTGAAGCCTGCACACCCAACGAAGAGTAGCCCCCACTCACCGCAACTAGTAAAGCCCACAGAAAAGTGACAAAGACCCACCGCAGCCAAAATAAATTAATTAAAAAATTGTAATAATGATAATCTCTGTCGCTTTACAGTTTACAAAGAAAATTTAATGTAATTTTCTTTATGAGTTTACATAATCATAGTTTTAAAAGTTAAATAGCTGCACAAGTTTATTGTGAAAAATAATAAAGCAAAAAATGGTTCATGTGCTCTCTTCCCAATTCTTGTTCCCAAAGGACTAATTTTCAACCCTTTTCTGTTTCATTTAGTATTTATAGCTGTTTTCTATCCTTTATCGAGCCCATCTTTGTGTGAAATGTTCCCTTGGTATCTCTAATTTTCTTGAAGAGATCTCTAGTCTTTCCCATTCTGTTGTTTTCCTCTATTTCTTTGCACTGATTGCTGAGGAAGGCTTTCTTATCTCTCCTTGCTATTCTTTGGAACTCTGCATTCAGATGGGAATATCTTTCCTTTTCTCCTTTGCTTTTCGCTTCTCTTCTTTTCACAGCTATCTGTAAGGCCTCCCCAGACAGCCATTTTGCTTTTTTGCATTTCTTTTCCATGGGGATGCTCTTGATCCCTGTCTCCTGTACAATGTCATGAACCTCTGTCCATAGTTCATCAGGCATTCTGTCTATCAGATCTAGTCCCTGAAATCTATTTCTCACTTTCACTGTATATTCAGAAGGGATTTGATGTAGGTCATACCTGAACGGTCTAGTGGTTTTCTTTACTTTCTTCAATTTCACTTTGAGCTACAGTCTGCTCCTGGTCTTGTTTTTGCTGACTGTATAGAGCTTCTCCATCTTGGGCTGCAAAGAATATAATCAACCTGATTTCGGTGTTGACCATCTGGTGATGTCCATGTGCAGAGTCTTCTCTTGTGTTGATGGAAGAGGGTGTTTGCTATGACCAGTGTGTTTTCTTGGCAAAACTCTGTTAGCCTTTGCCCTACTTCATTCTGTACTCCAAGACCAAATTTGCCTGTTACTCCAGGTGTTTCTTGACTTCCTACTTTTGCATTCCAGTCCCCTATAATGAAAAGGACATCTTTTTGGGGTATCAGTTCTAAAAGGTCTTGTAGGTCTTCATAGAACCATTCAACTTCAGCTTCTTCAGTGTTACTGGTTGGGGCATAGACTTGGATTACTGTGATATTGCATGCTTTGCCTTGGAAACAAACAGAGATCATTCTGTCATTTTTGAGATTGCATCTGAGTACCGCATTTCAGACTCTTTTGTTGACCATGATGGCTACTCCATGGAATACTACTTAGCCCTAAAAAGAATGAATAATGCCATTTGCAGCAACATGGATAGACCTAGAGAATTTCCAGGAATTCTTTGTTCTCATAAATTTCTTTTTTGTATTCATCTGGTCATTTCATGAATGTATTATTTTTTTCCTTATATTTCTATAGATTGAGTAGAGGTTTTTTAATAACTTTTCTGCTTTCTTAGTTTCTGTTTTCTCTAAATTCTAGCTTAAATTTGGATTCTGTCTCTGTCACTGGTGTTGCAGACTCTTCTCTGTTTGGAATTCTCATCTATTCACTCCATCTAAGGGTGAAGAGTTCAAGTCCAAGTTGAAGCTCTTTGTGCATGGGCAGCACATATTGACTGGTGGGCTTCACTACAGAGTGATCTGGCTGAGGGGAATTAGGAAAGACCCCCAATTATCAGGATGTTTAGGACTGTCTTTGGGCTTCTTAGAGTTGCAGAGAAAATGTGTCCAATGTTTTGCTTGGAGGCTCTCAGTCTGTTTGCTTCAAATCTTGGAGTGGAATGAATCTATGGTTTCTCTCTTCACTACTAGACTTGCACTTGCTACTCTTGTTTTTGGTGTAGTGGCCTCACTCCAGGGCCTAGTGCTTGCTCTGGTTCACTTTTGTTAGAAAGCAGAGTTTCTGCTGAGTTGGGGAGGGGATTGAGCAGCCATGCCCGGTGGCATGTAAGGGGGTGCGAGAACAGCCAAGGACAACTGGAGTATCTAACTGCCTCTCATATAAACTCTCAAAATCCTCTTGCTTTACCTTCTTTTTCAGAGATTCCTGGCATTTTTAAATTTAGGTTTTATACTTATCCATATAGTGTGAGGCCAGCAGCTTAGGAAACAACTGCCATGGAAAAGATAGCCTGTGACTCGCTTGTCCTGAGAGGAGGAGCAGGCCTACCCCTTAGAACCACATGGGGAAGCTCCAGGGTTGGTCATAAGACAGAGGGCTGGTGGGGAACTGTGGGCAAAAGCCTTTATTGTGGTTTGCACAGGAGGAATGGGAGAGGCAGGGTGAGCAGGCTGAGGACTGGGCAGGTTGATTCATTTCAGCTTTGTGGCATTGGGGCTGTCCCTAGCCGCCCGGTACCTGGCCCTGGGATATAGAAGAGGTGGGGGTGGTGTGGGCTCCAGATTGGTTGGTTTACAGGTGAAAGGCACATCAAAAGGGATCTTCATTATCTCCAGGAATTGGCTGGTTCTGGGAGGTGCAGTCTCCTCATGATCAGTAAGGCCCTAGATGTCAGAACATGGGAGTAAAAATGTACATAACGTACATTATGTGCATAACGTACTTGGCATTGCCAGTTCCTGAGCCTCTGAGAAGGACTGTGTGCAAGATGGCTCCCTTCCAGATTTCATCCACTGCTTGTTCACAGTTCTGCTTTCACGGATAAAAGATGATTATGACAAGTGAGGGTTACTCATCCATCCATCTACTCTCCAGCTTCCAAAATCTTTTCCTGTTGTACCTCCATCATTCTGTTTGAATGGGAGACATTTATGTCTTTTTAAAAAATCCTTTCTGGTCGTTTGAGTGGGATTTGGAGAGGCAGCAAAGGTGAGTGCCTGTGTTCAACCCCCCACTTTTAACTGGTCATCAAATACTACCTCTTACACAAATGCTTTTTCCTTCTTGCTTGAAGGAATGGGGATATTTAACCACTTCACTCCACTCCACTCATTTCTGCTCAGAACAGGATATGCACAGGACCATATAATTTAGTATCTTAAAATATTTGAAGAGCTAACATACAGAAGAAAGAGTGAGCTTACCCTGAGTACCTCCAGACCATATGTAGGAACAATAAGTAAAAATTTTAGAGAGATTTTCCAGATAAAATAAAAGAAAAAAATATATTATACACTCTGAAAATTTAAGGGACTTCTCTGGCAGTCTAGTGGTTAAGATTCTGTGTTTCCATTGCAGGGGACACAAGTTCCATCCCTGGTCTGGGAACTAAGATTCCGCATGCTGCAACAAAGACCTGGTGCAGCCAAATAAATAATTTTTTAAATGCATGCTTTAAATTTTTTTTAATCAAAAATAAAATAAAAAATAAAATAAAATTTAATCTGCTGCCTCATAAAATAAAGAGCTTTGCATCATGGAACTCATGGAAATGCAGTAGGCAGAAATGTCTGACCCTAAAGATTCCTAATCCCATGGGTCTTCCTGTGACTTCTCTTTTGAGCACTTATAGTTGCTGTTTTCTCTTTAGGCTATGAGCTGTATATGAGCAAGAACTGTCTTTCCTAATCATCCCTTTACCAGTTAGATTTAGCATGGGGCCTGATGCATTGTAGGTGCTCTAAAGCAAACCAAAATTTACATAGCAGATTAAGAACTAGGAGGATATTAAATGTATCATGACTAGAAGAGGGTTCTAGAAGAAATAGAATTAAGTAAAGATACTTAATTCAATGTGGGATGATAAGGGAGGACTTCCTAAGGGTGGTGGTGTTTAAATTAATTCTTAGAGAGCATAAAAGAGTCAGTAAGGCAAGGAAGGGAGGGAAGAGAATTCTAGGAGAAAAAACATCAGATCAATGTCACAGAGACATCAGATAACATGATGTATTCTGGGAACTTATTCCAAACAGCAGGATAACATGGAAGACACGGAGGGATTCGGAGAGAGAGGAGACCAGAGCACAAGACCAGGTCAATGTCTTGCTAAGAATTTGACAATTATGTGCCAGAAAGAGTTCCTCCAGACTCTGAAGCAGAAAGTCTTACAGTTCAGTTTGGAAAGGTCATCCTGGCAGCGACATGTAAGGTGGATGAGAGGCGGAGGCTAGAGGTACAGGACCAAGCGGGAAGTGGGAACTGGGACAAAACACTAGAACGAGAACATAATTCAGCCAAGTTCTTTGATACCTGATAACAAGAATCGCCCTTTCTCCAGCTTCCAAGAACATATTCCCCATTTCTGTCTGGACCTCCCCAGAATGGCCTTCACTGTCACCATACTCTTAGGTACCTTCCAAGAAGATTATGGCTGTTTCCACAGCCCTCCTGCTTTCTCTCTTGCCCATTCATGTCAATGTGCACTTTTTCCAGCAGGAATTTCATGTTACCAGAATTTCCTCTGCTCCTAGAAATTCATTCCTCAGGAAAGGAATTTTGAGAAGCTCTTCATGTCTTCCTTTGATCTGATCCCACATATACTGAGAGAAATTCCTCCACATCTGCTGCATATAGATGGCATTTTTCTTCATATTTCAGTATTAATTACAGCTGTTTTAAATATCAAATGCTGTGTAACACACAGCCCCCAAATTTAGTAACTTAGTAACTATTTCTTTGCTTGTGATTTTGCGGCCTGGGCTGGCTCCATGGGCAGCTCCTGTCTTCCCTGTGTGCCACTGAGGAGGCTGGTGAGACTCAGTCTGGGGGCCCACGTCTAAGCCGGCCCCCAGCTGTCCCGTGGGAGCTCAACAGGGCCGCAGAGGCCTTCATTCTCGGCCATAGGGACCCCCACTTGACTCAGACATTTCACTGCAACATGGCTACCGAGTCTCAGAGATAAGGAGGAAAGGGAGCTGGGGCTCACTCGTGCCTGCGCTCGGAGACCCGAACGTCACTTCTCTGCATTCCCCTGGACAAAGCAGCTCCAGGCCCAGGTCAGACTCAAGAGGAGGAGATGTAAGGTCTCCTGCCTGAAGGAAGGATGTGCGTGATGTACAGGCAGGATTATTTGGAGGCATCTTCAGAGAGTATTTACTACTCAGGTTGCTCCTCAGCGTTACATTTCATTGGTCATATTACTAAAGTGGTGTCTCCCAGAAAAGAAGCACAACATTGCTTTTCTAATTTTTTCACTGAAGTATAATTTACATTCAATGAAACAAACAGTCTTAAGTGTACAATTCAGTGAGTTTTGGTGCATGTACACAGTTGTGTAATACATGCCCATATCAAGGTACAGATTATGTTTCTCACTTTAGAACATTCTCTTGTGCTTTTTCCTTGTCAAGACATGTTCCCAGAGGGAATCACTCATTGTTCTGACTTTTTTCATCTTAGATTAGATTTCCCTGCTTTAGAACTTAAATGAAATTATAAAGCACCTATTCTGGTGTGGTAGACTTTTGTTCATCATCAAGTTTTTGAGATTCATTCATGTTGTTTTGTGTATTATTATTTTATTCCTTTTAATTATGAGTGGTATTTCATTTTGTGAATATATTTATAGTTTAATAACTATTCATTTGTTAGTGGCTACTTGAATTGTTTTCCCTTCGAAAGTTAGTTGCTCAGTCATGTCCGACTGTTTGTGACCCCATGGACTGCAGACCCCCAGGCTCCTTACTCTGTGGAATTCTCCAGGCAAGAATCCTGGAGTGGGTTGCCTTTCTTTGCTCCAAGGGATCTTTTCAACCCAGGGATTGAACCTGTTCTCCTGCTTTGCAGGTAGACTCTTTACCATTTGAGCCACCAAGGAAGCCCTTGATAGTACAAATAAAGTGGTTTTGAACATTCTCGTACAACTCATACACATAATATTTTCTTTCTTTTGGGTTAGGACTAGGAATTCACCTGGAAGTAAATTACAAAGTCATAGAGAGGACATCTCTTTAATTGTACAAGAAATTGTCAAACACTTTCCCAAAGTAGTTGAACTAGAGTTCCAGTTGTTCCACATCTATGTAAGTATTTGGTGTTGTCAGTCATTAACTGTAGCCATTCTGGAAGTGCGAATGGGCTTCCCTGGTGGCTTATACTGTAAAGAATTCACCTGCATGCAGGAGTCTGAGGTTCAATCCCTGGGTTGGGAAGATCCCCTGGAGAAGGAAATGGCCACCCACTCCAGTACTCTTACCTGGAGAATTCCATGGGCAGAGGAGCCTGATGGGCTACAGGTCATAGGGTCGCAGAGTTGAACAAGACTGAGCAACTAATACACACTTAGAAGTGTGATGGTATCCCACTGTTGTATTAATTTTCATTTCCCTGATGACTAATCATGTTGAGCACATTTTCATGCATTTATTGCTCATTCGTATACCTTTCCTTGTGAAGTGTCCATTGAAGCATTTTGCCCATGTTAAATACATTTACAACATTGCAGGTGTGCAACACAGCGATTCCGTTTTTAAACTATACTGCAGTGAAAAATAAATTAGAAAGAAGAAACCCTGATCTCATAATTTCAGATTAAAAGAAGCCTAATTAGAACCCAAGTGTTGTGATTCCCCCAGAACTACTCCCACTACCCCAAGATTCTGCTGCCTTTCAAAGGGAAGTGCTGACCACACCCCAAGCACAGATGGTGCTGGGTAGCCAGGCCCTCCACCCGGCTGTGGACAAACAAGGAAAACAAGGACAAACAAGGGAACCTCCTCACCCAAGTCTAGGGCTCCTATTACATCTCATCAATGCTTTTCTAAACTCCGGCAAAAAACAGAGTCCTTCATTGGCAATATCCATATTAATACCATCCAATTAATATCCTAGGACCCTAATGTTAAATCATCAAGAAAAAAAAATACAGTGTATTATTAAAAATCCTTATAATTTAAGAATAGACAGTTTCCATATCAAGTTACAAAATATGAGATGAAAGCATTCCTGTAACTATTTATGAATACAAAAATCTACTTGTGCTGTTTGCCTTTTTATAAATGAGTTTTACACGTTTTTGGAGAGAACTGACAAAAAACAATATATAATTCTAATCATATACATATTATATCGCTCTAGTTAAGTCTTCTTTAATTTATCTCAGCAATAAGTATCACATATTTTAATTTAAAATGTTTGTTTATAATCTGCTCTAATTATTGTAATTTTTAATCCGTCTAAAAGTTCTGAGAGGAAATTTCAAGAGAGTATGACAAATTTTACCCTACAATCTAAGGGAAGACAGAGTAGCATCATTACTATTTTAGAAGTAGAAACTTTTGAATACAATTTTTTAATTAGAAGAAATGAAATATGCACACATTTAATAATGTACAGAGGTAGAATTTGATGAGTTATGGAAGAGTTACATACGGTATAATACAAAAGTCAAGGAGAAAGCAAATTCAGCCTTTGATATTTCTTAACCAGTTAAAAATAATAAAAACATACTTAAGCAAATCTGTCTTAAATATATGAAAAATTGAATTCTAAAAGATGTAAGAAATTGGGAAAATAAAAAAGCTTCTTATGACAACTTTTTCATCCAAGATGGCATTCAACATGGATAACAGTCTATTTTTTTAATTTAATGTTTTCATTTATAGAGACGGTTCTTCTTACTTCATTAGATGATTTTAGCATTTAGTAATCAACATAACCAAGCTAAGTCCTTCAGATTTGATCTTTCACTATAATTAAAAGTAGCTGGTCAGTAAGGAGACATTTCTTCAGAGAAGACATACAGAGCCCAACAAACACATGAAAACATGCTCATCATCGATAATTGTGAACACGACTTAGCGACTGAACAACAGCAACAACAACGTCAAAACTACAGTGAGGTACCACCTCACACTAGTCAGAATGGCCATTGTTAAAAAGTCTACAAATAACAAATGTTGGAGAGAGTGTGGAGAAACGGGAACCCTCTAATTCTGTTGGTGGGAATGCAAATTGGTGCAGTCATTATGGAAAACAGTATGGAGTTCCCTCAAAAAGCTAAAAACAGAGTTGCCATATGATCCAGAAATTCCATTCCTGGGCATATACTCAGATAAGACTGTAAAGATAAAAAAGTGTTCAAAAAGATACTGCAGGGAGGCAATGGAGACACAGACATAGAGAAAAGACCTGTGGACACGGGAGGAAGGAGAGGGTGGGACAGATTGAGAGAGTAGCGTTGCAACATACACATTACCATATGGAAAATTAGATGGCAGGTGGAAATTTCTTGTATGACACAGGGAGCTCAAATCTGGTGCTCTGTGACAACCTAGAGGGGTGGGAAGGGGTAGGAGGTGGGAGGAGGTTCAAGAGGGAGGGGACACATATATACTTATGGCTGATTCATGTTGATATATGGCAGAAACCAATAAATATTGTAAAGCAATTATCCAACTAAAAATAAATAAATTTTAAAAAATAAAAATATTAAAACCAATAAATAACTAAATAAAATAGGCAGGCAGCATGGCACAGGCAACATAAGCAAAAATGTATACTCAGGCCATAGGGAAAAAAAATCCAGACCTCCTCTCTTGCCAAGCAACAATTCCATAGAAAGTTTGGGTTCTAATGTTGTAGGGAGTATTTAAAATTTTCATATCCTAGGTGTGTTTTATTTTTTCACAGAATCGTAACCCTTTATTTGCTTCATAAGTGCTTCTTACATGGATAGAGGAGCCTATATATTTCATAAAATATTCTCAGCTCTAATAACTATTAACATGTTAAGAAACATACAATGTGATGAGCCCACAAGCATGTGCTGGGAAATAAAGCCAGCCTTTCCCATCTCCAATGTTACTCACTTTCTTTAAGAATTACCTAGGAACTGTTACCACAGTTTCCCTGGTCCTGGCCTGAGATTCTGACTTAGCAGGTAAAGGTTGAGCCCTGGAATTTGCATTTTTAATAAACACAGACATGGTCCTAAAAAAACAAGATATATTGACCCCTATGTTCATAGCACTATTTACAACAGCCAAAACATGGAAACAACCCAAATGTTTATCGACAGATGAGTGCATAAAGATGTGGTATATATACACAGTGGAATATTGTTGTTGTTGTTCAGTCACGCAGTCGTGTGTGACTTTCTGTGACTACATGGACTGCAGCACGCCAGACCTCCCTGTCCCTCGAAATTTACCCAAGTTCATGTCCATCGCATCAGTGACACCATCCAGCCATTTCATCCTCTGACGCCCTCTTCTCTTTCTGCCCTCCATCTTTCCCAGCATCATGGACTTTCCATCAGGTGACCAAAATACTGGAGCTTCAGCTTCAGCATCAGTCCTTCCAATGAGTATTCAGGGTTGATTTCCCTTAAGATTGACTGGTTGATCTCCTTGCAGTCCCAGGGACTCTCAGGAGTCTTCCCAGCACCACAGTTCGAAGGCATCGATTCTTTGGAGCTCTGACTTCTTCATGGTCCAGCTCTCACAAATGTACATTACCACTGGCAAGACCATAGCCTTGACTATACAGACCTTTGTCAGCAGAGTAATGTCTCTGCTTTTCAACGTGATGTCTAGGTTTATCTTAGCTTCCTGCTGAGAAGCAATCGTCTTCTGATTTCATGGCTGCAGTCACCATACGCAGTGATTTTAGAGCCCAAGAAAAGGAAATCTGTCACTACTTCCACCATTTCCCCCTTAGGGTTGCAAAGAGTCGGACACAACTGAGCACGCACAGCACACACACACCATGGAGCCAGATGCCATGATCTTATTTTTTTAATATTTAGTTTTAAGCTGGCTCTTTCACTCTCCTCCTTCACTGTCATCAAGAGGCTCTTTAGTTCCTCTTAGCTTTCTGCCATTAGAGTGGTATCATCTGCATATTTGAGGTTGTTGATGCTACTCCCACCTATCTTGATTCCAGCTTGTAACACATTTGGCCTGGCATTTCTCATGATGTGCTCAGTGTATAGGCTAAACAAACAGGGTGACAGCAGACAGCCCTATTGTCCTCCGCTCTCAATCTTAAACCAATCAGTTTTTCCATACAGGGCTCTAACTGTTGCTTCTTGACCTGCATCCAGGTTTCTCAGGAAACAGGTAAGATGGTCTGGTATTCCCATCTCTTTAAGAGCTTTCCACAGTCTGTTACAATCCACACAGAAAAAGGCTTTAGTGTAGTTCATGAAACAGGGGTATATATTTTTTTAATTTACAGTTTGATTGATAATTAGATTTATCTAACTGTATAAAAAGACAAAAAAGACAAATGAAATATTACTCAGCCATAAAAAATGAAATAATGCCATTTGCAGCAACATGGATGGACCTAGAGATTATTACAGTAAGGAAAGTAAGTCAAACAGAGAAAGACAAATACCATATGATACCACTTATATGTGAAATCTAAAACATGACACAAATGAACACATCTACAATAACAGAAATAAACTCATAGACATAGAGAACAAGCTGATGATTGCCAAGGAGGTGGGGTGGTGAAGGAGGGAAGGATTGGGAGTTTGAGATTGAGTTCAGTTCAGTTCAGTTGCTCAGTCGTGTCTGACTCTTTGGGACCCCACGGACTGCAGCACACCAGGCTTTCCTGTCCATCACCAACTCCCAGAGCTTGCTCAAACTCATGTCCATTGAGTAGGTGATGCCATCCAACCATCTCTTCCTCTGTTGTCCCCTTCTCCTCTTGCTATCAGTCTTTCCCAGCATCAGGGTCTTTTCCAATGAGTCAGTTCTTTGCACCAGGTGGCCAAAGTATTGGAGCTTCAGCTTCAGCATCAGTCCTTCCAATGAATATTCAGGAATGATTTCCTTTAGGATTGGCTGGTTTGATCTCCTTATAGTCCAAGGGACTCTCAAGAGTCTTCTCCAACACCACAGTTCAAAAGCATCAGTTCTTCAGCGCTCAGCTTTCTTTATGGTCCAACTCTCACATCCATATATGACTACTGGGAAAACCATAGGTTTGACTAGATGGACCTTTGTCAGCAAAGTAACGTCTCTGCTTTTTAATATGTTGTTTAGGTTGGTCATAGCTTTTCTTCCAAGGAGGAAGTGTCTTTTCATTGCATGGCTGCAGTCACCATCTGCAGTGATTTTGGAGCCCAAGAAAATAAAGCCTGTCACTGTTTCCATTGTTTCCCCATCTATTTGCCATGAAGTGATGGGACCAGATGCCATGATCTTCATTTTTTGAATGGTGAGCTTTAAGCCAACTTTTTCACTCTCATCTTTCCCTTTCATCAAGAGGCTCTTTAGTTCCTCTTTGCTTTCTGCCATAAGGGTGGTGTCATCTGCATATTTGAGGTTATTGATATTTCTCCCAGCAATCTTGATTACAGCTTGTGCTTCATCCAGCTTGGCATTTTGCATGATGCATTCTGCATATAAGTTAAGTAAACAGGGTGACAATATACAGCCTGGATGTAGTCCTGTCCCAATTTGGAACCAGTCCATTGTTCCATGTCTGGTTCTAACTGTTGCTTCTTGACTTGCATACACATTTCTCAGGAGGCAGGTTGGGTGGTTTTGTATTCCCATCTCTTGAAGAATTTTCCACAGTTTGTTATGATCCACACAGTTAAAGGCTCTGGCATAGTCAATAGGGCAGAAGTAGATGTTTTTCTGGAACTTAAAAAGGTACTTATGACCAAACCTCTTATAAAGGATGTGGATTTATTCAAATAGACTTAATGACCTTAGGTAATGCACACCTCAGTGATTATTACAATTGACTGAGTGTCAGAGGTGTTTTCCCAGGTTTTGAAAACTGTGCAAGCCTCTGACAAGTCTTGCAGTACTGTGGAAAGGGGAAGGAGCTCTTAATTTAAAGACTGATATTAGATATCTTAGGGTCTCCCCAGGTGGCACAGTTGTAAAGAATCCTCCAGCCAATTCAGGAGACACAAGCGACACAGATGCAATCCCTGAGTAGCAAAGATCCCCTGGAGAAGGAAAAGGCAACCACTCCAGTATTCTTGCCTGGGAAATCCCATGGACAGAGGAGCCTGGCAGGCTATAGTCCATGGGGTTGCAAGAGTTGGAACAACTTAGTGATTAAATCACCACCCACCACATTGGATATCTTACAATCCTAACAAGTGAGGGCTCAGATCAGAATTAATGTGATATGAAAAATAGAGCAAGATTTTCTGTTCCTGTAACAAAGCTGACTGAGCTGATCTCAACCTTCCCACTGGGTATACATAGACTTGCCAAGCTTAGATGAACAGACACAGCTGGATAAACTATAAACACACACACACACACACACACACACACACACACACACACACTCAACAACACGTAGCCTAAATCAAGAGAAAGAAAAGAACCAATCCAGGAAAGTGCCATTCCTGAGTCTCAAAACAGAGGTTTTAATGACTCCAAAGGATTGAAGACGTGTCTTGGTCTTGGTGAAAGACAGAGTTGGAAGTGAGACACTTACATAAAGACAAGATGCTAGAAGAGCCGCCACGCTGTGAAAAGAGAGCCAGAAAAATGCCATCAAGTGAAATTTCAGAGAAGCCGCAAGGGAGCTTGTCATCCTCTAGGTTCTGAATAGGCAAGACATTTCTGAAGAGTCAAGCCCCACATTTATACCACGGGTGGGTATGGTCTGTTAATTCATACTATTCATGTGATGTGGGAATTACATCTGTGAATTTAACACAAATGCTAGTCCCAGATCCATGAGTATTTTAAAACTCTGGCTTTGGAAAAAGCAAACATCAAAAGCAGATATTAAATCACTGTGCAGGGGCTGAGCCCCAGTCGCATAGAAAACACAGCCTCAGTGAAGATGAGTTCACATTCCTAAACTACAAATCACACAAAGACATATAATAAGGCAGAGTCATCAAGGGAAACAAAGAAAGCGAATTAGAAATAATGGAACAATCTAAAAGGGACTAATTAATTGTGTTCAAAATAATTACAGCAATGCAAAAAGGATTCAAAAGCATAAGGAATAAAATAATTTGACTACAGGAAAAAAAACAGATTTTAACATAGCAGTAGACATCTAGATTTTCTTTTAACATAGTCACTGTAACTACAAACTCAATGGACACATTTAAACTGTAATTTGAGAGATTAGTAAACTGAGAGATCATCCATCACACATAATGAAGCCCTAAACACAAAAGATATGAAAAATATGAGAGGGTTGACTTCATGCAATAGGAGCTCCAGTTGAAGAAAGTAAAAGAGGTTAGAGGCAATAGTTGAAGAGATAAGGGCTGAGAATTTCCTAGAATTGAAGAGAGACATTATTGCAGTAGCTCATCAGATATTGTAGGTAAAATGAAAACAACTCATATCCAGACACTACAGAACAGTAAAAATGAAGAAAAACTCTTAAATGCAACTAGAGGAAAAAAAAAGATCTATCATTGGCAATGCCATTGGCATTTCTGGAGATGTGTTCATTCAGAGCTATTTCTGCACATTCCATTGCCATAGTGGCTTTCAAATATGAATACTACCATCTGGGACACTCCCACACTACACAACGTATCAGTGTAAAACTGCCGTGGGTATCTCATCTTAGGTTTAATCTTCTGTTCATTCCCAAACGCCCCCCTTTGCCTGCCTAATCCATTTCTTTGTCCCTCTGGTTGGTAGTAACTCAATTTTTAAAATAGCTTCAGTCATGAAATCCCAATCTCTGATCAATGTAGAAATGACTATATTTGAGAGGAAAAAAATTCTGTTGTGAGCAAGGATTTTATTATTATCATAAGTAGAACATTTCCTCACCATTGTATGTGGCTTAATAATTGTAAATCCAGGGAATGGACAACTCGATGAGCTTGAATTCATAATTGACCATTAAGACAAATGGATTCCTATATCTAATCTACCTGCAGGGCACATCACCTTTATTTACACCTAAAATTAGGGTTGATCATATACTCCCCTACTTATTTGGTGAGAACATTGAGAAGAATTTAAATGAAGGAGTGGGTGACAAAATGCTGAATGTGAATAAGGTCTTGAGAATGCATTAACTGCCAGATCATTAGTATGATGTCTAAACTAATATTCCAGTAGATGTACAAGACCATCACACTCTTATGTACGATCAGTGAAGTCCTCAAAAATCAGAGTTGTCTAAACAATCCAGTCCTTTCAGAGAGATCTCTCAGTACATTAAGACCATTTCAACAAAAACAAATGTGTATATGAGAAGACTTGGGCAGTTAAGGAGAATAAAGATTTTTATGTTCTAACAATTTCTTTATTAATAAGTGCCTTAAATCCAGAAGTGTATGTATGGTATAGTCTAGCTCATGTGAGACAAGAACAATCTGTGAAAAACCAAAAAGGAATCTAGAATGAACTGACTATTCCCTGACTCACACTGGTTAGCAGTTGTCATTAGTGTCTGTAGTGACCACTATCAACAAGGTGTTGTGATATTGTGATTTGTAATACGAAAAATATGTTTGGTCTTTATCCTTCTTAGCTACTGGAATAGAGCTCCTAAGACCTTTGGAATTTCCTATGGGATAAGAGCCTTAATTTCCTATGGGATAAGATGCAGAGCACATCATGAGAAACGCTGGGCTGGAGGAAGCACAAGCTGGAATCAAGATTGCTGGGAGAAATATCAATAACCTCAGATATGCAGATGACACCACCCTTATGGCAGAAAGTGAAGAAGAGCTAAAGAGCCTCTTGATGAAAGTGAAAGAGGAGAGTGAAAAAGTTGGCTTAAAGCTCAACATTCAGAAAACTAAGATCATGGCATCTGGTCCCATCACTTCATGGCAAATAGATGTGGAAACAGTGGAAACAGTGGCTGACTTTATTTTTCTGGGCTCCAAAATCACTGCAGATGGTGACTGCAGCCATGAAATTAAAAGATGCTTGCTCCTTGGAAGGAAAGTTATGAGCAACCTAGATAGCATATTAAAAAGCAGAGACATTACTTTGTCAACAAAGGTCTGTCTAGTCAAGGCTATGGTTTTTCCAGTGGTCATGAATGGATGTGAGAGTTGAACTATAAAGAAAGCTGAATGCCAAAGAATTGATGCTTTTGAACTGTAGTGTTGGAGAAGACTCTTGAGAGTCCCTTGGATGGCAAGGAGATCCAGCCAGTCCATCCTAAAGGAGATCAGTCCTGGGTGTTCACTGGAAGGACTGATGTTGAAGCTGAAACTCCAATACTTTGGCCACCTGATGCGAAGAGTTGACTCATTGGAAAAGATCCTGATGCTGGTAAAGATTGAGGGCAGGAGGAGAAGGGGACGACTGAGGATGAGATGGTTGGATGGACATGGGTTTGGGTGGACTCTGGGAGTTGGTGATGGACAGGGAGGCCTGGCGTGCTGCGGTTCATGGGGTTGCAAAGAGTCGGACACGACTGAGCGACTGAACTGAAATGAAGAGCCTTAAAGGTGCTTTTTGTTATGTTTAGGAGGTGACTTTTGGAAAATCCCGAAGTCACCTGAGGATGGGGGCTGGTTGCCAGGGGAAGAAACCCAATGATTAGAGGTTTGGAACTCTCAGTTCCAGCCCCTGACCTCCGGGAGGGGAGCAGGGACTGAAGATTAAGTTGAATCACCTATGGCCAACGATTAAGTAAATTATGCCTATGTAATAAAGCCTCCATAAATCCCGAAAGCAGCAGCCTGGAGAGCTGGTGACCACACGGAGATGCTGGGAGAGTAGGCTCTGACAGGCATGAAAGTTCCCCAACCTTTCCCCATAGCTGGCCCTATGCGGTCTCACTTCTATCTGGCTGTTTTGAGTTATATTCTTTTTTAAAACATTTTTGCTGATTTACTTTATTTTTGGTTGTGCTAATTCTTTGTTGCTGCACACGCTTTCTCTAGTTGTGGTGAGCAGGGGCTACTCTCTAGTTGTAGTTCACGGGTTTCTCATTGCAGTGACTTTTCTTCTTTCGGAACACAGGCTCTAAGCTCGCAGTCTTTAGTACTTGCTGCACACAGGCTTAGTTGCCCTGCGGCACGTGCGATCTTCCTGGACCAGGGATGGAACCTGTGTCTCCTGCGCTGGCAGGTGGATTCTTAACCACTGGACACCAGGTAAGTCCCTATATTCTTTTATAATAAACCGATATCTAGTAAATAAGATGTTTTTCTGATTTCTGTGAGCTGCAATAGCAAATTAATTGCCCTCAAGGAGAGGGTGGAGAAGGCAATGGCACCCCACTCCAGTACTCTTGCCTGGAAAATTCCATGGATGCAGGAGCCTGGTAGGCTGCAGTCCATGGGGTTGCTGAGTCAGACACGACTGAGCGACTTCACTTTCACTTTTCACTTTCATGCACTGGAGAAGGAAATGGCAACCCACTCCAGTGTTCTTGCCTGGAGAATCCCAGGGACGGCGGAGCCTGGTAGGCTGCGGGTCGCACAGAGTCGGACACAACTGAGGTGACTTAGCAGTAAGGAGAGGGTGGTGGGAACCTCCCATCTATAACCAGTTGATTAGAAACACAGGTGATAACCTGGACTTGTGATTGGGCATCTGAAGTGGGGGTGGGAGGTGAAGAGGGCAGTCCTCCAGGACTGAGCCCCTAACCTGCAGAATCTGACGCCATCTCCAGGTAGATAGTATCGGAACTGAAGTGAATCGTAGGACAATCTAGCTGGTGTTTGAAAACTGCTTGCTGGCAGGTGGAAAAAAATCAGAATTTCAAGGGATCATTCAAGAAGCCCGTGGGTCACTGTTGATGTTCCCTCTGTTCCTGCTCCATAGCCAAGTCCAGGAGATTCTACCTCCAAACTTAAAAACAAATAGATCCACTTTTCCATATCAACCCTATTACCAGCTCAGTAAAGCCTCCATGATTTCTCCCTTGGACCAGCCTTCCACTGGTCCTTTTTTCCTCTACTCTATCGTTTCGTAGCAGCCAAAGTAATCTTCCAAGTGGATCTTCTTACCGTCACACTAAACATCCTTCAAAAGCTTCCTAATATTCTTGAGATATAATCCAAATTGCCTATGTGACCCACCAGGTCTGCACAATCTGGCCCCTGCCTCCCTCATGCCTTCGTTTCGTATCACTCCTACACACTGCTACTGCTAAGTCACCTCAGTTGTGTCCGACTCTGTGCGACCCCATAGACAGCAGCCCACCAGGCTCCGCCGTCCCTACACACTGACTCCCTTTCAATTCCTCAAACTTACCAGGTTATTTCCTGCTTCGGGCCATCGTGCTTGGTGATTCCTCTTCTTAAAATCTTTTTCTGCCTATACTTTATCCAGTTGACTCATTAACCTTACAGATAATAGATTGAATGCCATTTTGTCAGAAAGGCTTTGCTGGCTCCAATTTAAAATTTTATACATTTCCATTACACTGACTAATTTTCTTCATATAATTATGAGATATAGCCATAATGTCAGTCTCCCTTACAAGACTATAAGCTCCAAGAGGGCACAGATCATATCCTGTTTGTCCATCACTGAATACCCAATGCTCGGCACAGAACTTAGCACAATAATTTTTTTTTTTTTAATGAATAACCCTGTAAGGTAGATTATTCCATATTATAGGTGAGGACATTAAGATCCATTGTGAAACAACTTTTAAGACCTGGAATAGCACTCTGGGGTCTGAGTAGAAAGCATTACATTTTAAAAATTTCCAGTATCATTTATTTGATTTTGTTAACTATTAGACGCTACCTGTTTAGACCAATACTGTGGCTTCCACTAAGCTTCTCATGAGGCCCATGTTGCATTCACGTGTCTGCAGACCTGTGGTCTCAGTGGTAAAATTCTCAAGGATTTCTTAAGAATGTGTTCTACTTTTTCTTTGATGGTTTTCATTTCATTCATTTACAATTTGTGATCTCTGAAAAGTATTTAATTCATTAGAGTCACACAGGAAAATGACTAGCAAAGATCAATAGACATTTTTCTTATGGGTCACGGAAGGTACTAGATTCAAACAATCACTAAATGACTTAAAAGTACGACTTTTCAGAATGTTTTCCCTAAAACAATTTTGTGCCCCTCATTTCTAGTCACAGTAGGTAAAATTTCCTTCAGAGCCCTTCAGATTAATTCTATTGCCATTTTTTGCTAGAGCACAACTGCAGGACTTTTACCTAGATACGGCTTTCCTTATCTCACTGAAGGGGGAAGGAGAAGGGGAGCTAATGGTAAAGAACCCACCTGCCAATGCAGGAGACATAAGAGACGCAGGTTCGATCCCTGGGTTGGGAAGATCTCCTGGAAAAGGAAATGGCAACCCACTCCAGTATTCTTGCCTGGAGAATCCCACGGACACAGAAGACCCGAGTGGGTTACAGTCCATAGGGTCACAGAGTCAGACACAACTGAAGAGACTTAACACGCAGGCAGGCATCTCACTGAAGGCAGTGTAAGAATCTCTGCTGTGTCCTTGGGTACAGACTTGAGTTATATAAAAGGTGGACTTTACTCCACTGAGAATGTCCAACAATCCCATGGAAGTGCAAAGCAGGGCGGGAGGTAGAGAAGAAAAATATTGTTTTGGGGAAGATCCCCTTGAAGACGTTTTTCTCAAAAGAAGTTTCTCTCAAATTTGAATTTTCAGATTTATTCTCTGAGATTCACTAGGAATTTTTCTTTTCCCCTTTCAAAAAAATGTGGTAAAAAAGTACTTAACATAAAATTTACTATTTTGACCATTTTTAAGTGTACAGTTCAGGGGTACTAAAAATAGTCACATGGTTGCACAACCACCATCACTACCCATTCCCAAGACTCTTCATCTTGCAAGAGTGAGACTGTACCCATTAAACACTATGGGTTCATTCTCACCACCCTTCTGCCTCTGCAACCATGATTCTATTTTGTGTTTCTATGAATTTGACTACTTTAGTTATTTTATATAAGTGGAATCATATTTGTATTTGTATTTGTTCCTTTTACAACTCAGCATGTCTTCAAGGTTCATCCACGGTATAGCATTTGTCAAGAATGTGCTTCCTTTTTATTAGTAGTTTTAATTTTTTTTTTACAAACTGTTTTCCATAGTTGCTGCCCCATTTTACATTCCTACCAGAAAGCAGTGTGTCAGGGTTATGATTTCTCACCATCCTTGCAACATTTGTTGTTTTATAACAGTCATGCTATGGGTGTGAAATGGTATCTCGTTGTGGTTTTGATTTGCATTTCCCTAATGATTAGTGATATTGAGCCTCTTTCCCTGTATTAGTCATTTGTATATCTTCTTTGAAGAAATGTCTGTTCAAGTCATTTGTCCATTTCTTCACTGAGGTTTGTTATCTTTTCTTTTAAAGGGGGTGTCTACATTACTCAAGTTTACGAGACAATACTAGCCAAATCCTACGGATAAGGTGATTATCTGACATTAAATTTCTTGGAAATAATTACTGTTTACAAGACTATATTGAAGTTATAGCTAAAACAATTTGTAAATTTTTAAACTCAAAAATTTAAATTACTGCACCACATAATTCATATACATAAATATGTGCGTAAGTGTACAGTTTAGTAGATTTTTAGCAAATCATGTGTAACTAGCACCAAGATCAACAACCAGAGCCCATTAGAAGCCCGTCCCCCATTCACTAGCCCCTCCTCACCTAGGTTACCACTATCATAATTTTAGCAGATTATTTTTCCTATATTTGTGCTTTATAGAGATGGACTTACCCCTATGTCCTTTCCTGTCTGACATCTTATGCTCAACTTTATGGTTTTGCAGTTTATCCATGTTGGCGCCTGTAGTAGGTCATTCTTTTCATTGCTGAGAAGTATCCCATTATATGAACACTGTGAATGTATTACCTTATCCTATCCTTGATGGTCTTTTGGGTTATTTCCACTTGGGGTTATTAAAACAAATGCATCTGTCAACATTCTGATAACTGTTGGTGCCTTGAAAGCACACATTTCTCTTGGCTGTACACATAACTACGGAACTGCTGGGTCACAGGGTTGGTTTCTATAGTCCAGTTCAGTCCCTCAGTCGTGTCCGACTCTTTGCAACCCCATGGACTGCAGCACGCCAGGCCTCCCTGTCCATCACCAATTCCCGGAGTTTGCTCAAGCTCATGTCCGTTGAGTCGGTGATGCCATCCAACCACCCCTCCTCCTCTGTCATCCCCTTCTCCTCCCGCCTTCAATCCTTCCCAGCATCAGGGTCTTTTCAAATGAGTAAGCTCTTCGCATCAGGTGGCCAAAGTATTGGAGTTTCAGCTTCAACATCAGTCCTTCCAGTGAACACCCAGGACTGATCTCCTTTAGGATGGACTGGTTGGATCTCCTTGCAGTCGAAGGGACTCTCAAGTCTTCAACACCACAGTTCAAAACCATCAATTCTTTCGCACTCAGCTTTCTTTATAGTCCAACTCTCACATCCATACGTGACTACTGGAAAAACCCTAGCCTTGGCTTCTATAGTACAGCGCCAAATTGTTTTCGAAAGTTATTTCTTTAATAGTTTACACTCCAGCAGCATGAAGAATTCAGTTACTCCACATCCTCATCAGCACTTGGTATCCGTCCCCGTGAAGCAAAGTTTAGGTTGCTTTGGGGGCGAACTTTCGGATTTTGCTTTGGTTGTCTGAGTTATTAACCACCGCAGACTTCCACTTGGTCCAGCCACAGCGTGTGAACCCAGCGCGTTTCGACTTGGCTCCACAGTTTTGCTCTCCCCGCCCCTTGGAGGTCCTCTCAGTCGGGCGCGTCAGGTGCGTCCAGGGCGGCCGGTCCCGTGAAGTCTCTGAAGCCCGGCCCCGGTGCAGCGGAAGCGCGTGCAGCGCCCTCCCGGCCGCCCCCTCGCGCGGCCAGGTAGCGCCGCGCGCCCCACGGCGGCCGGCGGGGGGCGGCCGGCGGGGGGCGGGGGCCCGGCGCGCGCGTGCGCACTGTAGCCCGGCGCATGCTCGGAGCGCGGAGGGGCCGGGCTGAGGGGAGGCTGGGCGCACGTTCCCGGCCCTTCCCGGCGAGGAGTTGCGCGCCGCCGGTTCCGAGCCCTGCTGCCAGTAAAGTTCCCGAAGCATCACAGTCACTCCTGAAGAGCGAGGAGGGCGCGAGCCGGCCGGACGCCCGGCCGGGGGCCGGCGCGCGCGGACGCGGCGAGGCGGCGGTTGCGCCGCTCCCCGGAGGAGCTGTGGCGCCGGGCGGCGGGCGGCGCGGGGAGGGTGAGTAGCGGCTCGCGCCCGGGCCGGCGGCCGCACTCCTCGCCCTCGCCGCGGCCCGGGACTCGCCCGCCGGGGGCTGCGCAGGGGCGCGGCGGGGGGCCCCCAGGCCGGGCGCTCGCTCCCACCCGGCCGCCGGGCGCACGGCTGGAGCGCGGGCCCGGGCCCGGCGGCGGCCCCCCGGCCCCCGTCTCACCGCGCTTCCTTCTCGCCGCGCCCCCCGGCCCCCGTCTCCCTGGACGTGGCCCCGAGGCCTTCGGGCGGGAGGTGCGGTTGGGCGGAACGGGCCGTTCAGTGCAGGTCGGGGCTGGCTGGGAAGGGGCCCGAGCCCACCCTGGCTTCCAGACCGGGTCCAGGCGGCGGGCCCCTCCCTGCCCGGCCGCACCCTGCCCAGGGCGTTGCCGGGGCGCCCCTGGAATACGAGTGAGCCGGCTGCGCGCTCCCCTTGACCCCGGGCGCCGCAGTCGCTTCCCGCGGGGACCCAGGCTCGGGACCCTGAGGGTGTGATCGGGGCACAGCTTCACTGTCACGGCCCGGGCAAGTGCCTTGACAGTCTGAGGACTGTTTACGTCTCTAGATTTCACACAAGTCAGGGTATCTTCCAGGTAACTTCAGTGAACCTGAGAAGGTTTTCCGTGTTTGTATAAGTATAATCATACATGTGTTGAAGTACAGGCAGTGATGGAAAAACCACTGTTTTGATCATTGAGTTAACTCTTCCTTTTCTAATGTATTGGACTGCTGTTGATTGTAAAATTAAACTTGGGAATAGAACACATATACAGTGTTACTGTCAAGCTTTTAAGGTATTATACTCAGAATTATACTTTTCTAAGAAGTTGATTGTGTTGGTATAGTTCTTTTTAGTCTGTAGAGAAGTGAGTGGCTGATAATCACAAGGGTCAGACTGCCTGTGTTAAGATCTGATTCCACTTATTTTTCTTTATATTTTATTCTTTAAAACATTATCATGTGATAAAGTCGGGACTTTGTTGGGGAGTGTGCAGTTCTGTGAATTTTAGATTCATGTAACCACCGTAATAGTCAATATGGAACAGCTCTGTCACCTCCAACCACTCACGCTGTCTGTCGTCTCATAAACTCCCCCTTAGTCCAACTCCTGGCAATTACTGATCTTTTCCAGAATGTCATGTAAATGAAATCGTACTACATGTAAGCTTCTTTCACTCAGTATAATGCTTTTGAGATTCTTTCAAGTTGCTGGATGTATCAACAACTTACCCTTTTTTATTACTGAGTAGTATTCTGTTGGATGGATATGCATCCACTGGAGGACGTTTGGGTTGTTTCTGGTTTCTGGTGACTATAGCTGCTGTAATCATTCCAATGCAGGTTTTTGTGTGAGCATAAGTTTTTGTTTCTCTAGGGTACTGCTAAGATTGGGGTTGCAGGATCACATAAAGTAGGTTTAACTTTATAAGAAACTGTCACACAGATTTCCAGAGTGACTATCATTTTGCATTCTCACCAGCAAAATGTGAGAGTTCCAGTTGCTCCACTTCCTGTCTAGCACTTGGTGTGGTCAGATTTTTTAATTTAGCCATTCTGATAGGCATATAGTGGTAGTGGCAACCCACTCCTGTATTCTTGCCTGGGAAATCTCTTGGGCAGAATGTGAGCCTGGTGGGCTGCCGTCTGTGTGTCGCAAAGAGTAGGACGCAGCAACGGAGCCCGGTGTGTCTTTAACTAATGGCCAAAGCTGTTGAATATCTTTTCATGTGCTTACTTGGCATATATAATCTTGGGTGAACATCTGGCCAAGACTTTTACCTATTTTTAAATGTAGTAGTTTCTTATGTTGACTTTTAAAGGTTCTTTATATGTTCTGGATGCAAGTTGTTAGGTATGTTTTGCAGCTGTTTTCTTGCCGTCTATAACTTGTTTTATTGTTTTAACAGTGTCTTTCACAGAGCTGATACTTTTAATTTTGGTGAAATCTGATTTATCTATATTCTCTTTTGTACATCTTTTGGTAGCATGTCTAAGAACTTTGTCTAATTCCAGGTCAAGAAGGTTTCACCTTCTAGATATTAAGTTTCACATTTGGATCTATAATCTATTTTGAATTATTTATATAAGGTGTGAGATTTAGGGGAAGGTTTACTTTTTGCATATGAATGTCCAGTTGTTCCATCACCATTTGTCTGAAAAGATTGCCTTGTCTCCATTTAATAGTTTTGCATTTTTGTCAAAAACCAGTGGGCTGTATTTGCGTGGGTCTATTTTTGGGTCCTCTGTTGTATTGGGCCTGTGCTATGCTGATTTCTGTATCTTTCTCTTTGCCAGTATCACTCTTTCTTGATGAATGTAGCTTTATAGTGTCTTAAAATTGGGTGGTATGGTTTTCTCCAACTTTCAGTCAGTTCAGTCACTCAGTTGTGTCTGAATTTGATTCATATCAAAGAATTTCATTTTGGGAGGATGCTATTGTAAATATCATTTAAATTTTTTTTGACTTCAAATTGTACATTGTTAGGATATTAGGAATACAGTTCAGTGTTGTGTGTTACTCTTGTATCCTGTGTCCTTGCTAAATTCACTTATTAGTTTCAGGATTGTTTGTTTGATTCCTTGGACAATCCATAGACAATCATGTCATCTGTGAATAGGAATAGTTTTCCCCCTAATCTGTCAGCACTTTGTGTATTTTTGTTGCCTATTGCTCTGGCTATGCCTAATGATAAACAGGAGTAGTGGGAGTGAACATCCTTACCTAGTTCTCACTCTAAGGGGGAGAGCAGTCTGTCTTTCAGAATTAAGTATGATGTTAGCTGTAGGTTTTGTGTGTGTGTGTGTGTGTGTGTTTTTAATAGATGCCCTTTATCAGGCTGAACAAGTCCCCTTTCTAGTTTGCTGAGAAATTTTCTCACAAATGGATGTTGAATTATGTTAAATATTTTCTCTGCATTAGTTGATATGGTGATGGGGTTTTCCTTCTTTACTCTGTTAATGTGGTGGATTGCATTGATTTTTGAGTGTTGAAACAGCCTTGCATTCCCAAGTAAAGCCCATTTACTGGTTATTCTTTTTATGCATTGCTGGATGTGATTTACTCGTATTTTGTTGAAGATTTTTGCATTATGTTCATGAGGGGCTGTCTGTCTAGTTTTCTTTTTTGTACTGTCTTTGTGTGGTGCTGGTATCAAGATAATGCTGGCTTTATAAAATAAGTTGGGGGATGTTTCCTCCTCTTCTGTATTCTGGGGGAGATTGTGTTTCATTCTTGAAAAGTTAGGTAGAATTCTCCAGTGAAATCACCTGAGCTTGGAGCTTTCTTTTTGAGTTTCTAAAGTTACAGATTTTATTTTCCTAATAGTTATGTCAATTTCATTGATTTATTCTCTTTTTTATTTCCATCCTTTTGCTTGCTTTGGGTTTATTTTGCACTTCTTTTTCCAGTTTTTGAGATGGGAGCTCAGGTTATTGCTTTGAGACTTTTCTTCTTTTCTAAGGTAAGCATTTAGTGCTGTAAATGTTCTCTCTCAGCACTGTGTTAGCCATGTCCCACAAATTTTTGACACATTGTATTTTCATTTTATTTCAATTCAGTTATTTTAAAAATTTCTCTTGAGCTTCTGCTTTGGCCCATGGATTGTTGAGAAATCTGCTTTTAGTTTCCAAATGCTTGGTGACTTTCCTGTTACCTTTCTGTTACTGACTTCTAGTTTGATTCCACTGTGGTCTCTATTTTAATTTTGTTGAGGGTTGTTTGATGGCCTAGAATATGTCCTGTCTTGATACATGTTTAGTGGGTACTTGAAGAAGGTTCTGCTGTTGTGTGGACAACTCTATAAATGTCAATTACATTCTGATATTTTTATGGTGTTTTTAGAATTTCATTTGATTTTATCGTGTTTTCTAGTATTTTTGAGTATTTGTGTCACTTGTTTAGCTGCGTAGATAATTTATCACAGTCTGTTGGTGTCAGCATTTTACAAGCTCAAGTGAAGTATAGAAACCTTACCTCCCTTCACATCCTTTTGTCCTCTCCTGTGTGTAAATAATTGTCTTAAATGTTTTCTCTGTGTATCTTGAAAACCATATCGAACAGTATTATGATTTTCTTTCAACTGTCAAATGTAACATAGAACATTCAAGAGGATAAGTCTTTCTGTATTTATCCATATTTTTGCTTCTGTCATCTTTCTTTCGTTCTGATATTTTAGGTTGTTTTAATAATTTAATTATGTCTGAAGTGGAGACCTAGAACTTGTACTTTAACAAGTGCTTTTAGATGCTTCTTAAATCATGCAAGTTTGTGAAGCACTAGGGACAGATACTGAGACTCCATTAGGGACAGAGAAAGGAATGCTCTTCACATTTCAGACATGTTTTGTGTAGTGGTTGTATAAATGAATTTTTGGTTCAGGTAGCTAGAATATAATAGTTAAGTAGGCAGAAACTTAAATGGCATTAATAATTTTAAGAAATATGAAAAAATTAGCCCTCTGTTCTAAGGGTCTAGACTGTTCATTCAGTCTAAAATGCAAACAGTGCACGTACTATTATTACTTTCTTTGTGTGAATAACTAAGTAGTCTGAAAGTAAAGAAAAAAAATGTGTGATACAAGATTATGTGTAATGGATTCATTGTAACCTAAATACTAAAGTACTGTAACTTAAGAGCTGGATGCTGTCACTTGCTTGCATACTGCTACTGCTAAGTCGCTTCAGTCGTGTCCGACTCTGTGCGACCCCATAGACGGCAGCCCACCAGGCTCCGCCGTCCCTGGGATTCTCCAGGCAAGAATACTGGAGTGGGTTGCCGTTTCCTTCTCCAGTGCACTTGCTTGCATAGTATTACACAAAACCCTTCTTTTGGGTGCAGATCTAGGGATGTTAATTATCACCTGTGAGGATGATGAGCAGTTTCCTTAGACTTTGTATTTGTTTCCCATTTGGTGGTAACTATCTATGAAGGATTTCTTATGGTGTATGAAACTACCATTTTTTGAATGCTTAACTTTCACTGTGGTAAGTGCTTTGTGTGTATCGATCAACAATCCTGTGAGGCTGAATATCTTCAGGAAACTGAAGCTTGAAGAGGATAAGCAATAACTTCACGAAGAGCACAGAACCAGTAAAAGGCAACTTTAAATCAGGCCTCAACTCTAAAGCCCATAGTCTAACCTTTGTGAAAGGCAGAATCTACTCGTTTATCACTCCCTGAAAGTGATACATTGTGCTATTGATAAGGATTCAAAAGTGAATATTATTGTCTCTCTTTTCAGAGAATTTAAGTTAAATGAACAGAGTGGGGAGGGGGGCCCTTCATCATGGAAACAAATTCTTGGAATTCAGTTTGATTATTTCTTGATAAAATAATTATAGCTTATTTTTATGTCATGAAAAAAATAATTTCATTTTAAACCACAGGTTTGAGAGAGAAGATCTGATCACCTGGAATTAAAGTTGGCACAGAAACCTTTTCAACTCCAAAAATGTTGGAGGAAGATATGGAAGTGGCCATCAAGATGGTGGTTGTAGGGAATGGTGCAGTTGGAAAGTCAAGTATGATTCAGCGGTATTGCAAAGGCGTTTTTACAAAAGACTACAAGAAAACCATTGGAGTTGATTTTTTGGAGCGACAAATCCAGTATGTACTTGGCCACTTTACCCTCTTGGCTTTGGTTTGTGAGCGGTGTCCGATGACCGTGTCGGAATGATGGTGACTGGTCACAGCACAAACGCTAGGTGTCCGGTGGCAGCAGTTTTCAGTCACTCCCTTGTGTGTCCTCACCGTCATTTGCCCCTCCTCCACTCTCCCTTTCCTCTCTCATTTTCCTTCTTTTTTGCTACCCTTCTCCCTTCTCTCTTTTTTTCTATCTTATATCTGTTTTATATTTATTGGTGGCACCTTGGGCACTTTTAAAAAAGTTTTATTCATTATTTGGTTGTGTCGGGTCTCAGTTGTGGCACATGGGACCTTTTCTTGCGGCGCACGGACTCTCTGGTTGCAGCACATGGGCTTAGTTGCTCCATGGCTTGTGGACCTTAGTTCCCTGACCAGGGGTTGAGCCTGTGTCCCCTGCGTTGCAAGTTGGACTGTTAACCACAGGCCACAGGGAAGTCCCATCGTGGGCACTTCTTAAACAGAAAGTAGTGCTTGATTCTGCTGAGATTTTTGTCCACGATTTTATTTGGAAGGAAAGTTACCTTTCACAGTAATTTTCATCTCTGTATATTAAGGGATCTGTTTGTATAGAATGTCTCTTCTCTTTTTAAAACTGGACAGGACTATTTAGAAATTGGAGAATTAATAATTTATTTTTACTTTAAAGAAATAAGAGAAAGATTTGAAGGGATTAAATACGCCTGTGAAAAGGAAATCCAGTTCTAAAACACATCAAAGTGACGATTTTTGTCCTTAGTCCTGGAACTTCTGAGGTTATTTTAAATTGTAGGAGACAAACTAAAATTTATCACAGAGAAATAAGTACCATTAAACAAATCTGACTTAACTGTCCCAGACATTAGCATCAGAGATAATTGTGTTCATTGTTTTAAAAATTGTTGAATTTATAATCTGTTTACCTTGTTTCTAAAATACTTCTGTTTTGCTTCCTTTCTTAGATGTCTTAAGAAGATTCGTTTTAAATCTTGATGATGTTTATTTTTGTACTTGTTATCTGGACCAAATTAATATTTTAAGTATATAGTTGACCCTCATTATTTGTAGATTCCATATTAATATTTTAAGTATAGAGTCACTTTTCATTATTTGTGGACTTTGTATGTTCAGATTCATTACCTGCTAAAATGTATTTGCAATCCCAGACTAGGGACCCCATTCATGGACACGCACAGAGCCTCAAAACATTTGCGTCACCTGCTCACACAGGTCTGGCTGAGGCTGAACGAGGCGACCTCCACCTTTTTGTTTCATCTCTCATAAGAACATAAGTGGCCTCTTCATGTTCTGTTTTTGTGTGTTTTGTTGGTTTTGCTGTTTAAAACAGCCCCGAGCCTAGAACTGAAGTGCTGTCTATTGAGCTGTGATGTGCCTCTTGGAGAAGACACATGTGTTAGAATAAGCTTCTTTCAAGTACCAGTAATAGTGCTGTTGGCCATGAGTCCAAAGTTGATGAATCAACAATATATATTAAATAAGGTGTCTTTAAACAGAACAGTGCAGGAAAAGAAGTTATATATTGATCGGTTGATGCAGTTGTAACCAGGAGTTTGAAGGCCCCTTGCCGGGTATTTTCACTCAGAGCAGTGGTTCAGGACTTGCTGACTTGGTGTTGGCAGTGGCTCAATAAGCAGACGGCTGCCTGTGAGTAAGACAGCAGGTGCCACAGAACAGGCAGTGTCTGCGTTACAGGGCCAGCTCGCAGTGAGCTGCTTGGTCCTCTCTCTCTGGTCTCTCCACGTTAGAGTGGGGCGGCTGGAGCGGGCAGTGCTGACCTGAGGAAGCTTTCTCAGGACAGGCCAGGATCCTGTGGACACCAGCCTCCACAGATGCTCAGTTCCGTGTACAAGATGGCATAGTATTTGCATTTAACCTACACACGTGCTCCCATAGACTTTCAGTTATCTCCAGATTACTTATAACATAGTTGCTGGGCACATGGCATGTTCAAGTTTTGCTTTTTGGAACTTTCTAGAGTTTTTCCCACATATTTTTTTTAAATAATTTTATTTATTTCTGGCTGTGCTGGGTCTTCGTTGCCAAGTGGGCTTTTCTCTAGTTGCGGTGCGTGGGCTTCTCATCGCGGAGGCTTCTGCCGTGCGGCACAGGCTCTCGGGCGTGGACTGCAGTGGTTGGGGCGCGCGGGCTCGGTCGTTCCCGCTCCTGGTTCTAGAGCACAAGCTCCATAGTGGGGTTCGAGGGCTCAGTGGCTCTACTGCCCGTGGGATCTCCCAGGATCAGGGATCGGACCCATGTCTTCTTTACCACTGAGCCACCCAAGAAGCCCTCCAAATATATTCTGTCTGCGGTGGGTTGAATCTGCTGGTGTGGACCCCTCTGATGCTAGTCCTAGAGCCACCTCTATCTGTGACTGTTGTTGAAGGAAAAAACATGACAGGTGACTCCAGACCGTGTAAAATGACAGTGTTAAGGGGTGTCTCTCACCCTTTACTCTCACTGTGGTTAATGGTATCAGCACTTAAAAGCACTCAGACTTTTTCAGATTGAAGCCCACAATGTAGTTTTAATACCTCCAGATTTTAAAAATAAAGACATTTCCTTTGCATATAAAATAAATTCATCTCTTGTTTCAGAGTTAATGATGAAGACGTCAGGCTCATGTTATGGGATACAGCAGGTCAGGAGGAGTTTGATGCGATAACCAAGGCCTACTATCGAGGTAAATTGTGGGTGTCTTTAGTCTTTTGGATGTGTTCTTTTGGCTGAAGAAAGAACTTTGCCTTTTTTGTTCCCCATAGAAGGATTTCTCTTTAAGAATATTTAAATTAATTCCAAAGTATTTAAAACCCCAGGCCATTATTCTTATAAACATCTTGATGGGTGGTAAATAATACTTTACACTATAGACTGTTTGTCTCTGCCTTAGAATTACATGACTCATATAGGCATTCCCAGACCTAGTAAGTCAGAAACTATGAAATGTCTTCTCTGACTCCAGGGAAATGACTATATAGTCAGAGAATGGAAACTAACATAAGAAAAAGGAAAACTCCAGCAAACAAAGTGGCATTTTGTTATGACATTAATGTGTGTGGGTAAAGCCTTTTCAGGGCTGCACAAGTTCAGAGAAGTATGAGGTACAAGGAAGTGAAAGGAGAGAGCTACCATGATAGGATCTAAGACTAGATTGTGGGCCGAATTCCTCTTTTTACCTACCTAGCTTTTTTCTCTAAATTCTCAGTATATAATGTATTCTTTTTGTGAGAAATAAATAGGTTGGGTTATTTCTTTTTAAGCTTTTAACAATGCGATTTGTCAGTATTACTTTTTAACTAGTGTGGTTATTTTTGGAGAAAGTAATTACTGTTACATATTTCTAATAAGACAAAATTGTGTGAGTCTACAATTATCTCAAAATAAAATTAAAAAAAGACAGAACTGGTCAAATATCAAAAATGATTTGTATATGAATAAAAAGGAGAAAATGTTGGACTTGTACAGTTAAGGAGATCATTTGGGTCCCTAATTTAAAGAAAAAGACCAGGTGGCTAAGAATATTTTAATTTCCACTGTAGTCGAGGTTATAACCTTTTTCCAGATTTTGCCATAAGACTGTGTTCATTATTATCTGTTAATTTTTTTAACTTGGCTCATCCAGTTCATTGCAGACTTCTTGTTTTAACTTGTTCAGTTTAGTTCAGTTGATCAATCGTGTCCAACTGTTTGCAACCCTATGGACTGCAGCACACCAGGCCTCCCTGTCCATCACCAGTTCCTGGAGCTTGTTCAAACTCTTGTCCATCGAGTTGGTGATGCCATCCAACTGTCTCATCCTCTGTCGTCCCCTTCTCCTGCCTTCAGTCTTTCGCAGCATCAGCGTCTTTTCAAATGAGTCAGCTCTTTGCGTCAGGTGGCCAAAGTATCGGAGCTTCAGCTTCAGCATCAGTCCTTCCAATGAATATTCAGGACTGATTTCCTTTAGGATGGACTGGTTTGATCTCCTTGCAGTCCAACGGACTCTCAAGAGTCTTCTCCAACACCACAGTTCAAAAGCATCAATTCTTCAGCGTTCAGCTTTCTTTATGGTCCAACTCTCACATCCGTACATGACTACCAGAAAAACCGTAGCTTTGACTAGATGGACCTTTGTTGGCAAAGTAATGTCTCTGCTTTTTAATATGCTATATAGGTTTGTGATAGGTTTTCTTTCAAGGAGCAAGTGTCTTTTAACTTCATGGCTGCAGTCACCATCTGCAGTGATTTTGGAGCCTGAGAAAATAAAATCTGTCACTGTTTCCCTTGTTTCCCCATCCATTTGCCATGAAGTGATGGGACCGGATGCCATGATCTTCGTTTTTTGAATGTTGAGTTTTAAGCCAGCTTTTTCACTCTCCTCTTTGACTTTCATCAAGAGGCTCTTTAGTTCCTCTTCGCTTTCTGCCATAAGGGTGGTGTCATCTACATATCTGAGGTTATTGATATTTCTCCCGGCAATCTTGCTTCTAGCTTGTGCTTCATCCATCCTGGCATTTCACATGATATACTCTGCATATATCATCCATTTCTCTTTCATATGTTTACAAAAAACATTCTTTGCCAGAAACTGAAAAGAGAGCCCGTAATTATTAGTATTTACATCTTAATTTACTATGGGTGATATTCAAATTTCTTTTCCCTTTGTTTCATTTGGACTAGAAGGGTTTAAACAGATTTGATCTCCTTGTATTTAACATTTTAATTTAAAGCTATCATAAGTGTATAAATAGATATGTTAAAAGCTTTACTTAAAGTGTAACTTTTTTTAGCCAACTCTGTTAAAATGGCAGAGGGTGGATACTGAGCTAGGTCTTAAGCCTTAGCTTTTTTCCCCTCACATCCCTATTTGAATTAAGGAGCAAGTAGTGGCAACATTATGTAAATTTGACATATTGGACATTTTTTTATGCTTTTTTTTGAGGCTCCGTTAAGAATGCTTTTGGCTGCTGACAGCAGAAAATTGATTTCAGCCCGACTTATTTACAGTTTGTTGACTTGTTAGTGGGAGTAGCTTTCAGTTGTAATTTGTTGGGATGGTAGCCTCGCTAATCTCCAGGCTGGCCGCCTCCCTGTGTGGGGTTCCTCCTCATGTTGAATTTCGTCTTGGCTGCAAGGTTACAGTGCTTTGTTCACATCCTTGGGGACCCAGGGTTACTTCCCACAGCTGTGCATCAAAAGTCCCGAGCTTTTATCTGATCAGACCACCTTTGACCAGATTACAGTGAGAAGTCAGAGGAAGGTGATTAACCTAATCGGCTTGGTGCACATGTGGCTCCCCCAGGGCAGACGTAGGGTTGGCTGCCTAAACTGTAGGCTGCTGTTCAGAGAGGGAGAGGTGTTCTCAAAGGCAGGGGCGCTGGATGACAGCTTGGCACCAGGTAACATCTGCTTCTAGTGTAGATTCCAGTGATGATATAATTAAGCAAAAATAAAGAGTAGGGAGAAAAGGTAAGGTGGGCAGAATGAGTTCAGATGGAGATTCAGTGATTGAAACACTCACTATGCCTTAAAAAATTACGACCTAATTTTTATTCTAAAAATGTGTTATTCAAGATACATAAAAGCTATATTTAAAAAAAATATAATTCATTTAAAAGACCTATTACAGCAAGATTGTTGCTCCAAGGCCTCGTTATGTTCTTAGAATACTGGCTTAATTGCACAGTGAGGCATGTGGAAACATGATTTCCTTGTCAATAGGTTAGAACAGAGCGCAGATCATATTAGGAAGTCTTTAGCATCCCAGATGACTCCTCTTAAACTCTTAAGAAAGTCCACCCTTGGCAATAGAAACCATACTTAGAACAGAAAGTTGCATGCAACATAAAGGAGATTTTCATTACAGTTTTTTACTGTGACTTGGTTCTCAGAAAAAAAATGCTTCTGACTAAATATATGGAAATGAGGTTTTAGACTGAAGACCTGTTATTTGAGATTATGCACATAAGTAGCTGAGCGCTGAAGATATGATGCTTTTGAGCTGTAGTGTTGGAGAAGACTCTTGAGAGTCCCTTGGACTGCAAGGAGATCCAACCAGTCCATCCTAATGGAAATCAGTCCTGAATGTACATTGGCAGGACTGATACTAAAGCTGAAACTCCAATACTTTGGCCATCTGATGCAAAGAGCCAACTCATTGGAAAAGACCCTGATGCTGGGAAAGATTTAAGGCAGGAGGAGAAGGGGCAACAGAGGATGAGGTGGTTGGATGGCATCACCGACTCAGTGGACATGAGTTGGAGCAAGCTCTGGGAGATGGTGATGGACAGGGAAGCCTGGTGTGCCGCAGTCCGTGGGGTCACAAAGAGTCGGACATGACTGAGCGACTGAACTGAACTCACATAAGTAGAAGACACTTGTTTTCTTAAAAAAAAAAAAAAAAAACACCTTTATTTCACAAATAAAAATGAATATGAATTGTTGGAAATTGAATAGCTCTGGACAAGAAACTGGTTGTAAGTTATAAACACAAGAATTAAGGAATAACAGAATTAGATTGCAAGTCTCAGGTTTGTTTTGAAGTTACACGAGCATGGAATCTGTGACACATTGGTTCATTGAGTAATTTGTGTGCTTTAGGTCAAAGTGTCCGAAAGAATAGGGGCCAGCATTTTAAATCGTGAGTAATATTTATAATAGTGTTTTTAAAGCCTTGTAATTCCGACTGGCCTTTTCCAGTGTTTCTTCAACTTGATTGTGCACAGGAATCCCCTGGGGAGCTCATTAAAATGCAGCCTGACCTCTGTAGATCTGTGGGTGGCTTCAAGAGTCTGCATTTCCAAGGCCTCCCACGTGACACGGGTGCTGCTTATCAGCCGCTCTGGACCAGCCTGCAGGCCGTCTTGTAGTATCTGTCAGTGGTTTGAGGACAGAAATAACTCTGCATATTATGTATCTTGGAGAGTATTTTCTGAATTGTATTAAAATGTGGTGACTTTTTTGGAATGATCTTGTTAGGAATAAATACTCGCTATTGGTGATCTTGTCATGGACACCAAAAATTTATTCAGAGCTCTGTAGTCTGATCTGTGCATAAGTGGGGTAGTTTATTAACTGTTAGAAGTGATCCATTTATGGGTGGCTTACTATGATGTTGAAGAAACTTTTCCAGTGCTCCAGTTTTTAGGGTAGGTAGTGTTGAAGGTATGTTGAATAGTAGGAAAATAAAGGTCTTTGTAAAATATATGGCTGGAAGACACTAGCTGCCTTTCAGTGTCAACAACAGAGAAATTAAAACATGAACTTTTCCAAAGATATCTAGCACTAACAGAGCTAGAGGTCGGAGGAAGGGAAAGAATGGAGAGCAGCGTGGGGTCATTTTACTTATTTTTTAATGGTCATTTAAAAATTAAGTACAGTTACAATTGATACATGGGAGAAAACAGCACAATGTTAGAAAGCAGTCATCCTCCAATGAAAAATAAACACATTAAAAAAAATAGTTACAGTTGCTGAATAGGTGTGCTGAATAGGCTGCCTGGAAAATCCCATGGACAGAGGAGCCTGGTAGGCGACAGTCCATGGGGTCGCTAAGAGTCAGACACGACTGAAGTGACTTAGTGGCAGCAGTAGCATGCTGAATAGGCATTGCTCAGGAAGTCAGCGAGACGCAGCTCTGTCTGTGTCTCACCCCTCTTTATGTGTGATTTGGCTGTAGGAGGAGAAGGTCTGATCCTTGACAATACCCTCAGCTCATGTCTCTTCTGGCCACTCTTTCTTTAAACGTTATATTGGAGTGTGGCTGATTAACAGTGTCGTGATAGTTTCAGATGAATAGCAAGGGGATTTAGCCATTCATATACGTGGACCCATTCTCCCCCAACTCACCTCCCATCCAGGCCGACTCCTGGTCACTCTGAAATAATTTTTCTCAGCCGCCTCAGTGATTTCTAGTCATAAACGTATCTCAATTTGGTAGTAGGGATAGCCAGATAATTTAAGTTAAATCTCTTTTCCTCTGGGACCAGCCTTGTGGTCTGGGAGGGGGATGCTGACGGCTTCACTCCCAGCTCCTCCCGAGCGGGCCAGGCTCTGAGGCCCTTGGAGCAGGCATGGAGCAGGCTGGCAGGGTGGTGTGGTTCCAGGGCCTCTGCATGCAGATGGTGGCAGGTGCTTTTCTCTGTGGGACTTCATCCTGGCTTCCTCAGTGCTTCCCCGTCTTGGGGGACAAATGTGTCCTTGATTCTGTCAACTGACTTCTGTTTTGTAGGAGTCAGTGCTCCACTTCCATCTTTCCTGGTGCCAGCTCCCAGTGCCCCGAAGTGGCCCTGTTGGGCGTGGTGTGAAGTGCCCCTGAGCTGGCTTATGTCTTGGACGTGCTCCCCTCTGCCCGTGTGAGATGCACGTGTGCTATTGGTCTCGCTGGTGGTGGAAGCACAGTTACCCCGCAGATGCAGCTCTTGTCTGCTGGCCCCACCGTCGCATGCTTTCTCAGCTTGGATGCGGGACAGTGCTTCTTTAAGGAAAGCCTTCGAGAATCTCCTGCCTTTCCATTTCTTCTCAATTCTTAAAAAATCCTTGAAGAGCTTGAGGAAGTTCCAGACTTGTATAATAGATTTGTAGCCATTTTCTTTGTAAGTTCGGCAAATAATTATCTTCTCACACACACTTTGGAATCTGAGATTTGTCATCTGTTTTGTCAGTACCTCAGTCAAAATTCAGTAAGAAGACTCTTCTTTTAGTTTTTTTTTTCTTGTTCTTTTTTTAGTATTTATTAGGAAAGGCTTTTTTGTTTGTTTGGCTTTTTGGGCTTTCCTAAACTTAAATATCCATAATGCATCACAATTTTATCTGTATGAATGGATAAAATATTCAGTTAGAGGGAGCTAAAATAAGTAGTTGTACCATATTTGTCAGGATTATCATAACTGCAGAAGTAATCTGGGTAGTGTTTTTTGTTTCTTCTTTTTCATTTTGGTAGTATATTTAGGTTAAATAAGATGAGATGTTCACGTAGCTTAAAAATAGATAAATTCTAAACAGCTATACAAATATAAGGTAATTTTATTACAAATTAAAAAAAAGATGAGGTGGTTGCAGTATCTACTCTGAAGGCTTCTATCAGGTGAACCTTCCTGCTTCAGAGATTTGTGTCCCATTTTTTTCTGAAATTACTCTTGCTATGATACTTCTTTTGTTTGAGTTCAAGTTTTGTATTTTTGTGGGGCTATTCAGTTGTTTAGTAGTTTGTCATTTAAAATTGGATAATTCTACTTTTCTCCTTTGGTTTGATAGTCACAGATTCTTTTTATTCTTAGGGTGATTGCCTTTAGCTTAAGATTCTGTCTTATAACACACACACACACACACACACACACACACACACACCTGGGTGGGCCACACACACACACACACACACCTGGGCACGCACACACACACACACACACACACACACACACCAGGGTGGGCGTGGGGTGTAGAATTGAGAAGCCAGGGAAGGACTGAGAACCATCCACAGAGGGTGCAGTGATGACCAGTTGCTGCTGCGGGCAACTGGGTATCCACCCTAGTTAGGAGCCGAGGAGACAAGCTGAGGTTTTTACCACCACCCCCCCCAACTCCTCCCCAGGCGTCAAGTCCTCTTAGTGGGTGCACTAAACCAGGGGTCCTCTGAAGCCTGGGCAGGCGAGAAGAGCACCGCTGCAGCCAGTACTGGAGGTGCGGGAGGGGACCCCCAGCTCTCCTGCACCCACCTCCCTGTGGATTAATCAAGTGCAGCTCCCTCTTCCTCCTCCTCAGTGGGCACTGTGCCCCTTCCCAGTCCCTGTGGGCTCTCTCCACACAGCCCCTCACCAAAGCGTTTTGAGTTTTATGGACAGACGTTTATCCTTTGATCCTTGATTTTTTTAAAACAAAATTGTGCTTTTCCTAGTTAATCATTCTTACTGCCCTTATCTCTGGCACTATCTGCTTAGATTTTTGTTGTTTATTGGCTGTTTTTGTTTTGTTTACATACTTCTCTGAATATTTTTGTTTGTTTGTTTTTTGTGACTGAAACCTTGTATACTTGGGAATACCCTGTTGGACCCTCAAATTTAAGTAACACTTGACTGGATATAAAATTCTATGTTTAAAGTTGACAATTTTATAACAAAGAATGGTTTCTTAAAGTATGATTAAATAATGTTCTATTTATAGTTTAAGTAAATCCGAGAGTTAAATATAAATTTATTGTCCAGTATGCTAGTGTGATCTCTTCAGTTTCTTTCTCCTTCAATTCTGAGAAAGTCTCAAGTTGTGTCTTATCAGTCTGCCTGTCCCCCAACCCTGAGTTTTGCATAATTGATTTATTCTTTGGTTTGAAGCCTGTTCTAGCGGAGGGAAGCATCTGCTTTTCAACCATAGTGAACTGCCGATTTTTCCTTCATTAATTGTTCTTTGCGTTTCTACCAGATTCTCTCAGCTTATAAGCAACTCTGTTTTGGCCTCAGAGTGTCCTAGTAGCCCAGTATTTGTGTCTTGCGTCTGAGTAGTAGGAAACTCGCACACCTGAGGGATTTGGAAGGAAGGAGTAGCAGTGAGGAATCCTCTTTGACTCCAGGACAGTTTTCTTTTGTCACCTGCTTTTGTTACCAGGCTGCCTGATTCAACAGCTAATCATTTGTAAAAACCCTCTTCTGGAAGACTGCTGCTTATTTTTAAAATTAGGTATTATCAACCTAATATGATAGTTGATGATTAAAATATTGTGAGTATGATAGAAGTTGATAGAAGTGAGTATTAAGAAGTTGAACAGGATGAAAAACTAGAACTTTCTTCCTCTCTACTATATATGAATATTTTACTCTTGGCACTGCACTGGTTCTCTTTTTTTTTTTTGACATGTACACACGATTATATTTATTTATTTATTTATTTTCATTTTTGTCTGCGCTGGGTTTTTGTTGCCGCACACGAGCTTTCTCTAGTTGCGGAGAGTGGGTCTACTCGCCAGTGGTGGTACACTGGCTTCTCATTGCTGTGGCTTCTCTTGTTGCAGAGCACAGGCTCTTCGTACACACGGGTTTTAGTAGTTGGAGCATGTGGGGTCAGTGGTTATGGCTCGTGGGCCCTAGAGCATGCAGGCTTTAGTAGTAGTTGTACTTGGGCTTAGTTGCTCCTCAGCATGTGGAATCTTCCCAGACCAGGGATTGAACGCCTGTTCCCTGCATTGGCAGGCGGATTCTTACTCACTGTGCCACCAGGGAAGTCTGGCATTGGTTCTTAAGTTGTGTTCTTTAGCATCATTGGTATTCTCTTAAAATAATACCGATTTTTTAAAATTAAACAGAATGAGAAAATTATGATTTTTCTTAAATCTTCACTGAAGGAAATTAAGAAAAAAGTGACAGATATTAACAGGAAGAACTTGGCAACAGGCTGTTATTCATGCCTAGTTTACTATTCTCTCTGGCTCCTATGGTATTGCTAAACATATTAGTGTTTTGTGGTGTTTCACAAGGAATGTGTATAATTTTGAGGGCACCTTGGCACTTGCGCAAATTTGAGAACCACTGTTCTTGGTAAAAATTGCTTCTTTGAAATAGAAAATAGAGTTTACATGTTAAAAAATGAGAACTGCTACAAAGATGAGTTCAACATTTACTTACATAAAAATCATTTTGAGTACATGAAAGTTGCCCGCACCCTGCATAGGACTGTTTCATTGATGTAAATAACATTTTTACTTTGTGACCTTACAGGAGCCCAGGCTTGTGTGCTTGTATTTTCTACCACAGACAGGGAATCTTTTGAAGCGATTTCCAGCTGGAGAGAGAAAGTGGTGGCTGAAGTTGGAGACATACCAACTGCACTCGTACAAAACAAGATCGATCTCCTGGATGACTCTTGTATAAAGAAGTATGGTGGCTATTGTTGAGGGGGTGGCAGTAATTCTAGAAAGCTAAAACCTATTTTATTTCTTTGCATAGACTTACAAAAGACAGGCTTAGACTTAAAGTTTTCTGTGAGCTATTGTGTGACTGATTTGAGTTTTAAAAAGTTCACACTGAATCAGAAGTAAAGAAAATGGAAAGAATACATTTTGGAGGCCCTTTTAGATTTCTAGGTCCTTGCAACTCAATCCAACTCTGTGTGTGAAGTCAAATCTAGACATAGAGTATGAGTGTTAAGAAATAAACAATTCTATATGTTCTAGTATCTAGCATAAGTATGTTGATGAGTTTAAATAGGTAAGCAGTTCAGATTCACACTGTTTTGTATACTCAGTAACATTGTGTTCACATGTGTGAACAGCATTTGGCATCCAGATAATTTCTCTCTGTAATTATTAGTTTATTGCATTATTAACATTTTGCTGACTTTGAAAACAGTTGCCTGGTTCTTACCTTATTTTTTTTGGTATGTTCATTAGTCATCTGATGCTGTGTAACAAATTAGCCCAAAACTTAGTGGTTTAAGACAACAAACGTTATTTCATAGTTTTTGTGGGTCAGGAATTTTGGAGTGGCTTAGCTGGGTGGCTTCGTTTTGGGTGTTTTATGAGGTTGGTGTCAAGATGCTGCTGGGGCCTTGTCACTGGAAGGCTTGACTGGGGCAGGGGGTGTGCTGTCAGGCTGGCACCCTTGCTTGGCTCCAGGCAGGAGGCCCCTCTCTTGAGCTGGGAGTGTCCTTATGGTGTGGCAGCCTCTGTTCCAGGCATGCGATCCCAGAGAGGGAAAGGCAAAAAAGCCGCAGTGCCTCTTAGGATGCTTATGAAGGAATCTGAGGCACACACTGGTGTGTTATTGATGACACAGACCAACTTAATTACAGTGAGGGGCAGTGGTGGGCAGAGGAATCACTGGGAACCCTTTTAGAGAATCAGCAGCTATAATGAAACTAGAATTAGGGGTCCTCTCTTGGAGACACTTAAGCATACTGACTTTGGCTTAGGCAGCAAAGCAGTTTTGTAGCCAATAAGAGTAAAATAGGTAATGCAGTTAAGACTCTTGGAGTATAATTAAATTCAAGTGTTTTTAAAAATGGAAGAGAGAAAATTAAAGTATTAAAGAAAAGTGATATTTAGCTATTCTAAGGCTGGAATTAGTGACTTTATGGAAACGTGCCTCTTACAATTACAGTGAGAGGGCTGGTGTTTACCCACCAAGAGCAATGACAACTGAAAATTCTCCTCAAGGCACTGACCCTCCCCCTCAGGCACTGACCTCCCCTTCAGGCACTCATCCCCCCCTCAGGCACTCCACCCTCCCCCAGGCACTGACCCTCCCCCCCTCAGGCACTCACCCGCCTCAGGCACTCACCCCCCACTCAGGCACTCACCCCCCTTCAGGCACTCACCCCCCCCCCCTCAGGCACTGACCCCCCCCCCCTTCAGGCACTCACCCCCACCTCAGGCACTGATCCCCCCCTCAGGCACTGACCCCTCCCCTCAGGCACTCACCCCTCAACACCCCCTCACCCCCCCCCACTCACCGCTGCCTCAGGCACTCACCTCCCCCTCAGGCACTCCCCCTCCCCCCCCCCAGGCACTCACCCCCCTCTCCTCAGGCACCCCCCCCCCACTCCCCCCCCCACCCCCCCCACCTCAGGCACTGATCCCCTCCCCTCAGGCACTCACCCCCCCTCAGGCACTGATCCCGCCTCTCAGGCACTGACCCCGCCCTTAGGCTGTATGCAGTAAATGTAATAAAACAAGCTCTCAGAAAGTACCTTTACATGCATTTCTTTTTTAAACTTCATGTGTAGTGAGGAGGCCGAGGCACTGGCAAAAAAATTGAAGTTGAGATTCTACAGGACTTCAGTGAAGGAGGATCTGAACGTCAGTGAAGGTAAAGTGCCTTCTTAACATTAATGGCAAGACATTTTTCTTCTTATGCCTTTTCTCTGTGTTTGGAAATCATGTTTGTATTTTTAATGTTTTTATTTAGTTTTGCTTGCACCGGCCTTTGCTGCTGTGCAGACTCTGTGTCTAGCTGTGAGGAGCCAGGCCTGCCCTCTGGCCGCTTTGCATGGGCTTCTCATTGTGGAGGCTTCTCTCCTCGCGGAGCACTCTTGGGCACAGGCTTAGTTGCTCTGTGGTACATGGAATCTTCCCCAACCAGGAATCCAACTTGTGTCCCCTGAATTGGCAGGCGGATTCTTACCCACTGTGCCACCGGGGAAGTTCTAGAAATCTATTTGTAATGAGAATAGGATTTTTCTTGTTACTTATCAAGTAGTGTAAAGGCTTGATGCTGCTCTGGGTTTGAGTCCTTAATTATTTACTAATGTCTTTGAATAGTTCTTACTCTACAGCAGAACTCCAGTGGGCTTTTGTTCTGATTTTTATCTTTAAAAATACAGCTGACTGTGTGTGTACGTGTGTTTTTCAAGCGTACCTTCTAAAGTGGCTGCATTGTCCTGGAACACAGCAGTGGATACCCACTAGGTAGTTACGGCAACCTTAACTTGTATTTCCTACTTTCTGGGATTAGAGAAAGATGGTTATTTTTCTCATTCTGGAATTGCTACTTATTTTAATAGATTGCAGCTCAATTGTTGCTTTACTGTCCCAAGTAATACTTCTCACCTAAAGAAAGAGGCATCTTTTAAGACTGAGTCAGATTAGTGTTGCTGAATATTAATCACTATTCAGGTATACTTAAAACTAAAGAGCCAATGACTACAGTGTTATTTTATTTCTTTACTAATAAAATGCCACTGTGTATTTATTGGTATTACCATCGTAATTAGGTATTACTCAGGTAATTTTTAGAAGTTGAATTTTTTCAACTTGTTTGTATACTTCTAATTTAAAATTTGTTTCGTAAATATAAATATTATAATAAGTGATGTGAAATAACCGGTTTTATGTGCATAGGTTATACTGACCTGGCAAGGTTTCTGGTTTTGTTTTCATTCCAGTTTTTAAATATTTGGCCGAAAAATATCTTCAAAAGCTTAAACAACAAACAGCTGGGAATCCAGAATCAATGCATTCAAGTAGTAACAAAATTGGTAAGTACCCAGAAAGTTTAAGCCCCATGTTTACCTGGCAAATTTATTTTCCATTCATTATCATATTTACTTAAAAAAAATACAGTATGCTCATTTCTTTAAAGAAATGTGAGATTATTAGGAGTATCAGCTCTAAAGGTATATTGAGTTAAAAGATTTTTTACCTGATGAATTTTCTAAAGGTCTCTCCTGTTTGACTTGACAGTTGCCGTGTCTCTGCACCCTTCCCTTTCCTGCTGCCTTGCTCAGTGCCCAGCCTGATTTTAGCCTGCGAGGCCAGCAGTGCTGTGCTCGCCTGGGAGCAGGAACCACCTGTCCGTGTCTGACTTTGGACGGTGATTTCTGGGAGGACAGGCACGAGTCCTGTCCTAAGGACCCTTGCCTACACCCCACCTTCAGTACACACTCACACACGGCATTTTCTTGACCTGTTTTAACTTTTCTTCACCTTTTTTATTGCCTGTGTTCCTGCTGTCAGACCCCTCACATGCTCTGACACATGCCAGGCAGTGGTGACAAGCTGCTGTCCGGTCTGGTCTCCTGGGCCCACCTTGTCTCCTTCCAGTCTGCTGATTAGAGCCTTTTGCTAGGTTTTGTGTGCCTGGTTGTGGCGCACATTCAGGGCAGGCTCGCCGCATCCCAGCGTGTGAAGTCCGTTTGGTCTGTCCTTGCCGCGCAGCCTCACGCCCGCTTACATGACGTGCCTTGTTCACTGTCCCACCGAAGGCCCGCTGTTTCTTGAGTCTTCTCTTTTGCTCATGTTGGCTCTTCCATCACGAATGGCCTCCCCTTCCCATCTTCTGTCTGGGTCCTTCGAGGTCTGTGTCCAAAGCGCTTGACTCTGGCTGGAGCACGGCCTTCACTTCTCTTAAATGAACAGAGACCTGAGTGCAGGGTGTGTCCAGGGTCCAGTCCCTCCTTCCTATCGTTTGTCCCTTCTTACGAGTTAGATGTGGTTGACCCTCCCTTTGAGCTGTCTGTGGGCCCTCACGTCTCTTTTGTGACACCTCACGTGGTGTCCTGCAGCACCACTGACTTGCTCACCACACAGAGTGCGAGCCTCTGGGCAGCAACAGTCTTGGTAGTGGCTGTGTCGCCCAAAGTGTCTCTGGCAGAGTCTTGTGTATCACGGACGGTAAACAGCTCATGGATTGGAGACTACATTGTGGGACCCTCATAGTGCAAAATGAAAACTTATAACAGTTGAAAGTTTTTCTTTAGTTCATCCCTTTTTGTCTGCTCATCACTTTGAGGATCTGCAGACCATTTTGCCATTGTTTTAGCCTGGATGGAAACATCTGACATCACTACCAGCTCTTATATGTGCGGCATCTTTATTAATATGACATATAACAAGACAGGTGCTATTGAGGAAGTTCTATGCTGTAAAGTTAGTAAGTGAAGTTATTTAAAGTGATCATACAGATTTCAAATTTCAAAAACAGTTACTGACAAGAGGCAGAGGAGTGTGCAGAGAGTGTCGCCTTTGGGCAGCAAAGGGAGGAAGGATTCTAGGTGCCCTTGACCCCACGGGTGCGTCTAGCAGCGCTGCAGGGGCGTGTGGGGGCTCTGAGGGACCAGGGTGGGGGAGAGACTTCACTGCCATCCTCCTGGTTCCTTTTGAACTTGGAACTCTGTTATTGTCTATTAAAAATGAATGAAGTGAAAACAAAAGCTTCATATTGTAAATACTTGCAAACGTCACTAATTTACTAAGAAGCTGGGTGCAGAGCCTGCGGTCCATCAGTGTTAACATCTGTATTGCCCCTCACTTTATCTAGGGGTCTTTAGCACGTCTGCTGGGAGTCACTTGAGTCAGAATTCAAGTACCCTCAACGGTGGAGACGTCATCAACCTCAGGCCTAACAGACAGAGGACCAAGAAAAACCGAAATCCTTTCAGCAGCTGTAGCATACCCTAAAAGGCCTCAGGGAGGAGGAAATGGAATTACATTGTGCAGTAAGACACATCCAGCTATCATGGTATGTTACACAATTTTTCGCAGACTTTGCACCTAATTGGCTGTCTGAAAATTGACAGACTTAAACATTATTCTGCAGTGTTTTTCAGAATGGAGCAAGATCTCTGAAAAATTACTGCCCTGTGGACTCATTTTAAATTTTTTACATTAGACGAAGCTTCTCCTGTTATTGAAGAAATGATATAAGAAACATCAAAAACAGGTTTTGCTGAATTTGAAATGCAGAAACACATAAATGAAATGCCTAAATATATTGGTATAGATTTTAATATTAGGGATCAAGGAAAGATAGCAGGCATTCTTTTTCTGAAATTGGTCATCTAGCTTTTCTGGGAAATAATAGACTCAGTACTTACAAGAATACTATTGAAAGGCAAGCCCTAATCTTGCCAGACTGCATTAGTGTGTACTTTACGATGTTACTTGTGCAGTGTCTGTGTATGTGGAACATGGAAGTGTGTGCACGCAGATCCCTGGTTCTGGAGTAAAGGAAGGTATGTGCAGTGTTTAAGGAAACATGGAATCTAACTTGTTCATTCATGAAACCATTTACACGCTTATGTGTATGTCCTAGGTTTTTATTTTCAAGTGAGAAATTCCAGATAGACATTTTGCAAAATGAGGTTGAATTTAAAAAGTGCTTTGTGCCAAAAATCTCATACCTATTCTCAGTGCTTTACCAGAATTTACACTGTTGATCATCTCTTTTAGAAGCCGCTTTCCTCTCTGACAGGGTAGATGAAAGAGGAGTGTAAGTGCATTAGTGCTCGAGTCCCTCCCAGGTGGGACTGGTCACGGCATCTTTTCCATGTCCCTGCACGTGGGTGGCGGGCTCAAGCTGGTGGCTGCAGGACCCCCGCCCTGGGCAGCGTGGCCACCCCACACCCGGGGCCTTTTGCTGTTGACAACACAATTCTGAACTTTTAGGGTTATCCTAGCAATTTTTTTAAATATACAAGAGGGGATTTTTTTGTCTTAAACCACATTACGGATTTTATAATGCCCTGCAGCTCTAAAGCTTTTTGTTTACACATTTTTGTATGTTTTTTTCAGATTATAATTTTAAAATTTCTATCAACTTCAGTTTGTATAGCACTTTCTCAAGAGCTCTGTCAGCAGCAAATACAAAGTAATTTAAGAAGTGGTTTTAATACGTAATCATGTGGCAGAGCATACCTTTGTGATTTTGACAGTAGCTTTCCACCACAGATAAATAATTGCATGAACTGTACTAAAACTGGTTATCATTCATCAATGACTTGTTTTTAACCCCTTGCAACACATACCTGGTCTTTACAGGATTTAAAAATATGTGAAAATAACTTTTCTTGGAAACTGTGTCACAGTCATTTTTCATTATTGGTACTAAATGTGTAATGTTTTATATATTCCTTTTGTATGTTTTCGCTTTTTTTTAAGTCTGCCATCAGTCCCACCCTCATCCCACGTCCAGATTAATGTTGAGAACAGAATAGAATTTTGGGGGGCATGTCTTTAAATGGTCAGGAGTGAATGTTTGCTTTTCATATACTGAAGTAACCTGGCATATCTGTTTCAAAGTGATTAAAGTTTTTAGTTTTATGTCACCAGTTGTCATCACTCCCACTGCTGGCAGTGGGGTAGGTGTTGGGGAAACACCTGTTCCTGACGTTGGGTGCCCACTGGCAATTCATCTTCCCTTTTCTACTCTCTGGAAATACAGTCCCTTTAATTTTTGCACAAAATATATTTTTCAGCAAATAGTCTTTATAGCAGAAAAATCATACTATATAAAATGTAGTTCTATTTCACATTAATTAAATGTATGTGGGTAAAAGTTTGTTATTTTTCTATATAAAAAATTAATCTCTGATGATGGCTGCAGTTCCCTTGATATCTGTAATATAATCTTATGTACTTAGTTTTATTTTTTTAAGAACTGGGATCTTTGTTACACATTTGAATTTTTAATTTGCAATTCTGTCTTTTCCGTAACCATTATTGGTTAATTTAAATAATTAAGTAGGCCCCAAAATCAGCCCCAAGTTATTTTCTTAGTGTGCAAAACCTTCAAAATTGACACTAAATATTTTTGCCGAGACCTTTAATTCTTTTAAATAACTACTAATTTCTGAACTGTGGCTGCTGAAGAAATAAGACTCCAGGACACTGCATCTGTGCACTGATACACTTTTCTACATCGTGGCTGGTTCTCAGCTGCTGTGTGGTCGCCTTGTCTCAGAATGGTCAGGATTCCTTTTCCTCTTTCAGTATGCCTATTGAATTACTAGCATATAGAATAGCCCACATGAAGCAGCAGAATTATATTAAATCAGGCTAAATGGTTTCCTTTTTATCTGCCCAAAGTTGACAACATTCATGTACTTCTTCAAAACACAGTGAAACTAACATGACCAGGAAGAGCCCGTCCCACCGTGGCCTGAGTGCACGCCGGTCTGGGTGTCCCTGGAGCTGGCAGTGCCGTGCATGGGCAGGACCACTGAAGGGCCTCTCTGTGCCTGGAGTCCAGGGCTGGGGTCTCCTCTGACATCCCAGCTTAAAGACTGTCAGATTCTTGCCTCCTTTTAAACACCTTTCAAATAGTTAACTGGTAACTTGCTGAGGTACTCCCGTCACTAGAGTGTGTGTCTCTGGAAACCAAATGAACTGATCGGTGAACATCTGTCCCACATGCCGTCACCTGGTGAACAAGGCAGTCCTGGGCTGAACTGGAGTGAATGGGAAGGGGAGGATTCCCAGACGCCGACAGCCTTTGAGAACTTGAGGAAAACCTGGTTGTCTGCTGATAAAGAAAAAGGTGGAACAAAAAAATCTTTGATCTCATAGTGAACCTGATGATAGCAAATGAGTTTGACAAATCAAGAGACTTTGCCGCAGTTATCAGTAAGAATTAATGTCTCCCCTGCGAAGAGAGATTTACATAAGGGGGACTTGGGCTGGCATTGAAACTACCATGAATGTCCTCAGATTATAATTGCTTTTTATGAAAAAACATATAAATATATAAAACCAATCTGGAACTTGACTGTTTTGTTTTTTTTTCCCCAGTGTGAAAAAGTACCTACCTTTTAATGAAAACTGAATGTGATGTATTAATTTTGAAGTATTTGGGGAAGTTGAAGTTTGTGTATCAATAAGCACTAGCAGCTAGTCTATAGTTGCACTATTTATACAGATAAAAGAATAATCAATACACTGGTTATCCTTGTTAGTGAACAAAATGCAATCTAAATAAAGGTATTTCATATGTAATATTAGGAAAAATGCTCAATGCTGAAAAGTTTTCAGTCAAACAGCTTCTTTTTAATTATTGAAGACATATAAATTGATATAACTCTCATACAAAAAAACTTTGGAAACGTATCAAGCCATGAAAATGCATACACCCTTTGACCCAGTAAAACCAGTTGCTAGGAATTTATATGAAGAAAACCAGAAACAAAAGAAAAAAGCTCGGTGTACATAAATGTGTTGCAGTAATAAGCAACAAACTGGAAACTACCTAAATGTTCAGTAAGTGGAATGGGAGGTAAATTGTATAACTACACAGGATGGAGGTTTTTAAGTTGAGCATTAAAAGCAAACTTTAAAACAGCATTTTTCTTTTTAAAGGCAAATTACAGCATCATATTTCTATGATTAAAAGCTTAAAGAAATGATGCATTTTGAAAAAGATGAAGTGGATCAAGTAGTTGTTCAGAGTGGTAAAATCAGAGGTGAAGTCTCCCATCTTATGTCATGTTTTCACATCAAGAAATACATATTAGGAGTTGTATAAGTCTTTAAGTTCAAAATAATTTGATACAGATGACTAAACAGCTGCTGAATGAAGGCGATGTGATGTAGGGACTGCCAGGCTCACAGCAGAGGCGTGGTCAGTGTGTGGCTGCTTTAGGAACAGGATGTCTGGCCAACCGAAAGCCCCGTGCGCCCGTGTGTCTGTAGACAAAAGTCCAGGAGAGAACCTTAAGGCTTCTGCCCCTAGCCACGCACTTGTTTCCCCACATGCTGCTATCCACAGAATAGTAAAATATAGATAATATAGGAGGTGCTAGATCCTAGTACAAGACAAGAATTCAATCTAAAAACTTCTAGAAAGGTAATCAAAATATTTCTAATTTTGTTATTCACAAAACTAACAACACTGAGATATTTTCCTCGTCAGAAATAACTATCAGTATCAAATGAGTTATATATGACATACACAACTATTACCATTTAAGATAGTTCTTTATCATTTTTACGTGATAACTGTTAGGTTTGAACACTAGTTGAATCTGACTTCAGCGTTCTGCTGCAGCGTTTTGGAAGCAGCCCCTTTAGAATGCTCCAGCAGCTTGATGGCCTTGTCAGAGTTTTCAATGTTCCTAAGCAGGGTCTCTAGCCGTCTCTTAATTTTCTTCTGATCCTCGAGAGCACAGCCGATCACGATAGACTGGAACTTTTGGTCCACCGGCCCCGCAGGCACCTCGGAGGAACACGCGCTGTACAGTGACATCAGGTGACTCCTGGCATTTCCCAGGTCGTCCAGAAACTTGCTGACCACCTCATCGATGATCCGGGTGGCGTGCTTGAGGGACTCCTGCTGCTGGGGACTCCTAATTGTTTCTACTGAAACCTCCACAGTCAGGGTTCGTCCCATCAGACGGTTCGCAGTCAGATTTAATTCTTCTCGTTCTCCTAATCATAAAAAGTTTGAAATATCAATCAATATGAGACACACCTACATCTATGTCAAGAACAGTAAGGCATTTGTGTGTGGTGGGGAAACAGTGGAAACAGTGGCCAACTTTATTTTTCTGGGCTCCAAAATCTCTGCAGATGGTGACTGCAGCCATGAACTTTCCTTGGAAGGAAAGTTATGACCAACCTAGACAGCATATTAAAAAGGAGAGACATTACTTTGTCAACAAAGGTCTGTCTAGTGAAGGCTATGGTTTTTCCAGTGGTCATGTATGGATGTGAGAGGTGGACTATAAAGAAAGCTGAGCGCCAAAGAATTGATGCTTTTGACCTGTGGTGTTGGAGAAGACTCTTGAGAGTCCCCTGGACTGCAAGGAGATCCAACCAGTCCATCCTAAAGGAGATCAGTCCTGGGTGTTCATTGGAAGGACTGATGTTGAAGCTGAAACTCCAATACTTTGGCCACCTGATGTGAAGAGCTGACTCTTTGGAAAAGACCCTAATGCTGGGAAGGACTGGGGGCAGGAGGAGAAGGGGACGACAAAGGATGAGGTGGTTGGATGGCATCACCGACTCGATGGACATGAGTTTGGGTGAACTCCAGGAGTTGGTGATGGACAGAGAGGCATGGCGTGCTGCGGTTCATGGGGTCGCAACGAGTCGGACACGACTGAGCGACTGAACTGAAATTGAGCCCGCGAGCACCTATGCGTTTCTTAGAGGTATATACTGTTAGCAGTAATATTAACTTAGGATGCCGAGAGCAAGAGGAGAAGAGGGCGACAGAGGGTGAGACGGCTGGATGACATCACTGACTCAGTGGACGGGAGTCTGAGCAGACTCAGGGAGACAGTGAAGGACAGGGAGGCCTGGCGTGCTGCAGTCCATGGGGTCAAAAGGGGTCGGACATGACTTAGTGACTGAACAGCATCAACAGTGAAGAGGATCAGACTGGATGCCAGGTGACTGCTGTGGTCATTGTGTCTGCAGAGGCTGGGGCAGGTGTGCTGGTCAGAGCAGGAAATCAGATGCCCTGCGTCTACACGAGTATGTGCATTAGAGGAGGAAATAACTTTCCTTCTGCCTCTCTGATCTTTTGGTTGAGACCCTGTAATAAGACAGATTAACAAGCAAAAAAAAAAAAAAAAAAAAAAAAACCCAGAAGCTTATTGCCATGTATACCTCATACATACATGGGAGACCCCCAGGGAAGCTGAGTAACCTGGAGATGGCCCAGGCCTCCATCCTCAGGTGGAGATGGTGGGGAGGGAGGTGAGTTTGCAGGGCCCCAGAAAGAGGACCACAGAGGTGAGGTTTTTGTGGGGACTCAGTAGGTGCCTTCGCCGCTGGTGCAGAAGGAGCCCCCTCAGAAGCGGTGGTTTCCTGTACGAAGTGTACATGTCAGTTTCCCTTACAAAACGGTGACCTCGGCTGTTTCCAGAGCTGCTCCGGTGCCTGCGGTTTCTCAAAAATGACCAGCCCAGGATAATCCTTGGGGCAGAGGCATATTTTGGGCGGCACACAGTGCCCGGCTCTGGCGGAGGAAACAGCCAAGACCCTGGGAGAAAGGCTAGCCCGACACGGGGTGCTGACCTCATCCCGTCGGACCAACTCGGCCTGTGGTCTGAGTCTTAGCCGGCACGAGAAGGCTGCTGGGTCGTCATCTCACTGCTTATCTGGAAATGAGCAGTCTGTGCCCCTCAAGTTCACTGCTGGTCACCCAGGATGGTGGAGAGAGACGAGATGCTGACCCACTGTGGCCGTGTGATGGTCTGGGTTCCGGCCTGGGCGCACCAGCCCCACGACCCGGGGGCGGTCAGGGGCCCCTGACCTGGTCCTCCACCTCCCCCACCTGCTCCTGTCCTCTGCGCGGCACCCCCTGCCCCTGCCACGGTCCCCGCGCCCCTGGGCGGGCTCACCGTCGCTGATCTGCCGCATGTCCTGGCTGTTCTGGATGCTGTGGATCATCTCCAGGAGCACCTCCTTCTCCTGCTCCACGGCCGTGGCCGCCTCCCGCAGAGCCTCCACCCTGTGGGCCGGGGACAGAGTCACTGCACAGAAGCTTCGTGCGACCCCGTCCACCTCTGTCCAGCTCAGCTGTGAGGATGATCAGGGACACTCCCCTAACATGTCACTCCTTTTTCTTTCTTATTCTGTACTTTTCCCCTTCTTCATCCACTTACCCCGTGGCTCCTAGCTGCCTCCCTGCTCACAGGGCAAGCATTCTGTTTAGTGCTTTTCTGTTTGTAGATAAAAATCTGTACTTGTTTACTCGTCTGTTTTCAATTTATTTATATCTCACTGCTTCTTCCCTCAGCAGCATAGTTTACTAAGACTCGCCAGGTTCCCTTGTCGCCCAGCCCCCAGCTCCCCTCACCAGCCACCCATGACTCCTGTCCTCTCGTGGCCCTGAAGACAGGCCCTCCCCAGGGTGGCACAGCTGAGACCCAGGGGGTGTCACCCTCTGGATTCCTCTCCAGAGCAGCCACACGGGGCGCCCCTGGGCCCCAGGAGCCCTGCCAGCACTTGGCGTCCCCCAGTTGACAAGCGATGTGTCAGTACTTAATCTGTGTTTCTTTCACTGCTAATAATTGTGGACATCTCTCTGTATCCCTATGAGCCTGTCCACAGCCTTTGCCTATTCTGCTCTTTTTAAAACTGGGGTTAGCTAATAAATAAATTAATAAACTGGGGTTCCTGTCCTCTTGGGTTATCTCCTATCCGATCCCATATAATCTGTGTCTGGGATGTCCTTCACTGAGCACAGAGCCTTATTTTGAAGTGATCAGACCCATCTTTTTCTTGGTTTTGTTTTGCCTTCTGGCTCATGCAGTGAAGTTTTGTTTCAGGGTCCTCCCATCCCAAGGTCGGGACATACTTGCCTACATCTCCTATTAACTTACTCTTTCACTTTTCTCATACTCATGTCTTCATCCATCCAGAATCCACCTCTGTTTATGATTAGGTAAGGATTTTCTTTTCTTTTTCTCCAAACAGTGAACCATTTCCCCTAACATTATCCACCCTAAATCCACCTTTTCCTCAATGATTTGCAGACTGTCTGCCTCTGAAATCGATTCCTAAGCACGGCTTGCCCCAACCCCCGCCCCCCACACCTAGACACAGTGCATTTCCTACACAGACCCAAACACTGCCAGTGACTCAAGAATGAGGCTGTGAGATCATCAGAGCAAGAGAAAGCAGGACCCTGTGTGTCTGAAGTGCCACAACCGAATAAGTCACAACTTGTGCCAAGTCACCGTAACAGACCCAGCTCCAGGCCTCAGCGCAGCCACTCCAGCACGTGCTCCTGCCCCACAAGGAGTGCCCCGCCCCGCCCCAGCCGCGTGCAGACCTCTCCCCTACAGGCACCCACCTGTCACCCCCAAAATAGCACCAACACACTGTCAAGTCACAGGGTTTCGATTCTCAGGATACTAAATATATGTCGGACTCGATCGTAAGAGCCAGAGAAGCACAGAGCTCGTAGGAACCTTGTGTGACCAGTGTGGCTGGAAGTTCTCTGCAGGCGGGGACGCGCGGCAGGCTGCCTTCCAGCGCACGCGGGGCGCGCTCACACCTCTCCCACCAGCGGACGCGGCCTGGGCCGCACGAAGGGGGTCGGGGGAGCACGACCAAGAAACGTGCTACAAAAGTGACTCTAGTATTGAAATGGCACACGAGTCACTGGTAAAAGATGACGTGAAAGAAGAGCTGACTTTTCTAGCACTCCTGAGTTTGCATTCAAATTTTAGATGATAGAAAATTGTTACTCTAAAGAAGTATAATACTAAGTATGATAATAATTTATAGTAGTATGTTCATAGAGTTGTTAACAAGAAAATGACTTGAAAGAAGACACTCCAGAAAAAAATTTAATAAATCTGTCATATAAAGATGTTTTGTCATTAAATGAAACCAAATATAGAGGAAATTGGATGGAACTTTTCTCTCAAGGTTAGGAATTGACAGGCATTTTCCCTGTGAAAAACAGATTTTATTTCTTCTAGACTTTTTAATATATGATTTTATGTAAACTTTTCATTTCACAGCAAAGATACAATTCCATTCTTCGGCACATAGATCCCCAGGGCTTTCTGGCAGCGTGGCCCTTTCATCTGTTGCCCCTTACTTCCTGAACATTCTTTATCCCTGGCCCAGGTCCACTAGGTGATCCTTTTTCAAAAGCCAGTCGTTTTGGCAGAACTGTTTCCTTAGCAACTTCCTCCTTCCTCTCCCTTGAGGCGTTCAAAACTACATCTGTCTAGTACATGGACTACCTCACAGGCTGAGTTTTTTATTTTAAAAAGCTGGACCTGGGACTTTCCTGGTGGTTCAGTGGCGAAGACTCCAAGCTCCCAGTGCAGGGTGTCCAGGTTGGACTGCTGGCCAGGGAACCAGACCCCATGTGCTGCAACTGAAGATGCTGCATGCTGCCGTGAAGCCCGAGGAGCCCGTGTGCCGCTGTGAAGGCCCCGTGCAACCAAACAAATCTTTTCAAAAGCTGAACCTGTACTTAGTTTGCTTAAGTCACCCTGGTGCTGTTTATCACCTATCGGTCTTAAATTCAACTCACGTGTGCTGTGTTCAGTTGTTTCAGTCGTGTCCGACTCTGTGATCCTATGGACCGTAGCCCACCAGGCTCCTCTGTCCGTGGGATTCTTCAGGCAAGAACACTGGAGTGGGTTGCTGTGCCCTCCTCCAGGGGATCTTCCCAACCCAGGGATTGAACCTGCGTCTCTTACCTCCCCTGCATGGGCAGGTGGGTTGTTTTTTTTTTTTTTTTTTTTTTTTTTTTTACCACTAGCAACACCTGGGAAGCCCTAAATTCAACTCATATACACATCTTTTTGTCTCTGTCCCTTGCGTTAGTTTTAGAACAGTTACTAAATATTCAAATATTTCCCACCTACCCTTCCGAGATTTCTCCTGGAACTTTGCCCACAAGAGCGTTAGTCCATTTCACTTTATCCTTCACCTTCTTAACACAGCACTTGACAATGCTCCTTGGCAGAGGGGGCGGCTCTGTTTTTACTAGCAGATCCTGCAAGAGCTATGTGTCCAAATTGGGAAAGAACTGATCCTCACAGCAAGGCTGGCCTGGGCTGTGCTCCTGGAAAAATCCCTGCATGAGATCACAACTAAGCTTTAACTAAGGAGAAACGCAGAATGTTCTGTGAGGACAAAATGTGGAGTGTGTGCCTCCTCGGCTGGTCTCAGCAGCCCAGGGACCAGGGGACGAGGTGCCGGGAGGCAGACCGGCCGCCCAGCAGGCGCCCCATGCCGGGTGCGGGGCTGCTGTGCATGCCAGTTCTGCTGCCGCGTCCTAGCAAAGTGACCTCGAGCAGCTGCTGACATTCTCTCTGCCTCAGTTTCCTCATTTATGACACAGGGATCATGAGATGGTGGGTGTGACTGAATGAAGTCAAGGCAGTAAAGAGTTTAACTCACTGACTAAATTATGAGTTAATAGAGATGCAGAACCGTGAATATGGAGAGCCGACTCCTACACCATTTTCTAGAAAAAATATGAGCATCCCTGGTTTCTGGTACCCAGGGGCCCTGGAACCAATCCCTGCAGTCACTGAGGGACCTCCGCATGCAGCACGTGCCCTGAACTGGGGCCGTGAACACCAGCTTCTGGGTGTTTCTATGCACTCAGCATTGTGAGTAACAAGGTTCCCTAATCATCACCCAAACAGTAAGGAACACTCACTGCTGAGACAATGGTGTCAAAATGGGCCGAGGCTTTAGTGTCAGGAGCTAGTCCACAGCAGGATGGCTTCGGGCGGCCGCTCAGTCCCTCTGAACGTTTACTGCTGCTAAAGGAGATAATGGATGTCCTCCTCCTGCCTTGGAGGGTTTTGGAAGGTTCACATGTTACTATCTATGAGAAGTGATACTATCTATGAAAAGTGACCTTTTAAATTACAGGCTCTCACACAGTATTAACTAGGGTGCTGTCTTCTGGCTCCAGGAGGTCGGGTCAGCTAAATCACCCGGGCCCTGCTCCCTCCCTTGTTCCTTGGCTGACGGAGCAGGGGCGGGGAGGGCCCACAGGAGGCTGCTCCGGGGACACTTGTGAACAGCTGGCTCCCCTGGCCCACCTGTCCTCTGGGCTGCTCTCCACACCCCATGCTCCAAGTGTCTTCACCACCACCCAGAGCTTCAGGGCCACTCACACCGTGCAGAGAGGGCCTTCAACAGACCCTGATCTAAACCCAGATCTAAGTGGAATTCTCACCTCTTTCAGTAAAATCATATACTATTCCTACATTTTTAAATATGACATACTAACTCAAAACACTCAGGCATAAAGCATTAAGCTCTACAGCCACTCCTCCTGAGCTCTAATTTTAACTTCTCAAGCCTCAATTTCCCGTCTGGAGAATGAGGGTGACATAATGTCCACAAAGGCACGGGACCTGTAGAGTCAGGCTGGTTAACTAAATACCTGTTGGAGGGCATCATTTATGAATTATTATCACTGCTAAAATAGTAACAATCGTGAGCAAAGTGCTTGGAGCCACTGACAAATGGAAAAATCAGAAGCCGTTTGCACTGCTCATGAAAAGACATCACCTTTTTAGGAGGAAGCAAAAAAGGAGGTCTAGTTTCGTGCTAATGCATTAGAAACAACTGGAGTTTCTTCAATGATTTGTCAGATGCCATCAAACATTTGAAAGCACTTTAAACACAGTGGGCACCAGTTCACATGGCAGATCATGAAGCATTAAGCATAATTCTATTTTCAATTTCATGTGGAGAAAGTTTTTTTTCTGCCGAAACTAGTACAATGGAGGACCAGTAAACACAGACCTCTAGGTACAGGCTGGAATCTTCAGCCTGCCTAGTACACTGCTTTATTGGCCACCCTTAACATGAAATTAAATGACAGTATTAATTAAGGTAACACATGAATGTCTCGTTCTCTTTTTGAACTTGATCTTCTGGGCCTGATGCTAGTTTCTAACAGCGCAGTGCTCTCTTCCATGACCCATGTGCCTTCATAAACTTTTCTATTTTCACTTAACCTTCCAGAACACTTCCTTAACTTTCTGTCAGCATCACTTTTTTTGAAAGAAAGAAACAAAGCTCATCAAAGTCTAAAATTACTAGAAAAGTCCTTAAAATGAACAATTGAACACATATTTATCAGTCTCAGCTCAAGGGTTAATTCAGCAAGTGATTCATCACTTGTACACGGTAATCAGAATTCATTTTACATTAAGGAAGCCCTAGAACATAATATTTCAAACAAGAAACTTCCTTTTAAAGATGAGCACCTGCCCTATATGAGGCATCAATTCTCTTAGAACAATAACTCAGCTTCAAGAAAGGAACTGTGTCCCACCCGAGCCTGTAAGAAAACACCCTTTCTTTCCCGCTAGGGGCGAGCCCCCTGAGATGGCCGGGAACACGCCCTCAGAGTTCTGGAGACCAGAGACGCTGAGTCACTTGCTATGCCGCTACACAAAACCGTCCACAGGAGCGGCTCTCCCCGCTCCACCTGCTTCAGCTGGAGAAGAACCCTTGTCATTCTCCGTGAAATCATGGTGGTGGCGAGAGTCTCATTTTCTGAGAAGACACTGTCTCTTTCTGTAATAATATAATAAAAAGACCTATATAGTAAATGGCAAAAGTCAACATAAATGTTAATAAACGATAAGAATTGCCTCTTTTGGTTATTAATGTACTTTACTGGCAAACAGACCCCGCCTCCTGTTTTGAGATAAAGACACATATGCAGCTCTTCTTAAAATTTCATCTTACATATATTCCTTTGCTCACTCTGAGTCTGGTAACTATGGGAAAAATTCCCTGTGCTTTTAGGGAGTTTTGGACGCCTTGGTTAAGATTTGCCTGTAATTACACCGGCACACAATTTACACTGACTTCACTGACAATAAACAGTTATAGGAAGTACATAGAAGTCTTCATTCACTGTTAGAGGAAAAATTATTTCCCAAATTTCTTACAAATTATTTAGGAATCCCATACAAGCCGGTGACTACATTTGTCACTAAGGAGTGTCCCTGCACCGGTTTCTATAGGAACTGACAGCACAGCCTGGAGAGAATTTACGGAAAGAGCCGGGGTGAGGCACTCTGGGCTCTGGGAAAACGGGCAAAACAGGCTCTCGGTTTTCAGGAAAATCTAAGGAACTCCGATTGCTGCAAAAACCCTGACCGGCGGTAACCTCTGTGCGCCTGACCCCGGGCCCTGCTCCTAAAGCCACATCCTCGCTGACCTCGGCCCGACCCTCGCCGCCAGGGCCTCCCCTGTGCGCGCTGACCGCCGTGGACACGCCGACCACAGTGACACCCTGACCGGGAGGGGCCACCCCGACCACAGTGGAGCCCCGACCGGGAGGCGACACGCCGACCACAGTGACGCCCCGGCCGGGAGGGAGCGCTGCGGCTCGGGCTCCGGCCGCCGGCCGGCTCCCAGAAGGTGGGAAAGGCGCCCGCGAGGCCGGGCGCGGCTGGGGGGACACCTGTCCGCTGCTCTCGGGCCTGAGGCCAGACGGGTTTTTTCTGTTTTGCAAAGAGCTCGGTCGTCCTGCACGGAAACCACTAACCGGCCCCGGTCCTAAAACCGCACGCGGCGGTTTGACGCCGCAAGCTCCGCGGCGACACGGCCGTCGTCTCGAGTCACGGCCCCCCGACGTCCCCTGCTCGGGGTCGCGGGAGCCTGGGGGGGGCCGCCGCGACGCAGCCGCGCTACCCTCCGCGGGGCCGAGGCCGCCCCGCCGCCCCGCCCTCGCCCCCGGTCCTCGCCCCCCGCCCCGCGCACCTGAGCTCCAGCTGGTCCAGGCTCTCGAGCAGGCGGCTGGAGCGGTCGGCCATGGACGAGGAGCGGCAGAAGCGGCCCTCGTTGGCCTTGGCGCTGATCCTCGCCTGAGCCATCTGCGCCGGGCGGGCGGCCCGAGGTCACCGCCGTCCCCGCGCGCCAGCCGTCTCCTCGGACGCGCCGCCCGAGAACCCGGAGTCGGGGGGGTCGGGGCACCCGGGTGAGGGCGCGAGGGCTTGGCGGCCGGGCTCCGACCGCGCGTGCTGCCTCGCGGGCGGCACGGCGGGGCTGCTTCGCGTGGAGCCAGGCCCGGCCCCGCCCCGAGCACGCCCCGGGGCGGGGCCCGCGCTAGCCCCGCCCCTCCCCGGGAGAGGCCCTGCCCCCAAAATGGCCGGGGGCGTGGCCCGCGTCAGCCCCGCCCCCACCCGGCCTGGCCCGCGGGGCCCCGCCCCCGACCACGCCCCGAGGCGGGCTCGCGTCAACCACGCCCTCGCTCCGCCCCCGCCCCCGCCCCGCCCCGGGGCCTTCAGCCGCGAGGAAGGGGTCCTTCGCGCAGCCGTGGTTCGCAGGCACCTTCCTGAAGCGAGAACAGGAGTCTGGACGCCAACAGCGAAGCCGACAGCGCAGAAGACAAAAAGCCGCCCTGTCCAGCTGCGTGTAGGGGGCAAGGTGAACCTCGTCGTTTTCACACCCACTCTCATGAAAGCATTTGTAATGACTTCTCTGTTTAAAAGTTATTGGTTGGACTTCGAGTGAAATAATCATTTAAGGCCGTTTCAAGCCCCATTTGTATAAACCTGTTATAAGAACGCCATGGAGGCCGCTCGGCCACCGAGAAGGTCAGGGAGTTGAGTGGTGGCGCGGCCGGAGCACACGTGGCTTTGCTCGTTTCCTCGTGGCTCCGCCCCGCAGTACACGGAGGGGATGCACAGGGCCCCTCCCTGGAAGGGGATAATAACAGCTCAAGGCTGGAGCCCAGCCTTTAATCTGAGATCAAGGCGAGGTATTTGAACAGAGATGAGGCCCCTAAGGCTAGATCCCAGTTCCTCTGAGCTCTAAATACTAATTCACAACTGCTGTAGGGGATCATCTGGCCTCATGAGACGTTTCATCGTATCATGACAAACCTGGAATCCTTAGACATTTTGTGAATGGTCTGAAAGTCTACCGTGCTGGACTCGCTCACACCTCCTGAGAATACCCAGGCCCGTCTTTACTCCCCACTGGGCCAGCCGCGCCCTCCCATCTGGTCCGGTGCTGCGGGCACCGCTGTCTGTACTCAGCTCAGCAGCCACAGTGATCTGAAGAACGCACAGCACATCACTCCTCAGAAACCTTCAGCGGCTCCTCCCTTGTGAAATGAGTAGAAGCCAAGGCCTTCAGAAGAGGCCTCAAAGGACCCTTGTCTCCGGCTGCCTGCACTCGCCTTCTTACTCTGCACGTCTTACTCTGCCTCGCCTTCAGGCCTCTGCTCAAGTCCACTGAGGACCCTGACCATCCCGCCGTTCCCATTCCTGTTCCGGCTCAGCTCCCCCGGGGCTTCTTTCCTTCCTCATCGCAGCCCGGCCCCCAGCTGGGCTCCACCAAGGAGGTGAGGGCTTCGTTTTGCTCACTGATTTATTTCAAGTGCTTAGAAAAGTCGCTGACAAATGGAAGCACTCAATAAATACTTCGTGAGTGAAAGAATAAATGGTTTAAAAAAATTTTAAAGAAAAAAACTGATGGACAAAAAGAAAGCTCTTTAAGTTGAGGCCTATGCTATTGAGTCTCTGGTTACCTTGCCCACGGGAGTCCAGGAGAGTCCTTGCACCTTGTTCTTGGGAGAGGTCTGAGTGGTCAGGAGGACAAGGAGCAGGAAGAAAGGGTTGGGCTGGTGGGATACCAAGCATCCAAAAACAAAATCTTTAACGGAGTAATTTTTATTTAAGACAATCAATGATACCACCAGCCAGATGCTATCAATACATTACCTATATATCCTTTTTAAAATACACATTGTCATTCATCATTTGACAAAAGCAGTTCCTCAGGTATAAAAATGAGGCATCACAATAAAAACTTTTTAAAAGAAAAAAAAACCTATCACAATAAAATGAAAGACGAATAAAAGCAAACAAGTAAGCATCGTTGTCAGAAACACTCTTGATAATATTCCCCTTTACTTTGTGTAAACATCCACTCTCCTCCACGTGTCTAAATTAAGTTCAAATTATGAAGTAATTTAAAATTGATTTTTAATTTTGTAGTAAGCAGAAATACAGTGACAATTATTAAAACATTAAGCAACCCAATGACCTGACTTTTAGGATCATGATGACTACCCCTTCCCCACTGTGTCACTCTGGACCATACACACCACACTACTGTCCCAGCAACTCAGCTGCCCCCGGCGGCGCCTCCAGCACAGCTGTCTCCTTCTGGACACCTGTTCAGCTCCCACTGCTGAGCAGGCTCTCCAGATGTCTTTAAGCTCCAGCTCTGTAACCACCTCCCAAAGCCTTAAACTACTCTAACAAATTAAAAGTACAGTGTGCTCACTTTGGAAAAATGACTAGGACATTCTCAAGCTATGATGTCTAATTAAAAAGCAAGTAGGAAGGACAGAACTGACAGCTTAAGAGAGAAATAACACAAATTGGTTTCCAATGTGGACTGAAAAGACTATATAATAATAATAAAACAAGTCATACTATTTAACACTAAATTACCTAGTTGCAGAGAAAGACCAAAGTTCTAGCTACGATTTTTTTTGTCTTAAAGAAAAATTTATATTTACAGAAAATTTTAAGTTTGGTAAGTAATTTTTACTCAAACTTTTTAGGGATGACATTTCTGGTCAAATAACATGAAGTATATTCACAAAGACTGTATGACAAGCCCCTTCTTAGTCTTCTAATTATATAACATTTTTTATTATTCATCATGAGGCTTCAGCATTTAAAAATTAAATATGTAATACCAACTGTAGGAAATTGACATTTTAATGAGTAACTAAAATGAAGATACTTCCATATGAAATAAAAATTTTAAAGGGTTAAGGAAGATTACTCCTGAGTAGACTTTCAACATTATTTTCTAAAGAATACTATGTTTACACAAATATATATATATAAAAGGACTAATATTAAAAGTATGCCTAATTCTATGCAAATACTTTTACACCATTCCCCTTAAACAGTAGATAATACAAGTCATATGAAAGTTGAAGTAGGTAAAAAGAATGGGAAAAGTTTCTTTTTACTACTTTCAAAGAAATTAGGTTGGTTTTCTTTTTCATTCCAGCAATGTGCAGCTCTAATTAAAGCAGGGCTATACATCTGAGTGAGAGCCACAAAGTACATTGTTGATAAAATTTTTCATCTGTTTTCACAATCAGTTTCCATTACTCTCTTCCAATAATCATAAAAAGACCTCAAAGATAATATATATTAGTGCCCCATGAGAAGTAAAATTTACAGAAAAAATGAGCTATGATAGCTTTATTTATATTCATTTTCACTCTTAAAAAAATAAACTAGAATTGTCTGTACAGTACAAATAAAATTAAAGAACCAACTCTATTTGGGAAACATATAAACAATAGTCAAGGGCTTCTTTATTTCTTTTTTTTAAATTCTTTTAACCTAAGTATATGAATTCAATATTGCCTGGGAAACATGATACCTATATTAGAATATATGATTTGTATTAACATATATTCTATTCCTCTATACATTTTTGCAAATGGCACAAAAACACAAAGCAATATCAGAGTTTGAACATACAAAAGCAAAAACAGTGTGTTAAATACATTTGTACTAGTAGATTTCTGGTCTCCTTTAGAAAACAAACTCAAGAATTCATCATCCTGAGTCTCTTCAAGGCCACTTGATGTTGTGTGGTAATACCTTTAGTTACATTTCCTCAAGACTTCTTCTAATAGCTTCTTCTAATTCCACATCTGCATTAAAAAACAGAATTTTAACATTTAGGGCAGAAAACTGATAAAAATGTACTTAATGTAAGTCTCATCAACTACATCTGTATTTTCAGGAAGGAAAGGAAATACAAATTGGAGAAACTGAAGATAACTTGGCCATTTCTTCATCATAAAATTTGACTATTTTGAAATATGAGAATCTGGATATGATCTTAAACTGAATTATAATGTATCTGAGCTTAATATGCTAAGAAACTAATAAGTTATTTCCATTTAGGGACATAGAAAGTCAACAAACTTCTAGAATGACTGACAGGTAATCACCAGACTCAACAGGGAAAAAAAAGAGTATCTATTTCCAAAAAGATTTGAGGTAATACATATAAAACTTACCAGTGGAAAAAGGCAAAATCATGAAATGGCAAAACCTCAAAAGCTATTAAAATTTTAGGTTTAACTTTTCTAGTAACTAAGACAAAGAGTCAAATTCAAGGCTATATAATATCCTCTGAGAAGCATTTATTATCTATACATATGCATTCACTGAACAAATTTATTGAATGCCCACTGTATACCAGGCACAAAATACAACAGTGAACAAGACAGATATTCTTGGGTTCACTGGTCTTTTTCTCCATTTCCTGAGAATGATGCTAAAAACTCAAGAGGGTACAATTAGGTATCAGTTTCTTGGCCTTCACTAGCTTCTCACACCAGATTTATCTAATTCTGTCCAGTCCATGGTCTCCTGGAGTCTATTGGGTTCACAAGCACAATAATTCCTCTAATATGCAGCCACCTCTTCCTATGAGCTGGGGCACTAGTGTTACATCGTTAGGAATTTAAAACATTACAAGCTACTCTCCACTGTGTTTAAAGCTAGATTTTAGGTCAGTGCATTGCCCTAAGATGAATTCAAAGGGATGAAGAAACGTACAGAAAAGCCAAGATGCTCTTAGCAAACAAAGAAGAAAAAGGTGACAAGATTTGTTTTTATGAAAACTTAATTACAACAGAGGCGGCCTTGCAGAATGGTGGGGCACGGTGGGATTTTAAATAAATGATGAAGGGACAACTGGTAGGCTATACGGAAAAAAAATCAGTGTGCTCCTCCCTCCCTTATGCAATATACAAAAATACATTTCAGATGTACTGTGTATTTACTGTATAAGGGCAAAGGTGAAACGACAAGACAACAAAGGTGAACAAGAACATGGGGATATGTTCAGGACCTCAGTGGAGGGGAAGATTTATTAAACAGGATTCAAAAACATTATGAAAAAGAATGGCACTTTGGAATGTATTAAAATTACTTCAATCCATCAAATGTAAGAGTGTAAAAAGACAAGACATAAAGAGAAAATATTTGCAATACACAGATCTTACCCCTAGAAAGATTTTCAAAGCAGAAAAATCAGTAAAAAGATAGTTAAAACTGTCAAGAAATCTGCAAAGGCTCTGGCCAAAGATGTCAAAAGGTCAAATAAACATTACTCATCAGAAAAATGTAAATTCAAACCACAAAGAAATGCCTATTACTAGGTGAAATAAAAAAGACCAATAATTCAATGATTACTAAAAATGTAGATCAATAGGAGCTCACATTCACTACTGGAATGAAAAAAATGGAACAACACTTTTGTAAAAAACCTTGCTATAATCTACTAGAGCTGAATGTCAGCAAGTCTCCACCTCAGTATATATTCCTAGAAATGTGGGAATTATTTGCAACAGCCAACCAAATGTCTATAAGTGATACATGAATTGATTTCTGTGTAAAATTATCATACAGGTACTGGAAATGAACAAACCAAAGCTATAGGCTAACAATCAGATGAATCTATAAAACAATGTTAACTGAAGGCATTCAGACCCCAAATATCAGTAATATAGACCATGACTGTGCTGTTCAACATGATGCACACTGACTATATGTGGCTATTTGTGTTTTAATTAACTGAAATTAAGTGCGGGGGATGCTTCTAGGGAACTGATCATTGTGGGTTGAATTGTGCCCCCTTCAAGATATGTCCTTACCCCGGTACCTGTGAATGTGACCTAATTTGGAAATAGGGTCTTTGCAGGTGTGACCAAGTTAAGATGAGGTCACTAGGGTGAGCCCTAATTCAATATGACTGACATCCTTACTGGAAGAAAACGCCACGTGAAGATGGACACACAGGTAGAAGCTGGCCCCATGATGATGGATGCAGAGATAGACACATACATCTACAAGCCAAGGAATGCCTACAATTGACATTAACAACCAGAATCTGGGAGCAGGACCACGGCCCTACCAACAGCTTGACCTTAGATGGGTGAACTTGACAACTGTGAGACAATTTCTATCGTGTTAAGCCACCTCGTTTGTAGTACTTAGGTAAGCAGCCCCAGGAAATCAATCCACTGGCAATACTCTTTTTTAATCTGAAAGATGGTCACCTGTTTTGTGAGATGTTTTGTACAATTTCTGTGTGTATTATATATACACACACACACATAGAGAACCAAAAATCTGGAGAACCAGCATATAATTTGGGGAAAAGGATCAGAGTGGAAGTGTTCCAGAGTCCTTTTATTGTTTCATGGAGGCAGACAACATGTACATATAGTCTTTAAGTTACATATAAAAAATGTGATAAAATGCCAAGGTAACCAAAGAAAGAACAGAAACAAATACAGAGCATACACACTAATTTGAAAAGACAAAAAGAGGAAGCGAAGAATGAAATAGCAGAAGTAAATACAAAAACATTAATATCTGCAGTGAACTTAACAGGAATTAAACTTGCCAGTTAAAATGGATAGAAACGAAAGCAACTAAATGGTTCCACTTCCAGTAACAGTAGAGTAGCTTATATTGGATTAATTCTCGACTAGATAACAATTATAAACTATTTTAAGGCACTAAAGAGCAACAAAAATCAGGTAGAAACAGGACAGAAGTTAATCATTGAAATAAATGAATTACACAGGGCTAAATATGTAGCTTTACACTTTGTTTTGTTTCTCTTTTGCCTTAGGGCATGCCTACATCCCTGTGAAACAAGACGCAGAACTGACGGGTCAGAGACAGATGACAGAGAGGGCGCGAAGGGGAGGTGGCGGCAGGAGGGTAGGAACGGCAGAAAGAGATCCCAGCAGGAATGAGAAAGTAATGGAAGAGAATCCTCCAAGTCTACAAGTCCTTGGTTGACTTCTGAGCTCTGCATATACGAGAGAAGAGCCAAGATTCTCGGTGAGAAACAGCAGTTGGAAAGCTACACGAAGCAAGCAACTGTTGCCTGCTGCGGCGGAGAAAGAGCTTGGAGTCCGAGTCCAGCAAGTTAACTACCTACAAGAAAAAAAAAAAAAAAAATTTCCTCAGAGGAAGTTAACGGGATTCTGAGAATCTATAATTTACATCACAAACATCCAGCATACATCAAAAATCACATGACTTGCAAAGAAACAAGAAATGTGGCACACAGTCCAGAGGAAGAGCAGTCGAGAGAAACTGAGCCCACAGCAATCAGGCTACTGGGATCAGCAGAAAAGAGACGTTAAGAAAAGTTAAAACTATTTTCAAGGACGTAAGGTTGAGTGGATATGAAATCTGAACAGAGAAATAAAAACTATTAAAAAGAAAACTAAGCAGAAATTCTACAACTGAGAAACACATGTTTGAAACTGAAAATTTACTAAGTCAACTTAACACTGGAGGTGGTAGAGGTTGAACAATAAACTTGAAGACTGAACAATAGAAATGATCAAATATGAAGAAAAGAGAAAAAATACTGGAAGAAAATGACAAACCTGTGGATAAATCTAAACCGTCTAACATGTATAACTGGAGTTCCAAAAGAAAAGGAGACAGAAAGTGGGACAAAAAATTGTGAAGAAATAATTGGGGGAAACTTATAAACTTACAGATACATGAAGCTAAGAAAACTCCAAGTAGCATACAAAGACAGCTACGTCTAGGGGATATTATCAAAGACTGCTAAACTCCAAGGACAAAGAGGAAATATTAAAGCAGTAAGAGGGAAAAAATGACATAACTGCATATAGGGGAGCGATAATAGCAATTATGGTCATTTGTCATGACAAAGGAGGCCACAAGACAAGAAAATGGAGTTCGATCTCTAAAGTGCTGAAGAAAAAACACTAGGTAACCAGAATTCTAAAGCCAGAGAAAATATACTTCAAAATTAAAGGGAAAATAAAGATACTTTCATAAATGAAAACAGAATATTCAACACTAGCAAAACTGCATTACGTTAATATAAAATAGGACAGGAAATTCTTTAGGCTGAAAAAAAAGTACATCAGATGGAAATTGTAATCTACTGAAAAGAATGAAAGGTCATTTGAAATGGTAACTATGTGGATAAATATTAAAAACTATATATTTCTTCTTTTCTTTCTTTAAAACTCAAATCAATGTTTAGAGCAAAAAATATTTTCTTATAGCATTTATAAACAAAAGCAAAAATATATATATTGTAACCTTTAGAGCAACCATAAAAATTGGAGAGATTGTCAGAGTAAATCAAAAAGTAAGGTCAAACTTTATGGTGTTTTTATAAGAGACGTAGTTTCAAAATAAAGATATAAATAGACTGAAAGTAAAAGGATGGAAAAATATACACTGTGTAAATATTAAGCATAAGAAAGCTTGAGTAGCTATATTGATATCAGACAAAAAAATTTCATGGTAAAAGGTATTACCAGAGATAAAGAACATTTCATAATATCATAATGCTAAACAGATCAGTTCATTAGGAAGACACATCAGAAATGTATATGCAACTAAAAACAGAACTGCAGAACACAAAATGACAGAACTAAAGGGAAAACACAAACCTACAGTCCTTGATGAAGAAGCTCATTGTTACTGCTGTAGTAATTGATAGGTTAACTAGATTAAAACAAAAATCACGGAGGATGAAGATCTGATATTATCAACGACCTGGACCTAACCGACATTGATAAAGTACTTTACTCAAAAAATAGAGAAATACATTCTTTTCAAGTGCATACAGAATATTCATCAAGACAAACCACAGGTTGAGCCATGAAAAGTCTCAATAAATATCAAAAGTTTTAAATTTTACAGAGTATATTCCCTTACCACAACAAAATTAAATTAGAAATAATAAGAATTCAAATATTAATATTTGTAAATTCAACAATATATCTAAAGAATCAATAGAGCAAAGGAGAAAATATAAGGAAAATTAGAAAATATTTCAAACTGATAGTAAAAGCATGAAAATTTGTGGAACACAGTTCAGTCACTTAGTCGTGTCCAACTCTTTGTGACCCCATGGACTGCAGCACGCTAGGCTTCGCTGTCCACCACCAACTCCTGGAGTTTACTCAAACACATGTCCATTGAGTCGGTGATACCATCCAACCATCTCATCCTCTGTCATCCCCTTCTCCTCCCGCCTTCAATCTTTCCCAGCATCAGGGTCTTTTCCAGTGAGTCAGTTCTTCACGTCAGGTGGCCAAAGTATTGGAGTTTCAACTTCACCATCAGTCCTTCCAATGAATATTCAGGACTGATTTCCTTTAGGATGGACTGGTTGGATCTCCTCGCAGTCCAAGAGACTCTCAAGAGTCTTCTCCAACACCACAGTTCAAAAGCATCAATTCTTTGACACTCAGCTTTCTTTATAGTCCAACTCTCACATCCATACATGACTACTGGAAAAACCATAGCTTTGACTAGACGGACCTTTGTTAGCAAAGTAATGTCTCTGCTTTTTAATGTGCTCTCTAGGTTGTGGAACACAGTAAAAAGTAGAAAGTTGACAAACTACAGTCTGTGGGCCAAATCCAGCCCACCAGTAATTTTTGTAAATGCAATTTCATTGTATACTTCACACTCCTTTGTTTATGTATTGAGAATGGTTGCTTTCATTCTATAATAGCAGAGTTGAGTAACTAACAGAGACCACAGGACCTACAAAGCCTAAAATATTTACTATGTAGTATTTTACAGAAAAAGCTTAAAGTTTGCTCATCCTGGCTTAGAGAGAAATAAACATCTTTAAATGTTCACATGTAAAAAACAAGAAAAAAAATTCAATCAACAGTCTAGGTGTCACATTAAGAAGCTATAAAAGATGACAAAATTTAAGCCCCAAGTAGAAGGAAGGAAATAATAAAGAGCAGAAATCAATGAAATGGAAAGCAAACCAAAAAGAGAGAAATTATCAACTAAAAACAGTTCACTCCTTGAAATCACCAAATAAACTGATAAACTTCTAGTTAGTGAAGAGGAAAACAAAAATTACCAATATTAGGGAAAAAAATGAGATGATATCATTAGCGATCCTAAAGAAATAAAAAATATAAAGGACTACTACTATGAACAACTTCACACTGGTACATTTGACAATCAAGATAAAATGGACAAATTTCTTGCAAAACATTATTCTCCAAAACTCACATGAAGAAAAAGAATAGGTCCTAGAGTGACTATTCAACAAAACGGTGGAATAGGTAGTTCCAAACACCCGTCCTTCCACAGAAAACACTGAAATACACGCCTAAACTGTCAGGCAGGAACAACTTTCTTAAAAGTTTGGAAAATCCTCAAAGGTTCACAGCAACCAAGCAAACACTGAATCAAGATAAAGACCACACAAAAACCAGTAGGGGGACTGCCCTGGTGGTGCAGTGGATAGGAATCCGCCTGCCAATGCAGGGGACACGGTTCCATCCCTGATCTAGAAGATTCCACACGCCTCAGAGCCACCAAGCCCACGCACCACAACCACTGAGCCTGCACTCCAGCGAGAGAAGCCCGCATGATGAGAAGCCCGCACACAGCAATGGAGAGCAGCCCCTGCCCACTGCGACTCGAGAAAGCCCACACAGAGCAACAAAGACCCAGTGCAGCCAAAAATAAATAAAATAATTTAAACAAACAAACAAAAACAGTAGGAAAGCCTAGCAGCATCTTCACGTGCCCTTTTCCCACCACCTCCCTACCCCTCCCTGCAGCAGCCCATACTCCTGGTGTGGGACCCTCATCCCTGGTTCCAGGCAGAGCAGAGCAGAACTCACAACTTACTGTTTTTGTTCTATCCTGTATCTGAAGGACTGAAACAAGGCATCATCTCTGTTTTACCAAGCTCAGGACTCACACCGGGCAGAAAAGCAGTCTGCATGGCTCACAGACACTGTAAGGCAGACAAACAGCCCATGGCCTGGGGTAAAAGACGATGGTGAGACACAAAATAGAATACCTAGCATCTGGGAGGAAAAGCCATGAAGAGAACTTCCTTGGGCAATCAGGGCATTCAAAAGCACCTCTGTGTCCTGGGGGATTCAGAAACCAGGCACATACCCAGTACAGGATGCATGCTGGGAAAATACCCGACAAGACACTATGCCTTCACCACTGGCTGATCTGCAGGCTCAGCGCACGCTTGCGTGTTAAGTAACTTCAATTGTGCTGCACTCTTTGTGACCCCATGGACTGTAACCTGCCAGACTCCTCTGTCCACAGGGTTTCCCAGGCAAGAACACTGGAGTAGGTTGCCATTTCCTCCACCAGGGGATCTTCCGGACCCAGGGATCGAACCTGAGTCTCCTGTGGCTCCTGCAGTGCAGGCAGACTCTTTACCACTGTGCCACCAGGCTCAGTGCAGAGCTGGCTAAATGTTGAAGGTGCTAGCATACAGCTGAAGCTCAGGAGAGACTGCTGTTTGCTCCTAGTATTCAAAGAAATCTCTGTCAAAACAATAGTTGAACACAAGCTAAAGGAACAGAGACTTCAATGACCAGACATGACAAGGAATACAGTTTTTGCAAAAATAATCTAGAACTAAGCACATGGACAACTATAGCCTTCGACAATCACAAACAGCACACTATGGGGAAGACAGAGAATCTGATTTCCAAAGTACTACATTATAATATTTGTACATCCAATTTTTATCAAAACACAAATAATACAAAGAAACAGGAAAGTATACAAAGTGAAAAAAATTGAATTAAATTGTCCCTGAAGACATCTAGATATTTAATTTACTAAACAAAGACTTTGAACCAACTGTCTTATGTTCTAAGACCTAGAGTAAACCATGAGCAAAGAAATAAAGGAAATTAGGAAAACAACGTATGAACAAAATGAGAATATCATAAAGACGGAGAAATTATGAAAGGCCACCAAACAGAAATTCTGGAGCTGAAAAGTACAACTAAAATGAAAAATTTGTTACAGGAGTTTAACAAGATTAAGCAGATAGAAAAAAGAATCAGCAGATTTTAAATGTTCCCAAATTTGATAAAAGATATGAATCTACACATCCAAGAAGCCCAACAAACTCCAAACAGGAGAAACTCAGAGAGATTCATGTTGAAGACATGTTATAGTTAAACTGTCAAAAGTCAAAATCAACAAAAGCAGCAAGAGGAAAGCAACTCATCACGTATGAGACGTTTTTAATAAGACGAACAGCTTATTTCTCATAAAAATCACGGAGGCCGGAAGACAGTGAGAGAACATATTTAAAATGCTGTAAGAAAAAACAAACAAAAATCTGTCAAGTAAGAATTCTATATCTAGAAAGAATGGAGAAGTAATCAAGACTTTTCCAGATAAAAACTAAAGGAATCTGTTACTAGGAAATCTGCCCTCCAAGAGATGCTAAGGGAATCCTTTAGGTTGAAATGATAGGAAATTAGACAGTGACTCAAAACTACATGAAGAAACACAGAACACTTACAGCAAATATGTCCTTGTTTTTCTTTGTTATGGCTAAGTCTGCACTTCCCTTCTCTTTTCTGCCTTAATCTCATTCTCTTTGAAAGAGAGGTGATATGACTAAGTCAGAAAGAACTGAGCAATAGGAGTTAGAAGGCCTGTACTGAATCATGCTCCACTCATTTGGAGGCTGTGAATCTGAAGGCGATTTACTAAATGTTTGCAAGACCAAGTTTTTATGAAAAATAGGAGAAATATTCTGACTCTCATAGGTTGTTAAAATTTAGAGCAATTTTGATTGTGTTAGGTTTTTTTCATACACAATTCAAGTAAAAGCTGAACACAGTAGTCTCTTCTTTCTCTGTTCTTTAAAGTGGCCACAGAGTTATACTGTTTTACTGTTTATGTTATAGTTTTACTATTTGTTATAATATTAATAATTGTACTGATAACAGCTATTAATTGAAGGAACTCTAAGGCAAACTGCTGACATTTACAGAAAGATGGTTTTACATTAGCAGCAATCCACATAATGCTGTCTTTTACTTCTTTTCCAGGGACTTTGGTCAGAATACCTCTGTTGAACGAGTATACTTGCAGAGCAGACCTTAGGTGCAGGTAAACGGTGAATAATGATAATAATCACCATCACGGGGACTTCCATGCTTTCACTACTGAAGCTGAGGGTTTGATCCCTGGTTGGAGAACCACGATCCCCACAAGCAGCAGCAGCCGGCACACACACTGCTCACCATGTGCCAGGCTACTCGGAGAAGGCAGGGATACTAGTATTTCTGTTTTTAGAACCGAGGAAACGGACACACAGCGAAGTTAAGGGACTTGGACAACATTATATCACTCATAGGCAGCAAAGTGGAGACTAAGCTGCTGCTGCTAAGTCGCTTCAGTCGTGTCCGACTCTGTGCGACCCCACAGACGGCAGCCCACCAGGGTCCACCGTCCCTGGGATTCTCCAGGCAAGAACACTGGAGTGGGTTGCCATTGCCTTCTCCAATGCATGAAAGTGAAAAGTGAAAGTGAAGTCGCTCAGTCGTGTCCGACTCTTAGCGACCCCGTGGACTGCAGCCTACCAGGCTCCTCCGTCCATGGGATTTTCCAGGCACGAGTACTGGAGTGGGTTGCCATTGCCTTCTCCGGAGACTAAGCAGGATCTTTATAATGGGCTTGCGTAGTTATACTCTGATGGGCCTACAGAGAACAACAAAGACTGAGATCACCACAGTGGGGGGAGAGGAGAGGAGGCCACAAAAGAAAATTGCCTTTCCCCAGGGCAAAGTCACGAGCAAACTGACCCTGCTTTTTACAACCCATTTGTCAGGCTTTTAAAATGCTGTGTTGAGAACAGAAGGAATGAGAAGAGATTTGAGAAGTTTTAAACTCTGAGTTTTGCTATTAGGTTTGGACTAGAACATCACTTTGCTTCCATGGTGTAGGGTCAACAAAATCACCCAATATTCTCCAGCCAAGTGGTTTCTGTCTTAATTTCCTATATCCCGTTATAGGGAGCTGGGTCCTAGCAGCCCTTACTTATTTTAAGTTTGTTACAAGTTTATTCATTCAACAATCATTTAGTGCTAAAACCCTGTGCTAGGTGTTGTTGAAATAAAGATAAATAAAATATGATCCTGCTCCTTGAATGGCTCACAGTCTGGTGGGCATGAGAAATACAAAGAAAAAAATGTTTAAACCAGAGGGAGTCTGGAGATGGGAGTGGTTAGCTTTCTCTAAAGATGGAAGATCTAAGAGGCACTGATCATACAAAACTGTCTACAAAGTCGCAATTCAACCTAAGAGACAATATTTGAGCTGGTTCTTGCTGGGTGAAAGGGAAGGGAAAGGAAGGCATTAGACGCAAGTGCAGAGGAGGCCACGGCTCAGTAACTTACAAGTGGACACGGTGTGCGCCTCATACTCATTTTACATAAAGCAGGAAATGAAAACACATGTGACACCACTTTGATTTTTCTTGAAATTAGAGCATTATATCCCTGCTTCATAGGACAATTAATTAAAAGTTTAAAGTATCTTTTCTTAAATACACTAATGTAATCCTTTTTCTAAACTAAGAAGTGATAAAAATGCAAAAACTCTCAAAATCTCCCAGCCATAAAATGTACAACACAGATACAAAATGCTAGAAATTCTGATACATATTCAGTGATACAGATCTCAGATTTCCTGGGTTAGCTAGGAGCCCACAGGACTGTGGAGGTTTCTCAAGTGTGGTTATTTCAAAGTTATAATTTTGTTTGGCATTTTCCATGGTATTAGTCATGGGTAGTAAGTGAAAACTGCAAAGTCTGAAGTACTTAGGTGCTCAGTGGTATTTATCTTTTTGTGGACTTCATAAACAACTTAGCTGGTAGTTTCTGTTTAAAACTCACAAACGTTCTTTCATCTGTTTAACCTGTCATCACATGGCTGCTTAGTACCGAGCCAGACCTTGCAAGACCATGTTGGGAAAACAAGCTGGTCAGAAAACTTGCTTCCAATTAGGTCATTGACTTACTGCCAATTTTGTTTAACCACTGAATTTTGACTATAAGAAAGATCAGTGTTCTCTGAATAGAACCAGTTCCACGGCCAGACTCCGATGCCCTGCCCCATACAGCACACAGTGTGCTCCCAGTCAGATTCATCGTATTCTAGAGCAGCGCCAGCAAACAAACACATCAGCGGGCCTTTCTGTGTGCCTGTTTTGCCATGTTTCCTTCCCTAATTATACATTTCCACTCTCAAATCTCCACCAACAAACACCACATTGGAATGTATATTAAGACTCCTACTGTGGCAATTTCCTGGGGGTCCAGTGGTTAAGACTTCATGCTTCCACTGCAGCGGGCATGGGTTCTATCCCTGGTTGAGGAACTAAGATCCCACATGCTGTGTGGTGTGGACATTAAAAAAAAAAAAGACTCCCACTATTGTTCTTGAATGTCAAAGATGCCAATATGAGAGTTTCAACTTTCAGTAAGCTTATTTTCCAAAATCCTGTTGTTTCATTTCCCGCCCAGGGTTATTAAAAAGCAGTCTGTTATGGAAAAGCCACACTAAAAGCTGGACTTACATCACAACCAAACAGTGGCAGCTGGTAAATGATTTGATGGGAAGTAATATAAAAAGTTCTCTTAAACCTATGAAGGGAAACATAACTAATTTATAGAAAAAAATCCTATAATATTCTGATAAAAGTGCCTGCTTTCGTAGTTCCACTGTATAACTTTTAATATTCTTAATTTAATACTATTTAAATAAAAATTAGGAAACCAAAATCCTTTCCTAGCCCCAGGACAGCAACCTCTTTCTGCAAAGGGTCAAAAAATAGTTATTTTAGGTTTGGTCGCAGGATGGGGCAGGATCTATACCCTTTGTGTCACAACTAGCTGTTCTTGTGGTGAGAAAGCGACAGCAGAGACCATTCTTACACGAGAGTGTGGATGGGCTCCAATACAACCTGATTTATTCTAGTCCCTAGATCATCTCACACGAGGAAATGCAAACTATCCTTTAAATGAAAGAACAGCTCAAAAACACACAGCGGGAAGAGGGAGGAGGGGATGAAGTAAGAGAGGAAGAAATTAAAAAACACAGCATCAAGCAGGTGAAGGGTTAACTCCATTAGGTTACCTTCTGCGGATCTGAGTTCTTCTCCCACTGACGCACTTTTTATACCCAGGTTATCATCACTGTCACATTCTGTAAGGAAGAATCAATAAACGCAAATGTACTTCTGAAAACATTACTGAGCCATTAATTTATGTACTATAAAACGGTATGACTTTCAATGACTCCTCCCACAGCCAAGCTTACTAATTACAATCCATTAGTATTACACAACTTTCCCGAGTCTTTTTAAAAAACGATTACCAAATACTACTACTTAAATCAAGAAAAAATAAAAATGAATGAAATAGGTAATTCACTTTGAGCACTATATTCAAAAAATTATTTGAAAAAGTTTTTTTGTATGTTTAGGAAATATGAAGTTCCAGTATTTTTTTAAAAACTGTAAATTTTAAACAGCTAATTTATTTGGATCCAGCAAATAAACTCCCAAGTTTCATTTGCATTAAATCATCTTTAAAAGATCTTTTAGTGATGATAGAAAAAATTCTCCTGTAGTTTGAAACTCATAAGCATTCATCTCTATACAGACATAGATTTATTATTAATAATGCTTCTGCATGCCACAAACTCAGTTGATGTCTTATATGCTTACTAATGAGAGACCTAAGGCTTTAAAATAATGACATGATTGACAAAAGCCAGTTAAAACATGAACATGGCACCATCAGGGACCTGGCTTTCACTTCACTACATTTAAATCAATTTCTATCAGAGTGACTGAATCAGAGTTTAAATAGCTGAATAGAAATCATATGGACATATATATGAAAATATGTGAAATCCTAAAATATACACTTAAAAATTAATCAATTTACCAGTCTACAAATAGAAACCACTGTATAACTCATATTACTTTAGTGCAAAAATTTATGATGTCATCTTTTGCTATTCCAGCAAAAACAATTTTTTTTCTACAATGTTATATACACTTACTACTACAAATATTTCAAGCTATGTTTTAATGAAATAAAACATTATATTTACAATTTGAAGAACAGAAAAATTAATTCTTCAAACATTAGGAACAAAGAAAATGCCCAAGCTTTCCATTATTATGATTCAAAGTCAAGGCCAGTCAAAAGCAGCGTGTTGTAACTGGTCTAAATAATCCATCACTGCAATGAAGGCCTATGTAGTCCTGAGGACTACGAGTTTGACACTAGGCTGTAAACATTTTTAAAGGTTTCTTTTGCCTCAATCGGCACCATCCATAGAACAGAGAAAATCATGAATAATTTTTTCTGTCTTCAGTACCTTGCATAGAATTAATTGTATCATATGGAAAGAGGCAGACAAGCTCAGAATTAGGTTTAACAGCTATTTCACATAACGCCTGTTCAACAGGGCACGCCACTGCTTCAGTCACCTACACTTTCACAGCAGAGTAAACTCATGTGCTCAGTTTTTAAGATGTCTTTAGAAACCTGTGTAACTGGTACCAACCTCCATCCCATTAATTTCAAAATGAAGACACAAACCAAAACAAGACAACAAAGTCTCAGGGTCATAAACCAGATGGCCATGGACAGTGTTCAGATTCAACAAAGATCATCTTGAAACATACTATGTTTTAAACAGACTTTACTAAAGTAAAGTCTTTAAACAGTAAACAGACTTCACTAAAGTCTGTTTTCAATTTAAATTCAGTAATTCATAACAGCCTATACTCTAGGTTCACCCTTGTATTACTGAAGAAAAAATATTCTAGGCAAGTTCAAACTTTATATAAAATTCAAAGGAAGATGTTTAATTACTAAAGAACTATAAACACCTGAATACACAAAACTGTTCTTAAAGAGAAAATCTTACATAAAACAAATCAATATTCTTGAACTAACCTATAAGATAATGTCAAGTTCTTTACACAAACAGATCTTTAAGAGCTTATATAAAAACAAGTAGCAGTTATTTTATCTTACAAAGAGCGTATGACAACCAGGAGCAACATCACACAGTGCAAATAAAAATGGTGCTGACATGGTTCCTTTAACTCAGCCTGCCCTCACAAACTGTGACTGCAATTCTACAGTCGAAAGAAAGAAAACAGGGCTTCCTAGTTTACTTACAAAAGATCCTAGGGAATTTACAATGACAAGTTGGCTATGTTTGACGCACAATCAGCTTACTTTTTAAAGGACCAGAATGCACAATCAAATCTTTTTATCTTCTACAAAAAGAAAAAGCATCTTCCTGTTATTTTTTTAAGCTTTCACAGTTGGTATCTACACATACTCTGCAAAGTCATTAGACTGTAGCAGAGTGTCTCTCATCTTCATTCTTCAAGGACGCGGTAAGAGCCAACAATGCACACTGGATTGTCTACAACATGAAATCGGGGCTTTGCATCAATGAAAACCTCAGTCTTCGCAGATGATGGCTGTGTGGCCCCAGGCAATCATTTCAGCATTTCTGGGCCTCTGTTCGGTCATGTACACAAGGGGGCAACCTAACATATCCTACCCCACAGTGATGCAAGGAGGATTAAATAACATGCGGAAGAAGTTCTTCGAATGTTATAAACATCTTCAACACTACAAATACAAAAAACACCTAGCATGGCAGCTGGCAAACAGTAGGTTCTCAGTAAAAAGATTAGTTCCCTTTTTCTTCTTTAAAACAACACTGAAGTGACAAGTGATGTCTGCATCTTTGAAATATGAGGCTTGAGTTAGAAGGAACACATATTTGTGAATAAAATGTGAAAGGTTTAAAAACAGAAAAAGCCTACCAGGCTCCTCTGACCAGGATCACTAGAAAGCAGCCATGTATCTTGGTAAACTTTTAAAAAGTGAAAATCAGTACAATATAAAATAGAACTAACAGAAGGATAAGGGGTCCATGGGTGTCAATTCAGGACAGGTTAATATTTTTACATGTCTCCACAGGGATATACACATACTGTAATTAAAATGCTGGTGCTGGAACCCTGATGCATAAGAGACTGAGTTTACAGGGCAAAAGCCATGACACATTCAAATCTCAATCTTAATTAAAGGCTCATCGTGCTACAGAGAGTAGCCGATTGATTCCAAACAGTACTCACAGTAACATTCCGCACCTACTAGAGTACGCGGGGTGCGCGCTAATGTTTGTACACGCTGGGAGATGCTTCTCAGTTCTAATGCACATTAAATATCATTTCTTAACAAAAACTATTATTATTCATAAGGCTATTTGTTAGGAAAGGTGAAGGAATAAAGTTACCCACAAAAATCACTGGTCTTTGATTTTCTAATTAGTTATAAAGTTTGTTACCAGGCCTTTCACAGTCTTCCATGAAGGAAAAAAAAAAATTAGTCTTAAATCAAACTGAATCTGAACATACTATGATTCAGTATAACACTGTTTGAAATTTCAGAGTTATAAAAGCATCTTAAAATTCAGACCTAAATGAAATATGTGACTTAAAGGCTATACTTCTTTGGCCACTTAATTTTAATAATTTTCATTACTTTTAAAATGCATTGGCTATAGCACATGAAAAGATGCTCATTTGGAAAAAGGAAATGAAGACCAAAATGAGATACCACTGTGTACCCATTAGGATGATTATTATCAAAAACAAAAATCAGAAAATAACAATTGTTGGCAAGGATGTAGAGAAACTGAAGCCTTCATCATCTATTGGTGGGAATGTAAAATATTATAGTCCATGTGGAAAATAGTATGAACGTTTCTCAAAAAATTAGAAACAGAATTATCGTATGATCCAGCAATCACACCTCTGGGCATACACTCATAGAAACTGAAAGCAGAGTCTGGAGGAGATGTCCGCCCCCATGTTCACAGCGACAAGACTCACAGCAGCCAAAGCATGAATACACACCAAGTGTCCACCAGCGGATAAATGGGTGAGCAAAGCGGGTACAGACACGGAGCGGAACAGTACTCAGCCGTAAAAAGGACCCTGTGCCACAGGCTATAACATGGGTAAAACCCGAGGAAACGTTTTTCTCAGGGAAATAATAAGCCAGTCACAAAAGTAGAAAGGCTGCATGATTTCACTTACAGGACACACTCAGGATAGTCAAATTCATAGACAGGAGACAGAATGTTGGTTCCCCAAGGGCTGGGGGAAGAAGAATGGGGAGTTATTGTTTAATAGGCATGGAGTTTCAGTTTTCAAGATGAAAGGAGCTCTGGGGATGGATGGTGGTGATGGCCACACAACAATGTGAATGCAGTTAATACCACACAACAGGTTTCCCAGGAGGTTCAGTGGTAAAGAATCTGCCTGCAATGCAGGAGATCTGGGTTCGATCCCTGGGTTAGGAAGATCCCGTGGAGAAGGAAATGGAAACTCATTCTAGTATTTTTGCCTGGAAAATCCCATGAACAGAGGAGCCTGGCAGGCTACAGTCCATGGGGTCACAAAGAGTTGGACGTGACTGAGTGACTTCACACAAACACACCACGTAACTGGACATTTCAGAATGGTTACCGTGGTAAATCTTACGTGTCAAAGTTACTCTCTCAGTGGGGTCCAACTCTGCAACCCCACAGACTGTAGCCCCCCAGGCTCCTCTGTCCATGAATTCTCTAGGCAAGAATACTAGAGTGGGTAACCATTCCCTTCTCCAGGGTATCTTCCCAACCCAGGGATCAAACCTGGGTCTCCTACATTGCAAGTGGATTCTTTACCATCTGACTTATCAGGGAAGCCCAATCTTATGTATATTTTAGTACAATTAAAAAAAGAAAACAGTGGAGAGAAAATCTAAAAATATATATATAGTGCTGGGAATCATGTTTCCTTTTTATGGTAGCAATAATTAATAATACCTGCTATTTACTGAGCACTTATGTGCTTTCTGGGCTTCCCTGATAGCTCAGATGATAAAGAATCTGCCTGCAATTCAGGAGACCTGGGTTCAATCCCTGGGTTGGGAAGATCCCCTGGAGGAGGGAAAGGCTACCCACTCCAGTATTCTGGCCTGGAGAATTCCATGGACTCTATAGTCCATGGAGTCGCAGAGAGTCAGACACGACTGAGCGACTTTCACTTTACTTCACTATGCACTTTCCTACTCTAGACACTATACATGTTACTAATTCTTACAAACTTATAGATATGAAAGTGAGACTCACAAAAAGTTGAATAACTTTGCCTGAAATCACACTGCTAGGAAGCAGCTACGTTAGCATTTGAACAAAAGCCCATGCCCTTCTTTATACACTGCATTGCCTCTGTTTATCACAAAAATTCAAAATAAAGGACACATGTTCCTCCAAAGAGCAGTAAGTTCAAATGAGCACTGACTAAGAATAAATGATTTTAAAAATATGTAGAGTATAAGAAATATTCACAAAAGAACTTCAGTATATAACAATAACCTACACCTTACCTCTAACCCTAACATAGCCATGCAGACCTATTTATATGCAGCTTTCACTCCAAATAAGGTTGAAAGAAAGGCAAAATCATAACAGGTCTCAATACCAAAGCAATGCTCCCAAGAGCAGCAGGAGGAAGACATGGGGGTTGGCCTAGGTGGCAAAGGTAAAAATTAAATATTTTATGAGATATTACGTAGATGTTTTTAAGGATCGGTGAAGGGATGGTAAAAGAATGGAAGAAAAAGAGGTTAAAAAAAGCCACGGACACAGGGAATTCTACTCAGCACTCGGTAATGCCCTATATGGGAAAAGAATCGAAAAAATGAGGGTTTACAGGTATATGTGTAACTGACTCACTTGGCTGTACACCTGAAACTAACACAACATTGTAAATCAACTATAATTCGATAAAAATATTAATTAAAATTTTTTTAAAAAGAAAAGGAAAAAAAGATACAAACAGAAAAAGCGAATGAAAACAAAACTATAGAATAGGAAGATAAAATTCAGTACTAAAATATGACATAAATAAGCAAAATAGAGCTGACTTTCCTTTAAAGAGCATGAGTGTGCCAGCAGCTTAATGATTTCTAACTTTGAATTGATCCATTGCAATGAGTGATCAGAGCAAAGTTCTTCAGAATAGATCTTCAATCAAAATGTGGCTCTACATATATGAAATGAAGAAATTAGCAAGGAGGAGGGCGTACTTGGGAAATGTAATAAACATTCCAAGAAGTAGTCAGTTTCTCATTGAAGTCATTCACTAATACCCTTAAACTCTTTCCATGGCTGCAACTTATTAGGATATTTAAAAACTATTTGTTTATTCTCTCCTACCCACATTTACTTCAGAAATTTAAAAGAAAAAACAAACCATCTGGGTCCCTAGAATTATACCCTTTCCTAAATATTGGTTAGTTAAACTGGCCACCAGCATGCCCATTCACTGAACAATCTCAGAAAGGCAGAGAGAGTGCAGGACAGGGGCTCCTGGTCCTTCGAGGTAATAAAGATCGCTCAGGGCTTCATTCTGTCACTGTCAACCTCCTAAATGCTCTTTCTTTTTGGTATCACCATATTCACTGCTTTCTGGTTTCTCCTATAAGCACTTTGCTTTCTGAAAAATTGAAGATAAATTTAGAATTTCCAAAACAAAATGAAGATCCAGATTCTGAGCTTTGCAAAACTCTAACAGCATATTTCAAACCATTAAATATACGACTATAAATTTTATCCTTTAGGCGAAAAAGGGCTCCAGAAAATCACAAATTCATTCTCCTTCTAATACACTCAAAATGAAAGCAGATAAGGAATGAAACACAACAGAAGCATGAGCGCGTGGCAGTTTAGGAAGCAGGCGGCAGGGCGACAGTGGACAGCAGTTTATTGGCTTCTCTCAGCAGTGAAGTCTCCTCCTTTTGGGCGGTTTGCCCTGAGGCTGCAGCTGCATACCTTTGGTGGTGTCAGATATGCTATTTAACAAGGCACACATCATATCTCCCTCCAAGTGGTGAGGGTTGAGTATATGTGCTGGCCTCTGAGTCTTCTTAAACTGATTCTCTAGCTCCAGAAAACCTTGATCTCCTGAGAGGATGGTGAAAGGAATCTGCTTGGGCAGCTGTTCATCTAGACGGCCAGCCTAAGTTGGAACAAATGGCACACGTCAAATCAGCATCTGCCCTTCCAATCAAGTTACAGCTATTTCAGATTGAACGCCTACCTGGAAAGGTGTATGTAGCGTGTCCCCTGGCTCCCACTAAAGTATGATACAAAGATCTCATTCACAAATGAAATATATTAATACCATATTTTAAAAATGTAAAGTGCTGTCAATTTTAAGATAAACTGTTTAATGTGCCACTAAGAGGAAAGAAAAAAAGAGGAGGTCCCATATAAAGGTGGAATAGTAACAGGGCTAAAGTAAGCAAAATAATAGTAAGGCAAGCAAACTCAACCTTAAAACTGGCTAGATGGAAAAAGAAATTATCTTGTGATTTAAAACATAAGCAACAATCAACAAGTCTGCAGAGTAAATTCATGGTATCAGTGTGACTCAGAATGCTTAAGCAGAGTATTTAATTTAAACTGGGTCTCAGGTGGGTTGTTTTTCCAGGCGACTAGCCAAGACAGAAGCAAATGCAGATTCCACCTGGGCCAACAGTGACTGTCACAGTGCCTGCTCATTTCAGAGATGTGAAATGTGGAAGCGCCTCAGGCGTCAGGGAGTGACACCTCCTGATCATTTATTCTAGAAACAGTTAAGGTTCTAGTGTGCACAGCCGAGGGCTGGCTAGAGCTGGGGATGAAGCAGCAAACATGTGCTATGAGTTCCTGCTCTCAATGGTCTTAAGCAGAACTTGATGCAAAAGGTTTTATACAAAAGACACAGTCCTGAAAAGGAATCTACAGTGTCACTACGATTTAAGTGGGAGAATGAATCCAAATGGGTCCTAGATTCACATTAGATTCTGAATAAAGCAATGACTCACATGCATACATATGGCAAAGTCAGCAGCATCTTTCCTCTTGCTGCAGCGAGGATGGAGGAAGAAGCAACCGATCCTGTTCAGGTAGTTATAGATCTTACAGTTGACGGGAGGCTTCCAGTTGGTGTTTCCTCCTATTATTCAGAACAATAAACAATACTGCTGTTTAGAAAAGGCATAAATGCTGAGTCAAACAAAAGAAACAACAGAACAACAGACACAACTGAAAATTCCATAAGGAAAAACAAATACTAGGAAAAAAAATATTTCCAGAGGACAAGTACCAAGGTAGAAGGCAGCCCAGGCAGTTCCAGGGCAGGTGTCAGCAGTGTGCTCTGAGGCCTCAGGAAGGAGGCACTGCCCCAACCCTGCCTAGTAAGCGGAAGACTCGCGGGGACATCAAGCAGAATTACAGCAATGTGTGTGAAATTCTTGGTGCTGTTCTACGTGAACGTATGCATTAGTGGATTTTTTACAAGTATGTTAAGGCTGCTCACTGAATTAAAAAAGTGGGCAACCAGGAAAGTTGGCCTTACTAAAGCCTTGTCCAAGTCAGTGGGTTTTTACCTTAAACGCCAATTCTCTTCTTTGTGTGTGGGTTCCTAGCAAACATGGCAAGTGCATCCTATTTCACTGTACTGGGCTTTAACACTGTTGTTTTTGTTTTCTTTTTTTTACAAATTGAAGGTCTGTGGCAACTTTGCCTTGAGTGGGCTTATCAATGTCATTTATCCAACAGCATTTGCTAACTTTCTGTCACATTTTGGTAATAGTCATGATATTTCACACTTTTCCATCATTATTATATTCTTATGGTGATTGTTGATGTTACCATTGTAATTGCTTGGGTACACCACAAACCATGCCCATACAAGACAGCAAACTTAACTAATAAATGTTCCGTAGGTTCTGATTGCTCCACTGACTTGCCCTTCCCTGCCTTTCTCCCCTTTTGGGCATCCTACTCCCTGAGACACAATATTGAAAGTAGGCCAACTAATAACCCCACGATGGCCTGTGAGTATTCTAGTGAAATGAAGAGTCTCACATTTCTCAAATTAAATCAAAAGCTAGCAATGATTAAGCTCAGTGAGAAAGGCATGTCTGAAGCCAAGACAGGCTGAAGGTAGGCCTGTAGCTAGATGACTATTATATGGTAACCATTATATCTACTACTGTGGGCAAGAATCCCTGAGAAGAAATGCAGTAGCCATCAGAGTCAACAAGAGTTTGAAATGCAGTACCTGGGTGCAACCTCAAAAACAACAGAATGATCTCTGTTGGTTTCCAAGGCAAAACATTCAATGTCGCAGTAACCCAAGTCTATGCCCTGACCAGTAACGCTGAAGAAGCTGAACGGTTCTATGAAGACCTACAAGACATACTAGAACTAACACCCAAAAAAAATCTCTTCATTATAGGGGACTGGAATGCAAAAGTAAGAATTCAAGAAACACCTGGAGTAACAGGCAAATTTAGCCTTGGAGTACAGAATGAAGCAGGGCAAAGGCTAATAGAGTTTTGCCAAGAGAATGCACTAGTCATAGCAAACCCCCTCTTCCAACAACACAAGAGAAGACTCTACACATGGACATCACCAGACGGTCAACACCGAAATCAGATTAATTATATTCTCTGCCGCCAAAGATGGAGAAGTTCTATACAGTCAGCTAAAACAAGACCGGGAGCGGACTGTGGCTCAGATCATGAACTCCTTATTGCCAAATTCAGACTTAAATTGAAGATAGTAGGGAAAACCACTAGACCATTCAGGTATGACCTAAATCAAATCCCTTACGGTTATACAGTGGAAGCGACAAATAGATTCAAGGGATTAGATCTGACAGACAGAGTGCCTGAAGAACTATGGACAGAGGTCTGTAACATTGTACAGGAGGCAGGGATCAAGACCATCCCCAAGGAAAAGAAATGCAAAAAGGCAAAAGGGTTGTCTAAGGAGGCCTTACAAATAGCTGTGAATAGAAGAGAAGCGAAAAGCAAAGGAGAAAAGGAAAGATATTCCCATTTGAACACAGAGTTCCAAAGGAGCAATAAGAAACCCTTCCTCAGAGATAAGTGCAAAGAAAAAGAAGAAAACAATAGAATGGGAAAGACTAGAGATCTCTTCAAGAAAATTAGAGATATCAAGGGAACACTTCATGCAAAGGAGGGTACAATAAAAGACAGAAATGGCATGGACCTAACAGAAGCAGAAGATATTAAGAAGAGGTGGCAAGAACACACAGAAGAACTGTACAAAAAAGATCTTCATGATCCAAATAATCACGATGGTGTCATCACTCACAGAGCCAGACATCCTGGAATGTGAAGTCAAGTGGGTCTTAGGAAGCATCACTACGAACAAAGCTAGTGGAGGTGATGGAATTCCAGTTGAGCTATTTCAAATCCTAAAAGATCACACTGTGAAAGTGCTGCCATCAATATGCCAGCAAATTTGGGAAGCTCAGCAGTGGCCACAGGACTGGAAAAGGTCAGTTTTCATTCCAATCCTAAAGAAAGGCAATGCTAAAGAATGTTCAAACTACCACACAATCGCACTCATCTCATACACTAGTAAAGTAATGCTCAAAATTCTCCAAGCCAGGCTTCAACAGTACGTGAACCATGAACTTCCAGATGTTCAGGCTGGATTTAGAAAAGGCAGAGGGACCAGAGATCAAATTGCCAACATCCACTGGATCATCAAAAGAGCAAGAGAGTTCCAGAAAAACATCTACTTCTGTTTTACTGATTATACCAAAGCCTTTGACTGTGTGGACCACAACAAACTCTGGAAAATTCTTAAAAAGAAGGGAATACCAGACCACCTGACTTGCCTCTTGAGAAATTTGTATGGAGGTCAAGAAGCAACAGTTAGAACTGGACATGGAAAAACAGACTGGTTCCAAATCGGGAAAGAAGTATGTCAAGGCTGTATATTGTCATGCTGCTTATTTAACATATGCAGAGTACATCATGTGAACTGATGACAAGCTGGAATCAAGATTGCTGGGAGAAATATCAATAACCTCAGATATGCAGATGACATCACCCTTATGGCAGAAAGCGAAGAGGAATTGAAGAGCCTCTTGATGAAAGTGAAAGAGCAGAGTGAAAAAGCTGGCTTAAAACTCAACATTCAAAAAACGAAGATCCTGGCATCTGGTCCCATCACTTCATGGTAAATACGTGGAAACAATGATAACAGTGACAGACTTTATTTTCTTGGGTTCCAAAATCACTGCAGATGGTGACTGCAGCCATGAAATTAAAAGAGGCTTGCTCCTTGGAAGAAAAACTATGACAAACCTAGACAGTATAGTAAAAAGTAGAGACATTACTTTGCTGACAAAGGTCTGTCTAGTCAGAGCTATGGTGTTTCCAGTAGTCGTGCATGGATGTGAGAGCTGGATCATAAAGAAAGCTGAGCGCTGAAGAATTGATGCTTTTGAACTGTGGTGTTAGAGAAGACTCTTGAGAGTCCCTTGGATTATAAAGAAATCAATCAGTCAGTCACAAAGGAAATCAGTCCTGAATATTCACTGGAAGGACTGATGCTGAAGCTGAACCTCCAATACTTTGGCTTCCTGATGCAAAGACCTGACTCATTTGAAAAGACCCTGATGCTGGGAAAGACTGAGGGCGGGAGGAGAAAGGCTGGATGGCATCTGAAGCGCTGCACTCAATGTCATGTTGTTAAAGTGCTCTGAAGACAGAGGATGAGGTGGTTGGATGGCATCACCGACTAGATGGACATGAGTTTGAGCAAGTTCTGGGAGTTGGTGATGGACAGGGAAGCCTGGTGTGCTGCAGTCCATGCAGTCGCTAAGAGTTGGACACGACTGAGCGACTGAACTGAACTGAGGCCCCACATCATGCTTCTTGGCTGGGGTTCAGACAAACAGACAGGTAATTCCCAAGGACTCGACTTTGAAAGCCAGTGAGATTTGATTATAGAAGTTCCACAGCACTGGGGGAAACAGAGACTCTACTCTTGGAGGGCAGAAACAAAACCATGTGTCCACCAGGACCCAGGGGAAAGCGCAGTGACCCCACAGGAGACTGAGTCAGACTTGCCTGTGAGTGTTCAGGACCTCCTACAGAAGGCGAGGGTTGGCAGGGGCCTACCACAGGGAGAGGGGCACCCCACAGGACACTGAGTCAGACTTGCCTGTGAGTGTTCAGGATCTCCTGCAGAAGGCAAGGGTTGGCAGTGGTCTACCACAGGGAAAGGGGCACCGGCAGCGGTCCCGGCAGATGCATCCTGGTGTACGCTCTCTTAGAGGTTGCCACTGGCCCCACCATAGAACCTACAGGCTCCAGGACTGGGTGCCTCAAGTCAAACAACTAACAGGGAGGGAGTTCAGCCCTACCCATCAACAGACAATTGGATTAAAGATTTCCTGAGTATATGACATGACCCAGTTTTCCCCACGGCCAGTCCCTTCCATCAAGAAGCTTACACCAACCTCTTATCTGCATTTACCACAGGGCAGACAGAAGAAATAAGAACTACAATCCTGCAACCCCCAAGAAGAAAACCACAATCACAGAAAGCTAACCAAAGGAAAAGAACCAAGATTATATCCCAGATGAAGGAACAAGATAAATCCCCAGAAAAACAACTAAATGAGCTGGAGAGAGGCAACCTTCCAGAAAAAGTCAGAATACTAATAGCGAAGATGATCTAGGATCTTGGAAAAAGAATGGAGAAGATGCAATAAATGTTTACCAGAGACCTAGAATAATTAAAGAATTAACAGAAATGAACAACACATTCAGTTCAGTTCAGTCACTCAGTTGTGTCCAACTCTTTGCAACCCCATGGACTGCAGCACCCCAGGCTTCCCTGTCCATCACCAACTCCCGGAGCTTGCTCAAACTCCAGTCCACTGAGTTGGTAATGCCATCCAACCATCTCCTCACTATAAGGAATCAAGAGCAGAATAACTGAGGCAGAAGAATGGATAAGTGACCTGGAAGATAGAATGGTAGAAATCATGCTGCAAAACAGAATACAGAAAAAAGAATGAAAAGAAATGAAGACAGCCTAAGAGACCTCTGGGACAATATTAACCACACCAATATTCTCATAATAGGGGTCCCAGAAGAGGAGAGAGAGAGAGAGAAAGGACCCAAGAAAATATTTGAAAAGATAACAGCTGAAAACTTTCCTAACATGAGAAAGGAAATAGTCAACCATGTCCAGGAGGTGCAGAGAGTACCAGGCAGGATAAACCAAGGAGAAACACACTGAGACACATAGTAATCAAACTGACAAAAATTGAAGACAAAGATAAAATATTAAAAGCAACAAGGGAAAAAGGACAAATAGCATGAAAGGGAAATCCCATAAGGTTATCAGCTGATTTCTCAACTGAAACTCTACGAGCCAGAAGGGAATGGCATGATATAATCCAGGTGATGAAAGGGAAGAAGCTACAACCAAGAATGGTTAATAGGATCATACGTATCACAAATTACCTAAAATTTAAATGCATTAAGTGCACCAAGCAAAAGACACAAGACTGGCTAGGTGGATACAAAAACAAGGCTCATATACAGGTAATCTACAAGAGACCCACCTCAGACCTAGGGACACTTACAGGGCGAAAGTAAGGGGATGGGAGAGGGTATTTCACACGAATGGAAAGCATAAGAAAGATGGGGCAGCAGTGATCATATCAGACAAAATAAACTTTAAAACAAAGACTGTTATAAGAGACAGAGAAGGACACCACACAATGATAAGGGTTCAATCCAAGAAGAGGATACAACAATTATAAATATATATACACACACCCAACACAGGAACACCTCAATGTGCAAGGCAAGTAAACATAGAGGGAAAAATCGACAATAACACAGTAGTAGTGGAGGACTTCATACTCTACTTTCATCAATGGAGAGACCATCTGGATAGAAAATTAATAAGGAAATAGAGGTCTTAAATGACACTTTAGAAAAGTTGGACTTAATTGATATTTATAGAATAGTCAATCTAAAAGCAATAGAGTGCACATTCTTATCAAGTGTATAAAGAACATTCTCCAGGACTGACCACATGCTGGGCCATAAGGTGACCCTTGGTGAATTTTGGAAAATCGAAATCATATCAGTCATCTTTTATGATCACAACACTATGAGATTAGAAATAAAGAAACACAAACACGTGGCAGTTAAGTGACATGCTATTAAACAACCATTGGATCACTGAAGAAATCAAAGAGGAAATTAAACAAATACCTAGAAACAAATGAAAACGAAAGCACAACGGTCCAAAACCTATGAGATGCAGCAAAAGCAGTTCTAAGAGGGAAGTTTATCGCAATACAATCTTCACCTCAAGAAACAAGAAGCGTCTCAAATAAACAACTTAACCTAACATCTAAAACAACTAGAAAAAGAAAAAGAAAACCTAAAGAGAAAAACAAAGAAAACCTAAGCATCAGAAGAGGAAGGAAAACATAAAGATCCAAGCAGAAATAAATGAAATAGAAATAAATAAAACAATTGCAAAGATTAATGAAAACTAAAAGTTGGGTCTTTGAAAAGATAAAAATTGAAAAACCTTTAGCCAGAACACATCAAGAAAAAAAGGGAGAGGACTCAAATCAATAAAATCAAACCTGAGAAAGAAAAAGTTACAACTGACTCCACAGAAATGTCAAGGGTCATGAGAGACTATATGAAGAATTGCATGCCAATAAAATGGACAACCTGGTAGAAATGGACAAATTCTTAGAAAGGTACAGTCTCCCTAGACTGAACCAGGAAGAAATAGAAAGTATGAGCAAGCCAATCACAAGCACTGAAATTGAAACCATGATTAAAAACCTTCCAACAAACAAAACTCCAGGACCTGACAGCTTCACAGGCAAATTTTATCATTTAGAGAAGAGTTAACACCTATCCTTCTGAAACTTGTTTCAAAAAACTGAAGAGGAATGAAAACTTCCAAACTCATTTTATGAAGCCACTATCACCCTGATACCAAATCCAGACAAAGATACCACAAAAAAATTACAGGATTACAGGCCAGTATCACTGATGAGGTGCTTTCCTGGTGGCTCAGTGGTAAAGAATCTGCCTGCAAATGCAGGAGACCGAAGTTCAATTTCTGGGTCGGGAAGATCCCCTGGAGAAGGAAATAGCCATTCATTCCAGTATTCGTGCCTGGAGAATCCCATGGACAGAGATGCCTGGCTGGCTACAGTCCATGGGGATGCACAAGAGTCAGACACGACTCAGTGACTAAACAACAACAAAACCACTGATGAACACAGATGCAAAAATTCTCAATAGAATTCTACCAATCTGTATCCAACAGTACATTAAAAAGATCATACATCACGATCAAGTGGGATTCATCCCAGGGATGCAAGGCACCCACCAATCAATCCATGTGACACACACCACATCAGCAAACTGAAGAATAAAAACCATACGCTCATCTCAACAGAGTAAAAAGCTTCTGACACAATTCATCACCCACGTATGAGGAAACATCCTCCAGGAAGTGGGCACAGAGGGCACACAGTAGCAGTGTGTCATCATCCAATGGTGTCCAACTCTTTGCAAGCCCATGGACTGTAGTCTGCCAGGCTCCTTAACATAATAAAGGCCGTATATGACAACTGTACCGTTAACATCATACTCCATGGTGAAAAACTGAAAGCATTCACTCTAAGATCAGGAACAAGACAAGGATGGTCCACTCTCACCACTTTTATTCAACACTGTCGGAAGTCCCAGCTATAGCAATCAGTGAGAAAAAGAAGCAAAAGGACTCCAAATTGGAAAAGAAGTAGTTAAACTGTCACGGTTTGCAGATGGCCTGATACTAAATATAGCGATTCCATTTACCATAACATCAAAGAAAAAAAAAAAACCTAGGAATAAACCTACCCAAGGAAACAAAAGAAATGTACTCTAAAAAGTGTAAGATGCTGATGAAAGAAATCAAAGAACACATAAACAAATGGAAAGATATACTATGCTTGTGGATTGGAAGAATCAGTATTGACTCAAAAATGACTATCCGAGCCAAAGCAATCTACAGATTCAATGCAATCCCTATCAATGACATTTTTCACAGAACTAGAACAAAAAAAAATCTCAAAATGTGTATGGAGAGACAAAAGACCCTGAATAGTCAAATCAATCCTGAAAAAGAAAAATGGAGCTGGAGGAATCAGGTGCCCTGACTTTAGAATAGCAAGGCAATTCAGTATTCTTGCCTAGAGAACCCCAGGAAAGTACGAAAAGATAAAAAGACTTGACACTGGAAGATAAACCAAGCAGGGTGGAGGTGTCCAATACGCTACTGGGGAAGAACAGAGAAGTAGCTCCAGACAGAATGAAGGGCTGAGCCAAAGCAGAAACGACACCCAGCTGAGGATGGTATGACGGTGAAAGCAAAGCCCAATGCTGTCAAGACCAATACTGGACAGGAACCCAGAATGTCAGCTCAATGAATCCAGGTGAACTGGACGTGGTCAAACAAGAGTGAATATTGACATTTTAGGAATCAGTGTGCTAAAATGGATGAGAATGGGTGAATTCAATTCAGATGACCATTATATCCACTACTGTGGGCAAGAATCCCTTAGAAGAAATCCCTTAGGAGTAGCCCTCATACTCAACAAAAGAATTCGAAAGGAAGTACTTGGGTGCAATCTTAAAAACAACAGAATGATCTTGGTTCATTTCCAACACAAACCATTCAATATCACAGTAATTCAAGTCTATGCCCCAATGACTAATGCTGAAGAAGCTGAAGTCAAACAATTCTATGAAGACCTACAAGACCTTCCAGATCTAACACCAAAAAAAGATGTCCTTTTTATCACAGGGGATTGGGATGCAGAAGTAGGAAGTCAAGAGACACCTGGAATAACAGGCAAGTTTGGCCTTGGAAGCAAGGCAAAAGGTAACAGAATTTTGCCAAGAGAATGCACTGGTCACAGCAAACACCCTCTTCCAACAATGCAAGAGATGATTCTAGACATGAACATCACCAGATGGTCAGTACAGATATCAGACTGATTATATTCTTTGCTGCCAAAGACGGAGAATCTCTAAACAGGCAGCAAAAACAAGACCAGAAGCTGACTACTGCTTAGATCATGAGCTCCTTATTACAAAATTCAGGCTTAAATTGAAGAAAGTAAGAAAATTAGTCCATTCGGGTATGACCTAAATGAAATTGCTTATGATTATATGGTGAAATTGACAAACATATTCAAGGGATTAGATCTGATAGAAGGGTGCACGAAGAATCTTGGACAGAGGTTCATAACACTGTACAAAAGGGGGTGACCAAAACCATCCCAAAGAAAAGAAATGCAAGAGGGCAAAATGTTTATCTGACGAGGCTGTACAAATGGCTGAGAAAAGAAGACAAGCAAAAGGCAAAGGAGAAAGGGAAAGATAAACTCAACTGAATGCAGAGTTCCAAAGATAAGCGAGGAGGATTAAGAGAGTGTTCTTAAGTGAACAAGGCAAAGAAATAGAGGAAAACAATACAATGGGAAAGACAAGAGATCTTTTCAAGAAAATTAGAGATACCAAGGGAACATTTCATGTAAAGATGGGCACACTAGAGGACAGAAACAGCAAGGAATTAACAGAAGCAGAAGAGATTAAGAAGAGGTGGCAAAAATACAAAACTGTGCAACAAAAGTCTTAAGGGCTTAGATAACCATGATGGTGTGGTCACTTACGTAGAGCCAGATAGCCTGGTGTGTGAAGTCAAACAGGCCTTAAATAGCATTAACTATGAACAAAGCAAGTCGAGGTGACGGCATTCCAGCTGAGCTATTTCAAATCCTAAGATGCTGCTGCTAAAGCGCTCCAATCAATATACCAGCAAATTTAGAAAACTCAGCAGTGGCCACAGAACTGGAAAAGGTCAGTTTTCATTCCAATTCCAAAGAAAGGCAATGCCAAAGAATGTTCAAAACTACCGTACAACAGCACTCATTTCATGTGATAGCAATGTAATGCTCAAAATCCTTCAAGCGAGGCTTCAGCAGTACATTAACTAAGAACTTCCAGATGTATAAACTGGGTTAGAAAAGGCAGAGAAACCAGAGACCAAATTGCCAATATCCCCTGGATCACAGAAAAAGCAAGAGAATTCCAGAAAAACATCTACTTCTGCTTCGTTGACTATGCTAAAGCCTTTGACTGTATGGATCACAAGAAACTGTGGAAAATTCTTCAAGAGATGGGAATACCAGAACACCGTACCTACCTCCTGAGAAACCTGTAAGGAAGGTCAAGAAGCAACAGTTAGAACTGGACATGGGACAAAAGACTGGTTCAAAATTGGGAAAGAGTATGACAAGGCTGTATATTGTCTCTCTGCTTATTTATCTTATATGAAGGTTTCAGTTCAGTTCAGTCACTCAATTGTGTCCGACTCTTTGTGACCCCATGGACCGCAGCACACCAGGCCTCCCTGTCCATCACCAACTTCCAGAGTTCACCCAAATTCACGTTCATTGAGTCGGTGATGCCATCCAACCATCTCATCCTCTGTTGTCCCCTTCTCCTCCTGCCCCTAATCCTTCCCAGCATCAGGGTCTTTTGAAATGAGTCAGCTCTTCACATCAGGTGGCCAAAGTATTTGAGTTCCAGCTTCGACATCAGTCCTTCCAATGAACATTCAGGACTGATCTCATTTAGGATGGAGATTGGATCTCCTTGCAGTCCAAGGGACTCTGAAGAGTCTTCAACACCACAGTTCAAAAGCATCAATTTTTCAGCGATCAGCTTTCTTTATAGCCCAGCTCTCACATCCAAACATGACTACTGGAAAAAACATAGCTTTGACTTGACAGACTTTTGTTGGCAAAGTAAACCTCTGCATTTTAATATGCTGTCTAGGTTGGTCATAACTTTCCTTTCAAGGAGTAAGCATCTTTTAATTTCATGGCTGCAATCACCATCTACAGTGATTTTGCAGCCGAAAAATAAAGTCAGCCACTGTTTTCCCATCTATCTGCCATGAAGTGATGGGACCGGATGCCATGATCTTAGTTTTCTGAATGTTGAGATTTAAGCCAACTTTTTCACTCTCTTCTTTCACTTTCATCAAGAGGCTCTTTAGTTCTTCACTTTCTGCCATACGGGTGGTGTCATCTGCATATCTGAAGTTACTGATATTTCTCCCAACAATTTTGATTCCAGCCTGTGCTTCATTCAGCCCAGTGTTTCTCATGATGTACTCTGCATATAAGTTAATAAGCAGGGTGGCAATATACAGCCTTGACGTACTCCTTTTCCTATTTGGAATCAGTCTGTTGTTCCATGTCCAGTTCTAACTGTTGCTTCCTGGCCTGCATACAGATTTCTCAAGAGGCAGGTCGGGTGGTCTGGTATTCCCATCTCTTTAAGAATTTTCCAGTTTATTGTAATCCACACAGTCAAAGGCTTTGGCATAGTCAATAAAGCAGAAATAGATGTTTTTCTGGAACTCTCTTGCTTTTTCGATGATCCAGCAGATGTTGGCAATTTGATCTCTGGTTCCTCTGCCTTTTCTAAATCCAGCCTGAACATCTGGAAGTTTATGGTTCATGTACTGTTAAAGCCTGGCTTGGAGAATTTTGAGCATTAAATCTTTACTAGCGTGTGAGATGGGTGCAATTGTGCAGTAGTTTGAACATTCTTTGGCATTGCCTTTCTTTGGGATTTTGACCTTTTCCAGTCTTACGGCCACTGCTGAGTTTTCCAGATTTGCTGGCAAACTGAGTGTAGCACTTTCACAGCATCATCTTTTAGGATTTGAAATAGCTCAACTGGAATTCCATCACCTCCACTAGCTTTGTTCATAGTGATGCTACCTAAGGCCCACTTGACTTCACATTCCAGGATGTCTGGCTGTAGGTGAGTGATGACACCATCGTGATTATCTGGATCATGAAGATCTTTTTTGTACAGTTCTTCTGTGTATTCTTGCCACCTCTTCTTAATATCTTCTGCTTCTGTTAGGTCCCTACCGTTTCTGTCCTTTATTGTGCCCTCCTTTTCATGAAATGTTCCCTTGGTATCTCTAATTTTCTTGAAGAGATCTCTAGTCTTTCCCATTCTATTGTTTTCTTCTATTTCTTTGCACTGATCTCTGAGGAAGGGTTTCTTATCACTCCTTTGGAACTCTGCATTCAAATGGGAATATCTTTCCTGTTCTCCCTTGCTTTTCGCTTTTCTTCTATTCACAGCTATTTGTAAGGCCTCCTCAGACAACCCTTTTGCCCTTTTGCATTTCTTTTCCTTGGGGATGGTCTTGATCACTGCCTCCTGTACAATGTCACGAACCTCTGTCCACAGTTCATCAGGCACTCTGCCTATCAGATCTGATCCCTTGAATCTATTTGTCGCTTCCACTGTATAATCGTAAGGGATTTGATTTAGGTCATACCTGAATGGTCTAGTGGTTTTCCCTACTTTCTTCCATTTAAGTCTGAATTTGGCAATAAGGAGTTCACGATCTGAGACCCACAGTCAGCTCCCAGTCTTGTTTCTGCTGACCGTACATAGCTTCTCCATCTTTGGCTGCAAAGAATATAATCAATCTGATTTCGGTGTTGACCATCTGGTGATGTCCATGTGTAGAGTCTTCTCTTGTGTTGTTGGAAGAGGGTGTTTGCTATGACTAGTGCATTCTCTTGGCAAAACTCTATTAGCCTTTGCCCTGCTTCATTCTATACTCCAAGGCCAAATTTACCTGTTACTCCAGGTGTTTCCTGACTTCCTACTTTTGTATTCCAGTCCCCTATAATGAAGAGGACATCTTTTTTGGGTGTTAGTTCTAAAAGGTCTTGTATGTCTTCATAGAACCGTTCAACTTGAGCTTCTTCAGCATTACTGGTCAGAGCATAGACTTGGATTACCATGACATTGAATGGTTAGCCTTCAAAGTGAACAGAGATCATTCTGTCGTTCTTGAGATTGCATCCAAATACTGCATTTCAGAGTCTTCTGTTGACCATGATGGCTACTCCATTTCTTCCAAGGGATTCTTGCCCACAGTAGTAGACATAATACGCAGAGTACATCATGCAAAATGCCGGGCTGGATGAATCACAAGATGGAATCAAGATCACAGGGAGAAATATCAACAACCTCAGATATGCAGATGATACCACCCTAATGGCAAAAAGTGAAGAGGAACTAAAGAGACTCTTGATGAGGGTGAGAGGAGAATAAAAAAGCTGGTTTAAAACCCAGCATACAAAAAGCTAAGATCACAGCATCCAGTCCTATCACTTCATGGCAAACAGATGGAGTAAAAATGGAAACCATGACACATTTTTTTTCTTAGGCTCCAAAATCACTGTGAATGGTGACTGCAGCCATGAAATTAAAAGACACTTGCTTCTTGGAAGAAAAGCTATGACAAACCTAGACAGCATATTAAAAAAACAGTGACATCACTCTGCTGACAAAGATCCGTCTAGTCAAAGCTATGTTTTTTTCTGGTAGTCATGTATGGATGTGAGAGTTGGGCCATAAAGAAGGCTGAGCGCCAAAGTATTGATGCTTTCTTAATTGTGGTATTGGCAAAGACTCTCAAGAGTCCCTTGGACAGTAAAGAGATTGAACCAGTCAACCCTAAAGGAAATCAACCCTAAATATTCATTGCAAGGACTGATGCTGAAGCTGAAACTGCAGTACTTTGGGTACCTGATGCAAAGAGTCAACTCATTGGAAATGACCCTGATGCTGGGAAAGATTGAAGGTGGGAAAAGAAGGAGGCAACAGAGGATGAGATGTTGGAATGCATCACCGACTCGATGGACATGGGTTTGACCAAGCTCTGGGAGATACTGAAGGACAGGAAAACCTGGTGTGCTGCAGTCCACAAGGTCACAAAGAGCTGGACATGACTGAGCAAGTGAACAACAACAATGCAGTTATAGTTATCAAAGCAATATGGTACTGACATAAACACAGAAATATACATCAACCGAACAGGATAGAAAACCCAGAAATAAGCCCAAACACTTATGGCCAGCTAATCCATGACAAAGTAGGCAAGTTCACACAAGGTTGGAAAGACAGTCTCTTCAACAAATGGTGCTGGGAAAACTGGACAGCGACATGTAAAAAAATTAAATTAGCTTATTCCTTAATTCCATCCACAAAAATAAGCTCAAAATGAATTAAAGACCTTAATGTGAGACCAGACTGTATAAAACTCTTAGAGGAAAACATAGGCAGAACATGCTCTAACATAAATCACGGCAGCATCTTTTTTGATCCATCTCCCAGAATAATAGAAGTAAAAACAAAAATATACAAAAGGGACCTACTTAAAAAACTTTTGCACAGAAAAGGAAACAATAAACAAAACGAAAGACAGCCCACAGATTGGGAGAAAATATTTGCAAATGATGTGACTGATAAGGGATTAGTCTCCAAAATTTACATTTTATGATGCTTAACAGCATCAATACAAATAACCCACTCAAAAACTGGGCAGAAGACCTGAATATTCAGTTCTCCAATGAGGACATACAGATAGGCCTATGAAAAGATGTTCAGCATCTCTAAGTATTAGAGAAATGCAAATGAAAACAACGAGGTATCACCTCACACCAGTCAGAACGGTTATCTTCAAAAAACCCACAAACAACAACTGTTGCAAAGAGTGTAGTGAGAAGGGAACCCTGTTATACTTTCGGCTGCAATGTAGATTGGTACAGCCAGTACAGAGAACAGTATGGACGTTCCTTAAAAAACTGAACAGAGCTACCATATGACCCTGCAATCCCACTCCTGGGCATGTATCTGGAGAAAAACATGATCTGAAAGCAGACAGGCACCCCTGTCCTTCACTCATTGCAGCAGCACTGTTTACAATAGCCAAGACATGAAAACAACCTAAATGTCAATCAACAGAGGAACGGATAAACAAGATGTGGTACATACATACAATGGTGTATTACTCAGCCATTAGCAAGAGTGAAATAATGCCATTTGCAGCAACATGGATGGACCTACAGAATGTCAAACTGAATGAAGTCTCTCAGACAGAGGAGAAATATTGTATGACATCCCTTACAGGTGGAATCTAAAAAGAAAAGATACAAATGAACTTACTTACAAAACAGAAAGTGACTCATCGACTTAGAAAATGAACTTGTGGTTGCCATAAGTTAGGGACTTTGGGAAGGCCGTGAACAAACTGCTATTTAAAATGGGTAACCAAAAAGGAACTATTGTACAGCACATGGAACACTGCTCAATGTTGCGTGCCAGCCAGGAAGGGGAGAATGGATACATGTATATGTATGGCTGAGTCCCTTTGCTGTTCATCAGAAACTACCACAACATTGTTAATTGGCTATACACTAATACAAAATAAAAAATTTAAAGTTAAAAAAAAAAACCAACTCGTGATTGGGAAGATGTGAAGAGGTCAAAATACCAACATCAACAGGAGTTTGGAAGAAGTTGATTCCAACTCTCACGGATTACTTGAGGGATTCAAGAACTCAGCAGAGAAGGGAACTGCAGGTGTAGGGGAAAGAGCAAGAGAACTAGAATTAGAAGTAGAGTCTGAAGATGCGACTGAACTGCTGCAATCTCATGATAAACCTTTAATGGACAATGAGCAAGGAAACTGGTTTCTTGAGAAGGAATCTACCCTAATGAAGATGCTGTGATGACTGGTGAAATGACAAGTAAGGATCTGGAATATTACATAAACTTAGTTGATAAACCAGCAGCAGGGTTTGAGAGGATCGATTCCAGTTTTGAAAGAAGTTTTACTGTGGGTAAAACGCTATCACACAGCACTGCAGACTACAAAGAAATCATTCATGAAAGGAAGAGTCAGTCAATGCAGCAAACCTGATTGCTGTCTTATTTTAAGAAATTGCCACAGTCATCCCAACCTTCAGCAACCACCACCCATATCAGTCAACAGCCATCAACATGAAGGCAAGACACCACCCCCACCAGCTGAAAGATTATGACTCACTGAAGGCTCAGGTAATACTTAGCAATTTATAGCAATAAGATGTCTTTTAATTAACACATATTTTAAGACATAATGTTCTTGCCCACTTAACAGACTACAGTATAGTGTAAACATGACTTTTATATGCACTGAGAAACCAAAAAATTCATGTGACTTGCAGTGGTCTGGACCTGAAACTTCAGTATCTACTGGGTGTGCCTATACATAAGAGGCTCACTGCACTAAATCTCAGTTAATGAAAGAGAAGTCTCTCTCCCAAGTTTGGTCAATGGCTTATAAAGAGATTTAGTGTGTGGCCAAACCATCCTGAATGCACCCAATCTCACGTCATCTCAGAAGTTGAACCTGGTTAGTACCTGAATGGGAGATTTATACAAAGATGCACATTTATAAACAGTAAGGAAGAAGTGAAGAGGCAGTTATGTAGAAAACACAGTAATTCTGTAGCTACAAGGTCCAAGTTCAAAAGCTAACTCTTATTATTTTTATACTTTGCAAAAAAATAAGCTTCTCAGCCTACTTCCTTATATTTAAAGGGAAAAAATTACAATAATCAGTAAGCATGGGCTTCCCTGGTGGTTCAGGTGATAAAGAATCCGCCTGCATTGCAGGAGACCCAGGTTCAATCCCTGGGGCAGGAAAATCCCCTGGAGAAGGGAAATGGCTACCCACTCCAGTATTCTGGAGAATTCCATAGACAGAGGAGCCTGGCTGGTTACAGTCCATCGGGTCGCAAAGAATCAGACATGACTGAGTGACTATTTTTCTTTTTTAAAAAAAACAACAGTACCTGGGATACTGTAGGTATTGAATAAAAAGCTCTTTCAATCTGTAGCTAAAGGTCTATAAACTGTGGGTCCACCAAAAAGAGCTAACACCTATCACAGAGAAATGCAAGGAGAAAAATATTTTAGCACTGTAACTATAATGCAAGGTGACAAAATTTCAATTTTGTTTCTATCTCCTATTCAGGAAGGTTCAAGGAGAGTCCTTTTAAAGCAAAACATATTCTAAGGTGTATGTAGGGAGTGGGAAAGGTTGCCTCAAATATTTTTCTTATTGCCATACCTTGAAAACCCCAAATAAATGTTCCTTGGTTAAGATGTCCTGGTAGGTGACCAAAAAAGTTGGACCAGTTATCGAAGTCAACAAAGACTATGTGAGTCATAGTTCGCAGGTAATCCAAGTCTGGGAGCTCAACAACCTCTTCATCTGAGAAAAAAGAAACATCGACAGGAATTTGAGAAGAATTAGCTAAAAACTTTTCAACGTGTCAACTTAACATTAATCTTGCATGTTTTTTTACTTCTATCTAAGCCATGTTGTGAAATCCAAATGACACAGTGTATTTATATCAGATAAAAATATTTTGAATATTTCAGAAATGATTGTCCTTTCTACAAACATGTGCCACCGATCCTGGCTTTCTTTAAAAGTCACTTATAAAAGGAATTTTTAAAAAAATTAGTGTCCTAGAAGATCTAGAAGATCAAGCTTTAAGGCTAAATAACTAAAACCTGCACCATTCATCCAAATAAACTTTAGAGGTTACTTGCTAAGAACTTTCTTGCTACCAGGAGTCTGTTCTGTTCCTAAGGTGGACGGCTCCATCGGCACGCCTCCGGCTCTACACGATGCCCTGGAGCATGGACAGGAGACAGCCCAGACGCTGCTGCTGGGCGCCTCCCGCCAAAGACACCCCCTTCTCCGCTCCCCCAGGGCCTCTCGCCCCACCCTCTCCAACTCTCGTTCTCCCTCCTCTTCCCTCCTGTCACAGCTCTCCGCTTTGACAGGCCTTACAGTTTCCAGGTAGCGATGAAAACCCTGAATGTTTAAACTCTTTAAAACAGATAGCTTCTACTCCACCTAATAAAGACTGCCTCAGAAAAAGCCTGCCATTCTTTCTCATTTCTAAACCACCTATTTTCTTATCTCTCTTCTTAAAATACCCAGTAATTTAGATTTAGGTATAACAATGACCTCCTGTCAAACACAGACCAACACAAATTCCCCAAAGCGAAAGGAAAACAATGGAACATAAAGAAGTATGGCCACAGTTTCACAGTTAGAAGAAGAGTTGAATGGGGCTGTAGGGCGTCATTTAATCATCATAAACACATGCCCAATGGTGATGCCAAGAGCTACCTGTGCTACAGAGCAAGTCTATAAAAATTCAGTAGTTCATAACAATATTTTATTAGCCGAAACTTTTACATAGCCTCATTTTTCCACGCTACGCTGAATAATTTGCAGAGTTAATTTTTATTTAAAAGGACATATAATTAAAGTTATACTCAAAAGAAAACAATCATACTTCTAAACAAAATAAAAACATTGCACTCTTGTAGAGCTCTTCAATCCTATCACAGAAGGCAAGTCTAGAGTAATCCACACCTCAGTATTCTGCCTGGTTTATTGTTTCCACTTAACAACTCAATTTCTAATTGCTATTTTAACTCTAAGTAAAAGCTTTGCTTCAAAAAGGGAGTAACGAAAACAAACAAATTCTCAAGTGAGGTTGAACATTTCTCATAGAATAAGGCCAAAACAGAAACAAAAAGAAATGACTGACTTCTCTTTTTACTGAATTTTAGTCTAAAGGATAGTAACGTGCAGTGTAACTTTCAAATCTTGACTTTCAGAAAGACCATCCATTTTCCTAAACTTTCAAGATTCCCAAGTCTTTTGTGAAAAGAAAATAAAACGTTATCTAAAATACCTATTAGTGTAACAGGTATTCTTTGTCCTCTCAGGTTAAGAGGGTAGCTGCATGAAGCAGCGGGAACACGGATCTCTGCACCCGCTGCAGACAGGATCGCCCCGCTCACCCCACCCCGGGGCTGGTTACCGCCGTACCTGCGCTCTGGCCGCTCAGCTCCGTCTCAGCGGCTCTCTCGGGCTCTGCGGTCTGTCGGGGCTTCCTCTCTGCCCGGGCCGGGGGCGGGCTCTTGGGCTCGGCCACAGGGCGGGCCCCGGCGGGCCCCCGCAGCGAGCAGTGCTTCCTGTGGAAATGCTGCTGCGCGCTCTCGGGGTCCTGGAAGGCCCTGGAGCACGTGCCGCACTTGATGAGGCCCTGCGGCGGGGCCTCCAGGTCCGCGTGCGCCTGGCGCACGTGCGTGTGCAGGTCACCGAGGCTCTGTGTTGTGGCTGAGCAAACGCCACAGCGGAACCACAGGCGGCCCTGGCCCAGCAGGGTCTGCAGACAGCGGCCGTGCTCCTCCCGCCTGTTGGCTTTGCAGAGGTAGCTCTCGCGGCAGCCGCAGGTCAGCAGATTACCCGTCTCTATTACTGGAAAATCACTCTCCGTTTTAATGGAAGGCTCCTTTTTTTCAGACACAAATACATAGTCTGTGCTGTGGTGCTCCTTATAATGAGTCAGAAACGCATCTTCCGTGTTAAAGCTCAGATCGCAAAGCCCACAGAAGAACTTCATCTTGACCTCGCTGTTGTGCTCATCTTGGCAATGTCGGCGCAGTGTCTCCACCTTGTGAAAAGTCTTGTTGCAATGGGTGCAGCTGTACCTGTGAAACTGGTGACTTGTTAAAGACATGCAGTGTTGCTTTACGCATTCTTGGGAGTCAAACATATCTTCACAAATTCGGCACTGCCATTTACCCCTCAGAGGACTGTTTGCCGGGGAATGACCAACAACAGTAAGAGCTGAAGAAGGATTCTCGGCAGTCAGCTCACTCACCAGCGCTGGAGAGGATAATGGCAAAGTGTCACCTTCCACCTCATCTGTCTCATAAAAATACCTGTGTCCACTGTGAAACTCAGTCACATGGGCCATTATAGCCTCTTTCCTCCTCAACTCCTTTTTGCACGTCCGACACCAGAAAAGAAAGTTACTTAAATGTGCCCCTCCATGAATGCGGCTCATGTGTAAACGGATGACGCCCAAATCTTCACACACCTTCCCACAGACCACACACTTGTAGCACATTGTGTTTGCTGAGAAAACATGCTTTTCTACTGCATCCTCACTCGGGAAGCGCTGATGGCATTCACAAAACCAGGCTTTAACAAGAGACCTTTCCTTCTGAAAACAAACCACACCCCCAAGGCTTTTAACTCCCAAATTCATCTTCTTTTTTGGAACAGTGCTGCAATCCTGTGAGCTAGATTCTTGAGAAGACAGATTTCTCTTCAGTGATGAAAGCTTTGACTCATCTTGCAACAGGCGCACATCAGCAGGAGGTTTGCCCCCTTCACTGCTGTGGCAGTAAAGCAAGATTGACTCTTCCACTGAGTTAATGACTCGGACTTTGTGTCCTGAATCCTGCTTATGATTCCGGGCACTGGTTTCATCCACAAAGACATGGTTACAGTGTGGACAGTAACCTCTCAGTAGGAATTTCTCCGCCACCTGAGCAATGCTCTTCTCAGCCAGAGCTACAGGACCAGCATTTCGACAACGAACTCTACATTGGATAAAAAATAAGCCCGTGAGTATTTCTAAATGTAGTATCTCTGCTTTTTATCGTAGTCATTAAGTAAACGTGTGTACATAAGCACTGAAGATTGTTTTTCAACAAAGAGGCAGATGATATAATAATATTCTATCTACCTGAACATTACTTACATTTTGCCTGATTTTAATCCATATACCAAAGGATAAAACTAGAATCAAAATTTTTTTTTAAATCCAGACAAATTTTAGAAAAGTAAAAACAATGTAAAATGCACTGATAGGAGTGTTATGAGACAAGCAGATAACTAACTTCTCTATGGTAAGTTCAACAGTACAGAGGAACACGACAGTGATATTCTCAACAACCTGGTACATGTTCTTTAAGAATGGACTGATTTTTCGTCAGGAACATGCCATGCTCATGGTTGCTTTCACACTAAAAAGTGTCCAACATCACTGTTCATCAGGGAAATCCAGATAAAAACCACAATAAGACTCTCAAAAGAACAACTAAAATGAAACAAGACTGGCAACAGCAAACCTTAGCAAGGATGTAGAGAAACCGCAATTCTCATACCTGGCTGGTAGGAACATGTGCCAGCACACTTTAGGAAAATGTCAAGTAGAGACTTATAAAATTAAATACACATCTACTCTCTGATCTCACAATTCCAATCCTAGATATTTACCCAAGAGAAATTAAAACATATGTCTATAAAATGATTTCTATAAAATGTACATAATAGCTTTATTCACAACAGCTAAAAACTGAAAATAATCCAAAGGTCCATCAACATGAGGATGAATAAACAAACTGTGCTATATTCATACAATAGAATACTACTTACAAATAAAAAAGAACAATGAACTGAACAACATGGATGAATCTTATAGACACTATGACAAACACAAAAGAGTGCATACTATACATGATTCCATTTACGTAAAGATCTAGAGGAGATAAACCAATATAAGACAGAAAAAATATCGGAACAGACTGCCTGGGGATGCAAGGGTGGGAAATGACCGAGAAGGGAAGGATGGGTTGACAGCTGTATCCAGTCTACAAAATCATAAAGGTTAAGGGGGCAGAGGGCTAGAAATGAAAAACACAAGAAAAAAATCATAAAAGTTAAGATTTGTATACTTCAATGAATTGAAACAATATGTCAGAAACAAAGAACTATCAACAATAATTAAGTGTGGTAAGGTGCATAAAGATGTGTAAGAATGGTGGTGTTGAGCATCATCAAAGTTGGGAGATGGATAAATAGGGTTCACTATACTAGTCTGTTGACATGCATACAGTGAAATTTTCCATGAAAAAATTAAGAATAAAAATCCTGGCAGAATGAGGATTTGAACTCATGAACTCAAGAAATAACAAGTCAGAACTAGGACTGTTAACATCAGTAATTACATCAAGTTTATACAGAGTAATTACACTCAGCTGCCTGTATTTTTGACAATGTATTTTACTTGAAAGTTTGTGAAAACAATTGTTCTAAGTAAACAAATGCAGCTGTATCCCTTAGTAGATACAAAGTTTTAATGCATTTTAAAGGAATAAGGAGGGGGAGACCTAACAGAGCATCAAACGCGAAGCGCAATCTTTCAATTATGATTCCAACAAACCACATGCAAAAAGCTTCATCAAGTAACCAGGGAAAACTGGATAACGGATTAGATGCTTGATGATATTAAAAAACTAGTTTTTTAGGTGTCATGGTATTACAGTTATTTTTCTTTACAAAAAAAGAGTGCTTATCATTCATAGGCATATACTGGAGTAGTTACAGATAAAATGACAAGATTTGCTTCCAAAGTAAGAATGTGCAGCGAGGAAAGTGTCATGTAGTGACAACTACTGAAGCCTGGTGACAGCTGCACTAGGGCTTATTATACTCTCACTACCTTTGTATATTGCTTGATAATTTTCATTGTAAAGACAAAAAATCAATTTGGCCTTTGACTGACATGCCATTTTTCACACATTTGTCACACTCTCCTTGCTGGCTGACTCAAGGCCAAGATTCTGTCTTAACCCTCTCCTCCCACAGGCACAACCCTCAACAACCCCCACAAAACTCAGACCTGTCAGCTTGTCTTACGTCTACAGCAGTATCAACGAACCCACTTTTCTCACACCTCTCCTCTCATTATGCTAAACGTGGGTACTGTCCAGGCAAATATGCATCCTCATTTTAAAGGCGAGAAACACAGAACAGAAGACTGCCTGTTGAATCCCTCTGCTGGTGAAGAGCTTTCTGGGCAGGACTCTCATGGCCCAAGACTAGACCAGTACAAACCTGAAATGGGCAGTAATCTCCATGTGGGAACGCAGGGTCTGGTGGCAGGCCACACACTTAACTTGAAATGGAACATCTTTGCACAGAGAGATCAAAAGTTTCTTTGCAAAAGATGGAAATGATATTGGCTGTGCCACTGCCTTGTCATCTGAAAGACAAAATGAACTATAACTTGCAAAGATTTGGGTGGAGTGACCCAGCCTTCCTCCCCTCTGCCTTTCTCAACATCGGGTTAGTAAGTGAAAGAAGATAGTTATTTATGTGATAAAAATCTAACAAAAGTCATTTTCTAGCTTCGATTAAGTGCAACGGATGCTGAACTCATGCTCAAACTAAAATCTGAGTTTAAATGCAGGGAAACACTCAACTTCCCAATGGATATACAAAAACATTATCGTGCATAAATGTTTTCTTCAAAAGTTTGTCTTCATTCCTCAAAGTAAACCTTACTCTTAGGTACAGATAAATATTAAGAATCTTTGTGAAAAATAAAAACTAAGATAAACAATCTTTCACTTTCATGGTTCTCAAAATTAATGTGAAAATAAGTTATCTCAAGAATTATCTGAGATGTACAGTAAATCAGCAAAGGTTAGAGTTTAATAATTTTCATCAGAAGAGAGTATGAACATACCACCCAGTTTAAAACTCTGATGGAAATGATTCTTTCCAGACATATGCTTCAAACACTCATCCTTGCTGCTAAAAAGGAGGAAGCAATTTGGACAGGCAAAACACTGAATAATCTGAGGAAGAAGGTTGTTTTTATGTCCATCATCTGCAGCTTCCTAAAATATAAGGCAAAGCTATATTATAGGCAACTAAAATCAATATTCAGTTTCTTAAGTCAACTTTCAAAATAACCTATTTATTATACATTTGGAATATTCTGTATCAGTTTTTAACATGAAAACTTTTCTTTCCTGAGTGTGAACTGTGGAATTTTTTTATCATAAATAAGGTCCCATATATGAACTTTTTAATTTTTTCCTTAAAAACAAATTGTTACCATCTTTCTGTGACAATAAAGATAAAAGTATGTTTGCTTTCTAGACTTTTTTTATACATATATATGCAATATTATATAAATGCATAAATGTTTTCACATCACATATGTTCTCTTATGTTTTGCTTTGCCCACTCTGCAATATAACCTATGTTTACAAATAGGTATTCTTCTATAAATTTCTCCATGTTTGTCATTTACAAAATATATACAAAAATAAATATACAAGGGGAACTGCCATTGTTTTATCAAATACTGTCATCTTACAGATTCTTCTGCCTCAGTTTTCTTATTCCATAATACCTAACAGAAATCCCTAAAAATCAACTGGTATCACTCTAACTTATTCTTTGTAATGGTTACAAACTACTTCATGGTGTGGATCTACTAAGATTTAGTCAACTATTCATTTTCAGGCTTTTCTTTTTTTGCCACTACAATGATTTTGTAAATATATTTATAAAACTATATTGTTGACTACATATCCTTATTATATACTGCTTTCCCCTCAATATCAGGAGTGGCCCTATTGAGTTAAAAGTTTATTATTTGATTATTAAAAGATATTGTGTAATTGTTTCTCAAAAAGATTTTACCAATTCAGGTTCCCTAGCACTGCATGAGTCTGGCACAGGCTATTATGAACCTTATTTTCATGTCTGCAGTCTTACAGACGTGCGCTATGTTAACTTGCCTTTCCTGTCTACTTGTACTATGAGCTTTCACTCATATAATCTGTGCATTGCTTACTCCATTCCAGTTTCAGGTTTTATTTTTTCCCCTCCGGTCAACCTGTATCCATTCTTTGTTATCAAAACTAACTCTGTCTCATTCTCCATCTTTAAAATATTTTTCATCAAACACCTATCTATTAATTTTGTACATGGTCACCTTAAAATTCTGATAGTCAAATGGGCATGTCTTTTGTAGTGTCCAGATTTCCAAACCTGGTTAAGAGCCTCCTCTATTTATTTATTTTTGTTTTTATTTCCATTATTCTAGGAGGTGGGTCATAACTGATCTTGATGTCATTTATGTCAAAGAGTATTCTGCCTATGTTTTCCTCTAAGAGTTTTGTAGATTCTGGTCTTACATTTAGATCTTTAAACCATTTTGAGTTTATTTTTGTGTCTGGTGTGAGAAAGTGTTCTAGTTTCATTCTTTTACAGGTGGTTGACCAGTTTTCCCAGCACCACTTGTCCTTTCTCCATTGCATATTTTTGTTTCCTTTGTCAAAGATAAGGTGCACATAGGTGCGTGGATTTATTTCTGGGCTTTCTATCTTGTTCCATTGGTCTGTATTTGGTTTTGTGCCAGTACCATACTGCCTTAATGACTGTAGCTTTGTAGTACAGTCTGAAGTCAGAAAGGTTGGTTCCTCCAGCTCCATTCTTCTTTTTCAAGATTGCTTTGGCTATTCATCAAAATTTACTAATAATAAATGCTGGAGAGGGTGTGGAGAAAAGGGAACCCTCTTACACTGCTGGTGGGAATGCAAATTGATAAAGCCACTATGGAGAACAGCATGGAGCTTCCTTAAAAAAAAAAACCAGGAATAAAATTGCCATCAGTTCCGTTTAGTCGCTCAGTCGTGTCTGACTCTTTGCGACCCCATGGACCGCAGCACACCTGGCTTCCCTGTCCATCACCAACTCCCGGAGCTTACTCAAACTCATGTCCATTGAGTCGGTGATGCCATCCCACCATCTCATCCTCTGTCGTCCCCTTCTCTTCCTGCCTTCAATCTTTCCCAGCATCAGGGTCTTTTCCAATGAGTCCGTTCTTCACATAAGGTGGCCAAATATTGGAGTTTCAGCTTCAGCATCAGTCCTTTCAATGAATATTCAGAACTGATTTCCTTTAGGACTGACTGGCTGGACTTCCTTGCAGTCCTAGGGAACTTTCAAGAATCTTCTCCAACACCACAGTTCAAAAGCATCAATTCTTCAGCAATCAGCTTTCTTTACAGTGCAACTCTCACATCCATACATGACTACTGGAAAAACCATAGCTTTAACTAGACGGACCTTTGTCAGCAAAGTAATGTCTCTGCTTTTTAATATGCTGTCTAGGCTGGTCGTAGCTTTTCTTCCAAGGAGCAAGCATGTTTTAATTTCATGGGTGCAGTCACCGTCTGCAGTGATTTTGGAGCCCCCAAAATAAAGTCTGTCACTGTTGCCATTGTTTCCCCATCTATTAACCATGAAGTGATGGGACCAGATGCCATGATCTTAGTTTTCTGAATGTTGCGTTTTAAGCCACATTTTTCACTCTCCTCTTTCACTTTCATCAAAAGGCTCTTTAGCTCTTCTGCACTTTCTGCCATAAGGGTGGTGTCATCTGCATATCTGAGGTTACTGACATTTCTCCCGGCAATCTTGATTCTAGCTTGTGCTTCATCCAGTCCGGCATTTCACATGATGTACTCTGCATATAAGTTAAATATATATGCAGGGTAGCAGCAGGGTAACAATATACAGCCTTGACGTACTCCTTCCCCGATTTGGAACCAGTCTGTTGCTCCATGTCCAATTCTAACTGTTGCTTCTTGACCTGCATAGATTCCTCAGGAGGCAGGTCAGGTGGTCTGGTATTCCCATCTCTTGAAGAATTTTCCACAGTGTGTTGTGGTCCACACAGTTAAAGGCTTTGGTATAGTCAATAAAACAAAAGTAGATGTTTTTCTGGAACTCTCTTGCTTTTCTGATGATCCAACAGATGTTGGCAATGTGATCTCTGGTTCCTCTGCCTTTTCTAAATCCAGCTTGAACATCTGGAAGTTCATGGTTCATGTACTGTTGAAGCTTGGCTTGGAGAATTTTAAACATTACTTTGCTAGCGTATGAGATGAGTGCAATTGTGTGGTAGTTTGAACATTCTTTAGCATTGCGTTTCTTTGGGATTGGAATGAAAACTGACCTTTTCCAGTCCTTTGGCTGGAAACTGCCATATGCCCAATAATCCCACTACTAGGCATATATCTCAAGGAAACAACAATTGAAAAAGACACATATACCACAATGTTCACTGCAGCACTATTTACAATAGCTAAGCAATGGAAGCGGAGAAGGCAACCCACTCCAGTACTCTTGGCCTGGAAAACTCCATGGATGGAGGAGCCTGGTAGGCTGCAGTCCATGGGGTCACAAAGAGTCAGACATGACTGAGCAACTTCACTTTCAATTTTCCCTTTCATGCATTGGAGAAGGAAACGGCAACCCATTCCAGTGTTCTTGCCTGGAGAATCCCAGGGACAGCAGAGCCTGGTGGGCTGCCGTCTGTGGGGTCACACAGAGTCGGACACGACTGAAGCGACTTAGCAGCAGCAGCAGGCAATGGAAGCAACCTAGATGTCCATTGGCAGATGAATGGATAAGGAATACCACTCAGCTATAAAAACGAACACATGTGAGTTAGTTCTAATGAGGTGGATGAACCTTGAGCTTGTATTACACAGCATGAAGTAAGTCAGAAAGAGAAAAACAAGTATCACATATTAACACGTTTATATGGAATCTAGAATGATGGTACTGATGCTCCTATTTGGAGGGAAGCAAAGGAGATGCAGACGTAAAGGACAGAGTTTTGGACACAGTGGGGGAAGGAGAGGGTGGGATGATTTGAGAGAGTAACACTGAAACATATACGTTACCATATGTAAAACAGATAGCTAGTGGGAATCTGCTGCTGAGAACCTAGAGAGGCGGGGGTGGGATGGGGTGTGAGGTGGGAGGGAGGGAACATATGTATACCTATGGCTGATTCATGCTGATATATGGCAGAAACCATCACAATATTGTAAAGCAATTATCCTCCACTAAAAATAAAACTAAATACAAAAAAAGAATATCATGATCTCCAGAAAAATAAAAATTTTAAGAGAGCCTCCTCTATCCCAAAATTGGAAATATTTTTAAGTGTATATTTATATGTGTATGTATATGTGTGCTTGTGTATAAATATAATTTAACTTGTTAACGGTCTTTAATGTAATAGCCTTAAAAGTTATATTGTGTCTTCCTAAATTTCTATCATTAACATTAGGTATACACAATAGTTTATATAGTTGCTTATGAGATGCAACAGGAGGAGGGACAGGAAATTCACATTCATACTAAGTATATTAGGGTTCAAATGTGCTTTTCCACTTAATCCTAGCAATAACCCACGAAATACTATTTTCTTTATTTACTAATGAGAAAGCTAAAGTTTAGGTAAGTCAACAAAATCACCACTCCTCTTAAAGCTGCACCCTCAGAAGACACAGCCATATAGCTTTGGTGGTGAATCCTGCACTCTTTTCGTCACTCTTTACCAGTTTTATTTTGTTGACAGACATGAAAAATATAACCCCTAGTATGACTTTCTACATTCTGATTAGAAGGTTCCAAACAAGAGCACTAAAAGCATTTACAAACTTATACACATAACTTGGAGAAGGCAATGGCACCCCACTCCAGTACTCCTGCCTGGAAAATCCCATGGACAGAGGAGCCTGGTGGGCTGCAGTCCATGGGGTCGCTAAGAGTCGGACACGACTGAGCGACTTCACTTTCACTTTTCACTTTCATGCATTGGAGAAGGAAATGGCAACCCACTCCACTGTTCTTGCCTGGAGAGTCCCAGGGACGGCGGAGCCTGGTGGGCTGCCGTCTATGCGGTCGTACAGAGTCGGACACGACTGAAGTGACTTAGCAGCAGCAGCAGCACAAGTAACTTACCAATTTATACACATGTCCCCTACTTGAAGAACTCTAAGAAAATAAGCTGTAGTTCAAATGTGAGTTATAATTGGATTCAAAACAAGCTTGTTTAAATTGTTTGCTCAACAGAATAAAATTGTGATTCCACATAAAACTTTATGGGAATATACCTAATTGCAAAAGTATAGCATATTTGCAAGTATCTTCCACAAACCAGGAAAAGGAATGGGAAATACGATGTCTGGTAAGTTATAGTACTCAAATCCCTTTTACCACTGTATTTCCAGTCACATTAAATCAAAATACATCATACAAATTAGAACCACAATAAGATATGACATCATAGACACCCCTAGGATGGCTATTTTACAGACAGATAGTAAGTGCTGGCAAGGATGTGAAGAAACTGGATCCTACATACATTGTTAGCAGGAAAGCAAACTGATACCCTGCGCTGGATAACAATTTGGCAGTTCTTTAAAAACTTAAGCATAATAACTGAATGGCCCAACAATTAGGTCATCAGAGAACTGAAAACATATGACCACACAAGGACTTGTACATTTGTTTCTATCAGCATTATTCATAAGAGTCAAAAGTGGAAATAACCCAAGTGTCCACCAGGTGAACTGACAGACAAAAGTGGCATGTGTCCACACAATGGGATATTATTGGGCCATAAAAAGGATGAAGTGCTGACACATGCTACAACACAGATAAGCCTTGAAAATATTATGGGAGGTAATGTCTGCTCACCCACAAGTGATGCTGAGGCGCCCTTGGGCTTACAACAGGTCCTCCACCACCCCCCGCATCAGGAGGGAGAAAAGCTGCCAGCTCCCTGGGGACAGACCCACTGGACAGCCTGAATGTCAAAAAAAAGGCTAAACACTTGCTGCTCAAAGTATGACCCAAAGACCAGAAGTACTGCCGTCACCCAGCAGTTTGTTAGAAATCCTGACTCTAAGGCACAACATTCACCTGCACTTTAAATGACTGGTGTGCAGTGGAGTCTGAGAGGCGCCAGTCTAGACAGAAGATGCTGGAGACAGAAAGGGAAGGGGAGAAAGGCAGAGGTAAGCGGTGTACAGCGTCCCACTTCACTGAAGAACACCCTCTTTATGAAACAGAGTGCACAGGTAAGCAATCTAGTGACCTCTTCTGGCTCATTTATGATACACAAGGACAACCCAATGCACACTAGCTCATTTTGACTCCTTGTGACGGACAGTCCAAAGACTAAGCAATAAAAAGCCTTTATTAAATACTGTATGTCAGGCCCTAAGTGCTTTATAACATATTATGCTTTCTCTCAACAATTCTGGATGAAAGTGTAACAATTTTACTTTAGAGATGAAGAACTAAGCTCACAGATGTGCCATAACTTGGTGAGAACACACAGTTAATAAAACTGACATGGAATCCAGGCTTGTCTGACACCAAAGACTTTGCTCTGTTTCACCATTCTTCCTCTGGGAAGGCAAAGTTACTTCCCAGAGAGATGGCAAAAGGGAGGGCAAAAGAGCATGGGGACGAGCGATTCCTAGAAAGAACGGAAAACTAAGGAAATCTGGGAAAACAGAAATGAGAGTGAGTATTCATTCATTTTAAAGGTTGAAATGCCTATTCAGATTTATTGAAGGAAAAGGATAAATATACTTACAGCATGGAATAATAAAAAAAAAAAAACCATGCCCTGAAGGAGCTCTAGTTCTGAAAAGGGCACAATACTAACGACTCAGTGCAAACGATTCAAAACTGTGTGATGAAGTTGCACCGTTTCCCCTTCTCTCCCCCGACCTGGATCAGGGCACTCGATAGCCCTATCATTTCTTTCTTCATGGTGTCTTTTGGGTCCACTTTAAGGTCTTTATTCTAAATACCCTTATCTAAGTAAACTCTTCTCTCATCTCAAAGCTACGTTACTGCCAAAGTCACCTAAACTGGTCTCCTTGTCCATATCTTTGAATTCACCCTCAACACGGGTGCCATTCCAATACCACTCAGTCTCTGGTGTCCACCCTCCCCCCAAAAAGGAGAAGGAATTTGGTTCTAGAATTAAAGCACTCTACCTCTGAAGACATAAGCATTATTTTCATCAGGTCACATCCTACAAGGTGCCAGGACCTGGCCAACATCAAGTTTAAATCCTGTGGCTGTGCAGTCCAGTTACTACTTGAGTGGGGATCCCCAGGACCACGCCCAGGGCTGGGGTCTGGCTGGGACTTACAGAACTTGGGGGACAGCTGTACTCATGGTTATGATTTATCAGAGCAAAAGGAAATAAAGGGGAAAGGCACACTGGGCACAGCCCAGAGGAGCGAGGCTTACAAGTCCCAAGATCCTCTCCGTGGAGACGAACGCAACACACTTGACAATGAACACCAGCTTAAAGACCCAGTGCTCTCCGTGGGTGACTCAAGTCGGTGGAGGGCAAAATCCACCACAACATTGTAGAGATGACCCACAAACTGCAGAACAACTATACCAAATAAATCCTCACACTGTTAAGAAAGTGCTAGGACCCACAACAGATTTCCCAACCTGGGGGTCTGGCAAAGGGACTAAGAACCTGCAGGGAATTTGACTTTGGAGGCCAGTGAGATTTGATTACACAGCTTACACTGGACTGGGGAAGCAGATTCTTGGAGGGCACAGACAAACCTTGTGAGCACCAGGACCCAGGAGAAGGGAGCAGTGACCCCACAAGAGACTGACCCAGACTTGCCTGTGAGTGTCCAGGAGTCCCCAGCAGAGGCGTGGGTCGGTGGCAGCCTGCTGCAGGGTCAGGGCACTGAATATAACAGTGCATGCACAAGACAAGGCAGAGGAACCAGAGGTCAAATTGCCAGCATCCACTGGATCATTGAAAAAGCAAGACTTCCAAAAAAACATCTATTTCTGCTTTATTGACTATGCCAAAGCCTTTGACTGTGTGCCTCACAATAAACTGTGGAAAATTCTTCAGGAGATGGGAATACCAGACCATCTGACCTGCCTCTTGAGAAACCTGTATGCAGGTCAGGAAGCAACAGTTAGAACTGGACATGGAATAACAGACTGGTTCCAAATAGGGAAAGGAGTATGTCAAGGCTGTATATTGTCACCCTGCTTATTTAACTTCTATGCAGAGTACATCATGAGAAACGCTGGGCTGGAGGAAGCACAAGCTGGAATCAAGATTGCCGGGAGAAATATCAATAACCTTAGATATGCAGATGAAACCACCCTTATGGCAGAAAGTGAAGAAGAACTAAAGAGCCTCTTGATGAAAGTGAAAGAGGAGAGTGAAAAAGTTGGCTTAAAACTCAACATTCAGAAAACTAAGATCATGGCATCTGGTCCCATCACTTCATGGCAATAGATGGGGAAACAGTGGAAACAGTGACCGACTTTATTTTGGGGGGGTTCAAAATCACTGCAGATGGTGACTGCAGCCATGAAATTAAAGATGCTTGTTCCTTTGAAGAAAAGTTATGATCAACCTAGATAGCATATTAAAAAGCAGAGACATTACTTTGCTGACAAAGGTCCGTCTAGTCAAAGCTATGTTTTTTCCAGTAGTCATGTATGGATGTAAGAGTTGGACTATAAAGAAAGCTGAGTGCCGAAGAAACGACGCTTTTGAACTGTGGTTTTGGAGAAGACTCTTGAGAGTCCCTTGGACTGCAAGGAGATCCAACCAGTCCATCCTAAAGGAAATCAGTCCTGAATTTTCATTGGAAGGACTGATGCTGAAGCTGAAGTTCCAATACTTTAGTCACCTGATGCGAAGAACGGACTTAAGGGGACGACAGAGGATGAGATGGTGGATGGCATCACTGACTCAATGAGCAAGCTCTGGAAGTTGGTGATGGACAGGGAAGCCTGGTGTGCTGCAGTCCATGGGGTCGCAAGGAGTTGGACACGACCGAGAGACTGAACTGACTGAGGGCAAAAACCACCACAATATTGTAAAGAAATTATCCTTTAATTAAAATTAATTAGTTAATTTTTAAAAAGAGTTCAAATTTTTAAATGAGAGTTCAAAACTAAAAAAGAAAAAAATAAAGACTCAGTGCCCAGGGGCTCAGGTCATACCTGCCTAGTACAGACCAAAATGCTATAACCCCACACGGAAAGCAGGTGTTGAGCATAAACCACACCACCTGCAGGTACAGTTCAGGCACAAAGAGCCACTCACCAGAGAGTCATTGGGAAACTGCCAATTTCAAGTTTCCAGACAGCAGCTCAGGGCCAACCTCACAAGCAAGTCCGTCTGAGGATGGAAGTCTCAGGCCTGCTGCGTACCCTGCGCTCTGCTTGCCCGTTCCCTACTTGCTATTCTCTGCAGGCTCCTTCCCACACCTCGTCCCTTCCATCTATCCAAATCCAAGCCTGGAAAACCACTTCTCCCCCACAGTGCTCTGCCAACCTTTCCAGCTTCTCCTCTCCCCTTCCTCTGAACCTATTTCCTCTGACGATCACCATGATGGCTTATTCATTCCAGAGCATACGGGTTCCTCTCATACCACAGCCACTCATCAGGGTCCAACAAGACACAGGCTCCCCAAACTAATGATGGCGCATGCAGCAAACTCACCGCCAAGAGGCACGTCTATTCTGGGAACACAGAACTCAACGAGAGACGCCCGAGAGCACAAGTCTGCCCTTTCTGTGTGAACCTGCACAGAACCCAGGGTATTACCAACATGACGTTTCACGTATAGGTCACAGACTAGCAAATTCAGAAAAGAGGGTTTAAAGGAAAACCTTACTAGTCTTTGGACATTAGCATCTTACTATTTCAAAACCTAATATTTACTCAGCTAATACCTGAAGTATGAATTTTCTCAGAGGTTTTTAGCTACAAGGATATTTAAAGTGTTATGGTTTATAATGACAGAAAAATTTAAATTAATACATCTAATAAGAAATTAAAAGAGAGGCTTCTCTGGTGGCTCAGTGGTAAAGAATCCACACTGCCAACGCAGGAGACACAGGTTTGATCCCTGATCCAAGAAGATCTCACAGGCCGCCGAGCAACTCATCCTGCGGCCAGCTACAACTCCTGAGCCTGTGCTCCATAACTCGGGGACTGCCATTACTCGGCCCACATGCTGCAACTCCTGAGGGCCCTGCACCTGAGGGCCCTGCTCCACAGCAAGGGAAGCCACCGCTGTGAGAAGCCCACACACAGCAACAAAGTGTAGCTCTGCTTGCAGGAGCTACAGAGAGCCCATGCAGCAACAAAGACCCGGCACAGCCAAATACAAATAAATAAATAGATAATTTAATTAAAATTAATATAATCATACAGAATGCCATTCACTTATTTTAAATGTACATACTGATTCATCAGTTAAACATTTATGTTCACAGCACACTGCTTTTTTAAATTATGAAATGATTTAGATACCTTATCCTATATAAAAATATTTACATATGGAGAAATAGCAGAAATATATACATAAAAATGTTAATAATACTTATCTCTGTAAGTGACATTAGAGTGACTTTCCAGTGGTTGCCAAGGGGGAGAGGGGGTGGAGACGGGAGGGATTGGGAGTTTAAGGTTAGTAAATGCAAACTATTATATTTAAAATAGATAAACAAGGTCCTACTGTATAGCACAGGGAACTATATTCAATATCCTGTGATAAACCACAATGGAAAAGAATATGCAAAGAACTGTCTATACATGTATAACAAAACCACTCTGCTGCACAGTAGACATTAACACAACACTGTAAATCAACTATACTTTAATAAATTTTTTTAAGTGGTTTCTTATTTTCTTTCTTTTTTGTTAGTATTTAAAAACTTTTCCAGAGTGAAAACATCACACAATTAACATTTTACAACATTAATAAGTGAGATACCTGCTAATAATATCAAGTCTGGTAAACACTTATTACAGGGCTCTTTATCACACTGAATTTGCTATTATTATGAATCAATCTCATGTCCCTTGAGATTTCACACAATGTGAGTCATGTAACACAACCTTTTAAATACCAGGTCTCTTAATGCCAGCATTAATAAAGGTATCATCATTCACTACACGGCACTGACATGTCAATCAGCGCTGAACAGCAGTGTCCTGGAGAATACCATTCTGATATCATGTGATTAACCCACAGAACACTGTGAACAAAGTAAGTCAATCTCATAGAGCAATTCAATAAAAAGAAGGGTTTCAGTGATAATCTTTAGGACTGTTAGCTTTCAGCTATCAGAGTTACCTGCCCACGATAATATTCCAAATCATTTTATTTATCATACACAATCACAATTTTGATCCTTATGTGCATCACTGTGGACTGCAAGCTTAAGAACAGCAAGAAAACACCCCACGGATCTCTAAAAAAAGAATACCTATTCTTAACTTAGGACATGTTCTTACCTTAGCAAAAAGGTGGTCCTTATATTGTTGCTGAGTAACAAAATTTTTATAACAGACTACACAAGCAAAGGAACTGATGGAAGGTCCATGCAGTGTAATTGTTGGATCACACGGCGAGTGGTCGAACCTACTTGGCAAAAAAGAGGTAACATTAGAAAATCTGACATATTCTAGGGGCAGCACTGTGTTGCTTCATTTGTTAAGTTAGATACACACATTTAAGCCTTTATACTTTTTCTACTGAAGTATTAAATAACGTTCTTTATATTCAAGAAACATCAAGTGGCTCTCATATGCCATGCAATCTCTTGAAACTTACAATTTCAAAAACATACTCAAGATACAATAAAATGGATTTAAGCATGTTTCACCAAATTGATAAACTTCCAGTCTAAAAACTGTACAGCGATCATCTGTTTCTTCTTGCAAGGAACAAAATAAAACTCACAAATAATTGTAAATGAATCACTGGAATAATAATGTCATGTCACAATTTCTGGTACACACCTATTTCCTATAAATGGTTTTTAATTCTTTTAATGTCATTTTAACCATTTAACCAATCTGTGTTATTGAAAACTGCTTCAAAGACTTTTTAAAATTAAAAACACTTAAAATACAGCTATCTGTAGAATAGTGAACCCCTCTCCAGAAGGCTCTCACAGCAGGGTCAGGCATAAGCAGGGTAAGACATGTGGAGAAGGTCAAGAGCTCCAAACTCTCAGCTCCCCTCTTTAAACTATAAGAAGGGGAGACTATGAAGATAAGGACTATTTAACTCCTTTAATATTACCTTCTCTTGATATTTACTTTCTCAAGCTCTACTATTCAAAATTCAGTAAATTATGGATCTCATAAATAGAACATTTATTATTAACTTTGCTACACTTGGTTTGCCTTTAGCATTTACTTTGCAATGACATATTATCTTTCTTTAGGCTAGCCCACATATCTGTAAATGCTTTGTGTCTCTTAAAATTTGCTAACGGACTGATTTCTCTAAAACTGATCCAAACATACATCAATGCAAAAAGTCTGGTCAGAATTTTATGAGACATATTAGGAGTGAGTATCACTAGAATAATCTGACTTCAAGCCTCCTAGGAAGCCTAAGAAATGTAAATTAGAAAAAATTATATCGTTAAGAGTTTGGAACATAAAGCTACAATCACAATGGCAGAGGTGCCTCACACTCTCAGTTCATCTTCAGCACCCACTGTTCTGAACATCACACTTACCTTTTCAAATGTCCTAAGAGAAGGTGCCCATTATCAAATTCCTTGTTACAGTGCATTATGGGACATGAAATTGGTTTCCCAGATGCTCGAATTTGGCTTCCTCTTCGGAATGAACCTTTTGTTCCAGAATTAATTGTGCCTGTTTTGAGTCCTGCATCATCAGAATATAAATTCTTAAGTTCCTATTTCAGGTAACTGTCCTTTGGACTGGTAATCAAAATTATGAAAGAACAATAAAAAAAAACACTGGGCAGTATCAAATGGGTGCTTCTACTTGTAATTAAGCGCTTACAAACTTTCTTATAAACGATATAACAACCTACAAATAAATAGCTATTTGGGACAAGGAAAGCCATTAAGATCTCCCGGTAATATTATCTTGAGGAAAAGAACTGTTCCCTTAAGTTCAACAGCCAAGAAATGTCAAAGATGTTATATATGAGAAAACCAGTTGCTCTACAACCCCTGTACCTGCCTCCCTTCTGTTCATTTATATAAGTTGGCAAAGATTTTTTCTTCTGATTCTTATTTTCTCTTTTAAGTACCTTACACACATTAGAAGGTTCAGTTATACAGGCTGTAACTGAGATGGGGAGGGAATGGGGAGGACAAGGGCAAGGAGAATGCCCTCACCAGCCCTTTTATCTGGTGAAGATTATCCCTTTCTGTCATAATCTTGCTCTTACAGTCCCACAACTTTTTCCAGCCTCAGCCAAATTCTGTTTCCAGGCAAACTCCCAATGCATGTTATACATGAAAAATTTAGAGTTATGTTCTATAAACAAAGAATTAAAAAAGTGCTAGGAGGATTCTGACATATAGTTTGGTTATTATTATTTCTTGTAACTTGTTTCACTCAAATACTTTGAATATTTCATATAACAAAAAATTGTATATTTATCTTTATGGCAATTTCTATCAAGTCCCTAAGCATTTAACTAGAATAAAATGTTATACCTTTAACATCATCTAGTTAAGATCCCGAAAGGGTTATCTATGTTGAAGGTTTCAATGCTCTTCTGTTTATGGAAGAAATGCCTCTATTAAATGCTGTCAAAATGCTTATAAATGTGTTCTATCAAACAATGACTAACATACCATTAATCATATTCAAAGAGGCATTAATGACAATACATCTTTTTTGCTTTAATTTTTTAATGCAGTCAGAATTAGAGCAATTTCTACTGTCCATCCACATTCCAGGTGTTGCCTACTAAGACCTTTAGTTAGCCACAGAGGTTCTGGATAAAAATTAAAGTGGAGAAAGCAATCAATTAGAAGAAAATAAGCTTTATCCAAGGAAAGGCAAAATACAGAGAGATTTAAACAGCTCTTTTCTTTAAATAGTATAGCGTGTTGTTTTTAAATTACTAAGTATTCAAGTGTGCGGAAACTGGTCTAACTATAAAGTCTATAAAAAAGTTGGATTTCCAAAGCTTGAGTAATTATAAATAATGTACTTAAATTACTTCTAATCAAAGAACTGAATTAAAATGGCTGGATACTTTGGAATAGACTGAATGGAGTCCCTTAATGCTATTGAGCAGTATAATCTCACTTTTTATAATTGACAGCACAAAGACATCTCTGTTTTCCTCAGCTCTCCACTCCTCAAAGGAATGGCAGCACAGCCAAGCCCAGCCCAGGGCTAAAGCAGCTACGCCAGCGACAGCCCCTGGACCTCAGTGCTACAGTGTGGCAGGGACCAAGCAAGAAGACAAACAGCCACGTACAAAGAGTGTAACTAAAGACCTTAACTCACAGCACAAGCTTATCAGCCATGACCTGAAGTGATCTACAGTACCACATCTTGACAAGAATTATAAAGACAGTTAAGTGACTCATTTGTTCTCACTTGACCCACTCAGAAAAATATATACTCAGATGCTCATGAATTCAATTTACAGTGAATTAAAATATTCTGACAACCTGAAAGCCAGAGATTAGGCCTAAAGGGATATGTTACTGGCCCAACAATCATTCTAGACAAGACTTGAAAGTGTCAGCTTCATATGAAAGAAATAATTTTACAAGAGATCTTGCAAGCCTTGTAGTTCTACACCATTTTTGTATCAAAATCTCCCCAAATCTATAGATGCCCTAGCATTACCTCTAGAGGCATGTATTTAAGCCTCCCAGGTGATTCTGATATAGCTAAGGACAGCAATTTTCAAGTAAACTTTTCTAAAGTAGGTCTGGAATACCAAACAATTCTTTCATTTAGTTGAATGACAGTCACATTTGGAACATGGTTCTAGGCTTCCGTTCTGTGTGCCTATGCAAATGTTCATTGCCCACTCTGGTATAATATTCAACCAACACTTATTGCACATCTCTGTGCAGAACCTTCTTCTTAGGCACTGACACTAAAAAGGATTAATTAGGCTTAGCCTCTGTCCCCATAAAGCATATAAATCTAGTAAAAGACACAGACATGTAAACATATCAATCCAATGCAACAGGGTAAAATCTACAGGCGAAAAATGAATAAAACACTGTGGCATCGAAGACAGCTGGACAATCAAACTTAGGCAGACTAAAAAATCTAGCACCCTCTAGTACTGAATATAGTACTCGCCTGTGGCTAACCCCACGGGCAAGTAAGAAGAAAAGGAAAAGGTATTTAAGAGGAAGGATAGGGCAAGGGGGAACTTTGCCAGGCACATAACATACTGGGAGATATGAAGGAAACGCAGTGTCAGGGAGTAGCCAAGTGTCAAAATACCTACAAATTATTGGAATTATTTTAAAAGTGGCAATTTGATTCTGTTCAAAGAAAAGCCCTCTGAAAACTGTAGAACAAGATATCCAGGTTCAAAGTTGAGCACTGCATACATAGATTATTTTTAAAACTTTTTGCAACTAAACTTTTGGCTGGATTAAATCCACAGCTAAGGTTTCTGTGAGTAGCCCAAGCCTCTGAGGGCTCAGTGGGTCTTGTACAGACAGGCTAGAAAAGCTGCCGTGATGCGACTGTCCTGAAAGGGTTAGTCACTCAGTCATGTCCGATTCTTGCGACCCCATGGACAGCAGACTGCTACGCTCCACTGTCCATGGGATTCTCCAGGCAAGAATACTGGAGTGGGTTGCCATTCCCTTCTCCAAGAATCTTCCCGACCCAGGGATCGAATCTAGGTCTCCCACATCGCAGGCAGATTCTTTACTGTCTGAGCCACCAGGGAAGCCCCAAGGGACTGTCCTACTGGCTCAAAAATTTTACCAAATTATCTAGTGGAAGGAAAACGCTCCACAGTGACTCTTCCAGGAATCTCAGGTCTGTAGAGTTAGTAATGAAGAAGCTACCCACTGCTTTAGATGAGCCTCCCATGTCAACACTTTCAACAAAATATCTACATAGGTTGCATGGACAAATAAATAGGTAAATGCTAATCTTTTCCATCTCAGCTTAAATTCCATTTCCTTACAGAATCCTGACCTCAAATAACCTGTTACATACCCTCACATAGCCATATGTACTATTTCATGTAGGACACACATGAATGAATAAATGAGCAATATCTAATCAGCTCAAGGATCACTTTTATTCAAAATACACTTTTACCAAAATAGGAAGACAACTGGTAGGTAAAACAGGCCTCCAGTTAAGTAAATTTCAATACTTTATATACTTACTAGCAACTGAATAAATAGACACAACGCCTTAAGGCTTCAGGGAAGCCTCTGATCTCTAAAGAATACCTGGCATTTTTAACCACTGGTCCACACACAGTCTTGCTGCTTCTGTATCAGAATGTCCTCGAATAAATTCCAATTCTTGTAACCCATGAGCATGCTGAAAATCGATTTTTTCCTAAAGATATTAAGAAAAAAATCAATTAAACTGTGATTACTAATCTTGTTTCCTTAAGAAAATGATTTTGTCACAACAGTGATCAGAAAATACTGATTATCCTTTATCCCTGTAACTCCAAGTCTAGAACTCTATCCTAAAGAATTAAGTCAAACCAAAGTTTCCTGCTCTAAATATTGACATTGATCCCAATGCCATCTATCTTTGCACAAAGTCTGCAACAACTTAATCTCCAACAACAGGGTACTGTTTAAGTCAATTATGGTGTGTACATTTCATGAAAGTCATTAGAAACACTAACCAAACTTTTCAATGAATTAGGAGTATACTTTTGATATCAAATATGTTACCAAATAGTATTAAATGAATATTGTCAAATATAAGCAAAGATTATTTCAAGCTATATGTAATTCTGCCTGCAGAGAGGGAAAAAGGCAGAAGATAAATATGGTAAATGTCAATGGTTATCTCTGGAATGGAAATATGAATGATTATTTTCATCTTCACATTTTAAAACATTTTTTTTCAAATTTTCCACATGTAGTCTGAAGTATATAGAAGCCTATTAAATATCTGTTCAATGAACAGTGTAAGAGCAGACACCCATTAGTATTTAATATGCACCAGTACAAAACATCTACTGCATCTAGATCAAAGGTTGGCACATTTTTTCCATAAAGGGCCACAGGATAAATATTTAAGGCTCTGTAGCCCATACAGTCTCTTTTGCAACTGCTCAACTCCGCTGCTGCAGCACAAAAGCAGCCATACATAATATGTAAACAAATGGGCATGGCTATGTTCCAATAAAACTTTATTTACAAAAACAGGCAGTGGGCCAGTGCCAACTACTAAACTAGATGCTATACGGTCTCTAAATCTTTCTAGTTATGTTACTGATAATCTATTTGCATACTCTAATCATGCTGTATCTATAGGTTGGTACAAAAGTAATTGTGGTTTCAGACCATGAATTTTAAATCATTATAACGAGGCTCAACACATCTTTATTAATCAAAATAGGAACCATTACAATCAACACATTTTTGCCAACAAGAAATGTTTGTTTATTCCTGTAGTATAAAAATCTCTGCTTTGGGATTCAACGAACTCTTGGGAAACATTTCCTGCCTCTTGCTGGTTGTGGAGGCGTTTTCGCTGCAAAAAGTTGTTGAGATGCTTGAAGAAAGTGGTAGTTGGTTGGTGAGACATCAGGTGAATATGGTGGATGAGGCAAAAGTTTGTAGCCCAATTAGTTCAACTTTTGAAGTGTTGGTTGTGCAGTGTATAGTCTGATGTTGTCATGGAGAACCGGGTCCCTTTCTGTTGACCAATGATGGCAGCAGGCACTGTAGTTTTCGGTGCATCTCATTGATTTGCTAAGCGTACTTCTCAGAGGTAAGGTTTCGCTGGGATTCAGAAAGCTATAGTGGATCAGACTGGCAGCAGACCACCAAATAGTGATCATGACCTTTTTTTGGTGCAAGTTTGACTTTGGGAAGTGCTTTGGAGCTGCTTCTCAGCCCAACCACCGAGCTGGTCATCACTGGTTGTCATAAAAATCCACTTTTCATCACATGTCATAATCCAATCAAGAAGTGATTCATTGTAATTGCACAGAATAAGAGAAGACACTTCAAAACAACAATTTTTTTTATTTTGGTCAGCTCATGAGGCATCCACTTCATTGAGCTTTTTCACCTCTCCAATTTGCTTCAAATGCTGAACGACCATAAAATTGTCAATGTTGAGCTCTTCAGCAACTTCTTGTGTAGCTGTAAGAGGATCAGCTTCAATCAAGGCTCTCACTTGGTTACTGTCAACTTCCGACGGCTGGCCACTACGCTCCTCTTCAAGGCTCTCGTCTTCCTTGCAACACTTCTTGAATCAGCGCTGCACTAGACGTTCGTTAGCAGTTCCTGGGCCAAATGTGTTGATGTTGCGAGTTGTCTCTGCTGCTTAATGACCCATTTTGAAATCGAATAAGAAAATCGCTTGAATTTGCTTTTAGTCTAATATCATTTCCCACAGTCTAAAATACATATAAAATAAACAAGTAATAAGACATCAGCCAAAAAAAAAAAAAATACAGCAAGAAATGTGCATTAAAATGATGCATAACATAACCACATTTATTTAAGAGTGTATTTCAATATCAAATGGCAAAGTTCAACAATGCAAAACTGCAATTACTTCTGCACCAACCCAATAACAATTAACACTTATTAACCACTTACCATGTGCCAGGCACTATTCTAAAAAGATCTTAGATCTAATTCTCTCAATAACTCTGTAAGATGGGTACCAGTATTGTTCCCATTTTATAATGGGAAAACTGAGGCATAGGAAGTTCAAATAAATTGCAGAAGGACAAATAACAATGGCAGGATTTAAACTCTCATTCTCTAACCTGATTCTAGAACTCATGCACTTAACCAATACACCACACTGTATCTCAAAAAGGTTTTTATATCCTTAAAAAGAAATCACAAAGCCACAAACGCTAGATTTGCAAGAAACAGACCAGGATACTGAATGACCTTGTTAGCAATGTAACAGGATCTTCTATCAGCACAGGTAAGAGGGGGTCAGGGAGATTCAAGATTGTAGTCTGAAAAAAAATCATCTACACAACACTGTTCTAAGTATAGCCATAGAGTACTAATTCTCCAAAGATGCTAATAAGCATTGTATAGCAGCATATTAGGGGTAAATCTCCTCTTGCGAGTCACTTTAACTCCTGGAATATCAACAAGCAAAGCTGGTAACTGGTCAACTAGTAAAGTACAACACAGTATCTCTGAAAGTGATTTATTCAGTGAAGATTTTAATAGATTTTATTTTTTTAAAAACATTTCCATCACAAAAGATGGATAATCCACTTTAGTAGTGAGACACCAAAAATCAAAAGGCCTAGAAGAGCTGGAAGATATTTTCTACTATATTTTGTAGTCACAGTTAACACCTACTACTGAAGAAGGAATTCATGGGGCCTGGACTCCATCTTAGGCCTGTTCGTGCTGATCATGTTCGGCCACCTCTCTAATGGACTCTGAACTCTGTGCTTAGTGCCTGTGGAAACGACAATAGAAGGACAAGACCCCCTCCGGACAGGGCAACCTTGAAGATTGTATTCAGGTTACTCATCACCTAAGGGAAAACATACACTAATCCCCCTACCTCCGGGCAGGTCATAGATTTTTTTTCTGTCACCTCGGGCTTATTGATAATTGATTGTTTGAATATGGGGTTATTGTGATTGTATTTACCTTTCCTTTGTTTATGTAAGTCACAAGGAAATTGGGGTGGTGGGTTCAGACGGGTACACATGGGGTATAAAAGATTTTCACAAATGCTGGTCAGAGTCCTTGGCTAAGAGGAGACTCTGCCTTGGGCCCGCCGGTGTAATAAACTGCACTTCACTATCTGCATCGTCCTTCTGAGTGAGCTTGTTTCCCGGAGCGCGTGGCTATAACACTACAATTCTTCAAGAATTAGCTTTATTATCTTTCTTTCTAGGTAGTTTGTTTTGTTTTTGTTTTCTGTCATCTATCGATAGTTTATTTAAGATAAGTTATATATAAGGAGAACCAAATTTCAAAAAATCATGAATGGATAGCAAGCAAGGAGCTAAAGAACCTGTGTGAGTCAATTTCTCCCTTAGAAAAGAAAGAAATCTAGAAAAATGCATTCTTTAAAATTGGGTAAGCAAGAATTTCAAAGTTTTAAAAAACTTTCTCCAACAACACGGTAAAGTCTTCAATACAATGAATGAACATTTGCATAGGTAAAAGCTGAAACTACCCTTGAGAAAAACCCTTGTTGTCACAGCAACTACTCTGAACTCATCACAAAAGTAGAGAGCACCACTGAGGAAATGGGTAGAAAAAGAAGATAGCTTGATAACCACTCCTCTCTTGGAGACTTTCCCCACACACACACTTAATGTAACTGGGGGAAAGAAGCTTCCTTAAAAACGAATAGTGTCTCTGCCAGGAAAGAAAGAATCTTTTTTTTAAAAAATATCACCGATGTATTAAGCATTTTAAACATACAATTAGAATACTAAGCTCTAATTTAATTGGTATTACATTATAAAGTATTCGTAAAAGTCCCCAAACAAAGGTACTTCTAAATTTAAACATTAAGGTATTGTACATTAGATTAGGAGACACTAAAACGAAAGCAACAGAAATATATAAATTCCTTTATAATAACCAATGGAACAAGGAAGCAAAAACATACAAGGTAAAATTATGCTGTGATTTGTATTTCCATTTTTAAACTCCCAATAGGAAGTTTTTTTACCCAACTGGCCAACATTTTATTCCTAATAGACATTTAGCATTATTGGGAGAGTTCTCTAAGGTAATTTGATTTGGTAACCTTCTAAAGCAAGTCAAAGTTTGAAAAGGTTTATATCATGCAAGACTCTAAATCAGGATTCATCTTCTACTACCCTAATTCAATAATCGAAGGAAGAGGTTGAAGTGTAAGTGGTCTGGCTCTACTGCGAAGAAAATAACCTTTCAACAGCTTGTATCTACAGCTTGTAACTAGAAACCCTCAACTGCTCACCAGTTTATATAATCCCATGAGTTTAAATTCCCAAAATAAAGTCCACTCAAGTCTATTTTTTTCTTTTTTTTGGTCTGTATACATAGATGATCAAAATCCAACAAACAAAAACATATAAAAAGACATCATGAACTACTACTAAATCAGTGAGCTATGCAGCTTTCATGCTGAACTTGTATCCAATTATGTATCTTTTGATTATATAAGTGCCTATTTAACTTTCTTACAAACAATTCTATAATCTGGTAAAACATCAATGAAAGCAGCCACATACCCTGAATGCCCTATTCTTTTCTTCTTTCTGCTGTTTCTCCACTTCAACATGGCGGGCTAGGCGTGCCAGAGTCAAGGCGACTTTATCCTTCTGATGGTCAATATGGTCTTTATGCTTACCCTATAATTGAAAACAGTTTTCATTCCTTTTAGCTAACAAAATTAGCTTTGGGATTACATATATCCACTTACCAAAGAGTTACTATACTGAAGAACCATTTACAGAACTTCCCTGGTAGTCCAATGGTTAAGTGCTTCCACTGTAGGGGGCATGGGCTTGATTCCCAGTCAGGAAGCTAAGATTCCGCATGCCATGTAGTGCAGCCAAAACAATAAAAACAACCACTTGCTTTTTTAAATTTAATTTTTATTTTATATTGGGACTCAGTCGATTTACAATGTTGTGTTAGTTTCAGGTATACAACAAAGTGATTCATTTACACACATACATATATCCATTCTTTTCAGATTCTTTTTCCATGTAGGTTGTTACAGAATATTGAGTTCCCTGTGTCACACAGCAGGTCCTTGTGGCTTAAGGAACGATTGACTTTTAATATTATCAAATTTCTAAGAACCTATCTTGTTCATGTTTAAACTGTGGTGGTCTGCCTTCGGTTTTCACACAGTGACATACCTTGCCCTCTGGGAGCTCCTGAAGGAGCTTCACCAGGTCCTCAGTGGTGACTGAAGAAAAGCCCAGCATGTTTCTAGCAGGGGGGAGAAAAAAGTGAGTATTTTGAAATATGTCAGGGCATTAAGTTCTTACTGATGTGTGCCCTTCAGAAAAACTACTTCATGAGAAACTACAACCTGCGAGCCAGGAAACAGCCATCCTCCCAGGAGAGTGAAGAGGCCCTCCATGGGAGAGCCCCGACATGGTTCAGTCCCGGGACACACGCTCTCCGAGGCTGAGGCCAGTCACACAGAGCACTACCCTTCTGTTTACTGCAGTTCCGTGACCTAGGACAGCATGTCCACTTTCAACGCGAAAACTACAAGGATACCAAACGGCAGCAATACAGTTTGAAGTGCAAGCAAAGAATGGCAGAGCTGGCAGGGATGTTGGAATTATCAGACCAGGAATTTAAAACTACCAAGATTACTGTGCTGAGAGCCCTGATGGAAAAAGCAGGCAACATGCAAAAACAGATGTGTAATGTAAGAGAGATGGAAATTCTAAAAGAGAACCAAAAAGAAATCAGACATCAAAACACCACAACACAAATGAATAGTGCCTTTGATGGCTCACCACAGACTGCAGAGCACAAAAGAAACAAATCTCTGAGCCTGAGAGCGTGTCAATAGAGACTTCCAAAACTGGAAGACAGAGGAAAAACGACTGAAAAAGAAAAAAATATATGTATAAGAACTGTTGAGCTTCCCTGGGGCTCAGACGGTAGAGAACCTGCCTGCAGAGCGGGAGACCTGGGTTCCATCCCTGGGTCGGGAAGATCGCCTGGAGGAGGGCACGGCCACCCACTCCAGTGTTCTCGCCTGCAGAATCCCCACGGACAGAGGAGCCTGGCAGGCTACTGTCCATGGGGTCGCAACTAGTTGGACATGACTGAGCGACACAGTCCATGGGGTTGCAAAGAGTGGGACACAACTGAGCAACTAAGCACAGCACACACACGAGACCCGTCACGAAAGATGTACAAATGCATAATGGGAATGCCAGGAGAAAGAAAGAGGAACACAGGAAATATCTGAAGCAATAACAACCAAGAATTTCCCCAAATGAATAGCAGACAGCAAATCAGAAATCAAGGAAGAAATAAAACCTTTCTTTGCAGATGACATGCTTTTCCTAAGAAAACAACATGCAAGTGAACCAAACAGTAGTTAGTTAGAGGTGAAGTAACCTGTGTAATGCAACACTGACAGCAGTTTTATTCATAACCTTAGAAGCAACCAAGCACCTTCAGTAGGTAAACGGATAACTGTATTTATCCAGATGATGGAATATTATTCACTGCTAAAAACAAATGAATATTCACTGGAAGGACTGACGCTGAAGCTCCAATACTTTGGCCACCTGATGCAAAGAGCTGACTCATTAGAAAAGACCCTGATGCTGGGAAAGATTGAGGGCCAGAGGAGAAGGGGACAACAGAGGACAACGGCCTCACCGTCACTGGTTGGATGGCATCACCGACTCAATGGATACGAGTCTGAGCAAGCTCCAGGAGACAGTAAAGGACAGGGAAGCCTGGAGTGCTACAGTCCATGGGGCTGCAAACAGTCGAACATAACTGAGCGACTGAACAACAAAAAATAAATGAGCTACCAAACCTTTAAAAGACATGGAAGAATACCTAAATACACATTCCTAAATGAAAGTAGCCAATCTGGAAATACTACATACTGTATGGTTCCAACTATATGGCATCCTGGAAAAGGAAAATCTATAGAGACAATAAAAAAAAAAAAAATCAGTGGTTGCCAGGGGTAAGGGGAGAGGGAGGGATGAATTGGCAGAGTACAGAGGATTTTTATGGTAGAAAATCTATTCAGTATGACACTATACAGGTATCTTACTACATTTGTTCAAACTCATAGCACATATAACTCCAAGAGTGAACCCTAATGTAAACTATGGACTTTGGGTAATAATGTGTCAATAACAGGCTCACTGATCATTCCAAATGTACCACTATGTTGGGGGAAGTTGATAGTGAGGGAAGCTATACACTGTGGGCAGTGGTATATGGGAAATCTCTTCCTCTTTTTTTGCTGTGAATCTAAAACTTTTCTTAAAAAATAAACTCTATTAAAAATGTTTTCTACCAGAAAGATTGGTTTAGTAAGATATTAATCATACATGTACAAACCAAAGTTTATCTAAAGTGGGACAGAGTTGCATCAACCAAATCAAGCAGCAGGTGCGATTTTGTAAGCACACAGGAGTTCCACTGAAGTGAGCACATATAACAAGATTGACTGGGATTTTTGTGAAGACTACATTTTTGCAATAAAGAATGTTCAAAGGATCACTCTGGGTGGAAGCTGTCCCACTTGGCCATACCACTGCCCCAGGCAGTAGGTGGCATCCTACCAACTTCAAAATGTCCTTTTACAAGTCAGAGGACAATGCAGGGGTGTGGGTTGGATCTCTGGTGGGAGAGCTAAGATCCCACAGGCCTCATGGCCAAAAACCCAAAACATAAACAACAGAAGCAATACTGTAACAAATTCAATAAAGACTATAAAAATGGTCCACATCAAAAGAAAAAAAAATCTTTCAAAAAAGAAAGCAAGCAGAAAAGCAGATCTGGGAGATAATCTGTTGGGAGTAGATGAAAAGAAATGATAGCTAGAGAAAGGAAGAACTTCAACTTTGAAATCTTTGCATTTAAAAATGATAAAACGGAAGTACTTTAAACAAGAATGTTTTCTCTTAAAGGGTAAAGAAATAAACCATGTGCAGCAGGGTGATAGTCATTTGATACTCTTCTACCACAAACTTGGGTTTGGGGATCAAGGTTGTTGGTTAAAGCCAGGCATGAGTGGGTCATCTATGAACACCCACTCTCTCCGGAAAGCCAAGTCCCAGGGATTTCCGTGGTTAGTGATGCAAAATGAGGGCTGGCCTCAGATCTCACTGAATGCCACTCTCCTGCGCTTCTGGGAGAACCACCAGCATTGAAACAACAGAGGGAATGCCGATATTAAAATGCATGCTAGGGAATTCACCCATTTGGTCAGAGAAGGCCTTATTTGGGACAGAAGTTTAACAGGTAATCTAAAGGTTCAATAGGTTCAGAAATAAATTTTAACTGATCAGAACTCAGGGGGGGGAAACTTACTGCAGGCCACCTTGCTGCTGACCCAACTGCAGAACCAAAGCTTCAGCATCGTCAGGCACATGGGCAGAAACTGAACTAATTTCAGGCTAGATGAAAATGTCTTAAATGTTTCCTGTAGAACTAAGATGAATAGGGACTAATATACTCTTCAGTTTGGGAATTCCCACTATTCCACTAGTGCCACAGTGCTTGCAATTTAAGATGAACTCACAAAACTCCAGGACTCTTCTTAGGCTAGACTTGGCAGTCCCCCCCAAATACTATAGTCTAAAGAAGTGTTTAGGCTCTTTGAGATTTTTCTAAGAAAGGTTAGGCTTTCAGATATGTAACTTCTCAAACTAGAAATGAACTGCCTCTGGTAAGAACAATGTGCTTTACGTTTCATTTAGAAAGTTATTCACAGCTGTAGATTCTCAGTCATCCTTCTTGAAACACTTGCTGCGATTACACTGGATTAACTTCTATATTAAATACTGCTGCTGCTGCTGCTGCTAAGTCGCTTCAGTCGTGTCCGACTCTGTGCGACCCCATAGACGGCAGCCCACCAGGCTCCTCCGTCCATGGGATTTTCCAGGCAAGAGTACTGGAGTGGGGTGCCAGTGCCTTCTCCGATATTAAATACTACTAGAGAGTAACATTAGAGTCCACAGTGATAGCAAATTATCAGCAAGAAAGTGTATCCATTGTGTTATTTGGGAGAAGATGCACAGGAAAGAAAAGTCCTATGAAATATACTGGGGAGGGTCTCTATATGCTTATATATAAATATATATATTTTTGGCTGTGCCACATGGCACACAGGATCTGTTTCTAGGGATCGAACCTGTGCCCCTGAAGTGGTAGCAGGGCATCTTAACCACTGGACCACCAGGAAAGTCCCTGTTTGTCAATACCTTACATCAGAGTCAGTTTTTCTTCCATGCCCACCCCGTCCCACTGGCGAAGCTGCGTAGGGTCCTAACAGAATTAAGAAGAAAGTTGTAACATCAGAAAAAGCAGATTCTAGTTAGTCCCTATGAAAAAATTTTTTAAACTAAAATGGTCTTAAAAAGTGAGAACCAGAGGTATGATTCCAATGACATAGTCCAACATACAAATCCGTGGAGGAGTTGGAAGGTTACAGAATGAGGGCCACGTGGGGGAAGGAAGAAAGAGTGCTCCAGAACCTCGGAAGCCAGGTCACTGTGGCCCCCCCCCTGCAGCCCCTCTACGCTCACCCCTGGACACTGGGCGACTTCTTACACACAAAGCAAATCTGATTGTGTCCCAGAAATGGCAGCAGACTAAGGATACTGGTTACATCTGAGTGCATATATCCACAGAAGATAAAGCCTATACAGGAGACAGTAAGCAAGAATTCTTCTGCTCTAGAGGATAATGTTTCTCTTTTAATGGAGTTTGGTAGTTACTGTCAAAATTCCAAGTCTAAAAACATATAGCCTGGGCAGGACAGGAAGAGGGCTTTCTCCTGACATCTGATCCGCAGTAGTGGGGTTCAATGGTAGGTCTCCTAACTGGGGCAGGGGCGAGGGAGGGAGCAAAGCCTGACAGCGGGGTCCCTCATCCTGCCATGTTCCTCCTCTCTCTTCTGGCTAACAGAGTACAGGGGCTTCGCAGGTGCCACAGTGGTAAAGGGGCTGCCTGTCAGTGCAGGAGGCGCGAGAGACACAGGGTGGTCCCTGGGCCGGGAAGATCCCCTGGAGTAGGAAATGGCAACCTGCTCCAGTATTCTTGCCTAAAAAAGCCCATGGACAGAGGAGCTTGGTAAGCTCCAGTCTATGCGGTCACAAAGAGTTGGACAGGACTGAGCGACTGAGCACATTTTGTCAAGTAAGGGCATTTTCAAAAGGCAACCAATATCAATTTGTGTCTTTATTTCATAAGAATGAAGACACAAATTCAAGCTAATACTTCAAAACCTCCCTTAGAAGTCTCCTTATTGAATAAACTTAACCTTGTGAAAAACTAGCTACATTGTCCTGATCTTTCTCTTTAATACAGATGAATACACTACTTCAAACTTGAAATCAGTTCAGCTGAATATGAAATCTGTTCTGACCATGAACTCATAACTTTTATGAACTTAGCTCATAAAAGATCATAAGGAATCATGTTCAATGAGAACTCCACTATTTAGGCAAAAAATTTACCGAAGAAATTAATACTTTCATATACTAATCAGTTTAATGAGCTAACAAAAATTTCCTGGTAACTTAAAATTTCTAGCACTGCTATGAAACTGTGGCCTGCTATATGAACCATAAAATGCATACAAAATCATTAAATAGGCAAATGACATGGCACAAAAATCCCACTTTTCCATGAAGCTATAATATATATATTTCACTGTCTTTCTTTCTTATCACTTGTATTTGTTTTAAAATTAAAATAATGCTATTTTTGGTAAAAATACTGAGAAGCAACCAAATCTAGAAAGCTAAAAATCAAAATGTTAACAGTATTTATTTCTGTCCAGAAGGACTTTTTCCTTTTTTAAACTATTTTCAAATATTTCTACATCAGAATATGCAGTAAAATTGTTAACGTAGTGAACAACACTGTATAAAGACAAAAAGTGTTGAAGATCTCAACCTTCTGTTTGGAAATGCAATGCATGCATGCATGGACAAAAAGTGTTGAAGATCTCAACCTTCTGTATGGAAATGCAATGCATGCATGCATGCTAAGTCACTTCAGTCGTGTCTGACTCTGTGCAACCCTATGGACAGCAGCCCACCAGGCTCCTCTGTCCACAGGATTCTCTAGGCAAGAATATTGGAGTGGACAGCCATTTCCTTCCCCAGGGGAAATGCAATGGATTTGGTTTAAATCACTACTTTTTACCTTTTAAAAATGTAAGTTTAACATCTATCCTTCACAAAAGCAGGTGGAAATTTTGTCTCTAAAAGGAATCTAATCTTCTCAGTAAACTGTATTTAACTTTTTCCCTCCAGGTTTCTTTTCGTCTCTAGAAGTACAATGACTGCATGACATTACTGCCCAAACATAACAAAAATAGACTTTAATCAGGAATCAGGGCAAGTCATTCTCAGTTCAACAGGCTGAACAGAACTCCTGAAACAATGCCTTACTTCACACAAACTCCAATTTCAAAGCCTGCTTCTCATTGATCAATCGTTCGAAGTTTGGGTCCGTGGTTTGGTCTCACGAGCTTTACACTCCCAGAGTAAGTTCTGTTTACCAGAATCCGCTTGTACCTGAAGCTATATTCCCAAATAACATCTTGAAAAGCAACAATTTTTCTCAAGAATGTTATATTCAAATACAGACAGAGCAGAAGAAAAAAACACAGCAAAGCAGTACAATATTTATTTACCAATTCCAGCAGCAAAGCTTTAAACCCAAGAAACAATCCTGTTGTACAAAGCAACTTGCTTCCCATCCCCAAACTATTGTTTACAAAGTACACGGAACATTCGCCTTATATGAACAAGTTTTAAAACACACATACAGATACACCATATTCTGTAAAGTACTACTTGGTGAAGAAGGCCAGTACCATCAAACCTGTTCAATAAGCTTCTTCCTACCCTGTCTTTTGGTTAATCAGCAGTATCTGTATCTGATTCTCTTTTGATACAAGACCCATCCCCCAACCCCCCCAAAAACCACCTCGGAACTTAGGAGAATTTTTAAGTATCTCCTACTATGAAGTTGTAACAAAGCGAAAGGGAGTTAAGGATGCTTCAATCCTGAGGGCCACTGCTCTGCCTCTGGCGCTGTACTGAAAGGCAAGAAGTGAGGAGAGGAGAGGAAAGGTCAAAGCGGCAGCCAGCCAGGGACGGAAATTCGAAGCAGAGGGAAAGACAAAAGGGCGCCGACCCGGCCAAGTGTCCTCCAGACGCCACCACACAAGGCTGAGTCCCTGCCGCAACCCAGCCCCTCGAGCCTCGATGAAGCTCCACGCTGAACAAGTCCCCTCCCTCTGCCGAGTGCGCCCTCAGGTCACCTGCAGGCCAGAGCACAGGGCGCGGGGGACGGGGCGGCCTCCCCGCGGTGGGGTGGGCGGCGGCCCCGCTCATCCAGGCGCTGTTCCGCGTCAGCACAGGAGCCCTCCCGGCACACCACCTGAGAGCCTCCCTTCGGCTCAGTCTAAGGAAGAAAAGGAATTTAAATGTCCATAGGGACAAACTTCTAGACAGACTACCTGGATGACCTTATTAAGTAATGGCTACACATTTTAGTACACTTTGAACAGGTAAGAACCAATACATTCTCAAGGGGAATTTATCCTTTGTTCAACCCGATCTCCTCCAACCTTGCCCATTAAGGCTGTTCTCTGTGGTTCTGAAAGCAGAGACGCCGTGTTCCCCACACTGACAACTGGCGCCTTCACCTGACGCCTGGCTCCTGCTCCTCCACTGGCCCCACTCTCTCCTCTCCAGTCACATTCCAGCCTCAGCGCGAGCATCCGAGAGCCCTCCAGACAGCCCTCTCTTTTGCCCCAATCCCACCACAGGCATTCCTCTAACGGGACAATTACATCGTGTTGGCATTTCTTTCTCTTCTGAACAGAACCATTTCTTATTAATTCACAGTATCCACAGACCTTCCTCAGGGTCTGCCTGCATATAGCAGGTATTGAAGATGTTTCACAAATAAAAAGATTGTTTCCATCAGAAACACAAGAAGACAAAAGACCATCCATCAAAAATTGTATACATATACATACACATCCTAGCTCTTCAATCTACATTCTTTTTAATTTTTTTCTTATTGTTGATTATAAGCATTTCTTAGCTTGCACTTAAGAGACTGTTTTACTTTAAATACATCTCTCAATACCTTAATCCATTGTTGGACTTGTATAATACGCAGCTTAATATTTCAGCCTTAAAAAACCATAAAAAGGGGAACATGATGTGATGATATGAACTATTGTATACTACTAAATACACCTCAAGAGAATCTGTACCAATACCATCCCACAGTTATGAGAAATCTATAAATGTGGGCAAAAACAGTATAACCACTAAAGAAAGGCAATCTGTATCAGGCTGTGAAGCTTCCAAAGTACTTCCAGGCATTATTATCTCATTTGAGACGAGGAAAACTGAGTCTCAGAGAATAAGTGACTTGCTAATATTCACATCAAGGTCTCTGGAATTCAAATACTACGTGCTTGACATCATTCCACCTTCTTTAATTAAGCCAATATCCTCAAGACACCAGTTTTTAAAAAATTTAAGTGTGTATCTGAGACAAAATGAGTATAACAAATAAAAAAGGTACAACAAAGAAAAAAACATCAAGAACCATGGCAGAGATGATCAGTGCTGAAAATGAATGGAATACAAATAAGGAATCCGTGAAACAGAAGACAACACACCCAGAACCACCTCAGTCCAGCACAGCGAAACCTCAGTGCAAGCATGACTGTCCACTATGACCAAGGTTTCTGATCAGGTAAATGAAATAACCAGGAATTAGTTAACGAAGACATCAAGTTATAAGGGATGACAGTATAGCCATAAACACAAAATCCAGGGAAGAAGGCGGCGGCTAGTTATTTGACAAATTAGCTTCTCAGGGAGGTTAAGATTTTAGGTGGCACCTTGAGAAACAAACGGAGGCCACCAAGTGCAATGTTGAGTTAAGACTTGAAGGAACAGAGCGGAAACTCGAGCTCAGCTCCTCCACTCGAGCAAACCGTTTACTGCAAGTTCCCCTTCCGCATCTGCAGAATAAGGGTGTATTTCTGCCTCAAGGGTCCCCCGTGGCCAGCACAGTGCCTGGTACACAGAAGCTCTGCTGATGCAGGTTCCCCCTCTACTTCCTTCCCAGGCAGGAAGACAACGCTTTAGACCCAATACTATCAGTGAGCTTCCAACATCTGTCAAATACAACTTTTGTCAAAAGTTAAAGAAAACAGGAGCTGTTATAAGCCATTAGCAAAGCAACACATGTCCAGCTGTGCTAATAATACAAATGAGACTAATCACAAATTATCTGTGTTCTACCCAAGGCAGAAGGGAATGGGCTACACACTTGAAAGCAAGAAGCTTATTGTGATTAAATGTTTTTTTTTTTTTTAATGGAACCGAAAATTTAAAACAGTCTCTTAAGTGCAAATTTAAAACCGAAAATTTAAAATTTAAAATTTAAATGTCTTTTTCCTCATCACCCACACCACTATTGCCTCACTAAATAAAAGCAGTATAGATAAATGGATCTCAAACATAATTCTTTTAGCACGTCAAGGAAGTGTGAAACACAGACATTACAGATAAAAGCAAGAGTTAACAAGAGGTCAAACTGTAGCCCTTAAAACTGAAGGCTGTGATAGAGCCACTTTTATGGGTAATGAAAGAAAACAGACTATAAAACACTGATGAAAGAAATCACAGAGGACACAAATAGATGGAGAAATATACCATGTTCATGGATTGGAAGAATTAATATAGTGAAAATGAGTATACTACCCAAAGCAATCTATAGATTCAATGCAATCCCTATCAAGCTACCAACGGTATTTTTCACAGAACTAGAACAAATAATTTCACAATTTGTATGGAAATATAAAAAACCTCAAATAGCCAAAGCAATCTTGAGAAAGAAGAATGGAACTGGAGGAATCAATCAACCTACCTGACTTCAGGCTCTACTACAAAGCCACAGTCATCAAGACAGTATGGTACTGGCACAAGGACAAAAATATAGATCAATGGAACAAAATAGAAAGCCCAGAGATAAATCCACACACCTATGGACACCATATCTTCGACAAAGGAGGCAAGAATATACAATGGAGAAAAAGGCAATATCTTTAACAAGTGGTGCTGGGAAAATTGGCCAACCACTTGTAAAAGAATGAACCTAGAACACTTTCTAACACCATACACAAAAATAAACTCAAAATGGATTAAAGATCTAAACGTAAGACCAGAAACTATAAAACTCCTAGAGGAAAACATAGGCAAAACACTCTCCGACATAAACCACAGCAGGATCCTCCATGACCCACCTCCCAGAATATTGGAAATAAAAGCAAAAATAAACAAATGGGACCTAATTAAAATTAAAGCTTTTGCACAACAAAGGAAACTATAAGCAAGGTGAAAAGACAGCCTTCAGAATGGGAGAAAATAATAGCAAACGAAGCAACAGACAAAGAATTAATCTCAAAAATATGCAAGCAACTCCTGCAGCTGAATTCCAGAAAAATAAACAACCCAATCAAAAAATGGGCCAAAGAACTAAACAGACATTTCTCCAGAGAAGACATACAGATGGCTAACAAACACATGAAAAGATGCTCAACATCACTCATTATTAAGGAAATGCAAATCAAAACCACAATGAGGTACCATTTCACGCCAGTCAGAATGGCTCCTATTCAAAAGTCTACAAGAAATAAATGCTGGAGAGGGTGTGGAGAAAAGGGAACCCTCTTACACTGTTGGTGGGAATGCAAACTAGTACTGCCACTAAGGAGAACAGTGTGGAGATTCCTTAAAACACTGGGAATAGAACTGCCATACGACCCAGCAATCCCACTGCTGGGCATACACACCGAGGAAACCAGAATTGAAAGGGACACGTGTACCCCAATGTTCATTGCAGCACTGTTTATAATAGCCAGGACATGGAAGCAACCTAGATGTCCATCATCAGACGAATGGATAAGGAAGCTGTGGTACATATACACAATGGAATATTACTCGGGCATTAAAAAGAATACATTTGAATCAGTTCTATTGAGATGGATGAAACTGGAGCCCATTATACAGAGTGAAGTAAGCCAGAAAGAAAAACACCAATACAGTATACTAATGCATATATATGGAATTTGAAAGATGGTAACGATAACCCTATATGCAAGACAGAATAAGAGACACAGATGCATAGAACAGTCTTATGGACTCTGAGGGAGAAGGTGAGGGTGGGACGTTCTGAGAGAATAGCATTGAAACATGTATATTATCATATGTGAAACAGAACACCATTCCAGGTTTGATGCATGAGACAAATGCTCAGGGCTGGGGCAATGGGATGACCCAGAGGGATGGGATGGGGAGGGAGGTGGGAGGGGGTTTCAGGATGGGGAACACATGTAAACCCATGGCTGATTCATGTCAATGTATGGCAAAAACCACTACAATATTGTAAAGTAATTAGTCCCTAACTAAAATAAATAAATTTATTTAAAAAAAAAAAGAAAACAGAAAGCACAGGATAGCTCATGGGGAAAAAATAGCTATGAAATTCTTACAAAGGGACCACCAACAGAACAAACAAGATAACACTTGAAGCATCTAGGGTCAAAGAATTTTTTTAAATTACCAGATACAGTGCATTTACAGTAACTTCTATCAAGAAACACACTACTCAGGAATATTAAAAAACACAATGCAACGTGAGAGATCTCCAAAGTCCTAAAAGAAACTACAGACAATTCAGTATTGACAAGGCATCAGAAAATCCAACAGATCATTTGAAATAGACAGTTACCGTGACAAAACCAGTAAAGCATTTATGACCTAGAGAAAACTGATTAAGATACGGTAGGTATTAAATATGTCAGGGCTTCCCTGGTGGCTCAGCAGTAAAGAATCCGCCTGCCAATGTAGGAGTTGCGGGTTTGACCCATGGGTTGGGAAGATCCCCTGGAGAAGGAAATGGCCTGGACAGAGGAGCCTTGGACAGAGGATCCCCATGGAGAGAGGAGCCTGGCGGGCTATAGTCCCTGGGGCTGCCAAGAGTCGGACACTCGGAGACTCAACACACACAGTGTATGTGAGAGCAGTACTGTAAGCTCATGGTGATGAACTTAAAAGTTCTGTTAAGAGAGAAAAGATGCAACTGATCACAAACTACATATAGCAATACATGTATGTGAAGACTATACAAAAATGAGAAAACAGTACCATCAGGAAATAAGAAGGCATTAAAAACTGAGGAAGTTCAACAGCCAAAGTAGTATGAGACTGAACTGGCTACTTTTTTTTTTTTTTTTTTTTTTTAAAAAGGACAATTTTAAGAGAGAACTAGAAAAACTCTTAAAATAATGCTGAAGGCATTGCATTTAAACATACAAAAACACACGAAAATCCTGGTTAGTACAGACTGGCAGAATAAAAAATATAATCTACATCAAGAGATTAAGGAAGATCAGACATCCTTTTAAGAAGAGGTTTACATAAAGGGAAAGAAAAGATCAATACAAAGAATAACTGAGATGCTAACATTAAAAGGACATGTTTGGCCTGTGATCACTTCCAGATATATCCCACCAGAAACTAACATAATCTCCAGCAATATCTCAATGGCACCAAACACTACTACAAAAAAGGCTTTATCAAGCAGATGAAAAGAAAAGCAGTACAAAAACACCACCCCACTAATCAATACAAGAAAAAAAGACTTAATAAAACAATATTCTCAGCACTCATCCAGGAAGAGAAATTCTACCACATATTTTAACGGTTTACAAAACTAGTTATATCTGGAAAAACAACTAACTGAGTAATGACAGTCAGTAGAGGCATACAGATCTAATGGTCCCTTACTGGACCAGCCACTAGCACTAAGGATGGCAGATTTCCAAAGACAAGGAGACCTGAACAGCGCAAGTCTGGGAAAAACATGCCTCATGCTTTTTTAAAAAAAAAACTTTTCAGTTATTGCAGTCTTTAAACTATTTCTGCAAAGATCTAATCCTTAATTTCTAACCTTCACCAGAATCCCAGTCAATTAAGTGTATCCTCAAGAATACTGAATGTGGCATTTAGCTGTGTTCATCCATGTCATTTAACGCTGTATCCAAGTTTATAGCTAGAAGAGATTCTGGACTGTGCTGATTCCAACCTCCTGTTTACAGGACCTGAGAGGTTATCCTGGATGGAGCAGGCCTTTAAGGACATTATCAATCAGGACACTTAGGTATCATTCAGTAAATTATTAGTATAATGGTAATGTAACGTAATATAATATACTAAATAGTACCCAAGTAGCCTGAGTTTATGCTCTCCTCAAAATGTCATTTTGAGGGCTAGGTAAATAAATGTAATTATACATAAAGAAGCTGTCACACAGTAAAGAATAACAAGTTTAAATGCAATTACACTGATAAGGTGTCACACAGTCTAAAAAAAGATAAAGTGTCAACAAATATACTGCATTTTCCTAATATCTTTGTTTCTTATTACCAAGTAACACACCCACTTACAAAGGAGCTGTGTTACTATGGCTGTGAACAAGGTTAGACATAAGACAAATGCTTCAATCAGAAACCTAGAACCTAGAGACAGAAAACAAAGCTGTCTCAATGCCCTGAAAACTGAGCCAATCGCTAATAACTAAAATAGCTACTGCTAAGTTATTTAAATAAAGGCGGGGGGACATACTCTACAAGTCCTTCTGAAACGGATCAACAGTGCTGTCATGAAAATAAAGTAATATTCAGAAGGAGAGTACCCTTAGATAGTGCAATTATACAGATGTGGCATAAACTACAAGATAAAAAAAAAATCACTGTACGGAGTTCACATAAATATCACCAGCAACATATGCAAGACATTAAAATGTTGTTTTAAACAATAGTGTAAAATTTAAAAAGGCACTTCATATAACAATGAATGGAAACAGTATTTCTGTGTACACACAGTAAACACGAGAAATCTTAGTTTCCACATACATTTTACGTCTAGTCAAACAATGACATTTTAAAGAAGGATCATTAGATGCATCCCTTTCACGAACACCACATCACTCAACCTGTGATGACTGTGAGGCCTCCTAGAAAACCCAGTGATGTTCAAACATCAGAGGCTGGCCTGATGGAGGATCTTGCACACGGCAAAAGGCTTTGCACACGGCAGACGTGACCTGAAAACCTGTTATCTGACTGAGTTCCAAACACTACTGTGGCTGTTGCCCTAGACTAAGTCCCCATTTTTAGTTTTATAACACCATCATCATTCAAGTATGCCAGAGAAAGACTTTAAAATGGCAATAATAAAAAAACAGGTCAAGGATATTGTTTCTTCTGCAGTCAATTGCATCACCTACAACTAAACCTGCTCCCACTCTACTGCATTCTGCTCCATCCCCACTCAATGGCCGCATCCTTCAGAAGTGGGCTACCTGACCACTAATTTGATGATTTCTCAATACTTTTTCGTTTTTAGGGAAGACCTGTGGAGGTCCTTGGGCATATCAATCAGAGAGTGGGAAAGAAATGCTACTTATCTGGTTGCTATGGAGCAACATAATGCAGAAGGAAGACAAAAGAAATGCTGCTCTATGAACAATGAGGAAAGGAGGAACACATCAAAGTGAACACAGTCAAGGCTACTCCAAGGTACACTTAAACTGGTTACAACGGTAAATTTTACCTTGTGTCCTTTTTTTAAACACAATTAAAAGTAAAAAGTTTCAAAGGAAGAGCAGGTTAGGTGAAAATGCCAGAGCAGTCTCAGAGTCAGGTCTTTAAGCATCATTAATTCTGGTTTGAATATTGGAAAATAAGAGTTCTCAGAAATCATCAAGTTTGTGAGCCAGCACCTAACTCAGGGAAGGGATGGAGAGAAATGGAGAAGTGGGAGCAGCGTGAAGAAGCCTCAGCTAACTGGGAACGCCTCATGCAGCCATCCCGGAGGGTCAAGGTCTCTCTCTCTACCCTTTCACAGAAGAAACTAGAAGGTCATGGCAAGGGCTCTGAGGCCCTTGAGCTGGTGGGCCAAACGTCGTGAACTACAATCACCTCCGTGTGATTTCTTAGGCCTTTGTTTCCTTGAGCCGGTTATCAGTGCTCTTCTAGCGTTCAGTTTGAAAGACAGCTTCTTTGAGCATGGGCCTCAAACTGCATAAGTAAAACTTTGTGAAAAGTACAGAAAAATTAAAGGTAAATGTTAACTCTAGATATGCCCTGACCAAATTTGCCAAGAGGAGACTATCAAGACTGCAACTTAAGCTTCATCTACCAATAGGACAAACAGAATCAATTATAAATTATCCCTGAAATTATCTGACAAAATAAAGTAGCTTCCAAGTAAGGATATATGCATCTTTGACTGCTACAGCACACACAAGGGAAGGAAGAAAAGTAGACAAAATGCGTGCTGAATGTGGTTATGACAAGGAGGGAGGACGGCCTTCCAATAAGCCATTAAAAAGTGGAACCCCAGGAAAACATCAGTCACCACTATGCAGGCAAGAAACAGAAATGCACATAAATGCGAAAACAGTGTCCGAGTCCACCAAAAGTAGACCCAAAATACTGTGGGCAAGCAGATGGAAAAAAGTGCAGATGTTTAACAAACCAAGAAATGACAAAATTATCAGTCTGTTGATAAAACTTTTTTCTATTTGGCCAAGCAAATAATACTGGATGATGTATTCAGACCCCTCCAATTTGGCATCTTCTCCATCTCTGAAGTCATGCTGTGAAGACAAGGGTCTAAGGGCTGGCACACCACACAGCCACTGCCTCAAGATAAAAAGCTAAAAGGATGTTTAGCTTAGGAATCTGCTGCCAGTTCCAGTCTGATGGAGAAACAATACCTCGAAGAGCTGGAAACAAAAATGTAAGTTGTCTCTCATGGTAGAGTGTGACTAGGTTAAGGGACCAAAAAACCAAGAACACATCACTGAAGTTTTGACTTCAGACTTTCAAGAAATCGTTAATGGAATTTAGAAAGGGAAGTGTGTGAAATGTACTCTTTACTACGTCCACAGCTACACTCTGACTCTGAAGGATTTCACAGTAAAATCAACACTGATAGCATCCTTTTATTACAATCAGAGGACCAGACTGTCAGGCATGTTTGGAATTCTTGCTCTTTCAAGAGTTCAGAGCCGAGTATGCCAAGACGGTATAAAATCCTTGATTTCCAGGGCACTAATGTGCAATCTCTCTTTTTTTTTTGTATTTAGAGCTTGATGAATCATCAAGCTCAAAGAAGTTTAGAAAGCAGTCAAGGTCATCTTGGTGAAACGTCCAGATTATCCTGTGAGAACAGCATGATCAGCTCTCACAGCTTGTTGATGTTTGACAGACTTGGGAGTGATAACTGCAGAGAATTCTCTCTGTGTAGCTCTGAGTGGTGAAGACAGCTACTGTGAAAGTTTCACAGAGATATCATAGGAAAGTCTTCTTCCAGCTGGTGTCCACAGCCGATCTAGGATATCCAGCCACACCACTGGTCGGGACTGGATTTGGCAAATTTTGATTTGAATTCCAGTTCTTGACATATAGCTTCAAGGCTGATTCTGAAGTCTTACAGAGATTGACAGTAGTATGGACACTTGGTGTAGTGATCACCCTGATATAGAGAGATTAAAACAGATTTGTCGTTTTGTGGACAAAAAGATCTTTTGTGAAGATCTGACAAATGGAAGCCTAAACAAGGAAGCACTGATGACCTAAAAATAAAGGATCTGCTTCTGGTGTTAGAGATAATAGTAGGTTATTTCCAGATCCAAAATCTGCTCACCGTCAGTTTATCAGTGAGTTTTCTGAGGGGGAAGAAATCTTTATATTTTTTCTTAATCATAAAAGGATTTGGATTCCTGAGGACCCACCTCTAGACTTATTTTGGACTAGAAATAATGGGTAAACCTTTGTTCAATCCAACTGAAAGTTTCTACTGCGCACTTAGCCAAGAAAGCATGAGTCTCTGTATTATCTACTTCGTTCCCAAAGTCTAGAACTCGATGTCAGCTGTGGTTATCCCAGACACGTGTTCAGTTTCCGAGGGGCCCCCCTACCCGCAGGTCCTGTGGGGGAGGGAGCATCGAGCATGGCCGCACTGCAGACCGTGAACAGGTCACTAATTCTTGTACCCATGGCGTTCTGGAGAGTCTCCCCTTTTCCTGTATCTGTAGGGGTGGTTTCGAGGTTTGTACCAGTTCCCTCTGGAGTGTCCTCTACTGTGGTAATGTGCTTTCTGGTCATGACTATAGAAGTATCGATGCTGGTTATAGTATTTACTGTGGTCTTTATAGTCATTTTCTTTCACACAGTTTTCTTCTGCAACGACAGCATTCACATCTTGTCCAAAGAGGCAAGTACCATCAAAGGGCAAGTGTGAGATCTTCTCCTGGGTCTTCTTCGTGAGGGATGTGAGCCGAAGCCAAGCCTGCCTTCTGTAGTCCACCGCCATTGCCATAACTCTGACCACAGAGTCCATTATGTCCCTGGTAGTACACAGCTGCCAAAGGCCTGCATCCATGCCATCAGATATGATACACCTTGCTTTTCCACGATCAAACTCGGGGTCATGGACCAGGTCCTCCATGTCTTCCCAGAGTTTACGCTGATACTGCGTCATGTATGCCATGTAGCTGGCAGCTCGGGCTGCGATGGAAGCAGCGTGGTAGAACCTGCAGCCCATGACCTCCATCTCCTTTGAGGTGGAATCCAGGGGCGACGTGGTGCCTCCTCTCTTGCTGTGCTCTAGCGCTTCGACGATGGGGCCCCCTGCTGGGGGATTTGGCTGGAAAGGAGAGGAGTCCTTAGCCACAGGATACACCCTGTGTCCCATGAAAGAAGAAGGATGGCAATCAGCAGGGTCTTTAAAAACCTCCGTGGTGGCAATTCTCAAAAGAGGATGCAACGGAGGGACCAAGCGCTTCTTGGAGGTCACACAATCAGGCTTCCCCTCACACAGTTCTGCTTCTGACTGCAAGGTGACTCTCTTGATAACACCTCTCTGCTCCATTCTTTTCAACAGCCCTGTGAAGCTGGACTGACTGGGGTCAGCTGGCTGCCCTTTGTCGTCGGCCGAGGGGGACTTGCACTCAGCCTCTTCTTCAACTGCTGATAAGTGTTCTTCTCTGGAGGTGGAGATGTCCCAAGGAACTGAGGAGGCCTCACCTGTCCGGGAATGATGAAATCGGAAGCAGCTCCTGGACTGCAGGTCACGAATCACTCGGGACATCTCAGCCACCTGTGTCTGGAGATAGAGGAGGGCATCCCGCCCGTGCTGGGAAGCTGAAGACTCTAAGGGCAAACCCTCCTTGACCTCTGAGGAAGCCAAAGACTCTTGGGGAACCAGGAGTGGAGATGGAAGCAGAATCTGGTAATTCTGTGATGGCTCAAGAGTCTCTGTCTCAGAGATCTTAATATCTGAATTACTGTGATCATTTCTCTGGGTCTCCAGTGGGTTCTCAACAGAAGAAGGGTGGGGAACCATCCTTTGAGGACTGCTGGCGCAGCTCCCAGAGGAGGCGCTGCTGTCTCCACTGGGAGGAGGAGCCCGGCAGCCAGAGCACGTCTCTGGGCGACGACTCTCTGAGGGCGGCGCCTGAGACTCAGGCGTTCTCTGGGTTATCCACGTGGACAAGGAAACCAAGGAAGAAAGAAAAGACGCTTTTAATATGGCAACTTTCAAGGGCAGAGATGCATGTCCAGTAAGTAGAACTCAACTTTCTAAATTATTATAATTAACAATGAAACATACAATCCACTTCAGGTCAGCAAGGGGATCACAGAAGTCAAATCTGCAAGTTTCATTACCCCAAAGGCCCAATACCAACTACTGGCATTAACCTGGCACTCTATGAAAAGAGCAAAAACAAGCCCAGTTCAAGGGGTGCCATCCTAGCCTGCTGCTTATTTCCATGTTAGAGTAAGAGGTGACAAGACTATTGATGAAAATAGTTTTTTTTAAAAATCCCACTGAACATGTGCAAGGCAACAAGTAGAGGTTAATATAGCAGAGAGAACAGGGAAAAGTTCCACTGAAAAGAAAAAAAGTATTTCTCAAAGTCCCCCATTGCAGAGACACTTTTAGGTCTCTTTAAAGATTCTCATTCACTGTCCATAAATAACGAAATTTTCCAGGTGGGCAGTTTTACTCTACAGTTTGTAGTTTTCAGGAGCTTTGTAACCTTATTGCATTCTCACAACAACCCTGTGAGGTAGGCTATTATTCTTAAGTGATAAAGAAACGAAAGTTAAAAGGCTACGGATCCAAATTCACAGAATAATAAGGAGCTAATCGGGAACTAAAACCTAGGTATTTTGATTGTGAGTCGAAGTCCCAATCCCTTATATATCATAGGCCACCCTGAACACACAGCCAGGAGTCCCCTAATCCATCAAGAAAACAGTCCAGTAATAGAAATTCGGGCTAAGACAAATGCAAGACAAGACTGATACAAATGGCTCAGTTACTTTGGTTCTCAGAGTGAGGGAAGGATTAGTTCAAGAGTCAAACACACAGCCAAAAAATCACAGTTCAGAAAAAACCCCAAATACGAGGGGGAGAGGAGGTTAGAGGGACCATGCCTGAATGACCCAGCCACCTTCCCCACACTCCATTTCTAAAGGAGCTCCACACAGCCTTCCTTCCACACAGAATACATTTTCTGTGGCCGCATGGTTCTGGAAGAAAAGGATCCAGTTCTATAGGGCACCTGAGGAAAGACAGGAAAGGAACAGGGTGCCAAAAAGCTTGCAGTTTTATTTCATTTCCCTTTCATCAGATACCACCTTCAAGGCTTAGGACTTTCCTGCGTCATGTAATACTTTCACATCCTCACTCCAAGTAGAAGAACAAAGCTGGAAGCAGATCTTCTGGGCTAAGGACTCCTTGAACTACCTCTCAGGGCTATTCCAACAGAAACGGGCCGTTTCCTGAAGCACAATAGCGCCTAAACACTGACTTGATGACTCCCTTTAGAGGACATCTCTGAACTACGAAAAGTGAAGAAACACAAGTCAAATGTACTCACCTCACGTTGAGACGTGCTAGGCTCATCATCATCACTGCTGACAAGATCAATGTATTCTAGAACAGGTCTCAATGGTCCTTCCTAGAAAAGAATGAACAAATTAACAAATCATGCAGAGTTATTCAAGCTAAATTAGCATTTAAAACAATCCTTTTTGTTGATGTTGGGACTGACTGGTGAGAACCCTTCTAAAGAGGAAACCTTATGGGTGGTACAAAATAATCAGAACAAATGCAGAGGAAAATACTCAGAGTCCATGAGATAAATGACAAAACCTGAAAGAGCCCAAGCCAAGGGTATTGGGACTGTGCTGACTCCTTGGGGAGAGGACTATTAACACGGAAACGGTGCTGCAAGAACACAGATACTCTAAGCCAATGCTTTTCAGATGAGATGGGGATCTTTGACTAGAAGCTGGGCTGTATCTCAGACTCCTGCAGTCACACATCAAACCTGGTTCTCCTTCATCTTTTCTTTCCATCCACTCTGACTCTACCATAGACCAAGTCTTGAATACTAAACTTAAAAGCCTAGATCTTAAAAAAAAAGAAAAAAAAAAAAGCCTAGATCTTATTCTATAGGCAAAAGGCAATCAATAAATACTAAGACAAGAATAACATCAATCACACAGAAAAGTATGGCAGCAGGAAAAGCAGGAGCAGGATAATTTATCAGCCCACAACATAATAATGCAAAACTAAATAGCAGAGATGGCAAAAATAATGGAAGGGCTTTTTTTGTGGCTCAGACGGTAAAGAATCTGCCCACAATGCAGGAGACCCAGGTTCAATCCCTGGGTCGGGAAGAACCCTTGGAGAAGGAAATAGCGATCCACTCCAGTATTCTTGTCTAGAGAACTGCATGGACAGAGGAGCCTGGCAGGCTACAGTCCATGGGCTTGCGAAGAGTGGGACACAACCGAGCAATTCACTCTCATGGTGCATATACAAAAGGATACAAAGGTGAGATGGAAACAAACACCATAAAATGATCAACTATAAAAAACAGAAGTCAAACAATAACAAGAAGTCAGAGCTGTCTCTAAGATTTCAAGCTTGGATGACTAAAGAACAGTCACGTAAAAGGTATAAATCTGGAATATGGAGATGGAAGGCTGGCATTCTTTTGGCCATGATGGGTTGATGTACAACTGGCAGATAGAGGCAACTGGCAGACAGCTGGAAATGCAGGCCTGTAATCTGGGTACAGGAACATTACTAAAAATGCAGACTGGAAAGTTGCTCCCCTAGAAAATTATTAACTCTAGAACTAAACTGGAACTATGATATTACCGAGGAGAGCAAAGAGGACAAAGAAGAAATTTGAGGAGGTTCTTGAGGAAATGATGGAATTTTAAGATTTAAGAAGAACTAAGTAAATAATTAGAGATCTAGGAAGAATCAGGAATGCACAAATTCAAACAACCTAAAGATAGAGAAAACCTCAATGAAAAGGTATCAATGCAAATGTGGCCAAAAAACACTCAGCACCAAAAAAAAAAAAAAAAAAAGCCACAGAATTTAGCAACAAGGAGATTTTAAAATGTCTTTGAGAGAGAACTTTCAAGAAAGTAGTGAGCATACGAATCAGACTACAACATTAAGCAGAAAATGAGGAGCAAAGGCCAACAGTGATTATTCTTTCAAAAATGCTATGTTGAGAAAAGAGAAAGGAGCACAGGGGAGAATAGGGCTGGGGAAAGATTTCTCAGGTTGGGAAAGATGGCTGGTGGGAAGCAAAGTGGTATGTTCAGTGAAAAAACTAACAGAACAAGACCTGGGGTTAGGAGACAGAGAACATCTAGGTAACGATCCTCTCTCTGAGACACGGCATCCAGTCCGTACTACAGACGCTTGCTTCTCTCCCAGGCTTCCATCCCTCCCCAAGCAGGCAAGTGCTTTCCCTGCAGGGGCGTGAAAGTGAAAATGAAAGTCACTCAGCTGTGTCCGACTCTTGTGACCCCATGGGCTATACAGTCCATGGAATTCTACAAGCCAGAATACTGGAGTGGGTAGCCTTTCCCTTCTCCAGGGGATCTTCCCAACCCAGGGATCGAACCCAGGTCTCCCGCTTTGCAGGTAGATGCTTTACCAGCTGAGCCACCAGGGAAGCCCACAGAGGCGTGATTCAGCTGCTAAGATAAAACCAGACAGCAAAACTGGCCAGAGGTCACGTGATAAAGTAATCAGGATTTCTGCCTAAACTGTAAAACTAGACATTTGAGAAAAGAGAGTAAGAATATCTCCTCTGTGGGATCACAGAGGTGAATCACCTACTTTAAGACCCAAACCTGCCACTTGTCATAAGATTGTCAGTCATACAGTCAAGCCAAGAAGGTAGTGGAGGAGAAAAACTGTCATAGCTTGCTCTCCTCAAGAAATGTACATTAGGAACTAATGCCTACTGAGTCAGCACACCAAGAAATCCCTGAGCTACCAGAAAGCAGGAACACAGAGAGGCTGTGCAGAGCTGCCACGAAGGGAAAGCAGGTAGAGGAGAAGGGAGATGACAGGCTAACAGGGCACAAAGCCACACGGAAGAGGCAGAAAGCACCACCACAGGGAAAACGGCCACAAATGATGAAACAGCAGCTGCAGAAACAGAAGGAAAGGCAGGGATAAGAACAGGTCAGAGGAGAGCAGCAGAAATGCCCCACTGGGGTCAGCCACAGCACTGGCACAAGCCCACTTCCCAACTACGCGACGACGACGACTCAGGATGCCCGGCAGAATAAAACAATCAGGACTGAAGCCCATAAATGAGAAAAAGCCAGGGTCGTTTATTCACTCACTCCGAAAGTATTACGGAGTTATAAGTGACAGAAGGGTAGAAGAAGACAGCATGAGTTTGAGACCCCAAAAGGCAGCGGCTGAGCGGAAGAAACAGAAGATAACTATCCCAAAGGAAAATACTACTTACAAACACTCTACACCCCAGCTAATTTTTACAGTGGATATGGACAAGCTTCCACCATAATGAACCTAAGGAATCAAAACCCTCTGGCACTCTATTTATTTCACTCTAATCGGGAACATCTGTCATTGTTCCATACAGGCAATGGTGCTAAACTTTTCACGTACGCTGTTCCATTCAATCCCCCACCACTTCACTTGAACGCTATTTAACAAAGGAGAAAACTAAGTGAGGCCCACCTGGTTCTGTAATCACAACACTGGCTGTGTGGTCACACTAATTCTGAGACACTCCAAAGTATACACACTACTTTTAAATCAATACTTATTTCCTAAGTTTCTCAGATAAGCTACTTTTTCCTTTAACATGAGGAAAAAGACTACCTGCTCTTGTTCCCAACTCTGAATAACTCATAAAACTGACCAAAACATAAGTTATTAATTCTTCCCAAACAGTAATGTTTATAATACAAATATTAAGAAAAGGTAATTTCTTATTATGTTTACAATGGCTACTTATATCAAAAAGTATAAATGCACGTGGTTCTCCAATCACAAGGTATTTTTTTTCTTAAATTCGTTCCATCTATCAACTCTTTCCCTGAAATTATCAGTAATAAAGTCAAAGAATTCTATTCCAAGGCCAAACAATTTAGGGGCAGGAGTACAGGCAGAAGCAAAACAGTTGAGGAACACAGTTTATTATTCTAAGGTTTAAAAAATATTTTTAAAGAAATAAAAAGCTTTCATCTTTAATTTGTTTTCTATTTCTTTAATTTTGTACCTGTATGATGATGTTGCCGTTTAGTTGCTAAGTCTTGTCCGACTCTTTTGCAACCCCCTGACTATGGCCCACCAGGCTCCTCTGTCCATGGGATTTCCCAGGCAAGAATACTGGAGTTGGTCGCAATTTCCTTCTCCAAAAAAGCTTTCATTTTGTTATTAGAAAACTGATTCTCATACAAAGCCAAAACACCAATTACCTACTAACTGAAAAGTGATATCAATACACTAAAATACGTCTACAGAAAAGGTAGGTAGTCTACTTCAGTCTAAAACAAACAACATGCATTTGAGCACAGATGCAAAAATCTAATCTGAAACCCTAAATAATTCATACATTTTCCCCCACACAGAAAAGTTCCAGACATAATGAACTTCTACAGTCCTGCCTGATTCAAACATTTCAAATGATTCCCAAATGCCTACTTTAATTCAAATTTTGTCCACAATTCAAAATCTATACTCTCTGTCCCAACTGTCCCTCTCCCATTTTAAAAGAAAACAAAAAACTTATCCTCCAGAACTAAGCATAATTGTTTTCTCATTTTGATGACTTGTTACTTCTCAAAATACCCTTTTAAAGACATACAAACATGAAATGCTCCCTGTGCAAAATAAACCAAAAATCATGTCTTCTTTTATAACACAGGTACATTTTTTTGCACCGTGTACTTATTATAAAGAACTCTCTCCTACAACCATTCACAAAGTCCTCCTCCCTATCTCATCTCTCACACTGAAACACTGACACACTTACGAGTAGGATTTATTTCCAGCTAATCTCTGTAGCTCTAAAGTACTTCATTCAGGACTTGACATATTATGAGCTCCAACATTTATTGAGCTAGTTGCAACCCCAAGACCCCCAGCCAAAAACCACCCTCATTATTTGTCCAAGACCCCTTGAAATAATTTATGAAAATATACCTGGATTTTCTTCCCTATTTCCACATGTTCAATGACTCCATATTACACCCAATCATCTTGGCTGAAGCCTAAACCTCACGTGCTGTTACCAACATTATAACAGGCTGCCTCAGCAGTTCTGACACTTTATCTAAAGTATATCTTTTATCTGTGAAAGATCATGTCATTAGCCCTAAGTTAACACGGTTCTCTGGGAGTAAATTAACTAACATATATGCAGTTTCAAAGGATGCAGAGAATAAAGATGATGGCTGAAAAAGGGAAATATCTCTAAATCAGAGAGAAAATTAGAGCAAAAAACCTAAATGAAAAGTGTGTATGGTAACCTCTGGCCTCCCTCAGAGCTCAGTCGGTAAAGAATCTGCCTGCAGTGCAGGAGACTGGGGTTTGATCCCTGGGTCGGGAAGATCCCCTGGAGAAGGAAATGGCAACCCACTCCAGTAGTCCTGCCTAGAGAATCCCACAGACAGAGGAGCCTGGCAGGCTACAGTCAATGGGGTAGCAGGAGTCCAAGAGTCGGACACGACTTAGCGACTAAAGCACCACCTTACGATAACATTCCGTCTCCTGAGCTAAGCACTGTTTACACAGGTGTGCTGGCTCTGAAAAAATCAGAGTATAGTTACGAACTGTGCAATTCTCTGTATGTGTATTTCGATAAAATTGAAATGAAAGGGCTCATTTTGCACCTCCACATTTATATCCTTTCTTCCCTTCAGCATGCTAAGTTTAGTTTTGAACTCTGCATTTTCCAAACCCCACAAAGACTACTGTGCCACTAGGCAGATACACACGGATTAAAGATGGGAGAGTTAGACAAAGAATGAACTAATAAATCTAAACCAGAGTAAATCAAGAAGAAATATCACATTGGGCTTTTTGTATCTGAAAAAATCTTAAGCACAGAACTAGTCATTATCTTTACTGAAAAAGCAATACCCAGAGCTGTCAAATGTAAGACTGGATTACAGAGTGAAGTAAAAGATTCTGTTTCTAACATGTTTCTATTGTCATCGAAGTTTTATCACCAAAGAGGCAGAAGGAATGTTTGTAAAAGGTTTCTTCTGGTACTGTAATTGCATTAATACATGTAAGTCACTTCTCCATTTGGAACTAGCAAACCTTTGAACTTATATTTGGAAAGAGAGATGAATACAAGATATTTCAAGTTGAACACAATTACACTGTTTGCATATTTTCTATTCTGGATACAAAGATAAAACATATCCTCTACATTTAAAGTAATACTTAAAAGAATATTCAACTTCAGAGTAACACAAGCTTATATTAGGTACTGACAAGCTACAATACAATTCTCCATTCCACAGAGTGCCAAAAAATATATATATATATATATATATATTTAAATCCTATTTTTGTAGAGTCCATCTGTGACTCTCAAAGTAACCCCTATAGTTCATGAAGAAGTGTGTCCCTCTTTAATTTCCACAAAATACCAAATATTCTCCATTCATAAATTTTGCCACAGTCAGGGAGAACCTGAAACATTTATCCTAAAGAGCCAAACATACTTCAGAGTTCAATTTCTTCTACCATCATCCCCCAAAACTTTAAAAATTTAAAATGAAAAAGACAGCATACCACATGGATGGGCAAAAGAAAAAAAAGCCAAGAAATGATCTTGTGCAAGACTCCTAAACAAACCCACTGAAACACAACACAATAGATCCTCACAATGGTCTAATGTTGGGGTACATAGAGGACACTGTTTAATAACCAATCTTTCAAAACTAAAACTGCCCAAGAACCAAAAAACACAAATAACATCTGACAGGGAATTAAAGAAAGACTGCATACGTGCATGCTCAGTCGCTTCAGTCATGTCCGACTCTCGGCAACCCTATGGACCATGGCCTGCCAGGCTCCTCTGTCCATGGGATTCTCCAGGCAAGAATACTGAAGTGGGTTGCCATTTCCTTCTCCAAAAGAAAGATTATACATCTTCAATAACAAAACGTCAACTAACTGCAGAATTCAAAAAGAATCCTTTACAGTACAATTCTCCAGCTAACGGAGATACTAAAATACTACTTTAAGCAGAATCTTTATAAAACTTTAACTGTTTGAGGTGGAAATTATCCCAAAATATATCATAGCACCTCCTTCGGTTATTGCAACCAATGTTTTACTAACTGTGTTCAGAGGTTCCTATACCCTTGCACCAACATGACGATCCCTGGGCTCCACCTACAAATCCTGATTCCATAGGTCTGGAGCGGCGAGCAGGATTCTGCACACTTCCAGTCACTAATGCTTGAAAACTCTGTCAGAAGGGGATAAACACAGAAAGATACAGGATGCTCCTGTGATGCGGGCCCCTCACTGTGAACCTGGCCTGCGGGACTGTGATGTAACAGGGTGAGGTCTTCACCCTGTTACAGGTGGGGTCTGCCCCCACCCTACATAGACACACAGGCTCTGATGCTGACCTCCTGCAGCCCGCCTCCCTCTCTTCTACCTCCTTCCTCACCACTAGCCACCCTTTCTCCCGAACTTGGGGGCCATCTTTCAGAAGTCACTCTGGTCTCATTTCAAACACAGTCATAGGAGACCAGAACCCTGCACACACCAGCAGCTCCATGTGCAAAGGAGAGGGGGAAGCGTGATCCAGGCTCCAACAGGCACACAGGCCACAGTCTCTGCGATGCCTACAGGGGCGGCTCAGAGTTCTCTCTGGGCAAATGCTCTACTCCTGTGCCCTGCTCCACTGTGTCCAGTCTGATACCCACTCCTGCACCCTGCTCCGCGGTGTCCACTTTGATACCCACTCCTGTGCCCTGCTCCGCGGTGTCCAGTCGGTATCAAACATCCATACATGTTTGCTGGACGATGAGTGAACAGGTGAGGGGAAATCACATCGCGGCTCGTCACGCACAATCTCTTACTCGGAAAAACCCAAATACCGCTGCTACTTACACTCACAAACTGGATGTCATCTTCGTTCTCCTCCACGGTTGACTCGGACGCCTCAGGCCCAGCTGGAGGGACACATTCTATTATCTATAAAATAAGCCAAAACACGGTTATCCAGGCAGCCACGGCTCGCAGGAGGTTATTTTTCCAAAGGCAATGAAAAGGCAGAGCTCTCGAGCAGACCGCCCGCAGCCCCAGCCCCCGCGACCCGCCGGAGAACAGCGCCGGCGTTGGGGACCGCAAGGCCCCGCCGGCCCCTTCTCCCGAGGAAGGAAGCCTGCCCCCGAGGGCGACGGGCCTCGGAACCCGCGCCGCGCCAGGGCCCAGCCGCGGCCCCGGGGCCGGGCCGGGCGGCCATTGTTGCCCCCGGGCCCACACCCCGTGGCCCCTAGGCTCCGGACCCCGGATCATCGGCCCCCAGGCCCAGTCCGCACCCTCTGAACCCGCAGCACGCCAGGCCCAGCCCGACTCACCTCAGACCCTGGGTCTCCCATTTCCGCGACCGCGCGCCTGCGGGCACCCGCGCTGCGGTCGCCGCGGCAGCCTCCCCGGCCCGGCCAGCCGTCAGCCCCGCGACGCCGTGACCCGCCCTCGCGTGACCCCTGAGCCGCCGACAATGCGGCCGAGCCGCCGACGCCGCGGGCGTAAAGGGATGCACGCCGCTTCCCGGGAAGAGCAGCCCGCTAGGCCCGCGGCGCCCAGCCTCCCTCGCGCCGCCCTGGCTTCCCGCCCCCTCCGCGAGGACCGCTGGGAACTATAGTTCGGCCCAACTCCCCCGCCGCAAGGGCTGCTGGGAACTATAGTTACGTCCACACCGACACCGCCCGAAAAGGCAGTGTAACAGCACGGGGAAAAGACCCTAACGCGTGGCTCCTGCGCTCCTTGACGCTGACGTCACTGCCGCTCGCCGGGCGGTGGACTGGCTGCGTCCTGTTTCACAGGGAAGGGCGGGGACGAGGATGGAGAGGAGGGCGTAGGTGTGGGTTCTGTGTGGTTGTGGAAGCCAAGCTCACTAACAAGTCTTAACCTTCAAGGCTGAGGGTTAATGCAACGCTAACTTATCAGTGCTTTTTTCTTCGACGGGTCGGAAATCTGGCTGTTTAGCTGAAGACTAAGATCAGAATAGAAATCGGAGGCAGCCTTACCCTGCTCATCTGTTCGCCATGTCAGCCGCCACTCAGAGCCTGTATTGACGCACCTGAGGAGGAAGTCTCAGGTTGACCTGAAGAAAACTGGCTAGGCTCGAGAGTCCTGACCCAGTATGTCTAGGAGCCGACGTCTTTGGGCCCTAGACCAGTGATACTATATCGAACTTTTTAAGATGTTCCCAGGTAGTATGTTAGTGAAATACGAGAGTTGACTGTTTTCCAGTGTTCACACTCAAAAAACCGTAAAGTAGTCCACTTATGTTCAGATATGTGGTCTCATTTTCTTCACTTACTGCCTTACCAAAGAGACCCACTGGAAGGTTTTTAAAAGAATTTAAGTCGGAAAATTCCTTTAAAACTTATTGCTTAATTCTGTACTTGCCGCATTTCCACCATGACTTTATGACTTCAGTTGCTTTTATACTTCATAAGTTTGAGAATTTGTAGAGGCAAATTGAAAATGAGAGACCTGCTTGTTGTGTTTCTCAAAAGTTGTATGCGAAGTAAATATTTCTAAAATTTTTAAATGTCTATGCAAAACTTATATTTAGAATTCTCCTAACGTTCTTTGACTCTGTGGATCACAATAAACTGTGGAAAATTCTTCAAGAGATGGGGATACCAGACCATCTGACCTGTCTCTTGAGAAACCTGTATGCAGGTCAGGAAGCAACAGTTAGAACTGGACATGGAACAACAGACTGGTTCCAAATAGGAAAAGGAGTACATCAAGGCTGTATATTGTCACCCTGCTTATTTAACTTATATGCAGAGTACATCATGAGAAACGCTGGGCTGGAAGAAATACAAGCTGGAATCAAGATTGCTGAGATAAATATCAATAACCTCAGATATGCAGATGACAGCACCCTTATGGCAGAAAGTGAAGAAGAACTAAAGAGCCTCTTGATGAAAGTGAAAGAGGAGAGTGAAAAAGTTGGTTTAAAGCTCAACGTTCAGAAAACTAAGATCATGATATCTGGTCCCATCACTTCATGGCAAATAGATGGGGAAACAATGGAAACAGTGTCAGACTTTATTTTTTGGGGCTCCAAAATCACTGCTGATGGTGATTGCAACCATAAAATTAAAAGACGCTTACTCCTTGGAAGGAAGGTTATGGCCAACCTAGATAGTATATTTAAAAGCAGAGACATTACTTTGCCAACAAAGGTCAGTCTAGTCAAGGCTATGGTTTTTCCAGTGGTCATGTGTGGATGTGAGAGTTGGACGGTGAAGAAAGCTGAGTGCCGAAGAATTGATGCTTTTAAACTGTGGTGTTGGAGAAGACTCTTGAGAGTCCCTTGGACTGCAAGGAGATCCAGCCAGTCCATCCTAAAGGAGATCAGTCCTGGGTGTTCATTGGAAGGACTGATGTTGAAGCTGAAACTCCAATACCTTGGCCACCTCATGCGAAGAGTTGACTCATTGGAAAAGACCCTAATGCTGGGAAGGATTGGGGGCAGGAGGAGAAGGGGACGACAGAGGATGAGATGGTTGGATGGCATCACCGACTCGATGGACACGGGTTTGGGTAAACTCCGGGAGTTGGTGATGGACAGGGAGGCCTGGCGTGCTGCGGTTCATGGGGTCGCAAACAGTTGGACACGACTGAGCAACTGAACTGAACTGAACTGAATGTCCTTTGGAGAGTTCTGTGGAAAATTTACTTTAACCGTTTGCAGGTAGGAGTTAATGGGTAAAATTTGGAAAACAAGAGCCCAAGTATGATCATAACTCTTCGGTGCTTTTCGTTCCAAGGATTTATCCTGAGGACATAATTTAATCTGTAGGAAAATTGCCATGCAAAATTTATCACAAATTTGTAATAGCAGAAATCAGAAAACATATAAATGTCTAACGATTGGGTATGGAATGGTTAAACTTTGGCATGTACTTGGCTCAGAAGGTAAAGAACCTGCCTGAAATGCAGGAGACCTGGGTTCCATCCCTGGGTTCTGAAGATCCCCTGGAGAAAAAGGGAATGGCTACCCACTCCAGTATGCATGTTTGGAGAATTCCATGGATAGAAGAATTAGAAGACAGACCTAGCTGGCTAAGTCCATGAGGTCACAAAGAGTCCGACAGAAGCAACTGAGCCACTAACAGTTTTCCATTTACCAATATAAGAATGGGACAGGCTGGGACGCTTTGTTGCAGTGCTGCAGTGCTTGCAGCTGGACATGCTTCTCTTCCAGCAACAGAATACAGAGAAACTATATGGGACTAAAAATAACTGCATGCAAGCACAGGTAGGGCAAATTCTGAACAAAAGAGACCAAGAAATTCAACTGTTCCTTCTGAAGAGCCCAGAGCAAAAGCAGGGTACTGTACATGCCCCCTGCACACAGCACCACTTGGGTGGGCAAACCACCTAAGCCACCCCTGCAGCCTGACCTCTGGACTCACCCCTACCCTTGAAACTGTACAATCCCCTGTGTCCTTGTCTTTTGAAGCAAAATTCTGACTCAGAGTTAGTGAGTGGGAAATGTGAAGATGTAGAAACAAAGAATAGATGTTGGGCTAAGGAACTGGTAACAATTTAGCCTGTAATTCTGCCACATAGCACAATTACCAAACTCCCAGTTCCCTGAAGGATATAAAGACCTGACACATATTCCTAGATTGTTTTTACAGGAAGCAGACCGCCCCCCGCAAGATAAAAATTGCTGACCACAAGAACATAGATCCTAAACTGGTTGAAACAAAATTGGAGATGCTTGAAACTTCACCTTGGTGCCAACCAATCCAACAACTGTCCTTGAGCTGATCACTCCCTTCTCCTTAAACACTGTGAAACTCACTACCTCTCCCGGGGTGGGGTGGGGTGGGGTGGGGTGGGGGGAGGGTGGTTCAACACAGTCTTGAGGGCCTCAGCTCACTGTGGCCCCTTTTTGCCTGGCAAAGCAATAAAAGCTACCCTTTTCTACTGCACCCAAAACTCTCTCTGTTTTTTGGCACCAGTGAACAGAGGCTGAGCTCTGGCAACAGAATTGTGGGAGCTTGTCTGGGATTGACTAGTGGGCAAGTGGCCCTGTGGGGCCGTTAGGATTGATTGGGCTGAGTTTTTCTCCAAGCCAGCCTTCTGGGGGTGGGGGGTGGGGGGTGGACAGAGGGTGCTTGGGAGACTCCTCTGGAGGCCAAATGGCCAGGCATTCCCCCACCATAGGGCCATGTCCCAGTCATATCCAGACTGCTGTTGTTTTGGTAGTTGGTGTATGGGGCAGGGATGGAAGATAGGAGAGAGTCTTCCCTAGCAGCTGCCAAAATCACCTTTGCCTTGAGGATATTCCCCTCTCCTGCCCACAACAGTCCTGACTTCGTGCTGAGAAAATATTTTGAGGAAGGAGAAAGGTAGAGTTTTGGATGTCATGACACCTCTGCCAGCACTTTGGTAAGTCCTCCGGCATACACTCTGAGGCCACTTGACCTTGTCTGTTTGGCGAACCTTACGTTCCCTTTGGAGAATTTTTTTGATCCTGTTTGTAAGGCACGACTTGGACTAAGGCCACAGGCTTAGGGGGACTTGGAAGCCAATTTGAGCCTTGGGCTATTTGGTTTTTTTTTTTTTTTTTCCTTTGTGGCTTCTGTTTGGCTGGCAAGGATTTGGTTTCCTTTGGTTTTGTCAGTGAGTACATATTAATAATTTGACTCAACATGGGAAGTGCTTCTTCTTGAATTTCATCTGACCTCTAGAAAATTTTTGCAGACTGGTCAACCAATAATTATAAACTTATAAATAAGGAAAAAAAATAATTTAACATCATGTGGTCACAGTATTCTTTAGGCTCCGGGAAAAATTAGTTGAGATGAAACAGTTTTGAAATTCCAAACCTTGTTCTTTTTGCATGTGCAGTTAGAGAAAGTTAGCTTGATAAAATACTTTTTTCAGAACACTGACTCTCAGAGAATAAAAATATTCTCAGAAGAAAACTTGAAGTTAACTCTTATCATGTCCTTGAAGTACAAACACAGCCCAATTTTCCTGGGACTTCAGCCTTGGGATACTTAGTCGAACTTCAAGCCAAGGGGAAAAAAAGGAAGGGGGAGAAAAAGATTTTAAATCAAATGTGCAAATTTGACTCTTCTGTTATTCATAAACTAATAAGTTTAATTGCAATGCTTGATACACAAAACATAAAAAAATGAAATGAGATCTCTGTTTGTCTGTATATATGTATCTCTCTATGTTTCTTTGTCTTTGGATAATATTGCTAGCTGCTGCTGCTAAGTCGCTTCAGTTGTGTCCAACTCTGTGCGACCCCATAGACAGCAGCCCATCAGGCTCTGCCATCCCTGGGATTCTCCAGGAAAGAACACTGGAGTGGGTTGCCATTTCCTTCTCCAGTACATGAAAGGGAAAAGTGAAAGTGAAGTCACTCTGTTGTGTCCGAATCTTAGCGACCCCATGGACTGTAGCCTACCAGGCTCCTCTGTCCATGGAATTTTCCAGGCAAGAGTACTGGAGTGGGGTGCCATTGCCTTTAATTGGCTTAAAGAAAAGTGCTTACAAATGAAACAAACCTAAATTGACCTACTTGTGCCCTCTTGAAAGAGGGAAACTAACGATGCTTGCATTTATTAAACATGTCTTGTGTCACTTTGAGAAAAGAAATTACACTTTTGGAAAATACATGTTTTAGAGGTTACAGAATATGTTCTTAAGTTTGCTAATCAGAGAATGCCAATATGACAAACAGTTCACAATTGATTTCTTCTTGTTTCTCACTACAGAGTAAGGGTTTTTTTAAGTGTTAAAAATGACAACGCATAATTAAAGCTACCAAAATGATAAGGGAAACATTTCAATATGTAAAGGAAACAGGAAGTGAAGTGAAAGTTGCTCAGTCATGTTCAACTCTGAGACTCCATGGACTACATAGTCCATGGAATTCTCCAGGCCAGAATACTGGAGTGGGTAGCCTTTCCCTTCTCCAGGGGATCTTCCCGACCCAGGAACTGAACCCAGGTCTCCCGCATTGCAGGCAGATTCTTTACCAATTGAGCCATCAGGGAAGCCCATGGAAGCAGGAGATGGCTACAAAAGAAGGTATGAGGAACAGAATTACATTTTAAGGGAAAAGGAAATAAATCTGACTTACAGGTGGCTGTTTCTGAATGGACAAATAAAATAAGGGATACAGAGAGTGATAAAAAGTTTTGTGGAAAGTGGACCCCAAGAAAAGTATTTTGTACAAGTTTTCTTGAGATATTGAACCACCTTTGATAACAGACTGTAAGTTTCTTTACCTCTTAAGTGATCTGTTCTATATATACCTTTGAAATCTTTCATTGTTACTTTGGCTGAATGAGTAACTACAGTTTCACAGTGACCTGTGATCCTGTCTCACTAAATGTTGTAAACGCTGATATTTTTTGATGAAACATCCTAAGACCAAATTCTAATAAAATTCTTTTGACCTTTGGCTAACTTCGGGATGCTTCAGTGGCATCCCAATGTGCTCAGTCGCTCAGTCGTGTCTGACCCTTTGTGGCCCCATGAACTGTAGCCCACCAAGTTCCTCTATCCATGGAATTTTCCCAGCAAGAACATTACAGTGGGTTGCCACTTACTACTCCAGGAGATCTTTGACCCAGGGATTGAACTCGTGTCTCTTGCGTCTCTTGCGTTGGCAGAACTGGCAGGCAGATTCTTTACTGCTAGCAGCACCTGGTAAGGCCCGAGCCCTCCCAGAGAAAGATATTAAACTAATTAGGTTCATTTGATATGTTAAAAGGCTTCCCTGATAGCTCAGTTGGTAAAGAATCCACCTGCAATGCAGGAGACCCCGGTTCAATTCCTGGGTCAGGAAGATCCCCTGGAGAAGTGATGGGAAGTAGTGTCAAATAAGCAATAAATCTTCTCAGGTTATACAGTATGGTAAATGTTGCCAATACAGATAATCTAGAAATTGTATAGAATTTATAAAGATCTGGTATGCCCTGATAAAATGTTATCAGTCATAATTCTAGTTACTATCTTAAAGTATTACATGTCACAGCAGTAACCAAGTTACTTTGTCAACTGTATTGTAGTAAGATTTTATGTATGTCTTCTTGAGCCTTTTTGTCATCCAGTTCAGTTGCTCAGTCGTGACCGACTCTTTGCGACCCTATGAACCGCAGCACGCCAGGCCTCCCTGTCCATCACCAACTCCCGGAGTCCACCCAAACCCATGTCCATTGAGTCAGTGATGCCATCCAACCATCTCATCCTCTGTCGTCCCCTTCTCCTCCTGCCCTCAATCTTTCCAAGCATCAGAGTCTTTTCCAATGAGTCAACTCTTCGCATGAGGTGGCCAAGGTATTGGAGTTTCAGCTTCAACATCAGTCCTTCCAATGAACACCCAGGACTGATCTCCTTTAGGATGGATTGGTTGGATCTCCTTGCAGTCCAAGGGGCTCTTAAGAGTCTTCTCCAACACCACAGTTCAAAAGCATCAATTCTTCGGCACTCAGCTTTCTTCACCGTCCAACACTCACATCCATACATGACCACTGGAAAAACCGTAGCCTTGACTAGACAGACCTTTGCTGGCAAATTAATGTCTCTGCTTTTTAATATGCTGTCTAGGTTGGTCATAACTTTCCTTCTAAGGAGTTCAGTTCATTTCAGTTGCTCAGTCGTGTCCGACTCTTTGCGACCCCATGAATTGCAGCATGCCAGGCCTCTCTGTCCATCACCAACTCCCAGAGTCTACCCAAACCCACGTCCATCGAGTTGGTGATGCCATCCAACCATCTCATCCTCTGTCGTCCCCTTCTCCTCCTGCCCCCAATCCTACCCAATATTGGGGTCTTTTCCAATGAGTCAACTCTTCCCATGAGGTGGCAAAAGTATTGGAGTTGCAGCTTCAACATCAGTCCTTCCAATGAACATCCAGGATTGATCTCTTTTAGGATGGATTGATTGGATCTCCTTGCAGTCCAAGGGACTCTCAAGAGTCTTCTCCAACACCACAGTTCAAAAGCATCAATTCTGCGGTGCTCAGCTTTCTTCACCATCCAACTCTCACATCCATACATGACCACTGGAAAAACCATAGCCTTGACTAGACGGACTTTTGTTGGCAAAGTAATGTCTCTTGTTTTAAATATGCTATCTAGGTTGGCCATAACCGTCCTTCCAAGGAGTAAGCGTCTTTTAATTTCATGGCTGCAATCAAGCGTCTTTTAATTTCATGACTGCAATCACCATCTGCAGTGATTCTGGAGCCCAGAAAAATAAAGTCAACCATTATTGATACCTATTGTTTCACTCTGAAGCCTTAGAAAAATACTACCTCTTCAAGATTTATAAAAGGACTTTCTAAGCTCAAATTAAAATTAACTAGATAAACAAATTTTGTTATTAACAGTAAGCTGGTACCAGATTGGAATTTGGTTTTGTCTGTTAAGAATACAAAACTTACCTGGAATGCGACTTTTGATAAAAGACTATGTAAATTTCTTTGCCTTTAAATGATCTATATTTTTAAAAAATATTTTGTTACTTTGATAAAGTAAATGAGTACTATTTCACAATGATCTATGAATATTATTGCACATAAAAATACAGTTCATTCTACTTCTACAAAAAATTAACCCCTGATGGTCAGACTTTTCCTATGCTGATGTCCTTAAAACATGACAATAGTCTACTCCTAAATCAGTGAATTTTAAATGAATAGACAGTAGCTACAAATTAAAAAATCAAGGCTGTGAGAAATCCAAGATGGTGGCTTAGCTTTTCCTGGCTCCCTAGTAAACCTCAGTTTCTATTTGATGGATTAAAGACTTCCCTGGCTACAGGGCTGATGCCTTCACAATGAAAAGGAAAAGGTTAGAAGATATGTTTCCCACCTGGAATATAGTTTCTACAATCCAGTGATCAAGACAAACACTTCAGTGGACAAATCATACAAACCTTAACAAAAACTTCACAAACCTCTTGAAATTATCACTGCCACTATCATCCTCAATCATGAGACAAGGTTGACAACACTAAGAGGAAAAAAACTGGACTCAAATGGAACGAAGATTAATTATATGGGATTAAATGGACAGTTAAATATAATTTTTATGACTTGTCTGAGATACTCCTGGCTTCTAATCTTTGTTTTTCAGACATAGAAAAGCCCTTTTCTTACAAGCTACTTGTGGCTTACAACAATTTGGTAATGTAACACCTTTGGGTATAATTAAAATATTTTTCTCTTCTGTCTATCTGGCTCCTCCAGAAATTGGAGACTCTTGAGTTCTGAGCAAACTTATGAACCTAATGAAATGGATTGCCTCTTGACATATGCAAGAGTCTACATATTCTGGATATCTAAAAAAGAGATATCACAGGCAAAATCTGAAGGCAAGCCATGGGCATGGCTTATTGGCTTTGAGAGGCCTTTTAAAAGTTTACTCTGAAATTCCGAATGAAACAGGGTAGCAGCCAACTTAAAAGAGCCTATGTGAGCAATTATATTTATATGAATAATCAGGCTATGTTTATTGAAACCAGACTTATTTTGAACAAATCAGCAATAATTTGGCTGGATTTTACAGAAAGGAGAAGGAAATGGGAACCCACTTCAGTATTCTTGCCTGGAAGATCCCATGGACAGAGAAGCCTGGCAGGCTACAGTCCACAGGGTCACAAAGAGTCAGAAGTGACTGAGCGACTTCACTTCAATAGAAAGGAGAATGATCTAGAGAGGAAAATTATGTCTCAGTAGTATACCTTCGTGGATATTAAGGTTTTCTATTTACTGAGGCTTAGCATTTATTATCTATGTCCAAGGTAGTTCCTTGGTGCTCTGTTAAATTATTATAAAGCTTACTTGAATTAGCAGAATAATATTCTAAGCTTTTATAAATGTCATCATAATAATCTATATTTGCATAAAGATCAGATTCCCTGTGACCTACAACTAAGAAATTATACACACTGAAAAAGACGACATTTAAAGGACGCTCTCCAAACTATATAAAAGAACCCCTATCAGGTACTCTTAACTAGCACACGTGCAACAAAACTGAAGGGAACTGACTCTTGAATTCACATTTCCCATTCAAGAAGGGACTCTGCACTGGACTGTCTAGACAACAATGGAATACAACTGTCAAATACTGAGAGAGTCAAATCCTAGGCAGTGTGATAAGAAGTCCAGGGGTCCCCAAGGAGAGAGGGGTCTGGGGTTCTCGAGGAGAAGTTAGGGGTCTGGAATTCTCAAGGAGGAGGAAAGGACAAATTTTTTTTTTCTCTCTACATTCCTTAGTCTTAGTCACATGAAATGGTTTTTTTCTTTAAGCCTGGAACTGATGACTACACAACAAACAACTCAGTTTAACTCTATACTAGGGATTATATAACAACGTATCCTGCTTGAGAACAGTTTCTCCTTCCTGAAAACCTTCTGACTAATCCTGATATCTTAGAATGTATATTATCGGAGTAGGTCTGGTTAAGTTCAGTTCACTTCAGTTGATCAGTCATGTCCGACTCTTTGCAACCCCATGGACTGCAGCATGCCAGGCCTTCCTGTCTATTACCAACTCCCGGAGTTTACTCAAACTCATGTCCATTGAGTCGGCGATGCCATCCAACCATCTCATCCTCTGTCGTCCCCTTCTCCTCCTGCCTTCGATCTTTCCCAGCATCAGGGTCCTTTCAAATGAGTCAGTTCTTTGCATCAGGTGGCCAAAGTACTGGAGTTTCAACTTCAGCATCAGTCCTTCCAATGAATATTCAGGACTGATTTCCTTTAGGATGGACTGGTTGGATCTCCTTGCTGTCCAAGGGACTCTCAAGAGTTTTCTCCAGAACCACAGTTCAAAAGCATCAATTCTTCTATCTCAGCTTTCTTTATAGTCCAACTCTCACATCCATACATGGCTACTGGAAAAACCATTGCTTTGATTAGACAGACCTCTGTTGGTAATGTCTCTGCTTTTTAGTAAGCTGTCTAGGTTGGTCATAGCTTTTCTTCCAAGAAGCAAATGTCTTTTAATTTCATGGAGGCAGTCACCATCTGCAGTGATTTTGGAACCCCAAAAATAAAGTCTGTCACTGTTTCCATTGTTTCCCCATCTATTTGCCATAAAGTGATGGGACCAGATGTCATGATCTTAGTTTTCCGAACGTTGAGTTTTAAGCCAACTTTTTCACTCTCCTCTTTCACTTTCATCAAGAGGCTCTTTAGTTCTTTTTCGCTTTCTGCCATAAGGGTGGTGTCATCTGCGTATCTGAGGTTATTGATATTTCTCCTGGCAATCTTGATTCCAGCTTGTGCTTCATCCAGCCCAGTGTTTCTCATAATATACTCTACATATAAGGTAAATAAGCAGGGTGACAGTATACAACCTTGATGAACTCCTTTCCCTATTTGGAGCCAGTCTGTTGTTCCATGTCCAGTTCTAACTGTTGCTTCTTGACCTGCATACAGATTTCTCAAGAGGCAGGTCAGGTGGCCTGGTATTCCCATCTCTTGAAGAATTTTCCACAGTTTGTTGTGATCCACACAGTCAAAGCCTTTGGCATAGTCAATAAAGCAGAAATACATGCCTTTCTGGAACTCTCTTGCTTTTTCGATGATCCAGCGGATGTTGGCAATTTGATCTCTGGTTCCTCTGCCTTTTCTAAATCCAGATTGAACATATGGAAGTTCACGGTTCACATACTGTTGAAGCCTGGCTTGGAGAATTTTGAGCATTACTTTGCTAGCATGTGAGATGAGTACAATTGTGCAGTAGTTTGAGAATTCTTTGGCATTGCCTTTCTTTGGGATTGGAATGAAAACTGACCTTTTCCAATCCTGTGGCCACTGCTGAGTTTTCCAAGTTTGCTGGCATATTGAGTGTAGCACTTTAACAGGATCATCTTTTAGGATTTGAAATAGTTCAACTGGAATCCATCACCTCCACTAGCTTTGTTCGTAGTGATGCTTCGTAAGGCCCAGTTGACTTCGTGTTCCAGGATGTCTGGCTCTAGGTGAGTGATCACACCATCGTGATTATCTGGGTCATAAAGATCTTTTTTGTACAGTTCTTCTGTGTATTCTTGCCACCTCTGCTTAGTATCTTCTGCTTCTGTTAGGTCCATGCCATTTCTGTTCTTTATTGTGCTCATCTTTGCATGAAATATTTCCTTGGTATTTCTAATTTTCTTGAAGAGATCTCTAGTCTTTCCCATTCTACTGCTTTCCTCTATTTCTTTGTTTTGAATACTGAGGAGGGCTTTCTTATCTCTCCTTGCTATTCTTTGGAACTCTGCATTCAAATGGGTATATCTTTCCTTTTCTCCTTTGCCTTTCACTTCTCTTCTTTTCTCAGCTATGTGTAAGGCCTCCTCAGATAGCCATTTTGCCTTTTTTCATTTCTTTTTCTTGGGGATGGTCTTGATCACTGCCTCCTGTACAGTGTCACTAACCACCATCCATAGTTCTTCAGGCGGTGTGTCTATCAGATGTAATCCCTTGATTTATTTGTCACGTTTACTGTATAATCGTAAGGGATTTGATTTAGGTCATACCTGAATGGTCTAGTGGTTTTCCCTACTTTTTTCATTTTAAGTCTGAACTTGGCATTAAGGAGTTCATGATCTGAGCCACAGTCAGCTCCTGGTCTTGTTTTTGCTGACTGTATAGAGCTTTTCCATCTTTGGCTGCAAAGAATATAATCAGTCTGATTTCGGTGTTGACCATCTGGTGATGTCCATGTGTAGCGTCTTCTCTTGTGTTGTTGGAAGAGGGTATATGCTATGACCAGTGTATTTCTCTTGGCAAAACTCTATTAACCTTTGCCCTGCTTCATTTTGTACTCCAAGGCAAAATTTACCTGTTACTCCAGGTGTTTCCTGACTTCCTACTTTTGCATTCCCGTCCCCTATAATGAAGAGGACATCTGTATTGGGTGTTGGTTCTAGAAGGTCTTGTAGGTCTTCATAGAGCTGTCCACCCTCAGCTTCTTCAGCATTACTGGTTGGGGCATAGACTTGGATTACTGTGATATTGAATGGTTTACCTTGGAAACGAACAGAGATTATTCTGTTGTTGTTGAGATTGCATCCAAGTACTGCATTTCAGACTCTTTTGTTGACTATAAGGGCTACTCTTTCCCTTCTAAGGGATTCTTGCCCACAGTAGTAGATATAATGGTCATCTGAGTTAAATTCACCCATTCCAGTCCATTTTAGTTCACTGATTCCTAAAATGTTGATGTTCGCTCTCATCATCTCCTGTTAGACCACTTCCAATTTGCCTTGATTCATGGACTTAACATTCCAGGTTCCTAAGCAGTATTGCTCTTTATAGCATCAGACTTTACTTCCATCACCAGTGACATCCACAACTGGGTGATGTTTTTGCTTTGGCTCCGTCTGTTCATTTTTTCTGGAGTTATTTCTTCCCTGATCTCTGGTAGCTTATTGGGCACCTACTGACCTGGGGAGTTCATCTTTCAGTGTCCTATCTTTTTGCCTTTTCATACTGTTCATGGGGTTCTCAAGGCAAGAATACTGAAGTGGTATGATATTCCCTTCTCCAGTGTACCACGTTTTATCAGAAAATGATAATAGTAAACTTCTATTCTGCCATCTTGCTGACCCGACAGCTGAAATACAATTGAATTCTGTAAATTGATCTTGTATCTTGCATCTTTGCTGAACTCACTTTTTAGTTATTCTACTTTTTAGTTCTTTTTTGGACACCCCATTAGATCATCTGCATAGATGAACCTGTTGTCTGTAGATAAAGACAATGTTTCTGCTTCTTTTCTAATCTGAATGACTTTTATTTCTTTCCTTGGCTTACTGTACTAGTTAGAAGCTCCAAAATAATCTTGACTATACGTAGTGAGAATGAACATTCTTGATTTGTTCTTCCTTTAGAGGGAAAGCATTCTGTCTTCCATCATGAAGTATAATGTTAGCTGTAGCTTTTAACTGGTTTGTTAATTTTCAGATTTGGTACTTCGTGCAACACGTTGACTTTTTGACCCTCTATTTGACTATGACAGGGTTAACAGGAGCACTGATATTTGTTATTGACCCCCAGGATGATTAGCCCTGCCCACCTCACAGTGACCAGGGTCCAAAGAATGAACATGGACATACACTTCCAGTAGATGGTCTATCAGATGATCACACACTTGAAACCCAGAGAGCAAACAATGACGTCGCAGATATTGAATTTAGAAAAAAATTCACCTCAGCTCTTTGACAAGCATATATGATCATTAAATTTATGAAGCTTTTCAGTTTTTTTAATCTTTTTAAAAAGTCTACAAATAATAAATGCTGAAGAGGGTGTGAAGAAAAGGGAACCGTCCTACACGGTTGATGGGAATGTAAATTGGTGCAGCTACTAAGGAGAACAGTATTGAGATTCCTCAAAAAACTAACATTAGAGTTACCATCGGATCCAGCAATTCCACTTCTGGGCATATATCCAGACAGAACTTTGATTTGAAAAGATACTAATACAAGCAACCCTATGTTATGTAAAAAAAACTATCAGCCTAGAAAATTATTTTCTCCCTGGATTTTTCACATTAATAAGAAACAAGCGAATGGTTTTTATATATTCAGTGAAATTTATTCATATTTAGTTAAAAGTAGCAAATGTTAACCTAAGTTATTTCCTTAAGAATATTTATTTTGTACAACCACATTGTTATCAAGCAACCGTTATGGAATGTTCCCGGGTCCACAGTACTGGACTTTGTAACTATCTTATGCATCCTCCTTTCCAAGTCTGAGCGTGGCCTTATGCGCTGAAGAAGCATGGCTTGACACTGCACAATTGTCACTTGTGACAACCTGATGTCAAATGAGAAGTCTATTGATAAAGACTATTTTATCTTTCATTCATTTACAAAATGGTATTTGTGTATGTGGCTAATTACTAAATCGATTTTTGTTTTCAATTATTTTCTCCTCTGAAACTATGAAAACAAATTAGTTAAAACTAAGCAATGTAGCAGTATAACCAACAAAAAACAAAGACTTTTATCTTATATACAATGTTTTAGATGATATTGATGCTTTATATTACACACGTGTATTTAATACACTTTGGGCAATAAAAAGAAGCATGTAAACAAACAAACATAAAAAAGTTTTTTTTAAAAAGTTGATGCATTGTTTTAACAATCAAAAACTTGGATTTATTTCTTTTTCAGGAGTACAGTAGAATAGATTTATATTAAAATGAAAAGGTCTTCCTGTTCTTATTTTCTCAGATTCTTATTTTATAAATTTTATGTAATCTTATTGCTAAAATATTAGTAGTTCATTAGGTATAATTATCGGATTTTAGGCTGATTTTGTTGCTCTCATGTTTGTGAACATTGATTTTTTCACTGTTTACTTTTCCAAACGTGCTTAAACTAAAGATCCAAAAGCTAAAATGGAGAATCATTGGTAATAATAAATGTACAGGGATTGATCAGGACAATGACGAATCTTAGGGGTTAAAGTTTTTGTTGCTATGATAAGAGCTCTGATTATCCTGTTGGATTAGCTGTACAGGGAAGCACTTTGGGGCAGGAAAGTGCATATTCCCAAGAAACTATACTGCATGCTCGTGGGCCTGCTAGAAACTCTCTGGTTTGATGCATCACTGGTACTGAGGCTGGAGTCTCCATGCAGCTTCTTCGCAAGCTTGTGCTCCAGTATGACGGCCAGGGACATCCTAGGTGCCTCTCAGCCTGTCCTTGCTCCCGTCCCTGTGCTCACTGCCAGGGAGGCTGCAGAGTCTCCAGCAAGAGCCAGTATTAGACTTACAACTGAAGGCGCTCTTGTTTCAGGAACCTAGGGTACCTATAAGAAGCAAGCAAAAAAAAAAAAAAAAAAAAAAAGAACATATTTATGTGAGAGTTCTTATAGTATTTTTAACAGTTGTTAGGTTTTTTTTTTTTTTCAAATGAGCTTCCCTGATAGCTCAGTGGCAAAAGAATTATTTTATGATCTACTCTGAAGAATTCCTGCATAGATAACAACTAAAATATTTAACATATTTTTAATCTCAAATGACTTTTTAAACATACTCGAACACACAAAGGAAAATTAACAATCCCCACATAGCCGCATTAAAAAATTATCTACAGTTCTCTTTGTCACTCTTCAGTAATACTCGCTGATTGTTTAAATATTAGGAAATTTCTCAAACCTACCTTACCTCTTTCACAGATATATGAGATTATACATATGTATATATGTATAAATATCTCACATCTTCTTTGTCCATTCATCTGTCAGTGAGCATTTAGGCTTCTTCCAATCTTGGCTACTGTAAATAATGCTTCTATGAACACAGGGGTACATGTATCTTTTCTAATTACTGTTTTTGTTTTTTTTGGAAAAATACCCAAGCTGTAATTGCTGGCTCATATGGTAGTTTTACTTTTTATTTTTTGAGGAACCTCCATACTGTTTTCCACAGAGGGTGTACCAGTTTATCAGTCCACCAACAGTACATGAGGGTTCTCTTTTCTCCACATCCTTGCCAACACTTGTTATTTGCTATATTTTTGGTAGTAGCCATTCTGACAGGTGTGAGATGATATCTCATTGTGGTTTTAATTTGTATTTCCCTGATGATCAGTGATGCTGAGCATCTTTTGATGTGCCTTTTAGCCACCTGTGTGTCTTTTTTGGAAAAATGTCTATTCAGGTCCTTTGTACATTTTTAAATGGGCCTGTTTGTTCTTTTGATGTTCAATTGTATGAGTTCTCTGTATCTTGGATATTAACTCCTATTGAGTATATTATTTACAAATATCTTCTCCCATTCAGTAGGGTGACTTTTTGTTTTGTTTATAGTTTTCTTCATTATTCTTTTTTCTTTCTTTGTTCTTTTGCTTTCTTCCCTCTGGTTTGCTGAATATATTTAGAGTTACATTTGGATTCCTTTCTCTTTTGAGGGGCAATGTGTTATGGACTTGTGTTTTTAGTTACATAAGGTTTATATGAGCATGCTCAGTTGCTTCAGTCGTATCTGACACTTTGTGACCCCATAGACTGTAGCCTGCCAGGCTCTTCTGTCCATGGAATTTCCCAGGCAAGAATACTGGAGTGGGTTGCCATGCCCTCCTCCAGGGGATCGTCCCAACCCAAAGATCGATCCCATGTCTCCTGCATTGCAGGCAGGTTCTTTATCCACTGAGCCATCTGGGAAGCCCAAGGTTTATATATGGCAACCTATATATACACATAATTATTTTAAGTTGATAATCTCCTAAATGCAAACACATTCTAACAATCCTACATTTTTACTTCCTCCCCAGAGCGTGTCATTTTTTTTTTTTACATCACATTTATGTCATTGTATTTTGTGTGCTCCTTAACTATTCAATATGGATGATTTTGTCTTTTAACTTTCATACTAGCATTATAAGTGGTGGGTATACTATCTTTACTGTCTGTTTGCTCTTACTGGTAAGTTTTTTTTTCCTTGTGAAATTTTATCTTTCTAGTTTTTCTAGAAATATTATTCTATTTTCTGGTTTTCTGTTTTTTCTGGTGTTTCTGGTTTTTCTTTTTCACTTAGAGAAGTCCCTTTAGAAGAACTACTCTAGTATTCCGGCTGTGAGAACCCCATGAACAGTATGAAAAAGCAAAAAGATATGACACCGGAAGATGATCCTCTTAAGGCAGAAGTTGTCTAATATGCTACAGAGGAAGAGAGGAGGTCAGTTACTAATAGCTCCAGAAAGAATGAAGTGAAGCGGCTGGGCCAAACTGGAAACGACACTCAGTTGTGGATGTGTCTGGTGGTAAAAGTAAAGTTTGATGCTGTAAAGAACAATATTGCATAGGAAGCTGGAACGTTAGGTCCATGAATCAAGGTAAATTGGATGTGATGAAGCAGGAGATGGCAAGAGTGAATACTGATATTTTAAGAATCAGTGAACTAAAATGGACAGGAATGGGTGAATTTAACTCAGATGACCATTATGTCTACTATTGTAGGCAAGAATCCAGTGAACTAAATGTAGTAGCTGAGAGAGGGCAGCAGGCAGGAAGGCCAGGGGTCTCCAAACGGAGGAAATAGGCTGCAAGTGTCAGACATTTTATCTCTCTTAAGCGGCAGGAGGAAACAAACGAGCGATATTTTTTCCCTTCTCTATACAAATTTAAAAGAGGTTTCTCTTAAAATACTGTGTTGCCATGACACCTGGTTTCACCTGAAGTTAATTATTCTCAAACTTTGAGTTAACCAATGCATTTTTCTTATGGAAATGTTTGTCTTAAGCTATGTTAATGTACTGTGAATTTACCCCAAACGCTGTCTTCCGCCTATTGGCCAGAACCTACTTGACAAACCAGTATGTTATACTCAGACTTTGTTCCCCTAATCTACGTAAATGAAACTCCCTGCATGATCTGCCTTTCTGCAAAATTCAAGTCAATAGTTTTATGACCCGGAATGTCCGGTGCCCAGATTATTCCAAAATACATCTTATGGATGAGGGGTCTGGTGCCAATCTGAGTTTAAGACATTCCTTTCTCACATTAACAAACTGCTAGTGACTATATAACATCCAGCTGAAGACTAGCAGGGGGGTACTCTTTCTGCCCCCTTCTGATGCCTATGTCAGAAGCTTTCTCTGTCTCCTTTATACTTTAATAAAACTTTATCACACCAAAGCTCTGAGCGATCCAGCCTCGTCTCTGGCCCAGGATTGAATTCTTCTCCTCCAGAGGCCAAGAATCCCGGCCGTTTTTCTGTGGCTCAGCAACAACCTTTCATAGCCCTCATAGCCAACAAAAGAGTAAAAAATGCAGCACAATCTCAAAAATGACATAATGTACTTGGTTTGTTTCCAAGGCAAATGATTCAGCATTACAGTAATCCAAGTCTATGCCTCAACCAGTAATGCAAAAGAAGGTGAAGTTGACTGGTTCTATGAAGACCTACAACACCTTCTAGAACTAACATCAAAAAAAGATGCCATTTTCATCAATGGGGATTAGAATGCAAAGGTAGAAAATCAAGAGATAACTGGAGTAACAGACAAGTTTGACCTTGGAGTACAACATGAAGCAGGGCAAAGGCTCACAGAGTTTTATCAAGAGAACACACTGATCCTAGAAAACACCCTCTTCCAACAACCAAAGAGACAACGTGACACATGGACATCATCAGAGAGTCAATATCAAAATCAGCTTGATTATAGTCTCTGCAGACGAAGATGGAGAAGCTCTATATAGTCAGCAAAAACCAGACCTGGAGCTGACTATGGCTCAGATCATGAGCTCCTTATTGCTTCAGGCTTAAATTGAAGAAAGTAGGGAAAACCACTAGGCAATTCAGGCATGACCTAAATCAATCTCCTTATGATTATACAGTGGAGATGATGAGTAGATTCAAGGGATTAGATCTGGTAGACAGAGTGCCTGAAGAACTATGGACAGAGATTTGTAATACTGTACAGGAGGCAGTGATCATAACCATCCCAAAGAAAAAGAAAAACAAGTAGGCAAAGTGGTTGTCTGAGGAGGCTTTACAAACTGCTGAGCAAAGAAGAGAAGTGAAAGGTGAAGGAGAAAGGAAAAGACATACCCATTGAATGCAGAGTTCCAGAGAATAGTGAGACATAAGAAAGCTTAAATGAACAGTGCAAAGAAATAAAAGACAGTAGAATGGGAAAGACTAGAGATCTCTTCAAGAAAACTGGAGATATAAAGGGAATATTTCATGCAAGGAAATGAACAATATAGGGCAGAAATAGTAAAGACCTAACAGAAGCAGGGGAGATTAGGAAGAGGTGGCAAGAATACACAGAACTATACAAAAAAGGTCTTGGAGAACAAGATGGCGGAGGAGGAGATGGACATGGAGTACATCTCTCTTCACAGAAAAATCAGGAATACACCTTCACACACAGAAGTGCATAAAGGCCACCAGCTGAGAGTGGACAAGAGTACCTGCCCAGCGGAAAAGAATATATGGAACCATGCAAAAACTCGTTAGGATGAAGGACCTAGGGGAAAAAACAGGAGTGTTGCTGGGTCTGGACCTGCCTTCAGTGGGTGGGGAAACTGAAGCAGGGGTCTGATCCCCACATCGGGGCAATTGTCTGAGTCAGAGGAAAAACACTGAAGGCTGAGAGTGAAACAGTTGATCTGTGTCAGCTTAAATGGAATGAGAATCAGACAGTCCTTGCTGCAGCCATACATACCCTGGACAGGGACACAGGTCCCTTACTTAGAAGGCGCAGTGGCTGGAAGCTGGAGTTTAGGGATTGTGGAGCAACCCCAGGGCAAGGGCTGCTGTCGACTGTGGAGAGACAGACAGAGAGGATGTGAGGGAGGAGACTGTGGTGGGAAATGCCAGTGGAGGAAAGCCAGGCAGCCATGGAAGCAAGGCGATACTGCTGAGTCACATGTAGAGGGTGGAACCATCACCATAACCTCTCTCTCCCCACACGTCAGCACCGGCAGCTGATCAATAGAGAGGCTGGCCCATCAAATGCCTGATGCACTGAACTAGAGTAGGACCCCGCCCAGGGTGCCCCTTTAAGTGCCTGATGTGCTGATCTCCAGAGGAGGACCCCAGCCAGCGGAGCCCCTCAATGTGCCTGACACTCAGAACAACAGAGAAGAACCCCTGGCAAGGGTACCCTCAAAGTGCCTGAATGGGCGGAGCTGTGGAGAAAGGCTAGCCAAAGAGGCCTTCTGATCACCAGCTACCAGAGGCTTGAAAAAAGACTGATAGCGCCATAACTCCTGAGGCTGAGGCAGTCCATGTCCCTGCACACTTGGCAGGGTTCCTGCGACCCAAGTAGCTGCACCACCGTCACACTCAACCCTCACTGGGGCAGAGCTGCCACAGGCAAAGGAAAGTCTATGCCCATGGGGTCACTTTGGCAGTGTCTGACTCTTTGTGACCCTGTGGACTGTGGCCTGGCAGGCTTCTCTGTCAGAGTGGCTCTTCAGGCAAGAATACTGGAGTGTACTGGCCAATACTGGTTGCCATACCCTTCTAGAGCACTGTATTTCCTGCTGCCCTCGCCATCAGCCCGCCTGAGTACCTGGTGCTGCCAGAACCCCTGAGACCCAAGCAGCTGCACCACCTCCACACCTGGCCCTCACAGGGGCAAACCCAAGTCCTCCAGGGCACCCTCAGGAGCAAACCCCAGTGGACGACCCACATGCAGAGGTGGAAAGAAAACCACAATTAAAACCCAGGGGCAGTGTGGCTAAGGAAGAAGACCCAAAACCGCCCCACCAGCTGTACAAGCTGCAGATTAAATCCACACGATCAACTAGGCAGACTCTGTGTCTACGGAATATATAAAAGGACATTGAGAGCACTCACAAAAGAAAACACACTAGTTCTGATAGCTGTGGACACTGGAGGCAAGAACACACAGGAGTAGGACCAGATTAGAATCTGAGCTGCCCCCACAGCAGGTCCAGAGACCAGCCCAGTGTTGGAGGGTGTCCTAGGGAGGTGAGGTGGACTGTGACTCCCTGACAGCAGTAACTCAAGAAAAACATATATTACTCTTATGTTTTGACGTGTTCTGTAGTTCTTTTGGATATTCTTTCTTTTTCTTTTTTTTCCTCTTTCCCCCCTCCTCTGTTGTAGTTGTTGATTTTATTGGCACTATGAAATCTAATTAAGCTTTTGAGGTTTTTTTTTTCAATCACACTTTTTATTGTTGTTATAAACCTCTGCTTCTACATTGGGCCTTTGCAATTCTGTGGAGTTTTCCTTTATTTTTTTCTTCTTTCCTTTTCTTCTTCTTTTTTCTTTCCTCTTCTTTTTTTAAATTTTAAGTTTTTATTTTACTTATATATTTTTTAAATAAATTTATTTATTTTAGTTTTTAAGTTTTTAAACCTATTATTATTCTTTCTACATTTATTCCTTTGTTTTCTTTTTCCTACTGTTCTTTTCCCCTTGCAGCTAATCTTTAATGTATATAAATCTTCTCTATCTACCTCTATTTAACTTTGAATATCTATTCTTTCTTTGTTTTTTTCTTCACTTTCCTCTCATCATATTTGCTAGTTTTGTTTTCTTTGCTTTAATCCTCCACTGGCATCTTGCTATAGTTTTGTTTTCCAGTTTGTGCTTTAGTTAGTTTTGTTCGTAACTGGTAGACATAATTTTTGGCTTCCTTTGTTCTCCAGGTCAATCTATTGTACTTTACTTTTGTTGGACTGTTCTGATTTTGCTTGTGGGTGTATATGTATAGGTGTATATTCCATTATTTTAATTATTTTGCCTGATTTTATAACTGCCATTTGTCTGGGGTTCATCTTTGGTTGTTCATTTTTGGGTATTTGTTTTAATCTCACTTAATGCCATAACAAACCACTTCTGGAATCTTCATTCCTGACCAGAGATCAAGCCCTGAGCCTCTGGAGTGGGGGCACTGACTCCAAGACCCCAGACTACCAGAGAACTAATCCTAGGGATTATCAAATAGTGAGAACTCCCACAAAGGAAACCACTTGAATACAAGACCCAGCATCACCCAACCACGAGTTGGGTGCAGGATGCCTCATCCAAACAACAAAAAAACACAAAAATACAAACCCAATCATCAGCAAACAGGAATACCACATCACTCAGCCTTGCCTATCAGAGGAAAAGCAACAACAACAACAACAACAACAACAAAACAGCACAAATCTCACCCTATACGAACTTTACACAAACCACAGTGCCAACCTTAGGAGGGCAGAAACCAAAAGAAAGAAAGTATTCAGCCTTGAAGCCTGGGAAAAGGAGACCTCAAACACAGTAAGTTTAAGAAAAATAATGAAATGGCAGAGAAATACTGCACAAATGAGTAAACAAACTAGAAACACAGAAGCCAAAATAAATGAAGAGGAAATAGGCAACCTACCTGAAAAAGAATTCAGAATAATGATAGTAAAGATGATCAAAAACCTTGAAAACAGAATGGAGAACATGAAAGAATCAATTAACAATGACCTAGAAGAATTAAAGCATAAACATACAGAGACAAACAACACAATTACTGAAATTAAAAATACTGCAGAAGGAATCAATAGCAGAATATCTGAAACAGAAGAACGAATCGATGAGCTGGAAGATAAAATGGTAGAAATAACTTCTGAAGAGCAGAATAAAGTATGAATGAATGAAAAGAACTGAGGATAGTCTCAGAGACCTCTGGGACAATGTCAACTGCACCAACATTTGAATTATAGGGGTCTGAGAAGAAGAAGAGAAAAAGAAAAGGGATGAGAAAATGTTTGAAGAGATTATAGGTGAAAATATCCCCAACATGGAAAAGGAAATAATCAATCAAGTCCAAGAGGCACAAAGAGTCCCATACAGGATAAATCCAAGGATAAACAGGCCAAGACACATAACAACCAAACTAACAAAGATTAAACACAAGTAAAGAATATTAAAAGCAGCAAGGGAAAAGAAACAAGTAACATACAAGGGAAACCTGATATGTTTAACAGCTGATCTTTCAGCAGAAACTCTGCAGGCCAGAAGGGAATGGCAGGATATATTTTAAGTACTGAAAGGGAAAAATCTACAACCAAGATTACTGTACCCAGCAAGGACCTCATTCAAAATTGATGGAGAAATCAAAAGCTTTTCAGACAAGCAAAAGTTAAGAGAATTCAGTACTACCAAACCAGCTTTACAGCAAATGTTAAAGGGACTTCTAGAGTCAAGAAATACAAGGGAAGAAAAAGATCTACAATATCAAACCCCAAACAGTTAAGAAACTGGCAATAGGAACATATATATTGATAATTACTTTAAATGTAAATGGATTAAATGTTCCAACCAAAAGACACAGACTGGCTGAATGGATACAAAAACAAGACGCATATATATACTGTCTACAAGAAACCCACTTCAGAGCTACAGACACAGATAGACTGAAAGTGAGAGTCTAGATGGAAAAATATATTCCATGCAGATGGAAAGCAAAAGACAGCTGGAGTAGCAATCTTCATATCAGACAAAATAGACTTTAAAATAAAGAATATTACAAGAGATAAGGAAGGACACTACATAATGGTCAAGGGATCAGTCCAAGAGGAAGACATAACAGTTATAAATATCTATGCACCCAACATAAGAGCACCTCAATACATAAGACAAACACTTACAGCCATAAAGAGAGAAATTGACAGTAACACAATGATAGTAGGAGACTTTAACACCCCACTCACACCAATGGACAGATCATCGAAACAGAAAGTTAATAAGGAAACACAAGTCTTAACTGAAACATTAGATGAGATGGATCTCATTGATATCTTCAGGACATTCCATCTAAATGCAGAAGAATACATCTTCTCTAGTGCACATGGAACATTCTCCAGGATAGACCACATCTTGGGTCACAAATCAAACCTCAGTAAATTTAAGAAAATTGAAATCATATCAAGCATCTTTTCTGACCACAGTGCTGTGAGACTAGATATCAAATACAAGAAAATAACTGTAAAAAACACAAACACATGGAGATTAAACAATACGTTTCTAAGTAACCAACAGGTTACTGAAGAAATCAAAAGGGAAATAAAAAAATTTCTAGAAATAAACGACAATGAAAACACGACAACACAAAACCTATCAGATGCAGCAAAAGCAGTTCTAAGAAGGAAGTTTATAGCAATACAATCCTACCTCAAAAAACAAGAAAAACATTGAATATACAACCTAACTTTACACCTAAAACAACTGGAAAAAGAAGAGCAAAACCCCCCAAAATTAGCAGAAAGAAAGAAATCATAAAAAATCAGAGCAGAAATAACTGAAAAATAAATGAAAGAAACATTAGTAAAGCTTAATAAAACTAAAAGCTTGTTCTTTGAGAAGATACACAAAGCTGACAAAATTTAGCCAGACTCATCAAGGAAAAAAGAGAGAAGAATCAAATCAACAAAATCAGAAATGAAGAAGGAGAGGTTACAACAGACAATGGAGAAATACAAAGGATTATAAGAGACTGTTATGAACAACTCTGTGGCAATAACTGAGAAGACAATGGCAACCCGCTCCAGTACTCTTGCCTGGAAAATCCCATGGACAGAGGAGCCTGGTGGGCTGCAGTCCATGGGGTCGCTAAGAGTCGGCACGACTGAACGGCTTCACTTTCACTTTTCACTTTCATGCATTGGAGAAGGAAATGGCAACCCACTCCAGTGTTCTTGCCTGGAGACTCCCAGGGACGGGAGAGCCTGGTGGGCTGACATCTGTGGAGTCGCACAGAGTCAGACATGACTGCAGCAACTTAGCAGCAGCAGCAGCATATGGCAATAAAATGGATAACCTGGAAGAAATGGAGAGATTCTTAGAAAAGTTCAATCTTCCAAGACTGAACCAGGAAGAAGTAGAAATTATGAACAACCCAATTACAATCACTGATATTGAAGCTGCAATAAAAAATCTCCCCAAAAAACAAAAGCCCAGGACAGATGGCTTCACAGGAGATATCTATCAAACATTTAAAGAAGAGCTAATGCCTATCCTTCTAAAACTCTTTCCAAAAATTGCAGAGGAAGGAACACTTCCAAACTCATTCTATGAGGCCACCATCACCCTGATACCAAAACGAGACAAAGACAACACAAAAAAAGAAAACTACAGGCTAAGATCACTAATGAATATAGATGCAAAAATCCTCAACAAAATTTTAGCAAACAGAATTGAACAATACATTAAAAAGCTCATATACCATGATCAAGTTGGGTTTATTCCAGGGATGCAGTATTCTTCAATATATACAACTCAATCAATGTGATACACCATATTAACAAATTGAAAGATGAAAACCATATGGTAATCTCAATAGATGTAGAAAAAGCCTTTGACAAAATTCAGCACCCATTTATGATGAAAACTCTTCAAAAAAATGGGCACAGTAGGAACCAACCTCAACATCATAGAGGCCATATATGATAAGCCTACAGCAAACATTATTCTCAATGGTGAAAAACTGAAAGCATTACCCCTAAGATCAGGAGCAGGACAAGGGTGTTCAGTTTCACCACTATTATTCAACATAGTTCTGGAAGTCCTAGCTACAATCAGAGAACAAAAAGAAATAAAAGGAATCCAGATTGGAAAGAAGTAAGGCTCTCACTGTTTGCAGATGACATGATACTGTACATAGAAAACCATAAAGATACTATCAGAAAATTACTAGAGCTAATCAGTGAATTTAGAAAAGTCACAGGATACAAAATCAATACACAGGAATCACTTGCATTTCTATATACTAACAATGAAAAATCAGAAAGAGAAATCAAGGAATCAATCCCATTCACCACTGCAATAAAAAGAATAAAATATCTAGGAATAAACTTACCTAAGGAGACAAAAGAAGTGTACGCAGAAAATTTTTAAGACACTGATGAAAGAAATCAAAGATGACATAAACAGATGGAGAGATGTTCCATGTTTCTGGGTAGGAAGAATCAATATTGTGAAAATTACTATACTACCAAACACAATCTACAGATTCAATGTAAACCCTATCAAATTACCAATGGCATTTTTCACAGAACTAGAACAAAAAATTTCACAATTCATATGGAAACACAAGAGACCCCGAATAGCCAAAGCAGTCTTGAGAAAGAAGAATGGAGCTGGAAGAATCAACCTTCCTGACTTCAGATTATACTACAAAACTACAGTCATCGAGACAGTATGGCACCTGCACAAAAACAGAAATATAGACCAATGGAACAAGATTGAAAGCCCAGAAATAAACCCATGCACCTATGGGTACCTTATTTTTGACAAAGGAGGTATGAATATACAATAAGGCAAAGACAGCCTCTTCAATAAATGGTGCTGGGAAAACTGGACAGCTACATGCAAAAGAATGAAATTATATTACTTTCTAACACCATACACAAAGATAAACTCAAAATGGATTAAAGATCTAAATGTAAGACCAGAAACTATAAAACTCTTAGAGGAAAACTTAGGCAGAACACCAGATGACATAAATCAAAGCAAGATCCTCTATGACCCACCTCCTAGAGTAATGGAAATAAAAACAAAAGTAAACAAGTGGGACCTGATTAAACTTAAAAGCTTTTGCACAGCAAAGGAAACTCTAAGCAAGGTGAAAAGACAACCCTCAGAATGGGAGAAAATAATAGCAGATGAAACAACTGACAAAGGATTAATTTCCAAAATATACAAGCAGCTCATACAACTAAATACCAGAAAAACAAACAACCCAATCAAAAAGTGGGAAAAAGACCTAAACAGACATTTCTCCAAAGAAGACAGACAGATGACTAACAAACACATGAAAAGATGCTCAACATTGATCATTATTAGAGAAATGCAAATCAAAACTACAATGAGATATCACTTCACTCCGGCCAGAATGGCCATCATCAGAAGTTTACAAACAATAAATGCTGGAGAGGGTGTGGAGAAAAGGGAACACTCTTGCACTGTTGGTGGGAACGTAAACTGATACAGTCACTATGGAAGATGGTATGGAGATTCCTTAAAAATCTAGGAATAAAACTACCATATGACTTAGCAATCCCTCTCCTAGGCACATACCCTGAAGAAACCAAAATTGAAAAAGACACATGTACACATGTATCCCATTGTTCATTGCAGCACTATTTAAAACAGCTAGAACATGGATGCAACCTAGATGTCCATCGACAGATGAATGGATAAAGAAGTTGTGGTACATATACACAATGGAATATTACTCAACCATAAAAAGGAATGCATTTGAGTCAATTCTAATGAGGTGGATGAACCTAGAGCCTATTATACACAGTGAAGTGAGTCAGAAAGAGAAAGATAAATATCGTATAATAACGCACATATACGGCATCTAGAAAAATGGTACTGAAGAATTTATTTGCAGGGCAGAAAAGGAGAAACAGACATAGAGAACAGACTTATGGACATGGGGAGAGGGGACGAGAGGGTGAGCTGTATGGAGAGAGTAGCATGGAAACTTACATTATCATATGTAAAATAGATAGCCAACGGGAATTTGCTATATGGCTCAGCAAACTCAAACAGGGACTCTGTATCAACCTAGAGGGGTGAGATGGGGAGGGAGACGGGAGGGATGTTCAAAAGGGAGGGGACATATTGTATACCTATGGCTTATTCATGTTGAAGTTTGACAGAAAACAACAAAATTCTGTAAAGTAATTATCCTTCAATTAAAAAATAAATAAATGAAAATACAAACAAAAAAAACCCAAAAACAAAAAATAAATAAATAAACTATAATGATGTATAACATGAAACAGTGGATTGAAATTAAAGGTAATAATGTAGATATACTAACTCACAAATGGGAGTGGTTTTACATGTTTTTAAGAAAAGTTGTAGTTTAACCAGAAAAAGAAAAGGTCTTAATGACCTGGATAACCACAATGATGTGGTTACTTACCTAGAGCCAGACATCCTGCAGAGTGAAGTCAAATGGGCCTTAGGAAGCATTACTAGGAATAAAGCTAGAGGAGGTGATGGAATTCCAGCTATTTCAAATCCTAAAAGATGATGCTGTTAAAGTGCTGCCCTCAATATGACAGCAAATTTGGAAAGCTCAATAGTGGTCACAGGACTAGAAAGGGTCAGTTTTCATTCCAGTTGCAAAAAAGGGCAATGCTCTTCTTTAGAATTTTCCAACTAGTGTACAATTGCATTCATTTTACATGTTAGTAAGGTTATGTTCAAAATCCTTCAAGCTAGGCTTCAGGAGTATGTGAACCAAGAACTTCTTGATGTCCAAGCTGGTTTTCGAAGAGGCAGAGGAACTAGAGATCAAATTTTCAACATTCGTTGGATTACAGAATGGAATCTTTGGATCACAGTGGAATTTGTTGGATCACAATGGAATTCCAGGAAGTTTGGAATCTATTTCTGCTTCATTGACTACGCTAAAGCCTTTCACTGTGTGGATCACAACAAACTGGAAAATTCTTGAAGAGATGGGAATACCTTATCTGCCTCCTGAGAAACCTGTATGCGGGTCAAGACAACAGTTAATGGGACATGGAACAATGGACTACTTCAAAATTGGGAAAAAAGTATGAGAAGGCTGTGTATTGTCACTCTGCTTATTTAACTTCTTTGCAGTGTACATCATATAAAATGCCAGGCTGGAAGAGTTATAAGCTGGAATCAAGATTGCCAGGAGATATATCAACAACCTCAGATATGCAAATGATATAGTGGCAGAAAGTGAAGAGGAACTAAAGAGTGTGGCACTTGTCTGGGAAACTGTCTCTCCTTCAAATGTCAACAAGAGCCTTGATGGGTGGAATATTTTGATTTAGGTTTCTCTTTTTATCACTTTGACTGTATTGTGCCGCTCCTTTCTGGCCTGCATAGTTTCTGTTGAAAAGTTGGCTGACAGTGTAATGGAAGTTCCCTTGAATACAACTAAATAGGTTGCTTACATTTCCATTCAAATTTTGGAGAAGTGGACTTATGTAGGAGACATGCTGTGGCTACCAGCAGCGCACTCCCCTTGTATGCTATCGGGGTGCCCCATGTAGGCTGCGTGGGCCTCCTGTTGTGGTGGAGCATGCTGTGGGCATGCTTGTCCAGTTGGCTGCCAGGGCCTGCCGCCTGCAGAAGCTACTGGCTGCTGGTGGAAGGGGCCACATCCTGGCACAGCTGGCTGCCAGGCCTGTGGAACCCTGGGATTTGTGCTGAGCCACTGGTGGGCAAGGCAGGATCCTGGTGAGCTGGCTGCAGGCTCAGGGTGACCCGGGGCAGGTCCTGTGGGGCCCAGTGGGTCCTGAGGCTTGTGCCAGCCCACTGGTGTGAGGTGTGGTCTTGGCACGCTGGCTGTGGGGCCGGGGCTCCCAGTGCTGCTTCTGGCCTTGGGGGTACCAGGGCTTCTGCCAGCCTGCTAGATGGTGGGACCAGGTCCCTGCTCAGCCTGAGGGGTCCCGAGACTGGTGGTGACCGGCTGGTTGGTGGGTTAGTCCTGGAGCTAATAGGCTAGAGAGAGGGCTCCAAAATGGTTCTTCCCAGCACCAGTGTCCTTGTGGTAGAATGAGCTCCCAAACGTGGCTGCCACCAGGGTCTGTGTCTCTAGGGAAGTCCCCGTTGCCTCCTGCTGGTCCAGGAGGCTGTCCAAGGGCAGCAAGTGAGTCTGACCCAGGCTTCTTTCAGATTGTTGCTTCTGAACTGGGACTTACAATGTGTGAGATTTTGCGCATGCCCTGTTTGAGCAGGGTCTCTATTTTCTACAGCCCCGTGGCTCTTCTGAATGCAAGTTGCACCTTCAAAGCCAGATGTTCTGGGGGGTTGCCTTCCAGGACCCCCATGGCTGGGAAGCCTGATATGGGTCTTGGACCCTTCACTCCCTGGGGGGAACCTCTGCGATTGTGACTATGCTCCTGTTCGTTGGTTACTTACTTGGGTCTTGGCAATACCATGCCTCCACCCCTCCTACCCTTCTTGTTGTGGTTCCTTATTCATATCTTTAGTTGCAGAAGATCTTTTCTGCTAGTCTTCAGGTCATTCCTATTGATAGATGGTCTGCAAACAGGTTTAATCTTGGTGTGCCCCTGGGAGTAGGTGTGCTCAGGGTCTTCCTACTCTACCATCCTGGTGACCAGGAAATTATTTACATCAGTATTTCTCAGCCTTGGGCTTCCCTCATAGCTCAATTGGTAAAGAATCTGCCTGCGGTGCAGGAGACCCCGGTTTGATTCCTGGGTTGGGAAGATCCCTTGGAGAAGGGATAGGCTACCCACTCCAGTATTCTTGGGCTTCCTTTGTGGCTCAGCTGGGAAAGGATCTGCCTGCAATGTGAGAGACCTGAGTTTGATCCCTGGGTTGGGAAGATCCCCTGGAGAAGGCAAAGGCTACCCACTCCAGTATTCTGGCCTGGAGAATTCCATGGACTGTACAGTCCATGGGGTTGCAAAGAGTCGGACAGGACTGAGCAACTTTCACTTCCACTTTCTCAACTTTGGCATAATTGACAGCTGGACTGGGTAATTCTTTGTTGTGGGGGCTGTCCTGTATATTGTTGGATGTATGGCAGCATCCCTGGCTCCTCTCTGACCCAAATGCTTCCAAGACATTTTCAAATATCCCCTTTCAGGGGCAGGGGACAAAATCCCTCCCACCTTGTTTGAATACTGCTGTGTTAGATCACCTTTAAGTTACATGCACATGTAATATTATGGTAGAGAGTATATACACTGCAGCAGCCATGGACATTTCAGAAGGCTGTTTGACCACAGCAGAATGTTACAGAAGTGATTGTCTAATTGTAAGAAAAAAGCAAAAAAATAGAGACAGGTCAGAAAGATTGGCCACATGAAGCTCTAGGCAGAGTGAGAGCTGCAGAGAAGTCACAGAAGTGAGAGGGGGTAGACTCAAAGTGGCAGGATGGACTTAGTTCTTATTTTCACAAAGACGAGTCTGAGCTGGGAAATGGTTGTCCTCTCAAATCCAAGCCGGGGGCCACTGTGAGCTCATTCCTGCATGGGGGGCACAGTCTACCAGAGCCCCGGTAGGCCTGCTGGGTTTCCTGGATATATTGGAATTCATAGAAATCAACATGGTTTTTCAGTATCTACTGCTTTTATTGCAGTAATGAGAGGACAATAATTTTCCCAAAGAATACTTTTGAAGGCACGGTGAGGAGGAGTATGGTTTGCCTGAATAAATGCAGTCACTTTAGGTTCCTACTCGTTAAATGAGCAAGCAGAGAAAAGTGTAGCAGTGTTCCAGCAGGTGGTGCTGTATCTGACTCACTCATCAAGCAGAGCTGAATCAGGTCTTCTGCGACCCTGTCTTTGCCAGTGTATTTTCTCAGTCCTTTTGAAATAATAGGATTGAGCCTATACTTCAAATGAACGTTATCTGCCAATTAAACAAAAATCCCATTCTAGTGTTAATCTCTACTTCTGATTCAAAATATATGCATTTCTATTCCAAGCATCTTGGCAACCAAGCTCAGGTGCACTAGGCACCAGAGTATACTGCGTTCATAACAAAAGATTTCTTCTTTCAATATGAATTAATGTCATTGCCAGGTGATTTTATGACTGGCAAGTGCAAGCAAAACAGATAGAAAAACCTTTTAACTTTAATTTCTTCAATATTCTGCTGTTACCAGATATGAGTTTCATCTACCCTCAGCAGCCTGGGATATAAAACAGGAAGAAGTTAGGATATTAAAATGCTTTGCAGAGCTCTGAGACACAATTATGTGCTCCAAAAGGGAGCCCTATGACTTGGAGGTCTGGTAACGTGACCCATAGATGGGGAACTTGGCCATGATATGACTGAGTAGCCTCATGTCCAAAAAGAAGTCCATATTTTGAGCATCCTTGGATAAACCATAATGAAAAGAACACGGAAAAGAATATATATATGTATATATATACATATATGTGAATCACTTTACAGTAGAAATTAACATTGTAAGTCAGCTGTACTTCAATAAAATAAATTTTTAAAAACCCCCAAGAAGTTCTAAGGGCTCTTTTAAGCAAAGAGTGGCTGTGAGATTCACAATCTACTGAAATTTTTAATCCCTGGGGGAAAAAAAAGATATAAGTATCTTTACCTTTTATAAATCTTCAGGTCAGTCTGCCAGTATGTATGAGCCAAGGGGAAGAATTTCCCTGCAGCTGTTATAAGTATGGTTTTTTGGTCATTTTTTTGTTATAGGAAGAGAGACTGTTGTTGACCCTCAGCAGAGGTTGCCTTAAACGTATAGCAACATAGTAAGGGACCCTCAAGAAGATGAGGTGGTAGTCAGTGATGGAGGGGAGAATCATTGTATTACACTCATATCCACATCTATTTAAAGCACAGTCAGAAAAAGAGACAAATGATGTGGTCTCAAGGTGATGAGTCAGGCAGAGGGCAGGCAAAGTGGCAGGCAAAGGCAGCAGTAAAGAAAATGGAAGGAAAACCTGCCCTCACTTGTTTACCATATACCTCTGTTTAAAAGTTATTAAAAGCATGACAATGCACATGTGTCATGTATTTTCCATCAAAATAATGAAGAGGAAGAGTGAGGACAGGTGAAAAGGCCGGTACTTAGTAAAGCAAACACAAAGTTCCATATCACAGTCTTGCCTAGGGCAGGGCCTGACCATAAAGTGAATTTCCTTTAGAACTCACTAAAAACAAATAGTTCTTCCTTTGAGTATTTTAATACAAGTATATTGGTAAAAATCCTTGTCTAACAAATACAAACGCAACAACTGACTTAAAGATTTCAAGACCCTGGGAAGCAGGATGGGATGGTAGAGGAGACCCTCAACCAGCGGTTTGTTCTCAGTTCAGCGTTGTCAGTGCAGCCCCAGTGATGGACTTCAGGGACCTCCCAAGGGTCTGTACCCCCTTATTCTAGAGAAGCACTTCCTAAATTGTCATATGTCTTTCCCTTGGCTCCCTTCTAGCTCCATCTGTAGTTAAGATGTGAAGAAAAAGAAAACTTCCTCAGTGAAATGCATTTGGAAAACACTATACACTATATGCACTTCTTAGAGATTTCTGCTGCACTCGGGCATGTTTAAAGGGCATCAGAATATTTGAGAGGCTCTGGGAGAGGAGAATCTGTGTACCTGACCCAGCATTTCCCAAGTTTACATCCCCTTTCCTGTTCTTGCTTCACCCCCAGGAATACCCATCAGCTTCTCATAGCCAACCGGTCTCCTCCAGAAAGTGTCTGGGAAAGGCTGTCTCATGGGTACAGGTATTGCATCTTCTTGCCACACTGAAAGGATTACAAAGATTGACAAGACTTACCGAGAGGATCTACTTAATATCCTGAGAGTTCATAGTTTTGCTTAAATTTGGCTTCTTGGTACAGTTGTTTAGCTTTTGCCCTATCATTCTCCTGATTGAAACGTCATCTGTGTTGGGAAATAATTGCTTTGTGATTCCTGTAACAACAACAACAAAACACAGAAAAACACTTTATCAGATGACAGTAGAGTCACAAAAACAAAGAACAAACCAGTGGTTACCAGTGGGGTGGCGGGAGTAGGGGAGGGGCGATGTTGGGCTGGGGGATAAGAGGTACAATGATTATGCATAAAATAAGATATATGGGCTTCCCTTGTGGCTCAGCTGGTAGAGTCCGCCTGCAATGCAGGAGACCCCGGTTCGATTCCTGAGTTGGGAAGATAACCTGGAGAGGGGATAGGCTACCCTCTCCAGTATTCTTGGACTGCCCTGGTGACTCAGCTGGTAAAGAATCTGCCTGCAATGAGGGAGACCTGGGTTCGACCCCTGGGTTGGGAAGATCCCCTGGAGAAAGGAAAGGCTACCCACTCCAGTATTCTGGCCTGGAGAATACAATCCATGGGGCTGCAAAGAGTCGGAAACGGCTGAGCGACTTTCTCTTTCACGTTCATTGTACAACCTGGGAAATAGAGCCAATATTTTATAATAACTATAAATAGAGTATAAACATTAAAAACTGTGAAACACTATATTGCATGTGTGCATGTTCAGTCACTGAGCCATGTCTGACTCTTTTGTGACCCCATGGACTGTAGCCAGCCAGGTTCCTCTGTCCACAGTATTCTCTAGGCAAGAATACTGGAGTGGGTTGCCATTTCCTCCTCCAGGAGATCTTCCCCACCTAGGGATCGAACCCACATCTCCTGTGTTCCTTTGCATTAGCAGGTGGATTCTTTACCAATGAGCCACCAGGGAAGCCCCGAAACACTATATCATACACCTGTAATTTATGTAATACTATACATCAACTATACTTGAATAAAAATAAGTAAATTAATTAAAAACCCACATTATCAGGCCTTTGCATCTTAAGATATGAACTGAGATAAAACACCAAGCACCACACATCATAATTTTTGCCTCCATTTTGAAAAAGCAGCCAAACACCCATGAGATATTTATATAGACTACATAGGCAGATTTGGAGAAGGCAATGGCAACCCACTCCAGTACTCTTGCCTGGAAAATCCCATGGACGGAGGAGACTGGTAGGCTGCAGTCCATGGGGTCGCTAAGAGTCGGCACGACTGAACGGCTTCACTTTCACTTTTCACTTTCATGCATTGGAGAAGGAAATGGCAACCCACTCCAATGTTCTTGCCTGGAGAATCCCAGGGATGGCGGAGCCTGGTGGGCTGCTGTCTATGGGGTCTCACAGAGTCGGACACGACTGAAGCGACTTAGCAGCAGCAGCAGCAGCATAGGCAGATTTTCCAAAGCAAAGCAAGAGATAACTAGGTCTATATCATAGACTGAGAACATGTGTATGAGTCTTCCTATGGTACCACCCACGTTTCCCCTTTTTGCTTGTTCTGAATACCATGTGCCCTTGACCCAAAATGCTGGGAATTTATTTTTGCCCATTCCCAGCATCAGCTGAAACAAGCAGATTCTGACTGACTCTTTTCCAACTAAGAAATGATGTACTATCAAAATACAGAGAGCTGGGATTCAGTGAGTACTCAAATTTGTTACTTGATAACCTAGATAATTATATTTAAGGAGATTAACTTAAAAACTGTAAGTAGGATGGTTACATTAACCTTCATTTTTCTGAATAAAAGATAAGGGATATTTCTAACCAAAATCAGAAAAAGAATACAAGATATGAACAGTTACTAAAATTTTGTTGGAGCAAATTTTGAAACTTTACTCTTCTAAAGCTATGAATTGTATGAATTCAAATTTTTCAGTGATCTAGAATTTATTTTAATAACCACTTAAAAATTTCAAACGAATTAATTTTTGGCTGTGCTGGGCTTCTGTTGCTGCTCATTGGCTTTCACTGGCTGTGGTGCGTGGTCTTGTCCTTGTGGGGGTTCTAGGCATGCAGGCTTCAGGAGCTGTGGCACACAGGCCCAGTAGCTGTGGTGCGTGGGCTTAGATGCTCCTCAACATGTGGGGTCTTCCTGGACCAGGGATCAAACCTGTGTCCTCTGCACTGGCAGGCGGATTCTTAACCACTGGACCACCAAGGAAGTCCCATTAACCACTTTTAATGTAAAGTTGTTCCACAAAATTCACCATGTATCATAAGAGGTTTAGGCCATCCTGAAATATTTCTCTCATAGAAAAATAAATTTGAAGAAAAAAAGGTAATGAAAGAACAACTAAACGTTGCATGGTAAAATAATTTCAGACTCGTGACACAATATAATGCAGTCATATCACCTATAATTTCTTGAACTTCATTCTGATTCATAGCTGGTTTCACGGCCTTGTCCCTTGAAGTGGAGGATTTTGCCCCCGTCAGGCTATGCGTGGCCATGTATTCGTTTGTGTAAAGCACTTGCATTAAATCATTAATGAACTTCTGAGGCTTGCTCTTGTTGCAACGCGCAATCTGCCATTTTTCAATCTTGAACTAAAAAATTAAAAATAATCATTGAAATAACTGAAAAAGGAAAGGAGTATCTGAAGAAATACATTATTCATTGAATTAATACCAACCAGAAAACAAAATCAACATTCTTTAAGGTGATGCCCATATATTTAATATATATTGATATATATATTGATATATTAAAACATATATTAATATATAAATATATGTCAGGGGTTAGAGTTAGATGTTATTTTTGAGATAAATTTCCAATATTTATGAGGTATTTGTTCCAGAGTGTATTCAAATTCTTGTCATGTAATCTGGATTTGGCGCTTTAAGGATTATTCCACCCTCAACCCTTCCTACTAAACAGAATAATGGCCCACGGACAACAACCACATCCCCGAAACCTGTGAATGTGTCACCTTATATGGGAAAATCAACTTTGCAGGTGTCATTAAAGGACCTTGAGATGGGGAAACTTGGAGAGCATGCTGGGTTATTCAGAAAGGCCCAATCTAATTATGAGACGTTTTTAAATTTTCCCTTTTTTACACTTAAAATTCATGTACTTTATTGCAAGTATGAATATATATTTACATACACACATACATATATAATTGTATGTGTATAAATAATCTACACACACTTAGAAGTGTCTGGTACATAATAAGCATACAATAAGTGCTTAATAATAATAAAGAAAATGGCTGACATTTATTGAGGGCTCACCTGAGCCCTTTGAATGCAGAAGAGTGGGCAAAAAAGAAGACACAGAGGAAGGGGAGACTTGGAGAGGGAGAGGGGTTTGCCTGCTCTGCTGGGCTCTGAAGATGGTGGAAGAAGACCACGAATCAGCTCATGTGGGAACATCCTTCAGTTTACAGTTGACTAGAAAACGGGGAGCTCAGCTGTAGCGCCCCAAGAAGCTGAATTCTAGAACCCACACGGGCAGGAAACAGAGCCTTCCCCTGAGCCTCTAGAAAGGAGAAAACTAGCAAGCACCTTGAGTTTATAGCATTTGAGTTTGTCCTATTGTAAATCACTCAGTCTGTGGGATCCTGGTACACCGCAGGGGGAACTGGTGCACTAAGATTCAAGTATTCTGAACGCTAGATTGTGAGCATCTACAGTTATTACTGCTCTTGAAGGCATATTTTCCCAGGCTGATTCTAACAAAAGTTGTATTTTTAGCTTCTGTTTCTTGATTAACAGAAATGGGGAACGAAGACAAAGAATTGTGTTCAGCCAGCATGTGCAGGCTGAAATTCACCTGGTCTCAATAATACAGTTTTATAACCTTTAATGCATAATTGTCCTTTTCTCAAGAATTTTGTCCTTAAGAATTTTCTAGTTTAATAACTTCATCATTGTCCACCATTTATTTTCTAAATGGATATTTGCTTCACAGATATTAGATTTATTGTAAAACACTTGTTTTATGTCATCAGAATATTATGATTGACCTAAAGTTCCATAAAGTGATCTGATAAGACAATGACAGTGTTGTTCTCTGATTTTCATTTTGCCTGTAACTGCACCCCAGAGAAAGATGAGACAGTCTCCCCGCTGACCTCTTTCTCATCCGTCTGATGGTCTTCCTCAGCTTTCAGGGAGATGGGTGAACTGGAATTAGAATTACTGCACGTAGAAGCAAAGGAATCTGGCGAGGAGTTATTCGCTGCTCTCCAGAGGGTGGATGCGGATGTGGACAGGGTTCCTCCACCCTTGAGCAGAGCCTCTGCCATACCGACCAGTTCTTCAAACTGAGTGACGGCCTGCGGTAACACTAAAATGGCGAGAATAAGTAGCACTTTACAGATGTTTGTCATAACAGCATAGACACACAATTTTTATTGTGTGCCTATGCATAGAAGTGTATAGAACAAACTGTTAACACTTGCTACCTCTGGAAAATGAACATGGTAAGAACAGTGATTGGAACACATTTGCTTTTTATTATTCAATAATTTAATAATTGCTGAATAATAGTAGTTCAGTGTTAAATCATTTGGTTGTTGTATCCAAATATATATGCATTACTTTGTAACTAAAAACATGTTTTTAGAAGTTGATTCTTTTTCTAATTGCTAATAGTATTATTTGAAGGTGCTTAATCTCTTGTTTGGAGACATTACTGATTGTATCACCTTCCATCAGGCCAATTTAAGTGACAAGATTAAATAAATAGGCTTCTCACTAAATTGTCTATAATCTTAGTGTGTGATTTGCCAGGGAGTCAAATAACATCAAATTATTAAAAATTTATGGCCACAACTCAAATCTATATGTTCACATATAACAGATGGATTTTGGTGGTCAACTTGAATGTTCTCTTTGTTCCTTTTTTTAATTGGAAACTTACATATTCATAGGTTTCATGCCTCCATGTAAAATGGTCTTCTCTGTTGTTATATCTAGTTTGTTTTCTAAGGACAAATAACATTTTGCTGGAGTTGGAAGACACTTTGAACCCTCTCTAATTCAATTCCTCACTCTGTGGTTGGGGGTGATGCCTGGTAGAGAGGTGAAAAGACTGGAACTTCTTTGTACATTTCTAAGCATATTATTGAGCTACATAATCTTTAGAATTAGAGATGATTAAAGACCTGAACATCAGATATAGTGATGATATGTCCAAATCAATACATTTAATACTATATTAATAGAAAAATAATAGAAAAAAACCTGCTAAAGAAGAAAATCTTCTATATTTTTCAATTAACATTTGCTAAGCACCTCTCATGTGATAGCCAGTTGCTCTATCAGCAATTATTTATTGAGCACTTAATAATATTAGACATTTAGCTAGCTTTCACTCTGCGCCAGGTGGTATTTTGGGAACTTCACTGATGTTCATTCATTTACTCCTCATTGCAATTCTCTGAGAAAGGTATTAATATAATATTATCACTACCCGCAATTTATAGATGAGGACAGTGAGGCAGTGAGAGGTTAAATAACCCATCAGGGTCTACTCAGTGAAAAAGAGCCAACTTTCAAATTAGGACTCTGCCAATCCTCGCTGTAAACTACAGTGCTGCACCGACTCGCAGCATTTGCTGCACCGACTCTCAGCATTTGCTGCACCGACTCTCAGCATTTGCTACACCGACTCTCAGCATTTGCTCACCACTCTGTTAGGTGCAAGGAATGAAACCGGGAGAAAACTAGATGTGATCCTAGCCTTTTGGAACTGGGACAAGTGGGGAGTGCTCTTTACCTAACAGTGCTGTGTGTAAGCATTTGGCCTGCTCAAAAAGAAATCTGACCGCCAGCCCTAAACCCCACCCACCACCACCCAGCTCCTGGGAAGTAACCTGTACACCCTTGAATTTCCTCAGCAATAGCAGGGGTGTCATGGTGAGCCCCTCAGAACACATCTGATTAATGTCTATGCTAAGGAGTTTCTCAGGGTGGGGACAATCATCCAGCCTAGTCTTGGGGCAGAAGCTGGCCATGGCCAGCAAGCCAGAAAGACCTAGAGCTCAGGCTCAGAACCTTCGGTTAAAAACTTTGGACACCCAAGCTCAGAGAGCTTCCTGAGTGGACAATCCTCTGCGTGTACTGTTGTAACATACAAAGACTAGGAGGTAACGGATCCTGAGGACAGAAAGTTTTCACTTGGAAACTGATCAGACTCTGCCCTATATGTCTCTTCCAGCTTTGGCTAGTTCTAATTTGTATTCTTTCCTTGTAATAAGTGTAACCATGAGTATCACAGGTTTTTGGTGAATTTAATGTCTTTAGCAAATTACTTAGCCTGAGAGTGGTTTACGAACCCCCCTAAATTTGCAGGTGGTATCGGGTGTCTTAGCAGACTTGGCCATCTAGAAAGAAGTCAGTGCTCTTAACTTTGCCATTTGGGTAACTCCAGGTGCATGCAAAGAAATGAAAAATCACAGCTGTTAAGACCACTGAGGAGAGACAGACAGCCTCTCCTCTAAGGGAAGGGGCACAGAGGGCTTCTCGGGGGCAGTCAAGAGTTACCCGAGAGCTGCAGGCTGAGCAGGAATTAAATACCTGGAGGTCATCAGGAGCATAGGAAACAAAAGAACACAAGTTCTGCATTTAAGGAGCTGCAGGAAGGCCAAGTCCAGACTGTAGGGGGAAAAAGGGAAGTCCACATAGAGTGGGTTTTAGAAAACATTCTCTGGTTTTTCTAATAATGAAAGCTGTCCATGTTCACCAGAATATATCCTCGCCAATTCTATCTCTGTATCTCTGCCTGTACTCATGTATTTTCTTTGCATAATTAGGACTGTCCTACATGCGTAGCATTGTATCATGGTTCTTTTTTTCCAATTAAGACCATACATTGAGTATTTCACCTATTTCATTAAATCTTGGAAAATATGATCTTTTGAGGTCTAATCTGCTTAGCATCAAAGGCAAGATCTTATATGAAGTCTGAACAGGATTTAAGTAGGTAAAGGGGGATGAATTTGACAAAACGATAAACCCAGTTAGCACACACTAATATGTTCAAGATACAGAATCTTTCCGTGTCTGCCCAGAAAGTTGCCTCATGTTCTTTCCACATTAATTCCTGGACTCACCTCAAAAGCAACCACTAATGTGACTTCTTCAGTCAGATTCACCCTTCACCTGTTCTAGAATTCCATATAAATGGATACAAGTGGTATATTCTTCTTTTTCTGGTCTGATTTTTGTTCTGCATAACGTTTTGAGATTCATTCACTTGTGTCAGTTATTCATTCTTTTTTTTTAGGAGGATGAATATTATTTATTTTTTATTGAATTATAGTTTATTTATTTATTTATTGGAGTATACTTGATTGACTTGAGAGTCCCTTGGACTGCAAGGAGATCAAGCCCGTCAATCTTAAAGGAAATCAACCCTGAATATTCAATGGAAGGATTGTTGCTGAAGCTGAAGCTCCAATACTTTGGCCACCTGATGTGAAGAGCCAACTCATTGGAAAAGACCTTGATGCTGGGGAAGATTGAGGGCAAAAAGAGGAGAGGGCAACAGAGGATGAGATGGTTGGATAGCATCACCAATGAAATGGACATGAATTTGAGCAAATTCCAGGAGACAGTGAAGGACAGGGAAGCCTGTCATGCTGCAGTCTATGGGGTCAACAAAGAGTTGGACACGACTTAGCGACTGAGCAACATCAACAAATAGTTGATTAACTATGTTTCAGGTGTATAGCAAAGTGATTCAGTTGTATACACACACACACACACACACACACATTCATTCTTTTTGAATTAAACATACACTTTAAGGATTTCCTAATATTTCAAGGTATTGATTTCTGTAATTTATTTAAATGCTCCTTTTTTTTCATTTTGGAATTTAAGTTGCTTCAACTTTTCTTGATTACAGACAAAATTCTTATGAACCATTTACCACAGATATCTATATATGCATCTCTGATCATATCGATAACTACAAATACCTGAAAGCATAACAATAGGCTCGGAGGTATAAATGCTTCCAAGACTCAGTCAATATTGCTGAATGGCTCTCCAGAATCTTCCAACTTACATGCCCACTAGCAAGGTACGAAGTCAGCCATGTCACTGCACCATCAGCAAGAGATGTTCATTATTAACAATGATCTTCATTATTTTGATAGCTAAAATTTTAGAATAGACTTATGGACATGGGGAGAGGGGAGGAGAGGGTGAGATATATGGAAAGAGTAACATGGAAACTTACATTACCATATGTAAAATAAATAGCCAAAGGGAATCTGCTCTATGGCTCTGGAATCTGAAACAAGGGCTCTGTATCAACCTAGAGGGGTGGGATGGGGAAGGAGATGGGAGGGAGGTTCAAAAGGGAGGGGATATATGTATACCTATGGCTGATTCATGTTGAGGTTTGACAGAAAATAGCAAAATTCTGTAAAGCAATTATCCTTCAATAAAAAAATTAATTAAAAAAATTTTCAGTTCAGTTCAGTTCAGTGTCCAACTCTTTGCGACCCCATGAATTGCAGCACGCCAGGCCTCCCTGTCCATCACCAACTTCCGGAGTTTACCCAAACTCGTGTCCATCGAGTCGGTGATGCCATCCAACCATCTCATCCTCTGCATTATTGTGAAGTTAAATATTTATTGATTGATTGATTATTTGAACTTACCCTATGAGAGGGCTATTAGACCAAGGAATGTTAGTACTTTTTCTATCTTATAATATGTTAGATGGTTTTTGAAAAGTGCTTATAAGAGTGCCTAGTGCATTATAGGCACAATGTATTAGCTTTGCTTTTATTATTAATTTCCTTCTGTATTAAGCACTTTAACCTTTAATTTATCATCAGTTACAATTATTTTTCTTAGAGTGTTTATTTTAATTTTAGTATGTTTTATAAGCAGACACATATTTTAAGTTTTTATTTTAGTTAAAAGTAGCAGTCTTTTCCCTAGTATAGTATTTATTTGTTTAGAAAGCTATTCAGATCAGTTAAAAATTCACTCACATATTTCATACAGTTTAAACATCTTTTCACAAGTAAGCTTTCTTTCTCCCTGTATATACATATTTTCTAACCTTTAATGGAAAATTTTAAACACACATACACAAAATAGTAAACTCTTATGTATTCCATGCCCCAGTTCCAGCTCATGGCCAATCTTATTACACCTGTACCTACATCCACTTTCTCCTCACCTGTAAAATTACTTCAAGCAAATCACAGCCATCATTTCATCTGTAAAGATTTTCGTGTCTATCACCAAAGGTCAGAAATAAAACACACACACACACACACACACACACACACACACACATACATATATATATATATATATATAACCATAACACCACTGTTACAGCCAGAAATACTTAGCAATAGTTTTTGAATATCATTGAAAAAAAAAAAAACTAGCACATGTTCAGATTTTTCCATGTTGTTATGTTTGTTGTTTTCAGTTTGTTTGAATCAGAATCCAAATAAAGTCCACATATTACAATTCGTTGGGCTTCCTGCCAATACAGGAGATGCCGGAGACTCAGGTTCGGTCTCTCTCGGTCAGAAAGATCCCCTGGAGTAGGAAACGGCAACTCACTCCAGTATTCTTGCCTGGAAAATCCCATGGGCAGAGGAGCCTAGAGGGCTGCATTCTTCGGTGTCGCACAGCTGGGCACAACTAAGCACACTTGAAGGTTGCTGTCTCTTTTACAAACTGTGCTTCTCCTTTCCCTCTTTTAGTTTTTCCCTTGTGATTCATAGCTGTTTTCCGTCGTTCAGTCGCTCAGTCGCGTCTGACTCTTGGCGACCACGCGGACCGCAGCACACTGCGCCCTGAGTTGGAGACAGAGTCCGCCGGCCTGTGGGGTTTCCCAGAGCCTGGCTTTTGCTGGTCGCACCCTTAAGGGAGTGTTTCACATGTTCTTTTGTTCCTGTACTTGGTGTAAATTGGTAGTTAGATCTAAAGGCTTGGAAGTTAAAAACACTTCCAGCAGGGGGCACTGAATGCATGGTAACCTTTTGTTGTAATATTAGCAATCACTAACAATCACTGCCTAGATTCATTAAATCACAATGGGTTATGAAATGGTGATATCCTAATTCTTTTCATCTTCATTTAGCTAGAATTCTTCTACCAAGAGAAACTTTTTCTCATCAACTATTTGGTTACCCTGACGTTAATTTCTATAATAATGGCAGGATAAACACTTGATTTTTCAGTCTGTATTTGCCAGTTTTCAAAACAATGAGTTGGTTCTTTCAGATGATCATTAAGTTTTCTCTCTTTTGAATGAACTCATGCGTGCAAACACACATGATAACCAATTGCCACAGTCACTAGTATTGATGTTCCAATGATAATTTTTGGCCGGTAGGAACCTCTTCTAGTTGACATGTCCACATGGTCCTTGCTGACCTCCTTCCTTCCCAATAGGACAACATTTTCATCTGTGTTTCCCTTCAAGGCTCCTGACAAGGCTCATCTTGCCCATTTCCTGTGCAAGTTCTGGGATTAGCTGTTTCTCCAGCTCCTTTTAGTGGGAAACAGTATTTCGAGACCATAACCCAGGTGCTAGAAGTGCTCTTTGCTCTTAATTTCCTGTTTCTAGGCCTCTTCAGTGAATATTATTAGAAAATATGCATTATTAATTTTCAGGAATAAAATTCATCTTGTGTTGAAACTCATTCAAATTCAGAACATGAAGTTTTAATTTAAACTGTACAGGTATGTTTTTAATATGCCATATGGTGTGAAACGAGACCCTAACTTAAACCTGCCCCTCCCCCAACACTGGAATATCAGTTTCTCCAGCATCCTTTGTTGAATAATTCATTCTTATCCTAAATGGCTTGCAGGACTCACTGCGTAGTAAATTGCCAGGCTCACTATGAAATGAAAATGCAGGACTCCTTGTTCAAAGCGTCTTCAGATTTGAATCTGGTGACAGCAGCGCCTTTAACAAGCATGTGGGGCTTTCCTAGGAGCAGAGCCCCGTGTGGCTGTGCTGCTTGCCCTACAGCAAGAAGCAAACACGCTACGCACTTGCCTCACCAGCCTCTGCGCTAAATGCTTTGCATGCCACCCAGGGAAGTCCTTTCATCATTTCCATTCATCTCACACTCAGCTACACAGCTAGTAGGTGGCAGAGCCAGGGTTTGAACCCAGGTGGTTTGATCCCTCTAAACCATGCCTTTGTGCCGTAGTGGCTCCGGGACATTTCTTCTCTGTATGGAAGGTATTATCTGGGAATGTGTGTTCTGTTCCATTGATTTCTTGGCTCTTATCCTAGCAAGTTGCTTGGAATTATCAGGACCACATGCTTTCATGTTGACAGTATGCCCTCAGATTCTTTTTCAGAATATTCTTACTTGGTTTTGCCTATTAATTCTTTCAGCTTAACTTTAGAATAATTATTGTCAAATTATCCCAAAGATAAAAACCCAAAGCAAAGCAATTATTGACATTTTGACTGGGATTCCATTCAAACTAGGAGTTATTTTGGGATGAACTGGCATCTTCTCATCTGTGAATTCGAGGTCTTTCTATTCAGATTTGTGTATTTCTTTTTCTTTTTAATTTTATTTATTTGTGGCCCCACTGAGTCTCTGTTGCTGCGTGCAGGCTTTCTCTAGTGGCAGAGAGTGGGAGCTGCTCTCCAGTTGTGGTGTGTGGGCTTCTCTTGCTGCAGAGCATAGGTTCTAGAGTGCAGGCTCAGTAACTGTGGTGCGCCAGCTTTGTTGTCCTGAGGTATGTGGGATCTTCCTAGTCCAGGGATCGAACCTGTGTCCACTGCATTAGCAGGAGGCTTCTTAACCACTGGGCCATCAGGGAAGTCCAGATTTGTGTATTTCTCTGTTGAGGTTTAATTTCCCATCATAGATCCCACACATTCTGTGCTCAGTTGCCCAGCTGTGCCTGACTCTTTGTGACCCCATGGATTGTAGCCCTTCAGGCTCCTCTTTCCATGGGATTTCCCAGGCAAGAATACTGGAGGGGGTTGCCATTTCCTCCTCCAGAGGACCTTCATCTTCCCAATCCAGGGATTGAAACTGTGCCTCCTGTGTCTCCTGCATCTCTTGCATTGGCAGGCGGACTCTTAACTACTGAGTCACCTGGGAAGCCAACACATTTCTTGTTAGGGTAACTAGTAGATATTTTATAGCTATTTGTCATTAATATGTGTAGGTTCTTTTTATTTTTTTAGGGATATAACCAGCAGTTTCTGATCTTTAAGAAAATTACTGATTTTTTTAAAACTGGTAGCTGTTAGATTTGGGGTACCTATTATGCACTAGGCATTTATTTTTTAAATACAATAAGGCATATAATGAAAAATAGGAGTCCTCTGCCCTGCTGCTACCATTCTGGATTACCTACTACTCTTAGAGGGAGAATTTTTAATTCATTTACCTGTTTCTCTTGTCATTAGCATCACTGTCATTAATAATAATAAGCATAACCAACTGTTCTTTTATTTTTTTCAGATTCATACAATTATTTACTGACTTTCGACTATGTCATCTCTCAGTTTCGTATTTCTCTCAGTCATCTCTCTCCTGGAACCCCCTCCAGCTCTCTGGGCCAGGAGCTTCCGGCCCACTGTGGGCCTGTTCCCCTGGAGTGTCCCTCACTATTAGTCTGGGGCCACTCTCTGTCCCTCTCCTGAACTGGACTACCACTTTCGGACTGACCTTCTAGATTCACTCTCTCATTTGGAGGAACACACCCTTCCTTAATTTTTGAAAAAGGAAGCACAGGAAGAACACTGGGCCTTTGTAAGTGTGACAATATCATTATCCTGCCCTCACACTCGGTTGATGGTTTCACTGGGTATAGAAGTCTAGGTTTAAATCATTTCTCCTCAGAATGTTAAAGGCATTGCTCAACTGCCTTGGAAATTCCAGTGTTGCTGGTGAAAAGTTCAACATCATCCAACTCCCACTTCTTAGCAGGTAACGGGCTTACTCCCTCTGAAAGCTTCTGCATTTTCCCTTCCTGGTGTTCTGAAATTTCGCACTGTAATGCCTTTGATAAGCCTTTTTGCTTTCAGTAGCATCTTTTAATCTAGAAATTCATGTCTTTCCATTCTAGAAGTTTCCTGTATTTACTTCTAAGATAATTTCTCCCTCTTCTCTCTTCTATCAGGACTTCTTTTCTTCGGATGTTTTACCTCCTGGACTCATTCTCTGTTTTTCCTAATCTCTTTTATTTCCCTTTTCTTAGTCTTCTTGTTGCAACATCTACAAGATTTTCTTAACTTCCACTTTCAGACATTTTACTGATGCCTTTGACTGTTCCTTCCTTAAACCACCCTGTTTCACGGAGCCTCCCTTTAGCTCCCTGCATCTTCTCTGTTTCCTGTGACCTTACTTTTCTCTTTGTTTCAGTCTCTGCATTACATGGTAGAGGAGTTCCTCCAATAATCATACCCCTTCCTTCACCTGTGCCCAGTGTCCCTGAGTTCATGGCTTTGGATCAACCTCTCCTAAGAGAACACACCGGTCCTGAGCTGTGGGAAGGGTGGAAGTTGCCGGTTGCACAGAAAAATGTGAGACTTTGGGTCCTAAAGGGTTTTGATGTGGTTTTTCAATGACTCCTCCAGTTTTCACACGATCAGGACTAACATAATCCCTTTCTCAAGTACAATTCCAAGCCTTCTGTAGTTCTGGGCTCTGATGTGACTTATTTCCTTTGAATTCCTCTTCCTCAGTCCCCTGCCCGTACCTCCCCCCTCCATCACAGACACTGAGTTTTCAGATTTCTCCAGATGGAGTCAGTTACCACTCATCCATCTGCTCTCAGCTTCTCAAATTTTATCGGCATCTTTTATCTGCTGTGGTCTCCTTTTGAGTTTTTTGGTCCTTGTGGTTTTATGCATTTTAAATTTCTTTTTCATCAGATTTCAAGAAAAGAGGGAGATTCACACATTTAACTTAAGCTTTGTTAAAAATCAGAAACAAAGGGAGACCAGCCTTGAAAATTCCCCAAGAAGACAAAACCAGTTAATCACACAAACAAGGCTTAATTTAGCTTGTTTTGCAAGACTTAACTTGTCCTGGGCCATTTCTTATTTTCATCTCTGTCTGAAAAATCATAAATAAAACTTGAACTGCTTCCCAAGGTTGATATGAAGCAATCACTGACCAATTCCCTGCCATTTAAAAAATTCTAATATTATAACCAATATTATAAAGAAGTGTAAACAGTCACTGCTTTCTCACTATACGAGCTGCTTTATAAAAATATACCCCTGAGCCTCATTCCATATTCTGATTTGAGTGCTCCTGATTTGCAAACTGTCTTTTTGATGTGAGAACAATAACTTTTAATGATTACTACTTCAGTGATTCATTGGTTTTACTTTGCTTATGTCTGAAACTTTAACAGCTTTCTACTATATTTAAATGAACCTTGGCAAAATTTAACTGATTTTTCCTTCTTTACTGAAATCTCTTTAGTTAATAGAGTTGAATTTTCAGCTGAGGCATTATTTTTCCTGGGTACCTATTCACCCTTTACATGTAGTAACAATTTAATAGCATTCTGTACAGTAGAGATATCACTTCTTTCCTTTTCTATCTTATTGTGCTGGTTAGTTGTGGTCCACAAGACATGTTTCAAATGTTTAACATGTGCACATCTGCCATTCTGAATGTCTAGAATTGCATATGTGTTCTGCCGTATTTCTTACTTAGTAGGCTTTATAGACAGATAAACTGATTCTTAGTTCAAAGCAGGATACTGCTGAGCAAAAGATGACTAACCACCATGCACTCTTCTCTCAGATCCCTTTCTTACTTGAATTATACATAAAATTTCAACTTTCTGATATTGTCCTAGTTCCCGATCATAGATTCACAAGGAGACCTACTATGACCCACATTATTTTCAAACACACACTCTCTCAAATCCCCATCCTCCTTGAGCACCTATTTTCTTCTGTAGCTTTTTCCACTAGCTAACATATCATGTAATTTATTTAATCATTCTTTTTCATGATCTTGACTGCTTGCCTCACTGGAATGTGAGTTTCATGAGAGCAGGGGTCTTTTGCTATTTTGTTCACTGGGTTTTCCTAGGTACTTACAGCAGTGCCTGATATATAGAGGACTTTGTAAGTATTGGATGAATGAAGAAATGCATGCATGAATACTGCAGTGGCAGTTGGCAGTTCCTGACTCTTCCCATTGCCCGAAGTCCAGCCAATAGCCAACTTTACTTTGATTTCCAGGAGCACATTGCAGTGCGTGCACATGCAGGGGCAGACAATATTAAACATGGCATAGAGGATGTAGATTGTAAACACCAAAGAGGAAGCAAAGCAGGGGTGGGGGATAAAAAACGCTGTGAGGGAAGAGAGACTGATAGTTTAAATGGAGAGAGTTGCTGCTGCTGCTGCTGCTGCTGCCTCGCTTCAGTCGTGTCCAACTCTGTACGACCCCATAGACAGAAGCCCACCAGGCTCCGCTGTCCCTGGAGAGAGTAAGTCAGGGCAAAAATGAATTTAGAGTGAAGTCCTGAAGTATGTGGAGGTACAAACCACATGGATATCTGGGGGAGGAACATCCCAGGCCAAGGAGAAAGTTGGTACAGAGACCCTGAAGTCAGATCTCCTCTGATGTATTCAGAGGGAAAACCCACGGTCCAGGGTGGGCTGAATCACAAAGAAAGATGGGGAGAGAATAGAACACAAGGCCAGAAAGGAGGTGGTGGGGAGGTGGCTGGATCATGTAAGGACTCTAGATCATAAAACTGACCTTGGTTCTTCCCACTGTGAGGTAGACGTGCACCAAGGAGTTTGCAGGGAGGAACGGCATGAGCTGGCCTACAAGGAGCAGGGCTGTAACTGCTGCATGTTGAGAGGCGCCTGCAAAGGGGCATGAGCAAAAGCTCAAGACCAGGGAGAAAGCCGCTGTGGCAGCCTGGGTGAGAGATGCTGGCGATCTGGACTAGTCTGAACCAGAGGTGTTTTGAAGGGGAAGTTAGTAGGATCTGCCAAGAGACTGAGTGTAGGGTGTAAAAGAACTACAAGATAGCATTGTGATTTTTGACCTGAGAAACTGTAACTATGAAGTTAGCATTAACCAAGACAAGGAAGAAGGAAAGACAGGAGCGAGTGGAGAGGGAAGGCTGGGAATACGGATGGGACCGGCTGACCTGAGAGACCTGCCAGTCATGTAAATACAGTCAGACGGTGAGCCGGGATCTAAAGGGAGAAGTCCAGGCCAGAGGTACGTCTGAGCATCACAGCTACTGTTGAATTTAACACCATCGAATTGAACATGATCCCCTATGGAGTGCACGCAGACAGAAAAGAAAGAGGTCCAGGGGCTGAGCCTGGGCCTCATTAGCTATTTGGAGGGTAACATGATGAAATGATGCACACATACAGACAGACTGGGATGGAAAGCTCAGCAGCAGATGAGGAAACAGGTGTCCTTGAAGCCAAGGGAGGAGACGTAGCCACGGCATCAAAGGTAACAGGGCACTTAATGTGACCCCTCAGAAATGACCTTTGGGGTTAGCAATATGGAATATGGTGGGCTGAACTGTGTACCCCCAAAAAAGAGATGTTGACATCTAGCCCCCAAAATCTCAGCGTGTGACCTTATTTGGAAATAGGTTCTTAGAGATGTAATCAAGTTAAAATGAGGTAGGCCTTAATCCAAAATGACTGACATCCTTATAAAAAGGAAAACTGTAAAAACCTCACGAGGGGAAACCATCAGTTATCAAAATGCAATATTTAAGATGTAAAAAATAAAGAGAGACTAGCTTGTTGGTGGAATAAATATCTTATTTCCATGCACATGTCCCTGTTTCTCCTTAAAACTAAAAAGCCTTCAACTTAATCAATAATTGTAGGAAGGCATCTGAGCCATCACTGTGTCCATCTAGCTCACGACCTTGTTCTGTCTCCTGCCATTTCTGCCTCCCAGGATACTGTGAGATTGTCTTCTTTATTTCCGTGGCCACAGCCCTGCGCGAGGCTGTATCCTGTAGTATGAGGACTGGAGCACCTTTCAGAGTGGTTCTTTCCCATTTGCCTTCTGTGCTCCTTGTACTCATTCTGCACACAGCAGCTGGAGGGATGCATTTTCAAAATACACTGTGGGTTTACTGTTCTGTTACAGAATGCTTTCCAACACAGAATATAATTCAGCTATAAAAATAGTGCATGATGCTTAACTACAAATGGAAAACATAATTAAAAAAAATAAACACTTAAACATAATATATTAATAGGTTCTGCCAAAAGGCATTATACCAGGGGAGTTTCAATTTTCTTGGGCCTATCTTTCTCCTTTGTAAGTTGTCAATGGAATGTGATTATTTTACAAACTACCCCTCCCAACTCCAAATCTGAAATTTAATATATGGAATCTTTAATTCCAGTGATTCTGTAAGGGATCACCACAGGCCCCATTTTCTAGTGCTTTCGTTAGCAGAGGGGAACGAGATAAGTACATCGTGAACACGTTGACGTATCTCTTATCTAACTGATCTCTTCTCTCTAGGCCTATATTAAATGCTCAGTAAATATTTGTTGGACATTATTAAATGAATACGACATTTCGTATTTTGTAGGAATAATCTAAAATTTTCTAAGCAATAAACTGAGGCTTTGATAGAGTGCATCCATATTAAATTGTGTAATCCTAGATTTTCTTAAAATGCAGTTTTACATTTTTTCTCTAAGGCACTGATTTTTTCATTCTTAACAACTGATTTAAATACTTTTCACTCATCAAGTATTTTTCCTTTTATCTAAACATGTCAGTTTTCTCTGGGTTTACCTTGCAGCATGACCAAAGACTGTCGAAGGCGGCTGTTTTCCTTCCGGATGTTTGTTAGTTTTTGTTTCAGGCTTTTTATTTTTGTGCACAATTCCTCCTTTGACAGTTCTGCTAGAGGCTCTTCATCCTCACTGGAGCTTTCACCAGGCAGAAAGGCATTTCCCGAAAATGGGTCTCTCTAAAACACAAGGCAGGCACAACAAAAGCATCAAGGCAGCTTTGTGGTTTAGCCTGTGTTCTGGGTGCTGCTGGGACTTAATCAGACCTACAGGCTCCTGCTCTCCCAGGAGGGAACTGGGTCCTCGCGAGTGATCTAGCCTCAGCCTGGTCCTCCACCATCCAGGGGAACTCAGAGAAAGGGAGGACATCAAAGCTTCACACACAGGTCTTTCTCAAAACAGTCATCAGGATTCTGACTTTCAGCTTAATGTTAGTGAAAACACAAAGCAGACAAATAGTATAACAGAGCCGAAACAACCAGAGTGCCATTCAGATCTGCATAACTCATCCACATCCTCCATTTTTCTCCCATTGCCTCCTCCACAGCCGCTCTGTTCAGACTAAGCCATGAGGCCAATTTGGGGGTTTATTCCACCAGAGGAAGGAAAGGGATTTACCCAGAACAAAGCCCTGATGTTTACCTTTTAGTTTAAAAGATATTTTTTGAGGACATCAGGACAACAGTCTGAAATGTGTACGCTTGAGCTGTAAAACCTAGGCTGTGTAGAGAAAGAAAAAGATTTTCTCAAATTATAAAGCTTATCTTTGTATTTATATAAATCTAAATCTGGAAAATGAGAACACAGAATAGAATTTATAAAGATCCAAACCTAGAAGCCTGGAGTATGATGTTTATAAAAATAAACTTCAGAGGACAAGAGATAAAGGCATTGTACACCTGAAACTAACACAACATTGTAAATCGGCTATATTACAATAATTTTTTTTTAATAGAGAGAGATAAAGGCATGGCATCAAGAAAGTTCCTGCTGAATAGGAAGGGGAGACACTTCCTGGGGCTGGGTTGAGGAGCAAGGGGGATTAGGGACAAGAAAGACAGAAAGATTGGCGTCTGTTCTCCCTGCCCCGACCTTTGTGGGGAATGGAGGTGGATCACGGGTCAGGGTAGATGACAGAAACATCCAGAGGAATGAAGCCAGTCTAGGCAACAGGGTCACTCCGGGCTTCTCAGCGCATCATAAACGGGCTCCCGGTCCAGCAATATCAGGGCGACATGGTGCCTTTCTGGGCCCCAGATCAGAAATGGCCAAAAGGGGTGTGTGGCCAAGTGAACCAGAGACAGTGTCCAGACCCCTTGGAGATCAGGCAAAGCAGCTGGAGAATCTGAATGGTCCCTGAGTTCCAGTCAGGAACTGCCTAAGTGCTGAGGGAACAGGTGAACAGAGAGGCTACACAGTGACAGACCCTTACAGAAGATGGCAGTGGGTTCCAGCAGGGCAGACATCAATAGATGGTGCCAACAGGACCCCCAGGGGCTGGAGGGGCCCCTGTGTTTCAGCAGTCTCAGTACTGGACACCCGGGAACCACCAAGAAGACTAGAGCCCAGGTGGAAGGGCAGCCGTCCCTCTGCAGACGCTGGATGATGTACTACTGCTGCTGCTGCTGTTAAGTCGCTTCAGTCATGTCCGACTCTGTGCAACCCCATAGACGGCAGCCCACCAGGCTCCTTCGTCTCTGGGATTCTCCAGGCAAGCATATTGGAGTGGGTTGCCATTTCCTTCTCCAGTGCATGAAAGTGAAAAGTGAAAGTGAAGTCGCTCAGTCGTGTCTGACTCTTCGCGATCCCATGGCCTGCAGCCTACCAGGCTCCTCCATCCATGGGGTTTCCCAGGCAAGAGTACTGGAGTAGGGTGCCATTGCCTACTCCGGATGATGTGCAAGATTCCTCAAAACTTGAATCATTTCTTAGAAAAAAAACAGGAAGCAGAGGTGGGTGAGAGTCTAGTCTCATTAAGACTTAAATCATACCAATACCTCAAGGGACTTTTAAACCCTGGAACACTCTAACTGTAATTCACTGTCAATGGACAAGTTCAAACTCCCCACCCCCTCACTTCCTTATCAAGCAGGGATGGAGAATTGAAAGCCAGGTGGGATCAATTATAGAAAATATGATTTCATTTTTGTATGATTGGTAATGTATACATTCAACCTCGCTCCTTATTTTACACATATACAAATCTATGTATGTGTATATATTTCATTATTCCATATACATATGTGACATATATAATATATACACTGGTAATGAAAATGACTATTGTCCTATGTGGGCAAGTAGCTAATGTATTCACACTAGCTATATAAATTTTAAATTGAAAGATGATAGATTTGGTTAAATAAAAATGAAATATTTTTGAAAAAAAACTGAAGGATGCCTATTGAGATCATAATTCTATGCAGAGTAATTGGAAAAAAAGCAGAATACATGATCTAGTTCTTGTAGCAAGTTCATACAAGAGAGAAAATCAAGCTAAAGTGAATCCATTTTAAACATCATTGGAAGACAAAGTTAATAGACAATAGATCTAGAGAAGATGTCTAAAACCTACAACAGATAAGGTATATGTACCAATCAATAAGAAGAGAACAGGAATCCCCCCAGAATAGGTGAAGAAACCCAGCAGAAAGTATAAAAACTCAGTAGAGGTACGGACAGTGATGGAGCCTGCTGGCTATCTCCAGGCCCTTTTTCTCCTACTCTTCCACATACGACTGTAGGTTTTCAGCTCAGCAGGTGGGTCAGCTAGATGACATTGTCCAGACTTCTGGGCATCTCAGTGTGGCTATGTGACTAAGCTTCCACCAATAAGTAGGAGTAGAGACAATGTGTACCACCACTGGGTCATGACCTTAGAAGGAACGGGCATGTTTTATCCTGCTTCAGCTCTCCTTTTTCTGCTGGCAAAGAGAAAGGCGTGAGGGTAGGTGCTGAAGCAGCCACCTTGACCCAGATGCCAAGGCTGTGTGTTCAGGAAGGTAGATACAGAAGATAAGAGGGATCCTCAACATTGTGGAGGTGCCATAGCAACCAGAGCTCTGCTTCCTGTTGTGTGAAAGGGAAATAAACTATAGCCACTGTGATATTTGGGTCTTCCTTACAGCTTTTGCAATATGCATCCTAATGTCAATTCTGTAAACTAGAAGCCAGATACCCAAAAAGTGACATATGTTTCAATCACTTAGAGGTCAGGTTGTGAGCAAAAAGAGCACAGGTGTAACATGTTGGATGGTCATTGACTCTTGTTAGACCTCAGTGATGACACAGTTGATAAATGGTCACCCGCGATGCCTTGGGAGGCAGACCGTGTGCTTACTGAGCCTGGAAAGAGAGTGTCTGTGTGCATCAGCGACTTCCTGTCAGTGCTAGTTGGTTTGCAGAAACGGAAGACTTTCTTCTTCCGTGGACATCGAGAATGCAGCAAGCGATCTAAACTGAGTCCAGTAATGTTAAATCTTCAAGATTTGGAAAAAAAAAATGACGTCTACATCTAAATGGCAGGAGGTAAGCCTGTGACCTCAAGGCTTTCTCAAGTGCTTCTCTTTAAGTGCTCTCTGCCAGACATTGAAATCCATCCCCAAAGTAAACCTCAGCTTCAGTGCGTTACCTTCAAGGTTTTTGTTTCATTGGGAATTAAGTCACTGCCAAAAGCTGGAGAGAAAGAGGCTGAGCAGCTGTAAAAAAGAGGAGAGTTTTCAGGCCTATTTAGGACCAAGTAAGATGTGTGGCTGTAGTTATTGGCAAGAAAACCAAATAGAAAGAGTTTGATCAGCTGTAAAGTTTTTGAGAGACACAAATCGCAAAAGAAACCATAACACAGGCTTGCTAGAGCAGGTGACTGTTTCACCCTCGAGGAACCTCTGGACCCCCTTCCTGCACCAGCAAATTGAAACAAAGTATCATTTTCTCCCCTCAATTACCAAATATATGCAATAAGGACATAAATGCTGCGTGTTGGCTGGGAAGCACAAAGGGAACCCCTGAGGCGCTGCTGCTGGGCGTGTGTTCCAATGTACCCCTTCCCGAAAGCAGTTTCATTGTCACGTGAAAGCAATTACTCACCCTCCTGAGTGTTTATCCCAGAGACATTCTCACGCTGTTTCTTAAAAGAACATGTGAATGGACACTTACTTTGTCATTGATTGTAGTACTAAGATGCTGGAGGAAATCTAAGTCTTCATCATTGGAGGAAAGCACATGTGAAATAATGCTGTGCTTTGTTAGACACAATGAATCATGTATAACAGCAGATCAGACAGAAGTTAAAAGCAGCACTGATTGAAAAATCAGAAACAGATTGAGGTGTATATTATGATACCAGCATACTACTAAATGATGTGCAAGATGATGGAGGCATAATGTTGTACAGTACAGTGTGATTTGTAGAAAGAACAAGACTGGAAACAATCCATGTCCATGCTAGGGGGCTGGATAAGTAAAAAAGGGTACATACGTCCAGAGGGTGCTGATGTATAGAAGAGAGAGTTCTTTATGCACTAGTAGAAAGATCTGCAAAATATGCTAAATAAAAAAAGCAAAGTACAAAGCAGCCTATCTAGTAAGTTACTCTTTGTGCAGAAGAGGGGATAAGAATATCTACATTCAATTTGCTTTATTTTAACAAAGAAACACTGGGATGATGAACAAGAAAGCCAAACATGTGGTTCCCTGTGATGGGGGCTGGGGAACAGGATGGGTGGGAGATGTTTTACAGGCACACACACACATACACACACACACTATATATATATATTATTATCATACTATATATTTTATATATATATTATATATACACTATATAATTTTTAGCCTTTTGATTTTTTAATTACCCAAAAATGCTTCATTTAATTTTTATTTTATTTCAAAAATCTAAAATTTTATATTGGAATATAGTTGATTAACAGTATTTCATTAATTTCAGGTGAAAAAGGCTTCATTTTAAATTTAGGTTTCTGACTCTGTTGTGCCTCCAACACTTTTACAAGGATTTTCTGTCCCTCTATAAGGAAAGAGTGTGTAACCCAGTCACGGACACACTTAGCAGACATGGACCCACCATAGGCCCAGCTGAGATGTTTCATTTCAGAAAACCTCATAAGATCTTTGGGTCTCACAGAGCCAACTTCTCAAAGTCAGCCTGGGCACATTCCACACGTGGATTTTGGTACTTCCTCAAATTTCTGCGTTTAAAGGTAAACAACTCTATTGGCAGGGGTTCAAGTCAGTTTAGCTTTGTTAGAGGCTGTGCTGTAGGGCAGCCTAGGATGGACATGTGCCACATGCTGGACCATTCTCGATGCCTCTAGACACCACTCCCAGGGACTAAAAAATATTCTAAACCATAAGAAAAATTAAAAATATATGCACATAAACACTTCATGCATTACAAAGACACACAAAAAGGCATAGAATAAACACATGGATAGTTTGTCCAAAGTGTAAGAGGAGAACTTGAGTGGGGAATTCAGATCAAAAAGGAATAAGTGAATGAATACAAACAAGAAAGGGGCCCTGACTACAAACTGCAGTCAAAAAAGAAAAGCAGACAGTACATTTTAGAAGGGGTGTTCCAATTTCTCCAGTGGTTTTGGGGAGGAAAGAAACATTTTTTGATGGTTTGCTGATCTTTAATAGCCCAGGATGTCAAGGAAAGTTTGAACAATGCATAACTGGCCACACTTCAGTAGAAGTATGTAAGACGTCTTCTGAGTATGCTTCTCATTCAACTTGTTCAATAATAAAAAGAGAACATGAAATTTTATTCCTTCAGTTGAATAAGGAATTAAAGGGAAGAATAAACTGATACAATGGGGGAAGTGCACTAACAAACTGTGAAAGGAACTGTGGAATCACGGTGGAGCCCCCAGCAACAGCACACCCACCTGCGCTCTGTCCGGGTCACCGGTCACATTCTCTGAGTCCATCGGCTCCGTCCTTTTCCTCTTTCCTTTTCTGAGAGCTTGGGAATCAGCGGTTTGCTCTGTTTGAAAGATCTTCTGCATTTTCTTAGTTAGTTACCAAAGGTCTTGTGAAATTGTGGGAGAGGGGAAAGCCCATGAGATGGGGCTACTCTGTTAATCTTTTGCCCTAAAATGAAAAACGAGAGAAAAACATGGTTTGAAAAGATACATGCATCCCAGTGTTTATTGCAGCACTGTTTACAACAGCCAAGACATGGAAGCAACCTAAATGTCCATCAACAAAGGAATTGATAAAGGAGATATGTTACATATATACAACGGACTACTAGTCAGCCATAAAAAACAACAAAATAATGCCATTTGCACCAGCGTGGATGGACCTGGAGATTATCACGCTAGGCAAAGTAACATAGAGAAAGACAAATATCTGATATCACTTATATGCGGAATCTGAAAAAAAAATATACAGATGAACTTATTTAAAAACCAGAAACAGGCTCATAAACTTAGAGAATGAACTTATGGTTACCAGGGAGGAAGTGAGAGAGGGATAGATTGGGAGTTTGAGATTGACATGTACACACTGCCTGCTGTGTCTAAAATAAAATACCTTTCCATAAAAAAAGCAAATAAGAAACAGAAAAAATGAAAGTATATGTAGGTATGTATAAAACTGTAACATTTTTCTATCTTTATTAGACTGTTGAATAAAGTTAATAAAATCTAAAGAAGTCGGGATATTTTGAGATGCTTGGTCATATATGAAATAAAAAAGCAAAAGCAAAAGGATACATAATATGTTTATAACTGTATGTTTCATAAAGGCACTAGTCACTCAAGTAACCTATTTTACTCGATACCTCCTGGCGTTCTTCTCCCACCAGCCTGTTTAGGACGCTTCCACTTGATTCCAAATCATGAGGATGTCAGGTTTCCAATATGTGGGATGCAGGAAGTTGTCACTTATAAAATTAAATAGTATAATTTTTCCCCCATCTTTACAAGTTTTTTTCTTGTCAGTTATGAAGAGTCTAAGCAGAAACATTACAAAATGATGCAAATGAAGACTGTCTTAGGAAAAAGACATTAAAGAGAGCAGATCTCATCAGGACCAAAATGTTCCAGGGGAGATCAACAATGGCCTAGAAATCGGTCCCTTTTTTTTTTTTCTGAAACCTCTAAAGTTTTGAGATGGAATAGCTTCTTTGGTATAAACTTACGAATAGTACTGTAAAGAATGAGGGGAAATTTCAAAGATAATAGACTTCATAAAAATTTTAAGGGAGAATCATTTTTTCAAAACTTGATAGAGCAGTTGATAGTGTTTAAGCTGAATAGAGTGGAAATGATCAAATCTATCTTTTACTGTACATGGATGATTCAGCACATTTGATCTGAGCATCCTCTTTACTTGCAAATGTTGGTTTGTTTTCATGAAAAGATATCCAATTTATACAGTTGATGGCTCAGCAGGTCAAGAGTCTGTCTGCAATGCAGGAGACACAGGAGACAGGAGTTTGGGTCAGGAAGAACCCCTGGAGAAGGAAATGGCAACCCCCTCCAGTATCCTCGCCTGAAAATCCCATGGACAGAGGAGCCTGGTGGGCTACAGTCCATGGGGTTGCAAAGAGTCACACATGACTTGAGTGACTAAGTACGCTCACGATAAAACTTTACAGAAGAGACTGATCTCAAAGGGACTGTTAAACAGAAGGTAACTACGCTCCTTACCAAATTATACCAAGTACTCCTTTTAGAAAATATGGATCTTTTACATATTTTCAGAGAAATGAATTATTCTCTACTCCAAGCATAAAATTATATTTGGGATGATCTTTCCAAGACTGCTTGGTTTGACTCTTTGAAAATTTACTTTAAGTTTTTAAATACATGAATAGTGTTTCATCTAACACATGGGATTAGACTATTATATCTGACTCACAAATATCAGAGACCTTACCTAGTATGAAGTTTTATTAATAGTTTCAAAGATACAAGCTATCAAAAGGCACAGGCAAGAAACTAACCCCACATTGTAAAGCAATTATACTCCAATTTTAAAAAAAGGCACAGGCAGAATGGGGAGAAATTTAGGACTTCTTGCTGGTTTTGTAGGTCCTTCCTTCTAGAATAAGAGGTGAGACCTCTGAGATTTGGGGGTCAGCTCACACAGTGGGTGTGTTTAGGTTGTGACACACCTCCATTTTATACCTCAGAGCTGTGTAGCTCACATGACCTTCTCTATGGAGTTGTAAATCCACAGATCCTAAGTGTGTTTGCCATAAGCAATCTTAAATCAGTGATATATAATTATTTAGAGGGCATTCTGTCGACAAAATCTCCACTCATAGCAAATATCATTCATCTGTTTACTCAGAGCAAGGCCAATACACATTTTCTGTGAAGGGTCAGATAGTATATTTTTTAGGCTTTGCAGGCCAAGAGGCAAAATCAAGGATATTATGTGGGTATTTATAAGTAAGAAAGAACATAAATCTTCAAAACTTTTCATTCCTGAATTTGAAATGTTGTTGTTGTTCATTCACTAAGCTGTATTGGACTCTTTGCAACTCCAGCAAAGGAAGCAGGCAGCACGCCAGGTTCCTCTGTCGTCATTATCTCCCGGAATTTGCTCAAATTCATGTCCATTGTGGTGATGCTGTCTAACCATCTCATCCTCTGCCACCCCCTTCTCCTTTTTCTCCAATCTTTCCCGTCATCAGGGTCTTCTCCAATGAGTTGGCTCTTTGCATCAGGTGGCCAAAGTATTGGAACTTCAGTATCAGTGCTTCCAGTGAATATTCAGGGCTGAGTTCCTTTAGGACTGACTGATTCCATCTCTCTGCAGTGCAGGGAACTCTCAAGTCTTCTCCAGGACCACAATTCAAAAGCATCAATTCTTCGGCTCTCATCCTTTTTTATGGCCCGGCTCTCACATCCGTACCTGACGACTGGAAAAACCATAGCTTTGACTTTATGGACCTTCATCAACAAAGCGATATCTATGCTTTTTATTTATTTATTTTTTTTTGAAGTGAATACTTTCTTTTTTTTTTTTTCTTTATTTATTTATTTATTTATTTATTTATTTTTATTTTAGTTGGGGGCTAATTACTTTACAATATTGTAGTAGTTTTTGCCATACATTGACATGAATCAGCCATGGATTCACATGTGCTCCACCTCCCAAACCCTCCTCCCACCTCCCTCCCCCTCCCATCCCTCTCTGTCATCCCAACGCTCCATCCCTGAGCATCCGTCCCATGCATAGAACATGGAATGGTGTTCTGCTTCACATATGACAATATACATGTTTCAATGTTATTGTCCCAGAACGTCCAACCCTCACCTTCTCCCTCAGAGTCCACAGGACTGTTCTATGCATCTGTGTCTCTTATTCTGTCTCACATATAGGGTTACCATTACCATATTTCAAATTCCATATACATGCATTAGTATACTGTATTGGTGCTTTTCTTTCTGGCTCACTTCACTCTGTATAATGGGCTCCAGTTTCATCCATCTCAATAGAACGGATTCAAATGTATTCTTTTTAATGGCCGAGTAATATTCCATTGTGTATATGTACCACAGCTTCCTTATCCATTCGTCTGCCGATGGACATCTAGGTTGCTTCCATGTCCTGGCTATTGTAAACAGTGCTGCGATGAACATTGGGGTACACGCGTCTCTTTCAATTCTGGTTTCCTCGGTGTATATGCCTAGCAGTGGGATTGCTGGGTCATATGGCAGTTCTATTCCCAGTTTTTTAAGGAATCTCCACACTGTTCTCCATAGTGGCTGTACTAGTTTGCATTCCCACCAACAGTGTAAGAGGGTTCCCTTTTCTCCACACCCTCTCCAGCATTTATTGCTTGTAGACTTTTGGATAGCGGCCATTCTGACTGGTGTGTAATGGTACCTCATTGTGGTTTTGATTTGCATTTCTCTAATAATGAGTGATGTTGAGCATCTTTTCATGTGTTTGTTAGCCATCTGTATGTCTTCTTTGGAGAAATGTCTGTTTAGTTCTTTGGTCCATTTTTTGATTGGGTCGTTTATTTTTCTGGAATTCAGCTGCAGGAGTTGCTTGTATATTTTTGAGATTAATTGCTTGTCTGTTGCTTCGTTTGCTATTATTTTCTCCCATTCTGAAGGCTGTATTTTCACCTTGCTCCTAGTTTCCTTTGTTATGCAAAAGCTTTTAATTTTGATTAGGTCCCATTTGTTTATTTTTGCTTTTATTTCCAATATTCTGGGGGGTGGGTCATGGAGGATCCTGCTGTGATTTATGTCGGAGAGTGTTTTGCCTATGTTTTCCTCTAGGAGTTTTATAGTTTCTGGTCTTACATTTAGATCTTTAATCCATTTTGAGTTTATTTTTGTGTATGGTGTTAGGAAGTGTTCTAGTTTCATTCTTTTACAAGTGGTTGACCAGTTTTCCCAGCACCACTTGTTAAAGAGATTGTCTTTTCTCCATTGTATACTCTTGCCTCCTTTGTCGAAGATAAGGTGCCCATAGGTGCGTGGGTTTATCTCTGGGCTTTCTATTTTGTTCCATTGATCTATATTTCTATCCTTGTGCCAGTACCACACTGTCTTGATGACTGTGGCTTTGTAGTAGAGCTTGAAGTCAGGCAGGTTGATTCCTCCAGTTCCATTCTTCTTTCTCAAGATTGCTTTGGCTATTCGAGGTTTCTTATACTTCCATACAAATTGTGAAATGATTTGTTCTAGTTCTGTGAAAAATATCATTGGTAGTTTGATAGGGATTGCATTGAATCTGTAGATTGCTTTGGGTAGTATACTCATTTTCACTATATTAATTCTTCCAATCCATGAACACGGTATATTTCTCCCATCTGTTTGTGTCCTCTTTGATTTCTTTCATCAGTGTTTTATAGTTTTCTATATATAAGTCTTTTGTTTCTTTAGGTAGAAATATTCCTAAGTATTTTATTCTTTTTGTTGCAATGGTGAATGGTATTGTTTCCTTAATTTCTCTTTCTGTTTTCTCATTATTGGTGTATAGGAATGCAAGGGATTTCTGTGTGTTAATTTTGTATCCTGCAACATTACTATATTCATTGATTAGCTCTAGTAGTTTTCTGGTAGAATCTTTAGGGTTTTCTATGTAGAGGATCATGTCATCTGCAAACAGTGAGAGTTTTACTTCTTCTTTTCCTATCTGTATTCCTTTTATTTCTTTTTCCGCTCTGATTGCTGTGGCCAAAACTTCCAAAACTATGTTGAATAGTAGTGGTGAAAGTGGGCATCCTTGCCTTGTTCCTGACTTTAGGGGAAATGCTTTCAGTTTTTCACCATTGAGGATAATGTTTGCTGTGGGTTTGTCATATATAGCTTTTATTATGTTGAGGTATGTTCCTTCTATTCCTGCTTTCTGGAGAGTTTTTATCATAAATGGATGTTGAATTTTGTCAAAGGCTTTTTCTGCATCTATTGAGATAATCATATTGTTCTTATCTTTCAATTTGTTAATGTGGTGAATTACATTGATTGATTTGCGGATGTTAAAGAAACCTTGCATTCCTGGGATAAAGCCCACTTGGTCATGATGTATGATCTTTTTAATATGATGTTGGATTCTGTTTGCTAGAATTTTATTAATCCTTAATAAAATTCTATCTATGCTTTTTAATACGCTGTCTAGGTTTGTCATAGTTTTTCTTCCAAGGAGCAAGTATCTTTTAATTTCATGGCTACAGTCACCATCTGCAGTGATTTTGAAGCCCAGGAAATTAAAATCTGTCACTGCTTCCACTTTTTCCTCCTTCTATTTGCCATGAAGTTACGGGACTGGATGCTATGATCTTAATTTTTCTGATGTTGAGTTTCAAGCCAGCTTTTTCACTCTCTTCTTTCACCCTCATGAAGAGGCTCTTTAGTTCCTCTTTACTTACTGGCATCAGAGTGGAATCATCTACATATCTGAAGTAGTTGATATTTCTCTCGGCAATGTTGATTCCAACTTACGATTCAACCAGGACGGCATTTCTCATGATGTACTCTGCATATTTGAAACTAAACTAATAATAATTGAGTACAGTTTTTTGTAAGATAGGCCTAGTGAGAATGGAATTTTTAAAAATCTTGTTTAATTAGTGTTCAACATTTTCCCTTTTCCTTTCCTTCCCTTTTCCTTTTCAAAATTGAAGTCAAATGCTCACTTGCTAATGCTGACGTGCTATGAGAGTTTATATAAATTTTGTGATGTTGGGTTAGGCAATGATTTCATAGATATGAACAAAACATTATTTTCACAAATGATACCATCAAGAAAGTAAAAAGAAAACTTATACAATGGAAGGAAATATTTGAAAGTAGATCTCATAAGGGACTTGAATACAGGATACCTAAAATCTTTTACAATACAATAATAAAAAGACAAATGACCCAGCTTTTTTAAACAAAGGATAATAAAAAAAAAATATTATTTTTAAACAAAAAAAGTAAATCCTTTTTTAAACAAAGTATTTAAACAGACATTATTTCAAAGAAGATAAACAATGAATAACCCAGTGTCATTAATCACTACACAAATGCTCATAAAAACTACAATAAGATGCCTCTTCATATCCGCTGAGATGGCTATAACCAAAAAAGACAAAAAACAAAAAGTTTTGGTACTGATGTGGAGAAATTGGAACCCTTATGGTACAGATGTGGAGAAATTGGAATCCCACTCTTGCTGGTGGGATTGTAAAAATAGGGCATGCATTTTGGAAAACAGTCTGGCAGTTCTCCCAAAAGTTAAATATTGCATCACCATATGACACATCAGTTTCTTAAGTATATATCCAACAGAAGTGAAAGCATACATCAAAACAAAAACTTGACCTCAAATGTTCACATCAGTATTAGCCATAACAGCTAAAAAGTGGAAAAACCCAGAAGTTTATCAACTCATGACTAGATAAATAAAATTAAGTACATCCCTACTGTGAAATATGATTCAGCAGTAAGAAGAAATGAAGTTCTGATACATGCTACAACATAAATGAGCCTTAGAAACCTTATGCTAAGTTGAAGACATCAATCTCAAAAGATCGCGCATTGTATGATTACATTTATAAGAAATGTCAAGAATTGTCAAATTTCTAGAAACAAAAATACATTAGTAGTTTCTTAGAGGTGAAAGATTGGTGGATGCGGAGAGGAATGCCTGCTAATGAGTTTCTCTTAAAAAAGACAAAAATATGTTTAAAAATTAAAAAAAATTTTTTTTGGCCAAGCTATGCAACGTGTGGGATCTTAGTTCCCCAGTGAGAGACTGAACCCATAACCCCTGCATCTGAGTGAAGCAGAGTCTTAACCAATGGACCACAAGGGAGACCCCAAAAATATTTTTTAAAAATTGGATTGTGGTGGTTGTTGCACAAACCCTGTGAATAAAACAAGCAAATAATAATAAAAATAAAACTCCACATTGAACTGCATGCTTCAAATGGGTGAATTGCATTTAAATAATAATTCAATACAGCTATGTAAAAAATATATATAATAGGTTCAAACATTTTCTTCAAAGTATCTTCTGATGAAAAATAAAATGAATAACTGTAGGCTTTAAATACCTTATATTTTCACAAGTTTTATAAATTTTTCCAACAAATCTTTTTTTGGCTTCAGACACATTTTGAACCACCATCAACTGCATCACATCTTGGTAGATTCCACATCAGGTTGTACTGAATCAGTATTTTCTCAACTTCTTAGGAAATATTCTCTCCCACAGTTGTTTCACAAAGACTGTTTATAATGGCTAATTTATCAGTCACTTTAAACTCAGCAATTACTCCCCAAATAAATAAGAACAACTAAGCAATATCAGTAACATCTGTTGATTTATCATGAGCCAAGAAACACTCAGTCATTTGCTGTGTATTTTAATTATGTTGCTTCTGATGTCCTCATTCCTTTGAGTAACTGTTTCTGCTGAAAAGCTAATAGTCTTAAGTATATTTGTTTCTTTTTCTGGGCACATGCCTTTAGCTACTGCAAAAAAGCATGACTTCATTAACTGTCACTAATGGCTTTCCTTGCTAACAAACAAACCACCCAGAAACTTACTCTAGTCACAGACTCCTTTTCATTCCTCATTTTTGTGAAGAATTTCGGCTGTGATAGTTCACTTTAAATTTTCAAGGAGAATTCCCTGGCAGTCCAGTGGTTAGGACTTCATGCTCTTACTGCCAAGGTCTTGGGTTCAATCCCTGGTCAGGAAACTAAGATCCCACGAGCCGCAGGGCATGGCCCAAAGTAAAAATAAATATATTTTCTAATTGTTGTGACTTGCTGTCCAGTGAGCTGGAAATACTGTGATGAGTGCTGAGTTTGGTAATGTGTTTTTTCAGAGCACAGCTATAGTGTCTTGTTTAATACACACAATGCTTTGCCATCTAATTTGGTAACAAAATAACCCACATGCCACTCTGCTTCAGAAGCACTGAGTCCAGATTTCTCTTTCTTTCTAGCTTTGGCATGACTGGCCTGCACTGATAGTAAGAAAATAAAAGGCGATGTCATACAGCGGTATGACAGTATGCATGACTCTAAAACGCTGTCCAGTTATTGCAGTGGCACGTTGCTGGGCGGGCGGCCCCACGTGGTCTCTGTCACAACTGCCCAGCTGTGCCCTTGCAGCACGAAAGCACACAGGCAATCTGTGCACACAGAAGCGTGGATGTGCTCCAAAAAATTTTATGGACACCGAAACTTCAATTTTATACAATTCTCACATATCATGATATGATATTCTTACTTTTTTTTTTCATGACTTGAAACTGTAAAAAAATGTTCTTGGTTTACAGGCTGTACAGAAACAAAAGGCAGGCAGAAGGGCTGCAGTTTGCTGAGCCCTGGCCTAGGGGCTCGGTTATCGCACTGAAAAGGAGTTCAGCTGTGCACACGCTTCCTTTTCTTCCATCTCCATTTCTTTTCCTGGTGAGCAAAACAACTGCTTTAACCTCTTTCTCTCAGTGCCTTCACTGAACATTATTACTAAAATATTTAGAACAGTACTTGAGAGACATAATTTAGAGCCTGTAAGATCCAACAGCAAATTGTTATTATTTGATAAAACTGGCTTTTGCCAGATTTAACCGGTGAGACCTGTTAAGTACTACTTAGTGATGGTGACAGATAACAGAGCCCCATTCACAGCGGTTGCTGATACACTCGGGGTGCAGGGAGGGGGAACAGGGAAGTTATTGATATAGAGCTCAGTTTTGCAAAATGAAAAGCGATTTGGAGACGGATGGTGGTGGTGGTTGCACAGCAGTGTGAATGTACTTTATGCCCTTGAACTATATACTTAAAAATGATTAAGATGTAAATTTGATGCTATGTCTTTTTACCGCAGTAAGAAAATGGGAAAAAATCAGTTGGCAAAAATACAGAATTGTTTAATATCCTTAACTGTACTAAAATTTTCTCCTGCTGACATAATTTCTTTATAGGACAAATCTTCAAATTTCTTCACAAACAGACAGTTCATTTAAGACCAACCAGAATGGACGTATCAGACCTCTTTCAGAATTTCTGATTTTCAGTAGATTTCAGGCCACTGTTCTAATATCCACAAACAAGTGGGTCAATGTATATATTACCAGCATATTAGCAAATTCAGAAGGGATATTATGATATGACTGTATATTAAACATTATTAGTTAGTAAAAAAAAATATCATGTAGTTATATGCTCTTCTTTATTTTTTACTTTTTTGCTAAGAGAAACCATTAACTCCCCAGGTAGTTGTAGTGGGCAAGATTAAATATGACCACAACCACGAGATTCTCCAAGACATGGGGTTGGATGAATAAATGGCAATGACTTTAAATCTTCCAAAGCTCACAGTTAAATATATTCTACATATTAAATATATTTATAGTGAATATTATATTAAAATGTATAAATAAAATATATATTATATTTAAATATATTAAATGTAATCTATATTAATACATTCTACATTTTGATCCAGAAAACACACACCCACAGACATACCCACACACATACATTGAAAACAAAATTTAAGGAAATATACTCATTTTTACTGCAAGTGATGAATTCTCTCAGTTTTTATTCTATCTACTGTATTTTATTTCATTTTAATAAGGGAGGATCATAGCACATTAAATTGATTTCACAACTTTCTAATGGATTGTAACCCATAGTTTGAAAAACAATGTTCCAAGAAACCGTCAAATTATAAAAAACATATCTGAGAAATAAGAAATTGAGAACAGAGAACTTTGTAACTAATGAAAGCAAATGAATTTAATAAAAATACAAATTATTAATGCATTTAGGTTTACTTTTAATATGTCATTAATACAATTAATTCAGGAATTCAAAATATAAAAGCCACCAAACTGTAAGAAACAAAGGTACCACATTTAAAGAAATATCAAAATAAAACTTAAGTATTCTTCCAAATTGCCAACAGGTTTGGATTGTTTTCTATATATATTGGTTTTGGAGTGTGTAGACACAGAAGGTCCCTTTCAGTACTCAAGTCAGAATATGAACTGAAGACTCTCCTCTCAGTGAGTTCCAGAGTGCCGGGAAAATAATGCCAACATATTTCTAAATATCCAGTGCTCTCTGTGAGATGGGCTACCAGTCTGAGCTCAGCCTCAGGCAAGGTGGGACATGGGGGTAGGCGATATCCATATTATTTGTTAAATTATATATATACTGGAGGAAGTTCCTCCTGGTTTCCCTACACCCAGCTGCTATGGTCAGAATGGGTGCCTCCCCAAATATATTAAAAATGTATGTTGAAATCCTCACCCTCATTGGTGGTGGTATCAGATGGTGGAGCTTTGGGGAGGTGATGAGGTCATGAAGGGTGGGGAGGCCTCCTGGATGGATTAGTTCCCTTGTTAGAAAGCCTTCCGTGGGATCCTTAGCCTTCTGCCAGGGGAGGAATCAGTGAGGAATCGGCAGTCTGCAGCCGGAAGCGGGGTCTTGGCAGAACCCAACCCTGCTGGCACCCGATCCAGGAGCCCAGCCTCCAGAACTATGAGAGGTTCATTTCTGCTGTTTCTAAGCTACTCAGTGTCTGGTTTTTGTTATAGCAGCTTGAACAAAGAAAGACACCGACCTCATCTTCTGCACCGGAGGGTCTCTGCTGCTCCTGACGCAGCGGGAGAGCCAGATGCTGAAGGGCCCAGTCTCACTCTTCTGTAGTGAGAAGTGAGACCACCTCGTTTTTACCCTGATGTGTTCAGGAAGAAGATGTCTGCAGCAGAGTGACAGTAGCATGGAAATCAGAGGCTGGGGGCGGTGGGAGACAACCTTCGCCTGCTCTGCAATGTCACCTGTCCCCTCTAATGTTTACAGAAAGCCTGTAGCCATACAGAGAACAAACTCGTGGCTGCCAAGCAGGAAGGGGAATGGAACGACTGGGAGTCTGGGACTAGCAGATTTAAACTATTACATATAGGACGGATAAGGTCCTACTGTGTAGCCCAGGGAAGAAGAGTCAATATCCTGTGGTAAACCATAATAGAAAAAAAATGAAAAAGAATATGTATGTGTATAGCTGAGTCACTCTGCTGTGCAGCAGAAATTAACATTGTAAATCAACTATACTTCAATTAAAAAAAGCCTATAGCCGTGTGTGCGTGTGCGTGTGTGTGTGTGCGTGTGTGTGTGTGTGTGTGTGTGTGTGTGTGTGTGTATGTGTAGGACCGTCTGAAAGTCTGCACAAGAGAGTATATGCAAAACTCAGAGGGACTCCGGATAAGTTTTCCTGTGGCTATAGGGCCTCCAAAATCTTTTCTAAGGAATACCAGTCTTTGTGAGGATTATTTTCCTTGGCTATTCCTCTGTGATTACTTGTCCCCTCACTCTACCCTCTGATATTTATGTGCTTTCCCAATTCATCAGAAACACAAGTGCAGAGTCACGCCTAAAGAAGAGTAAGAATCAATGAAACGCTCTATTTTAGGATACTTAAGTCATGCAAACCATCTTCTACTTCACATTTTTTTCTTTGATTAACGTAGAACATTCTATCTGTCTTGAAAGTTGACTGCAAGATGAGATCACTATAATTTTAATAATTTTTAGACCAATTTTTAAAATTCAAAAAATGTAATCATTCTGATGCAGGAATTAATGCCTATGCATAAAAATCAGGAGTGGTTCAACTTTCAAATATTAATCTATCCTATTGATTATAACATAAAGGATGAGCTAATTTCTCTTTGAAATATCTGCCACATTCCCTGGTGGCTCAGCTGGTAAAGAATCCACCTGCAATGTGGGAGACCTGAGTTCAATCCCTGGGTTGGGAAAATCCCCTGGAGGAGGGCATGGCAACCCACTCCAGTATCCTTGCCTGGAGAATCCCATGGACAGAGGAGCCTGGCGGGCTACAGTCCATGGGGTCACAAAGAGTCAGACACGACTGAGCGACTAAGCACACACCCTATATTAATGTCGTATACTAATGAAATGAAGTGTATACCAATTACCAATGTCTATTAATTTTGCCCTTTAATAGTCTTAAAAGTTTAGATCTAAACATAATTGATATGCTGAGTCACGTATTTCAGATAATTTACTCGATCAATCGTAACAAAAAAGTAGGTGCCCCTCACCTACTATCAGTAATTTTCTGGCTCTAATAGTCTTTCACACGCTGTTGAAGCAACATTACAGTCCGCGATGAGGCATCCCAGCGCATGGAGTCCTGAGCCCTGTGAGTGAGGGCAAGGGGTGAACAGCAGTCACGCCAGCCCGCTTCCGGGGCACCGAGACCCAGACCAGGTCGGCTCATGGGCAGACCACCAGCAGGCGGGGGCATGTGAGCCCGCAGCATCTTCTCAGAGGGGCTTCCTGCTTCACTGCGGAGGGACCCCGATGAAACTGTGCCAAGAGCAGGGCACAGAGGGGCCAGAGACACTGCGGAAATGGCACTGTCCGCTTCTGCGGGGATGTGTGAATGCTGTACAAGGCCTCCCACAGCCTGCGGGGTCACCAGGGAGCCGGGAGGAGATGGAACCACCAGACCCGGGGATCAGGGCCCCTGGACGGCGGACTTAACCCTGGAGTGAGGAAGTCCCATAATGAGACAAAGGGCCTCATGAAGTGGGGGACGTGATCACAGGGACCTAGCATCCTGGGAGGTGAGGGGCAGGGGCAGCGGGGCTCACAGGCACGGCAAGGGGCAGGGGCAGGCAGAGTAGCGGCAGGACGGAGCTGAGCTCCCGGGGCGGATGGCGGCCTTCCACACCCCGTGCCCGAGTGCTCCTTGCTTCAGGCGACTCTAACTCTGCGACCCCATGGAATCCTCTGTCCGTGCAAGAATTTCCTAGGCAAGAATACTGGAGTGGGTGGCCATGCCCTCCTCCAGGGGACCTTCCCGACGCAGGGGTCAAACCCGTGTCTCCTGCATCTCCTCTACTTCTTTACCTACTGAGCCACCTGGAAAGCCCATTCCATACCACAGGCAGGGTTATCCTGGCGGGATTCAGGGCCCCAGTTCCCAGACCTCCAGCGAAGACTGGGTATTGAAAAGCCTCACAGCTGAGGCTTAAGCAGACGTAGGAGGAGTGGCTGCTAAATTCGCTAGAATGTCTAGGAGTAGTTTCTGGGAGCCTGGTACTAAGTCCTTGCATCGCTCTTTTAAGAAAATTTTCATATTTTCAGTTTTTGGCCACATAGAGTGGCACGTGGGATTTTAGTTCCTTGACTAGGGATCAAACCCCAGCCCTCCACAGTGGAGAGGCAGTCTTAACCACTGGACTGTTAGGGAAGTCCACCTGCCTCTCTGTTAAGCTTTAAGATTTATGGAGATCCTACGACTGAAGCGACCTAGCAGCAGCAGCAGCAGCAGCAGCAGCAGCAGCAGTTGCAGACTCTGAGCTGAAGACTAAATTCCAGGACCAGTGTTTTTGGCTCAGAGTGGGCTTCTGCCTTCAAACATCTAGATGTCTGTGGAGTGACCCTGGATGTTTAATACAGGTTTCCGCTCTCAGGGTTGAAACTGACATCCCAATAAAAGTTACTGAAGGAGCCCTTTAGTCCCCTTCAAACCCGTTTAACGTTGTGGGAGGACAAGGAAGCTCAGAGCACACTGTCTCTGCTTAGATGTTCCCTTGCATTGGGGAAATGTCCCTGAGCTTGTTTAGTTACAGCTGAGAGCTTCCTCAGTTTATCCTGGCCTGAAGAGGCTTCAGACCCTTCCCCCAGTCTGAGAGGGGGGTGGTCACTGGCGTGATGTGGTGCTGCTAGATGAGAGAATGATTTGATGCTTCAGAAGCCTTGGTATATCTGCGTGGGTGTGTATGGTTCTGAGGATGCTCTTTTTGGTAATAACTCCTTAAGAACCTGGTGAAAACTGTGGACCAAGTCCCTCTAAAGAGATCCACAGTTTTACATATAATTTCAGGTCCCTAGAATCCTGTTTGTGAATCCCAGTTTAAAGACTCCTACAGCACAGATAAGACCAGCAAGAACATACTTTAGATTTTTGGCTTTCTTCTTTGAAATATAAATTTTACTATATCCTAATGTAGTGAGTTTGTTATTTGTTTTCCTACTTTACTCCAAAAAGTATTTTGGAACCACAAAGTCATGTTAAGATATACTTTTTCTTTCTGTTCCTAGATCCATGGGATGCCATTACACCTGGATAATTTCAATAACATCTGGAGCTGTTATGTTATTGAAACATCTTTTACTAATTCTCAGTTACTCATCCCCTTTTCCTGGGTACACTTGCTACTTCTGTTCTCTTAGTGACATCCTTTCAGGCTACCAGCACATTGATCCATTAGTACACAAACCTGTTACCACAAAATATTTAATGGAAAAGTCCTTCAAAAACTATTGTAAGAAATGGAGATCCTTTAGTTATTAAATATTGCTGTCATTTTATTAAGACAATCTGGAATTTAATCCACAAACATTAGCTAATCAAAAATTTACTCATCTCATAACGTATCTGCTTGGTTTTTTGTTTAGTTTAGTTGCTCAGTCCTGTCCAAGTGTTTTGCGACTCCATGGACTGCAGCCCCCCAGGCCTCTCTGTCCATGGGATTTCCCAGGCAAGAACACGGGAGTGGGTTGCCATTTCCTTCTCCAGGGGATCTTCCCAACCCAAAGACTGAACTCGAAATCTCCTGAGTCTCCGGCATTGGCAGGCAGATTCTTTATCGTGGAGCCACCTGGGAAGCCCATTCAACTATAAACCACTTGCTTACCTTACTTTTTTCCCTTAAGAATGTTGAAATGCTTGTAATGAATATGACAACTCTTATCTTGGATCTAGAAGGCAGTGACTTCTGCTTTCAAACTTGCTTTGTAAGTTGCCCATTCTTAGAAATGGTAGAAGTAGTCCACACTATCTGAACAATAATGAACAAGGTTGAGTAGTGATTTATAACTCTGAGAGCTTTATAATTTGATTTATGAACAGCTCTCACATCTTCCATTGGCAGTTCATACAACTATGAGTCAATTTTCCAGCCAAATGACTCAGTATTTTGCTGCATGACTAATACCACACTCAGTGTGGAAACTATAGAAGTGAATTCTATTTGCTTCTGGATAATAAATGATTACTTTCCAAAAACTGTCTGCAAAGCATTACAGAGGAGATGAGTTCAATTATATTGATGTTTTTAAACTCTCAAAATCAGCAGACTTTTTCGAGAAGTCTGTAGTGTTAACAAAAAAAAGAACAAACCCTTTCCCCCAAGAATGATGAATTTTGCCACCACTAGAACAACAAATCCTAATCCGGCTCTAAAATTTCTAAAACATAAAAGAACAATTTGGGATGATGTCACATAAAATATTTTCTCTTATAATGATGCCTTTAGTTTTCAAATTTTTATTATGGTAAAATAAAGATCTTTTATAGGACATATTTGCTACAAATAATATTTGATATTTATTGCAAAGAATAATTCTTTTACCTTGAAATGCAAAATTTTAAAAGAGAATAGAGATCCATTCATATGATGGCTCCCCTGATTCTGGTGGCTGGAAACTGCCTCCTGGATTACATTAGATGCTTTAGTGATGCTCCCAAATGATGTGGCTCCTTGGACTTTCAATCCAAGAGAATGGATACGTTGGCACAGGCCCTTGTCTCAGACTGTCATGAAAACCACTTGGGAATGAACAAGCATACAACTTTTCTCAGATTCCTCCCAATTGCTTTCATGCCACCGATTTCTGAGAGTAAACAAGTTCAATCAAGAAGGTCATCGGTCCAAAATTAGTATGATTTCAAGTAACTTATTGCTAGAGTCATTCTTACCTAAATTTTTTGTTTTCCGGGGTAACATTTCAGTGGAATGTCTCTGCATGATTACCAATCAGGTCATCCACTCACTTCCACCGAAGTTTGTAATAAACGCTTACAAATAGCCTCAGCGATATTTCAAGGTATTCTTTCTGTTCCCCTAAAAATCCTTCTTCTATCTGAACATTAGTAGCCAGGGCCGGTTTGGAGGGGTTGGGGCAGGGAGCCATCACAACCAGTCAGGGCCAGTTTTAACTCTGTCGAGTCAGAGGCAGCCTGAGAGCAGAAGAACAGGTCTGGGAGACTCAGGGGACCTGAGGACGAGTAGCTGAACCACAAAGCACATGGGAGAGGCGGTCGTCTTCTCCCCTCCCTTCAACTCTCAATCTCTCTTCCACTATTGGCTCCTTCTCCCAAGTTGTATCCTATCCTGACGAAAGCACGATGATTGGGTTTTACTCGCATTTCTGCCCATGCATTCTAGAGCTAAATTTCTCCAAACATTGTAGACATCACTCTTGCCTCTTCTCCACATCCTAGTCCCTCTCCAACCCGCTCCTGTCTGGTTTCAGCCTCTACCAGTGTGATGAACCGGTTCCCTGGAAGGTGTGCAGAGGGCTCTTCACCACTGGTCCTCAGTGCGCTGACTCCTTACCCCGGATGTGCACCTGTCCCGAGAAGCCTCTGAACCGGAAGCACTTCCTGCTCTCATTTTCTAGCCCACAACGGGTTAGACGTCTCCACAATTCTGATTCTAGTTTTGTTTTGTTTTTTTTAACTTTCTGCACAAAGTGTAGGGTTTTCTTTTTTAAATTATTATTATTATGCGTAACGGGCAAAATTATTTCATTCAATAATTTTTTAAGGAATTTCACGTGTTCTGATTCTTTCCACTACCAATAACCATAGTTCTCCAAAGTCAGAATCTTCAAGATAACCCTTTCAAAAGGAAGTTTTGCTCAATCCACAGCTGTCACGTCAGTCCGTCCACAATTCTTTTAGTTGGCTTCTTTGTTCTCCAATGGAATATGGAGACACTTTAACGTTCCCCACCTGTCATCTTTGGGATCCAATTTCCTCAAGCATTTTACCATGTTTACCGTCAGGAGATGGATCTGCATGGTTCTGAATTTTAGACACCCTCTATGAATGCACGAAGTTCAGATCATATTCACTCCTAAGCTATCACACACTAGAAGAGTACAGATCATTGGGATATACCAATATCTATGATACCTCATGTGAAGAGTTGACTCATTGGAAAAGACCCTGATGCTGGGAAGGACTGGGGGCAAGGAGGAGAAGGGGACGACAGAGGATGAGATGGCTGGATGGCATCACCGACTCGATGGACATGAGCTTGGGTAAACTCCGGGAGTTGGTGATGGACAGGGAGGCCTGGCATGCTTCGATTCATGGGGTCGAAAAGACTCGGACACGACTGAGCGACTGAACTGAACTGATGATAAAAAAGTTTGGTCATTAAGTTTTTCATAGTTTACTTGGCAGTTCTGACTTACAGTTCTTTACCACAGATCTAATACTTAGTTCTATGATTAAGGGAAAACATAGTTACTCTATGAGGCATTTCCAGCAATGTAGGTTTACAAAAAAGCCCCATCAGGATAGACCTCAACAGATTTCAGTTCTTTCTACACTTTCTCTTCCTTTGTAATTCTGTCCACCTGCATGAGTCCAACTATAATTGATGCCTGCGATTCCCATCCTTCTCTGCTTCTGACTCCCCAGCCAGGTTTCCATGGGTAATTTCACATGGATGACTTTCTGACAACTCTGCCCTTCAATGGGTCTGAACCTGTTTGTCTTCTCTGCCTTCATAACTGTTCATTCATCCGAGCCCCAAAGCTGAGTCATCTGCAATCCCTGTCTTTTCCTCAACTGGTCACCACACAGCTTAGGTGAAGACATTTCTTCTTGATGTTTCTTCCTGATGTACACATGAGGAATTTGTGCCATTCCTACCTCTAGGGAGGTTCTGTAGAAGATGTTTCAGTCAGCTTATTAAGCCCCTTACTCATGCTCATCTTTGGGAGCAGAATGACTCAGTGATGAGGGTCCCTGGGGAGGGCTTGTGTAGGAAAGCTCCCTCTCACACATGGTCCTGTCTCTTGCTCACTTGTGCTGCACGCCACGTGGACCGGAGGGTGTCATTTTCTTCTGAGCACCTGGTCTTCAGGTGAGAAGCAGTACAGGTAGGGTTCCTTCCTGCCTAGTGCTGGGAAGGCCGATATTTGTTCAGTTGTGACTGGGCAGGTCAGCAGAGTTAGGTGAAAAGAGATAAGGTGCTCCATCTTGACTCCGAGTCTAAGTCAGGCTCTTAATTTCCTTTTGGATCCTTGTATGCGTTCTCAATTTGGTTGAAAATCTGAAGGGAAAAAGGGCTGCAGGATGTATCATCTACATACCTGATAGCTTACAAATGGCTGCAGTAAGACTCAACGCAATATGGAATTCTTCCTTCACTGGTGTGCCCCTCAGGGCAGGCTCCCAGACTTTTCCTCAATGACCCCTGCGCAGTGGATGGGAATGCGGTGTCTCACTGCAGTGGCTGCAGAATCAGGAAATCTTTGAGCTACCTTCGCAGATACCTGTCAGTGCTCCCTGTCAGCCCAAGAGCCCGGGACCTTGCTGGTAAGCCCATCCTGCCGGCACTCTGACCCACCATTCTCACTTTATACAACCACTGCAAGCAAGGTCCTCCTTCAAACCAGAGCATGTTGTTTTAAGAAACAAGATGTCCATAAGAAAACTTAACCCCATGTTTCCCGTGGTGATGAATCGCATTTAATACATGCACTAGGCAATGCCTTTTTGAGTGTCCGATAACGCTTAGATGTGATGATGCTTAAAGGCCTTAAGAACATCAAGAGTTAAGCCTTCATGCAGGGCTGAACAGTGGATTATGTATAGTTAGCAAAATACACGGATTTGGAGATCCTACAAGCAAGTAACAAAACAAGAATTGCCATTAATTCTTTAACTGCTTTCCAGAATTTTACAAAATTACACGATTTCTTCAGCCTCCTAAATATTTGAGTTCACCTGAGTAGTTCGCAGAAACTCCACACATGTAGTAATGGGTTGTCCCATTCTAATTGCTGTTTCATTATGCAAGTAAATGAAACAAGTAAAACCCAGCCGCGCACGACTAGCCCCGGCTAGAGGCAGCAGCCAGCGGCGCAGAGCCGGCCGGCCGAGGTCGCTGTTGTCGCTGGTTCCGACCCGGCGCCCGGCGGCTGCTGCAGCGCCCCCGCCGCGCCTCCCGCGTCCGCACTGCGCCAGCGGCCCCGGGGCAACCTCCAACTGCAGGATCCTTTTTGCTGATTACGAAGAAGGGGAGCGGGCAAGAGGGAGAGGAGTGTGTGCCTTTTGAGTGTGACAGGTCACTATTTCCTCCCTCTCCCTACAAAATCTGTCCTCAAAATAGAGTATTTACAAGTCAACCTCCAGTTTCTCCATCTGCCAGTTCCATACATCTGAAACTGCCTCTCTCTCCAGCTGCACTAAACGAGGCGAGGTTTTAGGGTCAACGCATGGATGGATAGACGGGGATGCCAAGTGCCCACTTCTCGGCTGCGAAACTGTACCAAGTTAGGGGTGGTCGGGGTCACGTCTGCAGACCCCAGTTCAGGGGGGCCGGAGAGGTAGGAGTGGGCCCGCTGTTCCGGGGAACCCCGAATCCCAGGGAAGGCCCGGCCTGGGGCTCGCGCGTGCTCGTGCAGGAAGCCCCCCCGCAAGCAATCTCTCACCCGGCTGCATCCTCCGGAGCCCCAGCCGCGCGGGTCGGGGCGCGGGGGGTGGGAGGCGGGGGCAGCACCGCCCGCAGGCTCCCGCCGGCGCCCTGCGGTCTACCCCCGGCTCCCGGGCGCCCCCTGTCGCCGGGCTCCCCAGCGGTCCGGCCGCGCGAGGCCAGGGAGGCGGCAGCCCCGGCGCGCGGGAGCGAAGGGGCGCCCGGCCGGAGCCCCGCGGACGGCGCGGACGGGCAGGCGGCCCAGCGGGAGGGCGCCGGGCGCTCAGGCCGGGGCGCAGCCGGGGGCCGCCGCAGCCATGTCCGCGCGCGCGCGCCGCAGCCCGGCCGTGATGTCATCCGCGGGCCCCCGCCGCGGCGCCCCGCGCCCGCCCCCCGCGCCCCGCGCCCGCCCCGCCCCGCGAGCTCCGGCTCCGGGGACGCTGCGGCCGCCGCGGCCGCCGGGCGGTGCGCGGGGTCCGGGCGGGGCCGGCGGGGCGGGCCCTCCCCCCGCGCCGCGTCCGCCGCGGGGCTGCGCCCGGGGCTGCGCGCGGGGCGGGGCGGGGGCGCCCGCGGGGGGCGGGGGCGGCTCCCCATCGCCTAGTGCCCGCCGGGCCGCCGTCTGCTGAGTCATGGGCAGCGCTCCCCGCAGCCCGGACTCATTCGCGCTGCGCGGCGGGCTCGGGTGCGCAGCCATTGGGCCGGCGCGGGGCCGCGAGCGCCGGGCATGACGCTCTGAGCCGCGCTCGCCGCGCCGCGTGCGCCCCGCGCGGGTGCCTGTGCCACCGCCCTCCGGCCCCGCCGCCCGCCGGCCGGCCGCGCCGCGCCCGCACCATGATCGCCGCCGCGTTCCTCGTCCTGCTGAGACCCTATAGCATCCAATGTGCCCTCTTCCTCCTGCTGCTTCTGCTGGGCACCATCGCCACCATCGTCTTCTTCTGCTGCTGGCACCGCAGGCTCCAGAAGGGGAGGCATCCCATGAAATCGGTCTTCTCGGGTCGTTCAAGGAGCCGAGGTGAGACGCGGCGCGGCGGGCTTCCTCGGGGCCGGGGGGACCGCTCGGTGGGTCTGGAGAGGGGAGCGCGGCTCGCTCCCTCCGCGCCGCTGCCCCTGCCGCGTCCTCGCTCTCCCTCCCCCGGCCCGGGGCGCTTCGTGTTTCACGCCCCGGCCGCCTCCTCGGGTCCGCCGGGTCGTGGTGCCCGCGGCGCGCAGAGCTCCGGGAGAGGGAAGGCGGCGGACGCTCGGGCTCGGCGCCCCGGGCCGTCGAGCGGAGTCCGGGCTGCGGCAGCCGCCTTCACCCGCGCCCCCCGGTGTCGGAGCCCGGGGCAGGGAGACTTCGGGGCGCCCCAACTCCCCCAAAACTTTCCCTGAAACTTCTAAACTGATAGCCTAGCAGCCAACCCGCCCTGCGGGCTGTCTCCACTGCGTTCGAGGCGTCCGGAACGCGCCTTCCGGCCCCCGGCCCCCCAGGTAAGTCGTCGGTGACTCGGCAGGTGAAGAACAAGGAGTTAAATGAAGTCTCGTTTTTTTCTGTTTTCTCCCCCAGATGCTGTCCTGAGATCTCACCACTTTCGTTCCGAGGTAATTTATTTAGCGCGCACGCTCAAGGTCAGAAGAAGTTCTCTTTCCTGGGTACCAGTATTAATCATAGGCGTGTTTAGAAGCCACTAGGGCATTGAATGGCGAGCCCACAGCCCCCAGGCCAAAAGGGACATGTTTGCTTTAAAGCGACTCCCCAGCATGAGTTCCCCGGGAGCGGTGTTTGGCAGATTTCTTGTGTCGTGGAGCCGCTGTGCTGGAAGGGGAGAGACAGCCCCTAAAAGCGGCCTCACCTCAGGAACGCAGTCCTGCGGTGGCTGTCAGCTTCCTTGACCGTCTGGAAGTGGCCGGAAGCTTTCTGGGCGCAGTCGGCCAGCCGCCGCTGTTCACTTGGGTATCCAACCGCGCTGGGAGCTTTTAGGGAGTTAGTGCAGGGCAATTTGATCCGTGTGCATTACCTTTTAGACTTGCAAGTTTATATTCCTATTCACCCAGAAAGCGCTCCATGTTTTACTGGGGACGTCTGATGACTTTTGCAAAGTGATGATGATAGTGATCAGGCTTTACCCTCAAAAGGTGAACCATCCATCCCTCCTTAAACAGGTGACCTGGCCGCACTGATTCAGTGGAACTGTTGTAGGACTAGGTCTTCTGGAGACAGAACAAAACCGAGAAACACAAACTCTCCCCACCCAGCGTTTACACCCTCCAGCGGCTTGCTGTTATTACCCTGGAAGTTGCACATTTCATTTCCCTTGTTAATCCGGTGTTTTGTTGCACCCTGGATGTTTGATTGGACTCGGGTTGCTTGAAAGCTTTCACTGTATTACTATAACACCCTTATAATGCTGCCCAATGAGGAATTATGCCTGGTGCACTGGTGGGTGAGAACTCTGGGCTCAATTTAGGACTGTAAAGAGAATAAAATAACCAATCAGATGATCAGAGGTTCCAGTGCTAACTAACTGTGTAGTGCTGGGAGACTCAACTTCTCAGACCCTCCGTTCCCCTTCCTGTAAAAGAGAGCTAATAGTACCTTACAGGGCTGTAAGGGGAGGCAGGGCTTACCAGTAATAGTGTTTTAAAAAAAACCAGTTATGGGAATTCCCTGGCGGCTCAGTGGTTAGGACTCTGCCCTTCCATTGCAGGGGGCCTGGGTTTGGGAAACTAGGATCCCAGAAGCTGTGCAGTGAGGCAAAAAAAAAAACACAAAAAAAACACCGGACACAAAAACCCATTTAGTTTATAGTAGCTATTCAGTAATTGATAGGTATATTATATTTTGCAAAACTGAATTAAAACTGTGTACAAATAAAAGATCTCTCTGCAAATCTTCAAGTCTTTATTAGATTAGTTAATTCAAAGTTATCTGAAACAACACAAGCTGTGTCTGTTATAAACCAACCCTCTTTGAATATCTGATTAATTTAATAGACTAACCCATCTAGAAGTGATAAAAAATCACCCTCAAGGTATAAACACCAAAATTTAGGATTTTGATTTTAAAAAGAGATCACCAGTCCAATACACATCAATGCTAGAACCAGAATCAAAATCCTGTTATGGGTTGTTAGATCAGCCATCAAGTGTTTCAGCAAAAAGAACAGACAGAAAAAATGAGTTAGGACTATGTTTTGTTTAGTTATCTGTCAGTTAAGTATTTATCCTAAACTTGCCTTTGGTTAGAAAAGCTGAGAGTGACTGTTTAACACCGTAGTTCATTTCACAAGATCCCCCGTACAGATTGACATCCTTCAATCTGCTTCATATTTGCCTTATCTGCTGGGCTGTGAGGATCTATCGCTTCTGTTTTCCATAAGTCCAGAAAGGAGTCCAGTTGGACAGGAAATTTCAGGATGTTTCTTCCCAGGTAGGCAGAGAAATACTTCTCCTGGGGGGAGACTTTGTCATCAGGACCCAGTGTGCTTTGGGGAAGTTTTGCAGCAGGAAGAAAAAAATTCCACGTCTCTCATCTGAGTGGCTGCAGCTTTTTAATTCTCATTAAGTGAATAATCGGGCTTCCCTGGTGGCTCAGATGGTAAAAGCGTCTGCCTACAATGTGGGAGACCCAGGTTCGATTCCTGGGTCAGGAAGATCCCCTGGAGAAGGAAATGGCAACCCACTCCAGTACTTTTGCCTGGAAGATTCCATGGATGGAGGAGCCTGGTGGGCTACAGTCCATGGGGTTGCAAAGAGTCGGACACAACTGAGCAACTTCACTTTCACTTTCACACGTGAATAATCAACATCTCATCTTAGTCTCTCCCTCATAAAGCTAGAAGTAAGTGATACAGATATTTATGAGATATTTGGCAACTACCAACAATCCTTTTTTATTTTCACACACTTGCAAACTCATCTTTACTGGCTTAGGAGTACCCTAAATTTTAATGATAGCATATGAGAATGTGAAATTATTAACCACCCAACAAGTGTTCAACCCCAATTCTCTAACAGATAAAAAGGGGCTCAGTTAGACAACTAGAAATATGCACTTTGTGTGTGAATATAAAGAACTTGTGCTGTGTGATACATGTATATATATTGTGTATATGTATATATATATTATATATGTATATGTATATATATATTATATATATATATGTAATATATATATTGATGAGGAGAAGTGATTTCATATTGATGTGAGACAGTCTGGAAACCAAGTGCTCATTCTGGGTCTGTAAGAAGGATACTTTTCCTGAGGACTTATAAGATTTGATGCTGTGACTTGACACAATGCCTGTTACCCTAGACGCCTGTGATGAGGACCAGACAATGACAATCTTGATTTTAAGGAAATCTCAGAAAGTGATATGGGTAATTGAGGTACCATTAGATTACAAGAAAGAGCCTTGGGAGCCCTTCAGGAGAGTGGAGACAATTATATATAATGCCCTTGAGAATACCCAGTGTGGACAGTGGTACATGATCCCTATTCATCAGCTCAGTGGAATAAGGGCAGCCTTGTTTGATATCAAGAAAAGCAAGAGTGTGCTTTGTGTCCACCAGGGATTGAGTAAATAACTTCACTTCCCGTTTCAGGGAAAAGGAACCACTGTGTGATTTTTAACTGTGCCATTCACATTCCAGAGAATCATGTGCCCAGAATTCTCAGTGAAAGAGAGAAGCTCAGTGGAGTGAATTTTTAGTGGCCATTCCTGATGAAGCTGTCAAGGCAAATCCTTTAGATTTTCCCAGGGATTCTCAGCATTACCCTCTCCTAGATGAAAAGGTGGTCCACACAAACTCTTTTGGCTTCATCATGTTCCCAGAGCATCTCTGCACCAAACCATGGAAGCATGTTCAGTGGAGTAACCGTGGTTCAGAGCTTCTCCTGGAATCTGCATCTTTCATTAAGAATTACCAATCTAGGGACTTCCTCTGGTGGTCCAGTGGCTAAGATTCTGAGCTTCCAGTGCATAGGAGCAGGGTTCAATTCCTCACAGGGGCCTAGATCAGATGTGCTGCAACTAAAGATCCTGTGTGCTGCAGCTGAGACCCAAAGAAAAAAAAGTGTTACCCATTGAGTGGATTAGAGAAAATGATCATTTATTATTTAGTTTTCTTTTGCAATTAGTTATCTTTATAAACAAATTCTTTGCCTGGAGTTAAATTCTAGGTCTAAGTCAGTTTATGCTAATTAAATCAATCTTAAGTTGAACTGGACACATGATATTGGGTTCATTTTGCTTCACTTAATTATTTTAAAAACAGACATTTATTTTTTCATCACCTACATAGTATAATATTAGATGGTAGGAATAACAAAGGGTCTGAGGTATAGCCTTTGCCCTTAACGATAACTTTCCAGGTTACTCCGTAAGTGCTGAAATTTTGCATTTACTGGTTGGGTTCCCATAACTGAACTGCTGTGCGATTTCCAGCGATGAATCACAACTGTGATGGAAGCATCAGAGGCCAAGCTGTGCAAGTACAGCGAGTACATTCATGAAAAAGACAAATTCACCCCATCCACTGGGTCACCACTAGCATAGAATTCACCCTTACTTCAGCTCTGTGGTGACAGAGGATGCTGAGAGCTAAAGAAGAAAGAAATAAAGAAAGAAACCTGTTTTTTCTTGCATCCAAACCTATTAAATCCAATCTAGAAGAAAGCTTTTTCGGAGAAGTCTGAAATCTCTGTCTAAACTTAAGGGTTAAGAACTCAATTTTTGAGACTACAGTTACAGCATAGAACCAGGCAAATAACAAGCAGTGGTTTAATGAGACTACAGGGATAAGAGTTTAGAGTCTTGGGTTTGGGTTCCAGCTCTGCCACTAACTAACTGTGCCATCTTGGTCTAGTCTCTGAGGGTCTCTGAGACAGACTTGAGGTTCTCACCAGTAACATGAAGATGATCTCTGAGTAAACAGGCCCTGTTTTTATTATGTGCAAAAAAAAAGCATCCTGCTAAAAAAGGCATCATGTAAAGCACAATTCTTTCTAAGAATTTAAGGCAGGTAAAGGTAAAATAATTAGCATAAACATGAAGTAACAGATTATTATAAAAGGGATTGTTGGAATAATTCTGATGATGTGATGGCTTCTGGCTGGGGTGATCAGAGAAGCCTTCCAGGAGGAGGTGATGTTTCTGTTGCAGCGTGCAGGCTGAGTAGTGTCCAGCTAGACAGAGGGGGACTCAGAGCAAACCCCTAAGACAGCAGAACCACTTAAGAATAGGCAACAATTTAGGAAACACACTTGTCTTTAGATAGCTCAGAACATGTCCATGTGATTAGAAGGTAGGGGTCTTGAGATCACATCACAGAATGTAGAACTGGACACATATGTAGGTGCCAGCTGTAATAAAAAATAATTTTTCAGTACCACTCGATAGCTGACAGAGGCTTTCACAGAACATTATTTGAGCATCTTAGGAGGACACCTGCTCTGAACTCTCAAGAGAAGCAAAGAGTGTTTATTTCTTTTCAAGCAACTACGGCAAAACAGCCCATTTACTCTTTTTTCTCTGTCACCGAGTGTGGAGAGTTGTAGCCTCGGCTCTAAGGCCTGCAACCATGACTGGCTGGGGATCTTCCCGGTCACCTGAAAGCTGTGTTCTTGTAGGACATTGCGTGTTTCAGGCCTAGTTCTCAAGCATCACCGGGTTATACTTGACCACAGACACTGTATGTGTCCAGGGATTTGCAGGCAATTTATTATCTACAAGGCCATGTGATATATTACAGTTTTAAAAAATAGTTGAAATATGTCTCTGCTTTTAAACTTCTTCCTTGAAGAAAATCCCCCTCACATAATAATCTGAATGTCTATTTCCTCCTCAAATCCTCAAGCCTAGCCCTTCATCCTCAGCCAGCGACTTCTGTCTCCTAACTCACCGAAGACATCAGTGCCACCAAGTAATAGCACCTTAAACTTCTTGCCCCTGCGTATTAAGTGGTATCTTAATCTTCCCTCCCACCCAGTTTTCTGCCTCCTTGTGGGTGTTTTATGCTTACGCTGTGAATTCCTTGTCTTCCTGTCTCTCGGGAGAGTTGACTCTGCTGTTTGTCTCCTGTTGCTCCCTCTCTGCTGACGCCTGCTCCTGACATATAAACATCATAGGTGTGTCCTTTTGAAAACAAGCCTCCCTGTACCATTAGCTCTTCTCTTGGCAAGAAAAGTTCCCTGAAGAAGGTTCTTTATCTGTCACCTCTCATTCCTTCGGTTCAGTTCAGTTGCTCAGTCGTGTCCAACTCTTTGTGACCCCATGGACTGCAGCACGCCAGGCCTACCTGTCCATCACCAACTCCTGGAGCTTACTCAGACTCATGTCCATCAAGTCACTGATGCCATCCAACCATCTCATCCTCTGTCACCCCCTTCACCTCCTGCCTTCAATCTTTTCCAGCATCAGGGTCTTTTCCAGTGAGTCAGTTGTTTGTATCAGGTGGCCGAAGTATTGGGAGTTTCAGCTTCAGCATCAGTCCTTCCAGTGGATATTCAGGACTAATTTCCTTTAGGATGGACTGGTTTGATCTCCTTGCAGTCCAAGGGACTCTCAAGAGTCTTCTCCAACACCACAATTCAAAAGCATCAATTCTTTGGTGCTCAGCTTTCTTTATAGTCCAACTCTCACATCCATACACGACTACTGGAAAAACCATAGCCTTGACTAGATGGACCTTTGTTGGCAAAGCAGTGTCTCTGTTTTTTAATACACTGTCTAGGTTGGTCATAGCTTTTCTTCCAAGGAGCAAGCATCTTTTAATTTCATGGCTGCAGTCACCATCTGCAGTGATTTTGGAGCCAAAAAAAAATGAAGTCTCTCACTGTTTCCATGCTCTTATTTATTTCTTGACTTAGTAAAATCTACTTCTGCTGCTGCAACTTGAAACCACTTACCCTTTGCTCAGCCATGAGTTCCATATTGTTACATTCCATATTTCTGTTTAGGTTTAATTGACCTATCTTACATTGGACTTTGTTGACAACTGACCCCTTCTTTTTAAAAAGTACTTGTTTATTATTTATTTATTTGGTTTTGCTGGGTCTTAGTTGCAGTATGTGGGATGCAGCTCCCCGACCAAGGATTGACCCCAGGCCTCCCGCATTGGGAGCTTGAAGCCCAAGCCACTGGGCCACCATGGAAGCCCCAACACCAATCCCTTCTTCCCCCCTTTCTTTTTCTGGCCACGGCACCCTCTGTTCCTGTGCTAGACCCTCTTTTTACTTAGATGTTGATATTCCCAACTTATTCCCTTTCTCCTGATTTTTAAAATCACTTTGTTGAGATAAAATTCACATACTATATAGTTCAGCCATTCAGTGATTTTTAGTGTGTCTATAATGTTGTGCAACCATCACACAATTTAATTGAAAACATTTTCATTATCCCCCCAGAGAAAGCCCATACCAGTTAGCAGTCACTCCCCATTCACCTCCTACCTCCACACCCCAACCCTAGGCAACCACTTACCTAGTTTTGTCTAAATAGATTTGCTGGACCTCATTTTTACTCATCCTGTTCAAACTGTACTTGTACTCACATATTTCCTGCATTGGTTCCTCTTCACCGAATGCAAGTGAAAGTTGCTCAGTCATGTCAGATTCTTTGTGAGTATACAGTCCATGGAATTCTCCAGGCTAGAATACTGGAGTGGGTAGCCTTTCCCTTCTCCAGGGGATCTTCCCAACCCGGGGGTCGAACCCAGGTCTCCTGCATTGCAAGCGGATTCTTTACCAGCTGAGCTATAAGGGAAGCCCAAGAATACTGGAGTGGGTAGCCTGTCCCTTCTCCAGCGGGTCTTCCTGACCCAGAAATTGAACTGGCGTCTCCTGCATTGCAGGCGGATTCTTTACCAACTGAGCTATCAGGGAAGCCCCTTCTTCACAGAATGGTTACCCTGAAATCTCTATGTCCGATTCAGGCTTCACTCTTAACCTCCAGATACAGAGTCTATCCTCTTCCCTCGTTGTCACATAGGTGCCCTGCAGGGGTCTCAGACTCAGCATCTGCCCCGTTGTGGAGAGTGGCACACCCTCAGCCCTGCTGCTGCGGTTGCCCACACTAGAAATCTAGAAGCTGTGACAGACCCCCCTCATCCGTCCTATCCCGTCCTGCCTGCCTTACCGTCCTCCTGACAGTTACCTTGCTTCAGACCCTATAACAAGCCTCCAGGCAAGTCTCCCTAACTCCCCACTCCCAATCCATATATGCTAATTTAGTAAAGATCTTTCTAAAATACAGATTAAGTCTTAAAACTCACTAGTCAGGGAGCCATTCTGACCTAGTGATCCCAGCATAAGATGGGCTATTAATAACCACGGATTTCTGTGGACTTCCCTGGAGGCCCAGTGGTTAAGACTCCATGCTTCCAGTGCAGGGGAGCTTGGGTTTGATCCCTGCTTGGGGAACTAAGACCCTGCATGCTTCGTGGTGTGGCCAAAAACAACAGCTATGAAAAAAATAAAAACAACAGGATTTCTGTTCCCTCACAGCAAGCAGTCTAGAGATGGCGCTGGCTTTGGTGCAGCAGTCCCGCTTGTTGTCGCTGGGGTGATTGGGATGGTCCTGGCCTTTCCCTCATACTTGCAGGATGCTTGCACCCTTCTAGACATCATGCCCGAATTCAAGGAAGGAAGTGAGGGAAAAGGCAGAGCCAGTCAGGGAAAGATACTCATCACCGAATCAAAATCTTGGCCGGATGCCTTTCCAGTTAGATTTCTTCTTATGCTTCATTGGTCAGAACTGTGTCACAGGGTCATCTCTCACTGTGCAGGAAGTTTCGAATATGAGCTTTCATTTTTCCTGGCTTCTGTGGTAGAGGTGGGCAGGAAGAAAAGGTTGGGTAAGCCATATTCCTCCCCTACTTCAAGTCTTTCAGTGGCTTTCCACTTTGTTCTGAGTAATAAAGTGCGACCTTCTTCATGTGATATCAGAGGGATCCCTATGCTGATATCCTGGTGACGGTTCTAATTCTCCAAACAGACTGTGACTTTTTTGGATTATTGTTTTCGACCCTGTTATTTCCAACAGAGAAAGCCCTTCTTTGCCTTCCTTTTCTTTTTTTGCACACCCACTCCTAACTAAAGCAGAAATACTCAGGCACCGAAAGACTAAAACTCTTTGCTCTTCCTTTAAAACCCAGTTCATAAGCTGTCTTCAGGAACCTTTCTTAACTCCCTTGTAATAATAATAATAATAATAGTTGAGTTTTTAAAATTTGTCTCTCTTAAAAGATTGTAAGTGTCTTGAAAATAGACTAAATCCCTTGTTTTTAGCTCTGTAAATGTTTGGTGAAGAAATGAATGTATTTGATGTTTGCTAAAGTCAGTTTAATTTTCAGTTCTCATGGATGCTAACTTTCAAAATATTCCCATATTCTGGTTTTATTTAAAGGGAAAGAGACAGACGCTTTTCATTTTTTGTTTCAGGCATACTCATAACCCCTGATGTTTACCTTAGTTGCGCCTTAGTTAGCATCCTGTGTTTACTTTGAAAATATACAGATTCAGACACTTTTTTTTTAAATACAAGGATAATTACTTTACAGAATTTTGTTGTTTTCTGTCAAACCTCAACATGAATCAGCCATAGGTATACATATATCCCCTCCCTTTTGTAACTCTCTTCATTCTCACCAGTCTGGGTTGATACAGAGCCCCTGTTTGAGTTTCCTGACACATACAGAAAATTCCCGTTGGTTATGTATTTTACATATAATAATGTAAGTTTCCATGCTGCTCTCTCCATACAGCTCACCCTTTCCTCCCCTCTCCCCATGTCCATAAGTCTGTTCTCTATGTGTTTCTCCATTGCTGCCCTGCAAATAAATTCTTCGGTACCATTTTTCTAGATGCCATATATATGTGTTAGTATGCGATAACTATTTTCTCTTTCTGACTTACTTCACTGAGTATAGTAGGCTCTAGGTTCATCCACCTCATTAGAACTGACTCAAATTCTTTCCTTTTTATGGATGAGTAATATTCCATTGTGTATATGTACCACCACTTCTTTATCCATTCATCTGTTGATGGACATCTAGGTTGCTTCCATGTTCTAGCTATTGTAAATAGTGCTTCAGTGAACAATGGGATACGTGTGTCTTTTCCAATTTTGGTTTCCTCAGGGTGTATGCCTAAGAGTGGGATTGCTGAGTCATATGTTGGTTTTATTCCTAGTATTTTAAGGAGTCTCCATACCATCTTCCATAGTGGCTGTATCAATTTCAGTTCAGTTCAGGTCAGTTCAGTCGCTCATTCATGTCCGAATCTTTGCGACTCCATGAATCGCAGCACACCAGGCCTCCCTGTCCATCACCAACTCCCGGAGTCTATCCAAACCCATGTCCATCGAGTCAGTGGTGCCATCCAGCCATATCGTCTTCTGTCGTCCCCTTCTCCTCCTGCCCCCAATCCTTCCCAGCATCAGGGTCTTTTCCAATGAGTCAACGCTTTGCATGAGGTGGCCGAAGTATTGGAGTTTCAGCTTCAACATCAGTCCTTCCAATGAACACCCAGGACTGATCTCCTTTAGGATGGACTGGTTGGATCTCCTTGCAGTCCAAGAGACTCTCAAGAGTCTTCTCCAACACCACAGTTCAAAAGCATCAATTCTGCGGCGCTCAGCTTTCTTCACCATCCAACTCTCACATCCATACATGACCACTGGAAAAACCATAGCCTTGACCAGATGGACCTTTGTTGGCAAAGTAATGTCTCTGCTTTTTAATATGCTGTCTAGGTTGGTCATAACCTTCCTTCCAAGGAGTAAGCGTCTTTTAATTTCATGGCTGCAGTCACCATCAGCAGTGATTTTGGAGCCCCGAAAAATAGTCAGCCACTGTTTCCACTGTTTCCTCATCTATTTCCTATAAAGTGATGGGACCAGATGCCATGATCTTAGTTTTCTGAATGTTGAGCTTTAAACCAACTTTTTCACTCTCCTCTTTCACTTTCATCAAGAGGCTCTTTAGTTCTTCTTCACTTTCTGCCATAAGGGTGGTGTCATCTGCATATCTGAGGTTATTGATATTTCTCCCGGCAATCTTGATTCCAGCTTGTGCTTCTTCCAGTCCAGCATTTCTCATGATGTACTCTGCATATAAGTTAAATAAGCAGGGTGACAATATTCCACCTTGACGTACTCCTTCTCCTATTTGGAACCAGTCTGTTGTTTCATGTCCAGTTCTAACTGTTGCTTCCTGACCAACATACAGGTTTCTCAAGAGACAGGTCAGATAATCTGGTATTCCCATCTCTTTCAGAATTTTCCATAGTTTATTGTGATCCACACAGTCAAAGGCTTTGGAATAGTCAATAAAGCAGAAATAGATGTTTTTCTGGAACTCTCTTGCTTTTTCAATGATCCATCAGATGTTGGCAGTTTGATCTCTGGTTCTTCTGCCTTTTCTAAAACCAGCTTGAATATCTGGAAGTTCATGGTGCACGTATTGCTGAAGCCTGGCTTGGAGAATTTTGAGCATTACTTTACTAGCGTGTGAGGAGTGCAATTGTGCAGTAGTTTGAACATTCTTTGGCATTGCCTTTCTTTGGGATTTTGACCTTTTCCAGTCTTATAGCCACTGCTGAGTTTTCCAGATTTGCTGGCATATTGAGTGCAGCACTTTCACAACATCATCTTTCAGGATTTGAAATAGCTCAACTGGAATTCCATCACCTCCACTAGCTTTGTTCGTAGTGATGCTTTCTAAGGCCCACTTGACTTCACATTCCAGGATGTCTGGCTCTAGGTGAGTGATGACACCATCGTGATTATCTGGGTCGTGAAGATCTTTTTTGTACAATTCTTCTGTGTATTCTTGCCACCTCTTCTTAATATCTTCTGCTTCTGTTAGGTCCATACCATTTCTGTCCTTTATTGAGCCTATCTTTTCATGAAATGTTCTCTTGGTATCTCTAATTTGCTTGAAGAGATCTCTAGTCTTTCCCATTCTGTTGTTTTCCTCTATTTCTTTGCATTGATTGCTGAGGAAGGCTTTCTTATCTCTCCTTGCTACTCTTTGGAACTCTGCATTCAGATGGGATTATCTTTCCTTTTCTCCTATGCTTTTCGCTTCTCTTCTTTTCCCAGCTATTTGTAAGGCCTCCTCAGACAGCCATTTTGCTTTTTTGCATTTCTTTTCCATGGGGATGGTCTTGATCCCTGTCTCCTGTACAATGTCATGAACCTCTGTCCATAGTTCATCAGGCACTCTGTCTATCAGATCTAGTCCCTTAAATCTATTTCTCACTTCCACTGTATAATCATAAGGAATTTGATTTAGGTCATACCTGAATGGTCTAGTGGTTTTCCCTACCTTCTTCAATTTAAGTCTGAATTTGACAATAAGCTGTTCATCATCTGAGCCACAGTCCGCTCCCGGCCTTGTTTTTGCTGACTGTATAGAGCTTCTCCATCTTTGGCTGCAAAGAATATAAATTTACATTCCCAAAAACAATGCAAGAGCATTCCCTTTTCTCCACACCCTCTCCAGCATTTATTGTTTGTAGACTTTTTGATGATGGCCGTTCTGACTGGTGTGAGGTGATAACTCATTGTAGTTTTGATATGCATTTCTCTAATAATGAGGGATGTTGAGCATCTTTTCATGTGTTTGTTAGCCATCTGTCTGTCTTCTTTGGAGAAATGTCTGTTTAGGTCTTTTTCCCACTTTTTGATTGGGTTGTTTGTTTTTCTGGTATTGAGTTGTATAAGCTGCTTGTGTATTTTGGAAATTAATCCTTTGTCAGTTGTTTCATTTGCTATTATTTTCTCCCATTCTGAGGGTTGTCTTTTCACCTTGCTTATAGTTTCCTTTGCTGTGCAAAAGCTTTTACATTTAATCAGGTCCCACTTGTTTACTTTTGTTTCTATTTCTGTTACTCTAGGAGGTGGGTCATAGAGGATCTTTGATTTATGTCATCTGGTGTTCTGCCTATGTATTCCTCTAAGAGTTTTATAGTTTCTGGTCTTACATTTAGGTCTTTAATCCATTTTGAGTTTATCATTGTGTATGGTGTTAGGAAGTCACCTAATTTCATTCTTTGCATGTAGCTGTCCAGTTTTCCTAGCAGCATTTATTGAAGAGGCTGTCTTTGCCCCATTGTATATTCTTGCCTCCTTTGTCAAAAATAAGGTACCCATAGGTGCATGGGATTATTTCTGGGCTTTCTATCTTGTTTCATTGGTCTGTATTTCTGTTTTTGTGCCGATACCATACTGTCTTGATGACTGTAGCTTTGTAGTGTAATTTGAAGTCAGGAAGGTTGATTTCTCCAGCTCCATTCTTCTTTCTCAAGACTGCTTTGGCTATTCGGGGTCTCTTGTGTTTCTGTATGAACTGTGAAATTTTTTGTTCTAGTTCTGTGAAAACTGCCATTGGTAATTTGATAGGGATTGCATTGAATCTGTACATTGTGTTTGGTAGTATAGTCTTTTTCACAATATTGATTACTCCTACCCAGGAACATGGAATATTTCTCCATATGTTTATGTCATCTTTGATTTCTTTCATCAGTGTCTTATAATTTTCTTTGTACAGTTCTTTTGCCTTTTTAGGTAAGTTTATTCCTGGATATTTTATTCTTTTTGTTGCAGTGGTTAATGGGATTGATTCCTTAATTTCTTTTTCTGATTTTTCATTGTTAATATAGAGAAATGCAAGTGATTTCTGTGTATTGATTTTGTATCCTGCAACTTTGCTAAATTCACTGATTAGCTCTAGTAATTTTCTTATACTGTCTTTAGGGTTTTCTATGTACAGTATCATGTCATCTGCAAACAGTGAGATCTTTACTTCTTCTTTTCCAATCTGGATTCCTTTTATTTCTTTTTGTTCTCTGATTTCTGTAGCTAGGACTTCCAGGACTATGTTGAATAATAGTTGTGAAAGTGGACACTCTTGTCTTGTTGCTGATCTTATGGGTAATGCTTTCAGTTTTTCACCATTGAGAATAATGTTTGGTGTAGGCTTATCATATATGGCCTTTACAATGTTGAGGAAGATTCCTTCTATGCCCAGTTTTTGAAGAGTTTTCATTATAAATGGGTGTTGAATTTTATCAAAGGCTTTTTTTGCATGTATTGAGATTATCATGTTGAAACTCCAATACTGAAACTCCAGTACTTTGGCCACCTGATGTGAAGAGCTGACTCATTGGAAAAGACCCTGATGCTGGGAAAGATTGAGGGCAGGAGGAGAAGGGGACGACAGAGGATGAGATGGCTGGATGGCATCATCGACTCGATGGACATGGGTTTGGGTGGACTCAGGGAGTCGGTGATGGACAGGGAGGCCTGGCGCGCTGTGGTTCATGAGGTTTCAAAGAGCTGGACACAACTGAGCGACTGAACTGAACTTACCTTTCAGTTGGTTAATATGGTATATCACATTGATTGATTTGCATATATTGAAGAATCCTTGCATCCCTGGAATAACTTGATCATGGTGTATGAGCTTTTTAATGTGTTGTTGAACTCTGTTTGCTAAAATTATATTGAGCGTTTTTCCATCTATGTTCATCAGTGATATTGGCCTATAGTTTTCTTTTTTTTGTTGTGTTTGTCTGGTTTTGGTATCTGGGTGATGGTGGCCTCATAGAATGAGTTTGAAAGTGTTCCTTCCTCTACAATTTTTTGAAAGAGTTTTAGAAGGATAGGCATTAGCTCTTCTGTAAATGTTTGACAGAATTCTCCTGTGAATCCATCTGGTCCTGGGCTTTTGTTTTTTGGGAGATTTTTGATCACAGCTTCAATTTCAGTGCTTGTAATTGGGTTGTTCATAATTTCTGGTTCAGTCTTGGAAGATTGAACTTTTCTAAGAATCTGTCTGTTTCTTCCAGATTATCCATTTGATTGCCATATAGTTGTTCATAATAGTCTCTTATAATCCTTTGTATTTCTTCATTGTCTGTTGTAACCTCTCCTTTTTCATTTATAATTTTGGTCATTTGATTCTTCTCTCTTTTTATTCTTGATGAGTCTGGGTTAAGGTTCGTCAATTTTGTTTATGTTCTCAAAGAACCAGCTTTTAGTTTTATTAATCTTTCCTATTGTTTCTTTCATTTCTTTTTCAATGATTTCTGCTCTGATCTTTATGATTTCTTTCCTTCTGCTAATTTTTTTTTTTTCTCTTCTTTTCCAGTCGTTTTAGGTGTAAAGTTGGGTTGTCTATTTGATGTTTTTCTTGTTTCTTGAAGTAGGATTGTATTGCTATAAACTTCCTTAGAACTGCTTTTGCTGCATCCTGTAGGTTTTGAGTTGTTGTGTTTTCATTGTCATTTGTTTCTAAAAGCTTTTTGATTTCCCTTTTGATTTCTTCAGTAACCTGTTGGTTATTTAGAAACATATTGTTTAATTTCCATGTGTTTGTGTTTTTTACAGTTTTTTTTTCTTTTAATTGATATCTAGTCTCATAGCGGTGTGGTCGGAAAAGATGCTTGATACAATTTCAATTTTCTTAAATTTACTGAGGTTTGGTTTGTGACCTAAGATGTTGTCTATCCTGGAGAATGTTTCATGCACATTTGAGAAGAAGGTGTATTCTTCTGCATTTGGATGGAATGTAATGTCCTGAAGATATCAGTGATATCCATCTCATCTACAGGCACTTTTTAAAATGAGTTGAAAATATTTCCCGACATTTTTGTATATTATTGAAGAGATTTTTATACTTTGAGATGAGAATTTTGAACAAAAGCTTTAATATTTAATGTGTGCTTAGTCGGGTCTGCCTCTTTGCAACCTCATAGACTGTAGCCCACCAGGCTCCTCTGTCCATGGAATTCTCCAGGCAAGAATACTGGAGTGGGTTGCCATTTCCCATTCCAGGGAATCTTCCCCACCCAGGGATCAAACCCGTGTCTTCTCCATCTCCTCGATTAGCGGGCAGATTCTTCACCACTGAGCCTACTGGGAAGCCTAATATTTAATGTTGCTTCAACTGATAATCTGAAACATCAACATAAATGTACTTTGAATTATCTTGTAAATGTTTCCCTTATCACCAGTTTTGGTTTCCCGGTTGCAGTACCTCATCTTATGGTTTGTTTGCAATCAAATTAGTGTCAAGTATTGTTGCTTTAACTGTCATGATCTTAAGTGAAAACACCAGGGGAAATTTTAATGTATGCTTTATGCATTCATGCCAGGTGAAGGCCAAGTAGTGTGCTTTGGTTATCTTTGTTCAGCTAGTTTTAAGATGTGTGGTGGTAAATGTAAATAAAAAAGATCAGAAATGCCAAATACCAAGGTAAATATAAAGTAAAATTTTATTCTTTGTAATTTTTTTTTTAATTGAAGGATGATTGCTTTACAGAATTGTGTTGGATTCTTCCATACATCAACATGAGTCAGTCATAGGTATACATGTGTCCCCTCCCTCCTGAACCTCCCTCCCACCTCCTCCCCATCCCACCCCTCTAGGTTGTTACAGAGCACTGGTTTGGGTTCCCTGAGTCATGCAACAAATTCCCATTGGCTGTCTCTTTTACATATGATAATGTAAGTTTTCATGTTTCTCTCATACATCCCTCCCTCTCCTTCCTCCCCACTGCTGTGTCCATAAGTCTCTTCTCTAGGTCTGTGTCTCCATTGCTGCCCTGCAAATAATTTCATCAGTACCATCTTTCTAGTAAAACTGTAAAACATCTGACTGTTTAAAGCACAAATGATAACATTGTGGGATTTGTAATGTATACAAAGATTTGACAGCTATAGTGCAGAGAAGTACAGGGGTGTAAATGGGATCCTCATATGATTGCAGGATTTCTACATGTTATATGAAGTGGTGTATTAACTCTAAATAGTAAATAGAATGAAAAGTTAAATATGAATATTTTAATTCTCAGAGAAACCGGTAAAAAATAATGCACAGCCAAAAGATAAACCTAAATTTAATTTTAAAAAAATATCCAAATGATCTAGAAGGAAGGGACAAAGGAAGAAAAAACAGAGGGGACTGAATGAAAATAAGAAGATGGTAGACCTCAGTCCAGTCATATCAATTATTATATTAGATTGAAAGAGAACAGATGGAAAAACATGAATAATATAAATAATAATCAGAAGATTGGAGTGGCTCAGACAAAATAGATATCAAGGCAAATAGTATTAACAGAGATTAAAAAGGATGTTTCTTTTTAATGATAAAAAGACTAAATGTTCAAGAAGATGTAATCATAAATGTATGCATGGAGTAAACATTGGCAAGATTAAAGGGAGAAGCAAACAATTTTGGAATCACAGTTGATGATTTTAACATTGTTCTCAGCAATTGATACAATATCCATATAGAAAATCAGTAAAAATACAAGTAATCTTAATAATGCCATCAACTATCTTGACCCAATTGATATTTATAGAATACCATACCTACATGACTTATTCCCAAAGACAGACTATATTCTAGGCCATAAATCAATTCACAATACAAATTAATTTAAATTCAAAAGGATTGAAATCATATATAGTATATTCTCTGATCATAACACAATTAAACTAGGAATCAATAATGGTAATATCTCTAGGAAAACCTCACATATTTGGAAGCTAAATAACATGCTTTAGAAAATTCATTCACCAAAAAAGAAACCATAAGGAAAATTAGAAAATATTTTGAAGTGAATGATAATGAAATACAGTATCTCAAAATTGTGGGATGCAGCCAAAGCAGTGCTGAGAGGAAAACATGTAGCTTTAACTGCTTATGGTCTAAAATCTAGCAAACTGTCAACTTTAAGAAGCTAGGGAATTAATAAAAGGAAGAGTAAATGCAAAGTAAGTAGAAGGAAGGACATAATAAAAATCAGAGTAGACACTGATGAAATAAACAAAAGACATACAATAGAGAAAATTAATAAAAGCCAGATTGTTTTTTTAAAAGTATTTTAAAATTGAAGTATAATCTACAATTTTGTGTTAGTTTCGGGTCTATAGCAAAGTGATTCAGTTATATATACATGTATATTCTCTTTTAGATTCTTTCCTGTTATAGATTATTATAAGATATTATATATAGTTCCCTGTGCTTCACAGTAGATTCTTATTTATCTATTTCATATATAGTAGAGTGTATATATTAAAGTTGGTTTTTTGAAAAGATCAACAGAGTATAAATATCAAGGTAGACTTGATATTTGGTCAAAAAATGACAAACTTGATCAAAAAATGACAAATCACTGATATAACACATGAAAGAAACATTTTAGCAATAGAAACCACAGACATTAAGAGGAAAAGAGAGTATTCTGTACAACTTTATGCCAAGGAATTTGACAGCTTAGATGAAGTGGACAAATATCTTATAGTTCTCTAATTATTCATCATGTCTTAGAACTGCTCTAACTCCCATATCCTAAGTTCTGAAATATCTCTCTTTGACCGCATCCCTGCCTGTCTCTGCATCTCATCATGAGCTCTTAATGAGTTTCTTGCTTCTCTAAGTTCAGCCTGTCATCACTTCCTGGTTTAATGTCACTTGCCTTTCTGCTTAGTATAGACTCTTAATCAATTGCATCAGTTCAGTTCAGTTCAGTTGCTCAGTTGTGTCCGACTCTTTGCAACCCCATGGATCACAGCACGGCAGGCCTCCCTGTCCATCACCAACTTCTGGAGGCTACCCAAACCCATGTCCATCGAGTCGGTGATGCCATCCAGCCATCTCATCCTCTGTCGTCTCCTTCTCCTCCTGCTCCCAATCCTTCCCAGCATAAGGGTCTTTTCAGTGAGTCAACTCTTCACATGAGGTGGCCAAAGGATTGGAGTTTCAGCTTCAACATCAGTCCTTCCGATGAACACTCAGGACTGATCTCCTTTAGGATGGACTGATTGGATCTCCTTGCAGTCCAAGGGACTCTCAAGAGTCTTCTCCAACACCGCAGTTCAAAAGCATGAACTCTTCAGCGCTCAGCTTTCTTTATAGTTCAACTCTCACATCCATACATGACTACTGGAAAAAACATAGCCTTGACTAGACAGACCTTTGTTGGCAAAGTAATGTCTCTGCTTTTTAATATGCTATCTAGGTTGGTCATAACTTTCCTTCCAAGGAGTAAGTGTCTTTTAATTTCATGGCTGCAAGCACCATCAGCAGTGATTTTGGAGCCCAAAAAAATAAAGTCTGACACTGTTTCCACTTTTCCCCATCTATTTCCCATGAAGTGATGGAACCAGATGCCATGACCTTAGTTTTCTGAATGTTGAGCTTTAAGCCAACTTTTTCACTCTCCTCTTTCACTTTCATCAAGAGGCTCTTTAGTTCTTTTTCGCTTTCTGCCATAAGGGTGATGTCATCTGCATACCTGAGGTTACTGATATTTCTTAGAGAAGCTTTTACTGTTGTTCTCACTTTGGTCGTTCAGTTCCTCTGCCACAATGACTTGACAATTACCAGATGTGAGTCAGTGTCTTTGCTTTGCTTTTCTTATGCCCAGGAGGCCTAGCCTTACTGGACAGCATCACAAAACCCAGCCATTTGGTTCATTATGTCCAGCAACCATGTTTGCTCCTTGAGTGTATCAGCTAGCTTCTGCTTTGTAACAGTGACAGCAACAGTTTAGATGTTAACTATTAAGTCCGCAAGTCTGAGAACCGGCAGTTTGAGCTGTGCCCAGTTGGCCCGTGGTTCTGGTCTGAGTCAGGCTTGGCTCGTCACAGCCGGCCCCAGTCACATGTTGGTTTCAGCTGATGAGCTTCTGGCTGACTCACAGCTTGCCTTTGCCTGTACATTGTTTGTCCCCTTCCATCAAGCCACCCAGGGTAGGTTCACATGTGGTTGGTTAGATTCGGATTCTCAAAGCAGCGAGAGTGGAAGCACATGAGGCCTTTGGGGGTCTGTCTAGGCTCTCAGCCCGTATGTGGCTTCTGCTCATACATTGTTTTGACCAAAGCGAGTTACAGGAAGTGGGGTAAACAGAGTCCTGGTGGGAGAAGTAGAATCATGTGGTGGCCACTTTTGTAATCTTGTGGCTAATCTTTTGATTTATGTCTAGTTTGCTACTGCCTATTCCTTAGCACTCATTTTAAGGTTTTTCTGTTGTTTTCCCTGGGTAGTCTTTTCTAATGCCTTTGTTTACATCTATATAAAAATTATTTCCGCCTGAAAAAATTTTAAGCCTAACAATTTCAACAACGTGGGAGGCTATACGTTTCAGTTTTAGAATATTTTCCATTACCCTAGAAAGATTTCTCATGTCTATTTGCCATTGATCCCTGTTCCCACCCCTAATCTGCAAAACTACGCATCTGCTTTTAGTATCTATGGATTTGCCTTTTCTGGACATTATATATAAGTAGAATCTTAAATACGTAGTCTTTTGCAGCTGGCTTCTTTCATGAATATTAATGTTTTTGAGGTTCATCCATGTTGTAGCATGTATCGGCAGTTTGTTCATTTTTATTGCTGAATTGTATTTTAGTCTGTGAATATACCATGCTTCATTTATCCATTCAACAATTGATGGGCATTTTATTTTCCCCTAGTTTTTAGCTGTTATAAATAATACTCTGAATATTTACTTGGAATCTTTGTGTGGCTGTATACTTCCATTTGTCTTGGGTAGATGCCTGGGAGTTGAATTCCTGTCTTATGTGATAAGTATATGTTTAATTTTTAAAGGAAATTATTAAACTCTTTCCCAAAGTGACTGTACAATTTAACATTCTTATCAGCAACATATGAGGGTTCCAGTTTCTCCACATCCTTGGCAAACTTGTTGTTGTCTTTTGATTACAGCTCTTCTAGGGGGTCTGAAGTGGTATCACTGTAGTTTTCATTTGCATTTCCCTAATGACTAATGATTTTTGAGGGTTTTTTTGTGTGTGTGCTTGTTAGCAGTTCAGATATCTTTAGTGAAACGTTCGAATCTTTTCCTGTTTTTATTTTTTGCTTTATTGAAATACTGCATTTATTTCACACGTATATTTTTGTTTTTCCACCATTTTAGTTTGTCTCATCACCATGACTACTGTGTCCTATCACAGCATTCCATATATTCTTAAGACTGAGCAAATGGTATAGTTCCATCTTTAAAAATAAAATGGACATTTTGGACAATGCGTTCTTGGCAGTGAACCTGGGTAGCATTTATCAGACACAGTAGGGGAAGTTCTCACCCTGCATTATAAAAAGTACCACCAGATATCAACTGGGACAGAAATGACATAAGATGGAAAGTTTTAACAAAAAATTTAAGTTATTTTCTTGAAGAGATTTCCTCAACTGCAAGAAATCTTGAGTAGTTTTCAGGTCAGTCATCTGGAGCAATTCTTCACATAATTGATGATTTTGGTTTCCACTTTGGGAGACAACCACCCTTTTCTGTACTCGCTTGCATTTTTTTTTTTTTAATGTCTGCTACAGAACACGTCCTTTCTGTGTCTTAGGAGTTTTCCCCCCTCCCATTTTAAAAATGGGACATCTTGATCTTGATAATGATGGTTTGAGTCTCTTCCATTCTCGTGTGATTTCTGTGCAATTTTTACTTGAGTATCTCATATAGATTTCTTAAAATTTTTTTTTGTTGGAGTCTAGTTGATATACAATGTTGTGTTACTTTCTGCTGTAGAGCATAGTGAATCAGTTATACATCATAAAGATTTCCTTATTGGAGCTTTTCAGCTTATAAAAATCACCATCATCACCTTCATCAGCATCAAGTTTTGCTTTTACCTGTGGACCCTTGTTAGCACTTCCAGGGGCAGATTGCTCTCCAGAGATACTTAGGAGGCCCCACCCTCATCTTCATCTTCCTCCACTGCTGCCACGGGCTGTCCCCTAAGACGCACAGACCCTGCACCGCAGTTGAGCTGTAAGACCCCAGGTGATGTCATTTCCGAGTCCCCAAGGGAAGCCGTTGACTAGAAGGATACTTCTCAGAGTCACCAGTGCTGCTTCACTTGGGCTGCCTTTATCGTTCGTTGCCTCTGCTTCAATAATGTGCAAAACCATCTTTTGCCCTGGCCCCTCAACTGATTGTTTTTAAAGATACCTGCTCATTTTCATCATAGTTCACACCCAGAAGGACAGTTCTACAGCCTCTGGGGGGCTTTCTCTGGACAGTGGCTCTCTCATAGGTGGGAGAGAAGGCAGAGAAAGAGAAATGACTTCTGTTCCAGGGAACAGCTGTACAAGATGGGATCCTACCAGAGCTAACCTTTGCCCATTTTAAAATTGATTCTCTGTCTTCCTCTTGAGTTGTACGGGTTCTTTACATATTCTGATTACAAGTCCTTTAATAGACACGTGATTTGCAAATGTTTTCTTACAGTGTGTGGTTGGTCGGTTCATTTACCTAATGGTATCTTTTTAAATGCAGAAGTTTAACATTTTTAATAAGTTGTTCTATCAGTTATTTTCCTTTATTATCATGCTTTTGATGTTCTATCTCAGAACACTGCCTCACCCAAAGTCGTGAAAATTTTCTGCTTTTTTTCCCCTAGAAATTTATAGTTCTGGTGCTTACATGTAGACCATGATCCATTTTGAGTTTTTCTCTGTTTTCTGAGTTTGTGAATTATTGGTGTTGATTATTTCGATATTTGATAGGGTTCAAAGTGAAGCCATTTGAGGCTGATGTTTTTCTTTGTGGGAATATCTTTTAAGATATCAATCTGAAATTTAAGTATTCAAATTTTAAGCTTTTATATATATGCCTGTTAAGATATTCTATTTTTTCTTGAGTCAGTTTGATAATTTGTGTCTTTCTAAAAATTTGTTCATTTTATCTAAATTGTCTAATTTGTTGGCCTATGAGTAGTCTCTCTTACTCCTTTTGGTTGCTGTAGGGTTGTTAATACTTTCAGATTCCTTTCATCCAGCCAGAAAGTTGGGGTTTGTTCTCCTGTTCCGTTGACACTTTTGTCACTATGCTTGTGTCCAGGGCCAAGCGGCAGGAAGAGAGAGAGAGAATGAGATGGGAGTTTGTCCCACTTTCTTGGGATCAGAGAGGAAGGTTTCCTTCCTAAGCGTTCTAGTTCCTGTTCCTCTGGGACTTCTAATGTCATCGGATTAGCAGTGACTTCTGATGTCACTGCTGATGGGATTGCTTGAAAGCTGAGACTTAAGAGACCTCAGAGAAGAAGATGGGGGATGTCTGCACTCTGAGTCTTAAGGATTCCCTCCCTCACTCCTGAAGCCAGGATGAGGGGGCGTTTCCTGGAACTGTCTCTGCTTCAGACTCAGTACCAGCTCTGGGTTTCCAGCTGCCCTGCTGAGCTGCATTCAGTCTGGGGGATGCTGGACGTCAAACGCGGCAAAGCCATCAGTGGTTTGGTGGTACTTGGAATTCTGGCCTTTTTGCTTCAGGCTTCTCACTACTCTTTCCTATGCAGAATCCTCAGAGGTGGCTCAGTGCGTTCTGTCCAGATGTGTATCTGTGCCCAGTGGCGGGTATATGCTTGTTCTAATTTACTGTAACCGGAACCACAGTCTGTTTTTAATCGGTCTATCTCCCCTTCACCTTAAACCCATTGCTTTCCTCCTTTAATTTATTTGCTTTTTGGAAAATCTTATTGTATTTTACCATCTAGTAAGATGATGCTGGTAGGTGGGGGCTTCCTTGGTGGCTCAGTGGTAAAGAATCTGCCTGCCAATGCAAGAGACACGGGTTCAATCCCTGGTCTGGGAAGATCCCCCATGCTGTGAAGCATCTGAGCCCATGGGCCACAGCTATTGAGTCTGTGCTCTAGAGCCCAGAAGCCACAACTGCTGAGCCCACGTGCTGCAGCTGCTGAGGGCCGAATGTCCTAGAGCCTGGGCTCTGCAACAAGAGAAGCCACCACAGTGAGAAGCCTGAGCACTGCAGCTAAAGCAAAACCCGCACAGCCACCAAAAAAAAAGAGATGATGCTGGTAGAGATGTGTTTTGCTACATATAACCCATGCAGTACTGAAGATTCCACCTCTTTCATCATGATGCAGATTTTTTAGAAATCTAAATTCAATGTACTCTTTTGAAAAAAAAAATTCTTTTCGTTTAATCTCATCATTCGCCATATTTTCTGGATTTCTCTCTAATTCTTGAAAACCAAATAGGTTGAGATTAAAGAACCACAAACAGATTTTATTTACAAAGAGAATAGAACTCTCACATTAAGAAGTAATTTAGCAATAGACCGTTACTTTTAAATAACTAACTGATCGACTCTGGAGAATCATTAATGAATCCTGATAGGTAAATTCCTGACCTGACCCCCGGCACAGTGGCTGTAAGGATGAGGCAGTAGGAATCTGAGTATCTTCAAGTCATCTAAACTATAGCTCTCTTGTTTTGAAAGCTGCTCTAAGGTGTCCTGAAGGAATTACGGATATATATGGGGAGATATATATGTGGGCTGCAGTCCATGGGGTCGCTAAGAGTCAGACACAACTGAGCGACTTCACTTTCACTTTTCACCTTCATGCATTGGAGAAGGCGATGGCAACCCACTCCAGTGTTCTTGCCTGGAGAATCCCAGGGACGAGAGAGCCTGGTGGGCTGCCGTCTATGGGGTCGCACAGAGTTGGACACAACTGAAGCGACTTAGCTGCAGCAGCATATATGTGGGCTTCCCTGGTGGCTCAGATGGTAAAGCATCTGCCTGCAATGCAGGAGACCTGGGTTTGATCCCTGGGTCGGGAAGATCCCCTGGAGAAGAAAATGGCAACCCACTCCAGTACTCTTGTCTGGAAAATTCCATGGATGAAGGAGCCTGGTAGGCTATAGTCCATGGGGTCACAAAGAGTGGGACATGACTGAGCAGCTTCACTGGTTCACTGGTATGGGGAGATTTGGTGTAATTTTCCAATTAAAAAAAAATGACATAGTCAAAAACAGAAACTTAAAAATTTTCCAAGTAAAATGATAATAATAGACCCAACTAATTTCTACTGCTCTAAAATCCTTCTACAGGATCTTAACCCATGGGGGGAGGCATTCTGAGAATCTGATGAAAACTGTGGTCCATGTCTTGAGAAAAATTGGAGATACACAGACATACTTTTGCACATACTTGTAAGTGTTGGCAGGAGCTGTCTTCATGCTCATCTTTGGAAACCCAGGGCAGAGGTAGACCCCAGGTAAGAATTCCTGCAGTGAGATGACCAGATATCCTTGCCTGTTAGGATTCTCCTGGGCAGTGCCTTGGCAGGGTGAACTTAGATGTGAGATGTTGTAGAAAACCTCCTGTAAATTACCTGTGGATACTTGGAGAATTAGTACCACAAAGTCCTCAGTCCTTAGCCTACAACTTGAAATTCCAGCTCAGATCTTTCTCCTGCAGTAAGGAGGCAGGAGGTACCCTTCAGGCCGGTGCGGTTGCTTCAAGTTTGTTGAAACTTATGAAGTGTGTGTTCTGGAGTATATGGAGCTACAAAAGTTCCCCGAGGAGAGGTTTCTCAGCCCCCCTTCACATGCTGCGGTCACAGGGCCCATGAGGGTGGGGAGAGTGCTGCCCGAGCAGAGGGGTGGGGAGGTCCTGACTCAGGCACTGAGGACCTGCGGGCAAGCCTGTTCCTTCGCTTACCTTGGGTCAGTCACTTAGTATCGCTGTGAATCCGCTTTTCTTTAGGTAAAGTAGAAATAGCAGTACCTGTTCCGTCATTTTACAGGACTTTGTGAGAATTAGTGACAATAATATATGTGATTTTTAAAATATGCAAGCGTCTCAAAGTGGAAGGGACACGTAGCATAATAGCTATGACAAAATGGCACTTTCATTATTCACCAGGCAGTTGCTGCTGCTGCTAGGTCGCTTCAGTCGTGTCAGACTCTGTGCGACCCCATAGACAGCAGCCCACCAGGCTCTCCTGTCCCTGGGATTCTCCAGGCAAGAACACTGGAGTGGGTTGCCATTTCCTTCTCCAATGCATGAAAGTGAAAAGTGAAAGTGAAGTCGCTCAGTCGTGTCCGACCCTTAGCGACCCCATGGCCTGCAGCCCACCAGGCTCCTCTGTCCATGGGATTTTCCAGGCAGGAGTACTGGAGTGGGGTGCCATTGCCTTCTCCCACCAGGCAGTTATTCCTTAGTAAATACATCTCATCGACACTCACAGGGCACCTTTAAGTTCCCTGTGCTTCTGGTTGGGAATATGGTTCTTCTGTCTCTCAAATAGGACTTCCCTGGTGGCTCAGCAATAAAGAATCCACCTGTTAATTCAGGAGACGTGGGTTTGACTCCTGGGTTGGGAAGATCCCCTGGAGGAGGAAATGGCAATCCAATCCAGTACTCTTGCCTGGGAGATTCCATGGACAGAGGTTCCCAGGAGCCTGGTGATCTACAGTCCATGGGTTCGCAAAGAGTCAGGCACGACTTAGCGATGGAAAGAACAACAGCAGTATCTCTCAAGTACTTTTATAATCTCTTCATATATAGAAACGAGAGAATAAAAGGAAGTTTGGTAATACAGAATAAGGAAGTCAAATGGTTTGTATAACGTTTACGTTGGAAAGATCAGTAATTACATAGTTTATCGTGGCTTTTAAAATGACAGTCAAAGGGAGTAGGATGATTTTCGGCTTTCCTGAAAATAGTGACATCTGATCCTGTCCCGTTCCCTGGCCTAGAGATGACCTAGTTACAGGGGTGGATGGTAGCTGCCCTTTCCTGAGTGTGCGCCGTCTTTACAGATGTCTGTCTCATTTAATCAGCCCTTGCTTGAGGTCCAGGGGCTCCCTGAGTTGAAATTCCAGCCCCAGCTCTTTAACCTGCAGCGTCTGTGCTCACTGCTCCTGAGAAGCCAGAAAGTGAGGCTGAATTACAGTGGGCTGAACTGGCATTTGCCCTACCTGGAGTTCATAGGGGTCAGTGTTAATTCGCATTCTTGAACCTTGAAGCCTCAGAATAACCTTCGAGCTTGCTCTTCAAGACATAGAGATAGTGGTAATTGCCATCTGAAAGCAGGGTAAGAACTAGGATGGAAGCAGGTTCTAACTTTTAAGAAGTGATCATTTTGCTGTACATCTGAAACTCACACAACATTGTAAATCAACTGTACTCCAAAATACAATAAAAATTAGGGGGACTTTCCTGGTGGTCCAGTGGTTAAGACTCCATGCTTCCATGGCACAGGGTACCCAGTTCGATTCCTGGTCAGGGAACTAAGATCTCATATGCTGTGTGATGTGGACTAAAATTAAAACAAAACCCCAAAAAAGTAAGGTTCTGTGAGTTCCACTTTTTAATTTTGAAATCCTTAAAGAAATTTCCATTGCTTTTGTCTATTTTTGAGAGCTTTCCCCCAACATGTTGGGTTTACATTTCTGAGTTATTAGATGATATGAAGCAGAAGGTGATATTAATATGCAAATACAGTGCATTTTTCTCCTTTATTGTTAGAAAGGAAAAAGTGCTGGTGTTTCCACAGATGCAGGCAGTGTTGTGTCTGTAGGCTGAATTCCCCATCAATCTGGCCCTGCTGGTTACATTACCAACGTGGCAGAATAGAAGCAACCAAAGGCTGAATTTTAAGTAACATTCCTGGTTGTTTAGAGTCTCTTAAAAATATTCAGAATACCTAGCTCTATGTCTGAGTCATCTGCTGTACTGGGTGGGAGGTAAAATTGGGGGATTTTGGCTGGCTACTGCTATGTTACAATTTCTCTAGAAACCTTAAGAAAATAATGGTCCTGAGCATGCCTCGAGCTGTTCTCAGGGAAACTATGGCAACGGGCCTTTTAATTAAGGCTGAAGTAGTGTGTGTGGCTTAGAAAACAGAGATGCTGCCAGTTGATAGGAAGAGTATACGAGAATAATCAAGACAACTGAAAAAAATTTCGTTTTAGATATATTTGGTAATTCTTTGTTCTGTATATTGTTCAAAGAAATGGCAGGGAACTCTTTTAGCGGATATCAGGATTTGACTTTAGAATGTTATGTATATATTTAAAGAGAATATAGTTTCCTGATTATGGTTTTAAGATTAATGTTCAAATTATAATTCTTGAGTACACATTAACTGACAGTTGGAAGACCAGCCTGGAGGGCGGCCAACCTAGGGTGGTCGCAGAATGGATGTCATTTCCATTTTGATACTGGAGACTGTTTACATGTCCCAGTGAAATGCACCAGTGGGTTGATGAGCAACAAATTAGTAAACAGTTCTTCTCCTGAGCTGAACTGTTGACAGCCTACATGCTAGAATTTATTATAAAGCCACAGCATACCAAAAAGTAACTTAAAAAATAGAAAGTAAACGAAAAAGCCAAAGTTGCCCCTTTCCTCGGGTCAAACTGCATGTTGTGTAATGCCCCGTGATGGAGAGATTTGGTCGTCCTCTTTGTTAGAGAGAAGGCGAGCCGATGCCTGTGTGTGTGGTACTTCCATCTGCTCGTCCGAACGCACCTGTTTGCAGGTGCCCCTGGTGCCCTTGGTGAAGGCAGTACCTGCAGAGGTGAGGAGCGCCTGATAAATACAGAGTCACAGTGGCAGACATAGGGCTGAGGATCAGGACAGGACCACGCTTACAGCAGCCTGTTATCTCCGCCTCTTGCTCTCCTGTCATCCGAGTCAGTTGCCTGTGGTCAGATCTGACCTCCCGCTCCGTCTGTCTGTGGGATCGGTTGTGTTTTCTCAGCCCGCGCTGGGCACGCAGCCTAAACTCAGACGAGGCCGCCGCCCCGCGTCCCCCGCTGCTGTTTCTGCATTGGCGGTTCCGCGGTAGAATTCTCACCTCCCATCCTGCTACGTTTTCGTACTGTTGCCAGAGCTGGAATCCTGCCGCTCTTTTATTTGTGTTTGGTAATTCCTGTGTGTGTGTGTGTGTGTGTGTGTGTGTGTGTGTGTGTGTGTGTGTGTGAAGCCGCTGCAGACGTTCCTATTTCTACTTCAAAAGGAGAATGAAGCCTCACCTCTTCCGTCCCTTTAGTAATTTGTGTGTGTGTGTGTGTGTGTGTGTGTGTGTGTGTGTGTGTGTATGTGAAGCCGCTGCAGACGTTCCTATTTCTACTTCAAAAGGAGAATGAAGCCTCACCTCTTCCGTCCCTTTATCTCCCAGTCCTTCCTTAATCCTCCTGGGCCTGGGTGAGGGGACCGGGTGTGGGAACTAGCACCTCTGTCTTCCAAGGCAGGTACCACGCTTTCATCTTGTTTCTCTGTAGCCCTATGTGGCATCTGGCGTGGGATGCATCCTTCCTCCCTGTGTGTTGAATATCTGATGCTTGGTAAATATTTGATGGACCGATGAATGGGATTAAGTGGGTAAGATCACTGGAGTCACTGGGGCCTGTGTGAGAAAACACAGTACTTGAAGTTCGCTTTTCCTCTTTTCCGTCTCGTTCCTCATCCTCCTGCCGCCTTGGGTACCACTGCCCTCACGCTGGTTTTCGGGCTTCCCAGAACACGTTTCTCTGGGTCTCACAGGCTTGCCTTGTCCCTGAGGGGCTTGAGCTCCTACAATACTCTCCTTTCCAGACTTTCAGCCTTGGTTCCAATCAGAATGCCATTTCCATACTGAAGGATGCAGCTAGACACAATTAGAGGATAATCATGTCAACCTAATTCATCCCAGTTATAAAAGACTGATGGGGAGACCCCAAGGAGATGCTGAGATGTGGGTTCCACAGTGCACGGGGCTGCAGACTCTGACTGGGCGTGTTGCCTTCCACTTCCTGCGGAATATTAATGCCTTCTCTACACAGGTTTTCATGCCGGGATTTGGATTGTGTCATTCAGTCATGACAAAGGAATATTTTGAGAGCTGCCTTGCCTGCAACCGGTTTCAGCAAAGTTACTGTCTTTGTTCAGCAGCATTTATGCAGTTATTTGAATACTTTATTGCTTTTTTGTATCTTTTTTTTTAAAAAAAACACAAGTGACTGAACACTGGAACAATAACTACCTATGCTGGTAATGGGAAATTAAATCTCACACAGCTAATGCACTTCGTACAAAAATATACAAAATCATCAGGTGAGGCCAAAGAGTCAATTCTTGGCCTCAAACGGATGCTTATGGAATTGAAGCTCATCTATAGTCTTTCATTACGTGGGGAAAAAAAGCCAAAGTGAGGGACGTGTCTGGAATTCTGAAACTCTGTCCCTGAAGGTTCTGTGCAGAAGGGGAGCTCTTAGTAAGGGTTTTTAAAAGAATATTTCCAATAACATTTATTTATTTTGTTTTGTTTTATTTACTTATTTATTTATTGGAGGATAGATGTTTACAATATTGTGTTAGATTCTGCTGTATCGGAAAGTGAATCAGACACACGTATACATATATCCCCTCTCTTTTGAATTTCCTTCCTATTTAGGTCGCCACAGAGCTCTGAGTAGAGTTCTGTGTGCTGTTCAGTGAGTTCTCGTTAGTTACCTATCTTACATACAGCGTCAGTAGTGTGTATATGTCAATTAGAAGCTCACAATTCATCCCACCCCCTCTTTCCCCTGTTGGTGTCTATGCATTTGTTCTCTACATCTGTCTCTATTTCTGTTACGCAAATAAGTTTATCTTTACCATTTTTCTAGGTTCCATATATATGTGTGTGTGTGTTAATATATGATATTTGTTTTTCTCTTTCTGACTTACTTCACGCTGTATGACAGTCTCTAAGTCCATTACTAAGGATTTTTATCTTACAGTTTCTGGGCTTGAAGCCTAAATCTGTTATGTGAGTTTTGCACATTTAATTTCTTTTGTACTTTCACGGGCACATTTTGTACAGAGGAGGGGCTGCTTGTCAAACGGAAGGAAGATGTGCCTAGGTTTCCTTCAAGCTGCCCCTTCTTCAGTGTTATTAACTTTTGCTTTAAACTCTTCGGCTTCCCTGGGTGCTATGGTGACTCAGATGTTAAAAGCGTCTGCTTGCAATGGCGGAGACCCGGGTTCAATCCCTGGGTCAGGAAGATCCCCTGGAGAAGGAAATGGCAACCCACACCAGTACGCTCGCCTGGAAAATTCCATGGACGAAGGAGCCTCGTAGGCTGCAGTCCATGGCGTCGCAAAGAGTCAGACATGACTGAGCGACTTCACTTTCACTTTTTCCCTGGTAGCTCAGTGCTGAAGAATCTGCCTACCGATGCAGGAGACAAGAGTTTGATCCCTGGGTTGGGAAGATCCCCTGGAGGAGGAAATGGCAACCCACTCCAGTATTCTTGCCTGAGAAATCCCATGGACAGAGGAGCCTGGCGGGCTTCTGTCCATGGGGTCTCAAAAGAGTCAGACGTGACTTAGTGACTGAACAACAGCAATGTCCCATGGTATGTAGCACCTCCTTTATCCATTCATCTGTTGATGAACATTTAGGTTGTGTCCACATCTAGGCTCTTGTAAATAGTGTTGCTGTGAACACTGGGTGTGTACTACATCACTTCAGTCATGTCTGACTCTGTGACCCCATGGACTGTAGCCCACCAGCTTCCTGTGTCCATGGGATTCTGCAGGCAAGAATCCTGGAGTGGGTTGCCATTCCCTTCTCCAGGAGATCTTCCCAACCCAGGGATCGAACCCAGGTCTCCTGCATTGCAGGCAGATTCTTTACTGTCTGAGCCACCAGGGAAGCCCAGAAGACTGGGTTACGGGTATCTTTTTTAATTATAGTTTTGTCTAGATATATGCCCAGGAGTGGGATTGCTGAATCATATGGTAGTTCCAGTTTTAGTGTTTTAAGGCACCTTCATACTATTCTCCATAGTGCCTGCACCAATTTACATTCCCACCAATAGTGTAGGAGGGTTCCCTTTGCTTCACACCCTCTCCAGCATTTGTTATTTGTAGGTTTTTTAATGATGGCCATTCTGACCAATGTTAGGTGATACCTCATTGTAGTTTTGATTTGCATTTCTTTAATAATTACTGCTGTTGAAGCTTCTTTTCATGTGTCTTTGGCTAATTTGTATGTCTCCTTTGGAAAAATGTCTATTTAGATCTTTCTGCTCATTTTTTCATTGGGTTGATTTTTTTGTTGTTATTGAGTTGTATAAGCTGTATATTTTGGAAATTAAGCTCTTGTGAGTCGAGCAATGCTTGCATTTCAATAGGAGAATCACGAATGTGGCCCTGACAGAATCACGTTCTGTCAGGTGTAGACATGAGCACAGAGAGGTGCCCCTCCCACCCCGGCTTCTCTTTCAGGTTCACCAGGCGCGCTCTCTCTGCAGTGACGCATATATGTGCAAGGTTGGGGAGAGTCCATCCTCCCATGGACTCTGTTAATAAACTTTCCACTTGGGAACTTTAGGAGGTCCCCAGCCTCTTTAAAAGACACCCATCAGGGTCACCATGTGGCTCCCTTGGAGTAAGTAAAGGCAAAGATGAAACGGCACCTTGTCAAGTCTCGGATCTCAGCTCTAGCCTCCTGGCTCATCAGTTATTTTCACCCTCTCCGGCCAGCAGGCCTTCCCTTGCCTCTGACTTGTTGTTGCTGCCATGGCCCCGGCCCCCTGCCCCCTCCCTGTCGCTGACCGCCTCCTCCTCTGCCCCGCACTGTCTCCTCGCAGAAGTCCTGTTTCGCTCACCACATCCCTTGCCTCACATTTGTGTCCCCTCTGGACTGAGTGCTCTGGGCAGCGTTCTGTCTCTGCCCTTCTATTTCCAGCGCGCACAGTGCTGCTGCAAATAGGAGGCCTCAAAAGTCTTAGTTGAGTTATTGAATAAATGAAATCCAAGTAACGTGGACATAAAGATGAATGGACCCTGAATGGGCTTCAGTACCATGTGCCAGATGCTAAAATGTTTTTTAAAAATAATTCACTTGAAGCAGTATGAAAGCAACGATAATGTTTTCATTCAGAGGGAATTGAATTTATATTCGATATGTTTACGTTGCAGATGCTTTCCTGGCAACACACATTTAAAATCTGCTTATTGGTAGATGTACATCAAAATAAGTCAGAAAAACAGCTTTCAAAATTTAGAGCCTCTGGTGGTTTTGTAATAATTCACCTTTCATATCAGGAAATTTGTGGTTTTATTTCCTGCTTCAGGAAATGATGGCAGGAGAGGTAAGGGGTTCAAAGGGAGTAATATGAGGGCTAAGAATAGATCTTTGGGAGACAGGCTGACCTGAATGGGCAGGATTAAACTGAAGGGTTTGCAGGAAATCAGAGCTCTTTCCATGATGCCTCCACCTGCAAAGTGTAAATATAAATAGAACATGGGATTAGGTTTTGCTTGAATGTGTTCCCATTGTGAGCTGCTGGAAAATTTGTAATTAACAGCCCGTGTTTGGATGACAAAGGGAGGAATTTTGAATTCTTTCGACCCACTTTAGCCGCAGAAGTTACTCTGGGCCACTGAAGCACTGTTACCCTTGCCTCCCACTCCACTGATGCCTCCTGCCCAGGGTGCCCCGCAGCGTGTTCGCACTCTGACTCTCTAGCTAGCTAGTTTGTGTGCCAGTTTTTTTTTTTTTTTTAACTGATTTACTTAATTATATTTAGTCATGCTGAATCTGAAGAAGATTTGCCCACGTGTCTGTGGTTATTACTGAATTGCATTAATATTCAGAATTAATCTTCATAAAGAGTTTAGCATCACTGCAAAATGAAGGAAAATGTTTCGATGTTGACAGGATAGATTTGATGATTTTATAACCTGGCTTCAGAAGTGTTTTTCTGTTTTGTTTTACCAGCCGTGATAGGGGAGGCTAATTCTCACCTGTAAGTCAGTTTGAGTGCTTCATTCTACCCCCAGAGCTGGTTTCTGTCTTCTTTTGGTGGTGGTGGCTGTGCTGTGGGTATAGGATGGGGCCCGGGGGAGGCTGATCTTGTTTCTCCAGATAAGAAGTGGCCTCCCCGCTTCCCAGGGAATAGAGTGGGAACGCAGCTACTGCCTCCTGTCCTTGACGTCTGTGCACATTGAATCCCAGGACGATCCAGTGAGGCTTTAGCTGACTGCTCCAGAGTGCTCGGAATCAGGGGTCAAGGACAGCCCGGCCCACCGCCCGGGCCTTTGGACCGCTTTTATTCCATGTGATTGTTGTTTGTTTTTCTTTCTGGCTGTGCTGCCGCCTGTGGAATCTTAGTTCCCCAACCAGGGGTCAAACACACACCCCCTACTGTGGCAGCGGAGTCTCACCCTCTGGACTGCCAGGGAGGTTGGTTGCTCGGCCTCTTTGATTCTTGAGCTCTTCTGTTCCCTGGTCACTCTGCATCCTCAGCGCAGGTGTTTTCTCCTCCTGTGTCTCTGTCCTAGACGTCGCCCCCACGCCATCCTCACTCACCCGCAGCACGAGGCATCCTGAGAAGGACCGTGCTCCTTTTCTGTCTCTGAGAAGGGCAGGGTGAGCTGTCAAGGACTTGTGACTGCTCTCCTTGACAGGCTCTGCAGGGTCTCGATGAGAAAGTCACACTCTTCCTGCTTAATGCTATTGTGACTGTATCTTTTTCAGACCCGTCGGCCCAGCATTAATCTGCTAAGAAGGCTTTTTAAAGTAGCCAGCCATTAGGGTGCCCATATGAGTCATCCTTGATCCCTGTGAGAAAAAGCACATACAAACATGTCAGCCAATTCATTTGTGATACACATTTTATACTCATTTTTATAGTAAGGACTATGATTTTTCCTCAGAGTTCATCCTTCCCTTTTCTCTGTAATGTAAACGCTGCAGTTATAACTGGGCATATGGTGAACTGCAGGAGCCTGCATTTCTCAGCCTGCATTTCTCAGCCTGTCCTGCTTTAAAATTCTGGCCAGTTGGGTGTATGCAGAAGTGATGCATACACATGCCTGGAGAGAGCTACACGTCTTTGTGTGCTACACGTCTTTGTGTGCCACAAAACTGGCTACGGTATCTTCCTTTCCTCTGTTTGGAAAGGAATTGCCAGATTCAGCCATGAGGACATGGCATGCCTGCGGGGAAGGCAGGGCAGCGACAGAGCAGGACCCTGGTCCTCAGATGACCTCATGGGCAGAGCCATCTATCAACCACAAGAACTAGCCACAAAGAAGGTGAATTTCTACTTGTTTATATCACCATATTTTTGGATTTTTGTTACAGGAATAGGCTTGTATTTTCCTGTGCTTTTCAGCTCATTATAATGTAGTATAAAGAGTATATTCTTATTGTTTTTACAAAAATCTTTATGTATTTCTGTATTTTATAAGGGGCTTCCCAGGTGGCGCTAGTGTAAAGAATACGCCTGGCAATGCAGAAGATGTAAGAGATGTGGATTAGATCCCTGGGTCAGGAAGATCCCCTGGAGGAGGGCATGGCAACCCGCTCCAGTATTCTTGCCTGGAGAATCCCATGGACAGAGGAGCCTGGCGGGCTACATACAGTCCATGGGGTTGCAAAGAGTCAGACACGACTGAAGCGACTTAACACGCACACATATTTTCATAAGAATATTAATGACCACATTGATGAAAGTAGATCAGAGCAGGTTGTTCAGATGTGTATCCAAGTATATATAGAGGTTTAGTCAATGACAAAAATAGCGTTTTGAATCAAAAAGGATGAACTGATAGTTGTTGAGGCTGGGTGATGGCTACTTAGGATTCTTTGTTCTCATGTTACCAACCTGGGTCTTGGACTCTTTAATGGAAATTGATGAAGCCAGACGGGAAATTCAGGCAGAGCCTTATTGGGGTTCGTGTGCAGCAGGAGGGAGGGAAGACAAGTAAGAGGTGCCCTTGCTCGCTCCCTGTGGTGGGGCAAGCTGGTCCCTTAAATGGGGTTTCGATGGGGGCTGTTGCGTGAGTGGCGCCATCGGTGTGGCTTAGGTGGTCTGCCTTCCCCTTGGTGGTGCCCCCTTGGTGGTGCAGGGGTCAGGCTCCTAGCACTGCAGAAGCGGTGGCTGATGGGTAGTCTTTTTGTATTTTATTGTTCATAATTTTCCCAGCTTGGCGTGCGTGCGGTTATTTTTAGTGCCTTACAGTTTCATTGTATCTGTTGTCTGAGAGGACATTGGACCAGGGGCACGCGCAGGTGCAGAGGGTCCTGGATCCCAGCCTGTCTCACTTCTACTTTGTTCTGTACATTTAGACATTTTCTACAATAAAAAAATAAACATTTAAAAAAGTAAAAATAAACTCTTTGAAGAAAGGATAGGTCAGTGGACAATATTACCCACTTGGGAGGAAGTAAAATTAGCCTATACTTCACACTACAGTCAAAAAATGATTTCAGATATATTAAAAATGTGTGAGTAATTTCTAGATGGATTGTGAATTGTGCACTTAAAGGAGTTAAGGAATAGAAGAGAGAACATTTTGTAATCTTGCAAGTTGGGAGAAGCTCTCTAGGAAAAAAATTTAGAAACTTAGAAGTCAAAATGGCAAGGGAGGGATAAATTAGGAAGTTGGGATTAAAATATACATACAACTATAGATAAGGTAGGTAACCAACAAGGACTTACTATATAGCACAGGAAACTAGACTCATTATCTTGTAATGGCCTATAATGGAAGAGAATGTAAAAAAAGAATATATATTTATATGTATATGTATAACTGGATCACTTTGCTGTTAGTTCCTGAAACGAACACAACATGGTAGATCAACTGTATTTCAATAAAAATTACAAAAAAAGTCAGAAAGGAAAAGATGGGCAGATTTGAGTAAAGAATTGTAGACTTCTGTACAGTAAAATTAAAAGACAGTTTGCAACCTAGGCAAACACACTTGCTCTACATTTAGGAAATAATTGTACTCATATTATGTAAAAAGCTTCCACAAAAGCAGCATGGCACATGCATACAATTCATTGAAAAGTGAGTGAAGGAGGGGCTTCCCTGGTGGTCCAGGGGTTAAGATTGTGCCTTCGGGTGCAAGGCATGCAAGTCTGATCCCTGATCAGAGAGCTGGGATCCCCCCTGCCTCCTGGCGCAAAAGCCAAAACATAGACCCGAAGCCATATTGCAACAAATTCAACAAAGACCTTAAAATTAAAAAAAAAAAAAGACTAAAGGATATGAATGGACAATTCAAAGAATAAAACAAACAAACAAAAGACTGATAGAAATAAGAAGATATTTCCAACGTTACTAATAAAAAGTACAAATCGAGACTGGTGTTTTTACCCCTGCAGACCGGCAACAAATAAGAAGATTGATATTCTCCCGTTGCCGATGGGGACAGGAGGAAACAGGGCTTTCAGAGCGCTGCTAGAAATGTGATCGGCTTAACATTTTTAGAGACAAATGTGGTAGTATCTTTATTTAATTTATTTGTTTGGCTGCAGTGGGTCTTAGTTGCGGTGCTGGGGATCTTTGATCTTCGTTTCTTTAGTTGCAGAATGTATGATCTTGTTCCCTGACCAGGGATTTTAACTATAATCCCTGTATAGTACGGCATACCAATATACTGGAGAATTATTCACTTGTTAAAAAGGACGTACATCTGAAATGCTATCTCTGTGATCGTTAGATGAAAAGAACAAAGTACAACCCAATAGGTATAACAAGATCCTGTTTTGTTAAAAATTATTATTTATTATTCTGTAAATATCTGTGTAAGCATAGGGAAAAAATCAGGATGCTATTTACTGACTTCCCAGGTATTACTCTGGAGAGGTGTTTCGAGGTACAGAACAGGAACATTCATTAATTTATATACTTTAAAGAGGGTAGGGCACTCTTTGGGGAGGGTTTAAGTTTCTAATTTGTTCTTTTCTGCAAATTTGAGACAAGTAGATCTTTATAAAAGAACATAAAACCCCGAACTTAATGAGAATGGACTTTGTGCCAAGTTCAGATAGGAACAATGAAGGATACAGAGGAAAAAGAAGCTTGTTTCTGCCCTCAGGTCCACGAAGACATTTGAAATGAGCCAGAATGTGATAAACGCTGTAAAAGAAAAAAAAAGCCACATTGAAATAAACACCACTTCCATCAGTCTCCTGGGAAAGATAATAAGATCATACGATCTAGGTTAAAAAGTTCATAGCTCTTGTCCAAATAAGTGCCAGAGAGTAACAAAATCTCTTTAATGCTTTTAGCTAGTGTTCAATAGCGTCATCTCAGGAAAAAGTGTCAGGCCAAGGTGACTTCTGATGCAGCGCTTTTGCTGGGGTCCGTGAGATGCGGGCCAGAGACGGAGCAGAAACGCACAGTGAGTGGTGCTCCTGCCACCCCAGACCAGGCGCGTTCACGTGCCTCGGTCTGATGAGCTGTGTTTGTTTGGCCCTTGATCCTTTTAGCTCCCTTCTCCTTGTCTCTCTCTTTACTTAGTATCAATTATCCGAAGACATGAGGTCATGAAAACATTTTTTTTTTTCCTTCTTGTTGATAAGTGTGTCTTCAGAGTAAGCTGACTTGGAGAGAAAAGGTGCTTCCAGGAAGGCATTTAAGACTTGAACACAGACCAGATGCACCTTCGGTTTGTTTCTTTGGGGGAAAGGCTCTGCCTGCAGACTGTGAGTGGGAGTGCCCACAGAGGCCACAGTGGGGGCTGCTGATAACGTTTCTGGCCTCAGCTCCGCGTGCCGGAGGCTCCTGCCCGTCGAGGCGCTGCCCGGGGCTTGGTGCTGAGCTTGGCAGGTGTCCGTCCCCCGCGCTGGCCTGGGCCTCAGGGAGCGGCTCCCACACTGGCCTGCGCTCCTGCTGCAGTCACCTCTGGGATGTGAAAGCCCTCCCTGAGCACCGGTCCAGAAGCCGACTAGCGAACAGCATTGGATTGGATTGGCCCAAAGCTCGTGCTAGTTCTTCTGTACCATCTTCTGGGAAAGCTGAAAAAGCTTTTTGGCCAGCCCAATGCTTTGGTAGCAGTATTTGATATTTGAAATATTTAACCACGAGGAGAAAATGGGCTCTGATCCATGAGAACAGGTGCCAAGTGACAGGCTGATGCCTTTAGGCTGCTCGAGGCCGGGGGGCCGTTCAGGAGCTCAGCGTGGGGAGGAGGTGGGCAGCCCTGAGGATCCCTGGGGGTCTCGCGCTCCTCCCCCTCTGCTCTCACCCTGCCTGAGCCGCTGACACTCCCACACGCCTGGCCAGAGGGTCTTGCCTGTGCAGATGCGTGACCCCCGGCGGGCCTGGTTCGCTCCTCCCCACGCCCCTCTGCCCACCGAAACGTGGGGCCCCGTTTGTCTCATGCCTGAGTGCCCCGAGGCATCGCTCCGTCGGCCTCAGTGTAGGGATTTCTCAGAAACGGTATCTTGTTGGGACCACGCTGGACTGTAGGACTGAACTCTGACTTGAGATAGCTTGTTGGCGACACTGTTGATGGAGCTGTAGCTGGAGGCTTAATTGAATCGCCGTTCTCCCTTTGTATGGAGTGTTAGCAGTTCCCTCTGCAAGTTCGTCTCTTTGTCCTCTTGGTCATGTCCACTGCCCTCTACTGTGACTTGAGTTGTTTCTTTCTTTTGAAAAAGCGTGATTTCTTTGGCTGTGTTGGGTCTTAGTGGCAGCATTTGGGCTCTCTAGTTGTGGCACAGGGGCTTAGTTGCTTCACAGCGTGTGGGATCTTAGTTCCCCGACCAGGGATGGAACCCATTCCCTTGCATTGAAAGGCGTATTCTTAACCACTGGACTACCAGGGAAGTCCCTTGACTCATTTCTGCTCTGCTGTCTGATAAATTGCTTTTAGTCTCTTAAAGACGCTGGTTTTGTAACAAGTATTGAAGGTGCTTAAGGATGTCCTTGTGAAGACCTTGTGACCCCTTGCTAGGACTTGGCTGTGGCTTGTTGCAAACAGGTGCACGCTCCTGTTTTCCTCTTGTCTCCTTTCTGGCTTTCTCCTGCTTGCTGTCCCCTGCCTGTCTGCCCTGCGCCCTTCCCGGGGCCCCTCTGGGCTGCCCCTGCGCTGTTTCTTTCTTAGGCCTGAGGTTTGTGGCTTCTGCTTCGTGCGGCTGTCAATTCAGGCGTCTTGCTGTTTGGATGCTGTTTGGCATCTTAGCAACTGGGAAGTTTATACACTCCACAAGACAAGCTTCCGTGTTTTCTATTATCTAGCTTTTTGTCCTGAAAAGGACAGTGCCTCTGGCACACTCCTGTTTTAAACTGTGACTCCTTGTTTAGTAGACACGGTGGCGAGTTACTGTCTGTGAGTGGGCAGCTCAGGAAAGGCTAGCTGCAGGCTGATCATGCTCTTATTTAGAGAATCATCTGTGAGACCCCTGGGCCTGTAATCAGGAAGGCTGGGTTATGATTTCCTGGTCGATCTGCTATTTATAGAGCCTGTCACTGCGCATGACTGTCTGCGCCCGGAGCTGTGGTTGCAGAGAGCAGATGTTATCGATGGCACTGCTTCATGTTTGTTGCAGGTCAGTTTCCCTGCAGAGAAACAGAGAAGCTTTCAGAGGGCAGTTATGTGCAGGGGAATTGACAGGGGGAGGGAGCCCTGGGGGAGAGCACTTAGAGGGAAGGAGAAGCAGGACCCAGCAGGGGAGAAGCTGAAACGTGAGGCATGTGCAGCACCGGTCCCAGCCGGCCCCACAGACTGTCCTGGAGCCGAGAGGCCTGGCAGAGTTGTTTCTGCTTGAGACCAGCACGTGCGCTAAGTGGAAAGGGAAAAAGGATGAAACCTGTTGTGTCCAAAGCCATAGAGCTCATAAATTTGTGCAGACCTTCTGCTTGATCGTTACAATCCAAGTATTAAACAATCATCAGGGAATAGGCATAGTCCTTACTAGAAAATAACGCAAGTGCGTCCTTGGATGGTGTCACCTGTGTGTTTGATGAAACAGTGTAGCAGATGTTTAATCTGCTTGTGAAACCACAAGCAGATGGGAGTAGAGGCTGCCAGCAGGGTATTATTAGCCTGACCTGTATATTTCACAGACCAGGTTGTTGGTTCAGAGCACGGATTAGCCAACCAAAACACTAAGTCAGAATTACTTTTCGGTCTATGATAGAAGCAGAGTGCTCAAGGCCCTGCAGGATGCTGTAGATCAGGGGTTGGCAGAGATTTTCTGTAATGAGCCACCTCGTAGAGGATTTTGACTTTGCGGAGCATGTGAACTCTTACTGCAGCTACACCACCGTGCTTCTTTCTAGTGCAGAAGTAGCCATAGGCGATGAAGGGAAGTGGGCATGCTGGCATTGCAAGAAAGCTTTGCAAAAATAGGTAGTGGGTCAGACTTGGCCTCAGGGTTATAGTTTGCTGACCCCTGATGGAGAGGGCAGGTCTGGTTGCCGGAGGCCTGGGGCTTCCCTGGTGGCTCAAATGACCAAGAGCCTGCCTGCGATGTGGGTAAACCCAGGTTCGATCCCTGGTTGGGAAGATTTCCTGGAGACCCTGAAGATCCCCAGTGGGGAAGATCTCCTGAAGACCCCGAAGATTCCTGCAGTAGTCCTGGGCTTCCTTGGTGGAGCAGATACTTGCTGAGTCTTAGGCAGAATTCTAAGTACCTATTTTTTATAAGCTTTTTAAAGAGTTTATTTATTTTACTTGGATCTTTGTTGCTGTGTGAGGGTGAGTAGGGGCTACTCTCTAGTTGTGGTGCGTGGGCTTTTCACTGCAGTGGCTTTTCTTGTGGAGGATGGGCTCTAGGGCTCCAACTCAGAAGTTGTGGCACATGGGCTTTGTGGGATATTCCTAGACCAGGGATCAAACCTGTGTTCCCTGCATCGGCAGGCAAATTCTTAACCACTGGACCATCAGGGAAGCCCAAGTGTCTATATTTTAAATCTGTTAAATTGCATTAAAATATTTACCTCCTAGGAATGCTATAAGAAATAATGATATAATGCAGGCATAGTATTTGGCACGTGGGAAATGTTTGATGACTAGAAATTGCTATTATTATTGCTAATTAATTCTAAAGAGAGTTGGATGTAATTAACCAGCTGAACAGGATTGGAAAAGTGTTGGATAAATGGGCTCAAATTAAATTTGGCTGTGTAACCAGACGTGTGCAGGCAACTCTTTTTGTCTCGGTTTGTCTGAGGCCCCACGAGTTGCTCTTGGGGAGGCGCACACTGCCAGAGAGGACTCCCAGAGGAGGGGATGACTAGAGAGCAGTTTGGGACCAGCTCTGTGGCCGCGGCTGAGCTCACGGACATCTGTGTTCTCTCCGTCTGGGCACGTGGTCTAGCCACGTTTGCAGCCTCCCTCGATGGCTGTGTGAGTGGGTTCTGGTTGACGAGCTGTGAGGAGGGACAGGTGCTGTCTGCAGGCTGGGCCCGTGGGTTCCTTCCGCACGCGGTCCTGGTTCTTTCTCCATAAACTGGCAGCCTGGAGAGGACGTGGGGCGCCTCACGAGCCACAAGGTGGAAGGTGCTTGGTGCCCCGCGTGAGTGTCTGGAGCGGAGCGGCTCTCCGCCTGCTGGTTGTGTGTGACTGTGCCCCCAGCGGGACATAGATCACTGTTCTTCAGTTTGAGATTGTAGTGTTGCCTGCTGCAGTGGTGACCCTGTGCTGACACTCAGTCTGCCATCATCAGGTCTAGGCTCTGTGGATAAAGGCTGAGTATCCAGGGTTGAGAGGTCGGAGAAGTGCTGTTCAGGAGAACTTTCTGTGATAATGGAAATGTTTTACCTGCATCATCCAGTACAGCATCTCTATGTGGCCTTGAGCTCTGGGAATGTGGCTAGCACGTCCGAGGAACTGAATTTTCAGTTAGATTTTAATTCATTGTCATCTGAACGCATACATATATATATATATATATATATATATATACTGTGCTGAGTTGCTTCAGTCGTGTCTGACTCTTTGTGACCCTATGGACTGTAGCCTACCAGGCTCCTCTGCCCATGGTTTTCCAGGCAAGAGTACTGGAGTGGGTTGCTGTGCCCACCTCCAGGGGATCCTCCTGACCCAGGCACTGAACCTGCATCTCTCTTGTCTCCTGCATCGGCAGGCAGGTTCTTTACCACTAGTGCTGCCTGGAGGCCCATATGTATGCTTTGTTGTTGTTGAGTCACTCAGTTCTGTCCGACTCTGTGACCCCGTGGACTGCAGCAAGCCAGGCTTCACTTTCTACACTATCTCCTGGAGTTCACTCAGATTCATGTCCCATATATGTGTATATATTCTTTTTCATATTCTTTTCCTTCCTTTATAGGTTATTACAGAACACTGAGAAGAGCCCCCTGTGCTGTGCAGTAGGGCCTTGTTGGGTCTCGATTTTATATATAGTCAAGTTGTTCTTGTTGTTCAGTTGCCAAGTCCTGCCTGACTCTCTGAGACCCCACGGATCGCAGTACACCAGGCTCCTCTGTTCTCCACTGTCTCGCAGTGTTTGCTCAAACGCATGTTGGTGATGCTATCTAACCGTCTCATCCTCTACTGCTCCTGAAGGCAAAAGTAGCCTTCAGTCTTGCCCACCATCAGAATCTTTTCTAATGAGTTGGCTCTCCACATCAGGTGGCCAAAGTACTGGGGCTTCAGCTTCAGGAGCAGTCCTTCCAGTGTATATTCAGGGTTGATGATAGTGCATGTCTGTTAAACCCAAATCCCTGATATATTCTTCCCCCTTCTTTCCCCTTTGATGACCTTAAGTTTGCTTTCTGTGTCTGTGAGCCTGATTCTGTTTTGTAAATAAGTTCATTTGTAGCTTTTTTTTTCCCCAGAAAAAGAATATATATGTGGGCTTCCCAGGTTGCTCAGCGGGTAAAGAATCCACCAGCAATGCAGGAGACACAGGAGACGCGGGTTCAACTTCTGGGTCTGGAAGATCCCCTGAAGGAGGGCATGGCAACCCCATACTCCAGTATTCTTGCCTTTTAATTCATAGACAGAGGAGCCCAGAGGGCTGCAGTCCGTAGGATCACAGAGTCGGACACGACTGAAGTGACTGAGCATACACGTGTGTGTGTATATATATGTATATACATATTCAGAAAAGAATATATATGTATGTGTACGTATGACTGAATCACTTTGCTTTACACCTGAAACTAACACAACATTGTAAATCAATTGTGTGTATGTGGGCTCCATCCCTCAGTTGTGTCCAGCTCTTTGTGACCCCACGGACTCTAGCCCACCAGGCTCCTCTCTCCACGGAACTTTCCGGGCAAGAATCTAGAGTGGGTTACCATGCCCTCCTCCAGGGGATTTTCCCAACTATACTTCAATTAAAAAATATGTATATATCTAAAGCCTAACATGTATTTATTTAAAACAGACTGAATACTCTTTCCTTTGTTATTTTTAGTACGTTTCTTTTTTGGCTGCACCAAGCAGCCTGTGGGAATCTTAGTTCCCTGGCCAGGGATAGAACCTGTGCCCCCGATGTCAGAAGCATGGAGTCTTAACTACTGGACCACCAGAGAGGTCCCTAGAGCCTAAGAGTTGAATGCACATCGTCTCAGGTGGCCAGTGGCTCCCTTGCTGGGTAGGTCAGGGTTAGAGGCTGGGAAGTTCTGAGCCGGGCTCTGGGTCCACGCCAAGCTGTCTGAAGCTTAGTGAACAACTGAAGGAGACCACTAGGAAGCTGACGTGAGTCCTCAGAGCCTGTGTGCCAAGGCTGGTGCCAGACCACAGGCAACAACTGCAAAGGACCAGGGACTGTGGCTGCCTGAGTGCCCCGGTGGGGGAGCGGGCAGAGGAAGGAAGCAGAGTGAGTTGGGGCGAAGCATGTGTATTTCCTGTGGATTTCTGGGGGGAAAGAGCCTGCAGTCACTTTAAACCCGTCCAAGAGGAAGCCCAGAGGAGTGGAGTGACCTCACTGGAATGGCACTGTTGTTCACTGTTAGTGGCTGGAGCGCTTTTAAATCATCTGAGAACAACCAGAGCAATTATAGGCTCTACCCCAAACTGTATGTAGGTTGGGAAAGAACTGACTCTGGATGGTGGATTTGAAGGACATTAGGAGGGGCAATCTAGTTGGCTTTCCGCATAGATCCTGTGGTCCTGGCTTAGGTTAATCTAACAGTTATAATTAAAAAGCACTTTAAGCTCCTTACAGGAGATGATGCTCCATCTCAAGTAGTTTCAACCTCAGAATCTCCTTTTATTCTTTTTCCCCTCCCCCAGCGCCACCGTGGTGGCCGCATTCTCTGTCTTAGGCTCCCTTGGATGCAGAATCAGAGACCTGCTGTATTTTAGGGCGTGTTGTAAGGATATATGTGTAATTTAGTGGAATTTAAGAATCAGACCCGGGAGGGAGTTTGGCTTCACAGAGAGGAGAGCTGTGGTTGTGGGGGTTGCTGTACGGAAACGGCGAAGGTGTGACTCAGAGCCATTCCAGCAGCTCTGCCTTTGCTTTGCTGTCTGCTGGTTTTCAGTCCTCACCGCGGTTTCTGTACTTTCACCCTCAGCCTGTAAGAGGGCCACACAGCTTCCATCGAAACTGAGTCTGCAGACCCACAACCCTGGGATTCCCTGGGAGCTTGTTAGAAATTCAGAATCTCAGGCCCTACCATCTGCGTTTTATTAAGAATCCTAGGCTGTGCATATACATGGTACACTTTGAGAAGGACTGGCTGCAGAATGATTTTTTTTTTTTTCAGTTTCAAGTTCTGTTCTAAGTGGTCCAGGCTCTTGATGTTTCTCTATCAAACTTGGGACTCCGCCCTGGTATAGTGACCCAGGGTACAAAGCACACCCTGCCAGGCAGCAGGGGCTGTGGGTGGGGCATATGTCCAAAAGGGAATGATTGGCATCAGTACAAAACTGCATTTAAGTTGGAATTCATTCACAATTTGAAAAAACATCAAGGCCGTCTGCTCATTAGAGCTTCTGATCAGCAGGAATAAATTACCAGTTGATATACTATTAGTAAATATTTAACACAGTTATATTAGTAACGTGAGCCTTTGTCTAACATAAATGTATAATTCTGTAGATTTTGCAAAGATTAAAAAAAGACTTTCTGCTGTCATCATACCTCTAGGACCAGTAATCTATACCAACTAATGATTAATTAATAGAAAATAAGATTTTTAAAAAGTAATATGCTGTCCTGTTACTCCTTATTAGTCAGGGAATACGTTCCCTCTGAAAACAGAAAGGTACATTGTTTTCCTGTTCAGCTGACAGAGTGGCTTCATGGCCATTCTTTTAATGTGGGGTTATTAAGATCCGCAAAGGGAAGAATTGCTTTGATCTGGAGGGTCCTGCTGCACACAGCACAAGCAGGAACAGTGTACTCTGACCCAAATACTCACCAACCGCAGCAGGAGCTGGTGTGGGTTAGTGCAGGGATTGTCAGACTGTAGTCACAGGCCGGTGGCGTCAGCGTCACCCGAGGACACATTACAAACGTTCTCAGGTGCCATCCCGGAGCTGCTGAGCCGGAAGCTCCGGACTGGGCCCAGCAGGCAGTGTTTTAGTTCCCTTTCCTGGAGGTTTCTGGTGCTTGATAAAGTTTGAGAACCACTGACTGGAACATGCAAACTATACCAGATGCTCACTTCAGTGTATAATGGTTCAACGACTCATACAAATAGACATGTATTTGCTGCTCATTTAAAGGTGCAGGTGGGTGAACAGGCTGCCAGAGTGGGCTCCTCTGTGCAGTTATTCAGGGACTCAGGGTGATGAAGGTGCTGCCGTCTTTATTATGTGACTTTCAGGGTTGTCTGGAGGTCATCCAGCCAAAAGAGAAGAGCATGGAGAAAGGGCAGAAGGATGAGTCCCTGGGCTGGGGCCAGACGTGGGACACGTTACGTGTGTCCATAGTCCATTGGCTAGAGCTCAGTCATGTGGCCCTGCTGGCCTGCAGAGGAGGCTGTGAAATGTAGTCCAACTTGTGCTGAGGGGAAAGAGGCAAATGTGGATTTTGGTGAGCAGCTAGCAGTATCTTTATGTACATTTCTGAGGTTCTTTCTCTGAATCATTCTGGACTTATTTTTTGCCAGAAACTCCTTTGAGAGCCTCATCAGAGCTCATGGACTCATTCTCAGAATGTTTTTAAATGCATAAAATAATCAATAGAATACAAAGGAAATCAATTATATTGAAATATAAATTGTTAAAAAAAATTTTCACCTACAATTGCCAAAGAGTAAAAAGAACAAAGCTGGAGGCATAACCTTCTAGACTTTAGACCATATTACAAAGCTCCAGTAACCAAAACAGCGTGCTGTTGGTACAAAAACAGACACGTGAATCAACAGAACAGAATAGAGCGCCCTAAAGTAAACCAACACACCTCTGTCAATTAATCTTTGACAAAGGAGGCAAGAATATACAATTGAGCAAAGACACTCTCTTCAGCAAGTTGTGCTGGGAAAATCAGACAGCTGCATGTAAATCAATGAAGTTACACTACTCCCTCACACCATACACAAAAATAAACTCAAAATGGCTTAAAGACTCAAACATGAGGTGTTGCTGCTGTTTTCAGTCACTAAGTCATGTCCAGCTCTTTTGGAACCCCATGAACTGCGAGGCTGCCAGGCTCCTCTGTCTGTGGGATTTTCCAGGCAAGCATACTGGAGTGGGCTGCCATCTCCTTCTCCAGGGGATCTTCCCAACCCAGGGATCAAACCTGCGTCTCCTGCTTGGCAGGTGGATTCTTTATCACTGATCTGCCTGGGAAACCCAAATGTAAGATATGACACCATAAAACTCCTAGAAGAGGTTAGAGGCAAAACACTCTTGGGCATAAATTGTACCAATGTTTCCTTAGGTCAGTCTCCCACGGTGATAGAAATAAAAGCAAAGATAAACAGCAAGAGGGAAACCATAAACAAAATGAAAGGGCAGCCTATTCAGTTCCGTTCAGTTCAGTTCAGTCGCTCAGTCGTGTCCGACTCTTTGCGACCCCATGAATTGCAGCACGCCAGGCCTCCCTGTCCATCACTGACTCCCGGAGTCTACCCAAACTCATGTCGTCGAGTCAGTGATGCCATCCAGCCATCTCATCCTCTGTCGTCCCCTTCTCCTCCCGCCCCCAATCCTACCCAGCATTAGGATCTTTTCCAAAGAGTCAATTCTTCGCATGAGGTGGCCAAAGTATTGGAGTTTCAGCTTCAACATTAGTCCTTCCCAGGACTAATCTAATCCCAGGACTAATGAACACCCAGGATTAATCTCCTTTAGGATGGACTAGTTGGATCTCCTTGCAGTCCAAGGGACTCTCAAGAGTCTTCTCCAACACCACAGTTCAAAAGCATCAATTCTTCGGCACTCAGATTTCTTCACCATCCAACTCTCACATCCATACATGACCACTGGAAAAACCATAGCCTTGACTAGACGGACTTTTGTTGGCAAAGTAATGTCTCTGCTCTTTAATATGCTATCTAGGTTGGTCATAACCTTCCTTCCAAGGAGTAAGCGTCTTTTAATTTCATGGCTGTAGTCACCATCTGCAGTGATTTTGGAGCCCCCCAAAATAAAGTCTGACATTGTTGCCACTGTTTCCCCATCTATTTCCCATGAAGTGATGGGACCAGATGCCATGACCTTAGTTTTCTGAATGTTGAGCTTTAAGCCAACTTTTTCACTCTCCTCTCTCACTTTCATCAAGAGGTTTTTAGTTCCTCTTCACTTTCTGCCATATGTGTGGTGTCATCTGCATATCTGAGGTTATTTATATTTCTCCCGGCAATCTTGATTCCAGCTTGTGTTTCATCCAGCCCAGCGTTTCTCATGATGTACTCTGCATATAAGTTAAATAAGCAGGGTGACAATATACAGCCTTGACATACTCCTTTTCCTATTTTGAACCAGTCTGTTGTTCCATGTCCAGTTCTAACTGTTGCTTCCTGACCTGCCTACAGGTTTCTCAAGAGATAGGTCAGGTGGTTACTCAGCCGTAAAAAAGAATGAAATATTGCCATGTGAAGTAACATGGATGGATCTAGAGATGATAAGTGAAGTAAGTCAGAGAAAGACAAATATTATATGATATCACTTATATGTGGAATCTAAAAAATAGTACAAATGAACTTTTTTACAAAACAGAAACAGATTCACAGACAGACACAGGGAACAAATTTATGGTTACCAACGGGGAAGGGCTAAGAGAGGGATAAACTAGGGTATGGGATTAACAGACTCACATTACCATATATAAAATAGATAAACAATGAAGGTTTACTGTATAGTGCAGGAAACTATATTCAATACCTTGCAGTAAATTATAGTGGAAAACAATTGAAAAACAATATAGATATATACATATATCTGTATAACTGAATTGCTTTGCTGTATACCTGAAACTAATGCAAATAGTGTAAATCAATTATACTTCAATAAAAAACATTTTTGACAGAGAAATAAATGTGCTTCTTTATTAATGCAATCCATGGGGTCGCAAAGAGCTGGACACGACTGAGTGACTAAACTGAACTGAACTGAACTGATTAATACATTAGATGACAAGATCTAGTGGCACGTTTACCAGCTGCTGTGATTTTAAGTAACAATGAATGAATATAAATGATATTTCTAGATATTTGCAGCCTCTATCATTCAGTATTCAAATATCTGTGATTTCTTTTGGTGGCAGAGGTTTTGGCCGTAGGGAGATTTCTTAATCCTGGTAAGCCTCAGTTTGCTTGTCTCAGTGGGTATACAAGGCTTAGCATCTAAATGGTGCTTAGTAAATTATTGCCTTTAATACTTTCTCCTTTTTTTTTATCGGTCTACACAAACAGCCTGGTTAAGTCTGACTGTTTGGCACATGAGGAAAATAGCAGCCACGTGAAACCTAACAGGAAGGGCACACATTAGGGGTTTTGTTTGCAGGCAGGGGATCTGAGTCTGACTTAAACTGAAAGAGTAGACATGTAGGTGCCGTGTTCACTTGTGTCTGACTGTGACCCTATGGACTGTAGCCCGTCAGGCTCCTCTGTCCTTGCAATTTTCCAGGCAAGAATAAGGGAGCACAGTGTCATCTCCTACTGAAAGAGAATTTAATACTCACAATTAAGACTGAAAGATTAGAACAGACAGAATTAGGAGCTTCAGAAGGTCGTTGGTGTGGCCACTGGACTAGTGAATTCCTTCTGCTATTTTCAGTCTTTCCCTCCCTCCATTCAGCACTCAGTGTCCAAACAGTGGGACTGCGGTGGTCTGACTCTCAGCCCTGAGCTCCCCGGGAACTGTGCCGGGTTATTAAGAGAGGAGATGCTGGGTGGTCTGTGGAGCTCCTGGGCTTAGCCGCGTATCAGGACTGCAAGTCTGAGAGGGTGCTGACTCAAAGGGTGCTGATAACATGGGGTGGCCTGTAGACATGGAAGCAGCCTAATTGTGTTGACAGAGGAATGGATAAAAAAAAGTGTGTACATATATACAATGGAGTATTACTCAGCCGTAAGAAAGAATGAAATAATGCCATTTGCAGCCACATGGACCTAGAGATTATCATACTAAGCAAGTCAGAGAGACAAATATTATATGATATAACTTATTTGTGGAATCTAAAAAAAATGGTACAAATGAATTTATTTACAAAACAGAACTAGACTCACAGACATAGAAAATAAACTTATTGTTACCAAAGGGAAAAGGAGGGGAGGGATAAATTAGTAGTTTGGGATTAACAGATACACACTACTGTAAATAAAACGGATAATCTATAAGGACCTATTGTATAGTGCAGGGAACTATACTCAAATACTTTGTAATAACCTATATGGGAAAGGAATCTGAAAAAGAATATATATGTGGGCATGTGCATGCTAAGTCGCTTCGGTTGTGTCCGACTCTTTGTGACCCCATGGGCTGTAGCCCGCCAGCCTCCTCTGTCCATGGCATTCTCCAGGCAAGAATACTGGGGTGGGTTGCAATGCCCTTCTTCAGGGGATCTTCCCGACCCAGGGATCGAACCTGTGTCTCTTACGTCTCCTGCATTAGCAGTCTGGTTCTTTACCTTTACCACTAGCGCCACCTGGGGAGCCTTATATATGTGTATATGTATATATAATAAAAAAAGTTGGAGAAGGAAATGGCAACCCACTCCAGTGTTCTTGCCTGGAGAATCCTATGGACAGAGGAGCCTGGCAGGCTGCTGTCCATGGGGTCACAAGACTCAGACACGACTTAGCAGCTAAACCACCATATATAATAAAATTATGGAATCACTGTGCTGTCCACTGGAGACAGACACATTTTAAATCAACTATGCTTCAATAAAGAAAATAATTAAAAAATTTAAAAACAGCATGGCCTAAAAATGACAGAAGTCCATTACCAAGAGACGGCCAAGTGCCTGTCACCTACTGGTTGAAGGGCATGTTCAGTTCAGTTCAGTCGCTCAGTCGTGTCCGACTCTTTGTGACCCCATGGCCTGCAGCACGCCAGGCTCCTCTGTCCATCACCAACTCCCGGAGTTTACTCAAACTCGTGTCCATCGAGTCGGTGACGGCATCCAACCATGTCATCCTCCGTCGTCCCCTTCTCCTCCTGCCTTCAGTCTTTCCCAGCATCAGGGTCTTTTCCAATAAATCAGCTCTTCCCATCAGGTGGCCAAGTATTGGAGTTTCAGCTTCAGCATCGGTCCTTGAAGGGCATGTGGGCAAGATCAAATGACTGGAGAGAGAAGTGGACTTTATACCGATGCCACCAAAGCCAGTTACCACCTGGGAGAGCTTATAGCACCACCTGCTGTTTCAAAAGAAAATTTCCTCTTGTTAAAAGCCATGACTTAGGGACTTTCTGTTGGCACAGTGGATAAGAGTCTGCCTGCCAACGCAGGGGACACGGGTTCGATCCCTGGCCCTGGAAGATTCCACGTGCTGTGGAGCAGCTTTGTCCGTGCCCCGAAACTACTGAACCTGCGCGCTGCAGCTGCTGACGGCCGGGCGCCTGGAGTCTGTGCTCACAGCAGGAGAAGCCAGCGCAGTGAGAAGCCTGTGCGCTCCAATGCTGAGTAGCCCCGTCACTGGGGGGCTAGAGAAAGACCTCGCAAAGTGTGCAAGACCCAGCTCTGCTGAAAAGAAAGGAAATAAATAAATAAGATTGTTTTTAAAAGTCACGAATCCGTGACTTTTTGATAGTGTTTAGAACGAGCACGTATAGTAAACGCCAATGCTCTGCATTGCTTTAGGGAAATAAAGAAGATGCCCACTCAGTGATGACTCCATGCCATTTGCAGTGTTTGTGGTCGTAGTTCTGAGCTGCTGGCAGGTGAATCGGCACTTCAGGATCCAGGAAGTGGGACTGTAGTAATAAAGGGGGCACTGCATCGACTGCGTACACTGATGTGTGTACTGTTCCAGGAGGCTCATGGGTAGCGTCTCCTTTAAACACCGTCTGACCCTGTGAGAGGCAAGTATTGTACGCATTAGGCAGAAGAAGAATCTGAGGCTCTGAGAAGTAGCAATCTCTGAGCTCCGAGATCGTACACCTAGAAGTGGGAGAGCTGGGGTTCCAGCCCAGATAGTTCTGACTCTCAGGACAGTGAGCGCCTGGGATGCTCTGGAGCGAAGAGCTCTCCTGACGACCAGGGAGGCTGGTGCCTCCATGTGTCTGTCAGCGAGGCACACCTGCAGTGTGACTCCTTTTCCGTTCTGTATTGGATTAATAACACGCCTTAGTCTTTAAGAGTATCTCTTATTTACACAAGCAATACACCTAATGATCATAGGCGACCCTTATGTTTTGCAGTATACCAGGCCCTAAGTACTTTACGTTTATTTATTCTTCCTAACAGCTCCATGAATTAAGTAGTGTTTTTAAGCTCCGTTTTACAGACGAGGATGTGGCTAAGCAACTCATCAAGATCTCACACTAGGACGTGACAGAGGCCGTCTGAGCCCAGGTAGCCCGGCTGCTGTCTGTGTCCTGGCCCGGAGTGCTTGTGAAGTTATTTTAAAATAGTGCACGTGTATTTAAATATGAGATAAATCACAGAGGCTTATGTGATGGTGCTCAGAGCCTCACGAATGTGAAGGTGGAATGGAAATTGAAGAAGTTTAGAAAAGACTGATTTAAACAGGTTCTAATTTTTATGTAAGCAAAGCTTGACCATCTTCTTGGGCATACTTGGCAAAGTTCCTCTAGAGTAGATACAGGGGTGTGGATTTACTGGGTTTTTATTCTCCAGAATAACTACTAATGTTTTTTTGATCACTTTAAGTGAGTTTTATGTAGTTTTATTTCTAGAATTTGTAAGGCCTGTGAGGCCTTCTATTGGTAATAATAGAAAAAAAAGTGAAGTCGCTTAGTCATGTCTGACTCTGCGACCCCATGGACTGTAGCATACCAGGCTCCTCCGTCCATGCTCCAGGCACGAATACTGGATTTTCCAGGCAAGAATACTGGAGTTGGTTGCCATTTCCTTCTCCAGGGGATCTTCCGCACCCAGGGATTGAGCCCGGGTTTCCCACATTGTAGGCAGACGCTTGACCGTCTGAGCCACCAAGGAAGTCTATTGGTAATAATAGAAGTTTAAGGAAAATTTGCTTACCAATTACTCCTCAGAGCACGAGAGGAAGAGAATCTGCATTCTTGCCCAAGAAGCAGGCTTGGGTCACTCCGCTAGGACAGAAGCTAGTTGGTTGCCACTGTTCATTCCATCAGTGCAGCCATTTCTGGAAATCGGCGCCACCTAGTGGTCACTGCACCCCTCAGCCGTCCTCAGAGTGTGTACATGGCGGGGACCGTCCAGGAACCTTTGTATTTAAACAGCAGCCTGGCTCAGCCAGCGACCTGGCTCCCTCCTCTCCCTTCTTTTCACGGCACCTGCTGTGCAGCCCAGTGGTGCGTGGGACCCTGGGCACCTCCTGGCCCCGGTGGGGGTTGTGGAGGCACCCTGTCAGCCTGCGCACTGAGGAGGGGGGCATCAGGCCCCGGTGTTTGCTGTGAGAAGTGCGTGCCCAGACTGCGTTTCCTCCTGATAGGTTTCCGTTGACCTCGGAGCTCCTTTGCATGCCACCCGGACTTCTGTCCCTTTCCCTGTCGCCCTGGCCTGGTGTGCAGGACCCGCTCGTCAGTGCCTCCGTGGCTCCCTGCACGTGGCTCTGCAGTGTCCATGGGGCCACTCCCCGCTGCTCCCCCTGAAATCCATGCTCTCTCTTCTCTATGCCTTCACTGAAGTCTAAGTGTCTGTATGTCTTCTAAAATTCAGAAGACCCACAAGCTCCAATGAGCCCTCCTTGGACCTTGGACGCCTTGTCTGCTCTCACTTCCCACCATACTTCTGCGTGTGGCTGTGCTCTGACCTTGGCAGGTCATGCTGTTGCTGCAGAAACACACCATCCAGCCAGCCATCACTTACCCCTCTGTTCTTCCCCTCTGTTGCTCCCGTGCCTGGAGCATAGACTCTATCCACTCTCCACGTGCCGCTCACCCCACTGAACTCAGCTTCATCCTTGTGTGGGATCTGCTGCCCCTCCGGCACCCATCCCAGTCTGCTCGTGAACTCTGCAGCCGGTTTCTGCTCTGCAGCAAAGCATCGGCCGTGCCAGGACAGGCATCATTTTATGGAATTCTGTGGTGTTTTCCAAAACCAGGTGCACATTCCCAGATGCACAACGGAGCTTGTTTCCTTGTCCAGCAAGTTGTCCTTATACTTACCTTACTTAAAAGAGAAGGGAAATTAACCTTTTGTTCAGTGCCTGCTGTTTGTCAGATGCTGTGCTTAGAATTTTAACATCCGTTGAAATTGAACTGAAAGTTGCTCAGTTGCGTCCGACTTTTTGCAACCCCATGGACTATATACAGCCCATGGAATTCTCCAGGCCAGAATTCTGGAGTGGGTAGCCTTTCCCTTCTCCAGGGGATCTTCCCGACCCAGGGATCGAACTCAGGTCTCCCACATTGCAGGCGGATTCTTTACCAGCTGAGCTACCAGGAAAGCCCTTTAACATCTGTTAACCTTCTAAAAAACCCTGTGAGAGAAAGCAGGAACAGACACAGACTAGAGAACAAATGTGTGGATACCAAGGGGGGAATTGGGAGATTGAGATGGATACATATAGGCTATTGATACTGTGTGTGAAACAGATAAGTAATGGGAAGAGAGTATATAGCTCAGTGTCCTGTGGTGACCTAAATGGGAAGGAAATTCAAAAAGAGGGGATATATGTATACATAGGGCTGATTCACTTTGCTGTACAGCAGAAAATAACATTATAAAGCAACTGTACACTTCAATAAAAATTAATTAGAAAAAATAATAAAATTCTATGCATGTAGTAAAATAAAGGGTTAAAAAAAAACCTTTGAGGAGAATGTTATCCATTTGTTAGACTAGAGAAGTTAGGTCATTGATGTTTAATAAATGTGTAGCTATAATGAGCAGCGTTTGGACTCGGCCCATCTGACCTCCAAACCCACACTACACCGTCCTTCGTCCGGTTAGTTTTAGGTGTTCACTTTAAGGTGTTGCTTGGCGAGGCCGTGCATTCCTGGCTTTCCTTCCTGAAGGGAGGCAGAGCGGCCCTTTCTCGGGGGTCCTGACCCTCCCCATCATCACGGAGCCCCCTTCTTCACACTTAGTCTGACCGTGTACACAGAAGTAAAGCAGTGTGTCTGCCTACTCTTTTTTTAAAAACTGGCATTTCTGTGTTAAAAACAATTCTCTTAAAAAAAAATGTATTGAAGTGTAGTTGATTTATAATGTATTAATTTCTGTTGTACAGCAAAGTACTCAGTTGTACATACATCTATTCTTTTTCATATTCGTTTCCATGATGGTTTATCACAGCATATAGAGTCTAGTTCCCTGCGCTTTATACGGCAGGACTCTGTTGCTTATTAAAAGCGGCTCTCAGTGTAGCATAAACTCTGCACCCGCCGGGTCGTGCCCCGCGTCGGGCTCCCTGTGGGCGGGCAGAGGGCCCGGGGCTGGTGGCTTTGGCGCCGCCTGCACCGCGCGCCGCAGGGCGCAGCCCGGCCGACCACCAACCTGCGTGTGTCCGCTTGTGTCTCCTTCGCAGGGATTCCGATCCAGCCCCCGGCACCTCCGCAGACGCGCCGCCGCGGCCGCCCGGCTGGAGGACGCGAAGCCCGTCGCCGAGGCCCCGGCGCAGAGCGAGCAGGACGGCGCGGCGAGGCGGCGGCGGCTGCGCAGGGGCGCGCGCGTCCCGCCCGAGTTCTACCAGAGCGTGCAGAGCGCCACCGCCCGCAGACCGGTGAGTGGGGGCCCGTCTCTGCAAGGGTACAGATGCGGCGTCGCCGGGGCGGCCCTTCTCCGTCCTCGGAAACGGTCAGGTCGCCCCGAAGTGTTCAGTGAGCCTCTGATCGTCCTGGCAGGTGGCACTGAGCTCAGCCGTGTCAGTGTGGAGTGTGGTTTCCCAGGAAGTCCTGGTCGCTGGCGGGAGGGGAGACTGAAAACCGGAGAATCCTAACCCTGCGCGCGGAGTCCACAGCCTGGATGGGGCCACAGGGTACCCCGGCCGAGGCCTGGCCGTGGTGAGAGCTGGGCCCGGGGCCGGGGGCCTCCACAAAGCGGCATCAGAGTTGGGAGGCCTGGGCGGAGGGCTGACCCCTCCTCTGCAGCTCATGTTGGGGCGATGCTGGGGTGCTGTGTCCTCTGGGTGGCCTTTCTGTTACTCCCACGGGGCCATGCTCTCCTTTTGTAGGGAGCGCCCTGGGTCTCTGTCAGCCAGACCGGACAGTTAGCCGGGAAGTCACCTGGACAATTAGATGGACAGTTAGCTGGGAAGTGTGGGGCCCACCTAGAAGCCGGTCTCCCCTCCTCACCTCCTGAGCACGCTGTCCCATGTGCTTTGATCCCCGGTCTTGGTTGGGGCTCTCGGCCCCAATGTGTTGCCAGGCCTGTAACACTTAAGCATTTGGGGCTTAGAAGCTGACATTTTTAAAACCGTGTAGAGAGTAGTTCATGACTGCAGAAACCTTGCGTTGCTTCAGCGTTGGAACACGGTTTCCTGCAGGTCATTTCTGTGTCTTGGGGGCTCATGGTCGCCGTGACTCTGGTCAGCTGAGGGGAGCCGGCAAGATCTGACGTGATGATATGTCCCTGTGAACTGTGGAAACAGCCCTGCTCTCCATTCAGTGGGGTGACTGTGTACCAGACGTATGTGGAGTTTGCTCCCAGGCCAGCGACAGTGGCAAGAAGCTGAATTCCTTTACAGAAAAGGTCCTGTTTAACCACCTGTAAGATAAGCACGTATTTAAAGAAGCGAGTCTTCCTTTCATTCTTGAATAGAGCAAAGGCTAAGCAGAATTTGGTGTCTATGTGGAGGAAAATGAAATAGTAGGAAAATTTATCCATTCAACAAAACCTTTTCTACGCAGGAAATAAGGGATACATGGACATATATTAGCAACTAACACTCCCGAGGGCTCGTTTGTGGCCCAGCCATTGTTCTACGTGGCTCACTTCGCAAGCCTCTGAGGTGGAGGCTGGGGTTATTCCCGTTTTCTGGGTGATGAAGCAGAGCCCCAGAGAGGGTCATGACTTGCCCAAGTTCACCCAGGGGCTGGGGCAGAGGCCAGGGTTTGGGGCTGGGCCACGGGGTCCACAGTCCTCGCATTTCTCCTCTGCGAGCTGCTGCCCTTCTGCTTCCTGGGCCTCCTGCCCCGTCCATGGACAGACGCACAAGTGACCAGGGTGGGCCCGCATTAGCAGAGTGCTCCCATGGACCCTGCACTGGCATGAGGGAACGCTGTGCAGAAGCAGAAGTGTGTGCAGGGAAGCCGATGCCTGAGACATCCTGAGAGAGGAGCTGAGCAGGTGGGAAGCAGAGGGCAGCATCTCTGGCGAGGAGGGCAGCGTCTCTGGTGAGCGGGGCAGCGTCTCTGATAGGAGGGCAGTGTCTCTGGTGAGGAGGGCAGCGTCTCTGGTGAGCGGGGCAGCGTCTCTGGTGAGCAGGGCAGCGTCTCTGGTGAGGAGGACAGCGTCTCTGGTGAGCGGGGCAGCGTCTCTGGTGAGGAGGGCAGCGTCTCTGGTGAGGAGGGAAGCGTCTCTGGTGAGCAGGGCAGCGTCTCTGGTGAGGAGGGAATCGTCTCTGGTGAGGAGGGCAGCGTCTCTGGTGAGCGGGGCAGCGTCTCTGGTGAGGAGGGCAGCGTCTCTGGTGAGGACGGAAGCGTCTCTGGTGAGCGGGGCAGCGTCTCTGGTGAGGGCAGCGTCTCTGGTGAGGAGGGAAGCATCTCTGGTGAGCGGGGCAGCGTCTCTGGTGAGGGGGCAGCGTCTCTGGTGAGCGGGGCAGCGTCTCTGGCGAGGGGGGCAGCGTCTCTGGCGATCAGGGCAGCGTCTCTGGTGAGGAGGGCAGCGTCTCTGGTGAGCGGGGCAGCATCTCTGGTGAGCAGGGCAGACACAGAAGCCGGGATGCCTGATGGTGTGGCAGGCTCGGGGGCAGCTCAGCAGTGCTGGTAGTTGAGATCAGGGTCTGCCTGGGCGTTAGGGGGCATCTTATGCTAAACAGTGGGGCTTATCTTCTGCGACGAGGCCCTGTTGAAGGGCTCTCCTGCTTGGCTTTCCTGCTCAGAATCTAGCTCATTCTGTCTTCCGATTTCCCCACGTGAATGGAGAAGTAAGTCGGCATCACCACGCCTTTATTCTCCCCTGAGCCCTGTGCCTGACTACCGTCGGTGGTCAGATGTGGTCCCCACGCCTGGTGACTCTCCTGGGTCACCTCGCCTTGCTGTCTGTTTGCCTGGTGACTTCCATTTCACCCTGACCACTGACTTGTCATCAGGCGACCTGCTCAGGAAAGTCTTTTCTGATCCTTCCCATCAGAGTGAGGTGCGTTCTGTCCTGGTCCTTGGCCCTTTGCCCAGATGTTCAGCGGAGCAGTTACTCAGGTGAGAAAGGCAAGCTCTGTAGTGAGACACATGCAGGTTTGATTTCCCCTCCGTGGACCTGGCAGGAAGCAGTTTTCACACTAAGAGTTTCATGTAAGGACTGCCCAGAAGCATGAGTAGGGCTGCGATGGTCCAGCCAGCTTCGTGTGGAACCTGTCTGCTACTTACCTCCCACTCCTGGCCTGCAGGAGCGGCAGCAGGCAGTCGTCTTGCTGGGTCCTGGTGGGAAGGCTGGTTTCCAGGAGCCGTAGCTGAGGGCAGAGCCCGCTGAGTCAGGAAGAGGGCGGGGGGCAATTGTGCCGCTTTTCCATGGACCCGACCCAGCAGGATGGCAGAGGGCAGGGGGCGTGAGTGACGCGGATCACAGAGATCACGCCCGAGGACAAGGCAGGGCAGGGTGAGCAGTATGGGGGACAGACAGGGACCCTGGAGGGCAAAGAACACACGTGATCATCTTTACCCAGCAGTCCAACTCCTGGAGACCCAGATTTCTTATTGTGGAGTCATGATAGCAACGGTGGATGAACGGGTGAGGATGAACTGACTTGTGGAGGTGATGGCGTGCTTGGCATCAACACTCAAGGCGTAGTGATACCTTCATTTTCTTTCCTCCCAGACCTTGACTTCCCTGGGAGCCGAATCGTCTGATTTAGAATGTCTCCTGGTAAACAGCATCTGATGCATTTTACTGAATAAATGGGTGAATGATGTGCACACGTGACACAGCGTGTGCCCTACAGGATCTAGACAACGGGGGGGTTTTCTCCTTTTATCCCCCAATGGGGTGGTCAGGGAGCAGCTACTTCAAGAGACGGGACTGAGTTGGGCTTCAGTACATGTAGGAACTGGACAGGCAGCAGAGGTCAGCTCTGGGATGGTGCTGAGAACCGTCTGGCTGGATGTGAGGGTTTATGAGAAATGTACAGGATAAAGCTGGAAAGAGAGAGGGGGCCATGATACCACTGCATTTAAACTGCATCTTCTGTGCGTCATGGAGGCACTGAGGAGGTGAGTTGCGTCATCAGGAACTGAACCGGAGCAGGGTAGGCCCGAGGGCTGCAGGGCAGGGCCCGGTCAGCAGCGGTCCCAGGGGTCTGGGGCCTGATGTTTGGGACCTGAACGTGGGCTTCGCCCATTGCTCTGTGCTGCCATCTGGTGGTGGCTTCTGCTGGGGACGCTGCGGGTGGCCTTTGGCCTCTTCAGTAGGATTCATTGGGAGGCAGTGGGGTTGGAGAGCAGGAAGGGGTGGTGGGGACTGTCTGTTGTGAGGGAGCCAGAAGGACGTGGCAGGAGCTTTCTCTGCGCAGGTGAAGCTCACCTCCTCCATCCGTGTGCGGCTCCTCGGGGTCATGCTGGAGACTGGAGGTTGTCAGAGCTGGTAGCACAGCCTTGCTGACATTTCTTTGCATGCTATACGGGGACGTGAGTGCCAGCCTCGGGTACCCCTCCGGGCGGGGTTGGGTCCAGCCTGTAGGGCTGCTGGGCACTGCCTCTTTTCCACGAGCCCCGAGCCTGCCTCTTCTCCAGCTGGCACAGTGGGGCTGGCTGCAGGGTGGTGGTTCAGGACTCAGTGTTACTGCAGTGCCTTGGAGGCAGCTCTCATGGGGGCCTGGAGATGGAATCAGCTACATCAGCTGTGGTGACTCGGGATTGTGTGAGTGACTTTACGGGAAGCACTGCAGGCCTTTCTGGTGGCAGTCTGAGTGAGCAATAGGCCCACGAGTCTGCAGGACTGACACCGGATGTCGCTGTGAGGAGGTGACTCAGAAAACGTGACAGTGCAGTTTCAGCCAGGAAGCGCCCGAGCCGCGGGGAATGCATGGTATTTCAGCATATTAGCGGCTGCGACCTGTTTACTTGTTCTGTGTGTAGCTTGTATACTGCAGTGTGGCCCTGAAGATTTGTGATAGAGATCACTAATATAAATGATGTTAATAATCATGTGATTTTTTCCCCCTGCTCTTTTGGGGAAATGAGATGATTCAAAGAGTGAGTAAGGCAAACATGTATCCTGATTTTGTCTCTTGGGTCTTCGGACTTATCCTGTACATGAAGACATATCACTGGAACATTTAGGAATTTTTACTCCCTTGAAGCAGAAAAGATAACTAGATCCAGATCTCCCTTGCTTCTCTAGTATTTTGACTTTGCAGAGGATTTTGGGGTCTGACTCCTAGAGACTGAAACATCCCCATCACCACCATCCCCGGGGTGAGTGCCAACACCACGGCACACTCACTCCCTCAGCCCCCGGGGAGCACACGTCTCTGTGCTTCCCTGTTTTCCACCCTTTTACCTTGCCAGTCGTTCTCTGGGGCAGGTACTCACTTTCCAGAGGAGGAAACTTGTCAAGGTCACACAGCTGGTGGACGATAGAATGAAGACATAAGCCCAGGAGTTCCTACCAGAGCATGTGGAATAGAGAGATTCAAACGATCCCATTTCTAGGGCTAGAAGTTTATCCTCATGTATGGATCGTATTTTCATCACATTAAGTCTCGGTTTTCCTACCTGTGTAGATGTTTTTTAACTTTTGCATCAATCAGTACCTATTTTTAAATGGAGTTGAGCAGCACAGATTAGCCCTGAACCTCTTTCTGGCCACGCATTTTGATGAGCCTGGTCTCCTAGGGCAGAGGACCTGGGAGGCAGCAGGAGTGTTTCTGCCCTCACGTGAGCCTGTTAACGTAGAACTCACGGGGGATCAGAACTTGAGAGCACCCACAGATAACCAGGTGCCCTGGCTCTGACCCTGTTATGCTCTATGGACCCCAGTTTTGTGCACGTTTCAACCTCATTGCTGGCATCTCCTTGGCTCAGAGCCTCTGACACTTTTTCAGTGGTGGTCAAGGACTCTGAGTAAAAACCACCAGCACCTCTAGGCGCTGGCCAAGGGGTCACCCACTCCCCCTGCTGGCAAAACCAAGGCTTCTGTCCACTCTGGGGCTCCTACCCTGAGTAACTGGATAATCAAGCTTGGTACTTTTTAAAAAAGTTTATTGAAGTATCGTTGATTCAGTGTTGTGTTAATTTCTGCTGTACAGTAAGGTGATTCATATGTACTTGATTCATAGGTACAATAAGGTGATTCAAATGTATGCCAGAACATACACAGGACTGGGAAAACAGACTCTTGGAGGGCACAAACAAAACCTTGTGTGCACCAGGACCCAGGAGAAAGGAGCAGTGACCGACAGGAGACTGATCCAGACTTGCCTGTGAGCGCACAGGAGTCTCTGGCGGAGGCGTGGGTTGGTGGTGTCCTGCTGCAGAGTCAGGGGCACTGAGTGCGGCAGTACATAAACAGGAACTTTTGAAGGAGGTCACCAGTATCTTTATTCAATTCAGTTCAGTTCAGTTCAGTCGCTCAGTCGTGTCCGACTCTACAACCCCATGGACTGCAGCACGCCAGGCCTCCCTGTCCATTACCAACTCCTGGAGCTTACTCGGACTCATGTCCATTAAGTAGGTGATGCCATCCAACCATCTCATCCTCTGTCATCCCCTTCTCCTCCCGCCTTCAATCATTCCCAGTATCAGGGTCTTTTCCAATGAGTCAGTTCTTCGCATCAGGTGGCCAAAGTATTGGAGTTTCAGCATCAGTCCTTCCAATGAATATTCAGAACTGATTTCCTTTAGGATGGACTGGTTGGATCTCCTTGCCATCCAAGGGACTCTCAAGATTCTTCTCCAACAATACAGTTCAAAAGCATCAATTCTTCAGGGCTTAGCTTTCTTTATAGTCCCAACTCTCACATCCATACATGACCACTGGAAAAACCATAGCCTTGACTAGATGGACCTTTGTGGGCAAAGTAATATCTCAGCTTTTTAATATGCTGTCTAGGTTGGTCATAGGTTTTCTTCCAAGGAGCAACTGTCTTTTAATTTCATGGCTGCAGTCACCATCTGCAGTGATTTTGGAGTCCCCCAAAATAAAGTTTGTCACTGTTTCCATTGTTTCCCCATCTATTTGCCATGGAGTGATGGGACTGGATGCCATGATCTTAGTTTCCTGAATGTTGAGTTTTAAGCCAGCTTTTTCACTCTCCTCTTTCACTTTCATCAAGAGACTCTTTAGTTCTTCTTCACTTTCTGCCATAAGAGTGGTGTCATCTGCATATCTGAGGTTATTGATATTTCTCCTAGCAATCTTGATTCCAGTGTGTGCTTCATGCAGCCTGGCATTTCACATAATGTAATCTGCATATAAGTTAAATAAGCAGGGTGACAATATACAGCCTTGATGTATTCCTTTCCTGATTTGGAACCAGTCTGTTGTTCCATGTAAAGTTCTGACTGTTCCTGACTTGCATACAGATTTCTCAGGAGGCAGTTAAGGTGGTCTGGTATTCCCATCTCTTGAAGAATTTTCCACAGTTTGTTGTGATCCACACAGTCAAAGGCTTTGGCATAGTCAATAAAGCAGAAGTAGATGTTTTTCTGAAATGCTCTTGCTTTTTCTGTGATCCAGTGGATGTTGGCAATTTGATCTCTGGTTCCTCTGCCTTTTCTAAATCCAGCTTGAACATCTGGAAGTTCATGGCTCATGTACTGTGGAAGCCTAGCTTGGAGAATTTTGAGCATTACTTGGCTAGCGTGTGAGATGAGTGCAATTGTGTGGTAGTTTGAGCATTCTTTGGCATTGCCTTTCTTTGGGACTGAATGAAAACTGACCTTTTCCAGTCCTGTGGCCACTGCTGAGTTTTCAAAATTTGCTAGCATATTGAGTGCAGCACCTTCATAGCATCATCTTTTAGGATTTGAAGTAGCTCAACTGGAATTCCATCACCTCCACTAGCTGTGTTCATAGTGATGCTTCCTAAGGCCCACTTGACTTCACATTCCAGGATGTCTGGCTCTAGGTGAGTGATCACACCATCGTGGTTATCTGGGTCATGAAGATCTTTTTTTGTACAATTCTTCTGTGTATTCTTGCCACCTCTTCTTAGTATCTTCTATTTCTGTTAGATCCATACCATTTCTGTCCTTTATTGAGCCCGTCTTTGCATGAGATGTTCCCTTTGTATCTCTAATTTTCTTGAAAAGATCTCTAGGCCTTCCCATTTTATAGTTTTCCTCTATTTCTTTGCACTGATCACTGAGGAAGGTTTCTTATCTCTCCTTGCTATTCTTTGGAACTGCGTTCAGATGGGAATATCTTTCCTGTTCTCCTTTGCCTTTCTCTTCTCTTCTTTTCTCATCTATTTGTAAGGCCTCCTCAGACAACCATTTGCCTTTTTGCATTTCTTCTTCTTGGGGATGGCCTTGGTCACTGCCTCCTGTACAGTGTCATGAACCTCCGTCCATAGTTCTTCAGGCACTCTGTCTATCAGATGTAATCCCTTGATCTATTTGTCACTTTCACTGTATAATCGTAAGGGATTTGATTTAGGTCATACCTGAATGGTCTATTGGTTTACCTATTTTCTACAATTTAAGTCTAAATTTTGCAATAAGGAGTTCATGATCTGAGTCACAGTCAGCTCCCAGTCTTCTTTTGCTGATTCTATAGAGCTTCTCCATCTTTGACTGTGAAGAATGTAATCAATCTGATTTTGTTATTGATCATCTGGTGATGTCCATGTGTAGAGTCTTCTGTTGTGTTGTTTGAAGAGGGTGTTTGCTATAACCAGTGTGTTCTCTTGGCAAAACTCTATTAGCCTTTTCTGTTTCATTTGTTCTCCAAGGCCTAACTTGTCTGTTATTCCAGGTATCTCTTGACTTCCTACTTTTGCATTCCAGTCCCCTGTGATGAAAAGGACATCTTTTTCGGGTGTTAGTTCTAGAAGATCTTGTAGGTCTTCATAGAACCATTCAATTTCAGCTTCTTTAGCATTACTGTTCAGGGCATAGACTTGTATTACCGTGACATTGAATTGTTTGCCTTGGAAGCCAACAGAGATCATTCTGTCATTCTTGAGATTGCACCCAAGTTCTGCATTTCGGACCGAAGTTCTGCATTTAGGACCCAAGTACTGCATTTGACTATGAAGGGTATTCCGTTTATTCTAAGGGATTCCTGCCACAGTAGTAGATATAATGGTCATCTGAGTTAAATTCACCCATTCCAGTCCATTTTAGTTCGCTGATTCCTAAAATGTTGATGTTCACTCTTGCCATCTCCTGTTTGATCACTTCCAGTTTGCCTTGATTCATGGACCTAAAATTCCAGGTTCCTATGAAATATTTCTCTTATAGCTTCAGACTTTATTTCCCTCACCAGTCACGTCCACAACTGGGTGTTGTTTTTGCTTTGGCTCCATCCCTTCATTCTTTCTGGAGTTATTTCTCCACTGATCTCCAGTAGCATATTGGGCATCTACCGACCTGGGGAGTTCATCTTTCAGTGTCCTCTTTTTGCCTTTTCATACTGTTCATGGGGTTCTCAAGGCAAGAATACTGAGGTGGTTTGCCATTCCTTTCTCCAGTGGACCACATTCTGTCAGACCTCTCCACTGTGACCTGTCTGTCTTGGGTGGCCCTACATGGCATGACTCATAGTTTCCTTGAATTGGACAAGGCTGTGGTCCATGTGATCAGTTTGATTAATTTTCTGTGATTGTGGTTTTCATTCTCTCTGCCCTCTGATGGAGAAGGAAAAGAGGCTTATGGAAGCTTCCTGATGGGAGAGACTGACTGAGGGGGAAACTGGGTCTTGTTCTGATGGGCGGGGCCACGCTCAGTAAATCTTTAATCTGATTTTCTGAGAAGGGTGGGGCTGTGTTCCCTCCCTGTTGTTTGACCTGAGAGCAGACTCAAGGGGTTAGATCTGATAGACAGAGTGGCTGAAGAACTGTGGACAGAGGTTCATGACACTGTACAGGAGGCAGTGATCAAGGCCATCCCCAAGAAGAAGAAATGCAAAAAGGCAAAATGGCTGTCTGAGGAGGCCTTACACATGGCTGAGAAAAGAGAAGCGAAAGGCAAAGGAGAAAAGGAAAGATATACCCATTTGAATGCAGAGTTCCAAAGAATAGCAAGGAGAGATTAGAAAGCCTTCCTCAGTGATCAGTGCAAAGAAATAGAGGAAAACAATAGAATTGGAAAGACTAGAGATCTTTTCAAGAAAATTAGAGATATCAAGGGAATATCTCATGCAAAGATGGGCTCAATAAAGGACAGAAATGGTATGGAACTAATAGAAATAGAAGATACTAAGAAGAGGCAGCAAGAATACACAGAAGAACTGTACAAAAAAGATCTTCATGACCCAGATAACCATGATGGTGTGATCATGTAGAGCCAGACATCCTGGAATGCAAAGTCAAGTGAACCTTAGGAAGCATCACTATGAACAAAGCTAGTGGAGTTGATGGAATTCCAGTTGAGCTATTTCAAATCCTAAAAGGTGATGCTGTGAAAATGTTGCATTCAATATGCCAGCAAATTTTGAAAACTCAGCAGTGGCCACAGGACTGGAAAAGGTCAGTTTTCATTCCAGTCCCAAAGAAAGGCAATGCCAGAGAATGTTCAAACTACCATAAAATTGCACTCATCTCACATGCTAGTAAAGTAATGCTTAAAATTCTCCAAGCCAGGCTTCAACAGTACATGAACTATGAACTTTCAGATGTTCAAGCTGGATTTAGAAAAGGCAGAGGAACCAGAGATCAAATTGCCAACATCCATGAATCATTTGTTCATACGTACATGTATGTACATTTATATGTATGTATTCTTTTCATATTCTTTTTCATTATGGTTTATCCCAGCATATTGAATATGGTTCCCAGTGTTATAGGACCTTGTTTTTTGTCCATCCTATATGTGATAGTTTGCGTCTGCTAATCCCAAAGTCCCAGTCCACCACCCCGTTTGGCAGCCACAAGTCTGTTCTTTATGTCTGCGAGTCTGAGTCTTGGCTTCTGTTTTGTAGATAAGTTCATTTGTGTCATATTGTGTCATATTTTAGATTCCACATATAGGTGATATCATGATATTTGTTTTTCTCTTTCCAACTTACTTTCCTTAGTCTGTTCATCTCTGGGTCCATTCATATTACTGCAAATGGGATTATTTCGTTCTTTTTTATGACTGAGTAGTATTCCATTGTATATATGTGCCACTTTTCTTTATCCATTCATCTGTTGATGGACACTTGGGTTGGTTCCATGTTTTTCACCTGGTACTTCTGACTGAGGTTGGAGGACGGGCAGGCTTGGCACAGACGACCAGTGGTCTTGATTTCTGAAAGGCGAAAACTGGGGAAGAAGCCGTTTTGGGTTGAGGGGTAGAAATCGAATTTCCAGTTTGGATATGTTAAGTCTGAAATATCTACTAGATTTCCTAGGGCCTGGACTTAATGGAGTCATTAGTATCAATCCATGGATGTTATCAAAGCCATGAGACTGGGTAGGATGGCCGAGGAAGTGAATACTGATGGAGAAGGGAGCTGAGGTCTGAGCTGGGGTGGGGGGTGTCCTCCGTAGCCAAGAGGTCAGGAAGAGGGTGGAGGTTCCTTTAACCTCCAACGCCTTCCTCAGAATATATAGAAGCAGAGAGCAGATGGGTGGTCACCAGAGGTGGGGAGTGGGGGCAGGGAAAATGCAGTTTAAAACAGTACACATGTCGAATACATCTTTTGTTTTCAGTGACACAGGAGAACAAACCCTTGAATATACCAAAAAAATAAAAGAAGGAAAGGAAAAAAATTACAGATGCCTTAGGCAGAGGTGGGTCCAGGGCTCTTGACTTTCACTGAAGGATGTTTGTATTCGGCCCAGAAAAGGCGTCTCAGGTAGAACCTGGAAAGGATGTCCCAAACAGGGGGATTTCCCCTCCCAGCCCAGGCCTTTCTCCTACTAGAACACTTCCTTGACCTCACTCTCTTTTTCCTTCTCTTGTTGGATTTTGTTTTCAAGTCTTGGGGAAATTTTCTGTTTTTTTCTTTGCAGCTTAGGTCATTGTAAAGGTGCAAGATACTTTGGAACATTGCATAGTTTTTGTTTTCTTTAAGTTAATATTAACAGGATTTTAGGTCATCTTTGTAATTGGGAGCTGGCTGCTGTGTAGCAAAGACTAGCCAGACCTCCTTGATCTCGTTGAGAATGTAGGATGTTTCTCTCTCCCTTCCCTGCTTGGGGACTGAGGTGGTCTTGCCTTTCCCTCTCCTTTCCCTGTGTGAAGCCCCCTGTAGCTTTATTTGCATAACCTCAGGACACTGCCCTTTGTGGGGAAGGCTTACTTACAGCTCACACCTTCCTTTGGCTTAATTAATTGGCAAACACAGAGCTCCTAAAGGAAATGTTTGTTTCCTTTTCCTCTTTGGAGTTCTAGAGAATGCATTGAATGAATAAAGTCAAATTTCTTCTGCTGACTGCTTCAGAAGGATTTTGTGGACTAATATCCATTCAGCTGACTGAGTCTTTGCTCATTGCTACCCCTTACAGGACCCTGCCAAAGATTTCACTTATTTTAAATTTACTGTCAGTAGTTATAAGAATAATTAGTGCCCAGGAGCTTGCAGGGTAGGTGGTCTATATAAATGAATGGTGCTGATATAGATAAAGTTTAATTTCTCAAACAACTCATGAAACCAAGATGAGCTTGGTGAAGGAATTCATATGCTCTGCTTGGGGAAAAGTAAGCACATTCTTCTAACTGATGATTCTTTTTGATATCAGCATTTTGATGGCAGCAAGGCGTGTTGCCATTCTGTCCATTTTGTACTCAGCATCATCCATTGTCTTAAAAACTTTAAATTCTTTAGTTCCAGGCAAAGAATGCTTATAGAAATTTTAAAAATTAGAAATTTTATTATTGTTATTTAAAAAATATTTATGTATTATTTTGGCTGCATTGGGTCTTAGTTGTAGTAGGCGGAGTCTTTGTGGCACATGAACCCTCTAGTTGTGGTACTTTGGCTCAGTAGTTGTGGTACTTGGGCTCAGTAGTTGTGTTGCACAGGCTTAGTTGCTCTGGTGCATGTGGGATCTTTGTTCTCCGACCAGAGATCAACCTCCATCCCCCACGTTGGAAGGCAGATTTTTAACCATTGGTCCACCTAGGAGGTCCCTATTTTTTATTTTCTTTAGTCTTCTTTTTCCAGAAAAATTTTAGAGAGCCACTTGTGCCTTTAAAGTTTTCATGGACAGTGGTGGATCAAAGAGCTGAAAAGACAGTGTCTTCAGAGATGGTCTAGTTGATTCCTCTGCCTTTAACCAGAAAAATGTTCACTTATAACCAAAATGATCGTTAAGTTGTTCCAGGAAGATGGGTATAAATGTCTTTATTTATTTTTAAGGACACACTTAGAGCTTCCTTTGGCATTCCGTTTGCCTGGGGTGGCCTCTTGGTCTTGGCCTGGTGCTGTGGGTTACAGCAGTGCCGTCTGTGCAGACGCTGAAGCAGCGCTCCTGCAGCTCTGTGTCTCCTCCGTTCTTGAGAAATCAAACTGGGAAAGACCTGGAGCTCGTCCAGGGCCTCAGGGAGGAGGCCTCCCGTGGTCTGATGGCTTGGGTTTGTAGCCAGTCCATCGCACTTGAGAATCAAAGTGTGGTTTCTTTTCCGGGTCACGAATCCAGCTCTCTGGACCTTTTTCCTCTGGCACAGTCCTCAGGTTTCCCAGATATCACTGTTGCGCTCCTCTCCACCTCCTCCTGGTGAGCGGCGCGGATCCATCTGATCTCTCTCAATAGTGCCTCACCGTTTTTGTTTTTTTATCTTTTCCTTTTTCCAGTTGTGTGGTGAGGATCGTGGTTAAAAAGAAAATCCAACTATGGAGATTGAACAGCGGGCCATAGCCAAACCAAATTTAGTTTGTGCCTTGGGAGAGGAGAGGTCAGCTCTAGAAATGACAGTGATGTTTCAGGAAAACTACTGCTTTGCAGTAACACTGGTGAACGAAGAATGCCGCCTGCCATGTTACTGAGCGGAGGGTGTTGCAGTCATCAAGCCACGCGCATTACGATGGTGAGCCCTGAGTGAACTCGGGGTGGAGACAGGGTGCTCGCCATGAACCATCAGCCGCTGCAGCCCCCTGCCCCCCACAGCAGCCCCTCTGAGGAGAGCCCCCTGCCCCCCACAGCAGCCCTCTGAGGAGACCCCCTGCCCCCAACAGCAGCACCTCTGAGGAGACCCCCTGCCCCCCGCAGCAGCCCTCTGAGGAGAGCCCCTGCCCCCCGCAGCAGCCCTCTGAGGAGACCCCCTGCCCCCCGCAGCAGCCCTCTGAGGAGACCCGGGGTGAGGACGGCAGAATGCTGGCCCCAGACAGCTGAGGTGCAGATCAAAGGAATGGCTTCAGTGAGCCCAGACTCCTGCACCTTCCCATACATAGCAAAGTGCTAGATTCGTTAACTTGAGATGTCTGGCTTTCTTTAATTAGCAGTCACCTGAAGTTCCGTGTAGCTGATCTTTGTGGCAGAAACTCCTGTATATCCTGCCCCTCCCTCGCTTCTTCAGAGCATTCCCTCCGCGTTGTGTCCCGGCCTTAAGTCCTCAGTTTTGTCCGCTGAATTATAACACAGCTCTCAACATTCAGGTTGTGCATTTTTTTCACACTTCATGTTTTAAAAAGTGTGTTCGTATTAATGAATATCTCATTGAATGTGCACAAGCAGTTTTTACCTTGGGAGGACCCCCAGTGTGACAGCTCTGAGTCTCAGAGAGTTAGGACTGACCCAGGTCGTTAGTCTGGATGGAAGTGTTTCTGACATCCCTTGTCCTTGCAGTCTGTTAGGGAGAGCTTCAGCTCCGAGAGCACTTGGGCAGTCAGCTGAGGAATTTCACCTAGGCGTCAGGAAGGTAGATTCCAGTAGACTGGAGGAATTACGCATTTCTCATCTGGACTCACCCTGGAAGAGTAACTGTGTGTCTTTGAGGGCGTGCTCACAGCCTGCTTTATCTGTGTGGCCACCCCAGGGTACCAGTGTGTGGACAAGTCCACTCTCGCCTAATATCCCCAACTCCCTACAGCAGCCTCCACACTTCCTGCTCAGCTTTCCTGTGGCTCATCAGCCCTGGTGCTGGGGAGTATCCTCGACTTGTCAGCACTGACCTTGACTCTGTGCAGCTCAGCATCCCTCTGGTGGGTGAAGACCAGATATCTCAGTTGATCTCATGTTAAATTGAACTTTAAGTACTCTTGTGTAGTTCCTGGGAATGTGAAACAGTGCAGCTGCTCTGGAAAACAGTATGGCAGTTCCAAGAAAAATTAGAAATGGAAATTGTCAGGTCCAGCAATCCCACTTCTGGATGTATTTGTTGTTGTTTAGTTGCTAAGCCGTGTCTGACTCTTTTGCGATCCCATGGACTGTAGCCCAGCAGGCTCCTCTGTCCATGGAATTTTCCAGGCAAGAGTGCTGGAGTGGGTTGCCGTTTCCTTGTCCAGGGGATCTTCCCACCCAGGGATCAAACCCAGGTCTCCCACGTTGGCAGGTGGTTTCTTTACCGTTGAGCCCCAGGCATGTATACCCAGAAGAACTGAAAGCAAGTTCTCGAAGGGATGTTTGTGTGCGGTGTTGACAGTAGTGTTACCTCTACTATGCAAAAGGTAGAAGCACCCCAGCTGTCCTTTTATATATAGATAAATATATAAACAAAATTTGTTAATATAGAAACAAAATTTGATGTATACATACCATGAACTATTATTCAGCCGTAATGAGGAAGGAAAGTCTGACCTGATGCGACATGGATGGCCCTTGAGGACATTATGCTAAGTGAAATGAGAGTCACCAAAGGACAAATGCTGCGTGATTCCACTTCTGTGAGGTTCCTAGAGTAGCAAAATCATAGAGAGAAAGTAGAATGGCGGTAGCTGGGGGTGAGGGGAGGAGGGTATGGGGAGTGTTTGAGGAGTGTGGCATTTTAATTTTCAGAACTAAAAGAGTTTGGAGATTGGGTGCTCAGCAAGGTGACTGGGCTTAGTAATACTGAATTTTAAAAGGTTGCGATAATAGAGTTGGGACTTCCCTGGTGGTCCAGTGGTAAGAATCTGCTTTGCAGTGTGGGGGACGCAGATTTGACCCCTGGTTGGGAAACTAAGATCGCATCTGCCACGAGCAACTAAGTCCGCACACCACCACTACTGAGGCTACAGCCCAACTAGAGTCTGTGCGCCGCAAGGGAAAACCCCACGTGCTGCAGCTAAGGCCTGACACAGCCAGATTCACATATATTTAAAGAGGTGACAGACTTAATTTTTTATGTGTTTTATCGCAAGTAAAAGGAAATTGGGTTTAAACAGCAGCTGCAGGCGAGGAGGCAGAAGAATCACAATAAAGGTTCACAGAAGAAGGGCCCAAGTGATAGGAACATCAGAGAAGATACATTTAGCCTATTTTAAATAAAGCAACCATGGAGTATGAGAGGCACAAGGTAAATAAGAGCTAATTACAAGTAGCAGATGCTGAGAAAGCTCTGACTTACTAATTGAAGGATGTGTCCTTGTACACCTGATGTGGTCATGACTGTGGATTGAAGGTCCACAAGGCAAGAGAAGCTGCTTAAGAAACTCCTTAGGATGTAAAGTCTTGGTTAAGGTTTTTAGGGCTATTGTATCATACATTTACATGAATTAAAACGTTACGCTCTGCAATAAGCAAGTTTGATCTAAAACAATGTAAACTTGGATTTCAAATCAAAATGTTGTATTAAATATTTTATAATGGATTTTTTTTTCTTGTGTTAAAAAGCTTCAGAAACTTTATTTAGCAAATAGATATGTTGATTTTTTTCAGAGCCAGGATTTTCAGTTGGGAGAGAGAAGAAATGCAGGTGTGAAACTGGAGAAGTTAAATAAATCCCTTTAATCCCAAAATTTAATTGGAAATACCACTTTGAACTCATAGTGAGGTTTTCTTATTAAAAAAAACATAGTTTCCTGGCTTCACCCACTGGACAGGACTAGAAACAGTGACCAGTCCAGCAGAAATGGCCTATATTATGGTATCCTAATGTCATTTCTTTTTAAAAATTAATTTATTTTTAAACTTGAAATATAGTTGAATCACAATGTTATGTTAGTTTCAGGCATATTGTATAGTGATTCAGTATTTTTGCAGATTATTGTAGGTTGTTAGAAGATAATGGCTATCATTCCCTGTGTCATTTCCTTTTTAATTGGTGGATTTTTATTTATTTATTTTTAAGAATTGAGGGGGTGGGCTGTGCATCATGTAGGATCTTAGTTCCCTGACCAGGGATGGAAGCCACGCCCCCTGCAGCGGAAGTGCAGGGTCCTAACCACTGGACCGTTGGGGAATCCCCCGTGTCATTTCTTTTTCTCTTAAATTTTATGATTTACTTGGCTTCACTGGGTCTTGGTTGCCGCGTGCAGCCGCGTGCAGCCGCGTGCAGAATCTTTAGTTGTGGCCTGTGGGATCTAGTTCCCTAACCGGGGATAGAACCTTCTCTCCGGCCTTGGGAGCATGAACCTGAAACCGCCGGACCACTAGGCAAGACCCCTGTGTCATTTCTTACGGAAATGAGCTCAGGCTGTGTCCAACTGTGTCAGAGTCAGGAGGCTCAGGTTCTGAGGTGGAGCCTGGGAGGCTCTGCAGTGAGAGTGATGCACGAAGGGGAGCACCCGGGGGTCGGGGTGCATGGGTGCAGGCGGGGCAGGGGGCTGGCTCCGGGCCGGTCGCAGGGCAGCATGGTCTCCCCTGGAAGCCAGCCTGCTGCCTCACTTGGGTTAGTCCCAGGTCCTGGTGTGAGGAGCCCAGGGCAACCCAGGAGAGTGCCGTGAGGAAGGGGCTGTCGGGAGTCACTGGGGTCGAGGGCTGGGTGGAAGGACAGGCTGAGTGCGCTTAGTACTCAGTTCAGTTCAGTCACTCAGTCGTGTCCAACTCTTTGCGACCCCTTGAATCGCAGCACGCCAGGCCTCCCTGTCCATCACCAACACCCGGAGGCTACCCAAACCCATGTCCATCGAGTCGGTGATGCCATCCAGCCATCTCATCCTCTGTCGTCCCCTTCTCCTCCTGCCCCCAATCTTTCCCAGCATCAGGGTCTTTTCCAATGAGTCAGCTCTTCGCATGAGGTGGCCAAAGGATTGGAGTTTCAGCTTCAACATCAGTCCTTCCAATGAACGCCCAGGACTGATCTCCTTTAGGATGGGCTGGCTGGATCTCCTTGCAGTCCAAAGGACTCTCAAGAGTCTTCTCCAACACCACAGTTCAAAAGCATCAATTCTTCAGCGCTCAGCTTTGTTTATAGTCCAACTCTCACATCCATACATGACTACTGGAAAAACCGTAGCTTTGACTAGATGGACCTTTGTTGGCCAAGTAATGTCTCTGCTTTTAAATATGCTGTCTAGGTTGGTCATAACTTTCCTTCCAAAGAGTAAGCGTCTTTTAATTTCATGGCTGCAAACACCATCAGCAGTGATTTTGGAGCCCAAAAAAATAAAGTCTGACACTGTTTCCACTGTTTCCCCATCTATTTCCCATGAAGTGATGGGACCAGATGCCATGATCTTAGTTTTCTGAATGTTGAGTTTTAAGTCAAATTTTTTACTCTCCTCTTTCACTTTCATCAAGAGGCTCTTTAGTTCTTCTTCGCTTTCTGCCATAAGGGTGGTGTCATCTGCATATCTGAAGTTACTGACATTTCTCCTGGCAATCTTGATTCCAGCTTGTGCTTCCTCCAGCCCGGCATTTCTCATGATGTACTCTGCATATAAGTTAAATAAGCAGGGTGACAATATACAGCCTTGACGTACTCCTTTTCCTATTTGGAACCAGTCTGTTGTTCCATGTCCAGTTCTAACTGTTGCTTCCTGACCTGCATACAGGTTTCTCAAGAGGCAGGTCAGATGGTCTGGTATTCCCATCTCTTTCAGAATTTTCTACAGTTTATTGTGATCCACACAGTCAAAGGCTTTGGCATAGTCAATAAAGCAGAAATAGATGTTTTTCTGGAACTCTTGCTTTTTTGATGATCCAGCGAATGTTGGCAATTTGATCTCTGGTTCCTCTGCCTTTTGTAAAACCAGCTTGAGCATCTGGAAGTTCATGGTTCACGTATTGCTGAAGCCTGGCTTGGAGAATTTTGAGCATTACTTTACTAGCATGTGAGATGAGTGCAATTGTGCGGTACTCGGAGACACAACTAATTCCAGTTCTGCAACGAGAAAGGAAGGATGAGCCCGGTACATCTTTTTTTTTTTTTTGCCTTTTATCTTCAGTTCTTTATTTTTAGATATTTCAAACTTATAAGTTCAAGAGCAATAACTCTGAACACTATAATCTTCATCTAGATCACCAGTATTTTTCCCTTTGATTTCTCTGTATACACATACACACATTTTTGGGAACAGTTTGGGGAAGCAGCAAACATCATAACTCTTCATTCCAAAACACTTGAAATTTGTATCACCTAAGAACCAAGACTTTCTCTTACATATTACATTGCAGTTATCAAATTCAGGAAATTTATTGATTCGATACTGTTGTCTAACATGTATCCATGTTCAGATTTGCCAGTTGTTCATTTGGCCTTGTTTTTCCCAGCCAGGATCTCATTGTGCATTTAGTTGTCACTGAGGTGACCTCTTAGTCTCCTTTAATATACACCTGTGTGAAAGTCTCTCAGTCGTGTCTGACTCTTGTGACCCCATGGACTATAGCCTGCCAGGCTCCTCTGTCCATGTAATTCTCCAGGCAAGAACACTGGAGTGGGTTGCCATTTCCTTCTCCAGGGGATCTTCCCAGTCCAGGGATCAAACCCAGGCCTACCACACTGCAGGTGGATTCTTTACCGTCTGAGCCACCAGACAAACATGCCTGATATACACAATGGCTACCAGGTCTGAAACCATAGGAGAGTATATGATATGTGGTTCATTAGTATTACATTATGATGCATGTAAAGTATTAGTACCTGTTTCCACCCTGGTACATCTTGTTAAACCAGAAGACAAGAAAGCATCAAAGATGACTGTAGTCTTGTGGCAAGAACCAGGGGAGGTTCTTTGGAGACTCAATACTGTATTGAATCATTGTTAAACTTGGAGAGGCTCCTGCTTGCCTGGTCATTGAGAATAATGATCACAGATTGAATTACAGCAGTGTATCTAAAATCCATGATATATGATATCTCAGAAAAAACCCAAACCCTTATTGCTGAGCTTTGGAGGATGCTAAGTGAACTGACTCACTTTTCTGGAAAATAGTAAAGTGAAAGAATTAAGCATTGTCATGTCTTTGCTGTAAGAATTATTCTATACAGTCATCATACGGTTGTGGAGGGAGGGACTGATGGAATTAGGTGTCGCCACTTTGCAGACACTAATGAACGATGACCTAGAGGGCGGTCGTCAGTGATGCTGACCCTGAGGAGAGACCTCAGGTGCCTGCTGATGAAAGGACCAGCACCACTTTGGATCAGACAGACTTGCACAGAACATGTGGCGGAGCTGTGTGTCAGGTGCTATACTGAAGACGGAGTCAGCAAAATCCAGGCTCTGGGGAGCTTTGGGGCAAGCACTCCGACTTCCTCAACAAATAAGTTGTCAGAAATAAAAAGTGGGAGGGATAATCTGTAGATTAAAAGTGGTTTAAGAGACCTATCAACCAAATGTAAGATGTAAGCCTTGTTTGAATAAACAAATGAAAAAAAGGGCCCTTGAGAAAACGGACGACTGATGGGATATTTGATGGTATTAAGACACATATTAATGTTTGCATTGATAAGGGGTCTGTGCTTTTGTTCAAACAGTCATTATCTTTTAGAGATATGTACTGTTGGTATAATATTTAGTAATGAAATAATAAGATCCCTGGAGTTTGCTTCAGAACAATCTAGTACAGGGAGGAGAGGAGGAAATGTGAGTGTGGGTCTCATCCAAACAGTGCCGATCAAGAGATGGTGATTGTTGAAGCTGGGTGTAGACAGATGGTAGCTCTTTATTTTTCTGTTATTGTATAAGCTCGAAACTTTTCACAATGAAAAACAAAGAAACAGAAAACCAAACATCTTGATTGAAAATTTACCTCATTAACACTTTGCTTCATCTAGCCCCTCCTCTGGCTTTTGTTTTCCATAGAGTCTAAATGTTTGTTAATATCATTTCCAGATTTTCGATACTTAAAATTTTAAAATTATAGTTGATTTGTAATCTTGTGTTAGTTTGTAGTGGCAGCAAAGTGATTCAGTTTGTACATATTGTACACATATTCTTTTTCATATTCAGATATTTACTGTTAAAACAGATATTTACTGTTTATTTACTGTTGCTGATAAAATGTTTTCAGAAAGACAGAAGGGAGCTGTAGTCCCATGGCTACCTTTTCATGTCTTTTGTTTTTTCTCTTAACAAAGGAGAGTTTGCCTATTTGTTGGCTTTTCACTTGGAGCATTTTATGAAGCCATATTGGTGAATGGTGGGGGAAAATGTGCTTATTATTTAAAATTTAAACAAACACTGTAAAACAGATGAGTCAGTTATATAGGCGTATTCTTTAATTGTCATGTCTAAAAGCTGATTTCTCCCTGTGACTGCTTTTCTGCTTCTTTGTAGATTTATTGATGAAACTGGAATTATTACTGAAACAAAACTGACCTGAAGGCAACATGCCATCACATGGCGTGACTTTGTCTTGCTGAAACTCAAATGATACCTAATCTTACAGTCTTTTCATAGTAATGGAGTTCCTCCATTTAAGCATTACTTTACTCCGGCAAATTGCACTTTACATCTTCTCGCAGAGATCATGAAATTTTGATGAGGGCTGAAATGCGAGTTGCCTAATCGATCTGAGTTAATAATATTGACATCACATTCCATTATGTGACTGGGCTCAGGAGATGGTTTTCTGGAGGAATGTTATTGCTTCCATTGGGCTGCTCATACTTGTATTTCTCTGTTACTAAATAGGGCCATGAGCTGATGACTGGCACGTTTCCAGTTCGGTTTAAGGCTTACTTAAGACTGCTTGAAAGCCTTACTAAGCTGGGGTGCTTTAGAATTGTCTGTGAATTTTATTTAGCCCTATTAGAACTGGGCATGGATAATTGAGAATGGACTATGATTTTTAGCCGCTTTGCCACTGTTTACATTTATTAGACTGGACAGCTGAGCACAGATCTTTAAGAAGCAATGGAGTCCTTACAGGATGTGTGTTCTCATGCGGTTAACTGTTAACAACCTGTAGCTGCAGAAAAGTAATTCTTTTTAAACAGGCAGCATAAGTGTTGAAAATAAGTTCCTTTTTCTTAGTTGTCAGAGTAACCGTTTCCCTTGAACTGTGATTATAACCAGTTGTGACAATGCACTCTCAGCCTCTCCTCCTCCTGTGTTCCCAGAAGGTTCAACATTATTGAGCATCAGCCTTTGTCTCAAGAGTTCAGAAGGACAAAAATTATCCATTCAAACTGAACATATACTTTCAAGTGGGGTTCAACATGCTCGTTGAACTCTTGGGAGTTTTAGAGAAGCGATGTCAGGAAAGGCATTCATTGTTGGCACCTTTTCCAGCATTTTATTTGATGCTTTTTTTTTTTTTTTTTTGTGAGGCAGAAGATTAGCCTCCCATTTCTTTAATAGTGTGAACCAAACTTTATTTCTTCCACTGATGGCAAATTATAGAAATTTGTGAATATCACCAATAAAAAAAATCATGAGAATTAGATATCTGGTTGTTGATCTGCTTTTGAGGTACTTAGATAGTATCACCAACTCAGTGGACATGAATTTGAGCAAACCTCGGGAGATGGTGAAGGACAGGGAAGCTGGCATGACAGGGACTGGCGTGCTGCAGTCCATAGGGTGGCAAAGAGTTGGACACAACTTAGTGACTAAACAGCAACAACTCTGTGTTCTCAGGAGTAAAAGACTGAGTATGGTTGAAGAGTTTTAGAATTCTGTGGTCCACAGCCTGCTCCTAAACCCTGAATGCTTCCTTTTTTAATATAAAAATAAACTGTTGGACCTGAAAATGGAGGCACAGTGGGGTGATGAGTCAGCTTGGTGTCAGGCATTGTGATTCTTCTGGGCGTTACTTAGTGTTTGCTTTATATTCTTAGTTATTTTTCACTGGTTCTTTTTTATCTCCCTGGGTGTATGTAACTTTGAGTGAGAGAGTATTTTATATTGCTTGGCATTGTATGAGTATATTATTAGCTGATTTTTTTTAAGTTAATTACTTTAATTGGAGGATAATTGCTTCACAATATTGTGACGGTTTTTGCCATACATCAGCATGAATCGGCCATAGGTATTCATGTGTCCCCCCATCCTGAACCCCCTCCCACCTCCCTCCCCACCCTATGCCTCTAGGTTGTCCCAGAGCACCAGCTTTTACTATACAGAGTGAAGTAAGTCAGAAAGAGAAAGACAAGTGCTGTATATTAACGCATATATATAGAATTTAGAAAGATGGTACCGACAGTCCTACATGTAGGGCAGCAAAGAAGACGCAGTTGTAAAGATCAGACTTTTGGACTCTGTGGGAGAAGGCAAGGGTGGGATGATTTGAGAGAATAGCGTTGAAACATACAAGTTACCATATGTAAAACAGATAACCGGTGCGAATTAGCTGATATTTTATTTTTAAAATGCTTATTTCTTTGGTTGCTCATGGGCTATCCTTGCGTCACGCGGGGTCTTTCCTTGTGTCGCGGGGACCCTCTGGTTGTGGCTCTGGAGCATCTGGGCTCGGTAGTTGCAGCACACGGGCTTAGTTGCTCCCAGGCGTGTGGGGTCTTAGTTCTTTGACCAGAGATCAAGCACATTCCTTGCATTGCAAGGTGAATTCTTAACCACTGGACCACCAGGGAAGTCCCCATTAGCTGATATTTAAAAATCGCTCACTGTTTGTGGAGCCAGGTAAGTTGAGAAACGGAACAGCACCGATTTCTCAGAGACGTGTGAAAGCTGTCTTTACAGAGTCATTGCTTTGTCGTAGTCTTGTCTCCACTCTGACTTTAATAATGAGAATGGGAGCTATCTTCAATCCTGTGATAAACTGTGACGGGAAAGAATATGAAAAAGAATATACATGTGTAACCGAGTCATTTTGCTATGTAGCAGAAATTAACACAACATTATAAATCAACTATACTTTAATAAAATTCTGAGAGGAATGATGTCCCCTTAGAAGGAGGAGACTGGGCTTTGTGTTCTAAGCCTCTGCCCTTTGGGAATTGTGGAATTTCAATAAATTTTTAATAATAAACCTCTGATCTCCTGTTTTTTCCTGAATAGTTATTGCTGACTCATCATGGAGTAAGAGAAAGCTGGGAGGTGAGAAGTCAGGGAGAGGAGGAGTGGAGAAAAGGAAAATCATAGGCTCAGTTATTGTGGTGAAAGGCAAGTTAGATTGTGGTTTACATTGATATATCCAAATGCACCTTTCTTGATACCTTTTTGAAATTCATCTGTTCATCCTGGGAGCAGAAGTTTGAACATTTGTGTATCATATGCTACAACTGCACCTGGCTTATCAGCAGGCTGGGCCCAGTTTAATTTTTCTTGAGTTAGGACAAGCTTTCCTGCAGTATAAGCAGTCCAATGGAGAGGCTGAGAATGTGTGTTTTGGAGCTCCCTGCCTGTGTGAATTTCAGCTCTGGATTTAGCACTCCTAGCTTAGGGCCACGGGTGCTGTGACTTCATCTGCTCCCAGTGGGCTTGATTCCTCAGCTGCAGATGGGCAGCTGTGATGTCATCATGTTCCTGTGAGCATCATCTTTTCACTGTGCTCGGAACAGTGCTTGGCACATAGCCTTGACATCCTGGATATGGATAGAGCTCCAGCTGGATAGGATCCTGGGGACACAGAGAATGACATCTTGGGTATGGATAGAGCTCCAGCTTGATAGCATCCTGGGGACACAGAGGAGGGTGACATGATGCTCCTACCAAGGACCTTCAGTTCTCGTGGACCACGGACAAAGCTGTTACAATATAGTAGGGTAGGGGTGTTCTAAGAGAGCATTAGACACTTAGCTCCCAATAGGAAGGTCAGTGAAGAGATGAAGAGGATCAACAGATGATGACAGAGGATGGCCCAGCATCTTCTGTACAGCAGACCTGGGGGCAGCCAGCTGAGATGGAGTAGGAGGGTGGATAGCTCCAGAAAAGACTTCTCCAGGAACAAAAATGGGGCAGATTTGACCATATGGAAAATGAATGTTGAGAGGAGCTTTTTGCACGTGTCAGAAATCAGAGATTTAAATGAAGACAATAGGAAGAAATGAGGCAATTATTAACTCTAAGAAATATGAAATTTTGATTATGCAAGGAAATCTAATGATGATATGCTGCCTGACTCAGCAGTGAATAATATTAGCATGAAATTAACCATGAAATCACTAGATAAGGCTTTAAGCAAAAGCTATGTGACGATGGTATAATCTTTGTCTACCATAATTGGAATTCAGTTGATAATATCTAAAATCGATGAATATAGAGATACTACCATGTGCATATTGTTTAGAGACGAATGTGAGTTTCAGCTCTGGATTTAGCACTCCTAGCTTAGGGCCATGGGTGCTGTGACTTCACTGCTCCCAGTGGGCTTGATTCCTCAGCTGCAGATGGGCAGCTGTGATGTCATCATGTTCCTGTGAGCATCATCTTTTCACTGTGCTCGGAACAGTGCTTGGCACATAGCCTTGACATCCTGGATATGGATAGAGCTCCAGCTGGATAGGATCCTGGGGACACAGAGAATGACATCCTGGGTATGGATAGAGCTCCAGCTGGGTAGCATCCTGGGGACACAGAGAATGACATTTGTATAGAGACGAATGCCGTAAAAAAAAAAAAAGAGTTGAAGCTGGTTGCATGTGGGAAGAGGTGGAGGAGAGGCACAGAGCACTATTTTTGTGTGCAATCTATTTATTGATTAGGGTGGGAAGAGAAATCAGATTTATTCTTTTTCACCAATCTCTATTTCTGCTCCCAAGGAAAAACTCAAGACAGATCACACAACTTTTCCGGTCACTTTTAGATAATGGAAAGTGTTACTGAGTCCAGGGTCATGTTGCTCACCATATGACGGGCCAGTAAATCAAGAAACAGGTTGTTGGGGCAAGGAATAGCAGCTTTATTGAAAAGTCAGCAAGCTGAGAAGATGGTGGACTCGTGTCCCAAAGAACCGTCCTGCCTGAGTCAGAATTCAGGCTTCTTTTATACTAAAATGGGAGGGGGTAGGGTCAAACATTCCCTGGTTCTGATCAGTCTCCAGAGGGGATGTGTTAATTTCTCCCTTCCTGTGGTCTGGACTTTGCCTGGGAGTTAAACAAAGGTATTTTTGCTTAATGCTCATTACCTTGAGGCAGAGTTCCCAGAGATGGGCCATTGTGTATAATTTAAGCTTATAGACAACATCCCTTTAGCGATTAACTGGTAATAGAACAAAAGGGTTATTCCCTATTACACGAGTCCTTGGATCACTTTCAAGCATCAAAGGTTTGAGCCCAGACTCGTAACAATATAATGCAGTCCGGTCTTGTGTGTTATCAAAGCTTCAGATCCAGTGTTCCTCTTTTCACTCAGCTTGAGCCAGATTCAGGTGGAAATGGCTAAGGACATAACTTCCTGTCTCTGCCTTCTCCGTTTTCTCCCTTACCCGCCAGCTGTTGCTTCCGAAGGCTCTAGTGTCAGCCCAGGGAGAGAGGGCTGGGGCGTGGCTGGTTCATCGTCGGCGCCCTGCGAGTGGGTTGCAGTTCTCTTATGAGGGAAAAGCCCTTACCTGCTTGTGTGTTCCTGCCTGGCCTCCAAACTTCCCTCTCCCTGATCCCTTCCTCCAGCCACAGAATCCCCTTGGAGAGGGTTCCTCTGAGTAGAAGTCTAAGCTCCCTCTGTCTCGGGGCCCAGTTCAGGTTCCCCAAAGCCTGTGCCTTTGCTGCCATGCAGGGCCCAGGAAAGTGACCTGAGATGCCAGATGGATCTGGAGTCGCAGACTCAGTGGAGACAGAACCTTCTAGTTGAACTGACTCTTCTGTGTGTAGTGTTTCTAGGCTTAAATGCACAGTGTAGCTAAACATTCCAAATTCTTTATATTGGTCAATTTTTAAAAATGTATATTATGTTTTATAAAATGAACTGAGTTCCCATGTTTGAAATTAATTTAGAAAATCCAGATAACTTACCTTAAAAAAACTCTATAATAGGCCTTTCCAGGTGGTCCAGTGGTTAAGAATCTGCCTTGCAATGTAAGGGAGACCGGTTCCATGCCTGGTCTGGGAAGGTCCCATGTGCCGCGGGGCAGCTCAGCCTGTGTGCCACAGCTACTGAGCCCACGGTACCACTGCTGAAGCCACGTGCCTTGAGCCTGTGCCCGAGACAAGAGAAGCCTCCACAGCGGGAAGCCTGTGCACCGCAGCTAGAGATAGCCTGTGTGCAACAGAGACCCGCCAGAGCCAATAAATAAGCAAATCTTAAAAAACCCTCTATCATAATGGGAGTATTAAGCAGACAACACAGATGTCTTAAATTTATTTTTAGAATACATGTAATCACGATGACTCCAGGCAAACTTATCTTGTTAGTAGAACCAAAGAATCAGGAAGTCTGAGACGTAGACGTTTTAGGATCCTAGGGAAGTGAAAAATGGCTTCTGAAATGAGAATGCTGCTTTGTATAAGCAAAAGACTACCATTATTTCCTGTTTTTAGATCCGCCTACCATCTGACCTGTCTCTTGAGAAACCTGTATGCAGGTCAGGAAGCAACAGTTAGAACTGGACATGGAACAACAGACTGGTTCCAAATGGGAAAAGGAGTACATCAAGGCTGTATATTGTCACCCTGCTTATTTAACTTATATGCAGAGTACATCATGAGAAACGCTGGGCTGGAAGAAACACAAGCAAATCAAGATTGCCAGGAGAAATATCAATAACCTCAGATATGCAGATGACACCACCCTTATGGCAGAAAGCGAAGAAGAACTAAAGAGCCTCTTGATGAAAGTGAAAGAGGAGAGTGAAAAATTTGACTTAAAGCTCAACATTCAGAAAACTAAGATCATGGCATCTGGCCCCATCACTTCATGGGAAATAGATGGGGAAACAGTGGCAACAGTGTCAGACTTTATTTTTTTGGGCTCCAAAATCACTGCAGATGGTGCTTGCAGCCATGAAATTAAAAGATGCTTACTCCTTGGAAGGAAAGTTATGACCAACCTAGACAGCATGTTTAAAAGCAGAGACATTACTTGGCCAACAAAGGTCCGTCTAGTCAAGGCTATGGTTTTTCCAGTGGTCATGTATGGATGTGAGAGTTGGATGGTGAAGAAAGCTGAGTGCCGAAGAATTGATGCTTTTGAACTGTGGTGTTGGAGAAGACTCTTGAGAGTCCCTTGGACTGCAAGGAGATCCAACCAGTCCATCCTAAAGGAGATCAGTCCTGGGTGTTCATTGGAAGGACTGATGTTGAAGCTGAAGCTCCAATACTTTGGCCCCCTCGTGCGAAGAGTTGACTCATTGGAAAAGACCCTAATGCTGGGTAGGATTGGGGGCAGGAGGAGAAGGGGACGACAGAGGATGAGATGGCCGGATGGCATCACCGACTCAACGGACATGGGTTTGGGTAGCCTCCGGGAGTTGGTGACGGACAGGGAGGCCTGGCATGCTGCGATTCATGGGGTCGCGGAAAGTTGGACATGACTGAGCGACTGAACTGAACTGAACTGAAAATCTGGGGACTCCATTAGCTCCAGAGTTAACCATAAATAAGTGAAACTGTCTAATAATAGAAGTTGTGAAGACGCGAATACCTTTCACACTGACAGCATATTCACCGGTGCTAACTGATGATCATAACAGAAGCTGGCATTTCGTCAGCACTTCCAGGCGCTGTGCTCACTTTGTCCCAGCAGCAGCCCTAGGAGGTGGATTAGGAAACTGAAGCTCAGAGCAGGTCCCGGGCTGACCCACAGTCCCGTGGCGGGTGGTGAGGCCGGGCAGGGGGCCGGTGCCCGCCAGCCCCCAGGGCTCTGTCTGCCCTCGGGTCTCTGATCCCCCGCCCAGTGGGCTTGCTGAGGGTGGTTTCACTTCTGCTGTGTGGTTAGAAAGTTCACTGTGGGTTGTGAGCCTGTGTGAGGCTGTGAACCTCTTCTTCCAAGACAAGCTTCAGGGCAAGTCTGGCCAGCGATGACTGTGGGAGTGGGGAGTAGAGACCGCTGTTTACTGAGCCCTTCCTGAGTGTTGGGCAGGACAGGTGCTTTTGCAAATTCCACGCACTATTTGTTTTTCCATTTCACAAATGCTGACTTGGCACCTGCTATGGGCTTGTCACTGGGTCAGGAACTGGTGAGCAAACTGAGAAGAAAACACGGGAGACATTACAACATTACAAACACATTACAGGAGAAATGTCCTAGTTGTGGGAAGAACTCAATAAATTAATAATGGGTGATATAGCATATGTTAGCTGCTTACTCTGAAATAGTTCAGGGGAAAAATTATTTGCATTACTTGGAACTTCTGTGTAAATTATAGATTACTTTAAAATTAAACAAAAGAAATAAAACCTATGTTACTAAAACACATTTGATAATGTGAATTAGCTCATAACCAGTTATCATACAGAAAAAGGATGTCAATGCACAAATCATGCTGGAAAAAAAAAAAAAGAAAACACAGCCCCTGTCCTCACGGAGCATGTTTTGGAGACAGACAGCACACAGATTCTTGTGGACCTGAACTACGTGTGGGGCGGTGACGGGTGCTGTGGGGGAAGTGAAGCAGGTTGGCAGCCTGGTGGGGGTGGGCGGGAGTGTGAGGGATGGGAGGAGGGGGCAATATTACAGTGTCTGGTTGTTGGGAAAGAGCTTCTCGAAAAAGATGCCATTTGGATGTCCGTGGTGGTCCGGCGGTCAAGACTCTGACTTCCACTGCAGGGAGCGCTGCTTCAATCCCTAGTCTGAGAAATGAGATCTCACTCGCTGCTGGATGTGGCCAAACAAGACAAAACAGAAAAAACAAACAAACATCTAAGCAGAAAGCTGAAGGCTGACAGTGAGGCCGCGTGGCCAGAGCACCGGCTTTGGGGTCACTCCGAGGGCAGCGGGACGTCGCTGGGGGCTCAGGATGGGCAGGCTGCACTCTGCTGCTTTTAAAGGTTCAGTCCGGCTTCTGTGTGGGGAGCAGACTGTAGAGGGGCTCGGGGTACGAACATCGAAGCTCTCGTTTCTGCAGTGCCTACTATGTGCTACTCGTGGTCCCCGCTGATCCTTGCAGTAACCTGCTTGAATTCAGTCATTAACTAAGATAGGACCGGAAAGCTCCCAGTGGCTTGGAAGTTTGCCCAAGGCTGTGCAGCTCTGTCCACGGGGCTCTGTCCGGTCGGCTGTGTTGGCATAGCTCTTTAAAATGATAACTGTCCTTCGTCTATTTCTCCTGTCGCTCGTTTTGGTCCTCAGGGCTTTGGACCATATATTCCTCTTCTGGAACAACTCTGGGAGGTAGGTGCTGTTCCCAGTCGTAGATGAGGAATCCAGGGTTCACAGAAGCTGTGACCCAAGACGTGTAACGAGGCCACGTGGCCAGTAAGTGGCTGAACTGGGAGTGGAAGCTCTGATCTGTGGGCCTCCTACTTTAAAATAGTGAGGCAGAGAATTCACCAAATTGGGAACAGTTTTACTTTTTTACACCTTTCTGCTTTTTCTCCGTGGCATTGATTGCTTTCAGATGATCTGCACCATTCTTTTTTGGGGGAGATTGCCTGCATTACTAATAGCTTAGGGAGCCTTTATGCGTTTTATTAGCCCTCCTGTAAGTACGTGCGGTTTGCAAGCCTGTCACAGCGAGAACACTGACAAGTGAGGCCCTCGCAGGAGGATGTCAGACACTGTGGCACCAGGCCTGGAAGCAGATCTTCTGATTCTGTCACACCGCCTGAGAGATCACGTTCTCCCTGGAGAGGCAGGAAGGTGGAGAGAAGACGTGGCCGGCTGTCTCTGGCTCAGCAGAGTGGGAGGGAGAGCCCAAGCCCTGAGCTAAGGAAGCAGAGGAGAGGACGGTCACATCTGAATTACGAGCTCATACCCCGGGCAGTGGTTCTGTTTAGCTGCGATCTGAATTACAGCCAGCCCGCGGTTCTGTTAGTACTCCTCTGGCTCCTTGAATCTCTGTCTCAGTGAGTCAGCAGTGGCTCTAGGGGAAATGATGAGGCAGACAGAGTTTGTTTTACCTCTAAGAGCTTCTGTGTTACCTCTTCCTTTTATCAAAATATCCTTCAGGATGTACTCTCATGCCCTTACTCACACTAAAGGGTAAATGACTGATATCACTTACTGTTTCCTATATGTGAGAAACTGGATTGGAAATAAAAAAAGCTCTAAAGTAAAAGAATGAATCTTTATTTTATAAATAGTCTTTAGAGTTAACATATGTTCCAGCAATCCCACTCGTGGGCGTATATTTGGAGAAAACTGTAATTTAAAAAGATACATTCACCCCAGCATTCTTTGTAGCACTATTTACATTAGCCAAGACATGGAAGCAACCTAAATGTCCATTAACAGATGAATGGATAAAGAAGATGTAGCACATATATACAATGGAATACTACTCAGCCATAAAAAAGAATGAAATAATGGTATTTGCAGCAGTATGAGTGAACCTAGAGATTATCCTACCAAGTAAAGTAAGTCAGACAGAGAAAAAATAAATTTCATATGATATCATTTATCTGTGGAGTCTAAAAAGATGATACAAATGAATTTATTTATAAAACAGAATTAATAGAATTACAGACATAGAAAACAAACTTACGGTTACCGAAGGGGAAAGAGGGGGAGGAATAAATTAGGAGTTTGAGATTTGTAGATACACATTATTGTATATAAAGTAGATAACCAATAAGGACCTACTGGATAGCAAAGGGAACTGTACTCAAATGTCTTGCAAAAATCTATAAGAGAAAAGAACCTTAAAAAGAAGATTATATAACTTAAAAAGAGTATTATATAACTGAATCACTTTGCTGTACACCTGAACCTAACACAACATTGTAAATCAGCTATACTTCAATTAAAAAAAAGAATGAATCTTTGTTGCTGGAATTTTAGGCATCAGTGTGCAGGTGATGTGAAAGGAAGTGAAAAGTTTTTTCAAGTCCTAAAAATGATATGCTTTTTGTAATATAACTATCTGTCATCGTTGCCATTTAAGTACTTTTTGTCTGGTTTTCATTTTATGTTTTCCTTGTAGGATGCTATAAGAATGCATTGAGTATCAGGTGTCAGGCAGGCACTGTATTAGATGCTTTACACACATTATCTCATTTTAATAGTGTCTGACATCCAAGGAAGTGGGTGTGAGTCATTGCGTTTAGAATATGGGCAAGTCAGAGAGGTGAAATGACTTTCTTAGGGCAGTTTGCATGGTGAGATCTGGTGAAGGTCCTGCCTGGTCTTCTTTTCCATGAAATTGTGGAATGTGAATTATTTGAGGTGTTTCTACTTCCCTAACATGCAGTAAATGTGAGTCAAGTTAGGGTTCCCCAGAGAAACAGAACTCATAGAACACACACACAGATTTATTTTCCAACATCTCTAGGACAGTTGGCAGCCTGGAAATTTAGGTTAAAGAGTTGACATTGCAGCCTTGAGTCCGAATTGCATGGGACATCGGGGTGAACACTCACGTTGGGTTTCTCTGTTGCATTCTTGAGGAAGATGCCTTCTATTTTGAGAATATTTGCCCTTTGCTCTTAAGGCCTTCAACTGCTTGGATGAGGCCCACCCACACTATGGAGGTGCTTTGCTTGAAATCGCATCTGAATACCCTCACAGCAGCATCAAGGCTGGCATTTTGCCAAAAACTGTGTATCATGGCCTAGCTGAGTTGACATATAAAATTAGCCATCACACTAATAAATGGTTAATTTTTTAATGCAGTAGTTTTCACTGAATAGATTTTTTTCAAGGTACCTGAATTTCTTACCTGCTGACTTTCCAGCTGGTTCTGGCGCTGTGGACCCAGACACAGGACCAGTTCAGGAGGAAGCACAGTGGCCCCAGGGGACGGCCCTTCACTTATTCCCTGGTGCATGTGTGCTTCTGGGAGGAGTCATTGTATCGTTTTCTGAACACGGATATCCATTAAAGGAAATTCTTGGTCTTATGTTGTTGTTGGAGGAAGTGCTCAGACTGACTGGGAAAGCACCAGTTGAGGAGAGAAGGAAAAAACCCTTAAGCAGAATTTCGCGGTCAGGAGTTGCAGCTGGGAAGGGGAGGAAAGTGGGGTTGGAATTCATACTGACCCCAAGTGTGCAGCCTGACTAAAGGGGGCTTGAAGAGAGAGCTGTGCGGCCAGCTCTGCGAAAGCAGGAGTGGGTTTGTTTCACAAGTGCAGGGAAAAGAGTTTACCTGTTTTCTTGTTAGAGACAATGGAAGTCAGAAAAACAGGAGTATGGGTATTATTTTTTAAATTTTATTGAAGTCTAGTTGATTTACAATGTGTTAGCTTTTGCTGTGCAGCAAAGTGACTCGCTTATATTTATTCTTTTTCATATGCTTTCTCATTAATGGTTTATCACAGGGTCCTGAATACAGTTCCCCGTGCTCTGCAGCAGGACCTTGTTGTTTATCCTATATATACTAGTTTGCATCTGCTGACCCCAAACTCCCAATCCTTTCCACCTCCACCTCCCTCCCCCTTGGCAGCTGCAAGTCTGCCCTCCATGTCTGTGAGTCTGTTTCTGTTTTGTAGAGAAGTTCATTTGTGTTGTATTTCACGTTCTATATATAAGTGGCTATCGTATGGTATTTGTCTCTTTCTGACTTTTCTCTAGGTTCATCCATGTTGCTGCAAATGGCATTATTTCATCCCTTCTTATGGCTGAATAGTATTCCATTGTATAAATGTACTACATCTTCTTTAGCCATTCCTCTATTGATGGACATTTAGGTTGTTTCCATGTCTTGGCTATTGTGAATAGTACTGCTGTCTGTCTTTTCCCTAAAACCTTAACCTCAGTCGATTTAGGTTGGTGGAAAATAAAAGCCAGGTTCATGTGCAGGCTATTTCTGCTTCCTGTCTGGATACCTAGCCTCCCGTAGGGATAAAGCAAGGAAGCGTCTCCGATTACCGATTCTCTCTCTGAAAGAGAGCTGTTACAAGGACCAGAGAGCACCATGTAGGGGCCTTGGACCACGTGGTGGTTCTGCATGGATCTCAAGTATTCTGGGGCTGGGATAGGCAGCAGATCTTTGGGAAAACTCAAATGTCAGTGAAGAGCATTTGAAATTTACTTTGCACTGTAATTGCACTAGGTTGCTAGCAGCATGAAGCATCCCGGTTGGGCCGTTTCCATAGACCCGGCTCTGGGGCAGCGGCCCTCCTGTGTTGGGCTCTGCTTGCTGATCCCAGTCAGGTGGGGCCCACAGCACGCAGTTACCCTCCCTGAACACGTGGAGCCGTGGAGCCAGCCCTGTCTTCCTCAGGAGGTAGGAGCCAGACGCTTAAAGCTTCATGGACTTGGCTTCACTTCAACAATAAAAGCTATTTTTTTAATGAAAACTAATTCTTCCACCTAATTGCAGTAGCAGCTGAACTGAGAGAACGGCTGTGTACAAGCTGTTATCTAGAGTCTCATTAATGAAGACAGGTAATGAAATGAAGGTGTAAAGACAGTCTTGCTTATGTTTCAACAGGAAACAATTGCTTTTTTTTTTTTTTTTATAAAATGTGTTTGTCTAAATTTTCATTGTTGTCTCCAACAATGAAGACAATGAATTTAAAAGGATAAAGCAGTTGATTTTAAAAGGAATAAAGGAGAAGTGCACTGGAAAGATACAAGGGTATCTCAAAGAGCTGAGGGCTTGGTCAGCGAGGATGGGAAGGATAGATGTGAGGACGACGTGGCTCTGCCTCCTGAGAGCGGCTCTTTAATGTGACCTGGTTCCAGGCACATCCAGTCTCTCTGTCTCTGTCTCTGTTGGTTCAGTGTTCCCTGGAATGACAGTCATATAGGCTTACTTGGACTTAGTCCCTGCCCAGATCACACAGACCTCTCCCTTCTCCCCCGCCCCCACCTTCTAATTAGTTCCCTTACTTTCCATTGTGGAGTAAGGTATGATCAGCTCGGGATGTGACTGGGTAACATCAGGTGATCTCAGGCTTGCTGAATGTTCTCTATGTGTTGGTCTCTGAGCTCAGTGCTGCTCAAGTACCCCTCATCCTGCCCCCACAGCCCCGTGTCTCGTATTCTGTTGTGTCTCCCACTTCTCAGATGAGCAAACCAAAGCCCAGAGAGCTCCAACAGTTTTCAGGTCCTAAAGCTTCTCCCCAACATCCAGTCTTTAGCAGGCCAGTTGAGTTCAGTTCAGTTGCTCAGTCGTGTCCAACTATTTGTGACCCCATGGACTGCAGCACGCCAGGCTTCCCTGTCCATCACTAACTCCCAGAGCTTGCTCAAATGCATGGTGCACGTATTGCTGAAGCCTGGCTTGGAGAATTTTGAGCATTACTTTACTAGCGTGTGAGGAGTGCAATTGTGCGGTAGTTTGAGCATTCTTTGGCATTGCCTTTCTTTGGGATTGGAATGAAAACTGACCTTTTCCAGTCCTGTGGCCACTGGCATATTGAGTGCAGTGCTTTAAAAGCATCATCTTTTAGGATTTGAAATAGCTCAACTGGAATTCCATCACCTCCACGAGCTTTGTTCGTAGTGATGCTTCCTAAGGCCCACTTGACTTCTCATTCCAGGATGTCTGGCTCTAGGTGAGTGATCACTCCATCATGGTTATCTGGGTCATGAAGGTCTTTTTGTATTGTTCTTCTGTGTATTCTTGCCACCTTTTCTTAATATCTTCTGCTTCTGTTAGGTCCATAGTGTTTCTGTCCTTTATAGTGCCCCCCTTTGCATGAAATGTTCCCTTGGTATCTCTGATTTTCTTAAAGAGATCACTAGTCTTTCCCATTCTATTGTTTTCCTCTATTTCTTGGCATTGATCACTGAGGAAGGCTATCTTATCTCTCCTTGCTATTCTTTGGAACTCTGCATTCCAATGGGTATATCTTTCCTTTTCTCCTTTGCCTTTAGCTTCTCTTCTTTTCTCAGCTATTTGTAAGGCCTCCTCAGAAAACCATTTTGTCTTTTTGCATTTCTTTTTCTTGGGGATGGTCTTGATCACTGCCTCCTGTACAATGTTCTTCAGGCACTCTATCAGATCTTATTCCTTGAATCTATTTCTCACTTCCACTGTATAATCGTAAGATTATATTTGATTTAGGTCATACCTGAATGGTCTAGTGGTTTTCCCTACTTTCTTCAATTTCAGTCTGAATTTGGCAATAAGGAGTTCATGATCTGAGTCACAGTCAGCTCCTGGTCTTCTTTTTGCTGACTGTATAGAGCGTCTCCATCTTTGGCTGCAAAGAATATAATCAATCTTATTTCAGCATTGACCATCTGGTGATGTCCATGTATAGAGTCTTCTCTTGTGTTGTTGGGAGAGGGTGTTTGCTATGACCAGTGCGTACCCTTGACAAAACTCTGTTAGCCTTTGCCCTGCTTCATTTGTACTCCAAGGCCAAACTTTTCTGTTACTTCAGGTATCTCTTGGACTTCCTACGTTTGTATTCCAGTCCCCTGTGATGAAAACAACATCACGTACATCTTTTAGCTTCATGACTAACAGCGTGGATGGTAGTTGGGGTTTGGTCTCTGCAAACATCCTGTGCTAATACCTTAGGATTCCACATGCATGATCATACCCATGTCTTCTTTCCAACAGCCTCCCACAACCTAGAGTGGGGTGGGAGGAACATGTGGGGAGCAGGATTGATCACGGGAAGGATTAGGAGCAAAACTAGTGGGCTCAGCAGTGTGGTGGGGGCGAGGTCCAGCTCGATTCACAGCGATCATGGGCCAGCGCTTCCTGAGTCCTGCAGCAGGGTCTGGTTCCCAGGGTTCTTGGGGATGGAGCAGAATGAGATCAGCAGGGGCATCAGTAGGAAGGTGGCAACTCCCTTTCTGTTTGACACTAGTTAACTGACATCTTTGATTGCCCTCTTTGTTTTATTGTCTTCCCTTCAGTTCCTTTCTCCTTCATTTTTAAACTGCCCCCTTTTATTGATCACTGTCATCCCTACATCCCTGCTTCTGTCATTCTTCATCTCTGCGTGAAGCAATGTCTTTCTTGCCTTAATTTATGGCAGGGCCCTAAAGTCAGATGCCTGCAGGGGCAGGTGTGGTAAGTGGATAAAGAGGCTAGTAAGCTCTGTGTTAGCCTGGAAAGCATGTGTTCTTTCTAGAAAGGGGAAACTATCTCTAGGATCAATGATCCACATATGCATTTTCATGTAAAATTCCCAGTTTTAAATGTTTGCCAATAATTTTTAAAAGTCGACAGGCCAAAGACATGGAAACAACCTAAATGTCCATTGATAGATGAATGGATAATGAAGTTGTGGTATGTATGTTTATGTGTGTTATGTATATTTATATAAATATTTATATAAATATATATATACATATATATATATATATATATTGCTGTGCTTAGTTGCTCAGTCGTGTCTAACTCTTTGTGACCCCATGGACTGTAGCCTGCCAGGCTCCTCTCTCCATGGGGATTCTCCAGGAAAGAATACTTGAGTGGGTTGCCATGCCCTCCTCCAGAGGATCTTCCCATCTCAGGGATCGAACCCAGGTCTTCCACATTGCAGGCGGATTCTTTACCATCTGAGCCACCAGGGAAGCCACTGGAGTGGGTAGCTCATCCCTTGTTGGGGGAACTTCTCGACCCATGAATCAAAGCAGGGTCTCTTGCATTGCAGGCAGATTCTTTACCAGCTGAGCTACCTGGGAAGCCCATATATATCTATATAGATATATAGCTATAATAGAATACTGCACAGCCATAAAAAGGGATGAGATAATGCCATGTCCAGCAACATGGATGGACCTAGACATTATCATACTAAGTGAAGTAAGTCAGACAGAGAAAGACAGACACCATATGATATCACTTATATGTGGAATCTAAAATATGACGCAAACGAACTTATCTGTCTATGAAAGAGACTCGCAGACAGAGAGCAGACATGTGGTTGCCAAGGACTGGGAGTTTGGCATTAGCAGATTCAGACTATCACATCTAGAATGGATAAGCAACAAGGTCCGATGGTATAGCACAGGGAACTGTATTCAATATCCTGTGATAAGCCGTAATGGAAAAGGAAATGAAGAAGAATGTCTGTATATGGATATCTGAGTCACTGTGCTATACAGTAGAAATTAATGCCACATTGTAAATCAAGTATATTTCAATAACATAAACTTAAAAAGTGGGCAGGGGAACACAGTGCGTCTACACAGGGGTCCCCGGTCCGTGGCCTGTTAGGAACCGAGCCACACAGCAGGGTAAGTGGCAGCGAGTACGCGGAGCCCCGTCTGTATTTGCAGCCGCTCCACAGGGCTCACATTCCCCCTGAGTGCCACCTCCTGCCCGATCAGTGGCCGCATAGCAGAGTAATGTGCTTGAATCATCCTGAAACCATCCCTTCCCCCTGGTCTGTGGAGAAATTGTCTTCCGCAAAACCGGTCCCTGGTGCCAAAAAGGTTGGGGCCCGCTGCTCTCCAGGAGAGCCCTGTCAGCATCGCCAGTCTGGGGTGATACTGTTGGAGGAAGGCAGGGGCCTGGAACAGTGCAGCTCCATCCTGGCTTCCGCAGGGACCACAGATGCTCCTGCATCAGACCCTTTCTCCTGATTGATTTTATGCTGTAAACCATATTTTTACACACATATTTATATTGTCCCATTGGAAGACTTATTTCACAGCCTAGTACATGAAGATAAAATGATAGTATTTAATTATAAGTTGGCTCTCTTAATCACCTTTCGTCTCCTGGTTGGATGTCAGGCTCTTCCAAAGCAGAAGCTTATGGGTGCTTAAGATACGTTTTTAATTGATTGGTATAAATAAGCATCCATTCAGAATATAAAATTAAGTATTCTCTAGGTAAAGAGATGTTTTCAGTATTTTTTGTCTTCTGTGTTGTGGAACTATTTTCAGAGTTATGTTTTATTTTTCTTTGAGGCAGATTTTTAAAAATTCCCTTCCTTAGTTTGCAAAGCTGCTGAAATGCAAACTAGTTTGTAGATGCTCAAATGCAAACTCGTTCTTTTTTTCTTTTTCATATTCTTTTCCATTATGGTTTATTATAGGATATTGAATATAGTTCCCTGTACCATGTAGTAGGACCTTGTTATTTATCCATCCTGTGTGTAATTGTTTGCATCTGCTAACCCCAAAGTCTCAATTCATCTCTCTCCCAACCCCTCCCACTAGGCAATCACACGTCTGTTCTCTATGTCTGTGAGTCTGTTTCTGCTTTGTAGACACGTCCATCTGTGTCACATTGTTTTAAAAATGCTCATTTATTTGGCTGTGCCAGGTCTTCACTGCGGCATGCAGGGTCTAGGTCTCTGACTAGAATCTGGGCTGGGGCCCCTGCCTTGGGAGTGAGGCGTCTTAGCCCCTGGACCTCACTGGGGAGGCCCTGTGTCATACTTCAGATTTTGCAAACTAGTTCTCAGTGTCTCTATTTCTGTAATTTTAATATGATTTCATTAAGGCTGACATGCAAAAAATTTTGTGGTATTTTTGAAAGGTTTTTACAATTTTCAAACAATCTGAAATTTTACCTATTTCAAACAGTTTGAAACTGTTTTGATACTTCCCATGCTCTTTCTTTTAATTGTCTGTGTGGGAAGAGGATTTATGGAAGTGTGAGAACACCCAGGGCTGGAGAATCTTGGGGTTGGAAGAACATGGAGTTGGTGTGAGGTTGTCCTCAGTGAAGGCTTGGTCTCTTGGGTAGGAGGGAGCTCCCTGACGCCCAAAGCTGTCCTTACCTGAGCAGTTGTATTTTTTGGAATGGTTTCTTCATCACTGTGAACTGACTCCTGTCTCCTGTTCATTTCCGTGCTTTGGGCTGAAGTAAATACAGAGCAAGTCTAATCCTTTTGGGCTCTCCAAATCCATGGTGAGAGAGCTGGGGGCTGTGAGCGTGCTCTGCGTCCCTCTGGGGGCCTGGGACCACATTCTGGGGCACTTTGGTGTCCAAAAGACCCAGGCGGAACCCCAGCCCCACCTTGGACTGAGAGGACGCCTGTGGACAAGTGACTTAGTCTCCCTAATCGTACCTCCTGACTGGGTTACTGTGAGCATTAAACTGGACAGTGAGTAACAGTGCTCAGTCCAGCCCCTGACTTCAGTCACTGATTAAGCGATGCAGAGTGAGAACTTGCTGGTTAAACTGAAAGGAAGGTAGTCTTGCAGAATGCCTGAGAGCTGAGCCAAGACAGCCTAGAATCGGCGGCTAGGCTCTTCAGGATATGAGTCTGGTGCTTGCCTCGTAGAGCGTCCCTCACAGCTCCAGAAGGCGTTGGGGAGCGCTTCTCCTGCCTGTATCCCATCAGTGAGGCTGGTTGCCCCGGAAACCTGACAGCAAGGACCACTGTAACCGGTGCACAGTCTTACACCCTGGAGAGAGTTTGTGTCCTGAATCTCAGTGTCCTTCTTTCAGAGGCTGATGAACTGGGCTTCTCCACTTAGAAGGAAACCTTGGACTTCCTTCCCTTTCTGCCCCAAATCTCCTCCCTGATTTGGATCTAAGAACCTTCCAGCTCCACCTCCCTCTGACCCCCTTCCACCCCGGCCCCTTTTCTCTAGCTTCACCAGGCTCTCCTCCTCTCGGTTTACAGTTTCTGCAAATCTCTGCTGAAAGGAGAGAGTGAAAGCCAACCTAGGCCCTACCAAACCAGAAGTCTCCTCGCTTACCATTTAAAGGTAGCTTCCAGTTAAGAGGCTGATTGCTGCTGCTGCTGCTGCTGCTGCATCGCTTCAGTCGTGTCCGACTCTGTGCGACCCCATAGACGGCAGCCCACCAGGCTCTCCCATCCCTGGGATTCTCCAGGCAAGAACACTGGAGTGGGTTGCCATTTCCTTCTCCAATCCATGAAAGTGAAAAGTGAAAGTGAAGTTGCTCAGTTGTGTCCGACTCTTCGCGACCCCATGGACTGCAGCCTACCAGGCTCCTCATGGGATTTTCCAGGCAAGAGTACTGGAGTGGGTTGCCATTGCCTTCTCTGAAGAGGATTAGGAGTCATTTATTCAATGAGCAAGTACCTGCATTGTTCAACTAGTTTTGAAAACATTTTAAACTAAGACAAGCACACAGCCCCCAAAGTTTTCCCTAAGTCATTTTGTCTTCAATGGGTTAAACACATTTTCCAACATTTTCTGTTTTCTTCCACACCTATTTCTTTGTGGTACAGATGGTTTTCCTTGAGATTTCTAAAATCAGATAATGTGCCCTTGCTTTTGGACTTATTTCCAAATAGAAAACTAGTATAGAACAATAGTCTTGGGCCAGATCAAGTATTTTTATACACTGTGTAAGAAGTTAGTATTTAGTATTTGTGCTTACCTAATCAACAGAGGTTTAAACAAAACTGGATCTTCACTTATTCTAAATTTTCTTTTTTTGGTGGGAGTTTATATAAAATGTATACAAATTATGTGATACTGCACCAGTTTTGTGCTCACTAGATTGTGTGTTAAGTGAATAACACAGAGGCACCTTTTAAATATCTTTCTACCTGTTGGAAAGATGCAACTGTGATTGGGACAGAAGCAGAGAGAGCACCTTGCTCTGGGGTCCCCTTGACGTCAGCATCTGTTTCTGTTCTTCTCCAAGTGTCTATGAGATGCTCTGGGAGACCTGGGTTCGATCCCTGGGTGGGGAAGATCCCCTGGAGGAGGGCATGGCAACCCACTCCAGTATCCTTGCCTGGAGAATCCCATGGACAGAGAAGCCTGACAGACTACAGTCCGTGGGGTTGCAAAGAGTCGGACACGACTGAGCGACTTTCACACGAGCAATTACTTAGCTAGGTTTTGTCACCAAGGACATAAACCCGGGGGATCTGATCTTGTGAGAACAGGCCTAGACTAAGCAACACTTAAAAAAGAAACAAACCAAAATGACCTTGCTCTGTGTTTTCCCAGCCCTTCATTTTGAAAATATTCAAATTTACAGCAGAGTTGAGAGAGCAGTACAGTGAAGACTTACTGTTAACCTGTTGCCACATTTACCAATTCTTGTTTTTATTGACACAACTGAAAACAAATGCGGACAGCATGAATTTACATAAGGCTGCTTTTCTGCGTAACCAAAGTACCATTTGCCCACCTCAGAAAGTTAACAGTAATTTCCCAGTTTCAGCTAATAAACAGTTGGTGATCCAGGTTCACATTCTCCCCGTTGTCCCTAACATGTCTTTTTAGCTTAAAGAGAAATTCAGACTCCCACCAAGGCTCATAACTTTGTTGTTAGGCTTCCATTTAGTCTTTTTAAATTTAGCAGAGGTCCCCGCTTTGGGTAGTGGGTGTGTTTTGTGACATTGACCTTTTTCTTCTTTGAAAGAGTCCAGGATAAAATTATCTTAGAATGTCCCTCAATCTGAATTTGTCCAGTTGATTCCTCACAGGCTTTTAATTTTCTTGTAAATTTTTGGAACTGTGCTTACAGCAGTGTGCCGACGTCCCAGCTGTGCGGGTTTGTGAGAGGCCGCGTGCGCGCCTCTGGGACTCAGGCCGTCTGGTGCGTCTCGGGCCCTTATCTCCACGCCGGTTTCTTGCTGCCTTCAGAGAATGCCAGGCAGAGGCAGCTTGCTTCCTGGCACCTTCCTCCAGACCCGGGTGCTGAGGCTGGGCGGCTTCCAGGGTAGGCAGCTCCATTGTGCTAGCCCAGATCCCCCACCGGGGTTTCAATTAGAGGAGTTATTGTTCAGTTCCCCTGCTAAAAATGTCGCATTATGTCATTATCCTGGCTTTAGGAGATCTGGGTTGTTTTTACGCCATGTGAATGAATTGGCGATTAGGAAAGTCATTTTAAAGCTTTCAGTGATCTAAGTCAATTGTTCAAACTGCCTTAATAAGGAGGTTGTAATGAGACACAACGCATGGGTTTTTTGTTTCTCACCACCTAGTGTTTTTGTTCTTGGTTGTAGAGATCCAATATCAGACCGGAGGACTCTCACAGTTCTTTATTTAAGAAAAGTCCAAATGTTAAAGACACGATGACCCGGGCCAGCGCTGTCTTTCCTCCACTGATTACCTCTCCTCACTTCTGAATACTCCACGTTCTTCCCCCCAACCCCATTTTTCGTTCTCAACATGCAGGCCAAGTGGGGTTGACAGTTGATGATATAACTTGGGGGCTTAGCCCGGAGCCACTGAATCCCATAAAATCACATGTGAAGTTTGTGTGTGTTTGCTTATGGGCTTTGGTCTGAAGAGAGGTTTCCCTGGATTTCAACTTTTAGAGGTGTCCATGAGCCCCAGACAGTTAAAATCACTGGTTTAAATTGTTATTTCTTCCTATAGCCTTTGATATTTTCTCTGACCCTTGATGTAGTATCTTTTCCTTTTCAGTAATCTTTTTGTATACTATTTGTTTTACATTAAAAAATTATAAGGAATAAAATTAAAGTCATTCATAGCATTAGTCATCACCCAGAAATAACTGCTGTTTACACATTGCTAGGTAGTTACCTTTCTGCCTATTTGTCTATAAACCATCTATCTTTCTATTCATTTCCACACACACACACACACACACAGATTTTTTTTTAATAGGAATAATTCTGTATGTACCTTTCCTTCCCACTTTGCTAAATGTAGATCAATAACATTTTTGTTTAATTGCTGCAAAGTAGTCCACTGTATGGATATACTGCCATTTATTTAATGAATTCCCTATAGACACAGATATTTATATTTTAACAGGAATCAAACCATAGGCAACAGAAGCAGAGCAGGAGGAACTTGGGTCTTTCACTGGTCCCAAGAGTTCTCTTCCTTTGTCTGACCTTCCAAGCCCCACATCAGAGGCGAGGTCTGGACTTTGGGTCAGAGAACACCTTTGCTTTTTCCAAAAGAAAGAACTGTACCCCCAGCTCTTTCCTCTAACGCCCACAGCAGAGATGTGAAGTGGCAAGTCATTTCAAATCAAGAAAGAATAGTTTTGGAGGGTCAGTAGACTTCAAAGCAGCCTCATTTTAGTCCATTCTCAGGAAAAGAATATATATACATATATAAAACTGGATCACTTTGCTGTACATCTGAAACTAACACAACATTGTAAATCAACTATACTTCAATTGGTTGTTCAGTCGCTAAGTCTTGTCCAACTCTTTGCAACCCCATGGACGGTAGCAGGCCAGGCTTCCTGGTCCTTCACCATTTCCCAGAGTTTGCTGAAATCCATGTCCATTGAGTAGTTGATGCTCTCTAACCATCTCATCCTCTTCTGCCCCCTTCTCTTTTTGCCTTCAATCTTTCCCAGCATCAGGGTCTTTTCCAGTGAGTCTGCTCTTTGCATCAGGTGGCCAAAGTATTGGAGCTTCAGCTTCAGCATCAGTCCTTCCAATGAATATTCACGGTTGATTTCCTTTAGGATGGACTGGTTTGATTTCCTTGCAATCCAAGGGACTCTCAAGAGTCTTCTCCAACACCACAGTTCAAAAGCATCAATTCTTCGGTGCTCAGCCTTCTTTATGGTCCAACTCTCACATCTATACATGACTGCTGGAAAAACCATAGCCTTGACTGTACGGACCTTTGTTGGCCAAGTGATGGCTCTGCTTTTTAATATGCTCTTTAGGTTGTCATAGGTTTCCTTCCAAGGAGCAAGTGTCTTTTAATTTCATGGCTGCAGTCACCGTCTGCAGTAATTTTGGAGCCCAAGAGAATCTGTCACTGCTTCTACTTTTTCCGCTTCTATTTGTCATGAAGTGATGGGACCAGATACCATGATTTTAGTTTTAAGCCAGCTTTTTCACTCTCTTCTTTCACCTCATCAAATATTTAAAAAAATAAAAAAGAAACAGAAAAACAATAATCAATGGTTCATCCAGTTTGCCTGATATTAGGAAAGGACAGGTGAGTGGTGGAATTTTCAGCCTCCTACCTGGAACACTTGTTTTAGAAAGTCTGCTTTATTCACTGGCATGGATGCCACTGACATTAGAAATGAATGCAAATTTATTAAGATTCCAAATATATTTCCCCCAAATTTGAAGACAGAAACCATAGATAACCTTCATTCATTAAAATAAAAGCATTCATTGAATCACACACTTGTAACCTAAAAGATTAAATTCAGTAGCCCTTAAAAGGTGGCCAGTTTAGTCTCTATCTTGTTGGCAGCCAAAGAGCCAACACCAATCACCACTGATTAAAATAGAAAATTCAAATTCAATAAAGCAGCCAGATAAGGCTAAAAAGATATAGAAAAAAAATTTCTGTATTGCAGAGTGCATAGGTCTAAAATTTAAAAAGTGAGTTAAATGGTAATTCTCAGAATATGAAGCATATAAATGATAAAAAAAAAAATCCGTTCTCAATTCCCATGGTTCACATGGGCCTAATTTTGTATAGTTTACCTTATATTTAAAGAGTGTTCATGAAGATTGTTGTGGAGAAAAACCCGAATGCTTTGATGGTGATAACGCTTGAGTCCTGCAGCCTGGCAGAGACTTGGCTGTGTGCAGGCCAGCGTGCTTTCCCTCCTGCGTGAGTCTCTCCCTGTGCTGTGCCGTTGAAAGAGGTGCTGCTGATTGTCTGGTCTTGCTTTCTCTCTTACCCGTTCACCAAGGACACGTCCAGATCAGAGGCTGCACCAGTCAAACACCCTTGGGTCCAGGGTCCTAAGTGTTCCCATCTGGCTGGGGGATAAGTGGTGTTTATGTCACAGCATAAATCACGTTTTGCTCTTCCATTAGCTGAGACTCTAATCACTAAAAAGATTTACTTCATCTACAAAAATCAATAATCAGAGTTTTTGGGTGGGGGCGGTTCTTTAACCATTTATTCCCCAAGTCTGTCTATAAACAATCAAATGACTACTCTCAGTGAACGAGTTCATGAGACAACAAGAAATACAAGCTCCCAGATAAAAGATGACCTTTCATAAGGACAGGTAGGAAGCCAGTTTAAGGAAGACAGAAGGCAACCAAGGAAACCCATTACCATTTTGAAAGTCTTTAAGAATGTCATCCTTTTTCATGGACCTACCCAGCAACACAGCCTTATAGAGCTCGAGACGAATTTTGAGAAAAACATGGAAAATAAAGTAGGTTGATAGTAGCATCCTGTGACTGATTTAATGCCTCCTAACAACTCTGTGGATTCCAGTGAATACAGAAAATCAGTTGTGTTTCTTTCTTTGCCTAGTACACGATTTCCACTAAGAGAACACACAAAATCTAAATAAATTGATAATTAGCCAAAAGCGATGGAAAACTGCTTTTGAGGGGAAAGAGTAAAGCCAAAGGTAAATCTTAGACACTTTGCAGGAAATAATATGTTTGTTTTTAAAATGCTGGTGCTGGTCACTAGAAGTGCATCAGGACCTCACCTCCATCGTGCCTGACTAGACGGAGGCCAGATCCTGACTCACTTCTGGTTTATCCCGCACGCTTCAGGAGGTTGTCATACGGCCTGTTTGGTTTTTTTTCCCCATGGATGCTTTATCTTGTTTATAACCCTGTTCAGTTAGCAGCCTCCTTTCAATAGTAAGTGAGTGGCTCACTAAATTATCACAAACTTAACCCAACCACAGAGGAAGGGCTACCGACTGGTGCCTTCTCTCTGCGGGGCAAACAGCCGGCCACGCCCTGCGCCGGCTCCACTCCTGGAGGGAGGGCCGAGGTCTGGCCGCGCACGCGGTCCGAGCCGCGTCTCCGGTTTCCCTGTGTGACCACGGGGCGGGCCGGGACTCGGTCCCCTCCCCACGCGCATCCCTCCGTCTCCATCGCTGGCAGCTGTTCCTCTGCTCGAAGTTTATATGATCTCGAGAGCTCTAAACCGAGTTCAGACGTTTGTTTATCGGTGCTGCCTTTAGCTGCAGCAAACAGCCTTTTGTGCCCTCCAGGTCTGCAGAAAAGGCTCTTCTCAGGATCAGCCCCTCCTCCCTCCTTCCTCCAGAAGAGTCTGGGAACTAGCTTCAAGCTCAGGAAGAAAAATGAACTGAAAAGGACGAGAGGCTCAAACCTGTTCAGAGGGGAGACTCGGAGGGGAAGCGGAAAGGAGTTCAGGACTCAGCATCCTGCGTTTGTGCTTTGTGTTTGCAACTTGGAGCGAGTTGCATTAATGAATTAAGCAGCAGCTCGTAATGGAAAATCTCGGTCCTGGCCTGGTGGGGGAGCCAGATACTCTAGATTTGTAACAGGAAGGCTGTGGATTCTGGCTTCATTGTTGGGCCAGTCATCTGTGAGCTGGTGGCCGGACCACAGGCCACACACTTGGGTGCCCATCTTCCTGGACCCGGAGCTGCCCAGGCCTTGTGGCTGGGGTTGGAGCCGGGGCCGTGGGAAGATGGTGAGCGCTGGGGTCGGCCCTGGGACGGGTCCCCCCGCTGCCGCGCGGAGGAGGGTGCAGGACACGGACTCCCTTTGGGGGCAGGGAGGGGGCTGCTGAAATGGACGAGCTGACGCGAGTGCCCTGCCGTTGATGCTTTTTCTCTGTGTCATCCCCTGTAGAGCTCCGGGAACGTGTCCTATCGCTGCTCCATGTCTTCCTCTGCGGATTTTTCTGACGAAGATGATTTCAGCCAGAAATCTGGCTCTGCATCTCCAGCTCCTGGAGACACCTTACCCTGGAATTTGCCTAAACATGAGCGATCGAAAAGAAAGATCCACGGGGGCTCGGTACTGGACCCCGCGGAGAGGGCAGTGCTTAGGATCGCAGGTAAGAGCGAGCGGCGGGGAGCCCGGCTGGGGGGCGTGGAGAGGTGGAAATTCACCCACTGGCTCCCCGGGGGCCCTGTCTGGCCAGGAGCTGAGGCTTAAGGTGGGGGAGGAGGATGACCATGTTTAGTTCTGTTTTTTGTTTTTTTTTTTTTTTTTTTTTAGCATAGCATCTCTGTTAGCATCATGTGTTCATAGCACCTCCTGCCTTCGGTGCTTTTGAGGGTTTAGCCATCACGCATCCCTGATTAATTAATACATGGGAGGGACCGGTGTTTCTCTTCTGTTACCTGGTGTTCCCTTGCACTGCCTGTAGGTCCCAGAAGTGATGGCTTGTTTTATTCAGCTGCAAGCTGAGCCTGCTGTGGAAATGAATCCCCCAGCCTGCAGTGCCTGTGTGGTTTGTGTATATATGAGCTATGCTTTTTGAGGTTGTTACTCAATTTTTTTTCTCAGAAATGGCAATGGGGTAGGTTGGGGTGTGTCCTGGGGGGGCTCTTGCAGAGGCCAAAGGCGAGGTGTTTACCAGAGTTGATTTTTACGGTGGATAGGCCTCTTCCCCCTCCCCCTCTCAGGCCCCTGCCCACTCAATTTCTCTTGCTTCCCACCATCATGCAGAACTGGGACTTGTCTTCCTCCTAGGGGGTTGCAGGCAACTCGCTCAGATCCTGGCCACTGTGGTGGCCGAGAGTCTCCCCCGAGTGTCCCCCCAGTGGGATTTTCTGATTACGGGAAAAATAAACAGCGCCCAGCCAGCCATTCTCTCATCTGGGTTTCTGGGGCAACAGCCTTGAGCTTCTTCTGGCTTCTTTTGTGAGATGCTGGCTGGTCTCACCCAGGCCTTTGACGCGGAGGGTGGAGGCGGGCAGGGCAGGGAGGGTGGAGACAGCTTGGGAGCCAAGTGAGAGTGAGCAGGGCAGCTGGGGGGTCGCGGAGGGCTGGGTGGGCACCAGAGGGTCGGGTCACTGAGGCCGGATTCCGTGCCTTGTCATGACACCCCCAGGGGGCGGAGGAGACCGTGCCGAAACTAGGGTACCAGATACTCGTCTCAGCGGAAAGGGAAGACGGTGACAGGTGGGCTGGGACAGGCGGTGCTGTGTGGCAAGCCTGGGTCTCCAAAGCAGGACTCCTGGACGGCGGGAGGTGCTCCTGGGCGGAGAGTTTTGATGGACGTGGCAGAGATGGGCATTTTGCTTTTGGTAGTGAAGGAGGGGCTATGAGAGAAGGAAGGGCACCTGTTTGTCAGGGGATAAGATGACATAAACTACTAGACAGGCAGCCAGCAGCGGCTGGCAGTGGTAGCCGGCGGTGTGTACGGCTGGTGGGGAATGGAGGACCTGGGGGTTCTGACGGGGTGCAGTGGAAAAGTGGCGCTTGGTCAGGGGAGTCTCGGCTCTGTGAGGGCGAGGCCACACCTCACTTATTGTAAAAGGTTTGCTATGAAGTTAGCAGGAGTTGGTACACTGGAGACCTCCGAGTTACGGACTTTTAAGATTGCATTAGTTCTTCAAAAATAGAACAAGACAAAATAAAACAACAGACAGAATAAGGGGCTCTAGTATGGAGGTGTACCAATGACCGTGTTTAAGATAAACACTGGTAAATTGGTTATTGCACACAAATCACATCCATCCTCATACACGGAGCGTAGGTTGAGGGGTCAGTCTACAAACACCTGTTTCATCATCAGGTATGAAGTTCAGGTATATTATGTGTTAAATTTGCCACACAGCATCCAGGATGAGGGTAAGGGAACAGGTCATCTGAGGGGATGTGGTACAGTGGAGAGCTGGACAACATATCATTCAGATTTCAGCTTCTCATTGTATTAGACATTTTCGCCCTTGGCCTGAAACCTAACCTGTCTGTGAAGTTCATCCCTAGCAAGAGACAGGGCAAGGGTCAGAAAGGGTGTGGGGATGTCCACTGTGTTCATTATTTAGTGATAACGGAATTGAAACTTGGACATGGTTATTTGTGTTTAAGGTTGTAAAAATAGAATGGAATGAGGAAATGTCTCGAGTCGAGAAGACCATATGGTTTGGGGGATCCCGTTAGTCACTCACGTTCCATACATGTTTATTACGCTTCTGGGATAACATGAAGGTGCACTCTCAGCTCTGCCTGGGAGCAGTTCTAACCTCACACGGCGTGAGTGAGACAGTCACAGCATGGTGAGAGGTCAGCTGTGCCGGCTGTGAGGACTGGGATGAGGAGAACCCAGAGGGAGAGTCTGATGACCCCGGGCGGGGACGAGGCTGGGCAGCTTCCTGAAGGGCTTCCGGGGGGGCTCGCTGCAGGAGGGAAGATTTCATGAGCCTGATGGAATTGGAGGTCACTTCCGGGGGATGGAGCTGCAGACGCACAGCAGGGAGGTGGGTTCAGGTGGAAACTGCAAGTCATCTGTGCAGCGGAAGCCTGGAATTTGTAGGGAAGAGTGGGAACTGTTAGGATGCTTTGGGGCAATTCTTCGGAGACTGGACTATTTAGCTGTCAGTAGTGGGGAATCACTTGAAGATGTAAAGTGAAAGTGAAGTCGCTCAGTCGTGTCCGACTCTTTGCGGCCCCATGGACTGTAGGCTACTAGGATCCTCAGTCCATGGGATTTTCCAGGCAAGAGTACTGGAGTGGGTTGCCATTTCCTTCTCCAGGGGATCTTCCCCACCCAGGGACTGAACCCGGGTCTCCTGCGTCGTAGGCAGACGCTTTACCATCTGAGCCACCAGGGAAGCCCTGGTAAAAAGCAGTCCAATAAGATAATCAGATGTACATTTCTGAAAGTCTTCTTGGTGATGGTATCACGTCTGATACTTTATCATTTTAAAAGTGATTCTGCATTTATCGCCATGTCTTCATGTTAAAATCTGAGCCTATCATGCCATATGTGCTCTTCTGATCTCTCAGGGTCAAGGTGAGAATGACATGGTAACGTGGAAGGAAAGGGGCTTTGTTTCCTTTAACTTCGTAACAGGCAGATTTGCTGTTTTTACCTGCAGGATATCGTAAGCTGGGTTTTTCAGTCTTGAAGTGCTTGTGAAGGTACATGGTTTGTTCGTGACAGTGCTATTTTAAACCATGGATATTTGTCCCATGTGATTTCTTTCAAGTGAAGAATTGAAAGATCTTGGCAGAGTCAGACTTTGGATTTTAATTCCTCCTCTATCACAAACCGGTTGTGTTTTCTTGGGGAATTTACTGAGTGTTTACTTCTCACCTTCATTTTGTCTATCCAAGGATCATGGCTATGGTGATTAAAGTACTAAATGCAAAACAGTTTGCAAATTGCCTGACACATGGAAAATGCTCTATGAGTGAGGGCTGACTGATGGCCCTATGGTCTCATAAGCACCTGATGAAAAGTAAAGTGAAAGGCGCTCAGTTGTGTCCTATTCTTTGCGACCTCATGGACTGTATGTACAGCCCATGGAGTTCTCCAGGCCAGAATGCTGGAGTGGGCAGCCTTTCCCTTCTCCAGGGGATCTTCCCAACCCAGGGATTGAACCCAGGTCTCTCACATTGCAGGCAGATATTTTACCAGCTGAGCCACAAGGGAAGCCCATATATTATCTCATTCAGGTTTCTTGACAATTTTATGAAGTAGGCACTGTTACTTTCAGGGCTTCCTAGGTGGCACAGTGGTAAAGAATCCTCTTGCCAATGCAGGAGACCCAAAAGACATGGCCTCAATCCCTGGGTCGGGAAGATACCCTGGAGTAGGAAATGGCAATCCACTCCAGTATTCTTACCTGAAAAATTCCATGGACAGAGGAGACTGGAAGGCTACAGTCCATGGGGTTGAAAAGAGTCAGACATGACTGAGCACACAGACTCTTATTTTCTCCAGTTTTTTCAGCCCAGAAATCTGCCCAAAGAGGAGAGACTCTTCCCGAGGTTCTAGGAAGTGGTGGAGCTAGGATCTGAATTCAGGCCATCTTGACTCGAGGGACCAAGCTCTAAACTGTTATGCTTTTGCTTCTTCCTTGTGGAGTACACTAAGATTATTAGCAGATTGATCCTTGATTATCATTACAGGAATATACATTTACCCCAACAACTGCCAATGCCGCTTGTTCCTTTTGACTAGTTCCTTAAATGGATAGTTAAAAATCACTTGAGCACGCAGTGATTATATTCACAAAACTGGGTGCTTGTGAAAGTTGCCCAGTCGTGTCCGACTCTTTGCGACCACATGGACTATACAGTCCATGGAATTCTCCAGGCCAGAATACTGGAGTGGGTAGCCTTTCCCTTCTCCAGGGGATCTTCCCGACCCAGGGATCAAACCAAGGTCTCCCGCACTGCAGGCAGATTCTCTACTAACTGAGCTATCAAGGAAGCTACCGGGGTCAATTTCTGATGAAGGCTCAGACTATGCCCTCAATGACCTTACTCGTTGGGAGGGAGACAAGACAGTTAAAAAAAAATTTTTTTTAAATGGAAGTATAATTGATTTAAAATGTTGTGTTAATTTCTGCTATACGGCAGCAGTGATTCAGTTATATATATATATATATATATATATATATATATATATTCTTTTTTTTTCATATTTTTTTCCATCATGGTTATCACAGGATACTGAATATAGTTCCGTGTGCTATCCAGTAGGACCTGGTTGTTTACCCATCATATATATAATAGTTTGCATCTGCTAATCCCAAGCTCCCACTCCATTCCTCCCCCAAGCCTGTACCCCCTGGCAACCACAACTCTGTACTCTATGTCCATGAGAGACAGGAGAGTTCTGAGAGATTTATTTCTACCTATGTGATTTGTAAATGGAATGACTCTTAGGGATCCAATTGCTAATCCTTTCAGTTCAAGGTGTCCCATATGGTCCGTGTTTGTTGCCTCATGAACTAATGTGCACATAAATGCGTGCCAAGTTCCAAGAAAATTCGAGTGATCCTAAAGGCTTAGTGGGGTGTGAGATCAAACTCAGGTCAGTGGTCAGCATAGAAAAGAGAAGTGTGGTCCTGTTCTGTTTGGAGTCACAAAAATAGGCCAATTACTAATGTGAAGTAAAGCCTTCCAATTCTAACTTAAGGAAGTTTTATCCAGAGTATACAGTTTTCTCAAGACTACTCATTCCCATGTAACAACTCATGGAAAATGGTCCAGATTCACATCACTGAAAAAGAAGGATTCATCAAGGACAAAAGGTCAGTACTCATGAAAGAAGAAATAGGGAGGGGAGATGTGGCCAGAGTCATCAGGCAGAGTCAACAATGAAGTGGCTCATCTGATGATAATCACAGCTAGCACGTACAATGTTGAGATGTCACAAGCTTGTGATATGATGATACGATATGATGAACTTGATGATATGATTATCCTGATGCAGACAGGGTAAGTCACTTGGCCACGTCTCACGGTTAGGAGCCGGGATTCCATCCAAGGCCGGCCGACTTCGGCCAGCCCTGTTGAATGCACGGGCGGACGTCTGGGTACCAGCCGGTTCCTCCAGTGGACCTTCCAGCTGACCACTTCAGTGTACCATTCGCCGCGGTGAGGGGAGCCGTCCTCATTTTGCTGCGTTCGGCAGAGCGCGGTGCGCGCGGGGTGGGCCGCGGCGGGGAGGGGCGGGTGGCGGAGCCCGGTGTCCCCGGCGCGGGCGCGCGGGCTTCGGGGGGCGGCAGGGAGGGGCCGCGGGGCGCGCAGGCGCAGGCGGCCCCCGAGGCCGGACCCCGGCTCCCCGCCTGTGCTCCCCGCGCGGCCGCGGGCCCCGGAGGCTCCCCGGTTCCTCCCCGGCTCCTCCCCGAGCCGCGCGGGGGTTGCGAGCGCGGGAGGCGCGATCCGCGGCTTTGTTTCCCAGGCACCTGTTGTGGGTCCCAAATAGAAACCGCGCCCCTGGGCTCGGGGCGGTGGCCCGCGCCCGGGGAGGGGCCGAGCGCCGCCCGCCCCCTGCCCGCCCCCTGCCCGCCCCCTGCCCGCGCCCCCCCGTCCCGGGCGCGGGCGCGCGTCTGCGGCGCGGCGGCCAGGAAATGCCGCAGATGCGCCGCGGAGCACCGCGGGCGGAGGCGGCGCGCGCGTCCTCCCGGCCCCGAGCGGGCGCGCACAGCCGGGCCCCGGCGGCCGCCGCCTCGGCTCGCGAGGGTGCAGGCGCCCGCCGCCCCGCGCCCGCCCCCGCCGGGCTCGCCCGCGCCGACCGTCGCCGAGACAGCGGGCGCGTCTCCCCGGCCGGCCGCCTGTGCGCCCCGCGCTCCGCCCGGCCTGCCCTCCTCGCGCGGTTCCGTGCCCGCGGCTGCCCCTCGCTGACTGCGGTCCTGTCCGGGCCTCTAGCGGCAGAGGAGGCTCGGCCGGCCCCCGCCGGGGCAAACCTGGGCATGGCGGGGTACCTCTCCGCAGCCGCCTACCTGTGCGTGGACGAGCAGGAGTACCTCCAGGCCTACGAGGATGTCCTGGAGCGGTACAAAGGTACGCTGCCCCGCGCCCGGGCGGGGCGCAGACCGCGGGGTGCCCGCCCCTTTGCTGGACAGGAGCCACCGCTGCTTGGGCACAAGTAGACAGGTGTCTGGACCAGCCCTGGCACTGAGCCTGCCCTTTTGGGGATGGGATTCCGTACCCCAGCGCGGGGAGGGTGGCCGGGTGGGCGGCGGCCCGGAGACACCCTCGGGTGGGCGGCACAGTGCGGGGGAGGGGTTTGGTTTCCGAGAAGCACCTTGCGTTTTTCTCCTTTGTAAAAGCTCTTAAGCACTACGCACAATCATCCTTCTTCCTGGGAGGGTGGTTACCGCTTCATTCTCCGTGGGATTACTAAGGCATTGCTGCCCTTGCTTGATATGGGATATTGGTTAACCCTGAAAAAAAAAAAAAGGTTCTTGGCTTCTTAAATAAATGGATTGTTTCACCACTGAGAGCATCACCAAACCATTTTTCTTAAAATGATTTTATTTGAAAAGTTTATGGATCGTGACTATATTTATTCCTACGTATCTTAAAGGTTACTTGATAGTGTGATGGATGAAAGACTTTCGTCAGAGAGTCTGTTGTAAATTTAAAGGTAAACGAGTATATTTTGAGATATTTTTCTGCGTGTCCTTTATGTTGGGGAAATTCTATGATAAATAGTATTGACATTTTAGCATTATGTTTATTTTGACGTTATAGTTAAATGAGAGGTTAGATTAAAGAGCACTTTCTCATCTTAAAGGGTCTTTTTGTCTCTGGACATTGTCTTTCAATGTGTCCAGACGATCCCCTAACTGTGGCTCTACCTAAGCGCTCCACACCTAGGGATGGCTCAGAGCCTTAATATATTAATGGTGAATAGTGGCCTCTTTCATTGGTTGATTTCAAGTGGTTTTGCTTCTTTTGAATATTTGCTTTGGTCTTAAGAAACTCAATTTCTGTAAATTGAATGGGGATTATATGGTTAAAGATGCATGGGTCACCAGTTTTCTATTAGTAGAAAGTAGAAATATAGAATACTGAACTGAATAATTAAATTCCAAGCCCCCCAAGCTCAAAATCTACCCATGAACATGTTTCATCTCCTTCTAGAACATATTATTGATATTCCTTTAATGGATGTAGAATTCTGTATACAGCACAATCAGAATTCCTTTGTGCCAAGGCTCTATTGTATGATACTACCACTGAGCAAGTGCTATGATATTTTAGGCCAAAGCACATTTGTAGCATCTGTATATGCGTTCACGTCCAATACACTCATGTTTACATCTATACTTCCATTTAAAAATAAGATTCTTAATCAGCTGTTCCAGACCTTAAAAAGGAGAGAGATTGCAATATACTAATAAACCTTATGGAACAGGGGTACACCTGAAAGAAAGGTCAGAAAGAAAATGGTCTGAAAGTTTGAAAGTAAATACTTTTTTTACTTTTGAAAAAAAAAAAGATAGCTGTATGAATTTTTGTCCCATCAAAGTTTTACCTCTGTGACACGTGGGTAATTGCAGATGACTTGGAAAACAGAAATAACTGAGGTGCTGATTTGACTTGTCTTGAGGAAGTAGACATTATGTAAAAGATGGTTTTTATTTGCCTTTGGAAGTAAAAGGAAATCGAAGATCCTGGAGGTCACTGCCGTTTTCACTCTCTCATTTTCATGAGAGCCTAATAGTATGGAAATTGACACATCCACTTTTTCAAACTTGTCCCAAATTTCCTGAAAAAGTGGAGGTTGTTTCCTTCATCTTCTTTGTCGTGTTAAAATGCATAAGTCATCAGTTTGTCCTCAGCTTTATAGATGTTCTGTGTTTCATCTGGTCTTGGAAAGAAAAGTAAGAGTATTGGCCAGTGTGTTACGTGGAAAGCTAGAGACCTGGAAAACTCATTGTGTTTTGAAGCCGGTTATAATTTCCCATCAGTATCCAATTCGATGACTTCATTACAGAGCTTGTTATCCCGATGACTTGCTGTGGGGGCTGATCTAATCAGAAAAGAATTGTAGGCTGTGAATAGGGAGTGTCAGCTCACTCAACTTTCAAAGTACAGTTGTTCCATTTTCTGAAATCGTGCATTGTTCAAAACATTTTCCATTCCCATTTGAGCTTGAGAGTTTATTTCGATTTTCATTTCTGACCAAGTTCCTTGGTTCCAGGGTGACTTTGCATTTGGCTGGAGTGTTATCAGGTTGCCAAGTGATCATATGCCCCAGCTGTTGAATGTGTGGGTCAGCTGTAACAAATTCAGAATTTGTCTGTCGACAGAAACGGAGAATTACAGTAATACATAATGTTAGGAGTTATGACTATTAGGTTTAGAAGTTGAGAGTTGAGTCCTCAGATGGCTTTGGAAGAACTTCAAACCTAGCCTTCTGGATTGGAGCAAGAATAGCGGCGAGGGAGTGAGCCCTAATTATTTATGGAGCAGTCTATTCTTGGGTCTTGCTTTGGTCCTTACTTTTGAGTGAAAATAGGCAACTGTCTGCTGAATTAGAATAACACAGAAAGAGCTGTTTGCTGCAGAGAAGGGTACAGTGTTCTGATTCATATTCCAGTGCCTTTACTTTTAAAATGTATTTATTGCTAGGATGTTCAGGGCATCTGATTTAAAAAAAAAACCAACTCATTACTTCAGCAGATTACCAGAGGCAGGGTGAATAAAAGCATTTATTTGCAAATAAAACGTATTTCTTTATCATTGTTTATACTAGAAATTGCCCATATCAGTGACTTTCTTTAATATCTTACGGTGAATTATCCAGTGTATTTACCATGTAATACAAAACATTTTTAGTAGGTTAACATAAAAGATGCACAACATCCCTCTTGTCTTCCCTGTCAGTATAAGGAAACCAACCTACATGCTGTTATTAGAATTAATTTCTATATATTATTATATTATTAGTATTAATTAGCTGTCACTGTGAAATTCTGCTGTTTGAGTCTGTGATGGGAAGATTTTCTTTTCTCAACACATTGTTAATTTTTAAAATTGATGTTAAGTGTGAAAATGAGAGTGCTAATGTGAACCCAGTGAATTTTATTCTATACATTTTAGACTTAATGGACAAGGAAGGTAAATTATTTTGGTCCAAGAAAATGGATATTTTTCCATTGACCTGGAAATTAACCAGTTATCCCCAAATAACTATAACAAGGGTTTCTTATTATTCTCTATGAAAGCTGAGTGGCAGATTTCTTACTTATTTATGACTATGTATCTGTGTGTGTATATATCATGAAAAAACCCTCTTTGATTAAGAAAAAAGACAGAAGTTTCTGTTTTCCATGAAAACACTGAGGAGTTAGTTGCCTTAATCCCTTTTCACATTAAGGCACCATGATTCTGCTTTTGTGCATAGTGGCAAAAGGAACTGAGAACTCCTTGAGCTGTAATTTTCATTTTCAGTTCACTTTTAAAGCATACATAGATACATGAATGGTCAAAATCCTATCTTTTACTGTGTAAATTAACTCTGGTGCTGGCTGAATTGGAAGCTGGAGTGTAAAGGTTTCAGAGAACTTTGTCTCCTTCATACTGTGTGGCCTCAGTGGTTTTCAGCTGGCTTCAGGATTCTGCGAAATCTTGATTTCAGATCTCATCTCCTCTTCGAGATTCATAGTCAGTTGTGTAGTGAGTGATCTTTAATAGGGCCTCACCATGATTGGGAAGATCCCCTGGAGAAGGAAATTGCAACCCACTCCAGTATTCTTGTCTGGGAAATCCCATGGAGTGAGGAGCCTGGAGGGCTGTGGTCTATAGGGTCACAAAGAGTCAGATATGACTGAGTGACTGAGCATAGCACATCGTGATAGTGCTACTTGTAGCTAGTTATGATAGTGTTAGTCTGGGCTTTTTCTCTTCTTTTAAAAAATGAAATAGGTTTAACTAGCAAAGAGTGTTAGTTAAGATTGTGTTTGTATGTTTGTAGCAAAAAACAGTTGATGGTGTTTTCTTTTTCTCAGGGACTGAAAGGTCCCGGGTAGGACTGGGAGGGCTGTGGCGAACCTCTGTTTGCCACTAGGACCCAGACTTCTGTGTTGCTTCTCGGCCATCGTGTGGTGGTTCTCTCGTTACAAGATGGCTGCTGCTCTTCCAGCCTTTGCATCTCAATTCCAGGTGGGAAGAAGGGAAAGTATTAGGGGAAGCACCCTGACTGAAACAGCCCACCCTGACCAGGCACCATGATAACCATTTGCATGAGTTATTTTATAACAGGAGGTCCTGGTAAGGAAAACAGAACTAATAAGTCACCACTAAAATAGGAGTTTGGGATTAACATATACATACTACTATATATAAACTAGGTAACCAACAAGGACCTATTGTATAGCACCGGAAACCATACTCAATATCTTGGTTACCTAGTTTATATATAGTAGTATGTAAACGTTAACCCCAAGCTCCTAATTTATCTCCCCCCCTTTCCTTTTGGTAATCCTAAGTCTGTTTTCTATGTTTGTGAGTCTATTTATGTTTTATAAATTAAAGTTCATTTGATCTTTTTTTAAGATTCCACATATAAGAGATAGCTTATGATATTTGTCTTTCTCTGTCTGACTTGTTCGCTTAGTATGATAATATCTAGGTTCATCAATGTTGCTGCAAATAGCATTATTTCTTTTTTACGGCTGAGTAATATTTGTACGGTCTGTCCCTTTAATGTGATTATATTTGTCGTAGTTTTCTCCTCTACTCTCTTTTCTTTCAGAAGAGGAAGCAAATAGTCCTCCTGGGGTTGGGTATTGGGGGAAACTCTGTCCTTCAGGTCAAGTGGGATTTTCCGTGGACAGAGGCTGAAGGCGGCAGGGAGGGAAGCCGCAGCGGGACGGTCTGGCGGGGCAATTCCTTTGCATTAGCAGAACCACAGAACTCATTTGGAGAGTTTGGCTGAATGGGATGGGGTGGAGGTTATGGGAAGATGGATGTGGGTGAATATGGACCAGGTTGAAGAGAGCCTGGGATGCCATAGCCAGCACCAAATCTGGGGTTTCTTCTCTAGGCAGGGAACTCTCATGATCTTTGCCAGGGTGTTAGATCAGTTTCAGGAAGATACTTCTGGTAACTGTGGAGGCTGAATGGGAAGGGAGCCTCAGGAAGCCACCGAAAGATTGGGGTGGTTGGATGGAAGGCTGATTCAATAGGAGCTTACTTCGGAAACTTACAGCATGCCTGATGGTTGGCTCTATGTGTGGGCACAGGATGGGGCGCAATGACTTTGTTGTTGAAGTTACAGTTGAAGATTCTTGGGGTCTTTTTAATTTGTAAAAAATCTTTTATAGTGTGTGTTCATTACAAAACAAGGTTTGGAGTTTTAAAAATTCATTTAAAGCTGCTGTTAAATAGGCCTTTAGCTTAGCTGTAGATGGATGGAATCCAGTAAATTCAGTTAATGATGCGAAGAGCTGACTCAATGGAAAAGACCCTGATGCTGGGAAAGATTGAAGGCAGGAGGAAAAGAGGGTGACAGAGGATGAGATGGCTGATGGCATCGCCGACTCAATGGACATGAGTTTGAGCAAGCTCCAGGAGATGGTGAAGGACAGGGAAGCCTGGCGTGCTGCAGTCCATGGGGCTGCAAAGACTCGGACACAACTGAGCTACTGAACAACAACAACAAATAAATATTTATCAAAAAAAGAAAATGCCATTTTGAAATAGTCTTTTTTTCTCTTTTTAAAAAAGGGGTGTAGTTGACATAACATTAGGGAAAAATTCTTAATCATTGTTAGGGCTTCCCATGTGGTCCTAGTGGTAAAGAACCACTACAGGAGATATAAGAGACTTGGGTTTGATCCCTGGGTCAGGAAGATCCCCTGGAGGAGGGCATGGCAACCCACTCCAGTGTTCTTGCCTGGAGAATCCCATGGACAGAGGAGCCTGGCGGGCGACGGTCCACAGGATTGCAAAGAGTTGGACATGACTGAAGTGACTTAGCACACATGTACTTATATGCCAGGCACAGCACATGTATTGCAAATGAGTTCTCTCTCATTTCTAAATCTCATATCTATTTAGCTCCTGCTATTTCACCAATATGAACATTGAGGCTTAGAGAAGTTAATTTTCCTGAAATCATATAGCTAAAACTGGTAGCAATGACCTTTGAACATCAAGTGTATATTTGATATAAACTATGTATTTTGAGTTTTGTTACACTGACCAGGAAATGTTGTAGAAATAGTGTTTCTAAGTATATTTTTAAAATTAGGATTATGATTTTATTACTAGATCTTTCTGAAGTGTGTTAAATGGCTACATGAAATAAAAAGGAATAGTTTAAAAATTCATAGAGGTTTAGTTCAAATATTAGACTTTGGAGCTTGAACCTGTTGTATCTTAGCTGGATTATATATTCTAATGGGTAGATATCCATGAAAACAAAATAGAATTTTAGTATGAGCATTTCCAGTTGTATTTAGATTGAGATTTTTGAAAAGAATTACGTTTTGTAAATGTCACTGATGAATGTGGCTGCCTTGATACATGCCTGAGATGTTTCCTGGAAAGAATCGTCAAAGGGAGCTGACAAAGTCCTGATTTTTCTCTAGTGGGTGAAAATATTTCCCAGTGAATCCTGGTATTAGACATTATACAAAGATACCATTGTCCCAGTGAATTAAAAACATGCCCCTGTTTGCAGTGGTACAGTTCTCCAGGCTGGCCGTGCCAGTCTTACGGTCTGTCTTCCTGATGTTGGGCATGAAGCAGTACTCTTCGGTGGTTTATTTTACCCTCCTGCAGGGGGAGAGGCAGACCTCCCTCACTCTCCACCTCACTAGCCTAAAAACTGAGCTGAAAGTTGCTCTGTTGTGTCTGACTCTGCGACCCCAGGGGCTGTACAGTCCATGGAGTTCTCCAGGCAGGAATACTGGAGTGCCTAGCTGTTCCCTTCTCCAGGGCATCTTCCCAACCCAGGGATGGAACCCAGGTCTCCCACATTGCAGGCGGATTCTTTACCAGCTGAGCCACCAGGGAAGCCATTTTAGGTTAATAAAGGTGGGATAAGATAGGGCCTATGAGGTGTTTTGGGCAGTAGAGATTACACAGTCAGTGAATGAGGTAGAGCTAAGAATGCAAGTCCTCTGACTTGCCTCGTAGGGCAGTGGCCATAAAAATTTTTTTTTTTTTTTTAGGGAAGTTTTAGTTTTATGGAAAAATTGAGTTGAGAGTACAGAGTTCTTACGTGCTCCCTCCCCTTCCCACAGGCTCCCCTCTTGATGTCTTGCATTGGTGTGGTGCATTTGTCTAATTGATGAACCAGTGTTAGTACATTATTATTAACTGAGACCAGCCTGCGTTTGTAACGCTGCGCAGTTCTTCCTGGGCTCTCCAGCCCGTTTCATTGATCTGTGTGCCTGCTTTTATGCCCCTATCATATTGTTTTGATGACTGTAGCTTTGTATGTGGTCTCAAGTCAGGGAGCCTGATTCTTTCAGCTCTGTTCTTCCTTCTCAAGATTGTTTTGGCTCTTCAGGGTCTTTTGTTTTTCCATACAAATTTTAAAATTATTTGTTCCAGTTCTATGAAAGGTGCTGTCCGTGGCATGAGTGATAGGGGTTGCGTTGGTGTAGTTTGCCTTGGGTAGTATGCTCATTTTAACAGTATTAATTCTTCCTGTCCAAAAACACAGTGTATCTTTCCATCTCTTTCTGTTGTCTCCAATTTTTTTCATTGGTATCTTATACTTTTCTGAGTACAGGTCTTTTACTTCCTTAGATAGGTTTATTCCGACGTATTTTATTCTTTTTGATGTGGTTGTAAATGGGATTGTTGCCTGAATTTCTTTCTGATATTCATTGTTAGTGTATAGAAATGCGACACATTTCTTTATATTAATTTTGTGTCCTGCAGCTTAACCAGATTCATCGATGAGCTCGAGTCGTTTTCTGGTGACGTCTGTAGGGTTTTCTTTGTATAGTATCATGTCATCTGCCAACAGTGACAGTTTTCTTCTTTTTCTCCAATTTGGATTCCTTTTATTTCTTTTTCTTGTCTGATTTCTGTGGCTAGGACTTCCAAAACTGTTGAGTGTGTACAGTTCTGTGGGAGTTGACACATGCATGTTGTGTGTTCACTGTTACACTGTCATATAGAACAGTCTGATAGCCCCCGGATCCTGTGTTCTGCCGGTTCACCCTCCCATGCTTCTGGCAACCACTGATCTTTTCTTTGTCTCCATATAGTTTAATCTTTTCCAGAATTTCCTGTAGTTGACATTATACAGTATGTAGTCTCTTTAGATTGATTTCTTTTGCTTGAAAGTGAAAGTCGCTCATTCGTGTCTGACTCTTTGTGACCCTATGGACTATATGATCCATGGAATTCTCCAGGCCAGAACACTGGAGTGGGTAGCTGTTTCCTTCTCCAGGAGATCTTCCCGACCCAGGGATTGAACCCTGGTCTCCCGCATTGTAGGCAGACTCCAGTACTCTTGCCTAGAAAATTCCATGGGTGGAGGAGCCTGGTGGACTGTAGTCCATGGGGTTGCAAAGAGTCGGACACGACTGAGCGACTTCACTTTCTTTCACTTTTCTTTACCGTCTGAGCCACCGGGAAGTCATTTGGGTAAATGCCCGGGAGTGTGACTGCTGGATCATAGGTAAGCCTGTGTTCACCCTTTAAGAAACTGCTAAACTCTCTTCCAGAGTGGTTGTACTATTTTTCGTTTGCACCAGCAGTGAATGAGAGTCCTGTTGAATGAGAGTTCCTTGTTGCTCCACCCCCTCTTTAGCATTTGGTGTTGGCAGTGTTTTGGATTTTAGCCATTCTGATAGGGTGTGGTAGCATTGAATTGGTTTAATTTGCCCTTCCCTAGTGACGTGTGATGTGGAATATCTTTTCATATGTGTATTTGCATTTATGCATCTCCTTTGGTGAGTTGTCTGGTCAGATCCTTGCCTTCTCTTTAATTAAGTTGTTTGTTTTCTTCCTGTTGAGTTTTGAGTCCTTTGTATCTTTCAGATATCAGTCCTTTATCACATATCTTTTGTGAATGATTAGTAATCTTTTTTTTTTAAGTTTGCTTAAATTTCAGTTTTATTAAGTTAATTATAATTTAATTTATTTTAAGTATATTTATTATAATTTTAATTATATTTCAAAATTTAACCTAAGAGATATGCATATTTTATTTTTAATTTAATTTTATATTAAAATATAGTCAATTTATTACTACAATGTTGTGTTACTTTCAGGCATTCAGCAAAATGATTCAGTTATACATGTACATATATTCATCCTTTGTCAGATTCTTTCCCCATAGGGGTTATTACAGAATACTGAGTCGAGTTCCCTGTGTTATACAGTAGGTCCTTGTTCATTATCTATTTTATATATATGTAGTGTGTATATCAGAGAAGGCGATGGCACCCCACTCCAGTATTCTTGCCTGGAGAATCCTGGGGATGGCGGAGCCTGGTGGGCTGCCATCTATGGGGTCGCACAGAGTCGGACAGCAGCAGCAGCAGTGTGTATATGTTGTTGTTGTTGAGTCACTGAGTTGTGTGTGACTCTGCGACCCTGTGGACTGCAGCACACCAGGGTTCCCTGTCCTTCACCATCTCCCAGATCTTGCTCAAACCCATGTCCATTGAGTCGGTGATGCCATCCAGCCATCTCATCCTCTGTCGTCCCCTTCTCCTCCTGCCCTCAATCTTTCCCAGCATCAGGGTTGTTTTCAAGTGAGTCCGCTCTTCGCATCAGGTGGCCAAAGGATTGGAGTTTCAGCTCCTACATCAGTCCTTCCAATGAACACCCGGGACTGATCTCCTTTAGGATGGACTGGTTGGATCTCCTTGCAGTCCAAGGGACTCTCAAGAGTCTTCTCCAACACCACAGTTCAAAAGCATCAATTCTTTGGCACTCAGCCTTCTTTATGGTCCAACCCTCACATCCATACAGGACCACTGGAAAAACCATAACTTTGACTATATGGACCTTTGTTGGCAAAGTAATGTCTCTGCTTTTTAATATGCTGCCTAGGTTTGCCATAGCTTTTCTCCCAAGGAGCAAGCGTCTTTTAATTTCATGGCTGCCGTCACCATCTGCAGTGATTTTCGAGCCCAAGAAAATAAAGTCTGTCATTGTTTCCATTGTTTCCCCATCTGTTTGCTGTGAAATGATGGGACCAGATGCCATGATCTTTGATTTTTGAATGTTGAGTTTTAAGCCAGCTTTTTCACTCTGCTCTTTAACCTTCCTGAAGAGGCACTTAGTTCCTCTTTGTTTTCTGCCATAAGGGCGGTGTCATCTGCATATCTAAAATTATTCATAGTTCTCCTGGCAATCTTGATTCCAGCTGGTGCTTCATCCAGCCCCGCATGTTGCATGGTGTACTCTGCATATAAGTAAATAATCAGGGTGACAGTATACAGCCTTGACATACTCCTTTCCCAATTTGCAACCAGTGTGTTGTTCCACGTCTGGTTCTAACTGTTGCTTCCTGACCTGCATACAGGTTTCTCAGGAGGCAGGTCAGGTGGTCTGGTATTCTCATGTTTTGAAGAGTTTTCCACAGTTTGTTGTGATCCACACAGTCAAAGGCTTCAGTATCATCAGTGAAGCAGAAATAGATGTTTTTCTGGAATTCTCTTGCTTTTTCTATCATCCAGTGGATGTTGGCAATTTGATCTCTGGTTCCTTTGCCTTTTCTAAATCCAGCTTGAACATCTCAGAGTTCTTGGTTCATGTACTGTTGAAGCGTAGCTTGGAGAATTCTGAGCATTACTTTGCTAGCGTGTGAGATGAGTGCAACTGTGCAGTGGTTTGAACATTCTTTGTGTATATGTTAGTAATCTTTTTATGTTGTTACCTCCTTTTGACACTTTTGAACCACTGCATATTGTAGATACTATTTCAATAAATAGGGCCCTGGGCATTTTCTTTCCCAGAGGCACATTATTTGTAAGTACTGTTTTGGTTTGCATATGGACACCGCATGGACCTCCTATGTGGGCTTGCGTGGGGTGGCTCAGAGTTCAGCAATCTGACAGTTTGCTTTGGTGAATCTGCATATGCTGCTGCTACAGTTCAGGTATCCTGCTGGCTGGCAGCTATGATGTGTTATAACACTTGAGTCTAAAATTAGTTGAACTGTTCTATTTTAAGGATAGGCTGACATTAGTAGTTCATGTCCTGCAAAACATGTGAAAGTTAAACTCTTAGGGTATTGAATTACTTCTTTTAAAATGTAATCAGAAGTAGGGCTAAATAGATAGTAGTTAATTTAATTGATTCGAGAATTCTTGTGATGGTGATTTGATTGTAGTCTGAGTATCATGCTATGCATATAGATAATGTCTAAGAGCACAAAGTTTTACTGTTACTACTTAGAATTAAGCAGCAGGTAAATGATCCTGTTTGAGTTTTAAAACCATGAGTTATGAGGTAAAACAAGATTACCTGATTTTTCTTTCACCGTATCTTTGGAAGAGCTACCGCCTGTAAATATTTGTGAATGCTGGAAACCACTGGCTGCCTTTGCTAGGAAAAAAGTATTTGGTTGTTCATTTTGTGATCTTTGTAATAACTTTATTTACATGACAGAAACTAGAGAATATTGAAAATACTTGGTAGATAAAAAGCCAAGTGGTTGAAATTCAGAGTTTTGATTTTGCATAGATATTATTTAAATAAATAACATTATGATCTTTCTAAGAGAGGGCTTATGGTTATGAAGGCAGTTGTAGTATTATTTGACTGTGTCTTTCACACAATTTCAGAAGCTCAAACAGCTTAGCTGCTACAGATAACGTAGTCTTTATACTTTTTTTTGAACAAAATGGATGGATTGAAGAATTCTAAATTACAGAAAGCAAAATGCAAGGGTGCTTTCTGTTGCTCGTGGAAAAATAAATGTATTTAATGTTACAAATGTTTTCTCATTTAGAGAACTGTATGGAAATTTAAATCCGTGCTTTAGGAGAGTTAAAATGATAAACAGGATAAAATACTTTTGTAACTAGTGTTTCATTGAAAGCAGTCAAGCTGCATTATTCCCACCCTCATCTTTCTATATTTCTCATTGGAAATTGGTTGATTCCATGCTCAGATGCACAGATCACTATGTCACTTATGCCCTCCTGGAGCCTCTGTCCTGGGTTCTAATCAGGGTCCTTGGGAAAGCTGGGGGCAGGAGAAATTGATCGTCACGAAATTGAAATATGTGGTTTAATGCTAAATGCTTGTTGACTATATACTTAAAAATGTGCAGAGGAATGTGGGCCTGTGAAAGGAAGAGCAGAGACGGGTGAAGCCCGTGGGCCAGCCCCACGTGGGGTCAGTGAGACCCTCAGGGACGACCCGTACAGGCCTCGAAGGTTCTCAGGGGCGGAAGGGACTCGGGGGCAGGGCTGGCGTCTGAGGGAGGCGGGTCCTGGGGAGGAGGCTCCATGCTGTGGGTGAGGGTGGGCGGTGTTGGTGGAGTGTTTTCTGCATTTGCCTTTTCATCTGCACAGTCTGACCTTGTATTTCACTCTTTGCCCTGTGGGAAGAGTATTATCATAACGACTTAATCAATGCTTTAAACAAGAGAGATTTTATTTATGGATAATCAGTGCTAAGCTGTAAATTTTATCCTCTGTTTTTAAGAACTCTGCCAATACCGTGAATATATTATCAGTTCTTAGGCTTCGGTTGTGAGAAGTAACTTGTAGCCCTGGCTCAGCAAATGCAAAGGTCAGGCCGTCTTGGTCTGAGAAGGGCCGTGTGCTGTGAGCCGCCGTCTGAGGACTGCAGCCGCGCTCACAGGGCTGGGCCAGTGGCGGTGTCGTTGTTGATGGAGAGTCTTGACGTGGTGTAGGAAATTCACAGATCGATGATCATAACTCCTTACACATTGATCGTATTTTTTATAAATGCGGTGTAATTTCATTCTTACGCCTCCTCCCTGAGACAAGTAACATAAGGGTCAGTTCCCTTGGAAACTTGTTTCCCACGCCTGCACTGACGGGGGTTCTGACAGAGTCCAGAGGCCTCTACTCTTGGTACTTCTGGTCTACCTTTATACGCGTGCATAGCTGTTATTAACTGTATAGACTGTAAGTGATACATGTGACGAGAGGTGAATAGTCTCAGTTTAAATAAACAGCTATTTAGTAAGTCCTGGGATTATTGGTAGAGGTCTATATTTAGGAAGTAGATAAATACAGTTTCCTTTTTGTGTAACGTTTTGGGCTATCCTTAACCTGTAAACTTTAGTGAAAAATTCTATTGCTGGCTATTGGAAATTTAGATATTGGAGAGAAAAACTCCATTATCTTTTATTTCTGTCGTTAACTGAAGCAGCTTTTAAAATTACAGGGTTTTACGTTTAGACAAGAAAACTATCCCGATGACTAAATGTGTAATTTCTGTATTACTCAATGGAAAAGCAGGAAGTATGTCTATGTAAATTTTGGGGGAACGTGAAAAGAAAAATCTGTGATACGAAGTAGGTAGCCTTTTTGGAAAATGATTTCTTCATATTTTGCACCGCCACTGTGCAAAATATGCATAAAAGATCTATAGTTCCGTTATCCAAATACACTTAATCTTCTGACATATTTTCTCTTCTTTTCCATTTCTCTTTTTCTCCTTAATATATAACATTTAAAAATTTGGACCATGTATGTAAAATTCTATAACCTGCTTGTGTCCAACTCTTCGCGACCCTGTGGTCTGCAGCATGCCAGGCTTCCCTGGCCTTCACTATCTCCTGGAATTTACTCTAATTTATGTTGGTGATGCTGTCTGAGCATCTCATCCTCTGTATCCCCTTCTCCTTTTGCTTTCAATCTTTCCCAGCATCATAGCCTTTTCCAATAAGTTGGCTCCTGCAGTCCAAGGGACTCTGAAGAATCTTGTCCAGCACAGCCATTCGAAGGAAGTCAGTTCCTTGGTGCTCAGTCTTCATTATGGTTCAACTCTCACATCCATACATGGCTACTGGAAAGACCATAGCTTTGACTGTATGGACCTTTGTTGGCAAAGTAATGTCTCTGCTTTTTAATGTACTGTCTAGGGTTGGTCATAGCTTTCCTTCCAAGGAGTAAGTGTCTTTTAATTTCATGGCTGCAGTCACCATCCACGGTGATTTTGGAGCCTAAGAAAATAAAGTCTGTCACTGCTTCTACCTTTTCCCCACCTATTTTCCATGAAGTGATGGGACCGGATGCTCTGATCTTAGTTTTTTGAGTGTTAAGTTTTAAGCCAGCTTTTTTACTATCTTCTTTGACACTCATCAGGAGGTTCTTTGGTTCCTCTTCGCTTTCTGCCATTAGAGTGGTATCATCTGCATATCTGAGGTTGTTGATATTTCTTCTGGGACTCTTGATTCCAGATTGTGATTCATCAGCATTTCTCATGCTCTGCTTATCCACTTAATATATCAGGATATTTTCTAAATGCCATTAAATACTGAGGTTGGCCAAAAAGTTCATTTGGGTTTTTCTGTACCATCTTATGGAAAAACCCAAAAGAACTTTTTGGCCAACCCAGTATTATTTCAAAGTGTTTTTAATGACTGATGCATGCATTCTGTTATGTATAGTGATACACAATGTTGTGACACCATTTAAGCAATTTTGTATCCTGATGGATTTAGTTAATATTATTATGTTGGTATATTTTGATCTAATTACAAGCTTCAGAACTATGTTTTCAAGATAAGAAAGAAATCTTATGGATTATATACACTGTTAACGGTAACCTGGTTATAAGATACTGCCTAGTTCATGACTGAGTAGATTCTTGAGTGATGTATCCAATTAAAATTTTCTAATCGGTCTGAAGTCTAGAAATTCCACAGTGAATTAAGCAGTGATGAATAATCTGGAGACCTGGTTTCCCTTCCTGGCTCACTGTGCTAACTAGCCAGTCTTGCATGGGCTCATAAGTTAAAGGAATGATTGCCTCATCATCCTGCAGGACTTGCTGCAATGCATTAATTCATTGTTTATTCATTTAGAAAACATTTATTGAGTATTTCTTGTGTGCCAGCAAGTACAATATGTCAGATTGCTAGGGTGACCAATATATGAAAATCAGTCACCTTTTATTTTACTTGTTGAATTGTAGATGCATTAATTTATTCTTTTTTTTTGGTCCAATATTTAATTTTATTTATTATTTTTAATTTTGTGTCACTTTATTCTGATATGATCTATCTGGTTATCCTTGACCTACTTTCTGACCTACTTTCCATTTATTGTTTTTGGCATACACTTTATTTTTTATTTGAGATGATCACCATATTCATAGTTTTAATTTATTTATGAAAGTACTACTGATTCCTTTTGAAAATGCCTCTGTTCTGTGCTTAGTCATTCAGTCGTGTCCGACTCTTTGTGACCCCATGGACTGGAGCCCGCCAGGCTCCTCTGTCAATGGGATTCTCCAGGCAAGAATCCTGGAGTGGGTTGCCATGCCCTCCTCCAGGGGATCTTCCTGACCCAGGGATTGAACCCATGTCCCCCGCATTGCAGGCGGATTCTTTCCCAGCTGAGCCACCAGGGGAAAATGCCTTCAGGACCTTTGATAAAGGCTATAATCCTTGACTGCATTTGGCTTTCATTGTTCGTCCTAGTCTTCAAGATGGTGCTCTTTGTTAGCAGTACTGAATTAAACAGTACTTGGGGGCCACTAGGCTTATTTGTAACACTGATTGAAGTAAAACTTTGGAAGAAATTCCAATTTAAAACCTTTTCCCACTTTCTCCACATGAGTTATGATATGTAAAGTTGCTGCCTTCGAGTGTGAACAAATGACCTATGTCGATCAGTGAAAGGAGCTGTAGCTCTGCACCTGACCCTGATTCTGCTCCTTTGCTGGTCCCTCCCTGAGAATTACCATTGTTCGTGGTTGGTACAGAGAAACAGTGAGTGCGCTGATTGCTGGACTTTCATTTTATAATTGAGAAAACTGAAGTCCAGGGAAGGGGGGTCAGCAGAGGGAAAGAGCAAGATCTGCACTGAGGTCTCTTGCTCCCTGCGTCCCCACACACCTCCGGCTCCTTTACTGCTTGTTAGATACAAGAGGTGCTTTCATGCGCTAGGTATGAGCACTTAAGGAAAAAGCCCTGGCTTACGGGAGAATTAGGAAACAAATTAATGTGGAAGAAACGGGTGGAAAAAGTGAAGCGACAGGGCGTCGTGTGATGCGTCCTGCGGTGAGAGGCCTGCTGAGTTGTCAGCGTTGCATTTGATGTTTATGGACTTTGGGGACCAGTGGGATGTCAGTGAACATACATTGTGAGGAGCAGGCTCATCACTGTTCTGGGGCTTTAAGAAATAGATTCGATTTAATATAAATTGGACTCATAGATGCAGATAAAATAGTCCTCCATTTTGAAAAATTCGGTGACGATTGGGCTGCAGCTTTTGGTCAGAGTGTGGATTCCCGGCTGTTTTCTGATTAACTGTAGGGTCCAGGCTCCCGGCGGGCGGGCTGGGCCAGTGGCCATTTCCACTCCCTTCCCCGTGGCCTGCCTTCTGTGGGTGAGACTCTAGGGCTGTCCCCTGTGCTGCGGGTCGGGGTGGACAGAGGGCATGCTGCCTTACGACCTTTCTCTAGTCTGCGTCCAGAGTGCGAGTGGCCGGGGAAGGGACGGGACCTCAGGGCCTCCTTGCATCCCAGGGGTGCGTGTGCTGTGTGTGGGGCGCGTGTGCTGTGTGTGGGGCGCGTGTGCTGTGTGTGTGGGGCGTGTGCTGTGTGTGAGCGGTGTGTGCTGTGTGTGTGGGGCGCGTGTGCTGTGTGTGGGGCGCGTGTGCTGTGTGTGGCGCGCGTGTGCTGTGTGTGTGGGGCGTGTGCTGTGTGTGGGGCGCGTGTGCTGTGTGTGGGGGGCGTGTGCTGTGTGTGGGGGGCGTGTGCTGTGTGTGTGGGGCGTGTGCTGTGTGTGTGGGGCGTGTGGGTGTGTGTGGGGGTGGGGGGGGGGGGGGTGTGGGGTGTGTGGGGGGCTGTGTGTGTGGGGCGTGCTGTGCGTGTGTGGGGCGTGTGGTGGGTGTGGGGGGGGGGGGGGGCTGGGGGAGGGCGTTTTGGGGGAGGCCTAGGCGGAGGCTGGAGGTGAGCCGTGGCCCGATGCTGCTGCCTGTCTTGGTTCTTTGCTCTTGCGTTTGCTTACCCTGCACCCTCTGAGCTCAGGTTTGCTTCTCCTGAGGTCCAGGCTGCTCAGCCTCCCTGTGCCGGCAGCAGGTGAGTATGTGGTTGGAGGGATGTGGTTTGGAAAGTGCTTTTCCATAGCAACGTGCCTGTTGTATGTATTTATCAAATGTTTATTGTGACATTGTTTATATTCTAGAGTGACTCCAAAATGTCAATGGCAAAAATACCATGCAAAACAACTTGTATGACCAGAATGACTTTATTTAAATGGGAGGAAACATGTTATACATTGGGGTTTTTTTTTTGCTGAGTAAATTTATATACTTCTGTACCTTGAAATGTTAAGAAACTATTAAAAAATATGAGTTAGATGTCTCATTATTGACCCATAACATTTCCCCAGTGTTTTAAGAAAAATTAAAAGGCAGAAGACTAGTGTGTATGGCATTTTTATAAAAAGGAAAAATCCTGTATTGAAGCATAGGGAGAGAGATGAAGGTTAGAAGCTGAGTTGTTCATAGTGGTTAACTCCAGGGGTGAGATATTTTTCAGTCTTGGCATTTGACATTTTGAAAAGTATCTTATTTCTTCTTTTATAAATATAGATACCGCCACAAATAAAGTAGAACATTTATAAGAAGAAAATTATTAAATAATTGCGCAAATGTGATGAAGCAGTACTGGTTTTTGAGAATAGCTTTCACCGTGTGAATCTGATGAGTATAATTTATGAGTTGTGGGTATTAAGTGACATTGACTTAATAGACCATCTGGCACTCTCATGAACAATTTACAGACTTATGGTTTGTGTGGTCCCTATGGCTGAAGTGGCTCATTATGACCGCAGCTATCATTCTTCACATCTGATTTGATCAGACATTTGCCGGCAAAGTCCAGTGGGGCAAGAGGGTGCTGACCCAGAGTTAGGCATGTGGAACCCTGGTCCCTAAGGGGTGCTGTCCTGAGTCACAGTTCTGTTTGCTTTCTTATCTGGCTTCATTTTTTACTCATTTATTTAACAAATTATCTGCAAGTGTATTGAGTGCCCATGACATACACAAACATGAAAAAAAATGCCATTGCTTTTTAGGAGATCTCAGTCTGTTGGGGGAAATCAGCAACATGAATAAGGAACAATTAAGATGCTGACATTGAGTGTGAATAAAGTATCCTAGGAGTGACTTTCTTACGCTCTTTACCTGATGAGGTCAACCTGTCCTGTATCTATTAGCTTCTTTCATAAAGTTTTGTTTCTCTGACAAGTAGGAAGAAAGAAATTATAAGAGAGCCCTGTTATAGTATTAAGTTTTTCTTCTTCTGTGGGTTGGAATATTAATATAACATAACGCAGTGTTAGAAGGGAGTGCCTACTACTAATAGATCATATGGAAATACAGGAGGGGGCTGAGGAAAATGAATTGCATATTTGTTTATAGGACCATAAAATAAGGGAATATTGAGTAGTTTTGACAAGTTGGGAAACAATAGAAAATACTTTTAAGTCTTTTAAATATTTCCAGTGCTTATCGTGGTACTTTTTATTGTTATTATTTAGTTTCTAAGTCGGGTCCCACTCTTGGGACCCCATGGACTGTAGCCTGCCAGGCTCTTCTGTCCATGGGATTTCCCAGGCAAGAATACTGGAGTGGGTTGCCATTTCCTTCTCCAGGGCATCTTCCCAACTCAGGGATTGAACCTGAGTGTCTCCTGCATTACAGGCAGGTCCTTTACCACTGAGCTGCCAGGAAGCCCATCATGGTACTTGGCATATTGCAAATACTTAATAATTACTTTGCTTTTTTAAATGATTGAATGAATTTCTGTTGAGGATTTTGGGCTTTAAGATTTTCTGAGTTTGGGGTTTCCCTGGCGGTCCAGTGGTTGAGATTCCACACTTCAAATAAAAGGGTCATGGGTTCAATACCTGTTCGAGGAACTTAGATCCTGCATGCTGTGTTACAAAAGGTAAAAATTAAAAAAATAAAGTGTACAACTTGAAAAGTTTCGAGTAGATTTGCAAAAAGATTTTCTAAATTCAGTTTCTTAATAAGGCTGAATAGAGTGGCTCTGTCTTAAGCTTCACCAGTGCTTTCTTTTCCAGGGTCTAATCTGTTATTAATGTCCTTCAGTATATTTTTCACCTCTAGCAGGTCAATTTGGGTCTTTTTTCACTTCTTTTGTGTCTTATCTGTTTCTCTTTAACACACTTATGCTTTCGTCAGTCTGTTTGGACATGCACAGTATACTAATAATAGTTCTTTTAATATCCTGGTCAACTATTTCTACTTTTTGTATCATTTTCTGGGTCTGTTCCTTTGATTACTGTTTCTCCATATTTTCCAGCATCATTGTATGCCTGGTAATTTTTTGTATAGATGCCAAACATTCGTGATTTTTGTTAGTTGGGTGCTGAATTTCTACACTGTTTCTTAATGTTTTTGTTTGCTAAGCGTTAGAAGAGACTGACCCTTCTAAGGTTTGCTTTTTAAGCTTGGCTGGGTAGGACCTTGTCAGCCTTAGCCTGAGGCTTGTCTTCCCAGTAACCGAGGTGACACCCTTCTGCCTTCTGCCTGCTCCTTTCTGCTGGTTCTCTTCCTGGCTCTGGGAGTTTCCTAATGCATTTGTACCACCTTGGGTGAACACAGCCTCTCACATGTCTCCAGACTTGGCCTTTGTGCAGCTCGTGCTTGTTCCCCACAGTGAAGTTTCTGACGGTCTTGAGCTGCTCAGGTGGGCTGTCTTCTCCTCTGATGGAGACCACCCGCCCTCCTTGACCCCCCTCCCCTTTCCCCTCCACAGCTGTACTGAGGCCTGGAAACTCACTCCAGGCAGGCAGCTGGGCTGGTAGGGCTCACTTGGTTGGTTTCCGTTTTCTTCAAAATCAGTGTTGTCTATGTTTTGTCTGATGTCCAAAAACATACATTCTGTGCCTCTTTTTAGAGAGAAATAGTTGCATCAAGTGGCAAAGTAAATCCACTCCCTGTTCCTACACCATGTCCAGAGGTGGCAGGCCCTCCTTTGCTCTTTAAAGGAGACTCACGTGGAGACTTGCCTGGTGGTCCAGTGGTTAAGAATCCACCTTGTAATGCAGGGGGTGTGGGTTTGGTCCCTGGTTGGGGAACTGAGATTGCACGCGCTGGGGAGCATCTAAGCCCACGTGCCGCAGCTGCTGAAGCCTGTGTGCCACAACTAGAGAGTCCACGTGCCACAAAGACCCCACGTCGTGCAGTGAGGATCCTGCATGTTGCAACCGAGGCCTGACACAGCCAGATAAATAAGTAAACTTAAAAGAAGGAAGGCTTATGTGCATGTAAATCGTGCATAAAGTTACCAGTTACAGCTAGATGGACTGTAGCAGTATAGACTTAAAACCCTCAGAGTCCTTCCCGTGTGGTTCATCTGTAAGTTTATTACCTTCTTTCTGTTCGGCGGGTGCTCTGGACTTGGCAGATGGAAGTATGGCAGGTGGAAACACAGTTCACAGTGTTGCCTTTGTGTTAGTATTGACATAGCCCTGAGATGTGAGCATTGTTGTACAGCCAGAGAGTGAAGACGTGACACATAGATTTCTGTATTTTCACATGAATGTAAATGTTTCTGTTTGTGTGATATTAAACTTGAGTCAGTTTAATAAAACTGTTCTCATTGTCGGGCAGGGAGAGGGGAAGGATTCTTTTTGTAGTGATAGCACATTTATTCGGAAAAACGGAGCAGAATCATAGAGCTGAGGGGGCCTAATTTACAGAATTGGACTCAGACATTAAGCTCTTTGAACTGAGTAGAAGCAGAGTTAGAACTGGAGCCCAGGGATTCTGATTTCCAGCGTAACGCTCTCCCGCCTAGCCGTGCTGTCTGCGTCCTCAGAGCTCCCAGGCGCAGGCGCGGTGTTTCTCTCTGCAGTGCGAGGGCCCCGCAGGCAGTGGTGTTGGAGGCTTTGTTCTACGCTGTGCGAACTGCCATACTTTTGGCCTGAATTAGAACATTAAATTGGTCCCTCTGAACACATTATTCCTGTGCGTACTGTTTTAACACAGGCAGGCACTGAGCAGTCAGAAGGCAGTTGAGGGCTTGACCTTTTTTTTGAAAGTTAGTTTTTGTGTTTCAGCCACAGTGACTGTGGGCTTGTTTGATATTGACTTGAGTTGCTAAGTAATGTCAGAAGGTAAAACAATTTTAAGAGATGTGAGGACTGTATCTGATGACAGTTTGGCACTTGGTTTTTACCTCCTTAAGAAGGTGGCCTTCATATTCAACTGTGGCAAATTAGCCCTTTATTTTAAAGAATAATGAATCTAGCTGGCTTTGGCAAAGCAGAAAAGACAAGGCTGGTGCACTTACACACTAGGGTGTGCGGTTCTTTGGGGACACAGTTTCGAAAAGGAACCTGAACTTGACAGTCGTGTTTGTATGTACACTACCACATAGGGACAAGGAGACTAGAGGTAACTAATACTTTGATTGGCTACCCTTTCCTTTGCTCCTGTGAAAAAGGAAGAAGTTGAAGGTGATTTACTGTGATAAATCTGTAATAACGGGCATTAGTGTGCTGGTAAGTTTTTGATCACCAGTTCTTCCAGGATAAAAGCCATGATTTGTAGCATTCGCGCTTTTCCAAGGTATAAGCTGAGCTGCATCTTAAGTTGGGCCTTCCCTGGTGGTCCAGTGGTTAGGAATATGCCTTGCAGTGCAGGGGACATGGGTTTGATCGCTGGTCAGGGAAGTAAGATCCCACATGCCGTGGAGCAAATAAGTCTGCGCACCGCCACTAGAGGGTCCATACCTCACAACAAAATCTCTTTTGGGCTTCCCTGATAGCTGAGTTGGTAAAGAATCTGCCTGCAATGCAGGAGACCCCAGTTCAATTCCTGGGTCGGAAAGATCCACTGGAGAAGGGATGGGCTCCCCACTGCAGATTCTTGGGCTTCCCTTGTGGCTCAGCTGGTAAAGAATCCGCTCTCAATGCGGGAGACCTGGGTTTGATCCCTGGGTTGGGAAGATCCCCTGGACAAGGGAAAGGCTACCCACGGCAGTATTCTGGCCTGGAGACTTCCATGGACTGTGTAGCCCATGGGGTCACAAAGAGTCAAACGCTCACTTTCAAGAGCGACTTTCACTTTCAAGGTGTACGTACTTTCAGCACGATCGATTTCAGGGTGCCGATCTGACGTCATTGAATGCAGGGTTGGAAAGAGAGGTGCAGTGTCTCACCGTGGCCTGGTCTCCACCATGCCCCGTGCCATAGGCATAAGCAGTGAAACAGTGGTGTCATTAGTAAGTAACAAGTTGTATTTATTATCTTGGTTTTTAGTGTAATTCATATAATTGTAGCTTTAGGCAATTTAACTTTGAAAGAAAAAGCTGTGGTTAACAGCTAGCTTACAAAATTCTAGAAATTCAGCAGTTCACTCAAGCTTGCCTTCCACTGAAAATAGGTTACATTTATTTAGTTTGTATTATCTGCCAGGGGTAGTCTATTTTGTGTGAGTTATGTCACCTTCTGATTAACCCTGTGAAGTAGGTGCTTAGATAATCTCCATTCCGCAGGTGTAAGGTTGAGCATACAGAGGTGTAGTAATTGCCCAGGTCACAGTTTAGGGGTGGCTGAGCTGGGGTTCAGACCAGGCCCCCTGTTCCCAGAGCCTGTGCCGTTAACCCCCTTGCAGTATACTCTTGGGATTAAAGATATTCTTTTTAAATTTTCTTTAAAAGGATTAAAAAATTATTTATTTGGCAGCTCCAGGTCTTAGTTGCAGCCTGTGAACTCAGTTGAGGCATGTGCGATATTAGTTCCCTGCTGCTGCTGCTGCTGCTGCTGCTAAGGCGCTTCAGTCGTGTCCGACTCTGTGCAACCCCATAGACAGCAGCCCACCAGGCTCCCCCATCCCCGGGATTCTCCAGGCAAGAACACTGGAGTGGGTTGCCATTGCTTTCTCCAGTGCATGAAAGGGAAAAGTGAAGGTGAAGTCATTCAGTTGTGTCTGACTCTTCATGACCCCATGGACTGCAGCCTACCAGGCTCCTCCGTCCATGGGCTTTTCCAGCCAAGAGTACTGGAGTGGGGTGCCATTGCCTTCGCCAATTAGTTTCTTGACCGGGGATTAAACCTAGGCCCTCTTAATTGGAAGCATGGCGTCTTAGCCACTGGACCACCAGGGATGTCCCTAAAGGTATTCTTGAATGTGAGTAAGTATAATAGTAGTAACTGTAGTAACTATAATAAATTTTGAGTTAAAACTACTTATGCTTCAGAATTATTTAATGATTTGTTTTAGTAATTGTTTAGATTTTATTTGAATGTTTATTTATGATAAAGTGTTGTTGTTGTTCAGCCGTTCAGTTGTGTCCGACTCTTTGCGACCCTGTGGACTGCAGCACGCCAGGCTTCTGTGTCCTTTACCATCTCTCAGAGCTTGCTCAAACTCATGTCCATTGAGTCGGTGATGCCGTCCAACCATCTCGTCCTCTGTCAACCCCTTCTCCTGCCTTCAATCTTTCCCAGCATCAGAGTCTCAGGGTCTTTGCCAGTGAGTTGGCTCTTCCCATCAGGTGGCCAAAGTATTGGAACTTCAGCTTCAGCCTCAGTCCTTCCGGTGAATATTCAGGACTGCTTTCCTTCAGGATTGACTGTTTTGGTCTCCTTGCAGTCCAGAGGACTCTCAGGACTTCTCCAACACCACAGTTCAGAAGCATCAATTTGGCGCTCAGCCTTGTTTGTAGTCCAACGCTCACATCCGTACGACTACTGGAAAAATCATAGCTTTGACTAGATGAAGTATTCACATAAATCAGCGGGAAAAGTAGGACTCTCTCCAGTAGAAAAACAGCCCGGAGACTTCAGTAGGCGATTCATGAGCCTATGGGTGGGGACAGTGTCCATTCTTTTCACTGTGGTGTCAGCTCCAGCCTTGCAGACGGCCTGACCCACAGCAGGGCTGCATAAAAGCCATTTTATTCCTGTAAATTGTTTACATGCCTTAATGAAGCATATGTAGATTTCTTGACCTTTTCCTTATGTATTTTCTAATGTTGCCTTAATTAAAGAATTGAAATTTTTCAAGAAAGTGTTTCTGGTTGTATTGTTTAGAGACATTTTATTCCCTGTGTTCAAACAAGGATGATGAGGCCTAATCAATTTTTTCGTATTATTATTAGGAAGCGGTATATGCCATTTAATGTCATTTCGGTACGTAAAACTGATGTTCCTAAATTTGAGAATTATGGAATTGCTGTGTAATTTCTAGCACCTTCAGGTTGCAGTGATGCTTAATGCACTGAGCTGCTTGTGTACAAGCTTTTGTGAAGGTTGCTCAGTGAACTCGGAACCATGCAGAGACTGATGTTTCCCTCTGTGTCTTTTCCCAGCTTCCCTGTCTTTCTTCTCTGGGAGATGTGATTTTGGCCATCTGAGAACTCACAGGGACTTCTGAAGGATGTTGTGAATTACCTTGAGATATGATGAAATGTATCAGAATGGTGCTTTTGGTGCTGACAGCTAAAATTTGGAGTTTAGGAATTAGGAGTTTTTTGAGTTGGTTTGAAGGAGGTGTTCAGGTGGTGTTAATAGGTCACTAGGTGATGTTAATAGGCTTGTCATCTTTTGATGTGGGCAGTCAGGGACTTGCTGCAGATAGAAAAGGCAGGAAGGGGAGGAAGAAGAGAAAGGGACCCAGGTTGAATGAGGATGACCCAGGGTCAGACCCAGCCTGAGGGTGTACATGCATTATGGTTAAAGGGAAAGCTGTCTTATTCAGCAGGAGGTGGCAGGGGGCGGGTTCCTTTAAAGAAACCAACAATTGACTGAAAGGAAATCCTCTTTTCTCTCTCAGGGCTTGCATATCAGAGCCCTTGAAACTCTTGGGGTCTGGACCCTTCTCTGTATCCCAAAAACCTCCCAAATAAGGTTGGTCCGATTATCAAGTTCTTTTGTTTTTAACTGAAATTACATTCATTTATCCTGAGTTTTACGTTGATTAACATTTCTGATGGACTAGCAATGTGTCTAATTGAAAAGAAAACTTATTTATTAAATGTAATTGATTTTGGAGATGGTGAAGGTTGGGGCACAGAGAGTGAAATGGGTGTTAAACCCTGCAGAGACTGATGGCTGTTCTCTGGTCTGTCTTAGTCACTTCTGCTACAGAGCAGCCCACCCATCGCAGGATAACACTGTGCTTCACTTGGGCACCTGAGCCCCCAGGAGGCAGAAACCTCTCCTTTCTATCCTTGCTTCTCCTCCCTCTTGCCTGTCCGATAGCACTGGTTCTTGTTAAAAAAACAAAAAGGGGTAGTTGGCTCCAGAAGGAGCTGCTCTCACAAATTACCACCAACTCAGCATCTTATGTAACACAAGTTTATTGTGGTACAGCTTTGGCTGTCAGAGTCCAAAGTGGATCTCGTGGCACTTAAATCAAGGTGTCAGCAGAACTGCTTCTCCGGGGCATTGTAGGGAGAATCCGTCTCCTCGCCTTTCCTGGCTTCGGGAAGCTGCCCTCCTTGCTGGGCCCTGGCCGGACCACCCCCACCTCCCCGTCTTTGTCACACCTCCCCTCCCTCTGCGAGGCCTGGAATGAGTGTGTCCTCCCGGGTACCGGCGGCTGCTTCGCTGTCTCTGGACCTTTAGCTTAATGACATTTGCAAAGTCTCTTTTCCGTGGATGGTAACATAGTTACAGATTCTATAGATGAGAGTGTGGATATCTTTGGGGAACTAGTTTTTTACCTGCCCCAGAAATTTTTAGAATTTTCTGATAAAATACCAGATCACATAACTTCCCTTATATTAGTTGATCATAATGGGGACCAGGAGCTTCCCTGGTGGGTCCGACAGTAAAGAATCAGCCTGTAATACAGGAGACCCAGGTTCAGTCCGTGGGTCGGGAAGACCCGCTGGAGAAGGGAATGGCTACCTATTCCGGTATTCGTGCCTGGAGAAAAGGAAACCAGAGATGGTGACCCCTAACCTTTAGAAAAATCATCATGATTTCCTCTAGCACATAAATATCATGTAATTTTGAAAAGTATGACAAATCTGGCTAATTTTCATTGTGCTGTTCTAAGTTAAAATGGGGGAAATATTCAAAGAAAACATGTCTTGATATCTAGAGTTTAGTGATAAAATGCTAACGCTATTGAAAAAAAATCCATCCCACAGTATCCCATCAGAAGGCTTATTTTCACAAATTGTTTTTTAAATATACAGATGTATACATATAAATAACATCTTTCATCTTCATCTGAAAAGGAAAATAAGATCGTCCTTAGATGCCCTTGGAAAGGCTGTACTATTTTCTCAGTTGCTTTAAGTTGCCTTTAGAACTCTTAAATTCTTCATCATCCAAGAAAGAAAATGATTAGATCAGTCAGATTACCTGAGAGAAACTGTCTTTAAAAGGTGAAATACCATATATTTATGGTATATATGAGAAGGGCATGGCAACCCACTCCAGTATTCTTGCCTGGAGAATCCCCGTGGACAGAGGCGTCTGCGGAGCTACGGTCCATCAAGTCACAACGTGTGTCTTTGCGACCCCATGGACTGTAGCTCATTAGTCTCGCTGTCCATGGCGATTCTCCAGGCAAGAATACTGGAGTGGGTTGCCATTTTCTTCTCCAGGGAATCTTCCTGACCCAGGGATTGAACCCGCATCTGCAGTGTCCCCTGCATTGCAGGCAGATTCTTTACCACTGAACCACTGGGGAAGCCCATATATATGGTGTGGGCTTATATATATATATATATATATATATATATATATACTTTTTCAGATTCTTTTCCCATGTAGGTTGTTAGAAAATACTGAGTATACTTTATAAACATTTTTTGGACCTCTCTCTCTTTTTTTTTTTTTTTTTTCTAGTTTTTCCCCAGTATCTATTTCCTTGTACTTTTTTTTAAGAGTTTAAAACAGCACCTGTTTGTTATCTCACAATTTCCATGGGTCAAGCATCTGGACATTGCTTGGCAGGTGTGTTCTCCGCCCAGGATCTCATTGGCTGTGCTTGCGGTCAGCTTTTAGGATATCCACATTGAGCAGAGACTACAGAGATCTCTGGTGGAGAGAATTTAAAGACTTAAATATGAACATTTTTGCTAACAAGCTGTATTTTATATACGGTGAGAAGACCTTGAAAAGTAGCCAAACGGCAGAAAAATGGTCTGTTTGAAACCATTCTTCCTTCTACTTTGAGAATATTTCTGGAAATAACGACATTTGAGGTGAAGGGAGACATAGACTAACAGCCAGGGAACTTGGAGGCTTGTCGAGTGTTTCCTGCCCACCCGCCTGCCGGAGCCCTTCCATGGATGGGGACTCCTTTGGGCCTGTTGATTTTACAGTTGAGGCTCGATAAACTGCCAGGACGCTCGTCAGCCAGCAGCCAGAACGATGGTTAGTAGAGGCCAGGCCTGCAGTGATGCTTAAGGGATGCGGGTAAGGGTCCTCCGCGTGCTGCAGCTCCTGGGGCTCTGCCGACCTGCTCTGGGTCTGTCTGTGGAGGCCGCCTCCTCGCCATGGGAGGCGAAGGTGTGTCTCAGGGACTGTAGAGACGCAGCTCTCACTGTCCTCCTGAAGCAGCAGTGAGCTGCTCTTCATGTTTGTTTGGTTTTATGCAATGCCAAAAATTACCAGGTAAACAATTTCCCAGGTTCATGCAATTTTCAACCATTCATTAACACTTCACTTCCTGTGCCTTTGTTAGGGAACTGAATTTACTAAAGGTGATAAAAGCTGGAGGGAAGTCAGTGGGCAATTTTAGGAAGAAAGGAGTGGGCCTGGCACATTGATGAGCCTGGGAGAGTGGTCCTTTTGGGGCATCCATTTCTCTCCTCTAAAGGTGCCCTTGTGGTCAAAACTCAATAATTTTGTAAGTAACCACATCAGTTTTGGAACATGACAGGAAATCCTGCAGCGTGTACTTCACCTCTGACTATTTTTGCTCAGTAATATTTGGATTGAGCAATTCAGCTTCTTAAGATAGCATGAGATACCTTGACCAAAATATCCCTCCAGAATCAGCCTTGGAGTCCTCCTGGACTCTGGCTGACGGCCGATTGGTTTCCCCGTGTTCAGGGTTTGCTTTGGGCCGTTGTGTAGCATGGTCAGTTAGGCTTTCTCTGTCACAGAGCACAGCTGTGTGTTGTTGACAAACGCTGTTGGGGAAACTGCTGCTGAGCGGGGCTGACAGGTGGTGAAGTGCTTGCTTGGTCCGTCATGGACTGAGTAGGTCGGATCCTGCTCGGAAGGGCTCTTAGTGGCAGGTGCTGCGTCTGTCCCCAGGATGGTCCCTGCTCATTTTTAATGCAGTGACAGCCCCCAAAAGCAGCATTCTGTCATTCCCTGAATCCATCCATTTGTGGAAGGATTTTGATCAAAGAGTGCTTTTGCTTCTTGTTTATTTAGTGAGACACAGTATCTTATTTCACACAGAAGTACCGTATGATGGTAAAAATAAAATTTAAAGTCAAATAGCTCATTTTCTTTGCTCATTTTTCAGAGATGTGGATTTTGTACTTTACAAATGAAGTCATGTAGAAGAAGTTTCCCTGTATCCACTTACATCTGCATAATAAATGTAATAATAAATTATAATGAGTAATTTCGTTTCTGTGTTGGTGCCATCATAATTATATTCATGTTCTTAATTATTTTCTGTTTGGGAATCAGCTTGAGTTAGTGATACAAAAAGCATGTTTAGACACAATAATTTAAAAAAATGACTAATGGAAGAGAATGATTTTATTTATAATGAGATTGGCTGTTGGTGGATAAAAGAGCTGAAATTTTTAGTGTTTGTAGTTTGTTAGGCTTTAAGCAGCATAAGAATTAAATATATTAAAATAGGGTTTAAAAAATATTTGCTTCATAACTGAACAGCTCACATGAAGTGAATACATTTGTATCGAGGTTGTTTGTGCTGTCGCTTCGTGTCCGACTCTTTGCAACCACGTGGACTGTAGCCCGCCAAGGCTCCTCCGTCCATGGGACTCTCCAGGCCAGAACACTGCAGTGGGTTGCCGTTTCCTACACCAGGGGATCTTCCCGACCCAGGGATCAAACCGGCATCTCTTATTTCTCCTGCATTAGCAAGTGGGTTCTTGACCACTAGTGACACCTGGGAAGCCCTGGAGGTTGTTTAAATATATGTTATTTTGAGGTTTGAAGATACTCAGGCATGTTGTTAACTGTTTCAGTTCAGTGTTTCACAGAAGAATTTGAGGTCTTTGATGAAGTCCTACATTTAAAACATTAGTCACTTTATTTAGCATAAGCGTTTTAGAAGATTAAAGGTTATTTTTGGCAAATAGATAATTGGTTTACATTTGCCCTTTGGAAAATTTTGCCCCTTATCAGCCTTCCATCAGGGTATTTTCTCCTTTTGTGGAATATGGTTTATGTTTTTGGGTTGCATTTTCTTGTATTTTTAAACTTTTTTCTGAAAAAATTTTTAGACGAGTAAATTCTCATCTTAATTAGAATTAGTTATCTGCTTTTTAAAGCAGATAAAGCATTTGAGTTTATTTCTTTTTAATTGTTTAATATTAATTGAAGTATAGTTGATTTACAGTATTATCTAGGGAATATATTTGTAAAAATGTAGTTTTAGTTTTTCTCCCTTCCTGAATCACAGCCTTTTCATGACAAAGGGGCTTGTGTAACTCACTGAAGCTATGAGTCATGTCATGCAGGGCCACCCAGGATGGACGATGGGTCATAGTTAAGAGTTCTGACAAAACATGGTCCACTGGAGGAGGGAATGGCGACCCACTCCAGTATTCTTGCCTGGAGAGCCCCAGGAACAGTATGACAAGTCAAAAAGATATGGCAGGAAGATGAGCCCCTCAGGTTGGAAGGGGTCCAGTATGCTCCTAGGGAAGAGCAGAGGGCAGTTACTAATCGCTCCAGAAAGAAGGAAGTGGCTGGGCCACAGCAGAAAGGATGCTCAGCTGTGAGTGTATCTGGTGGTGAAAGTAAAGTCAAATGCTGTAAAGATCAGGATTTCACAGGAACCTGGAATGTTAGATCCATGAATCAAGGTAAATTGGAGGTGGTCAATCAGGAGATGGCAAGATCAAACATTGATATCTTAGAAATTAGTGATATCTTAGAAATCAGTGAACTAAAATGGACAGGAACAGGCAAAGTTAATTCAGATGGCCATTATACCTATTATTGTGGGAAAGAATCCAGTAGACAAAATGGAGCAGTCCTCATAGTCAAAAAAGAGTTTGAAATACAGTATTTGGGTGCAACCTCAAAAACGACAGAATGATTTCGGTTAATTTCTAAGTCAGTTCAGTCGCTCAGTCGTGTCTGACTCTGTGACCCCATGGACTGCAGCATGCCAGGCTTCCCTGTCCATCACCAACTCCCGGAGCTTACTGAAACTCATGTCCATCACGTTGGTGATGCCATCCAACCGTCTCATTCTCTGTCGTCCCCTTCTCCCACCTTTAATCTTTCCCCGCATCAGGGTCTTTTCCAGTCAGTCGGTTCTTTACATCAGGTGGCCAAAGTATTGGAGTTTCAGCTTCAGCATCAGTCCTTCCAGTGAATATTCAGGACTGATTTCCTTTAGGATTGACAGGTTGGATCTCCTTGTAGTCCAAGGGACTCTCAAGAGTCTTCTCCAACACCCCAGTTCAAAAGCATCAATTATTTAGCACTCAACTTTCTTTACAGCCCAACTCATTTTTCCGTTAAACATCACAGTAATCCAAGTCTGTGCCCCAAACACTGATGCTGAAGAAGCTGAAGTTGACCAGTTCTATGAGGACCTACAAGACCTTCCAGAACTAACACCAAGAAAAAGATGTCCTTTTCATTATAGGGGATTGGAATGCAAAAGTAGGAAGTCAAGAGATAGATACCTGGAATAACAGGCAAGTTTAGCCTTGGAGTACAGAATGAAGCAGGGCAAAGGCTAACAGTTTTGCCACGAGAACACGCTGGTCATAGCAAACACCCTGTTCCAACAACCCAAGAGATGGCTGTACACATGGACATCACCAGATGGTCAATACTGAAATCAGGTTGATTTTTTTTCTTTGCCCAATGATGGAGAACCTCTATACAGTCAACAAAAGTAAGACCTGGAGCTGACTGTGGCTCAGCAGCAACGTGGATACAACTAGAGATGATCATACCAAGTGAAATGTCAGAAAGAGAAAGACAAACACCATATGATACCAGTTATATGTGGAATCTAAAATAGAAAAATGAACTTATCTACAGAACAGAAACAGACTCACAGACATAGAGAACAGACTTGTGGTTGCTAAGGGGGAGGGGGTTGGGAAGGATGGATTGGGAGTCTGGGGTTAGCGGATGCAAACTAGTATATATCGGATGGATAAACAGCGAGGGCCTGCTGCACAGCACGGGAAACTGTATTCAGTATCCTGTGATAACTGTAATGGGAAAGAGTATAAGAAAAGAGAATGAATATGTATCTATAACTGAGTCAGCAGAAATTAACACAATATTATAAATCAACTACAATTTAAAAAAATGAAAAAAACGCAGCGTCAAAATACCTGAAGTTATCCAGATTTTGCTGTTTCCTTGCTACGGAACCTTGAACACATCATTTAACCTTGTTTTGGTGTAGTGTGTTTGGTGAGTAGATTGTATTAGCTTAACCTCTAATGTTCCTTCCTGCTTCAGCGTTGCAGTGATCCCATATTTCAGAATGGGGTTTACAAATCATAGCGCTAGTGGTGGACAACCTGCCTACCTATGCAGGTTAGACCTAAGAGATGAAGGTTCGATCCCTGGGTTGGGAAGATCCCCTGGAGATGGAAACCCTCTCCAGGATTCTTGCCTGGAGAATCCCATGGACAGAGGAGTCTGGCAGTCTGCAGTCCACAGGGTCGCACCAGAGTTGGACACAGCTGAAGTGACTTAGCACACACAGATTCTTAAAAGATAGGAAAACAGAATTTTTTAAACATAGGATACACAAACTTTTACCCATCATCGAACAAGAAACTCCTTAGAATTAAGATGTTTATAATGGAATGTATAATGAATAACTGACATTATGATCTCAGTGCATTACTAATGAAATGCCATGATGTCTGGTGGGGCTGATCTGATCTTGTAGAGAAATATGATATTAATATAATACCTAAAATGTGCTCTTTTAGCTATAACTAAAAGTACAGGTTGTCGTTCTTTTTATTTTCTCTAACCTGACATAGTAAGTGCTCCTGGGAGGCAAACATATGCTGTAAGAAAGTGAAGTAATACTGATCAGTAAGCATGTCACATTTACAATTCCTAAAAGTTTGCAAAATTTAAATGGTTGACAGAGTTTATGTGAAAGTGAAGCAGAGAAGATTTTAAGAGAGTCATAGTTGAAACTCTGTTTCAAATATGATTTCTTTTCAGTGTTTTTTAAACATGTTTGTTTATTTGCTTTTGACTGTGCTGGCTGGGTCTTTGTTGCTGGGGGCAGACTCTGGCTGCAGTGAGCGGGTTTACTCCCAAGTTGCGGTGCTTGGGCTTCTCACCGGGGTAGCTTCTCTTGTTGCGGAGTGCAGCCTCCGGCGCGCAGGTCTCGGCGTTCGTGGCTCGTGGGCTCGAGCGCAGGAGCAGTAGTTCCAGCGGTGGCGCTGTGCGTGGCGTGTGCGACCTTCCTGGTGTCCCTGCATTGCAAGGCAGACTCTTAACCACTGGATCACCGGAGAAGCAGTTTAATGGTGCTTCTTAGTTCAAGGTGGTAGGTATCGCTGAAGCTTTATGTTGGCAGAGGGCCAGTCATCCGTGGAACTTTCTCTGCAATCTCACCAACTGTCCATGTGAAAGGTAGGCGTTAACTAAATGTTTGCTGACACCCACCAGCAATCAATTTGTATTTTAATCGTCTGCAATTTTTCTTGCCAGCGGGGCTGTGAGGGATGGTATATAGGAGGCTGCAGTTTGCTGGGTGTCTGATGTTTTACCGCATGATCAGTCAGTCAGTTATAAGGTGGCAGAATTTACACATTGATTTATGCTACCACCCAGACTGCTAGGTTGGGAAACAGGGTTGTTAGTACAGTCCTGAAAGGTTAGCGTACCTCTTTTCAGACAGCCCCCTAACTCTGGAGAAGATGCCAGAACCCTCTAGAAGTTAGCTGTGCCCAGGGAGGGGCAGTACAGTGCCATGCCGTGGGGCTGCCCCGTTCCTTGCATGCTTGTAATGGGGAGACCACCTTGGAATTTGGGGTGGGGTGGCGTCCTGGAGCTGGGAGGGAGGGCAGAAAGCTGCAAGTCCTGGGGCAAAAGGCGGATTAGTGTCTCCCGAGAGGATTTTGGGAGGAGTGACTCATAGTGAGTGGAGGTGGTCCTCACACCAACCCCGGGCCCAGCTGTTGCCATGGCACCCAGATGCTGAGTGACTGACAGCCTCGGAGGCGTGGGTGATGGGGGTGCAGCACTGGGGGACCTACTTCATACAGTCCAGCGTTTGCCATCACGTTGGGCCTCATGTAACACATTGGCCATCCAACCATTATTCACAAATTATTGAGATCCTCATCACTGACTAGTAACCACAGACTGCTAGCAGGTGGTAGAAAATGTTTTCCAGTGTCTATTATGAGATGGTGCTTCATCTGCTAATTATAAAAATATCAGTGGTTTATTGTTTTTATCCTCTCAGTTAAGGCTGACTAAGGGGAAGCATGGTAGACTATTTGTTACTGGCTATGGGAAAATCAGTTTAATTTGGATATCAGTTAGCAAACAACAGCATTTCATGCTGATTCTAAGTAGTTTCCTTTATTGCAAAAATGTTGGTTAGACTCAATTGTGTGTAATCTCATTATTTTAATTTAGAAAGTGGTCACAAAGTATTAGATAAATGGTGGAGCATTTTTTTCATTTTTATCCGTTATGTTTTTCTTTATGGGAAACATATTTTAAGGTTTTTTCCCTCCAATCTGTTAGATTTGGTTAATTTATGATTATGATTTTCTTTGTTTTCGTCTCAGACCATTCATTTCTCATGCCTTTTTTTTGTTCCCGTACTTGTTGGAGTAGCAAGTGTAATTCTTCAAACAGATCTAAACAAACTTTTTGTATCTTTGGGGAAAAAAAACAGGCCTGGGAAAATTCAGTTGATTTCTTACATAGAGTATAAGGTTTCCAAAGTACTGTTTGTTATAATTAAAAAATAGGTGTGTATATATATATATATATATATATATATATAGAGAGAGAGAGAGAGAGAGAGAGAGAGAGAGAGAGAGAGAGAGAAAGACTTTACTAGGGTTTGGGTAGGTGGCCTGGGAGTCCTTGGGGTGTAACTTGGATGTAGTCCTCATAGCCCAGAGTCTCGGTTTAGCTTTGTGGGCGTAGAACATGAACCTTGTTAATGCTCCCTGCCCAGGGAGACTGACTTGTTCTGGGTGAGCGAGCTCTCAGGACACTGACATGTGAGACAGAATGTCAGTTTATTAATATATGGTGAAAAGAATGCAGCTGTCAGTTGCACTGGACTTCCGTAATGGATTTTCCCCATCAGAAAGCTGCAGGAGAGCCATGCTGTGTGTGAAAATACAAAGTGCATGATCATGTTGACGAGCAAAATTTTTTATTTTGATTAAGTCTAGTTTATCATTGTTTTCTCTTGTGGTTCATCTTTCGATGTCATATTTAAGAAGTCTTTGCCTGACTTAAGATCATAAAGATTCTCACCTATATTTTCCTCTGGAAGTTTTGTAATTTTGTCTCTTAAATTTAGGACCATGGTCTATTTTGAATTAATTTTTTAAAAAATCATTTTGTTCAGATATAGTTGATTTACAGTGTTGTAGTTAATTTCTGCTATACACCTAGGTGACTCAGTTATACATATATACATTCTCTTCATTTTGATTTGATCTTTATATATGGTACTGGGTATATATGTTAGTTCCAGCACCATGTGTTGAAAAGGCTGTCTTTTCCCCACTGAGCACCTTTGTTAAGGATATATTGATGACAGGTGGTTGGGTCTTTCTGGCCTATTCTTTTTCCATTGATCCATGTGTTTTATTTTAAGCCACATTATTTTGATGATTCTAGGTTTAAGTATTGAAATTAGGGAGCACAAGTCCCACAGTTTTGTTCTTTTACAAAATTGTTTTGGCTTTTCTATTCCTTTCTGTTTCCGTGTATTTTTTTGTATCAGCTTATTCATTTTTATAAAATATTTGCCATGATTTTAATTGTGGTTATATTTAGTCTGTAGGTCACTTGGGGAAAGTTCAGCCTTAGCAGTGTGAGCCTCTGAGTCAGTGAATACAGTATTTGTTTATGTCTCCTTTTAATTTTTCTCACCAGTCTTTACAGGGGTAGTGTCTTCATGGGTAGTAGAGCATAGCCTGGGAAGTCTGACCTGGGCTCAGATCATGACTCTGTACTGACCATGTGATGACTTGGGGCAAATCTGTAAAATGGAGACAGGGCCTCATGGTTCCATGGACAGGGTAGATGAAATAATGTGTGTGAAGCGCAGAGTTCAGCGTGGAGTAGAAGTTGATTGTCCCCATTGCTGCCCTGTCGTCCTTACTGCCCGCCGGTGGCAGCCTGGGGCGTCTGGCTCTCCCGCCGCGCTGGCCCAGCCCCCGTGGGTCCAGCCACATGGGGGGCGACCACCGCACACGCCCCCTCTTCCAGCTCGCTGCCCCCCGACCTTCTGCGGGGGTCCTGTGGTCTTCTCTGACCACCGCACATGCCCCCTCTTCCGGCTCTCTGCCCCCCGACCTTCTCTGGGGGTCCTGTGGTCTTCTTTCTCTGGTCCGTATTCACACCATGATGAGACCACGGCTCTCCTTTGCCTCCGGCCCATCTTTTCCTGGTGTCCACTTGCTCTCTGGCCTGGAAGGTTCGCCCTAAGTGTTCTCCGGTCCCAGGTGTGTGATGAGCTCTCCTCCTGCACGTCTGTTGGACGAGTCTCATTGTGGGGTTGGGGGGCTCCCTCACTCCCCATCTCCGCAGCCTCCTTTTGAGTGTTTTGTAGATTGCATAATAATTTATGTTGATTAGGACAGCATTATTTTTAAAACAAAATTCACATTTTATTTAGGTTGAAATAAACCGTACAAAATTGATTTTCTTCACCCAAAATAAGAGAAGTATTTTCTGTACTAGTCCTAGATAAACCACAAACACTTACTTCTGTAGATTTTCTAGGTTTTTGCTTGGAAATCAAGATGAGACAGTAGATACAGTCATGGAAAAACACAGAGAAAACAGAGAAATCAGGTGTCAGTATCCACAGCCTCTGATCCTTTCTTGATCGTGAAACTGAAGTGTTCAACATATCCCTGTCCAAAAGCTTATGAAGATGTAGGCTCAGTAAAGGGATGTCACCAGCAACAGGTAGCTGTGAAACAGCAATGGCTGGCTCTTCCATTCAGCTTTTATAACCCATTCCTTTCACTTCATTTAATAAAGACAAAAATCTATACTGAAATCCTTGTTTGGTGAGCTCACACGTCTCTTACAGTCTGATAATTTTCTCAACTGTCCCTTACAGATTTTTAACTGCCACTCCAAAGTCAGTCATGAATTTCATTGTAATGTTTTGTAAAATAAATTCCTTCCTCCCATGCCTCCTCAACATTTATTTCTTCAAAGAACTGATAGCTCAGTACCTGACAACTGGATCCACAGTGATAGCCATTATATCCGAAATGATCTGACTAAATTCCCCAGCGCTGTGAGCAGAGGTCACACAGAAGTGTAACGTGGAGACTTTCAGTGCTGTCCTCTGGAAGAACAGTTACTCTTCAAAGCAGGGGGTTTCAAACGGGCCGTTAAACAGGCAAATTGTCGGGACTTCCCTGGTGGTCCCGTGGTTGGGAACCCACGGTGCAGTGCTGGGCGGGGGATTTGACCCTGCTGCGGGCTCTGAGACCCCCCGTGCTGCAGCGGCTGAGCCTGCGCACCACGGACTCCAGAGTCCGTGTGGCCCAGTGAACACCCACCCGGCACAGCGGAGACCCTGTGTGCATAGCTGAGAGCCGGTGTAGCCAAGTTAGTAAAGAAATATTAAAAAAAAACCCAAACAGGCAGATTATCAATGACTTAATGTATTCAATGGGGGGCCTACAGGTCAAGACATTCAGTGATTAAGTGGCCTACATACACCTTACAGCTTTTCTATGGGATATTTTTAAATTTCATACAGAGTTTTTCAAATGTCAAATACAAGAGAAAACCTGTGTTAAAAGTTTCTTTGTTTCTTTGTATTTTCAGTGGCTTCTCAGTTACCTGTAGGAACCTCTCACTTGCTTGTTAGAGTTTGATGTATGGATCTGCTGTTAAATTCAAATCATATTTTATGTCAGAATGTATGTTCAGCAAAGCTGAGTTACTGGACATGTGGTCTGCCAGAGTGTTCCTCGGGTGTTCTTTGAGATGCTTTCACCCATTTTCATAGCATTCATTCGCAACCTTCATCATAGGGAGAATACAGCAGATCTTGAGCAATGCATAAACTTCAGGAAAAAAACAATGTCTGGCAGATGAAGGGCTTCATAAATAGTGGATGGAAGTTCTTTATCTTTCCCTCTGTGTTTCCACTTGATTCTCCAACAGTGCAGCTGAGCAGAGAGCATGTCAGGATTGGGTAAATCACTTCTGTACATGTCAGCATGGTGCTCTTCCGGTGCATTGAATTTGAGCTGTCACATGATATAGGGTGGACTTCCCTGGTAGCTCAGCTGGTAAAGAATCCGCCTGCAATGCAGGAGACCCCGGTTCAATTCCTGGGTCTGGAAGGTCCCCTGGAGAAGGGATAGGCTACCCACTCCAGTCTTCTTGCCTGGAGAATCCCCATGGACAGAGGAGCCTGGTGGGATCGCCTGGAGTCATACACAGCTGAGCGACCAGGCACAGCACAGCGTGATTCAGGGCGCCCAGAGATGAGCATTTACGAGCCTGCGGAAGCTGTTCTGAGAAATGTCTCTCCGTTCCTGACTGAAGTGTCCCATCGTTGGAAGACTCAGAGTTTCTTTATAGAGGTTTCAGATTACTGTGCTGAGCTCTGCTGCCCCACTTCCCTGGAGTTTCATCTGAATGTCAATATATATATTTAAAGGTTTTTTGGCTGCCCTGTGTAGTGTTCAGGTTCCTAGTTCCCCGAGCAGGATTGAACTCACGCCTCTACATTGGGAGCATGGAGTCTTAGCCCCTGGACCACCAGGGAAGTCCCAGCATATTTTAAGCATTTATGCAGGGTATGTATTTGTACATTTTCCCATTTATGGGAGAGTGGGGGGCAGCAGGGTGAGAGATTTCTGTTTTTTCTTCTTAGATGTTTTAAAGATGTGAGTGGTGTTGTAGAAAATAATCTGACGTGGTCTCAGTCAGCTTCTAGTTTGCACGTTCCTTCCGGTTGTCTGCATGCAGGATGCCAGTTGTTTGGGAGGTAGACCCTGCCCGCCTGCCTACCCGTGAGGGGCTTTCACTGGTGGCATTCTCCCTCCCAGGGACCCCAGGGCAAGGGGAGGATTTGGGGCTTCTTTTTCACATCTGCCTCTGTGCACATACTCAGGAGGAGTGTTCTGTGTTTAGCACAAGATACTCTACTTTTTTCTGAATCATCAAATGTTATTATGTTTTGTCCAGTAGTAACTTTATTTAATTGAACTATAGTTGATTTACAATGTTGTGTTAGTTTCAGGTGTACAGCAAGGTGATTCAATTATACACTCGTGTGTGTGTGTGTGTGTGTGTGTGTGTGTGTGTGTATGCATATCTTTTTCAGATTCTTGATTTCATTATAGGTTTTTACAAGATACTGAATATAGTTGCCTGAGCTATACAGTAGGTCCTTGTGGATCACCTGTTTTATATAGAGTAGTGTGTATCTGTTAATCTCATACTCCTGATTTCTCTCTCTCCCCTTTTCCCTTTTGGTAACTCTAAGATTGTTCTCTGTGTCTGTGAGTCTGTTTCTGTTATTATAAATAAGTTCATTTGTATCATATTTTTGATTCCAATATAAGTGACATCATATGATACTTGTCTTTCTCTGTCTGACTTTTCAGTATTTATTTTAGAGCAAAATATGCCGCTCCCTAACCATGTAATCCTGGGGAAACATGTATTCCATCTGTGTCTGCTTCCTTGTCTTAAAACGGGCGTAAGTGGGAACTTGTACCCGTATATTTTGAAGGTTATATTCAGTGAAACGCTCAGAACAGCCCTGGAACATGGCGGGTTCTCAGTAAATGCTGGCAGCATATTTTATTCCAGTTCTCTGAAGAAGAACATCCTATATCTGCTCCATGCAGTGAAAATCATTTAGCCAAAGATCAAGGGTTTAACTAGTTGTTTCATTTTTTAATCATCCTGCTTACATAGCAAATGCTGAGTTATTTCTTTTTAAATGTGAATGCCCTTGTTTGTACTTACGAGTTGGTATCACTCCTGCAGTCGCTTAGAGACAGTCTTTTGACTCCATGGTTTTATTATTTTCCAATACTAGGTCATGTCAAGTTCAGTTTTATTTATTAAAATATCATGGAAATTTTATTGGATTGGCCAAAATGTTTGTTTGGGTTTCCGTAAGTCATAATGGAAAAATCCAAGCAAACTTTTTGGCCAACCCAATATATTCAAATATTGACTCCGATTTTCCAAAGATCCTGTGTTTTACCTTGTGTCTGCATAAACTCACTGAGTTACAAGGAAGGCATTTGATTTGCTCATGACTGCAAAGGAAATCGCAACTCCTGGCTTCTTGTTTGTTTCTCTTGTCCCAGATGATTCTGTTTCCTTAGAAACTGCATGATACACGTGATTTATGCATCGTGGATCAAGGAAGCTTAAGCACTCACTCAGCTATTTGAAACTTGTTTTAAAGACTTCAGAGATAATCTGAAGTGATTTTAATGATTAGGTGCTCACTTATGAGTAAGTATACATTTATTTAAAGAATTAAAATTAAATTATGAAATGAAAGATCTGGAAATGATCTTTGTTCCTCAACCCCCTCCAGATTTTATACACCACGAAGAAGTTTGATGGAAAGTCATTCAGAGGCTCAGTATCATTTCTGGACTTCCCTGGTGGCTCATTCGGTAAAGAATCTGCCTTCAGTGCAGGAGACCCAGGTTCAATCCTGGGGTCAGGAAGATCCTCTGGAGAAGGGAATGGCTACCCACTCCAGTAATCTTGCCTGGAGAATGTCATGGACAGAGGACCCCGGTGGGTTCCAGTCCACAGGGTCACAAAGAGTCAGACACGACTGAGTGACTAACACACACAATATCATTTCTATATTTTTGCCAGTAAATTCAAAATCAGGTGAGCAGTTTCAGCTTGAAATGGTAGATATGGCTAACTTACTCTGATGACCACCCAGACACGGTGACAGAAGGTTCATTAAAGACCGTGATGCCTGAATGAAAGTTAAAACACTGCTGGGAAAAATATTCCACAGAGAAAAAGAAAAAAGGAAATACAGAGTATTAAGGCAGAAACCAAAATTCCATTTTCATATGCAAAAAGACATCAGCAACAGTAGCTGATTCTACTTTTTATGAATCAGTCATGGGGAAAAAGTATTCTTATTTGTAAAGGATTACCAGCCGTTACTATTATCAGATTTAGAAGCTTTAAGAAGGTCCGTGGAGGATCAGAGTTTGGTTTAATATAGGCATGCCCATCTCCCCTGTAAACATGTATGTGATGCATTACTCCATGTGGTCACTGGGGCCTCGCCTCTTCTGTGATATGGTCCTAGAGAAAGGAACTGTTAAAGTGGAATTCAGGTAAATCTGTATCTTACCTTTGCAAACTTTAATTGTCAAAAGAGACTGAGATACATTAAAAAAAGTCTCAGGAAATTGAGAAGTTTTTAGAATAACCAGAGTAATATTTTATGTTTCTTCCTTCTTTTTAAATTTGTTATCAGTGAGAAACTTCAGCAGTGCCAAAACGTTTGTCTCTGTGCATCTAGGGTCATAACTACCTTAAAGATATCTTTTCTTACATTAAAAAAATCTTTATTAGTGACCCCCTTTTTCAGAACTGGATTTCAAAGTTGTTGCCATAATCTGTTCAAGATTAGAAATTGTCTAAATCCTACAGATTGCTGGATGACAGATGATCTGTCTGATTACCATCCGTTCAATCCTCAAGTTCAGAACTGATTGTAGTTAGAGCCCTTGACCTGCCTTGCTACCTAGTTATTCACTGTATACACACAGTACAGGCTGTATCTGATAGCCTGGTTTCATGAATGAAACCTGTATTTTAAATGATATGTTGAAATTCCTGCAGTGAAGAGAGTGACTACATTGTAATAATGCGAAAGACGAAGTTTGGTCATGTGTTTGGAGAGTCAGTAAGTTTGGGTCATGGCCTTTGACCTCTGTTCTTTGCGTTCGTGTGATGGGGAGACTGCCTCCATTTCCAGCGCCATGATTCCCGCCTGGGGAGTTAGTTACACAGCAGTCATACCTGTGCAGCCAGGTTCCCCGTGACCCCAGAAACCCCTGTGTGCTGCATCCTGGTGAGTTGAAGTGTCAGTCCGTCAGCTGTGCTCCACTCTTTGTGACCCTGTGGATGGAAGCCCGCCAGGCTCCTCTGTCCTTGGACTTCTCCAGGCAAGAACACTGGAGTGGGTTGCCATTCCCTTCAGGGGATCTTCCCAACCCAGGGATCGAACCCAGGTCTCCTGCCTTGCAGGCAGATTCTTTACCATGTGAGCCACTATGGAAGCCCATTGCATCCTGGGGAATGTCCTAAATCTTTAACAGAGGACGGTGACATCTTAGAATGTTCTAAAGGTCTCCACACTGTTAGTCAGCATTTGAGCTCTTGCTGTTAGGATGGGTGTCAACTTGCGGGTCAGCTTGGTCTGCTTGTAAGAGTCACATCAGGGGATGGACTGGCATTTCCTTCTGGCTTTCTCCTTTTGAAAGGGAGTTCTGCCTCTGATCGTCAGGGAAACATTTGGTAGATGTTTGATAATTTTATTGGTGAAATTCCATAGAAGCTGCTTATATTCAGATTATTTAATTCAAGACAGTCCTATAAATTATTTAATTTAAGGCGATCCTATAAATTCTCCTCTATTATATTTTGCAGTCTCCCCAACACTTGAGAGACAGAAGGTGTATTTAAGCAGTAGTGCTTCCCAAGTGGTACCGTGGTAAAGAATCCACCTGCCAATGCAGGAGATGTGGGTTCCATCCCTGGATCGGGAAGATCCCCTGGAGAAGGCAATGGCACCCCACTCCAGTACTCTTGCCTGGAAACTCCCATGGATGGAGGAGCCTGGTAGGCTGCAGTCCATGGGGTTGCTAAGCGTCGGACATGACTGATCGACTTCACTTTCACTTTTCACTTTCATGCATTGGAGAAGGAAATGGCAACCCACTCCAGTGTTCTTGCCTGGAGAATCCCAGGGACGGGGGAGCCTGGTGGGCTGCCGTCTATGGGGTCGCACAGAGTCGGACACGACTGAAGTGACTTAGCAGCAGCAGGCCATAGTATTTAAAGAGGACCAGAGTTTATAATTTGGCTCTGGCAGTTTGCTTCTCTAAATTCACTTTCCTCACCTGCAGAATGTGGTTCATATCCACTTACAGGACTTTTGTGAGAAGGAAATGGGATGATACAGTACAAACAGACACCCCCAGATGGCCACTATCACTGCATAGATGTTCATGCCTGGTACAGTGGAGTATTTTGGATCATTTGTTAGCATTGTACTATACTGTATGATATTTCTATGTTCTGGGCCTTCTTAAATATAATGATTTTCTTCTTTTCAAATTGAATTTTGACCTTTTCAAAAGTCTGGAATTCGCTGAAGACGGAATTTTCCAGCACTTCATGAATGGTGGTGTTTATGTTGGATTGGCTGAGAGCCAGGTGGCAAACACCACTGAAAAGGAGACATAAATTTTCCCTTTTACAAGAGGCCGCATGGTGACCCTTGCCTGCCCTTGGCCGTGGATATCAATGGGTGTAATGTGTGTAGAGCAGGGGAAAGGTCTTGCTGCTCAACGTAAGGCCATGGTTCTATGAGATGCATTAGTATGTTCCCATGAGCTCATGTTTGACCTAAAAGGTGTCTTTGTCTTGAGGTCCTTAGGGTCTAGCTAGTCGTAGAGAATCAATATTTGGTACAATTCTCAGTGGTTAAATTTTGTGAGAATATACTGAGTTTGTGAAAAGAACTAGTGGTATTAAAGCCCAAACAAAAATATTTATTGAACTCTTCTTACATGTTACACTTTGTTAAAATATCTTTGTTAAGGAGTTGATTCTTGTTACCAAATTTAAAAGATTGATTTAATTAATATAGCATTGCAAGTCAACTATAATTCAGTAAAATTAAAAAGAATAAAAGATTGATTTAAGTTTTTTCCTTAAGAGTTTTAAGTGTAATTGAACCCATGAAGTTAATATATTTTTTTCATCATTGTCCATGGAGATGAGAAAATGTCATTCTATTTATAGAATGGGATTCTAAAATTTAAATACAGTTCTCATTATGTAATTCATGTCATAATTCATTCTTCTTATAATGCTCAGTTTTCAAACCCATTTTCTGACTGTTCCTTAAATATAAAAGGTAAGTAGATTGATGAAAAAACAAATAATCAAGAAGTAGAAATAGAAGTGGATATTAAGAATTAGAAATCAGCTTTAGTTTCTCCCTTAAGATTTATTATGTGATGTGATCAGGAAGATTATAACATTTAGTTAAGTTTTATTATTGTTTCTCCAGAATTACAATTTTTTTACTTGAGTTTGTCAGAAATTTCATTATATATAAGTCCTTTATGCATGTGCCAAGAGTCTCTGATTTCTCCATGTTATAATAAGGGTGAAGTTGCCTGACCTAGGGGAAAGGAAGGTTTTAATTCTTTTCTGAATATTTTATAAAAAAAGGTATTCCTGATCCTTGTCTAGCTTGTGAATAATGCATATAAACAAACACACTCCCAGTAGGAAAACAGAGTTTATAGGGCCCTTTCATATCATAATCTTGTTAGTTTTCCTCAAATAATGATAATTGCTCATCTTGCAGCAAAGGGCTCAGAGGTTAAAGTGATTTGTTTTGGTTTAACAGTTGGCATTGCTTAAACCAGTTTCTCGTGAGTTATAAGTGAGAAACAGCCCTTGACCCTGGCAAGATGTGTAAATGCACTGTTAAATGCGTCACTGTCCTCTGGATGGGATCCTGGAACAAAAAGAGGACATTAATGAAAATACCACTGAAATCCAAATGAAGTCTGGAGTTTCGTTTTTTAAAAAGTACATAAAGAGTTAAAAATTTGGTGGTGGGGGCACAGAACACAAGACAAAAAAAATGTGACGGGCAACTCAACAGATGAAAATATCATGTGTGTGCAAGTAGGTATAAGACTTTTAAAAAAATTGTACTATTGCTTTTAGTAGGGAAACTGGTAATAACCTAAGTGCCTGTCAGTATTATAATGGATAAATATCGGGTTGTGTAATTGGGCAGTAAGTGCCACATATCAGTTAGAAAAATGAGCTGATATTATGTCAGCATAGTTAATTCTAAACTTAATGTCAGTAAATAAAGCAAGTTACCAAAAAAAAAGCCTTCTTTTTGAGTATTTTAAAACCACTTTATTTAAACATTATATGCACGTCGCTACAAAATCTAACAGGACAGAAGATTTATAATGAAAATGCATAGTTTCACCTCCACTTCTTCCCTTTTCCTGTCCCTAAAAGCCTTTGGGCATCATGTCTTGGTTTTTCTGGTGGTTCCTTCCAGGTCTCTAAATAAGATATTTATGTTGCTATTTTTGTAACTAGGCTAACTGTAGACATCTTCTGTTAATTCCTGTTGTGATAGATGCAGTTACCATGCTCATAGAATGCATTTTTTGGGATTTTGTTTTTGGGTGGACTTCTGGAGTCGGTTCCATGCGTGGTCCACTGGGCTCTCTGGAGGGTGAGCGTCTGTCTTGCCCTCCCTCCTCACCACCCCCACCTTCTGCCAGCAGATGCGACCCAGTCCTTCCTTTGTCCTCTTGATGTGATCATGTCATTCATTTGTATTTTGTGTTCACCGATCAGTATTTGTGTTCACAGCGTTGTGACTTAGTAAATGCTGCTCACAGCTGAAGCATGGAATAGATGTGATGACTTTCTCTTCCTTGAGAACCTTTTGTATTTCCTGGAGTTAATAGTCATGTTGCTTTTTGCTCGATTTTCTCTGTACTGACCACACATCCATCCCCAGATTGTTGCCCAGTTGTTAGAATTTTTCTCCCAGTGCAGTGTCTTCCCCCTGAGAAAGGGGCGGGGGGTGGTGGGGATAAATTCTGTGAGACCTCAGTGGTCTGGAAGCTTTTATGATGTGCTTATTGCTAATCTCCAGGTTGGCAGTTAATTTTCCTTCACAATTTTAAAAGTCTGATCTGTTGCCTTTGAGCTTTCACGATTGCTGTTAAGAAATCTCAAAAGCTTTTCTCCCTCTTTGTCTCTCTTTTTTTCCTGGGCAGTTTTAGGACAGTGATTCTCCTTCCTGGCTCCGGTTCAAAGCTGCCTGGGCGCTTTGACCAAATCCTAGGATAAGAGATTTTGAAATAATTGGTCTGCATTGGAGCCCAAACATAGGTATTTCTGGAAAGCTCCTTGGTAGTTCTGATATGCAGCCAGAGTTGAGAACCCCTGTTTCAGGGTCTTTTCTTTGCCTAGAATACAGTGGCTTTTCATGACGCATTGTGATGGCCTCTCTTCATCCATTATGGTAGGTGCTTGGTGTCCTAATGATCTGTAAGTTTATGACCTTTAAACCTGAGAAGTTTTTTGTTTTCTTCCTTCCTGTTCTCCTTTTGCAGGTCCTGTACTTCCGTCTTCCATTTTCTGTGCTTGGTCGCTCAGTCGTGTCCGACTCTTTGCTACCCCCACCAGGCTCCTCTGTCCATGGGGACTCCAGGCGAGAACACTGGAGTGGGTTGCCACGCTCTCCTCCAGGGCATCTTCCCGACCCAGGGACTGAACCCAGGTTCCCCGCACTGCAGGCAGATTCTTTACCATCTGAGCCACCAGGGAAGCACTGCATTTTCTGTAACTTCCTCTTGTTTGTTTTGGTTCTGAGTGATTTCCTCAGTTTGATCTTACAATGTTTCCATTGAGTTTTTCTTCTTTACTATATTTTTATTTTCCAGAAGTTTATGTTCTTGGTTCTGAATATTCTATTTTATGGACTCTTTTCTCTCCCATCTTTATTGAGATCATGGTAATTGACATATACCATTGTGTAAGTTTAAGGTGTACAAGGTGATGATTTGATTCATATATATTGTGAAAAGATTACCACAACAAGGTTAGTTAACACATCTGTCACCTCACATAGGTACCTTTTTTTTGTGATAACAACATTTAAAATTTATTTTGTTAGTGGGAAGAATGGAGTGGGAGTCTGGGATTAGCAGATGCAAGCTATTATACGTAGAATGGATGAACAACAAGGTCTTACTGTATAGCAGAGGGAACTCTATTCAGTATCATGTGATAAACCATAATGAAGAAGAACATAAAAAGAATGTGTCAGTTCAGTTCAGTTTAGTCACTCAGTCGCGTCCAACTCTTTGCGACCCCATGAGTTGCAGGACGCCAGGCCTCCCTGTCCATCACCAACTCCCGGAGTCTACCCAAACCCATGTCCATAGAGTCGGTGATGCCACCCAACCATCTCATCCTTTGTCGTCCCCTTCTCCTCCTCCCCCCAGTCCTACCCAGCATTAGGGTCTTTTCCAGTGAGTCAGCTCTTCGCATGAGGTGGCCAAAGTATTGGAGTTTCAGCTTCAACATCAGACCTTCCAATGAACACCCAGGATTGATCTCCTTTAGGATGGATTGATTGGATCTCCTTGTAGTCCAAGGGACTCTCAAGAGTCTTCTCCAACACCACAGTTCAAAAGCATCAGTTTTGCGGTGCTCAGCTTTCTTCACCATCCAACTCTCACATCCATACATGACCACTGGAAAAACCATAGCTTTGACTAGACGGACTTTTGTTGGCAAAGTAATGTCTCTGCTTTTAAATATACTATATATATATATGTAGGTATAATTGAATCACTTAGCTGTACAGCAGAAATTAATACAATAGTGTAAATCAAGGATGCTTCAACAAAATAAATTTAAAGAGATTTACTCTCCTAGCACCTTTCAGGGATATAGTGCAGCGTTGTTGACCGTAGCCACTGTGCTCTTCATTGGATCCCCAGAACTTACTCATCTTATAACTAAAGTTTGTACCTTTTGACTAGTATCTCCCCATTTCTTCCACCCCTGTCAGCCATCAGTCTGATCTCTGTTTCTGAGTTTGTTTTTTTTTCCAAAGGTTCCACATGTAAGTGAGATCACACAGTGGTTTCTCCCTGTCTGACTTACTTTATTTAGCATAATGCTCTCAAGGTTCATCCATGTTGTGGCAAATGGCACGATTTCCTTCTTTTTATGGTTGAATAATAGTCTGTTGTATACATGGCTGTCATGTTTTCTTTATTCATTCATGGACGCTTGGATGATTCCCACGTCTTGGCTGTTGTAGTAGTATTTCAGTGCACACGTATGTGCAGACATCTCTTCAGTCTCAGCCGTGAGCACAGAAGGTGCGTCACCCGGGGGCTCTGCTTCATCTTTTAGAGAAACCTCCATGCCGTTCTGCACGGAGACTGCAGCAGTTTGCACCCCCACCAGCAGTGTGGGAGGGGCCCCTTTTCTGCACATCTGTAGTCATACTTGCTATCTCTTACCGTTTTGACGATGGCCGTTCTGGCAGGTGTGATGTTGTATCTCATCGAGGTTTGGCCTGTTTCCCTGGTGATCGGTGATGTTGAGCATCTCTCCCTGTGCCTCTTGGTGTGGATGGCCTCCCAGTTTTATCCGTCCTCCTCTCTAAGGATGTCAGTAACTTTGTTAAGTTTTCATCCCCCTTCCCAGTTCTCTTTCCTCTAACTTTGTTTTTAAAAATGCATCATTTGTATCAGCGCACGCCTTCCCCGTTAGAGGCTTTCCTCAGCACTCTTTTAGCTGCTTGCTCGCTCACGTTGAAAAGCTGACTGAGAGGTTCTGTCTGTGCGATGGACACGTCAGCTTTAGCCTTTGCTTCAGGATGATCTGGCTGGGCCGCTGCATCAGAGTGGGTGGGGTGTCCCTGCCGTCATTGTCTCAGGGCCCGTTCTCCTGGGCTGCTCAGACTCCTCAGAGAGGATGGCTTTCAGCTCCAGCCGAGGGGACTGAGTGGGCGGAAGGTGGGAGGGTGTCCAAATTAAAATAATTTATTATATATTGGAGCATGGTTGATTTACAGTGTTGTGTTAGTTTCAGGGGTACAGCAAAGTGACTCAGTCACATGTACGTATGTCCACTCTTTTTCAGATTCTTTCGCCATATAGGTTATTACAGAACGTTGAGCAGAGCTCCCTGTGCCATACCACAGGTCCTTGTTGATTATGTACTTTATATATGCTGCTGCCAAGTTGCTTCAGTCGTGTCCAACTCTGTGCGGCCCCATAGACGGCAGCCCACCAGGCTCCCCCGTCCCTGGGATTCTCCAGGCAAGAACACTGGAGTGGGTTGCCATTTCCTTCTCCAACTTTATATATAGTAGGGCATAAATGTTAATCCCAGCTCCTAACTTATCCCGCCCCTCGGGCTTCCCCTTTGTTTTCTGTGTCTGTGAGTCTTTTTGTAAAGAAGTTCATTGGTACCATTTTTAAAACTTCCACATGTAAGTGATATGCCATACTTGTCTTCCTGTGACTTGCTTCGCTTTGCATGATCTTCGGATTCAAGAGAGTGTCCAGTTTTTGTGTGACCTCACTCTTCACCGCCTTTGTCATCCGTGTCTCCAAGATGAGAGACCCTGTCTCCAGGGAATACGGGCCCTCGTGGACGGCGGGGCGCCTCCCTCTGGGACCCCCTTCTGTGTCACGCATGCCCCCTCCCTTCCTGAGCTGCCGGGTCGTCAGTTTCAGATCCGTCTGAAATCCGTCCAGTGGGGTTTCTGCTTCTCCTGCTGGCTGAGGCTCTAGCTCTTCATCTGTTGGCATCAGCAGTTCTTTTGCTTTTTGGCTCCCAAATCTTTCTTTTTTTAAAAAAAAATGTATTGAAGTGTAGTTGGTTTCACAATATGGTGTTGATTTCTACTGTACAGCAAAGTGACTCAGGTATACATACGTTCTTTTTCATATTCTTTCCCTTTATGATTTGTCACAGGATATTGAACATAGTTCCCAAATCTTATTCTTAACAATTCCTTTTTCTTTCTCCTTGTTTGTAGGAGGAGACCGTCTAAGAATAGACCCCCTCACTGTCAGTGTAGGGGCTTTCAAGAGGGGAGACGTGAGCTCAGAGTTCAGCTGCCCTACTTAATCAGAACCGAATCCTGTGGTGATGAGAAGTGCAAGGTAGCTGATAGAAGGCCTCGGCTTGCCATCCTGGCTCCCCTGGGCACAGCAGCCCTCCGGTGGGGCTCCTTGGTCTGTAAATGTCTGCAGAGACCTGGCAGGGCCTTGGGTTCGCTGTTCTTTCCCGGTAGATCTGGCTGCCACTCGCTGGACTGAAGAGTTAAATTTGGAAAAGTTATTTAAGCTCTTCTGCTGCAGTGCAGGTTGACAGCCGGTATTAAAATAAAGTGTTGAGTTTAGAAACCCTAAAAATGCTGTGTTGGTTTCCACCAAAAGAGCTTGTGTGTGTGTGCTAAGTCGCTTCAGTTGTGTCTGAGTCTTTGCGACCCCGTGGACTGTAGCCTGCCAGGCTCCTCTGTCCATGGGATTCTCCAGGCAAGAACACTGGAGTGGGTTGCCATGCCCTCCTTCAGGGGATCTTCCCGACCCAGGGATGGAACCCGCATCTACATCTCTTGCCTTGGCAGACAGGTTCTTTACCACTAGCGGCAGCTACACTTTCTCCTTAAATGACTCATTGCCTGTATTGGCATTTTAAACATTCTTATTTTCTCACTGTCAGGTCTGCCTCACCCAGATGTCACGAAGAAAAGTTAGAAATTACAACTCATGTGGGTTCTTTGATCAGACGTTTGAAATAGAAACTGTGTGATGTTTCATTTTAAGACCTTTTTCTTCCTCTGAAGAATTGATAACACCATCTTAAGGAACTTTTACTAAAAATAGTTGAAAGGATAAGTTTTTGTCACGACTTACATATCAGGGACAGTGTGTACATTCCTCACTGAATATTCATTTAAATTGAAAAAAGCAGTCTGAAATTAGGCCGTATTTGCTAAACTAAAGTAAAGCTAGAGTTTTAATGTTTACACGAACCAGGAGCTTCCATTTTTTTGGCAAATATTTTTCTCCTCTTCAAAAGCATGTAGTTCTTTTGGTTGTTAGAATTCTCTTTGGGTAGTTTGCTTTTCTTGTATTTTATTTACAAAAACTTAAAAGCTGTAGAAAAGTTGAAAGAAGAATTCAGTGAGCACTTTGTGTGCCCTCCACCTGGTTGTCTAGGTTCAGTGTTAACGATTATTAACATTTTGATGCCTTGGTACGCTGTCTTTATATTTTTAATTTTTTCTCAACCGTTGAACATTGTTTATACATATGACACTTTGTCCCTAAATAATTACGTATGTTCTCAGAATATAGAATTTCTCTTATATAATCAGCATACTGTCTTCATCCCTAAGAAAATGTCTATAGTAGTGTCTAATATATAACAGGCATTCTTCCCTCATTTTTCCCAACTTTTCACTCCCACCCTCCCCTAGGCCCCCAGGACCCCAAGATTCAGGCAAGGATTGCATGTTGCATTTGATTGGTATATATCTTTAGTCTCATTTATTCTAGAAAAGACCCCTCCTTACCAGTTGTCTGAAAGACTGTCCCGCAATCTGGGTTTTTTATTTTGATCCGCTTGATTCATTGTTGTTGTAAGAACAGTGGTCATCTCTTTTTCATTTAGTAGCCGGTGTTCTTCTGTACGGAAGACCATTCACCCCTCCTCCTGCTTTTCTGTTTTAAATGTCGCTCTTGACTCATGGATTCTTTTTTGACTCAGTGTGTTAGAATCTGTTACCACTGCTATTCTTTTTGATGCTTAAATTGTCCCAGGTTTGGCTAGTGTGAGCCCTTGCAGCCAGCTCCTGTGTGTTTTTTGTTTTTTTTTTAACATGCTCTTGTTAATCTTGAAGCATTCCTGTTTTCTGGCACAAGATATTTCCAGTTCACTTTGTGCTTTCTTTGCCCCAGATCTGCAAATCAGGTATCCGAAGAGTCCTGGTTTATTTCGCTGGGGATTTGTTCTTAGCAGTTGAGATCTGGGAGCTAGATGCCTTTATTGTTATCTGGACCACTGCTCTTAGGTCCTTTTAATGGAAGTAGCTAGGAAACAGATGCCTGTCTTCTTTTTTTCTTTGGAGATTTCTTGTTTTTGTAAACCCAGGAAATTATAGCATAAGTAGAAGGATTTTATTCTTTTAAAACTAAAAAAAAGTTTTTAATTGGAGGATGATTGCTCTAGAATGTCGTGTTGGTTTCTGCCATGTAACCACATGAATCAGTCATAATTGTGTGTATATCCCCTCCCACCCCTCCCTGCAGTCATCACAGGGTGCTGGGCTGGGCTCCCCGTGTTACAGAGGAGCTTCCCACCCGCTTAGCTGGGCTGGGCTCCCTATGTTACAGAGGAGCTTCCCACCCGCTTAGCTGGGCTGGGCTCCCCGTGTTACAGAGGAGCTTCCCACCAGCTGTCTGCTTCACACGTGGTGGTATATGTATGTCGAGTCCTCATCTCGGCTTCCCTCGCTGTGACCACAAGTCTGTTCTCTGCATCCGCATCTCTATTTCTCCCCCGCACATGTGTTCCTCAGTACTGTTTTTCCAGATTCCATACATATGTGTTAATATATGATATTTGTTTTTCTCTTTCTGACTTACTTCACTCTGTATAACAGGCTCAGATTGATCCACCTCACTAGAACTGACTCAGATTTGTTCTGTTTTATGGCTGAGTAATATTCCATCGTATACCTGTACCACATCTTTATCCATTCATGTTGATGGTCATCTAGATGGCTTTCATGTCCTGGCTATTATAAATAGTCCGGATGCCTGCTTTCAACTCGTAAACTTATTAGTGATGCTCACTATTTGAATCTGATATCATGGGGTTCTTTTTTACCTTCTCCTGTTGTAACCTTTTGGTTCCTACCAGCATTCGTATATAACCTAATTGCTCTTTCCTATGATATACACGGAATAGCGCCTCTGTCACTGTCTTATCCTTACCAGTCTCATTTGGTTTCAGGGTCCGGAGGCTCTCCCAGGCTGCCTACTGGAAATGGATGAGAGGATAAAGGATTTAATGTAGGCATAAATGGTGGCCCAGATCTAAGGCAGCTTTCAGAATCAGGTGCTTGCGTCCCCCTGCTGGGTTGGCCTTGGTTAATGTTACATTTCATTCCAGGTGTCTCTGCTCCTTGTCTCCACCTTCAGCCTTCCCCAGCGTGGAGGAGCTTTCCAGGCTGATTATTTACCCTATCTTCAGCGGCACTCCTTTGGGGCAATGTCTTTGTTATTGTTGGTCACAGGCAGGGCGGGGAGATTTCTTTTGTTGAAAGGATCTGGCCGCTTTCTTTTGTTTGAACGTTGTAATCACTGGACATTCTCAGGTTTAATGGACTAGTACAAACTGGCTTTTATTTTTCTTAGAATGGCTGTAGATTTTTTCATCCAGAAGTGTGGTTAATGGTGTATTTTAAGTTTCATGAGTAATTTAGAAAATAAGGTAGTAAAACATGTTTAATTTCCAGCTTGCAAATTGTAGTCTCTTTCTGAACAAATCAAAGTCAGCATACAAGACGGATATATTTAGCTACTGATGACATCTTAGAGGGCGCCCAAAAGGAGGAGAAAGAAATGTTTTTTTCCCCCTAGATTTCTGAATGAGAAGAAAAGGTAAGCTGCCCAAGTGTGTCAACTTGATGTTTTAAGAAGAATAATGTTTTTTAAAGAAAATCTATGGTAGGTGGTGTTAGTGACTGAGAATTAACAAGACAGTTTGTAAAATAGTGAATAAAATAGTGAACAGAACATAAACTTTCAACTTAACAGACTTAAGTTCCAAATTGGCTTGTTCAAACTTTGTGACATTGAGTAGTTGATGAATGCAGTCTTGAGTCTCAGTTTCCCTTTTGTAAAAGGAGCATTACAACACCCACTATCTCCCAGAGTTCAGTTCAGTTCAGTCGTGTCCGACTCTTTGTGACCCCATGGACTGCAGCACGCCAGGCCTCCCTGTCCATCACCAACTCCTGGAGCCTGCTCAAACCCTTGTCCATCAAGTCAGTGATGCCATCCAACCATCTCATCCCCTTCTCCACTTCTTCATCCTCTTCTCCTTAATCTTTCCAGCATCAGGGTCTTTTCCAATGAGTCAGTTCTTAGCATCAGGTGGCCAAAGTATTGGAGTTTTAGTTTCAGCATCAGTCCTTCCAGTGAACACCCAGGACTGATCTCCTTTAGGATGGACTGGTTGGATCTCCTTGCAGTCCAAGGGACTCTCAAGAGTCTTCTCCAACACCACAGTTCAAAAGCATCAATTCTTTGGCGCTCAGCTTTCTTCACTGTCCAACTCTCACATCCATACATGACCACTGGAAAAACCATAGCCTTGACTAGACGGAGCTTTGTTGGCAGAGTAATGTCTCTGCTTTTAAATATGCTATCTAGGTTGATCATAACCTGCCTTCCAAGGAGTAAGCGTCTTTTAATTTCATGGCTGCAGTCACCATCTGCAGTGATTTTGGAGCCCAAGAAAATAAAGTCTGTCACTGTTTCCATTGTTTCCCATCTATTTTGTCATGAAGTGATGGGACCAGATGCCGTGATGTTAGTTTTTTGAGTGTTGAGCTTTAAGCCAACTTTTTCACTCTCCTTTTTCACTTTCATCATTGTAAGTGAGAAACCATAGAGGGTTAGACACACAAAAAAATACCTTTTAACTTTACTCTCTGATAAGTCGGGAGAAATAAAGGATCTCCAGTGAAGTCAGGAAGTGTGACAGAGGGCCCGTCTCCAAGAGGTGGGGTCTGCACCCCAGGGGGCAGCGGTGAGCGCAGTGGGGGTGCCCCTGCCGGGGCTGCGGGGGCCAGGTGAGGGGGCTACTGTTCCCGCAGGCGGCCCTGAGGCCTCCATGCACGGTGTGGGAGCCCAGGGGCTGAGCAGTGGGGAGCGCACAATTCCTCACCCCGGCCCTTCCCAGGGGAGATGACAGTTGTTCATTTTTCTTGCCTAGTGTGATTTCTTTCCAGCTCACTCACTAGTGGCACATTCTGGTCTAGCCAGTAAGTGGAAGTCGTAGAAGGTGTCAAGTAGAATTCTTTACTCTCCTTCATGGAATAATTGGAGTTCTTTGTGCCAAGGACTTCTGCATAGAGTCTCACTGTGTTGATGAACCCTTGTAAACAGGCACCGTATTTTATATGGCAGCAGCATTCACAGTCGCAAAGAGGTGGAAGCAACCCAAGCGTCTGTGACAGATGAATGGATAAACAAAATGTGGTCTCTATAGGCAGTGGGGTATTACCGGCTTTAATAAGGAAGGAAGTCCTGACGCCTGAGACGACATGGATGGACCTTGAGGACCTTATGCTGGGGAAGTAAGGTAGTCACAGAAAGACAGATGCTGTCTGAGTCCACTTACAGGTGGCATCTAGGGTGGTCACGTTCACAGAAGCAGAAGGTAGAAGGGTCCTCACCAGGGCTGGTGGGCCGGTTGGGGCTGCAGGGATGGAGGCGTCATTTAACGAGGATGGTTTCCATTATGTGGGATTGAAAGGTTCTGGAGAGTGGCTGCACAGCAATGTGAGCATATTTAGCACTGATGAGCCATACCCTTAAACACGGTCAAGATGTTAAATTTTATGTTATAAATTTTTTACTACAATAAAAAGCACAATAGTTTACAAGATACTGTTTGTATAATAGACATATATGTATATACAAACAAACATTTGTGTCTATATATGTATGGTTATTATATACACATATTTAAAAATGTACTGTAGACTTGCATGTTTTTCATATTGTGCTATTTCAGTGTTTCTGAACGATAAAAGAGTAAAAGATACACGGATTAAAAGTGATACAGTCTTTCCACAGGACAGTGTACATATTCATGTTAACTGAAATTTCGCTTCCAAGAGTTTGTTACAAGGGAAAAATTGTGCATAAAGATTTAACAAGGGTATTAGTTTACAGCCCTGTTTATAATAATAATGAAAAGTTGAAAGCAATTCTGATGGCTCAGTTTTAGAGAATTGGTTAGATTATGGTGCATCCATCATTTCATTGAAGCAGAGATCCAGCTCTCTGTTGCAGCTCTCTATTGGTTGTGGAGATACAACGTGATTGAAGAATACCTTGATTCTGTTAACACTTGAAAAAGTTTATGTTCTATGTGTAAACAACAGACCTCAGGTTCTTTTAACTCTACATATTGTGCTGTAGCCGCTGTAACAGGAATTCTCTCTCTCTTTTTAAAGTCTTCGTTTTATTTTTAAAATTTTAATTTTAATTAATTAGTTTTATTTTTGGCTGCGCTGTCTTGCTCCTGTGCGTGAGCTTTCTCAAGCTGCGGTGCGTGGGACCTGCCCTCTAGCTGTGGTCAGCAGACCCCGGGACTCAGGAGCTGTGGTGTCTTCCTGGACGAGGGATTGAACTCTTGTCCCCTGCATTAGCAGATGGATTCTCAACCACTGGACCACCAGGGAAATAATCCCAGAGAGGGAGTCTCTTGATCATGCAAATTAGTCTAGCCCTTGTTTCAAAAATGGAATGCCAACTAATAGAAGAGTATTATATACAATTCCGTGTTTCATAAACGTCTGCTCCTCAAAATATTTGGTGAAGAAAAACTTAGTAGCATCTTTATGACTGTCCTAATTAAATTTAAATATTGTTCAGATGTATATTTCATGAAAGTTGCCTTTCTTTTCTAATATTCATTTTATCAAGTTAACATTCTCACAGGTACAGAGAAAGTCATTAGACAGTTCCATGTTAGAATCTCTTTATAGTCATGCTTCTTTTTCTTCCCTTTTTTTTTTTTTAAATCTGGCATTTATTTGGTCTTTAATAATTTCCAGATAAGATGATAAAAAAATGCCATGAGTAATTAGACTGCTTCTTTGTGAGCTCTGAGTTTCATTCTGAAGAGATGGGAGTCTAATTTTATCTTTTGTGGTGTATGTTACAGTGTTTCATATTTTTCCATGCTAACTTTGATGAGAATTGCAGCCAGTCTTAAATAATGAAATACTTAAGCTCATAAAATACCTAAGCTATTTTGTGTCAATTTGTGCAGTGTCTAGGAATGCAAAGTATTTAGTCTAGTTTGTTTTGGAGAATACTGACCTTTTACCTCAAGTCTTGATTTAAGTGACCTTGGTTAAATTGCTGTCTCTCTGAGCATCAGCTTACGTATCTGAAATTTAACTTCTGTGAGCAGAGCATTTTTATACCTGGGGTGCCTTTATCTTAGGCACGTGCACTGTCGGAGCCCAGATGCCGGATCCATTGGGCCATCTCTGCTCTGAGAGTGGAGCACCCTCATGCCTCACTTATAAATGGGAGGGGTTGCTGCGTGCACTTCAGAGAGTTGTTGTGAGGTGGGTGTGAGTTACCGCATCTGGACTTCGTGGAAGAGTGCCTAGTACATGGTAACTCAATCATGCAAGAATGTTGTTTTTATCATAGTTCTGAGTCTTTGATGGTGCTTTACAGTTTAAAATTTTCAGTCTTTCAGTAAATAAGAACTTACCAATTAGTTATTGTTGTTCAGTCGCTCAGTTGTGTCCAACTCTTTGCAGCTTCATGGACTGCAGCACGCCAGGCTGCCGTGTCCTTCACCATCTCTCGAAGTTTGCTCAAACTCACATCTGTCGAGTCGGATGGATGGTGATGCCATCCAGCCATCTCATCCTCTGTCATCCCCTTCTTCTCCTGCCTTCAATCTTTCCCAGCATCAGGGTCTTTTCCAGTGAGTCGGCTCTTAGCATCAGGTGTCGAAAGTAGTGAAGTTTCATCTTCAGCATCAGGCCTTCCAATGAATACTCAGGACTGATCTCCTTTAGGATGGACTGGTTGGATCTGCTTGCAGTCCAAGGGACTCTCAGAGTCTTCTCCAGAACCACAGTTCAAAAGCATCAATTCTTTAGCGCTCAGCCTGTTTCATTGTCCAGCTGTCACATATGTACATGACTACTGGAAAAACCATACCTTTGACTATATGGCCCTTTGTCAGCAAAATAATGTCTCTGCTTTTTACTACATTGTCTAGGTTTGTCATAGCTTTTTTTCCAAGGAGGAAGCATCTTTTAATTTCATGGCTGCAGTCACCATCTGCAGTGAATTTGGAGCTCAAGAAAATAAAGTCTGTCACTGTTTCCATTGTTTCCCCATCTATTTTTCATGAAGTGATGGGACCGGATCCATATATATATATACATATATATATGAAAGTGAAAGTCGCTCAGTTGTGTCCAGGCTCTTTGCGATCCCATGGAATAAATACAGTCCGTGGAATTCTCCAGCCCAGAATACTGGAGTGGGTAGCCGTTCCCTTCTCCAGGGTATCTTCCCAACCCAGGGATCGAGCCCAGGTCTCCCTACATTGCAGGCAGATTCTTTGTCATCTGAGCCACCAGGGAAGCCCATACGAAAGCCAAAGACCTACTGTATTCTGACTTCTGTGTTTATCACAAGCCCTGAAGTTCCAGATTATTCCTTCTCTTGGTATCATGCTCCAGGCATCCCAGTCCTAGAACATTTTTAACCCAAGATTTTTAACCTAAGAATAGCAAAGACTTCCCAGGTGGCCCTGGTGGTAAAGAACCCAGCTGCCAATGCAGGAGACATAAGAAGTGTGGGTTCAATCCCTGGGTTGGGAAGATCCACTAGAGTAGAAAATGGCAACCGACTCCGGTATCCTTGCCTGGAGAATCTCATGGACAGAGGAGCCTGGTGGGCTACAGTCCATGGGGTCGCAAAGAGTTGGACACAACTGAAGCAGCTTAGCATGTACAAATAGGCCACCAGATCTGTAATCCTTTTGTTTTGATTGAAAAAGATTGACGTATAGTCGATTTACAGTGTTGTATTAATTTCTTCTGTGCAGCAGCATGACTCAGTTGTATACATACATGTGTACATTGTTTTTCTGCAGTCCTTTTGTTGTATTCCTGCCTCAGTTCTGCACAGTAAGACCCTGGGCTGTTTTGTTTTCTTTTTGTTCTAATTCATGGTGTTGCTTAGGGGAGACAAAAAGGAAAGACCCCCAGTTCCATGGAATTAAGTCCTTGTCAGACTGACTCAATCCTTGTGCTTTGACATCTGTGGAATAAATTGGCCACTGTGAAATCCTGAGCCAAGGAATGTGCATATTTAAATGGCTAGACTTTCACGTGCATTTAAAAATATTCTTCATGATACCTAACAGGATGCAGCAAAATGGTGATTGTTTCCCCGCTGCCTAGTGGGGGAGATGCTTCTCCCCACGCCTGACGTTTGCTTCTGGGGGTGGAGACGCCCTGGCACCCTCCCGTCCTGTTCAGGGGGCACAGGCCGAGGCCCCAGCCTGACTGGTGAGTTTCTGATGAGAAGGGCCCCCCTGGCTGTAAGTGCTCAGGGACATGTGCCCCCCGCCTGGGGCACCTGCTGCCTGTGGCTGGGAGGTCAGTCTGTTCAGCTGGGGGTGGTCAGTGCTCTCCAGCTTGGGTTTTCCAGGGACCAAAGGTGACATTTTGGGCTTCTGTTTGCCTTCTCCTTTTTCCCCTCTTATCCATCCAGTTACAGTATTGCTCTTAGCGCTCATCTGTTTCATTTCACTTCTGAATTGGTTTAAAGTCTGGACAAGGGGTTTCCTAGTTGCTGACTCTCCTGAAGACATGGGTGCCTTGATTTCTTAGGCCTTACTTTTCTCAGTTGAATTCCCTCCCAGTGACAGTTTGTGTAGAGAAACCGCAGTTCATTCAGGTTAAGTATTGGGGGCCATCGCCAAGGAAAGAACCATCAGCGGTAAAGGTGCATGCTCATCTCCGTTTGAAGATGAGCAGGGTTCCTTCTTAATTTATTTTTTAAATATATTTATTTATTGGGCTGTACCAGGTCTTAGTTGCAGCCTGTGGGATCTAGTTCCCTGACCAGGGATGGAACCTGGCCCCCTGCACTGGGAGCACGGAGTCTTAGCCGCTGGAGCACCAGGGAACGCCTTTATTCTCAATTTCTAGTAACTGAATGTGTAAAGCATGAAGGATCCTGTGAGTGCACATTAGTATTTGCCTGGATGTTCTGCTGCCGTAACTGTTAGCATTTCAGATGAAGCTGCCACATTTTCTGTAACCTCTAAACTTACTTTCCTCCAGGTCTTGATTTGCCTGTGATCTTTGAAGAGACAATTTGTTTTTGTAATGCTATTCAAAATAAAATCTTTGGATGTGATAAAGGGGGTTTAGTGAGCAAGAAAGGTTTTAGAAAGATTTTAAAAATGAGTAGTTTAGGGCAATTCCCTGGTGGTCCAGTGGTTAAGAATCTGCCTTCCAATGCAGGGGATGCGGAAACTGGGATCCCATATACTGAGGGGCAACCAAGCCGGCACGCCCTAACAAAGACCCAGGGCAGACCCCCTCCCCCAGAAAAAAAAAAAGAATGGCTTAGGTTAGTGTTTAAGTATAAAGTTTTAGTATAAAGCTTAAGTTCAGAGCCCTCTTTTTCTTTCAGAAAATTAAAAGCCATTGACTACTAATGCCTTTGACGCGTCCCCTCGGAGCTACGTGTCTGTATGCCTTTGACGCGTCCCCTCGGCTTTGTTTTTTGAGTACTTCTTTTGTTCTGATGTTACCGAATGTCCTAGGCTTATTTTGTATCTTCCCTGCCCCACCCTTTGAATCATCCATTTCTCCCAGGAGCCTCGGTGCTGTGTTTTGGAGACAGTTTGAGAAACTAAGAGCTCAGCACTGGGCCTTTGAAATCTTCTGTCATCTGTTTTAAGAGTGGTTCTGGTATTTTGGAATCATATAAAATGTTAGACTGGCTTTCAGTTAATAGGCGTAATAGTTACTGGCACCCATTATATGGATAATTGTGATGGTTACAGTTTTGTTTAGACGTAAGAATGAGACATTTGAGGTTAAATACAAAGCTGTTTATATCACTGATGGGATGCAGGGATGCCTCAGCTGTGCGGAGTGGGCAGTGCCCAGAGGTCCCCTCCTGGCTGAGCAAGGCTGGGAGGCTTCTTTATTGGGGGTAACTGTTGACTAGCCCCAGCCCAGCTCAGCTATCACCTTCTTTAAAATTGAAATGTAGGTGATTTCCAACGTTGTGTTACTTTCTGCTGTACAGCAAAGTGAGTCAGTTATACATGTGTACAGATATATGGGTGTGTGTATACCTACATTCTTCTGTATGCTCTTTTCCAGCGTGGCTTCCTGTAGTATACTGAGCACAGTTCCCTGTGCTGCACACTAGGCCCTTGCTGTTCACCATCCTGTACGTAATAGCTGCATCTGCTACCTTGTACTCCGTACCTCCACCAGCCCCCTCCCGTGGCAACCACAAGTGGGTCCTCTATGTCTTTGCGAATGTTTCTGATTCATAGATAGGTGCATTTGTGTAGTAGTTTAGAGTCTCCATATGGCTGATGTCGTGTGGTGTCTGTCTGTCTCTTTCTGACCTCACTCAGTATGATCGTCTTCAGTTGCATCCATGTTGCTGCAGATGGCATTGTTCCATCCTTTTTATGACCGAGTAATATTTCGCAGTCCGTATGTACCACATCTTTATCCATTTCTTTGTCGATGAACATTTAGGTTGTTTCCGTGTCTTGATTACTGCGAGGTTGTTGTGAGTAGTGCTGCAGTGAATTTTGGGTTCGTGTGTCTTTTTGAATTAGTTTTGTCTGGATAGATGCCCAGGAGTGGGGTTGCTGGTTCATGTGATAGCTCTATTTTCAGTTTTTTGAGGGACCTCTGTACTGTTCTCCATGGTGGCTGCACCCGTTTACATTCCCACCGACAGTGTCGGAGGATTGCCTTTTCTCCCCACCCTCTCCAGCATTTCTTGTTTGTAGATTTTTCCGTAATTGCCATTCTGACCAGCGTGAGGTGCCTCATTGTAGTTGTGACTCAGCTGTAATCTCTTCTTTCTTTCCTCCTTGAAAGAGCTCCATTGTTGCTGCGTCTGTGACCCTCAGCACTGATCGCATTGTTCGCATCTCCCTTTCCTAAGAATCGGTGAGCTTTTTGAGGTCAGGGATTGTGTCTTGTCTTTGTATAATCTTTAGAACACAGTACAGTAAAGGAGGACTTCTGTGTGTTACGGTTGTGAACGAGCTGAATTCAGAGTACATAGATTGAAAAGCTGAGCGAATATGCCAAGTTCAAATGCAAGTTCAAGGTGGCAGTGAGAGTCACTGACCTGATCTGAGGTTGATGATTGCGTTAATGTCCTCACCGTTCTCTGCTGCAGGACTTCAGAAGATGGCTGGGAGTCAGGATGGCTGGGATGTCAGAGGAAGTGACATTTTGTTTGGTTTTACTTTTTTTATTTTTTAAACATTTTATTGGAGTAAGTTTATTTATAGTGTTGTATTTCAGGTATACAGCAGAATGAATCAGTCATACATATAACATATTCAGTTTTTTTTAAAAGATTCTTCTCTTGTAGGTTATCACAGAATACTGAGTACAGTTCCCTGGCCTATAGAGTAGGTCACTGTTGAGTATATATATGTCTTCGATGTAATAGCGTGTATCCTTTCTAAGCTCCTGATTTATCTCCTCCCCACTTTTCCCCCCTTTGGTAACCATAAGTTTGCTTTCTATAAGTCCATTTCTGTTTTGTAAAAGAGTTCATTTGTATCATTTAAAAAAATTAGATGCTACATATGAGTGATAATTGTATGATATTTGTCTTTCTTTGACTGACTTCCTGAGTATGATGGTCTGGTTTGGTTTTAAACACGGACGGGCCATGGATGGGGCCGTGGACCAGAACCTTGGGAGTAAGAGGTGCACGGTTCTTCCGGAGAGAGTTGGGAGGCCCGTCTGCTGACACAGGACATTCAGAAGGAGACCGGAGAGCTGAAAGGGTGAGCAGGGGTCCTGAGAAGAGGTGCATCAGAGCTTGCGGTGTGACTTTGTCTCAGTTAGGCAGCTGGTAGGTTGGAGATCGTGGGCAGGGGAATGTGGATAAGAGAAAAATTTGAGAAAGAGTCGTCCAGTGTAGAGACTGGGAACTGGTAGCTCACAGGCTGAATAAGGGTGCATATCTCATGAACTGCTGTAAAATTTTAAACCGATATTTAGAGATTGGGAAATTTTATTTAAAAATTCAGAGTTTGCGCTCCTCTTGAACAGGCCATCCAGTAATTCTGGGCCCACATGGTCCAAGGAGACAGTTGGCAGAAGCGGAGCGGAAGACGCCCCTGCAGCAGGTCTCACCCTGTCGCCTTGAACGTCGCCCACCTCCCATGGCCATCGGCCCTGCCTGCATGTCTCCTGTGTACTCTTGATCTTGGGGTCCTGGTTCAGAGTGTGTAGATGGCAGCCTTGTGTGTGTCGGGCGCAGGCTTTTGTGGTGTTTGTAGTGGTGAGAGATACAGGGGACCCAGGTCTGGGCGGGGGGAGAGGAAGTGAGGAGTGTGTGTGGGCGGTTATACTGGATGACCCTGCGAGAAAAGTTCACTGGTGACCAAGCTTGTGAGGCCCAGGAGGCTTAGGAAAGAGTACAGAGACAGCTGTACCAGTTATTTGATCTACTGTGTAACAAAACGTTTTTATTGAAGTATAGTTGATTTAAAGTGTTGTGTTGGTTTCAAGTATACAGCAGTGTGATTCAGTTTTATATATATGTGTATAATATATCTGTTATATAAATGGCTTCCTTGGTGGCTCAGCAGTAAAGAATCTGCCTGCAGTACAGGATACTTGGGTTTGATCCCTGGCAACCCACTCCAGTGTTCTTGCCTGGGAAACCCCATGGACAAAAGAGCCTGGTGTGGGCTGCAGTCCATGGGGTCACAAAAGTCGGACACAACTTAATGACTAAACCACCACTAATATATATATCTACATATTTATGTAGATACATGTATTCTTTTCCAGAATTTATATATCTATATCTGTATGTGTATTCTTTTCCACAGTTTTTCCCATTATAGATTATTAGAAGATACTCAGTATACTTCCATGTGCTGTATGGCCCTTGTTGGTTATTTTGTATATAGTAGTGTGTAACATTTTAACCCTAAACTCCTAGTTTGTTCCTCCCGACCTTTCCCTTTTGGTAACCATAACTTTCTTTTCTGTGTCTGTGAATTTGTTCCCCTTTTGTAAAGAAGTTCATTTGTATCAGTTTTTAAGATTCCATGTATAAGCGATATCAAATGGTGTCTGTCTTTCCCCATCTGACTTCACTTAGTGGGATCATCTCTAGATCCATCCATGGTGCTGCGGTTTTCTGTATCACAGATCACTCAGCACCCTAGAAGCTTGAAACAGTCACTCTCTGCTGTCTCACTGGGAACCTGGGGGTAGTTCGGCTGGGAGTCTGTGGTCCAGGTCTCCAGGCTGAGTGGGCGCCCCAGGTCCCCGCCACTGGCCCCTACATGCTCGCCCCCAGCCTCAGTGCTCACCTGTCCCCGGAGGCCGCGGGTGCCCACCTGTCCCCGGAGGCTGCGGTGCTCACCTGCCCCCGAGGCCACGGGTGCTCACCTGTCCCCGAGGCCGCGGGTGCTCACCTGTCCCCGGAGGCCGCGGGTGCTCACCTGTCCCCGAGGCCGCGGGTGCTCACAGCAGGGCTGCCGGAGACTCAAGATGGGGGGAAGAGAGTGGACCCCGCAGGGGGGCCCTGTCGTCTGTGATCTAACCCCGGAGTGACGTGTTGTTTCTGCTTTGTGTAGGTGATCACATGAGGGAAGAGACTGCATGGGTATGAACCCCAGAAAACGGGGACTCCGGGGGTGACCCCGAGGGGCAGTTTTACAGGGCTGGCCACCGCAGTGACCGAGAGACCACCGCCTTGGCTGTGCCTTCGGCGCTCTGGCCCCGTCTGTGTTGCCAGCGTAGTCCCCCCGGGACAGAATTATTCGTGATTCTGATTGTTCTCTTCTACTGACTGTCATTGTTTGCTTTTGATATCCTCATGGATCGAAAATCGAAGCAGTTTTGGAGTTTTAAAGAGCATGGTGTTCATTCTCTTAATTTTACGGTCTTTTAGAACTGAGAGGCTGCAAGGCACTGCCTTGATCAGCGTCAGGAGGCTGCAGAGTGAGTAGCGGACAGCAGACAGGGCTGCGGGACGGTCGGTTCAGCCCTGGCCTCCCAGCCTGCGGTCCCCAGCACACGGAGCGTCATTGTGTAAAAATGACATCGCAAGCAACTTCCCATGATTCAGCTAGTGAATAAATTAGGTCTTCTGTGAATTGTATTTTCCCTGCTGTAAAAGAATTCAGGTGTTATATTGAAAATTTACCCAATGTCTCTTAATATATACATCTGACATTTGGTTTTACCAAAGGATGAAGTGCTTATAGAGCAGAAGTTGGCTAAACATCTAAAATTATGCTATTTAAATGCTGAGGTTTGGATGGCTCAGCTCTCTTCGCCTGGCCCAATACTTGTGTTTAAAATAGCCTGGCCCATGGTATGAGGTGTAACTTTTTCCTGCTTCCTTTGTGATTTCCCTTTCAGAGTGTGTTTTATTGACTAATAAAACTTTCTCACTGGAATATTAGCATTTTATGTGTAAGTCATTGTCCCATGATCTTGCCGGCCAGAACGTGAGCCTAGTGACTCTGACATAATCTTGCAGTGGGTTTTTCTCCAGGTTTGAAGGTTTTAAGCTGAAGTTAAAAGGCCATACCCTCCTTAAACATGTAGGTAAAATTTTGTGTTCGTTTTCACCTTCTGTGTGCATTTGGAAGAAAGCCCACTGATTTTATCAGATTCTTGAAGAAACCTACCATCCCCAATGGTTAATGACCCTCGGTGTTTAATGCAGTTTTGTCCTCTGGTTGTGATGGGTTTTGCTGTTTTGCGTTGTGTAGTTTGTGTGCAGATATTTCTACATTTCTGAAAATGGAGTCTCAGCATTTTTCCCATAAAAACTCAAAACCAAAACACTTACTTGAATATTTTGACCCAGAGTTCTTGTACTTCTTTGATGATTATTTATATATTTAGAATTGCTAGAAATAACAGTTTTTGCAATTTAATGTTTTTAGATGTTTTACTTCTCTGGGTTCAAAAAATTCTAGTGTCTCCTTAAGTGACACCACATTTTTTAACTATGACATTACAGATGCAGCCGCAACGTCAGTTGAACAACTGCTCTTTGCAGACAATTTTAGTCATGTAGCTGGTGTGAGGATTAGTGTTTGTCTAAATTGGGGGCCCCAATGGAAGAGAATTTCTGAGCTTCTAAAATAATACCCAGTTTTCCTAGGTAATGTTTATCATTCTCTTCCCTTTTGAAGAGACTTTATTATCTAACAGGAATGCTGTTAAGATCTCTCCGGGTAATGGTATGGCCAGAGTCCTTTTAAAAGTTAAATTATTCAGGGATGTGGTAGCTCTAAGGCTGTGTGCATATAGTGCAGAGAGATGATTTTATAAATAGAGCATTCCTTTCTCCAGCTCCTACCTTACTCCTCAATAATTCAGTTTCTTGGCTGCTTATTTCTTTTGTTTCCATGTTTAAAGACAGCAGGTTTTACCCAGAGTCTCATTTTCAGGGTGCAGCAAAAACCAGTGCGGGGAACAGTCTAGTTCATCTTTTCAAATCCTTATTACATTGCAGGACTCAGTAGATAAAGTAGTGCACTCTGCCATCAGAGTTATGGCCCATCAGTAGTGGACCCAGCACTGGGGAGATGCAAGGAATGAAATAGGGCGTCTCACACTCTGGGTTTTAATTTATTGACTGGCTTTGAAATTAAGAGCAGTTATGGTCTTTTTTGGTTAAATTAGGCTGATTTCTAGCTTAACGACTAAGTTGTGTTTGTTTTATTTTTAAAAAAATTTTTATTGGAGTGTAGTTGATTTATAATGTTGGGTTAATTTCACGTGTGCAGCAAAGTGATTCCTGAGTCCAGTATACCTGAGTCCAGTCTGCTTTCTGCCTTTCTGTCCGCAGTGACTGAGGATTTCTGGGGGTTGACCCTTTGCACAGCATTTGGTGTTGTCTGGTGTTTTTCAGATTCTTTTCCCGTGTAAGTTAGAGAATATAGAGCTCCCTGTGCTGTACAGGGGGTTGCGGTTGGTGATCTGTCCTGTGGCTGTGTGTTATGTTTATTGTATTGCTGCCTCTGAAAGCTTGAAGGTAACGTACAGCACAAAGATTATGTCATCCTTTGCGTGTGATGCCGAGACCGTGCAGCGCTGGGTCTCACAGTCCAGGTGACGCCGAGACCATGCAGCGCTGGGTCTCACAGTCCAGGTGACGCCGAGGCCGTGCAGCGCTGTGACGCCGAGACCATGCAGCGCTGGGTCTCACAGTCCAGCTGTGGGAATCCTGGCTCTGCCACTTCGCAGTTGAAAGTCGTCATTGCCGAGCTTTCCTGCACCCAGTCTGTTTGCAGATGTGCGGCTTCCTGGTGACTGAGGTGTCCCCTCACTCCTTTACCTGCTCTCACGGAGTCTGACGTGGGCAGGTGTCAGTGAGATCATCAGACACCTGGAAAGTTACGGCCGGAGTAGGTGCTGTGATGGGCAGATTGGTGTGTGCAGAGACTACAGGATGTGGTGGGGTGTGGTGGAGGGAAGTCAGCAAAGGAATGTTGGAAAGGAACTCTTGCTTCAAGTTTTATAATAGTTGCGTTGCTTGCCTTGCTCGTGGTTTTTGTTATTTTATTTCCACTTATAGATCCCTTTTCTGTGTGTTTCATCTGAACTCCATTTTGGAAGTGGGTGGGAAGTGGATAATCAAGTAATATGAGAGTAAGCATTTTGAGGGCAGGGATAGTTTTTAAATGAATAGGCTTTTAGAGTAGTTTTAACTTTACAGAAGAGTTGGGTCCAGAGAGTTCCCACATACCGTATTCTCCCCCACAGTTTTCCTTATTGTTCAACGAACATTTTGTATTAGTGTGGCGTGTTGATTATAATTGATGAACCAATATGGATATATTATTATCGAGCAAAATCAATAGTTTAAGTGTTGTAAAGCTCTTTGGGGTCTGACAGATGCCCTTAGTCCCCGTCCTCCACCTGTTTAGCCCTCTCCTCCTCCCTGCCCTCACTGGCCTTCTTTTGTCTCAACAGCCTTCCCTTTTCCGGAATGTTCCGTAGTTGGAACCCTGGAGCTCTTTCACACTGGCTTTGTTCGCGTAGCAGTATACTATCAAGTTTCCTCCTTGTCTCCTCATGGCTTGGTAGCTCACTTTTTCTTTCTTAAAAAAACTATTTTCTCATTTATTTGGCTGCGCCAGCTCTTAGTTGTGGCTGTGGCGTCTTTATTGTGGGGTATGGGGTCTATTAATAGTTCCCTGACGGATCGATCCTGGGCTCCTGCATTGGGAGTACAGAGTCTCAGCCACTGGGCCACCAGGGAAGTCCCTCATTTTTTTTTTTCTTTTTGTTTTTTTTAGCATCTAAAGTAAAAACAGAATAAATTTTTACCCTGTTCACTCATTTTTTTCTTATTGCAGAATAATACTGCATTGGATGGATGTTTATTCATTCACCTACTGAAGGACATCGTGGTTGCTTTTGATTTTTGTCAAGTCTGAATAAAGCTGCTATGAACATTCATGTGCACATTGTGTGTGGACATGAGTTTTCAGTTCATTGGAGTGAATACCGATGAGCATGATTAATGGTTTGTGTGGTAAGACTGTGTTTAGCTTGGTAAGAAGCTGCTAACCTGTCTTCCAGAGTGGCTCTGCTTTCTGCCTTTCTGTCCGCAGTGACTGAGGATCTCTGGGGGTTGACCCTCTGCGCAGCATTTGGTGTTGTCTGGTGTTTTGGATTTGGCTCTTGGAATAGGTGTGCAGTGACATTTCATTGTTCTAATTTGCCGTTTCCTGATGATGTACGACGTGGAACATCTTTTCATGTGCTTACGTATCATCTGTACATCTCCTTCGGAGAGGTGTCTGTTCAGACCTTTCACTCCTTTTCAGCTGGGTTGTTTGTTTTGTTCTCCTTGAGTTTTAAGAGTCTCTTGTCTATTTTGCATCAAAGGCCTTTTTCAGATGCATGTTTTGCAGACGTTCCCTCTCAGCCTGTGCCTTGTCCTTGCCTTCTCTTTCCAGTGTCTTCTGCTGAGCACAAGTTTCTGATTCTAATGAAGTCCAGCTTACCGCTTTTCTCTTTCATGGACTGTGCTATTTATAGAGTCATCATTTATTTATAAAGTTATTTATTTATTATAAACTCATCCACCCAATCCATAGTCACCTAGGTTTATTCTGTATTATCATCTAGAAGTTTTATAGTTTAACTTAGGCCTGGGATCCATTTTCAGTTAACTTTTGTGAAACATCTGTGCCTAGAGGCACTTGTTTTGCCTGTGAGTGTCCAGTTGTTCCAGCACCATTTGTTGTAAAGATTATCCTTTCTCTACTGGGTTGTCTTTGCTTCTTTGTCAAGATTAGCTGATCTGTATTGTTCTATTTCTGGGCTCCCCGTTCCGGTCCGTTGACCTGCTTGTCTGCATTCTCACCACCACCACGCCGTCTAGACGACGTCAGTCCTTCAACCTTGTTCTTTTTCAATATCATGTTGGCCGTTCTGGGCTAGAATAATTTTTTATACCTGAAGAAGCCCCTGCAGACTTCCCTGGTGGTCCAGCAGTTAAGAATCTGCTTTCCAGCGCAGGCCATGTGGTTCTACCCCCTGGTCGGGGGACTAAGATTCCCCGTGCCACGGGGCAGCCAAGCCTGCGTGCCACGAACGGAGAGCTGGCACCCGCAACAATCACCAGCGCAGCCAAAGGACAAAAATCAGCACTTGGTAAATGCTCTTTGTTAAGTATCAGTTTTTCAATATGGCAGCTATGGTGATCTTTTAAAACTCAAGTCTGATCTGTTATTCTGCCCAAGTCCCGCCACTGTTTTCCCATTGCACTGAGGGTCACACAGAGTCCTGAGCTGGGCTGCTTTCCTGGCTTTGAATGTCTTTTCCCCCAGGTCTGCAGGGCTGACGCTCCTTCGTCTCTCTCAAGCCCTTTTCACATGCAACCTTCCCGACAAGGATCCTGGCGTCATTTTACCTGAGCTCTCAGCTTGCCCCCCTTTCTCTCCTTTAAACTCTGTTCTCTCTCAGCCCCTCTTAGCCTGCGCTTTCTTCATAACTGTCATCACCTTCAAAACCCTATGTGCTTACTCGTTATGTTTATTTTATTGCTTATTCTCTCTCCCTGCTAGAATTTAATTCCAAATAGCAGAGTTGTTTTGTTGGCTAATGTGTCTTCAGCAGATAAAACATTGTAGGTTTTCAATACATTTCACTTTAAAAAATGAATAAGTGAAGGAATGATATGGTGACGTGCAGAGCGTCAGTTATGTGGGAGGAGGCTGAGTGCCAGTCCGTTCGATCCCACCTGATCCTTAAACTCAGGACCTTGTAAGATCAAGTCAAAATCTAAACCAATCTAAGATTAATGTTTGACAGAATGTGTTGATTTCTGACAAGGTGCAGCTGCTTCTGGTGGCAATAGGTTTTCCTGACTGTGTAAATTATGAGTAGCTGAGGACCACCAGCTGAGTCAGATTAGAAGCAGAACCACTGATTCGTTAGACTTTCTGAACACAAGTCGCCCACTGAATGTCTCAGCTAAGAGAACTGGGATTTCGCTGAGTGTTAGGACGGTGAAAAGATCTGCCCCAATGACAGAGAAAGGCCCGTGTGTCTGAAATGAGAGACTTCAGACTTCAGAAACTTCATGGTGCTGTCTTCCAGAGCAACACCATAGCCAGGACTTCAAAGCAGATTGGTACCCACCGGTGTATCCCATTACCTGGACTGGTTGGTACTTGGCACGTGGTAGGTGCAAAATGAGTTTCAAAAGAACGAATATTGGAAGAGGCAGTGCACTGTCAGTGACATTGAGGATCTTGGCATCATGGTATTTGCCTTTGTTGTGATTTCAGTTCAGTTCAGTTGCTCAGTCGTGTCCAACTCTTTGTGACCCCATGAACTGCAGCACGCCAGGCCTCCCTGTCCATCACCAACTCTCGGAGTCCATCCAAACTCATGTCCATCAAGTCAGTGATGCCATCCAGCCATCTCTTCCTGCCTCAATCCTTCCCAGCATCAGGGTCTTTTCCAATGAGTCAACTCTTTGCATGAGGTGGCCAAAGTATTGGAGTTTCACCTTCAACATCAGTCCTTCCAATGTACACCCAGGACTGATCTCCTTTAGGATGGATTGATTGGATCTCCTTGCAGTCCAAGGGACTCTCAAGAGTCTTCTCCAACACCACAGTTCAAAAGCATCAATTCTTCAGCGCTCAGCTTTCTTCACCGTCCAACTCTCACATCCATACATGACCACTGGAAAAACCATAGCCTTGACTAGACGGACTTTTGTTGGCAGAGTAATATCTCTGCTTTTAAATATGCTATCTAGGTTGGCCATAACCTTCCTTCCAAGGAGTAAGTGTCTTAAATTTCATGGCTGCAATCACCATCAACAGTGATTTTGGAGCCCCCCAAAATAAAGTCTGACACTGTTTCCACTGTTTCCCCATCTATTTCCCATGAAGTGATGGGACCAGATGCCATGATCTTAGTTTTCTGAACGTTGAGCTTTAAGCCAACTTTTTCTCTCTCCTCTTTCACCTTCATCAAGAGGCTCTTTAGTTCTTCTTCACTTTCTGCCATAAGGGTGGTGTCATCTGCATATCTGAGGTTATTGATATTTCTCCCGGAAATCTTGATTCCAGCTTGTGTTTCTTCCAGCCCAGCGTTTCTCATGATGTACTCTGCATATAAGTTAAATAATCAGGGTGACAATATACAGCCTTGATGTACTCCTTTTCCTATTTGAACCCAGTCTGTTCCATGTCCAGTTCTAACTGTTTCCTGATCTGCATACAGGTTTCTCAAGAGACAGGTCGGGTGGTCTGGTATTCCCATCTCTTTCAGAATTTTCCACAGTTTATTGTGATCCACACAGTCAGAGGACATTAGGAGAATTCTAAATATAAGGTTTGCGTAGACATTTAAAAATTTTAAATGGGGACTCCAGGGTGTGCACCCCAGCTGCCTGCAGATGATGAGCCGGGCCCCGGGCCTGAGCAGTCTCTGCCCGTCCAGCGTCCGGGGCCGGCGGTCACGTGTGTTTTTGCTGGCTCTGAGTTTGTCATCTTCTGCTTCTTCCCTTGCCCCACTTCTCCCCTAACATCCTTCCTTCCTGCTTTCTGTCCTAATTTTCTTCCGCTTTTTTTTAAACCAAATATTTGGATATCTCCTCTCTGCTGGAGAGTGTGCTTGCTGGGAATACGAAGCTGGATGAGACAGGGTGCTTGGCCTCAAACTCCTGTGAGCCGTAGGACGGCTGGCTGGGGAGCAGAGGCCTCAGCCTGCCGCCCGGGACCCCAGACCAGCGGTGCCGGGGGCGCAGGGCAGGCCCAGCCTGTGACAGCACTGAAGGCAGGGGACAGTGATCCAAGGAGCTGTCTGGGCAGGAGAAGACACGCTGTTGCTGTTACGGTGGTCTCATCAGAAACAGTCTTGGAAAGGTGCTGCTCGCTTTGCTCCTGGTGACTTGCATTTTTCAGGGTAGCCACTGGGGGGCGCATGAAAGTTGGGCCGAGATTTTCAGAGAGGCTCCTGGAACTCGCCGCCAATGCAGGATCCCTGGGTTGGGAAGATCCCCTGGAGAAGGGAAAGGCTGCCCACTCCAGTATTCTGGCCTGGAGAATCCCATGGACTGTGTAGTCCATGGGGTCGCAAGGAGTCGGACATGACTGAGCGACCTTTACTTTCACTTCTGTGCAGGCAGGAGTGGTCAGAGTGGGACTGTGTCCCTGGGTCCTTTGCAGGGCACCTGGGGCCGCGCGCGTGTGTGTATGTGTGTGCGTGTAAGTATGTGTGTGCATGTGTGTGCGTGTAAGTATGTGTGTGCATGTGTGTGCGTGCTGGGGAGAGCTTTGCCTTTAAGGAACAGGTGGTTAGATGGGTCGGCGATTTCCTGTTATTGAACCATGGTCACGGTCAGTTCGGTTGGATTATTATTAATCTGTGTATTTACAGTGCTCAGTTCCATTAGAGGGGAGCTTCCATAATAATAACGAAAATACACTCCAACCTGAGGTTTGTACTTACTCTGAGTACATTCTTGAACGGTGAACAGTGTAGCTGATAGAGAACGCGCGTTCCTCGTGAGATTAGACCATGTTTCTTGAGGGAAATGGTAGTTTACAACGTGACCCCTTAGGCCGTCTCTCTCTCTTCCTCAATTTATTGATCGTAGAGAAAGTCTGGGACGTATTGACTTGATCCAGGCAGAGAGAAGAGGCACTTTGACATAATTAGGTAAATGATCCGAGAGCTGAGCCCTGAATTCATACTTTTGTGAATATGATTGGAATATTTAAGGAGAAGATTAGAACATGTGGCCACAGGTGCCAAATTCTGAAGGATAAACAAGGTGGAACTACTTTCTGTAAAGGTGTTACTCTCATAGATTTGTTTTACCTGTGGTACAGGACAGAGTAGGTATTAAAATAAGTCCTTGTTGAACAAATACAATAATCAAGAAAAAAAATCAGCTTCTTTTTGGTTCATACTGTCTTGTTAACATTTTTGAGTGAATGACATTGAAAGAAGGGAGTCCGAGGAGTTAAGGCAGGATTGCTGTCTTCAAAGAGGTGTGATCGGAGACGTGCACAGAGGGTGTCGGGGGATGTGGTAGGAGCTGTGAGCAGAGGAGACTGCAGGAGCGGGTCTGCAGAGGCGGCTCTGGTCCGGAGCCTGGAGGGGCGGTCTTTGCTGGGGGCCGGGGAGGCCAGCGGACCGCACAAGACGGCCCTAAAGCCGCTGCTCCCTCTCGAGCTCCGTGAGCCTGTTGGAAAGTTTCCACACCGCAGGCCTCAGGTTGACATCTGTGTCCTGAGGAGGCAGAAGATTGGGAAACTAAGAGAAATTGCTTTTGGGGTTTCAGATGCTCGGCTGTGAGGTCCATTAAGTAATCGTCCATGAGTACTGAAAGCAAAAGCTGTAGTCAGTTCATACATAAGCCGAGTTCCTATATACAATTATTTGGTAAAAGTGATTATGATGTAAGACCTTGTTTCTTGAAGTGTCAGTGAGAGCCTGGTTAATCCTTTTCCAAGTTGTTGGAAAGAATTTTAAGTGCTCTTATGAGAGTTCAAGCTTGCTTTTTTCACGGTTTTTTTTAACCTAAGATGCCAGGATCCCTGCCCATGCTTGTATGACTCTTTGAAGCTGAAGTGTAGGTATCTTGTATTTTTCAGGAGTTACACAATGACTTTTCCAGCTTTATTGAGATATAATTGACCGGTACCATGGTGTGAATTGAAGGTGTGTTGCATGCTGATTGGATACACTTGTGTGTTGCATGGTTAAAGGCTTTTGGTACCAGGGTGGTTATGACTACAGCAAGTATTATATTTACCCCCGACCTTTGTCTGTAGGAAGCAGTGAGATTTAACTTCCTGGACTCGGTGCATCCTGCTAGGGCATCTTGTGATCAGTACCTGGCAGCTACATTCAGTCTACAGGTGCAGTTGGGGTTCCCTTTTAGTAATTAGCCAGAGAGAAGGCCCATGAAGGCCCGTGTTGACTTCTGATCTCATCCTGCCTCCAAGAAAGCTTGGGATTTACGGAAATGGAGTACTCTTCTTTAATAATTTTTTTTGCTTCTTCTATTGTATCATTTTGACATTTTATGTCATTTTAGTGGGTTGCTAATATTATGGTAGAGAACAATCTTAACATTTGGAGTGTGCAGATGCAGGGGTATATGGGAATTCTTCATGTGATTTTTATGACTTTTGTAAGTCTGAAATTTTAAAATTGAAAGCTGAAAAAAACCCTGCATATTTAACATCAATAAGCAGATTTGTAATATACCATGTACTTCTTCATGCATTAAGCTGGATTTTACTTGAATTTAGGGAATGATTCTGTCACTTTTCCTATGTAAGAAATTAAGACAGAGTTGGCTTTTCTCTGTGTAGTTATCAGTTAAGTCCTTTTTCTGCAGTCTTGTTTGAAAGTGTCATCTTTCTATAGTCAAAATCCCATTTAAAGCATGAATTAGTCTATATGTTTGTTTCTGTAAAAAGCATGTTTATAGAGAACTAAGTACACTCTGTCTTTTTTTTCTTTTTGTAATAGCTTTTTTGAGATATAATTTGTATACCATAAAATTCACCCATTTAAAATGTACAGTGCAGTGGTTTTTAGAATATTCATAGAATTGAGCAACCAATACTATTATCACATAAAGAATATCTATATCACCCCCAAAAGAAACCCTGAAATCCAGAAGGGTTGATCCTTTAATGAAAGACTGTTGCCGTGATGGTAAAACCAGGGATGCAGGAAGGGTGTGATTGACAGATGACATCTGAATGAGACACACGGTATGTTAGAGAACCATCCTTTGATTTCACTAGTATTATTGGAATCATTACAGTTCTTTGATTCTTTTTTCCTTAAAAAGGTAGTTATAGGAACTTCCCTCATGGTCCAGTGCTGAGGACTCGGAGCTTCCAAACAGGGGCATGGGCTCTGTCCCTGGTCATCAGGGAACTAAGATCCCACAGCATCTCCAAAAAAGGTAGTTATACTTCGTGCTGTATTGGTATTTATTTGCCTAGCGGGTAGATTTCAGATTAATCTATATCCGAATTCTGTGTCTGCAGGATATGTTTAAATTTTCATTTAAAGGTCCTGAATTAATATCCCCTTGTCTGTTGGAGTCCGAGAGGAGTGTCTTTACGTACCTGTGTACGGTGGTCTTCAGTGAAGCCCCGCCTTCTTGTGGACACGGAGCCCACGGGGTGGCCAGGCCCCCCAAGACCTGCCCATCAGCTAAGCTGCTGCCTTCCTTCTTGTCACCTTTTCTTGCTCCAGTTTCTCCAGTTGAGCCATTTGGATAAATGCCATGAATTGATTTATTTCTTAACAAAGGTTTTAAACCTCATTTAAATACCTGGCTTCCCTGGTGGCACAGCTGGTAAAAAATCTGCCTGCAATGCAAGAGACCTGGGTTCAAGCCCTGGGTTGGGAAGATCCCCTGGATGAGGGAACAGCTACCCATTCCAGTATTCTGGCCTGGAGAATTCCGTGGACTGTGTAGTCCATGGACAGTTTAGTAATTTAAGTCATTGTAATTCTGTTTAAGAAAGCAAACGGAAACGTTTCAAAGCTATGGTGCATACCTTTCTGATATATAGGGCCTACTGTCTACCTATAAAAAGAGGGCCATTTCTTCCTTTGCGGGTCTCCTCCTGCGCAAAATAAAAGGTGTTAGCCTATCACTTATCCTGCGGTGGCTGATGAAGTAGTTCTGTAGACTTTTGTAACTGTACTCATCAGCAGTGCTCACAGAGGCCCGGGAAATTCTCGTTTGTCTCTTTGCTAGCTTATCGTGGCAGAGATGGTCTTTCAGCATCTGGAAATAAAGGAATCTCCCATCATTTTTGGGCTTTGAAAACTGTGTAGCATGTAAATTGCTGCTGAAAGTCATCAGCTTTCAGTTTGGAAAGCAACGCAAATTTGTTGCAATAAACAGATCAAGACAAAGTTGTCTCCCTCTCTGTACCCTGCTTTCCCTGTGATAACTGGTGTAAATGGTTTATTTGCCTTCTCCCTTCAGCTTCTCATGAAATGTATGAAACCATGCATTCACACTTTTTAATTTTCCATACATACACACACATACAATTTATATCGTAAGTTTTTTTGAGAAACAAGATCACACTCTTTCTACAAAGTATTCTTTTTTTAACTTACCACTTGAAGGAGGAAGGAAAAACCCAACACATTATTTTTGCTAAAAGGCAAAAAATCTTTTCGCTTTTTTCAAGTTTTGTCAAATTTTCCCTTAGCAATTAGCATCTGGCTTACCAGAAAGATTTGCTAACTGTAAATCAAAGAATATATACCAGAACCAAAAAAGCTAAAGTATAAGAGAAATTTAGACCAGTGCATCTACTTTCTTGACTAACTGTGGTCAGAACGGAGCATTTTTCTCTCTGCTGCACTTTTCTCGTGTTTTCGCTGACTCAAAGCATGGCTCATCAGAACCTCGACATTGGGGAACATAAAGCTGCCCTCCGTATTTCCTTCCCCTATTGTCCATCAGCCACCTAGTCCTAGAAGAGTCCAGAGAACCCACTTATTATTTTGAAAACTTGAAATAAAGAGTAAGAACCAAGCCTTTACTTGGATGAACTGTGCCTATACCTCAGGGAAAACATATTTAAGGAAAGGAAGATTCTTTTTATAGAGATAATTTTGCTTCAGTAGAGACTGAGTTTCAAGGTGTGATGCAGTCTAGGCTGCTGACTTAAAAAGAGAGATGATCAGGCTTTATGTGCTTAAATCTCACCAGTGGACTTTATGCAGCTTCCAGTTTCCTGGAAACATTAGGGATATTCTAAATGACACTGTGGGAATGCCGTCCTCAGAGGTCACCTTTGGGAAACCCGGGACAAAGGATCCCGTCACTTCAGCAGATAAATTGCAAGGAAGTGAAGATGGAGAGAGAAGGGAGGGACCCCGTGGCTGAGGGAGGCGCCTAGCACTGCAGGGCATTGGCTCACCGGGGGAGGAGCTGAAAAGACGCTTACAGGTGGTCTGCGGAATCCGAACACCGTATCTCATGATATTAAGGAAATCTTTACTGTTGGAGAAGGAAATGGCAACCCACTCCAGTATCTTTGCCTGGAAAATCTCATGGACAGAAGAGCCTGGTGGGCTGCAGTCCTTGGGGTTGCAACGAGTCTGGCACGACTGGGTGACTAACACTTACTTACTGTTAGAGACACGTGCTGAACGGTTTCTGGATGAAGTAATGTGCTCTCTGAGATTTACTGACACAATTTCTGGGAGAAAGACTGGGTGGGATTTGATGGACCAGGGGTGTCTGTGTGTTGATAATTTTTTTAAGAAATTTGTTTTTAATTGGAGGATGATTGCTTTACAATGTTGTATTGGTTTCCGCTGTACAACAGTGTGAATCAGCTGTCAGTATACATGTATCCCCTCCTCTTTAAACCTCCCACCACCTTCCTGTTTTTAGTTAATTAATCTGGCTGTGTCGGGCCTTACTTGCAGCACGTGGGATCTTCCTTGGGTCACGCGGGGTGGTGCGTGGATTCTCTACTTGTGGCTCAGTAGCTGTGGCTCAGGGGCTCAGTTGCTCTGCAGCTTGTGGGACCATAGTTCCCGGACCAGGGATGGAACCCGTGTCCGCTGCATTGCAAGCTGGATTCTCAACCACTGACTTCTTAAGCAGGAAAGTCTCTATTGATAATTGGTGAAGCTGGTGATGATATGTATATGCATCCATATATAGCAGCTCATTTTGTTCTTCCCAGTATTTTTTTTAGGTTTTTCTGTAGTAAAAAGTTCTTTAAAAAAAGGTTTTTCCTGGGTAGGTAAATGCATAGTCATCTTGCAGGTGAGATATCCTTTACATTAGGTAATAAAGCTCCTTTAAATTATGTTTCACAGACCACAAACACAACTCTTAAAATTTTTTTAAATTTAATTTAAAATTTTTTTTTAGTTTTTATTTTATATTGGACTGTAGTTGATTTACAATGTTTTGTTAGTTTCAAGTGTATAGCAGAGTGATGCGGTTATACATATACAAGTGTCCATTCTTTTTCAAATTGCTCTTCAGTTTAGGTGAGCAGAGTTCCCTGTGCTGTGCATTCAGTAGGTCCTCATTGGCTGTCTATTTTACATATAGTAGTGTGTGTATGTTAATCCCAGACTCCCAGTTTATCCCCCCTCAGCAGTGGAAGCGTTCGTCATTCCGTGAGCCATTCCCATCTCAGTTGCTTTGTGTAGGTGGTCGCCTGGGAGAAGGATGAGTCCCGACCTCATGGGAGAGGCATGCTGGTCCTAGTCGACCGCCTTGCTGTCTCTGGTCTGTCCAGCAGAAGGCACCGTGGGGCCCCTTTGAGGACCACGCCCGTCTGCGGATGACACAGTGTTCAGTTGGCCTGGCCGTGATGGACAGATGAAGGTGGTGGAGAGGATGCCGTGTGTGGCTTTCTCTTGGGAGTGTGTACACTCTGCGTGGTGTGTACACTCTGCGTGGTGTGTACAGTGTACGCTATACACAGTGGACACTATACACCATGTGCCCTCCGTCTGCAGCAGCTCCCCAGATGATCTGATTCTAGCGCCCCTCTGTCAAAGAGAACCTGCGACTTTCTGTTTGACTAAATACTGCCTATATTCTCCATTTGTTAAAATCCAAGCACAGTTGGGTATAGCCTTTTGGAAGCGAAATGGATTTTGTGATCTGGGAAGGAAGCCGTGACGAGTTTGGGCAGTGTGCCTGGTCATTACAGTGACCAGGTGTCCATGCATTGGCCCCTGAGTTGAAGAGGAGCCAGGGCACGCAGGTCAGGTGCGGTGCGGTCTCGGCCTCTCCTGGCGCTTGGTTCCATCTTGCAGACCTGAGTGAACCAGGGCTCAGGGACAGTAAAGTCACTTCCTCAGGTCACACAGCTGGTAGGTTGTGGAACTTGATTTTAACTCCGTTTCTGACACCCTTATTTTCTGAATTCTGCATTCATCGATTTTGATATTCAAGTTTTCTTCTCTAAGGAGATATTTCAGTCACGTGTGGTTTTGAATTTATTTTTTAAGCACTTATTTAATTGATTCTTGGCTGGCTGTTCATCTCGGTGCACAGGCTGAGCGGCCCTGCCACGGGGTCTGAGTTCTTCACAGAGCTTGAAGCCCCGTGGCCTGCACTGAAGACAGATTCTTAAGCGCTGGACTGCCAGGGAGTCCCCCTTGAATGTGTTCTGAGATGATCAGACTTCCAGATTCCTGTGAAACCATATGCTCTCAGAGTTTGCTTTCTTGTTTTGTGGAAGCATAAAGAAACCAGTGCTCCTTTTACATGCTTTGCTTTGTGTGGGTTTGAGGAGGTAAAAGTTCTGTTGTCCATTAATTGTTTAAAAAACAATAAGGGTGTATCCAGTGTGACCCGATTCTGTGACGCTGTTGGGTTGGTGGGGTTGGCCCTGCTCATGTACACAGCTGACAGGGAGGCAGGAGAGTGGCCGCTTCCCTTGGTCTTGCTGAGGTCTCTGGGGAGGGTCGCCGTGATAGGGGGGCCTTCGGGGCCCCCACAGTCGCGTTCGCATCTGGAACACTCTGTTTTCAGGCTGCAGGTTCTGGGCTGTGTCGGCATCCTTGTCGCCCGGGCTCAGAAGCCCTGAGTGTACCAAACCAGAAAGGACGGCATGGTGACGGAGGCTTGCACTCCGATGGGAATTCCTGACGGAATTCATAGACCTCGTGGGTGAAGAAGATATGCAGTCGTTGACAATATAAAATGCATTATGGATACAAAGTCCTGCTACTTATCGTAAAGGTGGCAGAGCTCCACGCCGGAGTGGTTGTTGTCCGGCCCAAGGGACAGGCACAGGGACTTTTGCTGTCACCTTGCTTCCTTTCAGAGCTTGTCACCCTCTTGTGGTTCTGACATGTTTGCCCACCACAGCTGATCCCAGCCGTCTGGAGCAAGGATGGACAGAAAGACACCGCCCTCCTCCTGAAGGACATGACCCAGAAGTAGCACAGTCACTTCTGCTGACGTGGGGTGGGTGAGAACCTAGCCTGAACGTGGCCACGTGGAGCTCAGGGAACCCGGGAGGGTGTATTTGCTGCTGGTCATCGTGCACCTAACTAGAAATTAAGGGAGCTATTTCTTTTGGAGGGAAGGGTGCGTGGAGAGTTGTGTTGGCTGGATTGTACTAAATGCCTTTATTTTAATTGAAGTGTAGTTGGTTAACAATATTGTGTTTATTTCTGCTGTACAGGAAGGTAATCTAGTTAAATTTTTTTTTCCTTTATGGTTTATCACAAGATATTGAATATAGTTCCTTGTGCTATACAGTAGGACCAAGATTTTGTCTGTTCCTTATGTGATCCTTTGCATCTGTTAACCCCAAACTCTGAGTCCGTCCACATACCATCCCCCAACCCCAACTCTGTGTGTTTCATGCCCCCTCCCCCTGCCCCCGCCAGCAACCACAGGTCTGTTCTCGTGTCCGTGTGTCTGTTTCGGAGATGGGCTCTTTGTGTCTTATTTTAGATTCCACCTATAAGTGATATCATGTAGGTGTTGGCTTTCTCTTTCTGACTTATTTCACTTATATACTGAATTCTTTGCTTTGTACTTTGTAAATAGTGTCTATTTCTTTCCTAGGAGATTTCCCACTACTGAATTTTGGGTAGGATTAGAATCAGCCAATAATAATGCTATATTGCAAATGAAAACAAAATAAGAGGGACTTAAAGGAATGTCGTTTACTTCTATGTGGAATCCAGGCCAGGTCCACACCAATACTGGAAATGCCGCCGCTGTCGGCAGCCCAGACTTAGGGAGCTGCCTTGTGGTTCAGGATGTTGATTGAGCTTCGTCCTTCAGGTCAGCCAAGAGAAAGGAAGGAAGAAAGAGGGAAGATGGGATACAGGGGAACCAGGCATCTTTCATAGAAAATTCCTAGAAGTTGCCACAGCACACTTTTGCTTTCATTTCATTGACCAGAACACTATCATTTGGTCGTGCCTGCGAAGCAAGGCAGAAAGTGTGGTTTTTCTCCCCCAAGCAACAATAACACTCATCAAAATCAGAGTTTCTGTTACTAAAGAAGAGAATTACCAGCAGGCTGCAGTACACACTTTCAGTTTGGGAAGAACAGTCTAATCTACTTACCTGATATCTTGCAACATGGAAAAAGATTAGAAAACATTTTGCTGATTTACAGTTATGTTCATGTAAGGCTGTCAGCCATTCCTCCCCTCCCAATCCTTATAAACACTTGGGTTTTTAGGGACGTCTGATGCTTACTAACTGCTCATGGCTGTGTGCAGACAATCACTGTCTTAGGTTGACCCCCAAAGCCTTTCCTGAGAAAGAGCAATTGGTTTTCCAGTGGATACATAGTAGCCTGTCTGTCATTGTCTTATAGTGCTTCAAAGTTGCCTTGTTTCAGGTTCTGCTTTTCTGAAAGTGGACTCTTCTGTTTTTTCCTATTTTGCTTCCTAGAAGGAATTTCCCCCTTTTAGAGTAGAAACAGTCTGAATGCATATTTTAGCCATTTCTGGCTCAAGACTGAAGTAGTTGTGAGACATTGATACTTCGTCAGACCACATACAGTGGCTGCAGAATTTTTGTCTTAAGACTTCTCTTGAGAAAATACCATGACTCATTGTTCTCTGCAAAAAGTGACTATGCTGCCAATGTAGCAGGGTGGAAAGATTTGATTTACAATTAAACTTGGAAATGCAAAGAAAATATGTTCTTTCGAAAGGGAACCCTTTGATGCAATTGGTGGGAATGTGAGTCAGTGCAGCCACTGTGGAAAACAATGCGGAGGTTCCTCAGGAAACCAAAAATAGAGCTACTGTATGACCCAGCAGTCTCACCCCTGAGCGTATACCTGGACAGACTATAATTCAGAAAGATCCATGCACCCCTGTGTTCATAGCAGCACCATTCACAAGACCCAGGATGTAGAAACAACCTAAATGTCCATCGACAGATGAATGGATAAGAAAGATGTGTACACACACATACACACACACACACACACACACACACACTAGAATATTACTCAGCCACGAAAATGAATGAAATCATGTCATTTGCAGAAACATGGATGCAACTAGAGGGTATCATGCTCAGTGAAGTAACTCAGAAAGAGAAGGAGAAATACCCTATATCTCTTACATGTGGAATCTGAACTTGGACACAGATGAACTTACCTGGGAAACAGAAACAGAACTCGTAGACATAGAGAACAGACTGGTGGTTGCCAAGGAGGAGGGGACGGTGGGCAGGGAGGGACTGGGAGTCTGGGGTTAGCCGATGGAAGCTCTAATATATAGAATGGATAAAGAACAAGGGCCTGCTGTATGGCACAATATTCAGTGTTCTTTGATAAACCATAATGAAAAGAATATTAAAAAGGATGAAAGTTCTTTGTTTCATTTTCCAGCTTCTCTGGTTGTCTTCAGTGAGTCCCAGCCTCTGACGAGCAGAGGAAATGTGCACAGTTGTGTTGTTTCCAAGCATCGTGTGCTCTGGTGTGTGAAAGCCTCTGTGGCCCTACGTCCCCCCGGCCGGCCGCTGCCTCTGGCATCCGGGGGACGGAGCCAGCTTCTGAGACCGTGCCCCCCGGGAGAGAGGCACTGGCCCCCAGCGTGCCCGTACCCCTCAGGGCCCCTGGCTCCCCGGCACCTCTGCCCTGCCTGATGCCTGTCCCTGGCGTGCTGCTGGCTGCTGATTCCAAGTAGTAACATGGACTTGGGGCTCATTCTTGTGGCTCAGGCCGTGTCCTTCCTTTCCGTGACTTCCCCTGCGGTCCTGCGGGGGCTGCAGCCCCTGGCAGGTCTGGCTGGGATGCATCTGACCCCCTACCCAGGTGGCTGCTCCGCCGCCCTCGTTCAGAGCCCCAGGGGACCTCTGGCCAGGGCCCAGCCAGGCTCGCAGGTCCTGCCGTGTTCGGTCTGTGCTGGGAAGGACCAAGATGATGGGAGGGGAGGCCGGGAGCCGCCTTCTGCCTCCACGCCACTCTCACCTCTCCCGTAGCTGCGGCCTGGGCAGAGGGCGTCCTCTGACCCTTGGTCCGGCCCGTGGCTCCTTCCTCTCCCACAGTCTGCCCCTCCGAAGCCTAGAAGCCTCCACCATGCTCCCATTAGCTGGTCCTGTAGCTTTGATGTCAGGCTGAAAGGGTGTCTTTTCTTCCCTAGAGGAGCATTCCATGAACTCCTGATGAGGGAAAGGAATAAAGCTATTTATAAATTTCTCTCTAGATAGTAGCGTGGCTAGCAGAGTTACATGGTTCTGCTGAACAGTCCCAGTGTGTCAGTTGAAATGACTCTCCATCTTATAGTAACATTTCTGTTATTTTTTTAGGGTGACGATCTCTTTGTGTCTAGAGGCAAAGGAGAAGCGATGAGTACTTTTCAAAATACTATTTTATGACACTTGATTTTATGGTGTGTGAAAATTTCAGTGAGCCTCTTTAAAAAAAAATTTTGTTGGAGTATAGTTGGTCTCCAGTGTTGCGTTAATTTCTGTTGTATAGCAAAGTGGCTCAGTACGTGTATACATATATATCCTCTTTTTCACGTTCTTTCCCATCGTGGTCTGTCGTAGGATGTTGAATATAGTTCCCTGTGCTCTACAGTAGTCCTTGCTGTTCATCCATCCTGTATATAAGACTCTGCATCTGCTCATCTCCACCCCCAGCTTCCCTGGCAGTGCAGTGATTAGGACTCAGCACTTTCACTGCTTTGGCCCCCCCACCCCCCGGTTCAGTCCCTGGTTAGGGAACTAAGATCTCACAAGCCACTTGGCAAGACAAAAAAAAAAGGCAAAAGTCCAAATCAAACTCCCAGGCCTTCCCCTCCCTACCCCCTTGACAACCTCAAGTCTGTTCTTTATGTCTTCTGTTTTGTAGACACGTTCATTTGTGTCTTGTTTTATGTTCTACATATAAATGATACCACCTTGTAATTGTCTTTCTCTTTCTGATTATTTCACTTAGTATGAAAATCTCTAGGTACATCCCTGTTTCTGCAAATGGCATTATTTTATTCTCTTTTTTTATGGCTGGGTAGTATTACCTTGTGTTTCTATTTATGCCACATCGTCTTTATCCATCCATCTGTTGAAGAACGTTTAGGTTGTTTCTGTCTTGGCTGTTGTGAATAGTACTGCTGTGAACCCAGGGTGTGTGTATCTTTCTGAATTACAGTTTGTGTGATGTACGTCCAGGACTGGGGTTGCTGGATCATGTAGTAATTCTGTATTTAGTTTTTAAAGGACCCTCCATGCAGTTGCACCGCTTTACATTCCCACCAGAAGGGGAAGAGGCTTCTCTTTTCTCCATACCATCTCAGCGTTTATTAAAATTTCATTGTTCTTAAACTTTTCATTCCCTAAGTCAGTCTCTGTCCTGGTAGTTTTAGCAGGAATATGGGGTTTGGTGAGCCACAGACCAGGGTTCAAGCCGATGACTGGCCAAGTGGGGTTGGATAAGTCACTGTCATCTGTTGGGGTCTCAGTGAGTCTGTACCTACCTCACAAAGTCGGGGTGTGTATAACGTGGGGGAGCCATGCGCCGGGACATCTAGGGTGCAGGTGGCCCCACTCATGCTCGTTCCCAGCACCTGTCTGCTTCGCCCTGTGGCTTCTGCTATGCTCCTTCTGCCCAGGGGACCATCTGCCCCGGTGCCCACAGGTCTTCACAGATGCATGGGATGACACTGGCTGTCCTGCATCTAATTCCGCTCCTACTTATGGTCAATCAGTTCAGTTCAGTCACTCAGTCGTGTCCGACTCTTTGTAACCCCATGGACTGCATCACGCCAGACCTCCTGTCCATCACCAACTCCCGGAGTCTACCCAAACCCATGTCCATCGAGTCAGTGATGCCATCCAACCATCTCATCCTCTGTCGTCCCCTTCTCCTCCTGCCTACTTACGGTCCAGTAGGCTTCCCATTCTGTGTCCAGGTTTTGCTTTATTTCCTCCGTAGACACGAAGTGCCTTGATGTCAAGAGCTGCGTTTTACACACTCATATCACACCCTGCACTTTCCCTGTATCAAAAGCTCCTGTTAGCCTCTCCTTTGCACTTGCATATTTAATGCTTTTGGGGATATTTTCTGTAGCTCTTGGGCACACTTTAAAGCTGAAAAAAACAGGCATTGTTTAGTATTACCAGAAATTAGTGAACTAAAAAGTCTGATCTCATCATGTGTACTTTATAATTCTACTTCCCATCTGATCCTTTCAGATTCTGAAAAGTACCCAGACTCTAAATAACTTGTAACTAGCTGGAATTAGTCAGGACTTGTAAAATCAAGAACATATGTCTTAATTTAAATACTTGTCACATATACAGTTTTGACTGAGAAGTATTTTTAGATTTAAGAAATTTATCTTAGAACTATGAAGTCATTTCATTTATCACACTAAAATATTTATGGCTGAGAAGTATTTTTTGACAGTTGGTTTGTGGAACTCCAGACCTAATATATGTGACATTTCAATTTTGGTAGTCATGTTTATATAGCTCTTGGGTCTTCTCTAGGGCTATATCCTCACTTATTATAATTAAGCCATATCAGATTTCACATATATTTAGCTAATGAATATTCATAAGACTCGGGAGAGGATAAAGGAGATGGTCTATGTTCAGAGACAGTTGAGCACATACACACTTAAGGCCTGTGCTGGACGACCTGCTAAAGTAAATTAAGTCTGGATCTCTCAGCAGAGAGCACAGACCCAGAAAGACCCCATCTAAGGAACAGAATTAAAAAATTGTATAGCTCTAGAGGACAAACCAGTGGTGGGAGAGGGAAGTGGGGAGGGACAAGATAGGGGTAGGAGATGAAGAGTTACAAACTATTTTGTATAAGGTAGATAAGCAACAAGGACATATGGTACAGCCCAGTGAATGTTGCCAGTATTTTACAATAACGATAAATGGAATATAACCTTTAAAAATTGTGAATCACTATGTTGTATACCTGTAACTTGAACAATCCAGTTCATCAGCAATACCTCGAAAAAGCTATCAATTAAAAAAAAAAAAGAAAAAATTGTATGAAGTCAGACAAAAATCTGCCTTTACTATGAAAGTCAGTATATTTTGCTTATACTTTAAAAAAGATCAGCCTCTACAAAATAAGCTTTGTATTTCTTCTGTGGAATTAATGAATTTCCTTTAAAAAGTTTTACTTTATACGAAGTTACAGTACTTCCACCAGAGGTCCCTTGGAGGGTATATATCACCATTAATACTTTAATTTATTTTTTATTCCTATTGCGAAAAGGCACAGGAAGTTGTTGTTGTTTACAAATTTCATTATGAATAGAAGTGGATTTCTAGAAAGATTCATGCAGACGGAAGGTTCTGTTTTCAGAAGCGTTGCTGTGCTCTTTGTTGTAGGCTCATGTTGGAGCGGTGGGCACGTAAATGGCTGTGTGGTTATCAGCCTTGTTTTTCATGGCAGCAGGAGCCTGTGATCAGGGTCACACTGCATGCTGTAGCCATGATTCCGGATCTCTGGCTACTCCAAACCTCATGCCTTTCACTTGCGATCACTCTGTTATCTCCCTGAAAATCTTCTCCAGGGAAAACTGGTTAACTTACTTCAAAAATAGTTTCAAAAATTCACTACTAGAGGTAGATCTGCAGCTTCTGAAGCTGCGAGAGCTTAGCAGAGGCCCCCCAGGGTGCCTGAAGATGGTGGTATGTGGACTCCAGGCCCCGTGTGAGACAAGCATTTAAATTGACCCCGGCACTTAGTGGGGTTCCCGTTTATGCTAAGCATTCTTCTGTTTGCGTGGCTTTCATGATATATTTCCAGTCGCTCTTCAAGTCTTTGAAATGGGTGGTGTTTTCTCTATTTTACAGATGAAGAAAATAAGTTTTAGGGAGTTTTATTAACTTGGTGCAGCCTATGGACTTCCAGGTGGCACACTGGTAAAGAATTTGCCTGCCAATGCAGGAGACACAGGTTCAGTCCTGGATTGGGAAGATCCCCCGGAGAAGGAAATGGCAACCAGCTTTCTTGCCTGGGAAATCCCGTGGACAGAGGATCCTGGCGGGCTACAGCCCACGGGGTGGCAAGAGTCAGACACAACTGAGGACTGAGCTCGCAGGCACAGGGTTATTAGCAAGAGAGGGCGTGTGAGGCCAGGTCTTCCTGCCTTCAGAACAGGCATGCCTTGAAGCCGCCCTGCTGCAGCCGGGAGGAGACTGCAGTTACGCTCGCCGTCCTCCGTGTCCTCGCAGGCCGTGGCTCCATCTTTCTGGGCCTCTCCTCCGCGCCCAGTCGCCCGGGTCTCTTCCACACGCATCTGTACTTGATCCATGCCTGACATCGCACCCTTGGTTCTCAATATTTTGCCTTTTCTGCGATCTGTCTTCTTTGCGAACCAGTTATATTCTGCATTTCCTGCTCCATATATTAAAAACACAGACAAATATAAATCAAAGAGATGAAGCAAAACAGGTGAAACTCAGCCTTGTTTGCAGTCGTGCAGATCGCTGTGACACTGATAGAAAGTGCCAGCATCCATCCACAGGTGACTGAATAAGCAAACCAGGGCATCCACACGGTGAAACACCTCTCAGGCATCACAGGGAACAGATCACGAGTACACGGCAGCGACAGGGATGGATCTGAAAAACGTGAGGCTGGCGGTGCCCTGGAGCCCGCGCTCCACAGTAGGAGAAGCCGCCGCCGTGAAGGGCCCAGCTCCGCAACTGAAGAGTAGCTTCTGCTCAGCACAACTGGAGAGAAGCCGTGGGCAGCAGTGCAGACCCAGCACAGCCAAAAAATGAATTAAAAAAAATTAAAAAAGAAAAACACCCAAAAAATGTGAGGCTGGGGACTTCCCAGTTGGTCCCATGGTTAAGAATCTGACCCGCAGTGCGGGGGTTGCGGGTTCAGCCCTTGGTCTGGAAGCTGAGCTTCCACACGCCGCAGAGCAGCTCCACCAGTGCTGCGACTGGAGAGTCCCTGTGTCGCAGTGAAGATCCCGCGTGACACAGCGAGGGTGCTGTGTGCCACAACTGAGACCTGGCAGCCAAATAAATGAACAAGTGGTTTTTAAAAATTGAGCCTTGATGATTAAAAAAAAAAAGTTAGCCTGAGTGAAAGAAGCTAGACTCAAATTGATTCTATTTATGTGAAATTTCAGAACCTGTGAAACTATGACGATCAAAATCATGTTGCCTTTGGGAGGGGGGTGGGGTGGACTGCAAGGGGCACAGAAGTGTGGAAATATTTCCTGTCTTGTTTTGGGTGCCAGGCATCCTAGCAAACAGTTTTTGAAACTCTCTTAACTGAACACTTAGTATTTATTTTGTTTAAAAAGTAAAATAAAAAGAGGCTAATGTTCTTCTGCATAATTCATGGCATTTGTCATACAGTTTTGCCAAGTTTGGCTTCCAGTCTCTTTCCCGCCGGATGGAAGCAGGTATGGGACATGACATTTTGTAGGCATCCGTGCCTGGCACTTTGTGATATTGGGGAGGGAGAAATATTTCTCTACCTTTCTAGGTTCTGCCTGATCCAAGAATTAAATGGATAGGAAACAGGTTAACACTTGAAAATTAAACAAAAGTTTAATAACATGTAGGCATGGGTCCCTTAAATACCATCTTCAGCTGAAGACAAAAGAGGATGTGGAGGTGGGGCCTTGGGACTTTAAAGGCAAGAACGGGAGTTCACAAGAAGATGGAAAAACAAAGGTTTGGTGAGTAAATGTTTGCTGGGCCAGGCAGACGCAGTGGGACACAGCGTGGACTCTGCCCCAGGCCCTGTTCCCTGACCACACGCAGCCGTATCCCTTGCAGATAACTGGATAGCTGTTCTGGGAACAGGCCTTCTATCTAAACTCTTCAGTCAGCTAGGGGAAGGGCAAAGTTTCTTCCTGAGTCTTTTGGGCATTGATTGTTTTCAGCTGGAAAGAATCCATAGGCCAGAGAGACCTTTTGGGTTGGCAGATTTTGTCCCTCTATAGTGGGCTCTCAAGAGGTACTGGTGAATGCATGGAATACTACCTTCTGAAAAGACCTGGTCCATTAGAAAAAAAGAGTATGTTTGGAATAGTTGGGGCCCAGGAGGATGTTTAACATGGTCTTTAGGTGCCCGGAAATCTAAGCTTCGTAGAAGATGCAGATCAAGCCTTTATAAATTTAGTTACAGAGATTTGCCTACAAAAAAGTGAAGACAGTTTATATATTTTTAGTGATTTGCTTTGAATTTTTTAGTCTCTAGATGGCAGGTGGTGCCTGCAGTTTAAACTAGCATCATTTCTCTGACCATCTCCCCCATTGTTTTTGGAATAGGTTTGGGCTGGAGCAGGTCTCTGAGTCACACCTCTGACCTTAGGGGCTGTGAAAGTGCTTCATTGCTGGAATAAATCTGAGTTTACAAATTCCGTTTCAGCAGCTGGGGAGAGATGCTGAACACTCAGTTCTGAGTTTTGGCTGATGAGCCATCTGGTGGTGCCCTGCACTCTGGGGGAGCCAGAAGCTTGTCTCCTGGGGAGAATGCCCCAGCACCTTAAATGTTTGCCTGAGTCTGGTGTTTGAGTCTCAGCCATACGTGTTTACGATGACGCCGGGAGCAGTCAGGAACAGAAGGCATTAGGCGTTTTTGTGCAAATTGAGGGGTTCTCAAAACAAAACTCCCACAAGAGTGCCTGCTGTACAACCTTTCCTTCCAACTGTAAAAAGTATATTCCTTGAGGAAAAATGGGAAGAAAATAACTGATGTTGTAACTGGCATTTTCATGTCCTGGAAACGGTGCAATTTAATGAAAGCACGATCATTTTGTTCCCATGCTGGAACTGAGTTGCTCACTTTTCTGTCCTTGGATATTGAAATTATTTCACATTTTTCTGTCAATAGGTAGTAATAATAAGAGCTTCATAAATTTTAAGTACCAGGCAAGGTTTATATTTAGTGTTTTTTTTTCATTGATAATCTTTTATTATATAATATGAGGCAAAGAAGTTGTAATTATCTAAAAATTTTATGGCCAGAAATTTTTAGAGCCAAACATAATAAACAGGGGAGCATGCATAGAAGAAAGAATGGGTTCTTTCTTAAAAAAATTAATTTCTTTTTTAACTGCACTGGATGGCTTGCAGGACCAAGAATTGAACCTGGGTGCTGCTGGGAAAGCTCTGAGTCTGAACCACTGGATTGCCGGAGCAGCCCTTTCATTGTTTTATTGAAGTAGAGTTGATTCACAGTTGGTGGGGGTGATGGGGGTGGTGATAGTGATGGGGTGGGGGTGGGGGTTGTGGTGGGGGTGATGGGGGTGATTATATGGTGGGGGTGATGGGGGTGGTGATAGTGATGGGGTGGGGGTGGGGGTTGTGGTGGGGGTGATGGGGGTGATTATTATGGTGGGGGTGATGGGGGTGGTGATAGTGATGGGGTGGGGGTTGTGGTGGGGGTGATGGTGATTATTATGGTGGGGGTGATGGGGGTGGTGATAATGATGGGGTGGGGGTTGTGGTGGGGGTGATGGGGGTGATTATTATAGTGGGGGTGATGGGGGTGGTGATAGTGATGGGGTGGGGGTTGTGATGGGGGTGATTATTATAGTGGGGGTGATGGGGGTGGTGATAGTGATGGGGTGGGGGTTGTGGTGGGGGTGATGGGGGTGATTATTATGGTGGGGGTGATGGGGGTGGTGGAGGGATGGTAGTGGTGCTGGGGTGGGGTGATGGATTGTGGTGGTGAGTGCAGTGGGGGTGGGGGTGGAAATGGTAGTGAGTGTGGTGGTGATGGGGGTGGTGATGGGGGTGGGTGGGTTGAGTCACCTGGTTTGTGGCTCCTGAAGTCCACGGCATGCTTCCTGATGCTGTAACTAAGCTGTAAACTACCCTGAGATAAAAGCCCTGGGCAGGAGGCAGGCTCTCTGTGAAACAAGCCTCGGTTGACGTTTCCCAGCGGCTGGGATCTTGTTTTTGGGGATCTGCACCTGCCTCGCCTGCCGCTGCCCCCCTCTGGGTCTAGCCCGGCTCTTACAGGAGGGAAAGCACACGTGAGTCACCCTGTGATTGCACAACCTTGGGAAGCGAGTGTCACACACAGATCGAGACCTGTGCAGACTTGCTGTCCTGCGTGGTGGCTCAGAACAGCAGCTGTCACGTACCTTCCGACAGTGTAGCTGCACCTGGAAGGTTCTTGGCGTTCTGTTCCTGTGTTTTAAGGATGCCCAGGTGGAGAAGGTGGATTGAACGCAGATGCTGGGAATTTAATTTCTCTGCCAATTCTTGGCCCGTCGTGAGAACAGAGACCAGTCAAGTCTTCCGCCAGCAGAACCCATCAGTGCGGTTTTGTTTCCAGCCGCCGACCCTGTGGATCCTGACAGGAGCGCCCCCGACGGCTGGCGGGCGTCTGCGGGCGGCCTCGCGGCTGCTGTCCGCCTCAGCCCTCCCCCGGCCCTGCCTCTGGATTCCCGGCAGCCTGGGCAAAACCGGACTGCGTTTCCTTCCGTGGCCATTACACTTGGAGGGTGATTGCTGAATATTTTCAGTTACTGACTTCCAGGGTCTCCAAAGACTCAGCACTGCGTATCCCAGCCTGGGCGCCGCCCTCTGAGGACGAGTCGCCAGCTGCTCCGCCCTTCTCCCCCGTCCCCCCTCCCCCTCCATCTCCCCCCTCTCCCCCCCCCTCCCCCTCCATCTCCCCTCCCACCTCCCCCCGTCACCCCCGTCCCCTTCCCCATCTCCCCTTCCCCTCCCGCATCTCTCCCCCATCTCCCCCTCCCCACCCCCCCCCCCCCACCCCGGGCCAGCATCCTGAAAGCAGGTGCCTGCTTGCAGGTGTTTCTCTCCACCTTCAGATACCGATGGGGTGCGCCTGCCTGTGTCTGTCCTTTCTCTGTATCTTCTCTACAGAGAGTTGTTTACTCACTAAGTCGTGTCCGACTCTTTGGGGATCCCATGGACTGTACCCCCCCAGGCTCCTCCATCCATGGGATTCTCCAGGCAGGAAGACTGGAGTGGGTTGCCGTTTCCTTCTCGAGGGGGTCTTCCCTACCCAGGGACCCAGCCTGCTTCTCCTGCAGAGTATTCAATACATAAATAAATAAATAAACTTGAAACACTTTTTTCCTCACAGTTGTTCTTAATAGTCCTACACAGCACATCTTTCTTGTAAAAGATAGAAACACTCCATCTAGAAATAGGCAAAATGAATTGTGAAATTTACCAGCACCCCCCTTCTCGTTTCAGCCCCTTCGATGAAATGGCTCTTTTTCAATTTGGTGCATCTTCTCTCTCTCTCTCTCTCTCTATATATATATATATATAATTTTGCATTTTTTCCACTTAACTGTATATCTTACGATCTTGTTATGTCGTGTTGTACACGTTTTCCCTTGTTAGTATTCTAGAAGGTAGATTAGATATAATCCATTCATCTAGTCTCCTACTGACTGACATTTAAGTGGTTTCATGTATTTTGCTACAGTAAAGATCTTTGTATGCTGATCATATATATACAAGTATTTCTTTAGATTTACTACAGGTAGAATTGTTCATGCAGAAAGTTGTATACATTTTCATTTGTAATGGATCCTGACAAATTGCCCTCATATTTTTTTTTTTTTTCCCATTGCACATATGGAGCTGTCTGCCTCTGCTTTAGTCACTGTCATTCTTATAAAGTTTATGCCGGTATGAAATCTCTTGCTTCGTGTACGTTTCTTGATTGGAAGGCTGGGGGAGCCTTTCCCTGAATCTTCTTGATTCCTCCTTTGAATTGTATGCTGACATCATTTGTAGTCAGGGAGGGACTGTCTTTTTATCTTATTGATTATTAATGGGATTTTTCATCTACTTTGGATCTTCTTGGTGTGTATTATATATATATAGCATATATTTTCTTTGTCACTTTTTAACTTCATTTATAGCATCTGTTGTATCAGGGCTTCATCAGATTTGTCAGCCATTGATATGTTCATTTTGGGGAAGTGTAACTAGTTTTGAAACCCTCTTCCTACCCAACTATTTTAAAATATAATTTTTAATACTTTCTTCTAAATGGTTTGTTTTGATTTTTTCTCATTCTCCTTTCTGATATTGTATAGTTTCCTCGTATACTGTCAGAGAGGATACATCTGACGATTTTATCATGCTGTGTGTCTGAGGTACATTGTCAGCACCATCTCCTTTTTAAGCTGTCTTCATTGCCTTGGGAGAAACTTTAAGGATTTCTGAAAGAGTAAAGAGCTTCTCTATGAAGATGATCATTTAGATGTGCCACTAACTCCTTTTGAAGGGTGGCTTTTAACCATACTTAGATCTAGCAGTAAACTGTAGATCATGCTCTGACCAAGGAGGAACTGTGATAGAAAACAATGTCAATTTCATTTTGATTTAGATCTTAACAAATAATAGTTATAAAAACACTCAGAAAAATCATCAGCATTGGGAATTTAAATGGATAAAAGCAGTAATGGTAAAAGGAGAGCCCTAGAGTTTTGATGCTGTCATTTCTTGTAGAAGAGGAAGAATTCTGTTTAAGCGAAGAATAATTAAGCTTGAGAATGAAGAAAAGAGAACCTCCTTCCACCAAAGTGATAAACTGTGTGCATGATGCAGAGCACAAGATGTGCTGTGACTGGAAGTAAGGGCCCCAGAGCTGGACCAGGCTCCTCGGTGGAGGACCAGCTGTAGGCTTGGAGTCAGTGGGACTTTGAGGTCGTGACTAAGCTGAGGAGTTACTGGGAAATAACACAGGTCTACTTGATATAATAAACTGTGGAAAATTCTGAAAGAGATGGGAATACCAGACCATCTGACCTGTCTCTTGAGAAACCTGTATGCAGGTCAGGAAGCAACAGTTAGAACTGGACATGGAACAACAGACTGGTTCCAAATAGGAAACTCCGTCAAGGCTGTATACTGTCACCCTGCTTATTTAACTTATATGCAGAGTACATCATGAGAAACGCTGGGCTGGAAGAAACACAAGCTGGAATCAAGATTGCTGGGAGAAATATCAATAACCTCAGATATGCGGATGACACCACCCTTATGGCAGAAAGTGAAGAAGAACTAAAGAGCCTCTTGATGAAGGTGAAAGAGGAGAGTGAAAAAGTTGGCTTAAAGCTCAACGTTCAGAAAACTAAGATCATGGCATCTGGTCCCATCACTTCATGGGAAATAGATGGGGAAACAGTGGAAACAGTGTCAGACTTTATTTTTCTGGGCTCCAGAATCACTGCTGATGGTGATTGCAGGCATGAAATTAAAAGATGCTTAATCCTTGGAAGGAAGGTTATGGCCAACCTAGATAGCATATTTAAAAGCAGAGACATTACTTTGCCAACGAAAGTCCGTCTAGTCAAGGCTATGGTTTTTCCAGTGGTCGTGTATGGATGTGACAGTTGGACGGTGAAGAAAGCTGAGCGCCGCAGAATTGATGCTTTTGAACTGTGGTGTTGGAGAAGACTCTTGAGAGTCCCTTGGACTGCAAGGAGATCCAATCAGTCCATCCTAAAAGAGATCAATCCTGGGTGTTCATTGGAAGGACTGATGTTGAAACTGAAACTCCAATACTTTGGCCACCTCATGTGAAGGGTTGACTCATTGGAAAAGACCCTAATGCTGGGTAGGATTGGGGGCGGGAGGAGAAGGGGACGACAGAGGATGAGATGGTTGGATGGCATCACCGACTCGATGGACATGGGTATGGGTAGACTCCGGGAGTTGGTGATGGGCAGAGAGGCCTGGCGTGCTGCAATTCATGGGGTCGCAAAGAGTCGGACACGACTGAGCGACTGAACTGAACTGAACTGAACTGAACTTTCATCCATGGAGTCCTAGAATATTTTGCAGTCTTATTTTTTCTAATGATGAATAGATCAATGGCATGATTTTGGTGGAATTGTCCTGAAAAGAATCTTGCTTTTAACAGAGTGGGTCGGGGGAAAGCTTGGCTAGGGCTCAGAGACGTCCAGTTTCTTCCTCGCTGTCTGTGGTCCCACAGAGGTGAGGCACACAGACCGAAGGGCCAGCTGGAAATTGGATGTCAGCTGTGCTCATGGGGACGTCATGATGCTTCTGTTATTGGGGAAGTTTTCAACCAAAATGGGATTGCACCTTCAATCCCTGGTCCCAGGGTTGCGACCCCTGTGGGTGAAGGTCCTGACAGGTGGGCAGGTCTGCTGTTACTGGAATGAGGCCCAGGGCCCAGTGCGGGGCGGGGGCTCGTAGGGGCCGTGGCATCGCATCAGGTCTGACTCCCGCTCTGCCCCATCCTTGCCCCCGCACCCCCCACCCCCCGCCCCAGCTTCCTGGTCACAGCCTGTCAGTCTCAGGAGCTGGTCGGCTCACTGATCCCAGCTGTTTCTTCCAGCCAGTTTTCCTTCTGCTGTAACAGATCTTACAGCTCCCCCCCACACACTGCTTGCACTGTCTTGAATCACAGAGGTGCTTCCTGGCAGGAGCAGGGAAATTCCCCAGACCCCCTTTTCCTCTGCCTCCCGTCTTCGGTCACACGGACTCCGCACTTGGTCTTGTCTTTTCCTTCCTCTCTCTTCTCTCTCTCTCTCTCTCTCTGGATAGAGCCTTTTGCCAGGTGGCTCCTAGTCTTCCAGAATTCACACCTGACCATTAGTAGTAGTAAATGCAGAGCTCTCATCCTTGTCCTAAATTCCATTGTGACCCCCTGGGAAGCCCTCCTGAGTATCCTTCCTCCACCCTCTAGAATCGCTGATCTGCAGAAGGTGAATTCCATCTTCTGTGCATCCGAAGATCTGGCCAAGCCTCGCCTTTTCCTTTTCCTTAGTTTATTTTTTAAAAGCTGGCATTTTGTTTTCTGAGTATGGAATGACAATATTGAATATGCTTCTGCAAATTGCATCTTCTCCCCACCCTCTGCCCTTGGTGGCTGTGTGATCCTGGGCAAATGTTTAAGCTCTGAGTGCTTCAGATCCTGCTGTGAGTGGGTGGCATGATCCCATGATGGATTTTGTTCGCATGCCTGGCAGTCTATGTGTGTTGCATGTCTGTAGGTAAAAATAGTACCTGGCACATAGCAGGCACTCCCTGAGTGTTTGCTAGCGTTATCACACTCTTTCAAGAAAGTAGGTAGGCTGAGGCTTTGTGCTGGTGGAGTTTGGGGTTCGGAAACAGACAATTGGAATGGGAGAGAAAGTGAGGGATACTTTAAACTTTAGTAGACGTTGGTGTAATTTTGTCACAGTCTGTTTAGAGGAGACTTAGTGATCACACCTTGAACGTTTCAAAGCACATTCAAAGCCACTGTTCACCCGGCTTTGTCTCTCCCCTTGGCCTGGTCAAAGAGGCAGGTTCCCTGGCCAAATGTTTGTTGTTTGTGGAACTGCTGTTTGCACAGTTTCTGTTCGAGCAGGTCTGTTTGTCTAATGTCTCAGACAAACAGAGTTGTGCTGAGGACGCTTGGTCTGGTGTTTCTTTAGAACAAAGGTCCTCATTTCTTGACATTTTTCTTTGTGCTTGAAAGTGAAGTCTTTTTAAATTGGAGACTCCTTGTTTTTCCTGCATTATTAGATTGGGGCTTCTGTTATTTGATGATGCAGAAGAGATGTGGGTTTTGGCATCAGATTTCAGGTCCCACTTAGGCTGTGAAATCTCAGGCTAGTTTCTTAATCTCCCCAACCTTGTTTGTGACATCATTAAAATGTGGATGTACCATCCAGCTCCCAAGAATCATGGTGAGATTCACATGGAAATGTGTGAGGTACAGAAAGAAATACCTGACAGCGGTATTTCCCTTGAAGGACACGTGTCCAGCCTGTACAGCTGGGCTTCCTGTGCAAATCACCTTCATAGCGTGCATGTCAGAGATGAGTTAAACTAGTTGAGCTGGTTGGGTTTTTTGTTTTGTGTTGTTTTTATCCCAGGGAATCCTGCCTGGGGTGTTAGAGGAGGGAATGTGATGAGCTGGTGCAGCGGTGAAATCTAACATCTGATTGGTTTGCCTGGTTGCAAAAAAAGTTAGGCAAGCACAACTTTCTTTTCCAGGGACTTCATTTGAACAGCTTTAAGGGTCAAAGGAGAAAGAGACGATTTAGTTTCTTTTTACTAAGAGTTGTCTGCGTTCCCGGCAAAATAGTGGCGGAGGCTGGCTTTGCTCATGTTTGTTTAAAAGGGGGAGTTGACTGCTTGGGAGTGGGAGTGTCTAGTCAGTGTTTTCCCTCCTGTCCAGAACCTTGCCAGGACTCTTGACACATGAGTGCTGGTACGGAAAGCTTAGGGAGCTGCCGGACAGATTTCCCGTGGAAGGATGGGCCAGGTCCTGAGGGACGATGGAGACTGGAACTCGAGACTGGTGGCGCTGATGTGCTGCATGGGTCGGTAGCCACCTGTCTGTTCGCCTCCGCGCTGCAGGGTCGGGAGGGGGGTGCAGGACCCGATGGGTCCCACGGCGGGGCTGTCGTAGACTGCGGGGCTCCTCTCAGTCTGGGCGGGCTCCCATGACCACTCCTGCGGCTCCCTGGACGGGACTTCCCCTTGTTGTTGGACCTAGGGCACACATTGAGAGAATCCTAACAGGTGTTTTATGGGTGATACGAAGTGGTTTAGCTTTGATTGGATTTTACCGAAGACCAGACAGTGTAAGTTGTAATAATCGGTGCTCTTTTTACCCTTTTTGTGTTTTCAAACTCTGCTGTTGTTTGCCCTCTTTGTCATTGTGGAATGTTGTACTTTACGAGGTGATCATAAATGTATGTTTTCATTTAAAACGTACTCTCTAAGTGAAGTACTTTGCCAATAGAGGAACGTTTTAAAGCTCCATTGAGAAAAATAGTTTGTAAAACAAGCAGAATCAGTTAATAACTCAAGAGAGTCTTTTGCTTTTTGTTGCCTTAGCAACGTCGCCCTAAATATAAACCTCAGCGTTAGACCTCCCTCACTGAAGTGAAAGAAAGAGCCATTATGAAACTTACAATTGGAAAATTAGATGGTGTCATCTTGAATACTCCCTCTTGAAATAATGTGTATGGAAAGTGGTAGATCACTGTCTGCCCAGACTTCAGTTATTCCCGGGTTGTAAGTTGCTTTCTAAAAGAAAGTTGAGGCCCTGAGTCCACGTTAACTCTTTCCTCATTACTGTAGCATCCTGGGAGGCTTTGAGGGTAAAAGACCCTCCTTTGGTGTACTTGAAGGGGGCTCGTCTGGGATTACCATGGCTTAAAAGGTTAGGTTATTATTGTTAGAAAATAGTATCAGAATCTATGAATCATGTGTTATTTAGTTCAGGTTAGTCTTCGTGCCTTACCCGCTACTTCAGCTGTGGACCATAATCCCCAGGTACTACCTCAGTATTGACCTGCTAAATGTCTGACACCCACCTTACATTTTCAGTAGTGCTTGTGAGCTACTGTCAACCACAACAAAACGTCAGTGATCAAAAAAGCCTTTATGCAGTTGTATTATGTGAATAAGTCTCTTGTTATTTGATCATTTGGTGTAATCAGCTTTCTGTCTGTCACGTGCCTAAGAAATTAACCAATACGTGAGTAGTTTTTAAGAACTTGTGTTCTATTCTTCATGTTCCTTAAAATATAGAACTGCTTTTTATTAATTGAGAAAATAAATATATATATATTTAAAAGGAAAAATCAGAATTTAATAATCATTAGATATCATATAATTAGATTGCTTCTAATTTTTCATTGTAAATTATGCAATTAACATATCAATGCATATGGCTTTCCATAACCCAAGACATATATTTTTTTATTTTTAAATTTATATTTTTTGAGGTGTAATTGATTTATAATATGTTAATTTCTGCTCTACAGCAGAGTGATTCAGTTACGCATATATATATATATATATATATATATATACACTCTTTTTTAAAAAATATATTTTATTAATCATTATGTACTAAAAGGAGTTTATATGATACACATCATAGGTTAACTTTAATGGGACAGAGTAAATTTGTTAGAGTTCATATTATTATGGTGGTTTAGTCGCTAAGTCATGTCTGATTCCTGCGGCCCTATGGACTGTAGCCCACCAGGCTCCTCTGTCCATGGAATTCTCCAGACAATAATAGTGGAGTGGGTTCCCATACCCTCCTCCAGGGGATCTTCCTGATCCTGGGATCAAACTTGGGTATCCTGAATTTCAGGCAGATTTTTTACTGACTGAGCTACCAGGGAAGCCCTCATATTATTATGGGATGATTCAATAAATTAATAAAATTTTGGCAGATAGTTATAGGAATGCTTTCATCTTATATTTTTGTAGCTTGATATGGAAGCTGTCTATTCTGGAATTATAAGGATTTTTTAAATGTAGTTTCCTTAAAAAAAAGTTATCTTTGATTGCATTGGGTCTTCATTGCTGTGCATGGGATTTCTCTAGTTGTGGCAAGCGGGGGCCCTCTTCATTCTGGCGTGCGGGCTTCTCATTGTGGTGGCTTCTCTGGTTGTGAAGCACTGGCTCTGGGCATGTGGGCTACGGTAGTGGTGATGACTCACGAGCTCTGAGCACAGGTTCAGTAGCAGTGGCTCACGGCTCCCAGCAGCACCTGTGCTTAGGTGTGCTCAGCACTCCCCTTGGAAAGGCGGCAGGATCTCGGGTTAGTGGAGGCAGTTCTGGGGGAATCAAAAGACTTGGGTTCTAACTCTGTTCAGTTCAGTTCAGTTCAGTCACTCAGTTGTGTCCGACTCTTTGCGACCCCATGAATCGCAGCATGCCAGGCCTCCCTGTCCATCACCAACTCCCGGAGTCTAACCAAACCCATGTCCATCGAGTCGGTGATGCCATCCAGCCATCTCATCCTCTGTCGTCCCCTTCTCCTCCTGCCCCCAATCCTTTCCAGAATTAGGGTCTTTTCCAATGAGTCAACTCTTCACATGAGGTGGCCAAAGTATTGGAGTTTCAGTTTCAACATCAGTCCTTCCAATGAACACCCAGGATTGATCTCCTTTAGGATGGACTAGTTGTATCTTCTTGCAGTCCAAGAGACTCTCAAGAGTCTTCTCCAGCACCACAGTTCAAAAGCATCAATTCTTCTGCCCTCAGCTTTCTTCACCGTCCAACTCTCACATCCATACATGACCACTGGAAAAACCATAGCCTTGACTAGACAGACCTTTGTTGGCAAAGTGATGTCTCTGCTTTTAAATATGCTATCTAGGCTGGTCATAACTTTCCTTCCAAGGGGTAAGTGTCTTTTAATTTCATGGCCGCAATCACCATCTGCAGTGATTTTGGAGCCCAAAAATATAAAGTCTGACACTGTTCCACTGTTTCCCCATCTAGTTCACATGAAGTGATGGGGCCAGATGCCATGATCTTAGTTTTCTGAATGTTGAGCTTTAAGCCAACTTTTTCACTCTCCTCTTTCACTTTCATCAAGAGGCTCTTTAGTTCGTCTTCACTTTCTGCCATAAGGATGGTGTCATCTGCATATCTGAGGTTATTGATATTTCTCTTGGCAATCTTGATTCCAGCTTGTGTTTCTTCCAGCCCGGCGTTTCTCATGATGTACTCTGCATATAAGTTAAATAATCAGGGTGACAATATACAGCCTTGACGTACTCCTTTTCCTATTTGGAACCAGTCTGTTGTTCCATGTCCAGTTCTAACTGTTGCTTCCTGACCTGCATACAGGTTTCTCAAGAGACAGGTCAGATGGTCTGGTATTCCCATCTCTTTCAGGATTTTCCACAGTTTATTGTGATCCACACCGTCAAAGGCTTAGGCATAGTCAATAAAGCAGAAATAGATGTTTTTCTGGAGCTCTCTTGCTTTTTTGATGATCCAGCGGATATTGGCAATTTGATCTCTGGTTCCTCTGCCTTTTCTAAAACCAGCTTGAACATCTGGAAGTTCACGGTTCACATATTGCTGAAGCCTGGCTTGGAGAGTTTTGAGCATTACTTTACTAGTGTGTGAGATGAGTACAATTGTGCGGCAGTTCGAGCATTCTTTGGCATTGCCTTTCTTTGGGAGTGGAATGAAAACTGACCTTTTCCAGTCCTGTGGCCACTGCTGAGTTTTCCAGATTTGCTGGCATATTGAGTGCAGCACTTTCACAGCATCATCTTTCAGGATTTGCAATAGTTCAACTGGAATTCCATCACCTCCACTAGTTTGTTCGTAGTGATGCTTTCTGAGGCCCACTTGACTTCACATTCCAGGATGTCTGGCTGTAGGTGAGTGATCACACCATCGTGATTATCTGGGTCGTGAAGATCTTTTTTGTACAGTTCTTCTGTGTATTCTTGCCACCTCTTTCTAATATCTTCCACTTCTAATAGGTCCCTACCGTTTCTGTCCTTTATTCAGCCCATCTTTGCACGAAATGTTCCCTTGGTATCTCTGATTTTCTTGAAGAGATCTCTAGTCTTTCCCATTCTGTTGTTTTCCTCTATTTCTTTGCATTGATCGCTGAGGAAGGCTTTCTTATCTCTCCTTGCTATTCTTTGGAACTCTGCATTCAGATGGGAATATCTGTCCTTTTCTCCTTTGCTTTTCACTTCTTTTCTTTTCCCAGCTATCTGTAAGGCCTCCTCAGACAGCCATTTTGCTTTTTTGCATTTCTTTTCCATGGGGATGGTCTTGATCCCTGTCTCCTGTACAATGTCACGAACCTCTGTCCATAGTTCATCAGGCACTCTATCAGATCTAGTCCCTTAAATCTATTTGTCACTTCCACTGTATAATCGTAAGGGATTTGATTTAGGTCATACCTCAATGGTCTAGTGGTTTTCTCTACTTTCTTCAATTTAAGTCTGAAATTGGCAATAAGGAGTTCGTGATCTGAGCCACGGTCTTGTTTTTGCTGACTGTATAGAGCTTCTCCATCTTTGGCTGCAAAGAATGTAATCAGTCTGATTTTGGTGTTGACCATCTGGTGATGTCCATGTGTAGAGTCTTCTCTTGTGTCGTTGGAAGAGGGTGTTTGCTATTACCAGTGCATTCTCGTGGCAAAACTCTATTAGCCTTTGCCCTGCTTCATTCTGCACTCCAAGGCCAAATTTGCCTGTTACTCCAGGTGTTTCCTGACTTCCTACTTTTGCATTCCAGTCCCCTATAATGAAAAGGACATCTTTTTTGGGTGTTAGTTCTAGAAGATCTTGTAGGTCTTCATGGAACCGTTCAACTTCAGCTTCTTCAGCGTTACTGGTCGGGGCATAGACTTGGATTACTGTAATATTGAATGGTTTGCCTTGGAAACGAACAGAGATCTCTCTGTCGTTTTTGAGATTGCATCCAAGTACTGCATTTCGGACTCTTTTGTTGACCATGATGGCTACTTCATTTCTTCTAAGGGATTCCTGCCCCCAGTAGTAGATATAATGGTCATCTGAGTTAAATTCACCCATTCCAGTCCCATCTTAGTTCCCTGATTCCTATAATGTCAACGTTCACTCTTGCCATCTCCTGTTTGACCACTTCCAATTTGCCTTGATTCATGGACCTAACATTCCAGATTCCTATGCAATATTGCTCTTTACAGCATCGAATCTTGCTTCTATCACCAGTCACATCCACAGCTGGGTATCATTTTTGCTTTGACTCCATCCTTTCCTTCTTTCTGGAGTTATTTCTCCACTGATCTCCAGTAGCATATTGGGCACCTACCGACCTGGGGAGTTCATCTTTCAGTGTCCTATCTTTTTGCTTTTTCATACTGTTCATGGGGTTCTCAAGGCAAGAATACTGAAGTGGTTTGCCATGCCCTTCTCCAGTGGACCACATTCTGTCAGACCTCTCCACCGTGACCCATCCGTCTTGGATGGCCCTACACGGCATGGCTTAGGAGGCCTCTTTTAATCTGAAATTATGAGATCAGGGTTTCTTCTAATTTATTTTTTATTGAAGTGTAGTTTAAAAACTGAATCACTGTGCTGCATACCTGAGAAGCTAATACAGCATGGTAAATGTATTGAATTGACCAAAAAAGTTCATTTGGTTTCCATGGTTCTGGTAGCATTTAGCTGTTGATGGACATACTCAAAATATCTAAATTAGGCATTGAAAATCATTTACACTTGTATGTGTGCATACACACAGACCCACACAACACAAAAACACACACACCACACATACCGCCTCTTCTTTATCCATTCTCTGCCAGTGGACACTTTAGGTTGCTGCCATGACTTGGCTGTTGTAAACAGTGCTGCTCTGAACACTGGGGTTCTTTTCAAATTACGTTTTTCTCTAGATACATGTCCAGGAGTGGGATTTGCTGGGTCATGTGGTCTCCAGTACTTTGGCCACCGGGTGCAAAGAACTGATTCATTCGAAAAGACCCTGATGCTGGTAAAGATTGAAGGCGGGAGGAGAAGGGGATGACAGGATGAGATGGCTGGATGGCATCAGTGACTCAATGGACATGAGTTTGAGTAGACTCCAGGAGTTGGTGGTGGACAGGGAGGCCTCGTGTGCTGATACTCCTTTGTTCTTGCCTTACATGCTAATTAGTTGCTCAGTGCTAAGTTGCTTCAGTCCTGGCCGACTCTTTGTGACCCTATGGACTGTAGCCTGTCAGGCTCCTCTGTCCATGGGATTCTCCAGGCAAGAATACTGGAGTGGGTTGCCATGCCCTCTTCCAGGGGATCTTTCCCACCCAGGGAATGAACTGGTGGTGTCTCTTATGTCTCCTGCATTGGCAGGCAGGTTCTTTACCACTGGCGCCACCTGGGGAGCTACTTAGGTTCTTTCTGATCGGTTTAGAAATAGCAAGGCTGAAAGATATTTATAACATCACTATTGTTTCAAGAGATGTAATAGTAACATATACCACCGTATCTAAGTATATAGGGCATTATACCTTGTTATCCTGAGGAGGATTGTCCTTTGAGAAACCTAATTAATTCACATCATGGGTGTATGTTTGTTGAGTGCACAAAAGCTTCGTGGCCTCTACTGTGGGGTAGATAAAGATGACTAAGGCCTGGTTCATGCCCCAGGGGACTCGCAGGGGAATTCATACATATTTTGTGGATGATGGTTTTGGTTAACAATTATTGATGCAGTTGGTCTTGGCAGAGTAGTTGTATGCACAGTGCCTGCGGTTCTTACGTTGGGATTCAGGCCAGTTTCTATTTTCGTGTGTGCCCCACATGGTACGTGGGATCCTGGTTTCCCAGCCAGGGGTCCAGCCCTCACCCCTGTGGAAGCTTTGAGTCCAATTTTAGCATAAATTCTAAGCATTTATATTCAGATCCAGTTCAGTTCAGTTCAGTCGCTCAGTCGTGTCCGACTCTTTGCGACCCCATGAATTGCAGCACGCCAGGCCTCTCTGTCCAAAACCATCTCCTGGAGTCTACCCAAACCCATGTCCATTGAGTCGGTGATGCCATCCAACCATCTCATCCTCTGTCGTCCCCTTCTCCTCCTGCCCCCAATCCTTCCCAGCATCAGGGTCTTTTCCAATGAGTCAACCCTTCACATGAGGTGGCCAAAGTATTGGAGTTTCAGCTTCAACATCAGTCCTTCCAATGAACACCCAGGACTGATCTCCTTTAGGATGGATTGATTGGATCTCCTTGCAGTCCAAGGGACTCTCAAGAGTCTTCTCCAACACCACAGTTCAAAAGCATCAATTCTTCAGTGCTCAGCCTTCTTCACTGTCCAACTCTCACATCCATACATGACCACTGGAAAAACCATAGCCTTGACTGGACGGACTTTTGTTTGCAAAGTAATGTCTCTGCTTTTAAATATGCTATCTAGGTTGGTCATAACCTTCCTTCCAAGGAGTAAGTGTCTTTTAATTTCATGGCTGCACTCACCATCAGCAGTGATTTTGGAGCCCCCCAAAATAAAGTCTGACACTGTTTCTACTGTTTCCCCATCTATTTCCCATGAAGTGATGGGACCAGATGCCATGATCTTAGTTTTCTGATTCAGTGACCTTCTGTCTCCTTGGTCAGCTTTACTAGTCTTTAGTACCCAGGGTGAAGTTAAGAATGAGACTGGGGGATTCCCTGGTCATCTGCTGGCTGGGACGCCATGCTTCCACCGCAGGGGGTACAGCTTCAGTCTCTGGTTGGCGGAAATGGGTTCCCGCCTGCCGCACCCAAAAAAGTTAGACTAGAGGTTTGCTCACTGAAAGGGAATGTGTTATTGACAGTACCCAGTGATAGTCTCCGGAGAAGGCAATGGCAGCCCACTCCGGTGTTCTTGCCTGGAGAATCCCAGGGACGGGGGAGCCTGGTGGGCTGCCATCTGTGGGGTCGCACAGAGTCGGACACGACTGAGGTGACTTAGCAGCAGCAGCAGTGATAGTCTCTGTTCAGGTGTCTTTCTGGTTCCCCTCCCTGTACGTTGATGGGAAGTGGGAAGGGTTTCCAGGGGATACTTTGGGGAACAGATGCTTGTGAAACACGAGAGAAACTACCTGGTCTGCTCCCTTCCCTTCCTGTTGGCATCAAAGGGTAAGAGCTCTGAGTAACCTGCCATCACTGCGTGGCTTGCAAAGAAGCGAATCTGAACAAACCTTTGGATTGCTTTACTAAAATTTATTTTTTCATTTCCTTATCATTGAACATTTATTTTTTTCAAAATTTTTATCTTGAAATAGTTACACAGATTTATATTGCCATTGATAACATTTTGTGTACAACCATCATTCTAGTTTTAGGATAAATTTTAGAAGTGGGCTTGCTGGGACACGGCATCTATATTTTTAAGACTTTTTGTGTTCATTGGAAAATTGTCCTAGAGCCGCACTCTCCAGTAGAAATGTTTGTGGTGGTGGGAATGTTCTTTATCTGTATTGTCCAGTGTTAGCCAGTGCACACTTGAGTTGTGACTGGGTAATCAAAGAATTGAATTGTTAATTTTATTTTGTTTTAATTAAATTTGAAGTTTAATAGCCATATATGTGACTAGTGACTAGAATATTGAGTAGTTCTAGAGGATTTTAACCAAAGTACATTTCACTAGCACTGTGTATGTGTTAGTACATTTCCACTAGTACTGTGTATGTGTGTGTGTGTGTATATATGTATATATCAGAGGGGGCGACAGAGGATGAGATAGTTAATAGCATCACTGACTCAGTGAACATGAATTTGAACAAATTCTGGGAGTTAGTGGGGGACAGAGGAGCCTGACATGCTGCAGTTCATGGGGTTGCAATGAGCCAGACTCGACTGAGCAACTGAACAACAATATATACACATATACGCATATATGTGTGTGCTTAGTTGCTCAGTTGTGTCCTACTCTTCAAGACCCTATGGCCTGTAGCCCCCCAGGCTCCTCTGTCCGTGGGATTTCCCAGGTAAGAATACTGGAGTCGGTTGCCATTTCCTTCTCCAGGGGATCTTCTCAACCCAAGGATCAAACCCATGTCTCCTGGGTCTCTTGCACTGCGGGCAGAGTCTCTACTGCTGAGCCGCTGGGGAAGCCCCACCGTTCCCTTGTCAACATGAATTTATTTTTTCATAAAATCTTAGCAACTTGATAGGTGAAAAAGCTTATTTTTATTATTTTATTATTTTTGTTATATACATTTATATATAAAGCTATATTTATATATATTGTTATTTTATTATTATTTGCTAGTGAGGTTGAGTACCTGTGGGCATTTAATTTTTCATTTTAAAAATTAATTTTATTAATTCATTTCATAAATTTTAATCATCTTCATTGTTTACTTTTTTGCCCAGTTTTATACATTATGATGCTCATCCTTTTTTATAATTTGTGTTTTTTGTGTTAATAATAACTAGTAGATATTTTTCCCAGTTGACATATGTAAGTTTTTTTGTTTATGTTTAAATTCGTGTAAAGCACATAAATACTTTTCATACACAGGACAAGCATTTCCTTTTTTAAAAAATTTTATTGGATTATAGTTGATTTACAGTGTTGTGTGAGTTTCAGGTGTGCAGTAACGTGATTCAGTTGTACGTATGCATATGTTCGTTCTTTCTCAGATTCTTTTCCCGTATAGGTTGTCACAGAATATTGAGTAGAGTTCCCTGGGCTATACAGTAGATCCTCGTTGATTATCTGTCTGATACATAGTAGTGCTGTATGTTAATCCCAAACTCTTGATTTATCTCCCATCCCATATTTCCCCTTTGGTATCCGTAAGTTTGTTTTTAACATCTGTAAGTCTGTTTCTGTTTTGTAAATAACTTCATCTATATCACCTTTTTAAATCAGCAGTGATTCAGTTATATGTATGTATCTTCTTTCTTATGTCCTTTTCCTTACAGTTTATCACAGGATATTGAATGTAGTCCCCTGTGCTGTACAGGAGGAGCGTGTTGTTTATCCGTCCTGTGTAACTGTTTGCATCTGCGAATCCCAATCTCCCGTTCCTTCCCCCACCCCCCTTGGCAACCATAAGTCTGTTCTGTGTGTCTCTGAGTCTGTTTCTGTTTCATAGACAGGTTTGTTTGTGTCATAGTTTAGATTCCACATATAAGTGGTATGATGTGATATTTGTCTTTCTGTGTCTGACTTCCTCACGCAGTGTGATGCTCTCTAGGTCCATCTGTGTTGCTATAAATGGCGTTACTCTTTTTTATGGCTGAGTAGTATTCCATTGCATGTATGTACTGCATCTTTATCCACTCATGTCAGTGGACATATAGGTGGTTTTCATGTCTTGGCTGTTGTAAACAGTGCTGCTGTGAAGATTGTGGTGCATGGGTCTTTTGGAATTATGCTTTTCTTGGATCTATGCCCAGGAGTAGGATTGCAGGATCATATGCTTGCTCTGTTTTTAGGCAAGCGTTTTCAGAGGCGCTTAGCTTCCTGTTGAAGTAGTTTATGGGGACTCAGGGACGAAGAATTAGGAGAGAAAGAGATGAAGAGAGTGAGGCCTATTTGCCCCCGAGAAAGGGATGGAGGTATGGACCAGTGAGAGGAAAGAGGACCACAGAGGAGAGAGGAAGAGCGTCTCCAGATGCAGAGCGAGGGAGGAGGGAACAGCACAGCAAGGATTCCTGCCTTGGAGCGGGACAGGGAGCGGGTGTGGCTACCAGCCTCCTCTCTAGGCATTGGAGATCAGAGTTCTCTTCGAAATGATAACTTGATGAAGCAGAGTATTTCAGTGCTTTCCCTCATAAATCATAAGACCTCCCTCACTGTTCTCTGAACCATGTGTGGAAACCAGGACAGCATCACCCTCCCTGCCAAGGATCTAGTGGGGTGTTCCATTGTTACCAGATGGTTCAACACAGGGAATCTAGCAGAGAAGCTGCTTGGTTTGTAATTCAAGCCAGAGGACATGAATTCAGTCATGCCTTTCAACTTTACGTGTTTGCGAAATAATCGTCGACAAATCTTTTAACTGCTGGAGGTCTTGGTCTCCTCTTCTGTGACATGGAAATGACCCTACCTTTTGTGGTCTTGAAGACCAAGTGGGATGTAATCTGTGGCCAAGTGCTTTGGGAAGTTCATGCAAGGGCTTGCCCTAAGCTGGTGGTGACAGAGAGGGTGAGAGGGCTTCCTGGTGGTGGTGGCGGAGGGGGTGAGAGGGCTTCCTGGTGGTGGCGGCGGGGGGGTGATGCAGCAGAGGTCAGTGCTGGCAGACGCCGCATTAGGAAGAGGTCTCTCAAAGCTCACGGTGCCAAAACTTAGCAAGAAAATTCAAGTGCACTAAACAGTACCTTTTGAACATCTTACTTTTCTTTATTTGCATAATGATAATGAAGGTCTCCTCTTCCTGGATTTTTACCAACCTTCTTTTATATCTTTTCTCCCCCTTCCAGATGAACGGGACAAAGTTCAAAAGAAAACATTTACAAAATGGATAAATCAGCATCTCATGAAGGTCAGTATGCATTTCTTTTGCATTTTGGAATGGTTTTCAGACTTTAATTTATTGTACAGTACTTTAGTACATGACTCTAAAGAAAAACCTTTCAGTATCAGCTGCAGAGTTTCAGTTCTAGAGTATCTCACACTCATTTCAGGCATCTGTTGTTACTTGGTGTGTGGCCTTGCGTCATGACGGGGGTTGGAGACGAGTGCCCTGTGATGGCGATGCGGTCTGTGACCTCCGTCAAACCACTCATTATTAGACTCTCAAAAATCTCTGCAGGTTAAGAAGTATGTAAATATTTACATGTTAGCGCATTGAAAACTGCAATTTTTAATAACGTTTTTTTTCCCCTCTCAAGATTCCAGGCAAGTTCTAGCATCAGGTTTATGTGGATGGCAGAGAGTTAGGTGGGAATAAAGATGGGTTGTAGACAAGTCTTGACTCAGTTTTCTTGTCCTTCATGTGAACGAGAAATTGATGCTTCCTCTGTGTTTCTCTGTGGAGCAGTTAATAGTTGTGGTTCTTGATTAATATTTGTTTGTGTTCCACGGGTCACTTTGAGGATCTGTTGTAGGCTCTCCCCAGAAATACACATGTGCACCACATATGCATACAATTTCTTGGCATTGTTGGGTTCCACCAATCCAGGAATTCTATAAATCTCATCTAAGGAACCCATGGGATTTCACAATTAACTTAGTCCCCTTTTTTCCCTTTTTATGGACAGTCCTGAAGTCAGAGAGAGGTAGTATTTTAAGCCTTTTGTTTGGGACTTGGAGGGAGTTTTCTCACATAGAAACATTATGTTAAAAGTGGTTATATTCTTCGACTGTCCTGGAGATCCTATTTAAGCCACCATGTAGCCTAGGGAGATGGTGCCCACGCTATAATCACATCTAATAACCGTCTATAAAAGTGTTGCTTATTTCATGGGGTATGTCAGATGACCTGAGAGAAGTTTTAGTCCTCTCTCTCATCACCCTGGACAGAATCCTTTCCCCAAATCTGATGACATGCCCTTCAGGTGAGCCATGTCATCCACTCCCCATCTGAGGGTCAGACCAGAACCTCACTTCTCCTTCCTCGTCCTCTGATACGTTGGCCATATCTGCTTTATGATGCTTTCATAAGGAAGTCTGTTGTGACATCTAAGGAGAGTGTCGCGCCACAGTCTCCCTGCCCTCCACCCGGCTTCTGTGTCATCGCGTGTGTCCCATGCCTGCCGTGCGAGCGGACCCTGCACGGGCTGGAGCAGAGGGGGCTGGCATGCGGGTTGGGGTGTGGGACAGACTAGGCCTGGTCTGGCTAGGAAACTGAGGCCCTGGGAGCAGACCCATTGTTGGGGCTTCTGAACAGCCCAATACTTGCTGCGCAAGGGAGGATTGAAGAAGCACTCCCTTAGGCTGCCTTTGCTCCCTCCAAGGAAGACCTCGGAAGACCAGGGGAAGTGAGGTTCTGGATGAAGACATGCCCCTTTGGTGACTGCTGGTCTGGCAGTCTCTTTTTAAGAAAAATTTTTATTGAAGTATAATTGATTTACAATGTGTTAATTCCTGCTGTATAGCAAGGTGACTTAGTTGTACAGGTGTATACATTTTCTTCCCTGGTGGCTCAGTGGTATAGAATCACCTGCAATGCAGGAGAACCTGGGTTCGATCCCCGGTCGGGAAGATCCCCTGGAGAAGGAAAGGGCAGCCCACTCCAGTGTTCTTACCTGGAGAACCCCATGGACAGAGGAGCCTGACAGTCCATGGAGTCACAAAAGAATCAGACATGACTTCACAACTAAACAACAACAACATACATTTTCTTCATATTCTTTTCCATTCTGGTTTATCACAGGATACTGATTCTGGTTCCCTGTGCTGTGCAGTGGGACCCTGTCTGTCCATCCTGTGTGTAATAGTTTACATCTGCCAACCCCACACGCCCGCACCATCTCTCGGTTGTGTCATAGTTTAGATTCCTTCTAAGTGGTATCATATATTTACCTTTCTCTTTCTGACTGACTTCACTTAGTATGATAATTTCCAGATCCATCCATAGTGCTGCAAATGGCATCTCTCATTCTCAGATGGTTGAGTAGTAGTTCTTTGTATGTGTGTACCACATCTTTATCTATTTATCTGTTGATGGGCATTTAGATTGTTTGCATGTCTTGTCCATTGTGATAGTCCTGCTAAGAATATAGGCGTGCATGTATCTTTTTAAATTATAGTTTTGTCCATATCTATGCCCAGGAGTGTGACTGTAGGATTATATGGTAGCCCTATTTTTAGTTTTTTGAAGAACCTCCATACTATTCTCCATAGTGGCTGCACCAATTTACATTCCCACCAGCATTGTAGGAGGAGTGCCTTTTCCCCACAACCTCTTCAGTATTTGTTATTTGTAGATGTTTTAATGGTGGCCATTCTGACTGGTGTGAGGTGGTACCTTGTGGTAGTTTTGATTTGCATTTCTCTAATAATCAGTGATGTTGAGCATCTTTCCATGTGCCTGTTTGGCCTGGCAGTCTTTGTGGCTGTGGCTGTGGCCGTGGTGGGGGGGTGGGGGGGGGGATACAGCGGGTTGGCCCGTGTCTCTGGAATGTATGCCCCAGTAGTGCTGGCAGTTGAGGATAGAAGCTCATGAGGATGACGCTGTGGGAATGCCGTGACTGGATGTGTTGGGCCCACTGATGATGGTAAACTGCTGAATGAGTTTAAGGAAAGTGCCTTTGCTAAAAATTCAAAACGCTAGTTGAGCAGTTTGAGGACAAGGCTGCATCGTCTACTCCTAGGGTGCATCCTGGTGCCTTGCGTGGGTAACACACACGTGTGCTTAAATCACTTAATCCTCCAACAACCCTCCAAAGGTGGTTTCAAAGGTGATTACATATCCCCAGATGTGGGGCACTAGGCTGTTCAGGTTTGTGTTTCGAGTTGACCAGAGAAAGGCCAGCCTTCGTGTCATCTCTTCTGTGTCTCACCCAAGCGCTGACAGAAGGAATGTAAGACACTTCTGCTGTCAGAGATCATTTGGTCATAACCCAGTTGGCACGAAATGGAAAATAAGTGTGTGGATTTTAGGTTAAAATGTCAATATTAGAAATATTTCTTCTGTGTTGATTTTCTGATGTTCTTCTCTTGAAATACTGAACATATTCAAGAGTAACAGGGACGGAAGAGAAATGATTCTCTTACCTTTCTTGCCTTACCATGTTGCTTTTTAGTGAATGGAAAGTATGTCGTTTGAAGAGTTTTTCATAAAATTAATCATGCTAAAAATGTGAAGGGAAAGGGTGACCATGAGGAATGAGTCAACAAAATGAAGGAGTAATTGATGGGTCAGGAGAGAAAAAGGTAGGAGTAAAATCATTTAGAAGGCGTTTGAGCCACTCGGTGTGCGCACTCGCTCTGTTTTGCCAGTTTGATTGTAGCCCTCCTTAAACCTTGGGGCAGGGAGAGCAAAGTGGGGGGACAGAGGAGGAGAGAGAGAAGAAGGGGAGAGGCTCCTGGGGTGAGAGGGGAGGGGCGCCCACTCTGGGCCCTGAGCCGCCCCCCAGGACTGCGTTCTGGGGCCTCTGCCCTGGGCTCAGCGGCCTGGGAGGCTGAGTCAGACCACGGTGTGCTCCCCATCTTTTGAAAGAATTCTTAAAACTTTTGCTCTATGTTATTATTTTCTGTGTTTACTTTAATGAAATTTCATGCAATTGTTTTACCCCAGTTGTAGCTCCAAGAAGACCTGTTCCTGGTAGTTCTGCTCCTTCAGGCAGTGAGGTGATTGAGAGCTTAGTCCCAGGACAGATCTTCTTCACGGGATTTTCCGTTTCATTTAATAAGTATTTTGTCTTTGAAAAGAGACTTGTCTCCTGCAAAGCTGTCAACCTGTGACACGTAAGGCAAAGGTGGGAGGCAGACAACCCTGCAGTTGATCGTCTGTGTGACTGTAGGCTGCTCTGGCCCTCATCGCTGGGTGGTGGGAGTGGTGGGCTGGTAGGGGACTTCATGCGATGTCCGGCTAAGCAGGCGGGCGGTGCCTGGCAGGTGGGCAGCGAGCGCTGCCCGAAGAGGAGGCCCGCATGGGTGCTGCCGGTCAGACAGAGAAGCAGGGCTGGGACGCCCGGGCACTGCCTGCCTCGTGCGCGTCTCCTCTTGACCACAGGCGCTTCCCTCTTAGTTCATCTGGTCGAGAAAGAGCCGGGGCAGGGGGTCAGGATCCACGGAGGAGACAGATGGGCTGGCTTGCCTTGGAGTCCTGCGGGGACCCTAGGCTCCAGACTCTGATCGTGGAAGGCTCGCTCATCTCCTTAAATTGGCCCCCTCCCCAGGCACCCTCCCCATCCGCGGTTGCTCTTGGGGCCCAAGGCCTCTTCTCCCCCCTTTCCCCTCTGCTTGCATACACTCCTTCGTGGAAAGGGGCCTGTGGACTCTGCGCACGCCTGGCCCTCCGTGTACCTTCGCTTGGGTTCTCACTCCGAGGGCGTCTTCGTCCCCGATCTCACGGGTGGGGCGGCCGCAGCTGTGCTGGTCCCGCCGGGTCAGCAGGGACGCGGGCAGCGTGACCTGGCCGGGCGCCCGGCCCGCGAGTGCCTCGGTGCACCGAGGTGCCGCACGCCAGCAGCTCCCGCGGCGGTTAGACTGTTGACTTTCCCCACCTTATAGTTTCAGCTATTTGCTAATAATCCTCGTGACTCAGGAAGTTAGGATTTATCCGGCTGTAAACTAGTGTCTACCCAGTACCCCGGGGAAGCTTCTGGCAAGGTCGATTTTTCAAAGTTGATTTGACTTAGAAAAGGAAACACTGGACTTTTTAGGTGATTGCTTAAGTTACTATTATATCCAAGTCTGTAAACATTGTTTCCTCAAAATGCTTGGTTAGGATTTTTTTCTTATAGCTTTCTCTCCAGAAAAAATGAACATAGCCTTATTTTATATTGGAGCTAAAATGACATTTGTTTAAATAGTTTGCTTAATTAAAACTTAGGTTTGTTGGTGAGCGGATGTCTCTGGCTTTTTTCCAAGTGTATTTAAATTTTAGTGCTCTGGTATTTCAGTTGTATGACTCAGCCTGTCCTTAAACTGATTGTTCTAGCAAGAATGTTTTCCTTTTGGTTCCTCCTTCTTCAGAATATATTTAAGAGTAAATCCCAGTCAACGCAGTCATCTGCTACCTCTACGTGTTTCTTCACACACTGAATACATTGGATGATTTTCCTTGCAGATTATCATCTCTGTATAAAGCTATTGTTGTCAATAACAATTATGTATTATTCTTTAGCATAATTTAAATTGTAGTGCTAACACATGAGCTGGTTGTTACTGAAAATACCTGTGACTTCAGTTAGCTAAATTTTACTGAGAGAGCTTTTCCAAAATATAAAATTGATGACCTTCTAGTATTTACAGCTTTTATTTTTGCCCATTCTGCCTTTGGGACTTTATATACTAGAGGCTCTTAGGTCACTGTTTAATTTTTCTTGTTCCTGATCACATGCAGTTCTGTCTATAAATTCATGAACATATATATGGCACCCAGATCTAAGTCCTGATGATGTAGCTTTTGCCTGCTCTGAGGACACAAGAGGCAAGGGATCCTTTTAATTTCGGAAACATTTGAAAGACTAGAAGATTCCTTTTTAACTCACTGTTTGCCTGGACCCAGAATTAGAGCTTGAGCTATGACTGAGAGGCTGTATTGAAGAGGAATAATTTAAGGTGAAGAACAATTTTTGGAAGATTGGAGTCTGGGGAATTCATGTAGTGTGCTTCCTTTGTGTTGGATTCATCTTAACCATTTATGGTGGAATTATCTTCTTCAGCACTGGTTAACTGTACTGTAAACTTATTCCTTAACATTGTATAATTATGTTTGGTCTGAGTTTTACTTTCTGTGTGTGCTCAGTCGTGTCCAGCTCCCTGTGACCCCATGGACTGTAGCCCGCCAGGCTCCTCTGTCCATGAAGTTCTCCAAGCAAGAACACTGGAGTGGGTTGTCATTTCCTACTCTAGGGGATTTTCCTGACCTAGGGCTCAAACCTGCATCTCTTGCATTGTCAGGCAGATTCTTTACTACTGAGCCACCTTGGAAGCCCGAGTTTTACTTTATTGATACATAAATGCATTTGGAGAGGAAAAGGCCCTGGATTCCAGTACTGAACTACTCCCTCTTAGTAACCTGCATGGTTACCACCTGGGAGACAGCCTGCTGAGGATCACACTTTAATCTCTTGTCTTGGGAAAGCTTGATTTACTCAAGGCAGAGATATCCTTTGCACATATTGTTAAGGCAACAACTTCATGGCTCCACTGACTCAATCACACTATTTTATTGATTTGGTGGCTGGAAGGAAATGTAGACCCCTAAGCTGAGAATACGGTGATAACTTTTAGGGAATAGGTAAAAAGCTCTGTTTGCTCTGTGTTCTCAGCTATCACATACTTCTGAGTAATTTTACCATCTGTGGGCAAAGATGAGAGAGGAGAATTTTTGAAGCATCAACTTTATAAAGGACTAATGAAAAATGCTTTTTCTGAACCTATAACGCAAGTATTGGTTCTTAAAATGGGCAAATAAGGTCTTTTTTCAAGACCCTAGATTTACATGCTGCTGCTGCTAAGTCGCTTCAGTCGTGTCTGACCCTGTGCGACCCCATAGACGGCAGCCCACCAGGCTCCTCCGTCCATGGGATTTTCCAGGCAAGAGGACTGGAGTGGGGTGCCAGTGCCTTCTCCGTAGACTTACATGAGTGGTTCTTAAAGCTACATCAGAATCTCTTGAAGGGCTTGTTACAGTAGATGGTAGGGCTTCAGCCCAAGGCTTCTTATTCAGTAGTTCTGGGAGGGACCTGAAAATCTTCCATTCTAGTAAGTTCCAGGAAGTTAGGTTTTTAACCAAGAGCTATTGCTGCTGAGCCGGGCCACACTATGAGAGAGCACCTGTCATAGATAAAATGATAAATATTATAATGGACCATCAGATTCACTTGATATAACCAACAAATATAAGCAGGTTTAAAAAATGTAGCTACTGCATATCTATTGTAAGCTATATTTATTAATTAATAATTAATTTATTAACTAATACTTATAATATTAATATTACTACTACTACTAATAAAAATAGCTGCTAATATTATTTGAGAGCAAACTACATGCCAGGATTTGTCACTTTTGGGTCTTAATGTCTACTTCTCATAACAGTTCTTATGGATAGGACCTATTCTTTTTTTAAAAAGATGATTTTATTGAAGTATACTTGATTTACAATGGGATGTTAATTTTTGTTGTACAGCAGAGTGATTCAGCTTTTTATGTACGTGTGTGTGTGGCTTCCCTGGTGGCTCAGCTGGTAAAGAATCTTTCTGCAATGTGGGAGACCTGGGTTCGTTCCCTGGGCTGGGAAGATCCCCCGGAGAAGGGAAAGGCTGCCCACTCCAGCATTCTGGCCTGGAGAATCCCATGGACTGGATAGTCCATGGGGTCGCAAAGAGTCTGACATGACTGAGCGGCTTCCACTTCCCATGTGTATATGTCTCACGTTTTTTTCACATTCTTTTCCATTGTGATTTGTCACAGGATACTGAAGCTAGCTCCCCGTGCTGGGCAGCAGGCCATGCCCTTGATCATGTGGGGACTGGCCTGCGTCTGCTAACCCCACCTCCCTCTCCCCCAGCCCCTCCCCCTTAGCAACCCCAGGTCTGCTCTCTCTGTCTGTGAGTCTGTTTCTGTTTTATAGAGAAGTGCATTTATGTTGTACTTTCGATTCCACACGTAAGCAATATCGTAGGATATTTGTCTTTCTCTGTCTGACTGACTTCACTCAGGATGATCATCTCTAGGTTCATCCATGTAGCTGCAGATGGCGTTGTTTCTGTTTTACGGATGAGTAACATTCCATTGTGTCTGTGTGCCACATCTTCTTCATTCGTTCATTCATCTGGATCCTGACTGTTCTTAATCCCTGTGTTACAGACGATTGATGCCCAGAGAGGGTCCATCATTTCCTCAGGTCATGAAGCTGGTAAATCTCAGGATGCATGTGGAAAAGAAGGCTAAGAGGGAGTGCACAGGCTGGAGACCTGTCTAGGGAGGAAGTGAGGGCTACATGCCAGTCTTCCTGACTCCAGACATTGTGCTTTGTCTGCTGCACTAAGGATGAATCCAGTGAGCAGAGCTAAAGGGGGAAGTTGAGCTCACTTTTGGACCCTGGTCTAATATCTTTACAAATACGATGTGATGTTTAAGTTATTTCTGTTGTGGTGTAAGAGATGTGTATGTAGTAGAGGAAGGCTTAAATGGAGGGGTGGATAGACTCAAAGTGTAGAGTTTAGAAGCAAATCGTGTTTTTTTAAAATGCAAAAAATAGTTGATTTGGAAACCTTGACAATTTCAAGACAGTAAGAGATAACACAGATGAGTATGACGTGGTTTCATATAGATGGTTGTAGCTTGGAAATGAGAAATTCTGAATATCTTCTCATCATCAAAAAATATCTTCACGACCCAGATAATCACAATGGTGTGATCACTCACCTACAGCCAGACATCCTGGAATGTGACGTCGAGTGGGCCTTAGAAAGTATCACTACGAACAAAGCTAGTGGAGGTGATAGAATTCCAATTGAGCTATTGCAAATCCTGAAAGATGATGCTGTGAAAGTGCTGCACTAAATATGCCAACAATTTTTGAAAACTCAGCAGTGGCCACAGGACTGGAAAAGGTCAGTTTTCATTCCAATCCCAAAGAAAGGCAATGCCAAAGAATGCTCGAACTACCGCAAAATTGCACTCATCTCACATGCTAGTAAAGTAATGCTCAAAATTCTCCAAGCTAGCCTTCAGCAATACGTGAACCATGAACTTCCAGATGTTCAAGCTGGTTTTAGAAAAGGCAGAGGAACCAGAGATCAAATTGCCAACATCTGCCGGATCATCGAAAAAGCAAGAGAGTTCCAGAAAAACACCTATCTCTGCTTTATTGACTATGCCAAAGCCTTTGACGGTGTGGATCACAATAAACTGTGGAAAATCCTGAAAGAGATGGGAATATCAGACCACCTGACCTGCCTCTTGGGAAACCTGTATGCTGGTCAGGAAGTAACAGTTAGAACTGGACATAGAACAACAGACTGGTTCCAAATAGGAAAAGGAGTACATCAAGGCTGTCTATTGTCACCCTGCTTATTTAACTTATACGCAGAGTACATCATGAGAAACGCTGGGCTGGAAGAATCACAAGCTGGAATCAAGATTGCTGGGAGAAATATCAATAACCTCAGATATGCGGATGACACCACCCTTATGGCAGAAAGTGAGGAGGAACTAAAAGGCCTCTTGATGAAAGTGAGAGAGGAGAGTGAAAAAGTTGGCTTAAAGCTCAACGTTGAGAAAACTAAGATCATGGCATCTGGTCCCATCACTTCATGGCAAATAGAAGGGGAAACAGTGGAAACAGTGTCAGACTTTATTTTTTTGGGCTCCAAAATCACTGCTGATGGTGATTGCAGCCATGAAATTAAAAGACGCTTACTCCTTGGAAGGAAAGTTATGACCAACCTAGATAGCATATTAAAAAGCAGAGACATTACTTTGCCATCAAAGGTCCGTCTAGTCAAGGCTATGGTTTTTTCAGAGTTGGACTGTAAAGAAAGCTTAATGAGGAATTAATGCTTTTGACCTGTGGTGTTGGAGAAGACTCTTGAGAGTCCCTTGGATTGCAAAGAGATCCAACCAGTCCATCCTAAAGGAGATCAGTCCTGGGTGTTCATTGGAAGGACTGATGTTGAAGCTGAAACTCCAATATTTTGGCCACCTCATGTGAAGAGTTGACTCCTTGGAAAAGACTTGGATGCTGGGAAGCATAGGGGGCAAGAGGAGAAGGGGACGACAGAGGATGAGATGGCTGGATGGCATCACTGACTCGATGGACATGAGTTTGGGTGGACTCCAGGAGTTGGTGATGGACAGGGAGGCATGGCGTGCTGCAGTCCATGTGGTCTCAAAGAGTTGGATACGACTGAGTGACTGAACTGAACTGAACTCTCATCATGAAGAATAGTGATTTCTTTGGGTAAATTCCTCATCAATAAAGTGAAAGTCGCTTAGTTGTTTATGACTCTTTGTGATCCCATGGACTATAGTCCATGGGATTCTCCAGGCCAGAATACTGGAGTGGGTAGCCTTTCCGTCCTCCAGGGGATCTTCCCAACCCATGGATGGAACCTAGGTCTCCCACGTTGCAGGCAGCTTCTTCACCAGCTGAGCCACCAGGGCAGCCCCTCACCAATTAAAAAGGTCCAAGATAACACTGTTTCCTTTTATTAGGGCTGTATGAATATTTGTATAATCAGGGCTGTATCTGAAATACAGTTTAGAAAGTACTGTTTTTTTTTCTTTAATAATTTATTTTAGTTGGAGGCTAATTATTTTACACTATTGTAGTGGTTTTTGCCATACATTGACATGAATCAGCCACGGGTGTACATGTGTTCCTCATCCTGAACCCCCCTCCCGCCTCCCTCCCCATCCTATCCCTCAGGGTCATCCCAGTGCACCAGCCCTGAGCATCCTGTCTCATGGATTGAACCTGGGCTGGTGATCTGTTTCACATATGATAATATACATGTTTCAATGCTATTCTCTCAAATCATCCCACCCTCGCCTTCTCCCACAGAGTCCAAAGTCTGTTCTTTACATCTGTGTCTCTTTTGCTGTCTCGCATATAGAGTCATCATTACCATCTTTCTAAATTCCATATATATGCATTAATACACTGTATTGGTGTTTTTCTTTCTGACCTATTTCACTCTGTATACAGGCTCCAGTTTTAGTGCAGCTTACTTCTTTGCTGGAGACATTAAATACATTTGTGAGAAAATTCCTTGGAGAAGGGAATGGCTGGCTACCCACTCCAGTATTCTTGCCTGGAGAATGGCTTGGACAGAGGGGCCTGGTGGGCTGTAGTCCATGGAGCTGCAAGAACTGGACATGATGGAGTGACTAACACTTTCACTGCTGCCTCTTTTGTTTCAAAACCATTACCTGTTACGCCTGGCAGCACAGGATGGAGTGTCAGAATGAGTGGTAAACAGTGGGGGCTTTACAAGATCAGGGCCAGGAGATCTGGGGTGGCTCTGAGTGGTCAGGGGCACTCTGTGCCAGGACAGGGGTGTTGGCTTCATCGGGGCGCAGGGCTGGGTGAGGCCTTGAGTCTTGAGCCTGATGCACTGGACGCTGGGTTTGCTGGAAGGGATCAGGTGGAGAGAAATGGCGAAGCGCACCCGAGACTAACACAGCATCATCAGTCAGCTGTATCTCAATAAAAAAAGAAATGGCGAAGACACGTAAGAAGCAGATGTGATGTGTCAGCCAAGGATGTTGTTGGAAGTACCTGAGGACAAGAGCAACATAGTATAACTGGCATTCTGGAAGTTATAAACTGGCACTAGGAAGAACCTTGAATGCATACATAGGCATTAAGGAACTACAGGTGACTATGTTGTGAACTCTGGTGGGGCTGTATCTTCCCGTAATGGCTCCATGTTTGCTGAGTGAGGGAACCTGCAGAGAGGGGACTGCGGGGCCTTTGTCTTAGTGCTTAGTTCTTTCCCTTGTTTTATAGCTGGTACTCAGATGGTGTTGGGGAAGGCCTGCTGATCAGATTATAGGTTGAAGGAACACTCAGTTGTAGTAAATAGATCAAGAAAGCTGGACTTCTGGTCTCATCAGAAAGAGAGAACTTGACGGTGAAAAATGTAAAGTTCTTCTCAAAGACTGAAAGATTTCCCTGTAGGATTTAGAAGGTGCAGAAGGTCTGGTGGGGCAAAGAGCTGGGGGCTCTGACGCCCTGACTGCCAGCAATGGTGCGCCTGCATGCAGGCTGTGTTAGCAGGGCTCAGAGTGTGCTGGTCTGAGCCAGCATCCAGGGTGTTTTGTTCAGATCCTGACAGTGTGTATTAAACAGCAGTCAAAAGGATAGTGACTGCAGGAGACAACGATGATGGTGAACATCTGGAAACATCTCTTGGATGAGGGATGATGGAGACAATTGAGAAGGAGACTTTGAGAAGAGAGGGTTACGGAAAACGTGATGGGCGTTTCCAGATATTGGTCAGGGTAGTCATATAAGAAGCTACAGTTTAGGATTTATTTGATCCAAAGATTGATGGATACTTTCCAGTTTGAAGATGTAAGGTCAATATAAAACCTCTCTGTAAACATCCACAGGGCCCAGTAATAGGTGTTTACTTAAGTGTGTTTTGATCTAAGGGTATATTCTTAGTTTCCAGTGGCTGCTATAACCAATTACACAGGCTTGGTGACTTAGAACAATGATCTCTATGCAGTCACAGTCTGGGGGCTAGAAGTCTGGAATCAGTTTTTCTGGGCTGAAATCTCCGTGGTAGCAATGCTGTGCTCCCTTCAGAAACTCTTGGGGAGAATTCGTCCTTGGTTCTTTCAGCATCTGGTGATGGCAGCATTACCTTTCTCTTGGCCACACCGTCCTGTCTGCCTCCAGGACCACAGGCTGCTGCCTGGTCTGTGTGTTAGGTCCCCAGTGCATCTCTTTTATATGGATGCTGGAGGCTGGATTTCGAGCCCATGGGCATAATACAGGATAACCTTACCACCACAAATTTTTAACACAACCCTGCAAAGATTCTTTTCCAAATAAGACCACATTCAGTTTCCAGAGATTCAGACCTGATATCTTTGGGGCCACCATCATCCTCTTATATAGGAACCGATAAAACTGCCTCATGTGAAGTCAGCTAAGGCTTCATGGGATAGGCACTCCCCAGCCATTCCCAAATTTCCATCGAAATCCTGTGGGGATGTAGTTAGAGCCTGTCAGCAGTGGAACAGAAATGGTTCATGCGTTGGTAGGAGGGTGAACTAGGTGGTGACTCGTTGGCTTTCCAAGACCAAGACTATATAATCATGTCATTCGTTTATGATAAGATTTGTGAAGCAGTAATTAATAGGGATAGACCAGAGATTTAGCTTTATATTTTTTAATTGTTGGAAATAATTTTATGCTTTAACAAGTTGTAAAAATAAAAATAATACAAGGAACTCTGTTATGTATGCTCGTTACCCAGATTGACTCTTGGTGGCACTTACCCTGTTTGCTGTATCATGACTCTAATACCGTGTGTGTGTGTGTGTGTGTGTTTTATCTGAACCGTGTGTGGGTGAGCCCTATACACCACGGCCCTTTCCCCCTCAGTACTTCAGCATTTCCCAAGAGTAGGGGTGTTCTTTTTCATAACCTCACATTTACCTCCTTCATAAAGTTACACTGGCTCACCGTCTGTTGCCCCAGAGCAGCTTCCAGGTGGTGGTCAGCTGTTGCATTTAGTTGCTGTGTCTCTCTATCCTGCTTTAGCTACAAACAGTTTAACAGCCCTTTAACAGACTTTTATGACATGAACATTTTTTGAAGACTACAGAGCAGGGGTTTATAGAGAATGGAAGATGAATTAATAGTAAAATGTATTTTGAACTTCACACTATTTTATGACAAGAAGATAAGCCCTTTTCTGAGATTTTAGTGCTTGTTGATACCGTAGTGAACTATCTTTTCAAATTAAGAACATCACAACTTGACTCAGTAATTCATCAAATGACTTTAGTTCTGTCTTCTTGTGGTCAACTATAATTTTTCTTGATTTCCTGATTGTTAATAATAGTATTACTTCTGCTTCCAACACTGCCATTTTGAATACCTAGGCTGGTCCACATCCTGGACGGGCTGTGTAACGTGGGTTGTCTGGTTGAGTCCTTGTTTAGCCAGTGACATTCTGGAGGCTCAGGAACAACATGACCTGAGCAGTGTGGACGGGCTGAAACGTGGCAGAGTCCTTGGTCCTTCTGGTTCTCCAGAAAGCTCTGTCATCTTGGCCCATCTTGCCTGCGTAGAGTCACAGGGCTAAAGAATGGTCAGGAAGAGCAGACAGAGCAGTAGGGGGAAGGTACAGTGCTGAGGCACAGCTCTCATTTCTTTCTGCATTACTTCTAGTCTTTGCTATGATGCTTCAGCCATAAAATTTTATTTGCATTCCTCTCTAATCAATATACTTTACAAGCATTTAGAGATATAGATAAAAGTATATGAAAAAGCCAAGCAGCGCACCCAGAGGTCAGGGTTTTAGTTGGAGAAGGGCGCTGACTAAGGCATTTTCAAAGAAGAGGAAAAGGCAGTTTGCTCAGTGGTGCTGACAGCCCCCGTCCTGCCACACAGGGCTTCAGACCCGCGCCGGGTCCCGTCCTTCTGTCGGGTAGGTCCCAGCAGAAGCTTTGGCGCGTCGTCTATTCTGGACTCCAGGCTGCAGCTCAGCCCAGCACGGTGCCTGACATGCTGTTTCTGTCAGGTCCCTGAGGAATCTGTTGCTTCTGGTGTGAACCTGAAACCAGATGACGCTTTCCCCCGTGTTTGTAATACATACCCCTGACTACTGTGATGGGAAGATGAAAAGTGTCTCTTCGTGAGAAGTGAGGTAAAAGTAAGGAAGAAAAGGAAGTCCGTGATTACTCCTTCCGGTGAACGCTGAAGAGACACAGTGCATTGTGGGTGCAGACCGCGAGGCGCCCGTCAGGCAGGAGGAACTGAAGGACGAACTTCCGGTCGCCATCGTGATGCTCTGCGTTCTTCCACCGCCCAGTGCAGGGTCTCCGTTCACGTCGGGGGCAGGAAGTTTACTCTTATTCACAGTTGTCATTAATGTATTTATCGAGGGTTAAATACGTACAAGTAAGTAAAATAATATAATAAAAATAAAACGAACCAACCTGAATACTCTTTGGAAGGACCCATGCTGAAGCTGAAGCTCCAAGACCTTGGCCACCTGATGCCAACAGCTGACTCTTTGGAAAAGACCCTGATGCCGGGAAAGATTGAAGGCAGGCGAAGAGGGCAACAGAGGATGAGATGGTTGGATGGCATCACTGATTCATTAAGAAAGTGAACTGGGGCAAACTCCAGGAAATGGTGAGGGACAGGGAAGCCTGGCCTGCTGCAGTCCATGGGGTTGTAAAGAGTTGGACTCGACTTGATGACTGAACAACAAGAATTACATACATATAAATAAATCAATAAGTAAACTTTGCCCAGCTTAGCTACTGTTATTTCCCTCAGCTCAGAATGTAGAAGAATATTGATTGACGCTAGCTTTTCCTCACTGGGGAATTTTCTAATAGTTTGCTGACAATATTAGTAGATTCTCTGCAGCCTCATTGCATGTGAGGAAGAAGAAATCTTTTCCTTCTACCTTTCTAGGTTCTTGGCTGGGTTCTAAAACAAAATAAATAAGAGAAAAGCATACAGATTATTTAATAAGAATTTTGCATAATCAGAAGCCTTCGAGAAGAAATGAAGACCTGAAGAAATGGTTAAACCTGAGTGTTTTTAACACCAGGCTTGGTGGAGAGTGGAGGGGCACGGGGAGACGTGGCAGGACAGAAGGGCGTGAGCCCAGGGTAATAAACGGAGAAGTTCAGGAAGGCCTGTCCAGATTCCTCTCACCTGCAGAGATAAGGATGCTCTTTTCCTCCAGGTACAGAGCAAGCACCCCCCCGCGAGGGTCTCATGACCTGCTTGAGGGTGGGGGAAGTGGCCGCACCCTTCCAGCACCCACTGTCTCCCAGCTCCTTGGGCTGGAAACGTTCAGTCTGTCCAGGGGCCGTGTCTGGGGTTGTGCATCCTGAACCTTGTCTTGCAGGTGTGGTTAGGTTTCTCATTCCTTAGGATCTTACAGAAAACCCCATTTCCAGGCACTGTCAGGTTGGCTGTGCTGCAAACCTGAGGGGAAATTCAGAAACTGGTTTTAAAAGGGGCTGATGAGGAGGACAAGTGGGGGGAGGCAGAAGCCAATGATGAAGAGGTGGGCGTGCCCTGCCGGTGGAGAACTTGACCTTGAGAGCGGTCAGTGTGTTGGGGGCCGGGGACGAGTCACGTTGGACTGGCCATGGAGTTTGGAAGCAGCTGCCTGCATAGTTCAGTCTGTCAGTCATGTCTGACTCTTTGTGACCCCATGGACCGCAGCACGCCAGGCCTCCCTGTCCATCACCAACCCCCAGAGCTTGCTCAGACTCCTGTCCATCGAGTCAGTGATGCCATCCAACCATCTCATCCTCTGTAGAAGTAGATGTTTTTTCTGGAACTCTTCTGCTTTTTTGATGATCTGTGGTTCCTCTGACTTTTCTAAATCCAGCTTGAACATCTGGAAGTTCATGGTTCAGGTACTGTTGAAGCCTGGGTTAGAGAATTTTGGGCATTACTTTACTAGCGTGTGAGATGTGTGCAGTTGTGCGGTAGTTTGAACATTCTTTGGCATTGCCTTTCTTTGGGATTGGAATGAAAACTGACTTTTTCCAGTGATCAATGCAAAGAAATAGAGGAAGACAATAGACTGGGAAAGACTAGAGATCTCTTCAAGAAAATTAGAGATGCCAAGGGAATATTTCATGCAAAGATGGGCTCATTAAAGGACAGAAGTGGTATGGACTTAACAGAAGCAGAAGATATTAAGAAGAAGTGGCAAGAATACATGGAAGAACTATATAAAAAAGATCTTCATGACCCAGGTAACCATGATGGTATGGTCACTTACCTAGAGACACACATCCTGGAATGCGAAGTCAAGTGGCCCTTAAGAAGCATCACTGCAAACAAAGCTAGTGGACGTGATGGAATTCCAGCTGAGCTACTTCAAATCCTAAAAGATGATTTTAATGTGATGTAGAAGAAATGTCTGTGTGAAAGAGGGAGAGATGAATGACCTCAGAGGGAAGCTGTTGAAGCTGGGAGGACCACTGTGTACATCTAAAAATGCTGAACTGAACACCGATGGCCTGAGCTGTGGACTCATGGTGCTAACATAGTCGAACACTCGATGTTGGCTTAAAGAATTTCTTTTTTCCCCTTCTTCCAGTTTCATTGAGATATAATTGACATACAGCACTATAAGTCTAGGCTGTGCAATGTAATGACTTGACTTATATGCATTACAAAATGATGACCACGGTAAGTTTAGTGAGCCTTCATTACCTCATATAGATACAAAATAAAAAGAGAAAAAATTTTCTCTTGTGATGGAATGTCTTAGGATTTACTGTCTTAAGTTTTGTGTATAACTTACAGCAGCGTTAATTACCTTCAGTTCAGTTCAGTTGCTCAGTTGTGTTCCACTCTTTGCAACCCATGAACCGCAGCACGCCAGGCCTTCCTGTCCATCACCAACTCCCAGAGTCTACCCAAACTCATGTCCATTGAGTTGGTGATGCCATCCAACCGTCTCATCCTCTGTTGTCCCCTTCTCCTGCTGCCTTCATCATTCCCAGCATCAGGGTCTTTTCAAATGAGTCAGCTCTTCGAATCAAGTGGCCAGAGTATTGGAGTTTCAGCTTTAGCATCAGTCCTTCCAGTGAGTATTCAGGACTGATTTCCTTTAGGATGGACTGATTAGATCTCCTTGCAATCCAAGGGACTCTCAAGAGTCTTCTCCAACACCCCAGTTGGAAAGCATCAATTCTTCGGCACTCAGCTTTCTTTATGGTCCAATTCTCACATCCATACATGACTACTGGAAAAACCATAGCCTTGACAAGATGGACCTTTGTTGGCAAAGTAATGTCTCTGCTTTATAACATGCTATCTAGGCTGGTCATAACTTTTTTCCCAAGAAGTACGTGTCTTTTAATTTCATGACTGCAGTCACCATCTGTAGTGATTAACATGTGGAAAATTAACTGTGGAATTAACAATTAACTGAGGAAAATTCTTAAAGAGATGGGAATACCAGACCACCGGACCTGCCTCTTGAGAAATCTGTATGCAGGTCAGAAAAAATAAAGTCTGTCACTGTTTCCACTGTTTCCCCTTCTATTTACCATGCAGTGATGGGACTGGATGCCATGATCTTAGTTTTCTGAATGTTGATCTTTAAGCCAACTTTTTCACTCTCCTATTTCACTTTCATCAAGAGGCTCTTTAGTTCTGCTTCACTTTCTGCTATAAGGTTGTTGTCATCTGCATATCTGAGGTTAATTGGTATTTCTCCCGGCAGTCTTGATTCCAGCTTGTGCTTCATCTAGCCCAGCATTTCTCATGATGTACTCTGAGTATAAGTTAAATAAGCAGGGTGACAATAGACAGCCTTGACATACTCCTTTCCCGATTTGGAACCAGCCTGTTGTTCCATGTCCAGTTCTAACTGTTGCTTCCTGACCTGCATACGGATTTCTCAAGAGGCAGGTCAGGTGGTCTGGTATTCCCATCTCTTTAATTTTCCTCAGTTAATTGTTAATTCCACAGTTAATCTTCCACATATTAATTACCTTAATCGTGTTGTATATCACATGCCTAGTACTTATTTGAGAGTTTTGTTGATGTGCTTACAGGCTCAATTCAGTGCGGGTTATTCACTGTTAATTTCATCTGTTGGGATCTACAGATTAAAGCTACACCACTCTAAGTGATCATGAAAAGTATAAAACTGTGGAATTGAACCTAAGTTTAAAGATGTGCAAATTTAGTCAAATTTTTAAAGGCTCTGTGTCCTTAGCTGTAAACACGCTATTTACATTTACCTGACTGGTCAGCTCAGTTGCTTTATAATCTTAACAGTACAGATATACAAACAGATCTCTCTCTGGTGATTTTCCTGAGTCTTCGCGTGCTCTTGTCACTTCACTTAAACAGTTGCTCACAAATGCTGTGTGGGAAGGGGTTTGCATACCATGGGTTCAGTTTCTAGCACACAAGTCTGTGTGACAGTTTAGTCTTCTCACTGAGGCTGTATTCCTGTCAGACGCCCCTTTCTTTATTGGCTGGCTTTGGTCACGCTCGGGCGAGGTTGCTGGCGTGGGCTTGCTCTGGTTGCAGCGAGGGAGGTCTGCCCTTTGTTGTGCTGTTGAGGCTTCTCACTATGGTGGCTTCTCTTGTGAAGTGCGTGGGCCCCAGTGCTTGCAGCACGCAGGCTCGGTAGTTGCTGCTCCTGGGCTCTGGAGCACTGGCCAGGCGTTGAGATGCTCCAGTTTAGTTGCTCTGCAGCAGGTAGAATCTTCCTGGGTCAGGGCTTGAACCTGTCTGGGTTCCCTGCAATGGCCGCTGGTACCACTGGGAAAGTCTAGAAGTCTACTTTTTTAATTTAAAAATTTTTTTTATTTTTTTAAAAATTTATTGAAATATAGTTGATTTATGATATGTTTCTGCCCTATCACAAAGAGATTCAGTTATGCATATATATATTCTTTCCCCTTATGGTCTGTCCCAGGATATTGTATATAGTTCGTGTGCTACACAGTAGGGAGCTGTGTTTATCCATCCTATATATGATAGTTTTCATAAAATGTCTACTTTTGACAACTTTTTGTCACCAGTTTTTCTATTTTCAAAAAGAGAAATGTTTCACAAGTGAAAGTAGCAAAAATCTACCTTGTTTTAGGATTTTTCCAACAGGATGTCTATGATATGCGATGCAGGAAATGCACAGCACTACTGAAGTGCTGTTGCTTAATATTTGTGCACAATATTGAGATGCATTTATTAGAATCAATAACTAAAATGAATGTAAGAACATCTACCAACATTAATACAGACAAGAATATTATTATAATTGCTTCCTTACAATGCATTTAATTCATTCACTGCCAGAATTTTCAGATTCCTTTGGAACGAAAGCAAAATTGAGCCAGGAATATGCTAACATTTAAATTGCATGTCCATTGTAGGGGTGTGGGAAATCATATTTATTGGCAACCCACATGCCTTATATTAGAAGTTTTAAAATATATTATTTTGTGGCTTTCTTACCTGTTTAAAGAATTTCTTATAAAAATTGTTCAAGTGTTCTTGTTTGTGATTTTTTAAAAAACTTTTATGGGAAATATACTACCCATTTTCAAATAAAATTTAGAGACACGATGGCTCTGGTGATGGATCGTGTTTTGATACTGCATGTGTACACAGTCCGTCACATGTGAGTGCGGCTGTTTGCCAGTCATTTTTAGAGAACTGCATTTTCCCAGGTGGTTGAACTAGGAGGCAGGGCTGCTTTTCTTCTCAGACCGGCCCCGGAGATGCAGTCTAGTGCGTATCTTGATGGACGGATGTTAAGAGCTAAAGTCCTGAGGTCAACGATCCCTCCTAACACACCAGAGTGCCCCTCGCCAGCCCCACAGAGGTGTAGGTTTCAAGCCTCCTTGGGTTTCTCTGTTTATTTCTGAGACTCCCTTGCACCCTTTCCCCAGGGGCACCTGGGTGAGTGGGTGCTCCTGACTCTCTGTGTTTCATCCTGGAGTCCCAGGGCAGCTGGTCTCAGCGAGGGTTGGGGCAGGCCCTCATGGGGAAGAGGATGGGCCCCAGATTCACTGTAGTCTGTAAGGCACTCAGCCATCGTGCTGGGGAAGAACACCTGGGCCTGAGTGGATAGGAAGGCAGCCTGGAACTAAGAGTCTTGCTTGGAGTCTGTCCTGGCGGGCAGTCTCTGTGAGCTAGTCCTGCCTTTTCCAGCATCTTCCCTCACTGTGCCGTAGAGCCCAGAGGAGGTCCGTCCTTTTTTTTTTTTTTTTTTTTTTGGATTTATAGAAGTGTCTCCCCCTTTTTATTGTTTATTTTAAAAATCTAAATTGAAGCATAGTTGATTTACATTACCATGTAAGTTTCAGGTATACAGCTCAATGATCTATACGTGTGTGTGTGTGTGTGTGTGTGTGTGTGTGTGTGTGTGTGTGTGTGTGTGTGTGTGTGTGTGTGTGTGTGTGTGTGTGTGTGTGTGTGTGTGTGTGTGTGTGGCGACCCTGATGGCTCAAGACCGTCAAGAATCTGCCTTCAACGCAAGACACCCAGGTTTGATCCCTGGATCGGGAAGATCCCCTGGAGAAGGGAATGGCTACCCACTCCAGTATTCTTGCCTGGAGAATACCATGGACAGAGGAACCTGGTGGGCTACAGTCCATGGAGTCACAAAGAGTTGGACAGAACAGAGCAAGTAACATATATATATGTATGTTATATATACAGTATAGATTAACTTGAACTGTTCCAAGCCTTTGTTTTCTCATCTGTAAATCACAGAGAACAGTGCCCTCTTTAGAGATCTTTAAGATCAGCAAAAGCTCCGGGTTTGTCCTCCAGTCTTCCATAGCAGTGGCAGTAGGTCATGATGGTTGCATTTTTATGGTTTGAGTAATAGTATAGGCTGTGAGAAGAGGAGTATTGCGTTGAGTATTGCATATTGAGAAGAGGAGATGGCCCATCTGAGAAGGGGCTGTGGTTTTCTGTTACAGTGCCAGATGCCAGTTAGACGGTGAACTCCAAATAAAGGAGTGTGTTTCCCATGGTCTGGCTGAAGCCCACACATTGTCCCCTCCCGTGGGTATGGCAGTTTGAGATGGGATGCTGTGATTATTTGTGTGCCATCACATCCCTGGTTGAGTTTAGCCCAGATAAAATAATCCACATAGCAGCAACCTGGTAGAGCCATAAACACAAGAGGGCATTTCAACTTTCTGCCTGAGCAGAGGGAATCTGGCACTTGTATTTCCTGTAAGAGCATTAACAGCCTTCTAGTACTTGAAAAAGCAAAGCAAAGAAATCTCCAAAATCAGTACTACTTACTGAATTCTTGAAGAATAGTGTAAAAACTCTTAGAGTTAAGTACAGTTATATCAGGAAGATATAATATAGGTGCCCTGATGAGTTCTAAAAGTAGAAATGTGTCCTATAGATCTGTGTCCAAGTTAATGGGCTTCAGGGTTATCTTTTTTTTAATTTCAGCTTATCTCACATTGTTCCCAGATGTTTTAAGCATCTCATTATGCATAAGCTTAAAAATCTAAAGAAACCCTATTCGCAGACACTGTGATTTCACTGGAGCATCGTGCATGCCTGCGTGCATGCTAAGTTGCTTCAGTTGTGTCCAGCTCGTTGCAGCATCATGGACTGTGTCAAGACCAACATCTCTTTGTGATACCATAGCCCACCAGGCTCCTCTGTCCCTGAGATTCTCCAGGCAAGGATACTAGAATGAGTTGCCATTTCCTCCTCCAGGGGAGTTTCCCCACCCAGGGATTGAACCAGTATCTTGTCTCCTGCATTGGTAGGCAGGTTCTTTACCACTAGCGCCACCTGGGAGCCCTACTGGAGCATTGTATGTAACAGTAATTTTTAAAAAATTGACGTATAGTGGATTTAGTTGTATAACATAGTGGCTCACAGTTTTTAAAGGTTCTACTCCATTTGTAGTTATTCTAAAATATTGGCTTTATCTCCTGTGTTGCACAGTATATCCTTGTAGCTTATTTATTTTCTACATGTTGATAGTTTGTACCTCTTAATCGCCTACTCCTATCTTGCCTTCTCTCCTTGCCTCTCCGCACTGGCCACCATTAGTTTGTTCTCTTTATCTGTGAGTCTGTAACAGAAGGTTTAATGTTTCTTCTCATTTGTTAAATTCCAAACTTTTGGTTTGTGGATTTAACTTCTGATGAAGATTTTTCTTGATGATTTTAAAATTAATTTTCCTGAGTTGACAGGATCAAATAAAAAAAAATATATATATGTATATATATATTTTTTTTGCAAAGGAAAACATTTTTCAGATCGGGTTCCCAGGAACACCAGTGTTGTGAGATGCCTTGGGGTGAGGTGGGGGTAGCAGGGAAGGCTTCCTTTGCCAACAGAGTTTGGAAAGCAGCCTTCCTAGACTGGAGAGATTGACGGTGCACATTAGCATATTAAAGACTGAAGTTCTGTGGTAAAGAACCCTGTTTAATCCAGTGTTTCACAAAATCACTTGGTCATGGACTCTTTTTTTATCAAAGAATATCTATTAACATCCCTTTGAGAAATCCCACAGGAGAGTTTTAGAAATGACTGTTTTTAAGCAAGGCTAATTAATTTTGTGTTAATTCAAATCCCAGATTTGGACAGGATCTAGTTAATTTGGTTGTCCTTGCAGGAATGTTTTCTCACAACCTTTCTTATGGGTCATTGGCTTTCTAATTTATGGATAACTTACACTTTCAGTCTACTTGAGTTGTAACTGAGCCAGAATTTGCTTATTGTAACTTCCACCCTCATATCTTGGGTCAGCACCCCCCCGCCTCCAGGCATGGTATTAAACATATATGTCAGCTCTTAAATATGTGAAGAATTAATTTTGTCCCTTTAAACTTTTCTTGTCAAAAAGTTTTAAGAACACTTAAAGCTTCTGTCGGCTAAAAAAATATGTACAACCTAAAAGTTGAGAGTTAGGTGGTATTCAGTGGGAAATATTGGACTTGAGCCTGGGAGACAGCACCTCAGGTGACCCAGAGAAAGCGGACTCCAAGGAGCAGGGGAGGAGCCAGGCTACATACAGGCTTGCAGCAAGGGCAGGTAGTCTATGGAAAGATTACTGTTAATTAAGAGAAAACGACACCTCTCACATGAAGAGATTTAGCAGTTTTCTATGTATGGGAAGATACAAGTGTCCCACTTGCTGAAATTATTTCTTTCCTATGCGTCGGGCCCTCTGGGGCCAATCCTGCTTTCTTTGTTGTTCACTTGCTTCTTCCTTGTTTACCGCTGGGAAATGTGGTGGATGGAGCCTCTCACACTCTCCAGCTCTTCATCTCTTAGCTGATGGCTTCTGAATAGCTGGCTTTGTTTCACCTGGGCTCAGAAATTTGCATTTGGTAAAGTCTTGTTTATTGGTAGAGTGTTAAAGCAGGAAATACTTCATTTCACTCTTTCGTATCCTTCATTACATGTGATGATTCCATTTTTATGCCATGCATTTATTTTTCTAGTATGTTCTCTTTGTGTTTTTACCTGTGTTAAGGCTTGAGTTGAAGGCAGACAGTGAACTGAAAGAAAATCAGTCAGGTCGTCACAGCTGTGCAGCAGGAGCTTGGGCCCACGTTATCCACTGTGTGCTCAGCACCTTCCAAATTATCTCTGACCTTCCACCTCCCTACCTTTGTACGTGTTGAGCTGTTTCCCTGTTTACTTACCTTTAAGGGTTTTTTTCTTTGTTGCAGAATAACTCCTTTTGTTGTAACTATTTTCCAGTTGTTCTACAAAGAGCAAGGATTGCTTTTATTTTCAGAAAAGAACAAGATAATGTTTTATAAACCCTTAGTCTTTTTCATTCTGAATTTGCTTTGGGAAGGGACGGCAATTGGATAATTCATCTCTTTCACAGGAATGGCCTGATAATGACAAATGTGCTGCTATTCCCCAGAGTATTTGTGTTTCAGATGTCATAGTGGTGGTGCTGAGGGGGAGAGGTCTTCACATACGGCCAGAGGGCCAAACCAGGCCACAGCCTGTCTTTTGGTACAGACCATGGGTTAAGAATTATTTTTACAATTTTTAAAGGATTAAAGACAAATCAAAAGAAGAATATTATTTGGGGGCATATGAAAGTTATATGAAATTCAACATTCAGTGTCCATAAATAATGATGCTGAACCCAGGCATGCCCATTCATTCGTGTGTTGTTGTACCACATGATCCTTAAAGCCAAAAATATTTCCCACCTGGCTCTTCACAGAAAATGTTTGTGAGGCTCTATCTTCGGGTGAGGTTTTGTGTGAATTCACTCTGTTCTGAATCCGTTTGTGAAGATGGCTTTCTTTTCCTACACGGAAGATCTGCTGTGGTTCAGTGAATGTAGTTTTGCACCATAGCTGCATTGTCCTGAGCCAAATAGATGGCCAGATATTTCTCCAGCGAAGATGGTTTATTCAGGAGCAGCAGAGGATTGCAGTACAGGGTCTGCAGCCAAGGGGAATCACAGGAACATTCAGGCATAGCAAGGGAGGGGATGGCTGTTTGAGTGGGGAGAGGAAGGTGGGTGGGCTGCAGTTAACACAGACTTGGCGGCTCTTCATTGGCCGAGCCCTGGCCGGCTGGGAAGGTGGGTCTCCTGTTGGGCTCCGCTGTCATCACAGGCTGTGAGAGCGCCCCCTGCCGGTCACCTGACTTTTAATTGAGGTTTTTTTAAAATTTTTATTGATTGATTTTTTACAGCTGCTTTTCTGAATGTGCTTCGTTCTTCGATTTATTTTAAAAAATGGCATTTGAAAAGGCCAGCTCCCGACATTGCTTCATTTTTTAGGCAAGATTTTCTTTCGATAACCCTTTTTGAATGAGATGGAGTCGAGAAAGAGATACCTGCTTCAAGTAAGAGCTCAGTAAGTCGTGCTGATGGACAACTGAGGAAATGTGTTCCCTGTCCCTCAGACTAGATCTGCTTCCCTGCTGCATCCCCGGGTAGCCCTTTCAATAAGGCTGTCCCACTTGCTTTTTGCTCTTTTAATATAGATCGCCTTTTTTGTTTCGGTGAGAGTGGTTGGCGTTGCCAGTTTTTCTAGCCTCGTTAGTATTATAATTAGTCCTTTGGTTTAATTATTAGCTGATTACTTCCGAAACTGTTTTTAATAAATATGAATCATAAGTCCTTTTAAGTGTATTTTCATTGTGTGTAGCTCCAGATTGGAGTGGTCTGACTTCCCTGTCTTATATTCTGGACACTGTTCTTATTCTTAATTCCTGGTGAATTCTGATGAGTGTGGGCATGTCCTGTGTGCAAACAGAATTGCCACTCAGTAACTCAAAGGGCATATGAGTTATGTAGTTTTAGCTGTCGTATAATATTTAGGTCTCTGATCCATTTGGAAGAAAAGGTTGAAATGAATCCTTTTGCCTGATGAATATTAGTTTCTCAGCATCATTTGTTGAAAAGGTTCCGCACTGAATTGCTTTTGTTCTTTTGTGAAAAACCAATTGTTAGGACTTCCCTGGAGGTCCATTGGTTAAGACTCTGGGCTTCCAATGCAGGAGGCGCAGGTTCAATGCCTGGTTGGGGAATTAAGAATCCACGTGCTGTGTGGTATGGTGGGAAAAAATCAAGTAAAAAACCATTGTCCATAAATATGTGTCTATTTCTGGACTCTGTTGGGTTCCATTGATCTATATGTCAATGTTTTTAAAAAGCATTTTTAAAAAGATTCTTTATTAAGTCCTAAAGCTTGGTTTACCTGAACTCCATTCTGGTAGTCACTTCCCAGGTCAGTTTGGATGGGTCGGGGGAACACGAGGAGGGGGATTTGGTGTGGGAGGATTTGGAGGATTTGGTGCAGGAGTGGAGGTTCCCCTCTGTGTGTTGGTCATTCAGCAGCATTATTTAGCTCCAGCTGTATGAGGGGACACAATGCCAGGTACTGATTGTCACAGATGCCCTGGTGGGCCCTGCTGGGAAGTGGGTGATGGAGTTCACGATTCTGTGTCCCGAGTTTCTCTTCCCCATCGCCTGGCAGGCACTCAGGAGCCCGCAGCTGAGGGCATGGCTAAGGTCACAGGCAAAGTACAGATGGCTCATCTTTTATTTATTGAACAGAACTTCTTTGACTGTCTGCTGTATAAAGGATACTGTGCAAAGCACGAACCACTTATAATGAGGACCTAAGATTCTGTCCTCTTACTGGGCTTATGCTTGTGCTATCATGGACATAAAACTATTCTTGAAGGAAAAGGATGGTCGGTGTCCTGGTATAAGCCAAGGAATACAGGAAGGCACAGGAGGGAAACTTGCACGGTTTGGGTGACATTGGAGTTTGACCTTGAAGGAAGAGTAAGATTCAATAGCCAGAGGCGGAGTGGGGACAGAACAAACAGCATTTCGGGTAGAAAGAGTACCTCTAGTGCAAGCAGAGACCGCCACTGTCCAGCCGACATTCCTTTCCAGCTCTCTCAGCCTTTGGGATTGGAAGTGCAGCTGTCCCATCCGGGCGCTGGGGCGCATGTGTCCTGCACTGCACCACAGCTGTGTCCCGGCTTCACCTTTGCAAACATGGCCCCTGAGTTTCAAGGTGGTCCCTGGCCCCAGCTGCTTTTTGATGACACTTATCTGTCTAAAAGGGAGGATGTTCAGAACAGGGACTGGAGGAAAAATAAGATCCGCTTAGATTTTAGGCTTTAGTATGAGGCACACGTGGGCATCGCCTCTGATTCTGGTCGTGAACACCCGTGAGGACTAACTGTCGAACGTCTGTGGTGCACAGGTCTCTGCTGAGCAGATTGAAATCTGGAAATCTGGTAAAATTGCAGTGTCATTTAGGAGGTAATCACTTTTTTAAAAAAAATTGAAGTATATTGGACTTACACTGTTAATTTCTGCTGTACAGCAAAATTATTCAGCTATATATCTATATGTATCTATATATACTCTGTATCTTTACATATCTATATTCCATAAAAAAGAATGTATATATATATATACACACACACACGTACTTTTTCATATTCTCTTCCACTATAGTGTATAGAATATTGAATATACTTTTTTGTGCTATACAGTTGGACCTTGTTGTTGTCCAGCCTGTGTATAATAGCTTACACCCGCTAACCCCAGCCTCCCACTCCATCCCTGGGAGGTGATCACTTTGAAGAAATTGATGCCTGCTTTTTAAGCTTAAATCTTCCCACAGAAGGTATAATTCTGTGGCAGAGATTCATTTCAACAACAGCATGTACAACATCTGTCAAAAATTTTCTTTGTTAGTGATGGATAAACCAGTGTTAATGATTCTGCCCACATGTTTGGGTCTAGGGGCCTTGGGGTTTCATCTGGGTTGAAGGAAGTGTTTTAACAGGGGCGGGTTTCAGCGTGGTCGGGAGCAGAAGCAGTGGGATCGCATGGTCTGGGGGTGTCTTTAAAAATAGCCTTGGTGTCCATCCCCCTGTGGCAGCTGTCTTAATCCCAGGTTGCTTCAGAGGTTTAATGAAGAGGATGCAGCCAGCTGTTCTCAGTTGTTTACTTGTGAGGACTCGAGGACTTGGGCTTGTGTGTAAAGAAGGGTGAATCAGTTGCATGTAAAGTATCAGAGAGCATCACGGTGTTTTAAAGGCCTCAAAACCTTAACATGTGCTCCCGAGAGACCCTTAGATTTTCTAGTCCTTAAGACTTAAAAAGACATGAAGCAACGGCTCATGTCATCCTCTCCTGAAGCACAGTGCTCCGAACGGCCCACGGGAAGTGTCCGCACCGGAGTGACCCAGGGCGGCCCTCCTGGCTGGCTCCCCACCCAGAGTGGTACCCACAGCTCCTGCCTCGCCGCCTGCAGAGGGCCTTGCCGCCTCGCGGTCCTGAGCCTTGTCCCCGGTCACCATCCCAGTTGGTGGCAAAGCCTCGCTCATCGTCCTCTGCAAAGGAGGTGAAGTTACTCCTTGAGGGCTTGGTGGAGTCTTTGCTTTTTTGTGTGCCCTGAGATTGTGGTTCTTTTTGCTCTAAACAGTTGTCTTAAAAGATATTTTATTTCATGGATTTAAAAGCAATTTAAATTGAAGTATAGTTGATTTATAATATCATGTTAATTTCAAGTGTACAGCACAGTGATTCAGTATATATATTATTTATATATATAATATATATATGTATATATATATTATTTATATATTCACATATATATTATATGCATACTATATACTTTTCAGATTCTTTTCCCTTACAGGTTATTATAAAGTATTGAGTAGAGTTCCCTATGCTAAATACAGTAGGACCTTGTTTATTAGCTATTTTTTTGTTTTTTTGGGCCGAGAGGTATGTGAGATCTTAGCTCTCTGACCAGGGATCAAACCCGTGCCCCCTGCGTTGGGAGGTGAAGTATTGACCACTGGACTGCCAGCCAAGTCCAGTTACCTATTTTATATATAGCAGTGTATATATTAATCCCAGCCTCCTAATTTGTCCCCCCAGCTCCCCTTTCCCCTTTGGTAACCGTAAGTTCGTTTTGTATGTCTGTGAGTCTCTTTCTGTTTTAAAAAGAAATTACTTTGTATCTTTGTTTTAGATTCCGCATATATTTGTCTTTGACTTCATTTGGTATGATGGTGTCTAGGTTCATGTTGCTGCAGATGGCCTTATTTCATCCTTTTTATGGCTGAGTAGTATTCCATCGCATACATATGCCACATCTTCTTATCCGTCCGTCTGTCCGTGTAGACTTAGATAGTCATGTCTTGCTACTGTACATAGTGCTGCAGTGGACATAGGGCTGCATGCGTCTTTTCAAATGATGACTTTTTTTTCCAGATACACGCCCAGGAGTGGGATTGCAGAGTCATATGGTAGCTCTATTTTTAGTTTTTAAGGAACCTTCATACTGTTCTCCACAGTGGCTATTGCCAGCTTACATTCCCAACCGTGTAGGAGGGTTCCTGTAAAAGGTATTTTAAATGGTGCCAAAAGGAGAGAGTCCCATTTGGGACAAGTGTCCACTTCACTGTTAAATTACTGTGCAACAGGCTGGGCTCTGACAGCCGGTCAGGTGTTTGACACAAGCCCCAGAGGAGATGAGTCAGCTCACAAGTATTCAATAAGCAGGGGCCATAGCAAGCCTTTTCATTAGACTTGCCAAGTCGTTGGAGGTTCTGTCCCTCTTCGTGACCCCTCTCTTGGACTCTTCTCTCTCCGCCCAGCAACTGCCCCCAGCCCTCCTGTTCCCTCTCCACGTTCAGAGCTCTTCCCTGGACCCTGGGTGCCCCAGGGTGCCTCCCTCCCACACCCAGCCCCCACGGTTACTCCATCTTATCACTAACCGTGGTCAAAGCTTCTTTGAAATTGATAACAGACAGGTGTTGAGAAGAATATCAGTGTGATAAAGTGACTTGGAATTCGGAGGCAATGACTGATCGGTTTCTCTGTCCCAGGAGCTGTCTTATTTTTATCTGGGAACTGGTTGTGTTTACTTGAGTTCATCTCCAGTTTCTAATAGTTAATCTGAATCCAACTTACATTATTGGGAATACCTTACCAGAGAGTCATTAAGTGGGGGTTTATGGAGGAAATACACATTTCTTGAACTAGTTGTAAGTTTTGGTCATGTATGTAACTTAAATTTAAAATGAAAGTTAAAATTAAAAAAAAATACTTTAGGTACTTCCCTGATGTCCAGTGGTTAAAACACCTCCAATGCAAGGGACCACGGGTTCAGTCTCTGGTTAGGGAACTAAGATCCCATGTACTGTGACATGGCCAAAAAAAAAGAGTACTTCTTGATAAAGTTGGGAAAGAAAAGGAAAAAAAAAAGTTAAACGTCTTTTACATGATTTGTATTGAAAAACATGCAATTCTGTTTCAGAACTTTTCCAGTAAAAGCTAGAATTTGAGAGAACAGGGGAATTTGTTAAAAATGTTGATGATAAAGGAATAGGATTTAGATAGTGTTGCGTGGGCTCCCTGTGTCAGATGGGCTCATTTCATGTGGTTAGGACTTGGCACGTATGAGCTCACATTGTACATTGCTTTTATAATTATATTCTGCAGAGTTGTCGTTATCTGTCTTGTTACATCACTGTAGTCACATGCTTACTTCTATATCAGTTTCGTTTCCCCGACCAGCTCATTCCTTGTCAGTGGTGAGTGCTTCCGGCACCTGCTTTTCCAGCTCTTTCTTCCTTTTGCCCAAACTATAAGTAGGTGAACGGGAAAGAGATGAGTATCAAAATGCAGGTGATTGGTGTCTTCCCATTTCCTGATGTTGTTATTGCAAACTGTCCTTGATTTCTGGAAGTGATAAATGGTTTAAAGAAAGGCGTGTGTCAGGTATGAGCCAGGTGGGCACTGGATAAACTTTCGAAAGGAGAGACCCACATCGTCCGGCCAAGCATCCCTGCATTTGACCCTCAGTGACTGTCCTGCACAGAAACATCCGTTAGTCACACCTAACCCCCACCCCTACCTTGCCACCCCTTTTAAAGCTCACGCAGACTGGATGATACTAACGTCTTTGTGAACCAGGGCTCCTTTGTTTGACGTTGTTAGTACAGAGGCTCTTTAGAACACATCCTTAATGAAAAGCAACCCCCCAGACAGTGGGCAGATACAAAATAATAGTATGTAGAGTAATTGACTTCTGAATTTTATTTTTCTCCTTCAATTACATTATTTACAATTGTTCAGCGCCAAGACACATACAGTTCTGCAGACCATAAAAGATCTGCAGACCAAGGGGAAGACCCGTGCAAAAACAGATTTTTACCTGTCTTTCTGTTGTAAAAGGGAAGAACTGAAAGGAAAAGTAGACCCAAATCAGACCAATCTAAACCAGAACCAGCCACCCAAACCCCAAACAAATTATTACAGAAAATAATTTCATCCTTTAAAATTTCTAAAAGTTGAAATCTTCTTTTATAAATGTTCCTCTGACAATGGTAAAACTGTACACAAGAAAATATAAGTAGTAGTTGGGTTAAAACCATCATCAGAATGCTTCCCAATCTTAACGTGTTTATCAGTAAGAAAGATGACTTTACTTAACGACCTATAGTTCTACTTTGTATTGCAAGACTAGAGAAGACCTTTTGTTTTTGTCTGGGTTTTTAAAATCGGTTGTAGATTGTCCGTCTGAAAGCTTAAAAGAGAGATCTTCTTTGAGAACTAACCATGTCCTTTATGGAGTAGACAGATTGTTTGTGCTACTCGGGGCCAACAGCTGAGTTATTTGAAACTCTTCCTTATTTTATTCATTAATGCCTTAAGATGTATGATGAATATCTTTATTTTATGGTTAGAAACCACTGAAGGAGATAATTATGAGTGGCCTTAATGCTGACCTAACATACTGCCTAGAGAAAAGCATGACCACCTTTTTATTACATCAGATGATGATATTTACCCTTTATATTTCCCTGAACCAGTTTAGAATTTATGGTAATTTAGGAAGAGTCTGAGCTGTGGTTGTATTGCTTCACCATTCTTGAAGACATAGTACTGAAATAAGTCTGTAATAAACAACCATTCAGATAAGGCACCTACTGAAGCAAAGGCAGTGTTTTGAAGCATTTCTGTGTATTTTTGAAGCATCAATTTACCTATCAATAATTGATGTAGTAACTTATTGGTAGGTTATTTTTATTTTTGAAGTAGGACTTGTAAGGAGCTCACCCCCAAGAATATGGTTGCTTATTTTTCCTGAATGTATTTGTTCACAATGAAAAAATTTCTTTGAAGAACATCTTCATTCGTAGTTTGACCTGAAGATGACCCTCCCGTTTCTTTCCACCCAAGGCTGCGAGGTGCCCTCTCTTGGGGCAAGCCTTTGATTATTTATGTGCCTTTCTAAAGATAGGGGTTGTTTGCCAGAGTAGTGTGTCCTTCAGGTTTAGGAGTGCCCTGAGAGGGGCCTGGCCGTCCTTGCCCGTGGCCTGCTCCTTGCTGCTGGGGTGGGAGGCATCCTCCTTCCCCGGGTTCACTGAGGGAGTGCAAGGCCTCCACCAGCGGCCTTTCCTGCATTCTCGCCTGTCGATTGGACCTGAGGCAGCTCTTTCTGGGTTTGCTCAGGATAGTATGGGAGCTTTCATGTGGCTCAGAGATGGCGTGTCCTCATTCTGCTTGGAAGTCTCAGCGGCTGGCTCTGCTCAGGGCAGGGCTGTCAGTACGGAGGAGGAGGTCAGCCCCCCATGCCCTGCCCCTCCGCCCCGTCCCCACTCACGTCGCCTTGGCGTCCTGGGCACTGTCCTTCCCTAGAGCTGGGAGCTCCCGTGTCTGGCCCCTGTTCTGGGTCTTTCCTCCAGGTGGGACACTCCCATCTTTGGGGGAGGCCTTCTCAGACTGTTTGTGTCATCCCAGCCTGTGGGCCTCAAGAGGTGGCATGCTCTCTTTATCCACCTCAGCCCCCTTCGCGTTAGGTCAGGGGCTTCCTTGGTGGTCCAGTGATTGAGAATCCACTTCCAGTACAGGGATGTGGGTTCAGTCCCTGTTTGGAGAAGTAAGACCCCAGACGCCCCGGGCGTCTCAGCCCTCCTGCCGCAGCTACTGAGCCTGTGACTTAGAGAGGCTGCCTGGTGCAGTGAAGAACCACTTTTTATTTTTGTGGCCAAAAAATAAAAGCAAGGTGGTACCCTGGCATATGAGGAATGCTTAATAAATATTTGCTGACATGACCTGCAGCTCTACAGTAGCTCTAAGGATAAATATGGGAAGTGAGATTTTTGTCTAGATTGACATCAACCACTAAGAGTCAGACTTTTGAAAAAGCCATCCTTAAACATTACATAAGCAACTGTGTTTCTATGTCTGAAGGTCAACCTGATCTTCAGACTTGAATTTGATTTAGCCCACGTTAAATCAAGCAATTACAAGCTAAAATAAAAATTCCAGAGTGCTATTTTGAACAGTTAAGCCATTTCGATGATGAAGACCTGGTATAGTCCACTCTGTTATCCATCGGAAATAAAATGGGAATATTTATGTGTCATCAGCAGGACTTTGTTCAGGGTCTCACCACACCCACTTCACCTCTATTTCCCTTCCTTAGGAAAACTCCTCCTAAGCGATAGGCGAGCACCCTCTAGGGGTGAACTTGGAGGTGCAATGCAGGACCTCTTTTTAAAAAGGCCTGCAAAATCCTGGGAGAATCCCATAGGATTCAAAACACCCAGAAAAAGATGCTTCATCCCTGTTATGTAATTCAAGTTATATAATTTAACCCCAGAGTGTCCCAGAGTGCTTTCAGCTCGCTCATCATTTCCTCGAGCACTGTTTATTCAGACAGTTTTCTGTCCCACAGGGAGACAATATACAAAATGAGAAGAAAGAATGTTTTATTAAAAAGTGAAAGCGGAATGTTGAAACTCTCAGCAGTTCGCAGTCATCTGTGAAGGAAAGTTACCAGGCCGTGTGGCTGTGACTCAGACACTGGGCAAAATAAAAGGCTTTTCTGTGGCAGCTGAACTGTTTCCTTCTTTCTTCACCCCTAACTGATCACATGACTGGGTATTTCTCTAGGACCCCAATTGCTTTCACTCAGTTCATCCATTACCACTCCTTCCTCATGATACTATACTTTTTATTTTCCATAATGCTGATACTTAATTTTTAGTTGACATTCTTTTTCTGTCTTGTTTGTTTGTGTTGAGGAAAATGAGCCGTTACTTATAAAGCACTTAAACAGGGTCAGGTACGTTTATGTATTTTTGTTTATTGTTAATAATGGTGCATTTGTTTTATATGGAGTCATGAAGATGAAAATAATGGTATCTCACATTTAGGTAGCGTTTTTCGTATACAGTATTTCTCTGGAACCTCAGAATGACCCCCTGAGACAAGAGAAATAAGCAGTCTTCCATGATAAATAATGACTTAGCATGTTTTCAAGCATTACAGAAGGTGAATTAATCTATTTCTGTATTTCTTCCTAAAATTCTTAGCAGCTTTCCATTTTACATATTTTCTCTTGTAAGTTGATAGTGATTTTTTAAAAATGATGACAGTTTTATTTTCAGACCACAGAATTCTTGTTCTCTAGTTTGAACTCGAGGCTTCCTGTTTTCCCGTCTTTTATATTTGCAGAAAACTGAGACCTCGAGAGGTGTTGGGTAACTGGTTCATGAGACCTGCAGCAGAGGCATGGCTGCAATCCTTTTTCCCTTGTAATATGTTTTCTGTTTTCCTTACTTGGTTTTCCTTGGCTTAATCTTCTTCTTCCTTAAACATGCCTAATTTAATTTTTCTTTATTGTTGCATGAATGTGGTTGTGGAAAAGGACACGTGTGGTGGAGAGTTTCCCTCATGTCCGTAGTTGGGTTCAGCCTAGCAGAGCAAGTTGTGAAATTGCTTTCATGTGAAATACGTGTTCAGAATCACACCTCATCTTTTTTAAAATTGCTTTCTAATTGATTTTTAATTAATTGATGTTTTAAATTTTAATTGAAGTAAATCTACTGATCTATAATGTTTTGTTAATTGCTGCTGTATGGCAAGTAATTCAATTATATATACACACACACACACTATTTTAAAAAATACCCTTTTCCATTATGGTTTATCGTAAGATATTAATATAGTTCCCTGTGCTGTGCAGTAGGACCTTGCTTGTCCGTCCTATGTATTAAAGCCTATCCGCTAAGCCCAGCCTTCCACTCCATCTGTCCCCCATGCCCCTGCCCGTGGCAACCACCAGTCTGTTCTCTATGTCTGTTTCTGAAAGTGAGAATTTCTTAGTCGTATCCGACTCTTTGCAACCCCATGGACTGTGGCCTATGCGGTTCCCCCATCCATGGAATTCTCCAGGCAAGAACACTGGAATGGGTTGCCATTTCCTTATCAAGGGATTGAACCCGGGTCTTCTACCTCAGAGGCAGATTTTTTTTTTTACTGTCTCAGCCACCAGGAAGCCCCGTTTCATAGATCAGTTCATTTGTGTCATATTTTAGATTCCACATGTGAGTGATATCGTGTGGTCTTTGTCTTTTTTTACTGTCTCAGCCACCAGGAAGCCCCGTTTCATAGATCAGTTCATTTGTGTCATATTTTAGATTCCACATGTGAGTGATATCGTGTGGTCTTTGTCTTTCTCTTTATGACTTGCTTCACTTAGTATGATCATCTCTAGGTCCATCCATGTTGCTGCAAAGGGCATTATTTCGTTCTTGTTAAGGGCTGAGTAGTATTCCTCTGTATATATGTACCTTGTCTTTTTCCATTCTTCTGTCGATGGCCATTTAGGTTGTTTCCATGTCTTGGCTATTGATCACATCTCATCTTTAACCATCCTGGAATGAGAAAGACAGAGGAAGTGGTTTGGGATTGAACTGTGACTCTGGCAGGCATGGGTGGGCACAGGGGACCCAGAGCGCGTGGCCTTCTTAACTTTGACTGTCCATTACTGCCCAGGGCGGGGGCATCCTTACTGTTTGCTTGTGTTCCACCGTGCCTTCTGAAGATGTCAGACCTGCATGGTAGAGTTGTCTATTTTGAGAGATTCGACAGCTGCATCAGGGTCAAGAGATGCATAATATTGTTTATATAACTGTAGTCTCTCATGTTCCTGCTCAGGCTCTCAAGAATTAGTCTACTCTCTGGTTACACTTGGAGAAGGCGATGGCACCCCACTCTGGTACTCTTGCCTGGAAAACCCCATGGACGGAGGAGCCTGGTAGGCTGCAGTCCATGGGGTTACGAAGAGTCGGACAGGACTGAGCAACTTCACTTTCACTTTTCACTTTCATGCATTGGAGAAGGAAATGGCAACCCACTCCAGTGTTCTTGCCTGGAGAATCCCGAGGACGGGGGAGCCTGGTGGGCTGCTGTCTATGGGGTCGCACAGAGTCAGACATGACTGACGCGACTTGGCAGCAGCAGCAGCTGGTTACACTGGAGATACTCAGAGGAGTATATTGATTTAGATGTACACATATGCATGAAATTAACAAGCTTAGTTCTTCTGCCTTGTTTTTTTCGTTAATTGAAGTATAATTGACAGATAACATTATATTGGTTTCAGGTGTATGGCATCATGATTTGGTATTTGTATATGTTACAAAATGATCAAAAATTCTAGTTATAATACCATTCATCACCAGACAAAGTTAACTTTCAGGATTTGGTCTCTTGGCAGCCTTCAAGTATGTGATACAATATTGTTGACTACAGTCACCCTGCTGTACACTGCATTGCCATGTCTTATTTATTTTATTAATGGAAGTTTGTTTCTTTTGATCTCCTTCACCCGTTTCACCCACTCCCCAGCTCCAACCCTTGGCAACCACCGTTCTGTTCTCTGTATCTGTGCTTTTTGTTCTGTTTGCTCATTTGTTGTTTTTAGATTCCACTTATAAGTGAACTCATACACTATTTGTCCTCTGACTTATTTCCCTTAGTCTAATTCACTCACGGTCTCTGTTGTTGCAAATGGCATGACTGTGTTTTAGTGGCTGAGTGACATTCCACTGTGTGTGGGGGTTTCTTTATCCATTTGTCCCGCCAGGGGCAGCTTGTTTTTAAGTGGGCCCGGAGCCTTGCATTCAAGCTCATGGCTTGGAATGAGACCAGGTCAGTTCTTACAGCGCTCTAGTATGTGATAGAAGATTGAGTATTAGCAGTGATTTCACATGTCTGCTTGTCTGCACACACGTGTGTTATGTATATCATAGATTTCTTCCCGAAAAGATCCTTGGAAATTGGCTCATCTCTGAAATGTGATTGAGTATTTCAGGGGAATGTCATTTATTTAATAGAAGGTAAATATTTAATGGAAGGAATACTGTCTTTGTAGCTTGTTTAGGTATTTATACATTTTCCAAATAGGCCTGTCTGAAATGTGTTACGATGTGCTCCTCTGTTTTTAGAAAAATGAAGTATTTTTAAGCTTGCTTTTACTGTTATATAATTATCTTGTGACACCAAAGAGTCAGCTGATATTCCTTGAGTATTGGGAAATCAAAATAAAAATGTCAGCTTGTGAAAATGGAAACACTTGGTTAAAAATAATCTGTTTCAGTTTTGGTGGTCATTTTATAGGTACTGTTGGCATCAGTAGTTACTTAGAGCTGTTAGGCCTGAGTGCAATGCTTACATTATTTGTCATTAATGACGCATAGATGGGTAAATGACTATTAGTTGAATATTAAAAAGTACTGTGACTTCGGCAGAAAGTCCCCAAATACTAGTCATAGGAGCTGATAAATTTGGTATGAAACTCTTAAGGGGATTTTATTCTTCACTAATTACAAATATTTTCTGACGGTAAATCATACTGTAAAGCAGGTAGTCAGTTAAGATAATAAAATTTAGTAGTATTAAATTTTTTTTTTAATTGAAAGATTTTAAAATTGGGGTATGGACTTAGTGGACATAAGTCTGAGCAAACTCCGGGAGGCAGTGAAGGACAGGGAAGCCTGGTGCACTGCAGTCCATGGGGCCGCAGGGTCGGACACGACTGAGCGACTGAATGACGGTAACTACCGTGTCCTGGTGGTTTCTGCTTTACAGTGAAGTGAACCAGCTGTATGTGTACATAGTGAGTGAATGTTAGTCACTCAGTCGTGCCCGACTCTTTGCGACCCCATGAACTGCAGCCCACCAGGGTCCTCTGTCCATGAGATTTTCCAGGCAAGGATACTGGAGTGGGTCGCCATTTCCTTCTCCAGGGGATCTTCCCAACCCAGGGATCGAACCCGGGTCTCCTGCGCTGCAGGCAGATTCTTTACCGACTGAGCTACAAGGGAAGCCCTATGTATACATATATCCCCTCCTTTTTTGGATCTCCTTCCCATTTAGGTCACTGCAGAGCAAAATTTAGTGGTATGTAAGCTGCTTTTTTAGACCGGAAAATCTTAACCATCAAAGGCTCGCTTCCAGTTTACATTAGGCCCTTTCTTGCTGGTTGCTCTGTGGTTGGAAAGTTTTGACCATACTTTGGATCTTTTTGTTTCTTTCTGCTGTTTAGTCACATGACACTTTGCACATGCAAAGAAGTTTGACTCGTGTGTAAACCTGCAGAGTGTGTGTCCCGTGCAGACGGAGGGCATGCAGGCCTGTGCCCACATGCTGTGGGGCCTGCTGGTCTCTGCCTCTTTCTGGACCCCATCCTTGGCTCATGAAGCAGCACAGCCCAGAGTCTCCCAAGGGGAGCAGGTCGGGAAGGGCCTGCCCACTGCGGGAAGCCGTGCTCGAGACCTGCTCTGACCTTCTGTCTGGCAGAACCTGACAGCGGGCTGGCGTCTGCCAGCGGTGGCCCTCCCTGGCTGACTAGCGGAGCTTTGGGGAAGTCTTTGGTGGTTTGAGCTATAAAATAAGAAACTTAAACCAGCCTTGTTAACTGTCAGCTAGTGTGAGTGTGGTTATGCGGTTTATGCCCCAGGAGGGATAAATCACTGGGTGGGTTTAACATACACACACTACTATGTATAAAATAGAGAATCAGCAAGGACATACAGAGAATGCTGCTCAGGACTCTGCAATAACCTATATGGGAAAAGACTCTGAAAAAGAATCGATATATGTATCTGTATAATTGAACCATTTTGCTGAACATCTGAAACCAGCACAACATTGTAAATTAACTATACTCCAATATAAAATTTAAAAAGAAGCTATTCAAAAAAGAAAAGAAAACCCTCTACCACAGGAAGATTTATGCTGTGTGGAGAAATTTTGAATAGAGGGCTTATAATCTCACATATATTTTAAAAAACTTTTAATTTTGAGATAATCATAGACTCACAGGAATTTTCAGAAGTAGTACCTAGAGTCTCATTGACTTTTACCCAGGCTACATCTCTGGATTTTTAACATGTGGAGTGTGTGCCTCTGGCATCCTGAATTTTGCGACCCAGAGATCAGGAAGACCAATTCGGGGCTGGGGGGCTAAAAACTCACCTTGGTAAGGTGTCCCTGGCTGCTGTATGAGGAATCGTGATTCAGGTCAGGGCACTGCCTGTATAAAACACTGCATGAATGAACACACAAGGAATGTCTTCTCCTTGTCCACTTTCTTGTTCGGGTATTAAGGATAATCCGAGTTCTATAACCAAAAATTTTAAATTGTGTTTTTGTGTGTAGGTTCGAAAGCACGTGAATGATCTCTATGAAGACTTGAGGGACGGACACAATTTGATCTCTCTCTTAGAGGTTCTTTCAGGAGACACCTTGGTAAGTTTTAAATTTCGTAATTTATTTGGAGGAACGCGTGATCCTTTTTGCATATGACCTAGTATGTTTTCAACACAAACTCTTCAGATTTTTGCAGCATCCATCTTTTGAGCTGCTGTGAATTCTGCTTGAAAAGAGAGTTCTGGTTAGATTCTGAAGCATTTTCAGACTAAAACTGCTGTGCATTTGGGAGATGGAAACACTCCGACGACCTTGCTTATGGAATCAGTTCTGTAATTAAAATACTACTGCTGTTCTTTTTTACCTGGGTTTTTTTTTTTTTTTTAATGCTTAGCAGAATTTGGATGCATAGTATAACCCCCTATTAAAAGACTCACCAATAGCAAGGAAATAAGCACCGCTTTCTGACAGATGGTCTAACCCCCTCCAGAGGTGTCATCTCCTTTTTTGTGACCATCCCTCCCCCTCTCGGTTACCTGGTCTCCTTCATTATGTTCTGTTCATGCCCTTCTTTTCATTTCTGGTCTGTCTTGTGTATTTGCTGTCCTCTCTTCTGTCTGTTATATTCATTAGCCAAGGGAGCGAGATTTTTTGAAGACCTTACGGTTGGTGAGTGCCTCAGAAGCATGCGAATGTGAACAGCATGAGGATGTGGAGGATGAGGATAAGGGGGTAGGTGTCGCCCCCGTAACCCACTAACCTAGCCGGTGCAGTGCGGTGACGCTAACCCCGCGGAGGAACCGCGGCTCCTGGCTCCTGTTCAGGAAATGGTGCCAAGGCCCAAAGACCCACAGGGAGGTGGATGTGTGTGGACCAGCAGATTGGACAAAGGACATGGTTTCTCTTTAAATTAATTTCTGTATCTCTATGCACTGCATGGTATGTGAACATATGGGCTTAAACCACAGGATGACATCTGAGCTAAAGAAGTTTATATACCTTTTGTATAAGTGTGAAGGTTTACAATTACAACCAGCCTGCTAATTTTTATGCACATCAGTTCCACTTTTGAAATTGATGTTTCAGACACAACTGCTCATTGCTTTCTTGGAAGGAATGTGTGGACATTTATTTTATATTTAAGACCATGCTTTAAGTCATGCCTGTTGGCAGTCGGTATTAGATAGACATTCTCTGCCTGTCTTATCTGTCTCATTTTATTTGGGGAGGATATTTTAAATGCCAGGGTCCTGACAGAGCTGTTTAACCCCCGTGACACTCAGCCGACTGAGCCTGCCTCTGCCAGACAGATGCGCTTCTTTGGTCATCATACCCCCAGAGCCCCGTTTTCACCGGAACGTGTGTTTTGTGGATGCAGTGGGGATTCATCACCTTCATTGCTCCTGTTATATGGGGTTATTTTCCCAGTCTGTGGTCCACCGTCTGTTTTATTCTGCCTTTGGCTTCAGCAACCTATTCACGTTTCAGCTCAGCTGTCAGTTTTCTTTTTTTCCCTTTGGAAGATTTTATGTGGTCAGTTATCAGCTCCATTCTTTGTATTTTTGTTGAACATTTTCTCAGCTCTGATTCCTTATGTTTTCCTTTGCTGACTTGTAACGTTTCTTAAGGGAAACGGCATCAGGGAAAAGAATTATGCTTTGTCAGTTTTCCTGACATGGCACGTCATCACACCCATCCCCAGGCAGTGTCAAACTATGAAAGTCCAACCGATTGTGTGCAAAAAAGAAAATAAATAAAGAGGAAATGTATTACGTGGCTTTAATTGGTTTTCTCTCTCCTGTATCATGGCTAAGTAAACCTTGACTGCCTTTCTCCTTGGTGGTTTTTATACTAACTGCATGCTACTTGACCTCATTTTCATTAACATGCCATACATTATAATTAAAAAACCTTCTTGAGTTAGAGTTTATTAAGAAGGCAATTGGGGAATGGTATTTAATTCTTTGTGTGCATCCGTAGCTAAATAATTGTAGGCTAGACTTGTAGTATAGTGAATATGAAACGTCTGTATATTCTGTGGTACTTTCTCTTTTCCTTTTGTTTAAATAAAATATTCATAGTAAAGGATCTATTTAAATAAAACATATTCAGAAAAATCCTTAGTTTACATTCAATCTCAGGTAATTCAAAAAAATTAAATATCATTAAAAATTTAATGGATTTACCCAAACAGTAAATACCATTTTGACAGTATGATGAACATACAGTGTATTTACATAGTAGATTCAGTATATTTAGCATGGTCAATGGTATCAGAAAATATAATGTTTTTTATACCCTGCATTTTTCTCTTTTTAGCCCAGAGAGAAGGGTCGGATGCGTTTTCACAGACTCCAGAATGTACAAATTGCACTTGACTATTTGAAAAGACGCCAGGTATGATGTTTGAATTTCAAAGCTGTAATCCTATAATACAACACACGTGTGACTGACTAAATCTGCATAGGACTGTGACAAGGAATGAACAGATTAAATTTGACTTTGAGTTAATCATTAACATTTAATATGATTTAATAATGATTTAGTAATCATTAACAGAGGTTCTCTGGTGGCTCAGACGGTAAAGAGGCTGCCTGCCATGCGGAGACCTGGGTTCGATCCCTGGATCGGGAAGATCCCTGGAGAAGGAAATGACAACCCACTCCAGTGTTCTTGCCTGGAGAATCCCATGGATGGAGGAGCCTGGCAGCCTACAGTCCATGGGGTTGCAAAGAGTCGACACAACTGAGCGACTTCACTTTCATAACCATTAAACTTGTGCTTTTGTGAGACTGATATTTAAAAAAATTTTTAAGTTTGTTCCAAAGAAAAGCAAATTAATCGTAGGTGTAAACCCAGAGGAATTGTAAGTGGCTACATTACCATCTGAATAACAGCTACTGATTTTCCTTCTGTTGAAATTGGAGTGCTTTTGCCTGGGAAGTTAAGGACATTTTAGTAGCAACAGAATGTTGAGAATGTCAAAGAACAGTTATTAGTAGTGGGAAGAGAATATTTTTTATACTCATTTTACAAAATTGCCTTATTTTTTATAAAAGATAGTTTATATAATACTTCAAACTTTGCATATGTTTATTTTTAAAATGTAGTAGTGAGGAGGCAGTAGTTCATATTTTATAAGCAGATACAACTGGATGATTTAGAAGTGGTTAAAAATAAAACAGTTCTGACAACAGTCCCCAACTCGCTTGAGGTTTCAGAAGAAATCATGGGAAAAAAATGAACACCAAATTGGATTCGATCTTGATTGGGTGCCACTGTGATGAAAATGGTGTAAGCCAAGTAACTGGTAGCTTTCAGTTGGTAGAAAAAGGAGGAAACAGTGAAACTCAGGAGAATTGAAAGTGATTGAAAACCGAGAAATCAGAGGTGGCAGCAATCTTGTTTTTTTATGGAGAGGGAAAAAGAGAAGAGAAGGTAAGGAAGAGAAGGAGGCACCGTTGTTAGTCCTTCATTTGGTTTATTATGAACATCACAGTGCTTTTAGCTACTGAATTCTAGCAGATACAGTGCTTATATTTTAAGTGTTATTGGTATTTGCCTTACTAGTCTTAATTCTAGTGGAAGTTTCCAGAAGATTAATGGTTAATTATGTCTCCTTGTCGAAATATTTTTGGTAGTGATTTGTCCAGTAAGTAAAATGTTATGTATCATTCATGATATTTAATTATTTTTCCAGGAAGTGTTAGTTATCATTATTGCATTAATTTATCTGAATGTATAATTAGACAGTTGATAAGCTTTAAATCTGGTTATTATTGACATATTATTTTTAAAGTTTTGAACAGTCTGCCAAATGTCCAGTGCAGTCTATGGTAGACAAATGGAATAATAATGTTAGATTTCTGTTTTACACTGTATGTGATAGAAGTGTGATAAAATTGTTAAGGTTATTTGATGGTTCAGAATAGTTTCCTACTTAATTGTAAAATAACACTTATTTTCAAAAGACAGTATTATTTCTCATTTAAAAACTTAAGTATTTAGGACTTCTCACTTGAACTGTGATTTTGTTTTGACAAGTGTACTTTTAGTACTTGCTGTAGAAAACAAAGCCAAAATGCTTATTTTGGCTTTGTTGTTCCTCTGTAACTTGCGGCCTAAGATGAGTGGGGTTAGGGGTAAAACAGTATTTTAAAGGATTATTGGTATTAAAATTATTCAGGCTTCTTTTATATCTGTAATTTAGAATCATTTATGTAGGTAAAAATTACTCATGTGCTGGTTGAAAAGCATTTTGTTTTCTCTCTTCATATACAAAACAGGTGAAATTAGTGAATATTAGAAATGATGACATAACAGACGGAAATCCCAAATTGACTTTGGGATTAATATGGACAATAATTTTGCACTTTCAGGTAAGCCTAGCTTTCTTAATTGTCATTTCTTTTAACCTCATTGCTGGTTTTCAAGTGGTTCATGTGAAGGGTGAATTATGCCTTCACATCCAATAGGGGAAAATAAATTTCAGACTTTGAGTCTCTTTTAATTTAGTATTTATATTGATGTATAGTTAATTTACAAGGTTGTGTTAGTTTCAGCTGTACAGCAGATTGATTCATATGCATGTACATAGATCCATTCTTTTTCAGATTGTTTTCTCATATAGATTATTACAGAATTTTGAGTAGAGTTTCCTGTGCTATACAGTAGGTCCTTGTTGATTATTTATTTTATTTTTGGTATTATGTATCTATTAATCCCAAGCTCCTAGTTTATCTCTCCCCCCGTTTCCCCTTTGGTAACCATAAATTTGTTTTTGAAGTCTGTGAGTCTGATTCTGTTTCCTAAATAAGCTCATTTGTATCAGTTTTTTTTAAAGATGCTACATATAAATGGTATGATATTTGTCTCCTAAACAATATATTTGTATTGTTCCCCTCAGTAACGTGCTGCTTCCGGACTTGGCACCCTTTTTCCTATTGTTGAAAAGCTTAGAATGTTTTTAGAACAGTGCTTGTAATCTCAAGAGTTGAAAGACAGATATCCCCTTTTATGGAACGTAGACATTTTTTCTGTTTATTTGCCAACATTACCTGATTTAGATACATAAAAATTTTACGACTCAATCCTGACTTAGAATGAATTTCATAGCTACTACCGTTTCTGAACTGAGCCAGCTTTCTCTGGTTTTATAGACACTAGGTGGCAGCATCGTTCTCATAAAGAGATTTCCTACATTCGAACCATCCGTGTTTCCTGTGGAGTTGTACTTTCTCATCTGGAGAAGGCAGTGGCAACCCACTCCAGTACTCTTGCCTGGAAAATCCCATGGATGGAGGAGCCTAGTAGGCTACAAGTCTATGGGGTCGCAAAGAGTTGGACACGACTGAGCGACTTCACTGTACTTTCTTAAACGAGAAAAGAATAAAGGCAAATTTATTACAATGAGTTATTATCTAATTACCAGTGCCAATAAAAGACTGTTTTTTATCCTTTGGTTTTTGTAAAATGATGCATTAAAAAAATAATCTTCATTTGATTTAAGGTGAGTCTTACTTCCGGCGCTTGCTTTATCAGTCCCTGGGTGAGCAGCGAGCATGTGCAGTGCGCGGAGCCTGTCTGCCCAGGCACAGCGGGCACACTGATTGATGGCTGTGTGGGTGGGCCTGGGGGAGGGAGACGTGGCTGGCCGGCTTCAGAAAGGAGCTGTGGTTTTGACCACATCTTGGGAGAAAGAAGAGTTGTTTCTAATGTTTAAAACATTTGAGTGCGATACAGGGTTTGTAGGGGAACGGTGGAAATAATGTACCTGGGGCTCGTTTGGAAACAGGCTAAATCGGGCGTATATGGACAGCTCTACCACTCCGGTATTCTTGCCTGGAGAATTCCATGGACAGAGGAGCCTGGGGCGCTACGGTCCATGGGGTCACAAAGAGTCAGACATGACTAAGTGACTAACACTGCTAGGAAGTAGAATCTTGCAGGTTCCAGGACTTGGGTAGGCAGCAAAGGTGTAGCACTAGAAAGGCAGAGGAGAGGACCCAGGACCGGGAGACCAGGTAACCGGGTGTCAGCCGGCCGGCCGATAGAGCAGCTAATACAGATGTATTAGGCAAATGTCCGCTCAGAGGAGCTTGATGACTGGGAGCTGGAGTCAGGGACCCTCATCACCAGAGGAGAGGCCCCATCCTTAGGGAACCTGGGGTACCGAGCAAGGCAGGGTTTGGGGCCTGGAGCCAGACTCCAAACCTTGTTACCAGAACAGGTGAAGTCTAAGTAGAATGGGCCAAAAAGCAGAATTCGCATGGAGTTGCTCAGCAGCTTTCCCAGGGATCCAGAACTTTGAGGGTTGAAACTGCAGGAGACCTTTGAAACAGTCCCGTTGTTACCGACAGCTGACGATCCAGGCTGTGTCTGGATTTTGAATGTCGGAGTTGGGGAGCACCCAGGCTCCGGAGGGAGGCACAGCTGAGTGTCATCGTCAGTTCTTTTATCTGTGGCCGTGAAGACATTGAGCAAGTCACCCAACTGGCCTGCGCCTGCAAAATGATGTCTTAGAACTCTGTATGGACCCCAGTAAAATAAACAAATGACCACAGTCCGCAGTCAAGGAGCTGAGACGAGACGTGGAGGTGGTGCCCTCAGAACGGGGTGTTAAAGGCCAGGGCTTGGGTGCGGAAGAAAAGGTGACTCCAGGGTGGTGTTTTGAAGGAAGAAAGGATGGACTTGGTGACAGGGTGTGTGTGTGGGGGGGTTAAAGATGCCGCTGAGCCGTTAAACCCGGGAGATAAAAAGCCAGCAGACAGTCGGAGGGGGGTGGAGGTGGAGGAGAGGGAAAGGCCACGGTGTTTGGTGGGTTGACGTGCTGGGGGGTCCCCCGGCTTCTGTCTGCCGAGCAGCTGGAGATGCGGGTGGAGCAGAGCTGGGGAGTCAGAGGTGCCGCTGATAAACCTGGGGGTCTCCAGAAAGCGAGGGTCCTGAGTCCGTCAGAGAGGAGGGGCCTTCAGAGGGGCCCGTGGAGAAGAGCAGAGAGAGAGGACGGAAGTTTGGGGGAGACCACCCCCCCGGGGACACAGAAGGAGCGGGGGCCCGGCCCGTAGCCGGCCGGCCTCTGGCAAAGCCGCTCGGTGACCGCCTGCTTTCTCTAGCACCTTCCCGGTCCTGCAGCACCCCCTCTTTATATTGAGAAGGATTCGTCACCCCGGATTATAGTCGGTTTTACCAGAATTCCCCTAACACGAGAGACAGACGTGGACTTCGTTTCTTGTTGTAGCTACAAGAAAATGGAGCATTGACGAAACCAGGGGAAGATAATGTCAAGTAGAAAGGAACGGTGGGCAGCGTGAAATGCCCCCAGAGGGCCTGACAAAGTTAAGAGTGAATGCAGGTTAGTAGTTTTGTCTAGGAAGACCCCGGGGGTTTTGGGGAAGGTCCATTCAAGTTCCTGAGAGCAGAAACCAGAAAGTAACAGACGGAAATGTTAAGTGGTGGGAAATTAGAGGCAATGTGTTTAGAATCCTAAGTTGAAAGAAATGGAAAGCAAAGAATCATTCAAAAAAGAATTATATATTAAGTGTCTTTGGAGGAGAGAAGAGAACCAGCCAAAAAAGTACCAACATAAGTTTTGTTTCTTTTTTTTTTAATTTATTTTTTATATAAATATAGTTGATTTGTAATGTCATGTTAATTTCTGCTGTACCCCAAATATTTCAGTTTTACACACACACAGACACACACACACACAGTATTTTCTATATTCGTTTCCATTATGGTTTATCACAGGATTCCGAATATGATTCCATGTGCTATACAGTAGGACCTTGTTTATCCATTCCATATATAATAGTTAATACATGTGCTAATCCCAAACTCCCAAGAGTTTTGCTTCTAGTATGATCCTGTGGCATATTTTATGAAATCAAGTGTATTTTAGGACCTGAATTATGAGGTATTATGACTGTTAGAGGAGAAGGCAATGGCAACCCACTCCATTACTCTTGCCTGGCAAATCCCGTGGATGGAGGAGCCTTGTAGGCTGCAGTCCATGGGGTCGCTGAGTCGGACACGACTGAGCGACTTCACTTTCACTTTTCACATTCATGCATTGGAGAAGGAAATGGCAACCCACTCCACTGTTCTTGCCTGGAGAATCCCGCGGATGGGGGAGCCTGGTGGGCTGCCGTCTGGGGTCGCACAGAGTCGGACACGACTGAAGTGACTTAGCAGCAGCAGCATGACTGTTAGATTATCATCAGTATTTAAAGATTAGATCAAGGTTTATTTAAAATGGAACATTTCAATGTTTTGTATAAAATAGAAATCTTCCTTTTTATTTAAAGAAATACTTTTAGTCCTATGATAATTTAAGATTAGAATGATTTTACTTGTTATGCCAAGACAGAATGCTATTTATAGCAATGGTAATACTCATTCAATGTTACTGGGCCTTTTTTCTCCTCTATACATAAATAAGGGAAGTGATTTCAGAAGACCAATTTATTTATTGATTTAAAAATATTTGTTTGAGCATCACAAATTGACTGTCTGTTGTAGTTGGGTGGTCTGAAGGGTAAGTGTTACCGGTATAGTAATCTTGTGTTAGTTACCGTATGCTAGGTCTAGAGATACTATGTAACCAACAAGGGTTCTTGGCCTCCTTAATCAATAGCAGTTGATCAGAGGCCAGATAAGGAATTCAGGCAGGGCTTTCTGGGGGCTCCTGCCTGCAGCGTGCTCAGTCCCCGAGTCGGGGTGAGTGCCTTCCTTGAGTGGGGTCAGGGTGGGGGGCCTGACCGGGCTGGGGCTGCAGGTGGCTCAGGTGGTGTGCCCGCCCCTTTGGTGGTGGTGTATGCAGGGGGCGTGAGCAATACCCTGCTTTTGCTCCTGACCCCTGCTTTTGCTCTGGGCTCTTCAGAAGTGGCAGTTGGGTTTTTTGGTCTCTTTGTATCTTTTGTCCAGAATTTGCCCCAACTGTGCCTGCCTGTAGTCAGCTTTAGTCGCATATAGTTTGTTTGTATTTGTTGCTCCAGGAGAGTTTTGTCCAGGTGCGGGTATTGCTACAAAGGGTCCCAGATCCCAGTCTGTCTCACCGAGATGATGGCAGTGTGTTGCTCTGTCTGCTGGGAGAATGTTTGTAATACTGACTATAATCTGGGCTGTTGAATCTGTCACAGTATAAATAAAAATAAGAATGTAGAGGAGGATGTGTTTCGGTGGGATTAGGAAGGTCTTAGAGAATAAAGGAAATTGCCTCTGATGTTATAGAGAGGCTTTGCAAGATGAATGCCAACTAACCAGGCAGAGACTGAAGTGGAGCTGTTTCTGGGGGAGACAGCAGTGTTGCAGCAACCTGAAAAGGGGCAGCTTCTGGGTTTGGCGGGGCTGGAAGGAAGGGCAAATCAGTGGTGGTACCTTTGTCATGTCAGTGCACATGCCAGCCATTATACTTGCAACTTCTCTTGAAAAATGTCCTAGTGCCAATGAAGACATTGAGAATAAATTAAAAACAAACCAGCCTGAAGCTTTATTTTTACCAGTTTGTCTTCTAGGACGTAATTCTTTTTTCTGATAGAGATTGTTTAATTTCCTCTTGAGGAAAACCTCACCATGCAGGTCTGTTATTGACATTTATCAGCCACATTGCTAACTTGACTATTTAATTGAACATTTTTGTTTAGAAAAATATGAGTTCCATCTTTGGATCAGTCTAAAGATAACCTAGAGAAAGTCAGTTATCAATTTTTTTTATTAGTCAGCTGATTTCAGCTTTTGTGTAAAATTAGTCATATGATACTAATTTCCTTTTTACCATATCAATGACTCAGTCTTAGAAAGAGGCACACCTTGGGTCATCAGGCTCCATTCTGATTTATTATGTATACAGCACAGCCCTGGTAAAACTGCATAATATTTAACTAGGGTACAATTATAAAAGTTACATGTAAAGTTCAGCTGCCTTAATTCATGTGTAAGAACACATGGTGTTTCTTTTGGCTAAGTGTTCCAAGCTTGAAATCATAAAATTTATCAAGCTATTCGTATGAAAATCCTAATGATCATAGAAAGAAATGGCTTGGAAATTTGTCATATGAAAAATATGACAAACTATTTAAAGGGATTGATTTTAGAAATGATTTGACTAGAGTGTTTTAGGAATTTAGCATGTATTATCTCTCCTTCAGCTGTTGAATCACTCTGTTTTTGTTCTTTTTTTTGTGTGTGTGTGTGTGTGTGTGTGTGTGGTTGCTGTTTTTGAATGAGTCTTAATACAGTTTATAGAGTTTTCTGAGCCTATTTTTTGGGGCAAGTGCCAACATTTGTTTGTGTTTCTTAAGTAAAAAAATTGTATAGTCAGGAGTCTCTGAAACTAAATCTGAAAGGCACTTTGAAACTTAAGTTTGAAAGGCACTTTGCTAAACGTCTCCTGACTGGTATTTGCTTTCTGTTTGCGCTCAGATTTGTCGCATCGCCAGTGGTTCCAAAGGTTAGTGCAGACGTGGGTAGTGTAACTGCATTTCAGAAAACCGAAAGGAAAACGAGGGTCAGTATGTTTTTGTGCAGCAAGGCTGAGGGTTTGCCTTGAAAGCTCATCAGCATGTCATTTGACAGTGAGCAGTGATGTTTGTCTAAGAGGATTGGTGGGCAGAAATAAGCCACGGCGTCTAATGAGACCCAGGGCCGGCCGGGCAGGCTGCCACGGCATTTCTTGTGGGCCTTTCTCATGAGCAAGATGGCCTCACGCTGAAAAGGATGGTCATGAAGTCTGAGGAGTTAGGCTGCTTGGAGATCTGAGTAAGCCCCGGCTTTTGAAATGAGGGACACTTTGCAGCTGTGAGTTTCTGCAAATCAAATGGGGAATGTCTGTGGATGTGTCCGAGCCGAGAAAGAAGAACAGTATCTGGATCCTGCCAAAACTCCTCTGAGACCTGAAAAGTACTCTGCTGGAAGGAGAAAATACTTTAGAAGGGAACTGACCAGGAAAGCAGCAGGTGACACAGAGTCAGGAGGGCCTCAGCTCGATGATGAGGGGAAGAGAAGTGCCCGCCCACTCTCCAGGGGGCAGGCAGCCCCCCAGCCCCCGGGGCTGGCTCGGGAGGAGGGGGCCAGCCCCGGCCTCACTCTGCGGGCAGGGGTCCAGCCCCAGAAGGCGAGCGGTCAGCGTCACCTGGGGGGCCCTTCTCAACACCGGGAAACCCAAGTCAGAGTCAGCAAACCAGAGGAAAGGGTTTCAGAAAAAGACAGCAGCCCTGACCATGCAAAGAGGAAGGACCACTTTGATGATGTCAACACAAGAAAAAGAACATTCCAGAGAAAAACGGGTGGCTTTTCTTCGCGAAAGGCAGCCAGCTTAAGTTCCATTCACCATGGTACAGAGAGATCACTTGAAAAAGATAGGTTTTCTAAAGACCCATCAAAAAATGACAGCGGTATTCAGGAAAAGCAAAACACAGAAAGCTCTTGCCTTCAGGTAGCACATCGTTTCCAGTTTGGAAAAAAGAGATGTCATTCCTTCTGTGATAATATGTCCTTCCCTTCCAAGGACACAAAGGAGGTAAGTGCAGCCGGATCCCGAGTTCACCATGTAAATAAGGACTCCAGGCGTGCAGCTGCGGGAGGTCCTGCAGTTTGTCCTTTGCAATGCTCTTTATGTTCGTCTCTCTGAAGCTGTAGAGCTCTCAATGTATTTCACTAGGTTGGATTCTGATTTTATTTTTTGTGATGCATTCTTTAATCATGACTTTATTTCAAACCCTTGACATTTTTGTTATTATTGGACGACTTGGCATGTATTTGAATTTCTGTAGTTAATGTTTCCTGTTTTTTCCAATGGAATAGCCTTGGCAAACAATAGTTAAATAAAAAAGACAGTTTTGACAAGACAGATGTAAGGAGGGGAGACACTGCAGTAATCAGTCGTATGGACTTGCTGATCCATAAGTTTGATTGCTGATACAAAAGGCAAATTCCAGTTCTCTGTGTCCATACATAGGGACGCTCACGTAACTTCTTTCAGTTCCATGTGTGTTTGTTTGTATGTTGGGGGCAGCAGGCACAGATGAAACTGACCAAATCTGTTCTCTCTCTTTGATACACGAGTTCCTCCCCAGCCAAGTCTAAAATCAGAACTCACTTGGGCAGCGGGTCATAGGAATTTGCTTATGACTCAGACTGCCAGGAAGTTGCAATCTTTATTCCTAACACAGATATTTAGCATTAGATAAGCTACTTCTCTGGGATTTTTACTTGTCTTTAAAATGTAAAATATTGATATACTTGTCCGAGCAGCACATCACCCAAGCAATGTCCTATACGTGTTAGTAATTGACAGTTGATGAGTTTTTCTTGAAGCTGTTCCTGACTTTGCCTTTTAAGAAAAAAATCCAGAAATCAGAGGTAAATGTGATATGAAACATTCGTGGCAAAGTCATTGTGTTGTTGGGTAGAGATTCTTTGCCCAAGGGACCAGATGAAGCTTTATTCGGGCCAGTGTGCGTGATCGTCATTGGCCTTCACTGGTCCTCCTGAAGCTGGTTCCCTGCTTGCATCCACCCCCATGCCTTGTCAGTGTTATGTCATGCTTTCTGTTTACATTTTACAGTGGTTACATTGAAAAAGCATCCGGTCTAGTCCGTTATCTATGTAGGTCTGACATGGAGGTCAGTGTGAAAGAAAGCTGCTTGGTTGCTGTGTATGTATGAACGTAACCACTTCGCTTTGCTCACATATGTTTTCCATCTGTTTTTTTTTTTTTTTTTTTTTTTGCACAATTTGGCTTCAAGTAAGCCTTCCATGTTTTGATGAGTAGAAACTTAAAATCTGTTTCTTAAGTGGCACATAAGCTTTTTTCCCCCTTGTGTTATCTTCATGCCAAGGACTTTACCCCTTCTTTCTACTTTGTGTAGCTAATGATTTTTGAAACTTTAATGGAAAATACATGTGAAAATAGGTCATAAGCCTGTCAATCAGATTTGTTAAATAGTTGTGATATGGAGGTACTTAACAAAGGCTCACATCTTCTATGGGAATGCCAAATGGAATAGTCTTATTTTTTCACTTTTTAAACTATTTTATACTGGAGTGTAGTTGATTGACAATGTTGTGTTACTTTCAGATGTACAGTAAAGTTGTTCAGTTATACATATACCTATAACTATTCTTTTTCAGATTCTTTCGTAAGGTTATTACAGAATATTGATCCCCTGGAGAAGGGAATGGCTACCCACTCCAGTATTCTTAACTGGGAAACCCCATGCATGGAGGAGCCTGGTAGGCGGCAGTCCATGGGGTCGCTAAGAGTCGGACACGACTGAGCGACTTCACTTTCACTTTTCACTTTCACGCACTGGAGGAGGAAATGGCAACCCACTCCAGTATTCTTGCCTAGAGAATCCCAGGGATGGGGGAGCCTGGTGGGCTGCCGTCTATGGGGTCGCACGAGTCGGACACGACTGACGCGACTTAGCAGCAGCAGCAGAGAAGGAAATGGCTACCCACTCCAGTATTCTTACGTGGTTCCCTAAGGTTGTTACAGAATATTGATCCCCTAGAGAAGGAAATGGCTACCCACTCCAGTATTCTTACGTGGTTCCCTAAGGTTGTTACAGAATATTGATCCCCTAGAGAAGGAAATGGCTACCCACTCCAGTATTCTTGCCTGGGAAATCCCATGGACAGAGGAGCCTGGCAGGCTACAGTCCCTGGGGTTGCAAAGAGTCATGCACAACTGAGTGACTGACACTTCCACTTTCTCACAGAATATTGAGTAGAGTTCACTGTGCTATACAGTAGGTCCTTGTTAATTACCTGTTATGTGTATATTAGTGTGTAGACGTTAATCCCAGTTCATAATTTATTCTCCCCCGCTTTCCCCTTTGGTAACCATAAATTTGTTGTCCAAGAATCTGAGTCTGTTTCTGTTTTGTAAACAAATTCATTTGTATAATTTTTTTAGATTCCACATGTAAGTGCAATCATATGAGTTTGTCTGACTTACTGCGCTTAATATGATAATCTCTAGGTCCACACATGTTGCTACAAATGGCATTATTTCACCCCTTTTTATGTGAGTAATATTCCATATTATATATATATACCTATGTATATGTGTATATGTACCACATCTTCTTTATCCATCCATCTGCTGATGGATGTTTAGGTTGCTTCCATGTCGTGACTGTTGTGAACAGTGTTGCAGTGAACATTGGGGTATGTGTATCTTTTCGCATTATGGTTTTCTCTGGATATGCCCCCATGCTTGGGATTCCTGTATCATATGGTAGCTCTGTATCTAGTTTTTAAAGGAACCTCCATTCCATGTTCTCCATAGTGGCTGCAGCAATTTACATGCCCACTCACAGTGAAGGAGGGCTCCCTTTTCTCCACACTGTCTCCAGCATTTGTTATTTGTAGACTTTTTAATGAGAGCTAGTCCTTATTTTATCTGAGGCTTTTGATGTCTCACTTTGCTGTGGTCCAGATAAAGACTGCTCTGTGGCACACAGAATCAGACCCACAGCTTGCTGCTCTTTGTCACTGCGTTCTTCCCAGAACCTTGGAGGTAGACACTGCTTCATTATCTTTGGTTAGAACTGTGCATGGGTCTTTATTTTGTATTGAATTCTCCATCTTCCATTTCAGAACTGGATGGACGTGAGAGTTCTCATCCCCTTCAGTGGCCTGTTAGCCAGCATTTGTTTGCAAGACCCTTCAAAATCTTTTTCATTTCTTCTCTATTTGAGCCATTTTTACACTCAGTTATGTGTAAGGATTGGGCTCAGTGATGTTTGAGTTAATCTCCAAATGGAATAGTGTACAATTCTTTGAACTTTTCTTCAGCTTAGACTTACTTTAGGCCTCTGCTTTGAACTTCCTGGTTCCTGTGATGTTTGTCATTCTTGGTCTACGTGACCAGCCGGCCTCCCCTTTAATCTTTGCCCCATCAGCTGACCTTGGGTGGTCCTCCAGGCTCTGGGGTTCTGAGAAGGGGGTTCAGCTGGCCCTCCTTGGGCACGTGCTGGATGTGTCATGGCACGTTATAGCTTTGCTAGAGTAAGGAGATATAAGTGAAAACAGAAGTATCTCAGAGTTGCATATTGCTTTGAAAGCAGAAAACACTTTCAGACTCATTGTCTTTTGATCATTCTTAAAAACTGTGTTAAATAGGTGAAACAGACGGTTCCTCTTTTCTGGAACTAAGAAATGGAAACTCAGTTAAGTAAGATCCTTAAGGCAGTGCAGTAGATGGGAGTAGCTGAGTTAAATGTGGCTTAGCATCCCACGTGAACTGTCAGGGTTCTAAAGGAGATGCTGTGAGCTTGGGGCAGAGGTTGACGTTTCTAAGCACTGGTGTTCATTGGGGAGGGTGGGTGTTACCCACAGAGGTGACCGAGGTGCAGCACGTTTAGGGGCAGGGCGTGATAAGCTCAGGGACCCCTTCTTTGTCTGACTCACATGCTCCCTGGACTTGTGACCAGGAGCTTGCTTTTGCCTTTGAGCTGTTCCTCCTTGAGTTTCACAAGTCCCATTTCTTCCCAATCTTGTGTTGCTGATCTCCACAAAGATGGTTATTTTCAGTCTTTATGGGTTGTTGTTTTTCTAACTGAGCACATATAAATGTTACCTAAGGAGCTTTTAAGCAGTAAGCTGTGGGACTTTCCTGATGGTCCAGTGGCTAAGACTGTGATCCCAGTGCAGGGGGCCCAGTTCCATCCCCCGTCAGGGAACTAGATCCTGCATGCCACAAGTAAGAGTTTGCATGTTCCAACTGAGCGGTCCCACGTGCTGCAACTACAATCCAGCACAGCCACATAAATAAATTAAAAAAAAAAAAAATATATATATATATATATATATATATAACTGAATGACAGTATCTTCTGGTGTTATGTGAGAACACTGCATATGTTTCAGGCACCCTCTGGTGCATTTGATGAAACCACACTAAATTCTGGAAACCAGCATCACCCTCGTTTTCCCCTCATGTGATTTCTGACAAGCTGTGTGGATCACGGGCCCAGAGGCAGGAGCTGTGACTTCCCGCCAGGCCGTGCTGCCAGAGAGCCGTGGGCCTTGGATGCCTCCTGCATTTCTCCAGGTCTTGGCTCCCCTTTCCAGAAAAGGAGGATGTGGGGCTGGATGATGACACGACTATTAATAGGCATGGTGTTTGTGGAGCCCTGCTGCATGCCTGGCACCCCCACTGGGCTGTTCAAGCATCATGAGATGGTTCTGTGGTTCGCTCCACTTATGGACGAGGACCTGGAGACTTGGGAGATGTGATGACTTGCTCAGGCCACTCTGCCAGGATGAGGGAGGGCTTGGGTCTCGCTGGGGATTGTCTCCAGCTAAGCTCAGAGCCGCTGCCTCTTCCCTACCTTCCCCCGCACGCACCTCTTTCACTTCCTGCGAATCCACAGGTTCCACTGCACACCCTTGTGCTGGGTTTTCACCCCTCCCTCCAGCCCCTCTTTTTTGATTTCTCTGCCATTTATTCTGGGCCTGTTATATGTGAAACCAACACCAACACATCCCACTGTTTCTTCATTACAGGTGTTGGGGGTGTGGCTGGAAGCTTAGGTGCCCTGGAGGCTTTGGGATATCATGGTACCCTCTGTGTTCAGGGGACACATTCCAAGGCCCCCAGTGAACGCCTGAAACTGGATAGTCCTCTCTCTGTACTTTTGCTCTACTTAAATACTTACAGTGAAGTTTAGTTTGTAAATTAGGCCCAGTGGAAGAGTAACCGAGTTACTGGCATCACTGCTTTTGCACCTTAGGGCCATTAGTAAGATAAGAGTTCTTGAATACACACACTGAGAAACCATGATCAGTTCAGTTCAGTTCTGTCACTCAGTCGTGTCTGACTCTTTGCGACCCCATGGACTGCAGCACGCCAGGCCTCCCTGTCCATCACCAACTCCCAGAATTTACTCAAACTCACGTACATGGAGTCGGTGATGCCATCCAACCATCTCATCCTCTGTCGTCCCCTTCTCCTCCTGCCTTCAATCTTTACCAGCATCAGGGTCTTTTCCAATGAGTCAGTTTTTCGCATCAGGTGGCCAAAGTATTGGAGTTTCAGCTTCAGTATCAGTCCTTGCAATGAATATTCAGGACTGATCTCCTTTAGGATGGACTTGGTTTGATCTACTTGCAGTCCATGGGACTCTCAGGAGTCTTCTCCAGCACCACAGTTCTAAAGTATCAATTCATCAGTGTTCAGCTTTCTTTATGGTCCAACTCTAACATCCATACACGACTACTGGAAAAATCATAGCTTTCACTAGATGGACCTTAGCTGTCTAGGTTGATCATAACTTTTCTTCCAAGGAGCAAGTGTCTTTTAATTTCATGGCTTCAGTCACCAACTGCAGTGATTTTGGAGCCCAAGAAAATAAAGTCTGTCACTGTTTCCATTGTTTCCCCATCTATTTGCCATGAAGTGGTGGGACTGGATGCCATGATCTTAGTTTTCTGAATGCTGAGTTTTAAGCCAACTTTTTCACTGTCGTCTTTCACTTCCATAAGAGGCTCTTTAGTTCTTCTTCGCTTTCTGCCATAAGGGTGGTGTCATCTGCATATCTGCGGTTGTTGATGTTTCTCCTGGCAATTTTGATTACAGCTTATGCTTCATCCTGTCTGCCTCACTGAAATTTAATATTTATTCAGAAGTTTTTTCTTTAACCAAGTTTTCTATGAATCTTAAGCTACAAAATTGTACTTAGAATTCAAGGACTAGGATAAATTCTAAATATTTCTCCTTTTCTATAGTAGCTATGCTCTATGGATTTTTAAAAATTAATTTATTTTTTGGAGGATAATTGTTTTACAGCGTTGTGCTGGTTTCTGGCATACAGCAGTGCGAATCTGCCATAATTATATGTATATCCCCTCCGTCTTGAGCCTCCCTCCCCCTCCCCACCTCAGAGTACCAGGCTGAGCTCTCCGTGTCATACAGGAGCTTCCCACCAGCCATCTGTTTTACTCGTGGTCGTGTTTGTGTGTTAACGCTGCTCTCTCAATTCGTGCCCCCCCCCCCCCCCCCTGAAAGGCCCTCTCTGTGTCTCTGTCTCTGTTCCTGTCCTGCAAATAGGTTCATCAGTGCCATTTTTCCAAATCTTGAAAGCAAAGGTTATTTGGTTTACAGTTGACTTAACTCATTTCTTTCTGAAACATTTCATCTTTTTAAATGAAAATGAGTTTATGGGTATTTTTTTTTTTATTTCTAGTCTTCATTTGGATTTCATAACCAGTTTGTGAAAATTTAGTTCTAAAATAATTGCACAGAATGTGGCTGTGTATCGCATTAAAATGCTTCTGTCTTTTCTGTTAAATGAAGGACGTGTCAAAGTTTCAAATCCTTTGCTGTACAAGAGAAATAGTTAAATCTATGTTGATTTTTCCCGTATTTGAATAAGAAATAAATGAGCATTTGCTCAAGGTGGCCATTAACGTAGAGCATCAGCACTTGAACTTTACCAGCTTTTCTTTTATTTTGCTTTAATCTTCTATTTACCTCTTCCTTTTAGGAAGGCAGTTTTTTAATGAGATACGATTTTCAAAATACCCTCTTTGCCGTTAAGAATACTTGGTGGAGCCTTTTCACACATTTTTGAAACTTGGAAGCAGACACTAAAAATGTGTTGATTACATTGGTTCCTGCCAAAATAGTTGAAACATCGTTGAAGAGATTGTCTTTGAAAGCAAACATCCTGGCTTGGAAATATTTGTGTGTTTTGACACATTCAGTATGGAATTTGCTTTTCCTGACTAGAGTGTCCAGCAGTGTGAGTAAAAAATTGTTAGGAATAACCCTCAGTCTGGTGTTGTCACTTCCGTTCACGTGGGGCAGGCACCGTTCTGAACCGTGTGTGTGTGTGTGTGTGTGTGTGTGTGTGTGTGTGTGTTTGTGGACATCTTGATGAGAGAAAACCAAGGCTCAGTAAGCAGCGGGGTTGGGAATGGAACACAGGTCACTGCCCTCCATGTCTCTGCAGTACCTTTCCTCCCGAGGGTCAGCTTTCACTGTTGAAATCATTGTACTAACAGAGGTGGAAGCATCCTGAGATCACCTTTTCCAGCCTCCTTCTTTCCTCCTTGGAAATACCTGAACTCTCAATTAGAGTATAAACCCTCTTGTAGATTTCAACACAAATATATGGAGGAATTGAAATTCCTTGGATGGTGCTCGTGTCCAGCTCTCTGAACCAGTAGGGATTTGGGTTCTTCAGGGAGGAACGTTTGACAGCTACCTTTCCCATACCCACTGTGTCCCTTAGGTCAGTTTTTGCTTCTGTAAAATGAGCTGGTTTCTCAGTAGATAAAAGTCTTCCTGAAATGCTGTGGAGTGTCACTGTTGATTTGGTGTAGCAGAGGAAAGGGGACTTAGCTCCTGAGTCAGAAGACTTAAATGCTTTTTGTAATTAAATTTTTTTTTTATTGAAGCCTAGTTGATTTATACTGTTGTGTTAATTTCTGCTGTATAGCAAAGTGATTCAGTTATATATATACGTATGTGTCTGTGTATATATATATATATATATGCACACGCATTCTTTTTTGTTTTTTTGCATTGTACATCACAGGATACTGAATATAGTTCCCTGTATAGTGCTGTGCAGTAGGACCTTGTTTATTCCTCCTGTATATGATAGTTTGCACCTGCTAATTCCAAACTCCCCCACACACACACACCTTGGCAACCACAAGGTTCTGTCTGTCTGTGGGTCTGTTATGTTTCATAGATATCTTCATTTGTGTCATATTTTAGAGTCCACATATAAGTATTACCACGTGGAATTTGTCTTTCTCTTTCTGAGGTGTTTCACTTAGTGTGATAATCTCTAGTTGCATCCGTGTTGCTGCAAATGGCATTATTTTGTTCTTCTTTATGGCTGAGTAACATTCCGTCGTGCCACATTTTCTTTCTTTATCCGTTCATCTGCTGATGGACATTCAGGTGTTTTCCATGCCTTGGCTATTGTGAATAGTGCTGCTATGAACATAGGGTGTGTGTATATCTTTTCGAGTTACAGTTTTGTCTGGATATATGCCTAGGAGTGGGATTGCTGCATCATACGGTAATTCTATTTTTAGTGTTTTGAGGAACCTCCATACTGTTTTTTATAGTGGCCACACCAACTTATGTTCTCACCAGCGCTGTAGGAGGGTTCCTTTCTCCTCACACCCTCTCCAGCCTTTGTTATCTGTAGAGATTTTAATGATGGCCAGTTCTGACCAGTGTGAGTGTAGTGTAGTATTAGTCACTCAGTCGTGTCCGACTCTTTGTGACCCCGTAGACTGTAGCCTGCCAGGCTCCTCTGTCCTTGGGATTCTCCAGGCAAGAACACGGGAGTGGGTTGCCATGCCCTTCTCCAACTTATTGTAGTTTTGTATTATATTCAAAATACAATAAGGTATTGTTGTATACCAAACACTATTAGCATTTCTCTAATAGTCAGCGATGATGAGCATATTTTCATGTGCCTCTTTGGCCATCTGTATGTCTTCTTTGGAGAAACAGGTCATGCTTCATGCTCTCCACATCTGTGAACTTGGATGGTTTCTTGTTCTCAGAAAGACTTGGGAGGCTGCAGGCACTTTGTAACTTCTGTGTCACCGTCTCCTCCTCCCGTAGGAAAGGGGGTGCGTCTTGCGACCATCTGCTGTGATGAGCACGTCTTCCTTGGGCTGCGAGGCCTCCTTGTCCGAGCGGAGCTTCCTCCCCACCCCCGAGGAGGCCACTTGTCTTGTGGCCGTTTGTTTCCTCAGCAGATGTTCAACGGGTCAGAAAGTCTGTTTCTCTGATGCCACCTTTAGCTTAAAATTCTGTCAGCCTGTGGAAGCAGAAATGGCCCCTGGGAGGAACCGCGTCCTGAAACTAGTGTGTTTGTGTTCGGCTGGGTCTGGGTGTGCCCAGAGGTCCCCCTGCAGCCGCCCTGGGTCAGGGGCCGCAGGCAGGGCACGCGTCTGCTCCAGCGGGGCCTCTGTGAACGCTGATGCCCAGTGCCCGGGACTGGCCCGGGGTGAGGCTCCTCTGAGCCCCCGGCGTGTTCTGCGGGGCAGCTGCTCTGCCGCAGCAGTGCTGGGAGGCTCAGGAGCTGAGGGGAGCCGGGGCTGCCTGCCCGTGACCCTTATAACCACAGTCGAGGGGAGACGTCTCCCCAGCACTGAGAGAGCACCCACCGGGCTTCCTGACCCGGAGGGAAGGTCAGTCCTAGTTGGCAGGATAGGTTTCTATTCTAAATGTGAAGGAGAGAGTTCACTCTCTTCTTGCAGGTTCTGAGCTGGAATTTAGGAGCCTCAGGTCCGTGCCTCGGGCCCTCCCAGCTGGCCTGCTGAGACCCTGGACACATTCCAGAGCCTCCTGTGTCCTCAGCTTGTTCACCGGTGAAACCAGGGGGCTGACAGAGGGCTCTGCGACCTTCCAGTCAGACTTCCCCGGATTCCTTAATCCTTTCCTGTAGTCATAGCTTCCCTAAGTTACATTTCTTAATACCTCTCAGCCTCAGAGATGTTGCCTTTCTGCTGTTACACGTTTGATTATTTAACCTTTTCATAAATTCTAATTTTTTTTTTTTAATTTAAAAATTGCATTTGCCTTGGATAGAATTAAATACAATAAAACTGTGAATAGTCTCCCGGGAAGGGTGTGAGTCACCTTTGGAAATTGGCCCTTGGTGTGCCCTCCCTTCCCACATGCCAGAACTGTAACAGCATAGTGGTAAAACGCGGTTGTGGCTGCCGCCCAGTCTTCTCGGGCCTTTGACTGCTCAGAGGACTGAGGCTGGCAGCTTCAGCTGACCAGCACGGGAGGCTTGGCCCTCGGTGCCATGGGGAGTGGGCCTGTCCCCTGTCAGCTGGGAGGGAAGTAGGAGCGAGCTCTCTGATGGGGTGTCAGCTTCTTTTCTTGCGTTGAAAAGACATTTCAAGACTACATCCCGGGTTAAGTTTGTGACACTGTTTTACAGAAACAAGATGACACTTGGGTAATGTTGGGCTCTCACTGAGTAATCTCCAGGCCTGGGTCTGCTGCCGGGCACTCCTAGACAGTGGCCGGAGGGTGTGGCAATTATTGTGAAGTGACGTTAGTTGGAAAACTTTTATTTCCCAAGGTGACAAGGGTTACATGATAGGCTAGAATTCATTCATCCCCAGTGCAAACATGACACTTCCTTCTGTTGCTTCCTCCCTCCCCCTCCCCGTCTCCCCTCTCTCCCCTTCCCCTTCCCTCCCTGCCCCCTCCCCCCTCCCCCCTCCCCTCTTCCCCCACCCCCACCCTCCCCCTCCCTCCCCTCCCCCACCCTCTCCCCTCCCCCCTCTCCTTCCCCCCACTCTCCTCCCCTCCCCCCCCCTCCCCTCCCCATCTCCCCCTCCCTCCGCCCCCTCTCTCCCCACCCCCGGGTCTCCTGCCCCTTCCTCATGATGGTAACTGAGCACTAGGTCTGTGTTGAGCAGGGCATAGGGGTGGGGAAGCTCCAGGGGAGAAGCGGCCTGAGCAGAGCCCCTGCAGAGAGAGGGTCTGATGCCCTGTGGTTTGACTGTGGAACAGAAGGAGAATGGCCCGGGCCTGGGCAGACCGGCCAAGACTGGCCTGGATCGATGTGTCCCTGGAGTGAGGGGCGGGTGTGCTGCGTGGAACCTGTTTAGGAGACTGTTCCTCACTGGACCCCGGGGCTCGGTTCCAGAGGCGGGAGGCTCTCCTGAGCCCGGTGTGGTTCTAGGTCTCTCATGGCTGTGTCTTAAGAGGGGTTGATGCTGACACGGGAAACTGGAGTTGGTGGGCTTGACTAGAGGTAGTTGCTTCTGCTCCCCACGGTCCTGGGCAGCTTGTGCCCCCTGGGGTCCGCTGCTGTCTCTCCAGGTCACGGGAAGCTCGCAGGCGCACAGCTTTGGCAGCACTGGCCCTCGGCGGTGACCGCTGCGCGCTCAGCGCCCGACACCTCCCTTACGTCCTGCAGACCGCCCCTCTCCCCTCTCCTGTGAGCAGAGGCAGAGCGCGAACCCCCTATGCGTCTGCTCACCCCGTCTTACTCTCCATGGAGTGACTGGGACAGAAGCTGAGACTCAGCAGGCTGAGGAGTGACGATAAGGCTTCAAAGCGCAGAATGTTCCCTCCAGGTGCTTTACCAACACGAGGGTGATGGTGCTGAGTGCAGAGGAGGCCGGGTTTGTGAAGGTTGTTCGTTCTTATTCATTTTAGGATGGAAGAGGCATGGGCATCATACAGACTGAGAGCAGAGACCCAGGGGGAGCCCCTCACAGAGACCCAGGGGGCAGGCCAGGGCCCTCATGTGTCTCTCTTTTCTCTGTAAAGATGCCAAGCACAGTAGAAGGCAGGCGGGGTAGGCGTTCCACCACCTGGTGAAGAGTTGACAGAAGTTCTGTGAGGGATGGAAACACTGGCCATTGAGGACGCTGAGGAGAAAAGGCGGGTTTCCTGGAGCCCCGGCCGAGATCAGAGCTGGGGTTCGTGGAGGCGGTGGTCCACATGGGGATGTGGACATCCCCACAGAGGAGACAGACCGCCCGGATCGGGGTTGAGGCTCGTCTGGGTGGCTGCAGGGTGAGGGCGGGTGAGGAAGTTGAGGACAGCAGGTGAAGTGAGTGGAGACAGAGGAGGAGGCGAAGCTGGCGGAGGGCTCAGAGTCGGGGCAGAGCCGAGCCGGTGCAGGACCACATGGTGTTGCTGGCCTGTGGTTGGTCCAGCTGGAGCTGAGGAGCGAAAGTGCTAGAAAAATGGCCATTGCTGTTGGAAGCCACAGACTTGCAGTGGACAGGATCAGGTTCAAGGTAAGGAGATCCAGCTGAGGGTATGTGGCTGGTTGCCATGGCGAGAAGGATGAGGCCTGTGAGGGTGGGTCCCTGGATGCAGACGGGGACCCCCAGCAGATACTAGATGCTGGGAGCACAGGTCGTCGTCAGGACAGAAAGGAGATGGTGGCACAAGAGTGACCAGGTGTGCAAAGGCGCGGGCTTTGTGCCGCAGATAATGATCTGAGAGCTGCTGCTTTCCATTATCGGGGGAGTTGGGAAAGCGTGCCCTGCCCGTGTGCCAGCTAGTGTCCAGGACTTAACGTGCAGCGGGACGTGGTGGTGGGGGGCAGGGGTTCAATGGAAAGGCCGAAGCAGGGGGTGAAGGTGAGCAGATTTTGTTTCCTGCAGAGTAGATACTTCTGGAAAGTTGGGAGTGGAGGCAGGCTGGGTCCGGGGAGAGGAAGCAGCGGTGAAACAAGGTCCCAGAGGCTCCGTGGGGGAGCACGTGCCCTCCAGTGGCGGCCAGCAGTGACTCGGAGGAGAGTCATGCAGGCTGCAGCGTCCAGGAGGCGCTCTGGTCTGAAACATCTTGTTTGGGTTGGATGCTGGCTGGCGGGTCGCTGGTGAGAGGTGTGAAGCAACAAGTACTGCTCATCAGGTGGTGGGAGAAGCTGGCATTTGTGGAGCTTTCTACCTTCAGGCCCCATGCTGAGCACTTAAAGTAGATCATCTTGTCTAAACTTTAGAAAGGTGTTATTATATCATCATTTATGTTTTAAAAATGAGGAAGATGGTTTTAGGGAGATGATGTGTATAGCTCTAGGTCTTGTTTTTTTAGTTGAAGTAGAGTTAATTTACAATGCTGCCTCAATTTCCAGTATACAGCGAAGTGATTCATTTATACATATATGTATATATTCTTTTTCATATTCTTTTCCAGTACAGATTACTACAAGATATAGTATACAGACCCCGTAGGTCCTTGTTATTTAACTCTTATATATATAGTAGCGTGTATATGTTAACCCGAACCTAATTTATTGCTCCCCCCACGTTTCCCCTTGGGTGACCATAAGTCTGTGAGTCTTTTTCTGTTTTCTAAGTAAATTTGTTTGTATCATTTTTTAGGAGTCCACATATCAGTGATACCATATGAAATTTGTCTTTCTCTGTCTTCACTTAGTTTGGTCATCTCTAGATCTGCCCATGTTAAGTAGCTCTGGGTCTTATCCTGTTAGCAGTTGCGCTTGGGATCTGGACCCAGATAGCAGGAGCTGAACCTTTTGTGATCTCTGTGTGCCTGCAGGATTTGGGGGAAGAACCCTGGTTCCCTCCGAGAATCCCACCTGGCCTGCCCTTGATGGAGGAGTCGGGTTGTTTTGCTGATTTCGCATTGAGAGTCATGAGTGGCAACTTCAGATCTACAGTGTTTAGCATTTGGTTTATTTTTCTTTTTAATTTTCTGGCACCATATCATGAAAAGTTAGATATACCTAGGTAGGCAATGGCGAGTGTTAACAGTATATTTAAAAATGCTTTAACCTCCCTGTGGGGATAATAGTTAATTGAAAATTGAAGGAGAAGCTGAAAGACTTAACATATTAGTGGTCTTTGATATGTTAAAGTTTGGTTAGTAACATGTTTGAATATACCCTTTGAAACTATAGCTTTTAAACTAATGTCTGCATGTGCAGTGGTCTGATATAGTGTGTGTGAGCGTAACAGGATGCAACAAGATTTGGGAACTTTCAGGAACTCATTTAATGAGATATATTATTTTCTCCTGGTTGACGTTTAGCTGTTTTCAGGCCTGTTGACTCTTCTTCCTTAGTATCGTTCCCTGGATGTGCTGGGCGGCACTGTAGCATGTTAAAACTCACCCTGTGGTTGAAATGTGTTGACTCTCCTTGTTAAGAGGCAGTTAGCTTTGGCACTGGACTGGACTGGAACATTCTTGACCCTGCAGAAATCAGTCCCTGCCTCTACCCAGCTATTGCGTGTTTTTTATACTGCTATAAATACCACCCTGTGTTCTCAGGTTTTCCAGAAACCGCTAGTTTTACATGTGCATGCACAGATCTTTTTAAACATTTTATTGACGTGTACACAGTGTTGCGTTCACTTCTGCTTTACAGCAGAGTGGCTTAGTTACACGTTTGTGTCTGCACTCCTCTTCATCTTCTTTTCCGTTCTGGTTTGTCACAGGATCCTGATTCTGGTTCCCTGTGCCGTGCAGCAGGACCTGGTTGATTTCCATCCTGTGTGTAATAGTTTGCATCTGCCAGTCCCGCCCGCCCGCTCCCCCTCCCGCTCCCCTCCCGCTCCCCTCCCCCTCCCCTCCCCCATGGCAGCCACACGTCTGTTCTCAGCGTCCGGGAGTCTGCGTCTGTTTCGTGGATAGGTTCATCCGTGCCATATCTTAGGCTCCACATATACGTGGTATCATATGGTATTTGTCTTTCTCTTTCTGACTTACTTCAGTCAGTATGATCATCTCTAGGCCCATCCATGTTGTTGCAAGTAGCATTATTCCATCGCTTTGTATGACGAGTAATATTCCAGTGAACATCTTTATCCGTTCCTCTTTCTGTACTAAAGACCTTCTTTCATCTGGGTTAAGTTCTCTCCTGTCAGTTGCCTGCCTGCCTGTGTGAACCTCTGCCTCTGTGCCGTTTTTACAGTGTCTCAGCCTCTCAGACTTCAGACTAAGTTGAGTCTTAAATGGTACCTGCTTCTGCCTGCTTCCCCCCCGTTTTATAGAAGAGGATGCCGGCTCACAGGCTGGGAAGGACGTCCCTGGACGAGGGGACCGGTGGCCAGCTCTTGAGGCCGGGTCTGGACTTCAGGGGTTTTCCTCCCCGTGTAGGACCCCCCCCAGCCCCACCGCCTTGCTGTCCATCTGACCCTGGTCGGCCACCTGTCCTCCTGACCCCCTGGCTTGGCACCATCACAGACCGAGGGAGCAGCTGTTTGCTGGTGTTAATCCCGGCTGGGGAGTCACTATCTGACCCCTGCCAGAGTCACTTGGTGCCTTAACGTCATTATCAGCAGGTTAAACAGGACCCTTATCAAAGGGCGACTTGAGCGATGGAGATCATGTGAACTGGTGACTGATTTATTATCATGCAGTGGAAGAGATTAAAAAAAAAAATGGCAAAGTATAGGGAAAAATTATTTTAGCTAAATAAATAAAATTTTTTAAATAAAAAATTATTGTAGATGAAAATTTCCCATTGAGTAAACTGAATGAAGCTTCATGAGAAAATCAGCAAGACTTCTGGCCCAGTGGTTAGGCGGTGTGGTTGGTTGGAGAGGGGGCTGTTTTCCTTTTCTTTACATAGAATGCCTGCTGGATCAGATTCTGCTCTGCGGGTGGGTAACTTAGATTAATTTGTAGGTTCTCCTGCGACCCACTTGAACTTGGAAAAACGTGCTTAAATTGTTTGAACAGATCTGAGTAGTAAAGAGGAATGGAGACTTTTCAACGCTGGGACATTTTGGTCTGAAAAAAAATGAGATGCTTGGGTTAAATCCTACTTTTCTGTCCATTAATCTCTTTGAAACTCCATGGAGATGGGGGAAATACAGTCATCTTACAAGTGAGAGGAGGATTAAGTAAAAAGTGCTTGGCACATAGTAGGTTCTTAATCTGTGTTAGCTTCCTTCCTTCCTAATGGTTTACCATTTTCTGTTCCGTTTAGATATCTGATATCCATGTTACTGGTGAGTCAGAAGACATGTCAGCAAAAGAGAGACTGTTGCTGTGGACGCAGCAGGCCACGGAGGGTTATGCGGGGATTCGGTGTGAAAATTTCACCACCTGCTGGAGAGATGGGAAATTATTTAATGCCATCATTCATAAATACAGGTATGAAATTTGAGTTTTCTTTCCCTTTGATAAATCTAAATGTTTCTTTCATTTCCATTTTTTTTTTAACAGCAACTACCTTGGCATTTATTAGTTGTCAGAAAGCTTCATAATCGGTTTTGTGATCAGAAAATAAAGCAAGATTTCAGTTTGTTTTCTGTGCAAAATTGTTGAATTTCTGAAACATAAAGGATCATTTGCTTTCTAAAAAGGTCAGCATTGCCACATGGTATTCCTGAGATCTGACCTCAAAAGCTTCTCAAGTTTTAACATCCACAGAATCTTTATGTGTCGCTGAGACCCATCTGTTGTTTTCCATCTAAAGCTTCTTCAGCAGATTATAGCAAAGTGCGAGAAGTTGATCCAAAACAGCCATCATGGATCTTACCTTTATAATATACTTATCAACCTTTAGAAACACTTGATTCTGCCCAAAGTGTCTTAAAACCCAAGAATACTGGAGTGGTTAGCCAATCCCTTCTCCAGTGGACCTTCCTGACCCAGGAATCGAACTGGGGTCTTCTGCATTGCAGGTGGATTCTTTACCAACTGAGCTATCAGGGAAGCCCCTTGATTCTGCAGAGGTGTCTTAATTATTGTCTGGAGCTGGTGGCAGAGAGGAACAAGCTTGTTTATTTCCAGGAAAAGCATAAGCTTATCATCATCTTTCAGCTGTTTTGAGAAAGCTTGTACACTTGACACAAGCTTCAAACCCTATTCAGCAAAAACCTCTAGTTGATGAATTAAGTCTTGTAAGTTTTTCGTAGCCCCTCATAAATAAACACAGAGACTGCCATACTGGACATGTTCCATCCACACCGAGCAAGTTCATCCTCCCGATCCCCCCAGGACATGTTCCGTCCACACCGAGCAAGCTCATCCTCCTGATCCTCCCACTTCTCGGTCTTGGAGCTGGCGTTGCTCATCTCGCAGAGGTCGGCAGACCCAGCCTGAGTCCAGGCTCTGCTGTCCTGTCCTGCTCCTCGGAGTCAGGCTTGTCTGGCATTAACGATCTCAGGTCTGTGCTGCTCTTCACTCGCTTTGGAAGGAAAGGGAGCCATACTTCGCCCCTCATTTTCCTTCAAACACGTCACTGATTTCTCTCAGCAGCGTTGACATGCCACTGCTTTGGGATCCCCAGGCTTCACAGTTTACACCTAGATTTTCTTTAGCAATTTTACTAGATGGGATGCAGTGTCAGAGTTTCAGCAGCCGAGCCCATGTGCTGCAGCTGCTGAAGGCCGTGCGCCCAGAGCCCGTGCTCCGCAGCAGGAGAAGCCGCTGAAATGAGCAGCCTGCGTCGCACACCTGGAGAGAAGCTCACACGCAGCACGAAGACCCAGCACCGCCAGAATAAATACATAAATATAAATAAAGTGATCAGGAAAGAAAACATTACAATCTGTACAAATAAATTTGTACATTAATGAGAAGATTATTATTATTCTATACTGGAACAGATTCCCTAGGATAGCAAAGCCAGAACAAGGAAGAGTTTAGCATATACCCTATTGTTTCTGCTTCCCATCTGAAGAGTGTAAGATGGTCACAGAGTATTAGAACCAGGGGGCATCCTGAGACTCCCCGGGTGGCCCAGTGGTTAGGACTGTGTGCTGCCAATGCAGACGCTCAGGCTCAGTCCCAGGTCAGGAAACGAAGATCCCACCAGCAGGCATCCTGGAAGACTTTGTTGTGCCCAGATATTTTATGTATGAAGAAATGTGGTTCAGAGAAGGACTTACCCAAGATCTCTCAGCTAAGCTGTTGTCAGTTACTGCAAGCTACATGTTCTTTCTGACAACAAACAACACTTCTGTCAGTTAACACACCTTTTACTGGAGAGAAGCCTGGATTAGGCAAGACTGATATAGTGAGTAAAGAGTCTGTATCAGTGAAAATGATATCTTGAGCCTTAAAGGTGCATGTGTATGGTAAAACACTAGAAAATACAGACAAGTGGAAAAAAAAAAATCACATTCCCACTCTGCAGAGATCATCACTCAGACACACAGAGCTGTGGTATGTGGTGTGTCTTTGAATTTTGTCAGTGACTTAGTGGACAGTAAGCTCTGATATGCAGACTCTGCAGGTGGAGGACCAAGGTTGTGTACTTGGAGCACTGATGGTTAGTGAGATCAGGGTTCAGACGAAGCCTCGTCAGTATCTAAATCATAGCCTCCTCACCTAGTAACTCCAGTGCATAGGTGGGTTTAATGATGGCTAACTTAGGGGTGGTAAACAGTTTCCTGGTGAGAATTGCTGGGTCTGAGTTAACACTGACACAGCACCTACTAAGGGCAAGGCACTATCCTGAGCTTCATTCACTCAGTCCTGACAACCTCCGTTAAGAATGTCGCCCTCCCTGGCTACACACAGAAGCTGAGACCAGAGTACACACTTGCTTCAAGTCACACAGGCAGCGAGTGTCGGGCTAGGGATCCAAACGCCAGTGTACAGCCTGTTCTTGTTCTTACAAGGCACCCCTCTGTTGCCTTATAAGAAGTGAAATCCACAGAAATTCCTGATCGAAAGCAATGTCATTCTTGATTTCAGTTATTTTTCTCAGTTTTGCAAGGAGTTTGCCATGCTTTTGAAGAGCTGAGTATCTTCCTGTGAGAGTAAGTCTGAACTCTAACTCACTGAACTGACAAACTTACTCGGAAATAAAAGAATAATGACATGAAACCGTCAATATTTTGCTAACTTTCTGCCTGTGAGGCATTCTGTTAGATGCTTCTGTTAGACATTCTGTTGTTGCATTCATACCTTCCTCCAGCTCTGGGAGGAGCTGCCGTTGCCCACGTTACAGATGGGCACCCTCAGGGGTGCCAAGGTCACAGTGCTGCCGAGACGCAGAGTGTGATTCCCACCTGGTCTGCTTGCCTGACACGCCACCCCGTTCTCCCCTTTCCCTTTCCCTACCACTCTTGCCTCCCCTTTTTCACTTTGGAGACTCTGAGATCTGTAACCGTGTACCGAGTTGCCCGTGGACCCACGCCCAAGAGCCCCTTTACACGCTGTCAGTCCGCTTCCTTTACAGGACGGCATTTCAGTAGAGGTGGGTGTCGGTTGCTGAGTTAGAAGGAAAAACCTGGATTGACTTGCCAGCTCTTGTCCTGAATAAAGCGCAGCTCTCCTTCAGGGCCCTGCTGCCAGGAGGCTTTTGTGATCATCACGCCACTGTGATGATCACGCCGTGTGTCCCGTGTGACTTAGAACACAGGCCATTGGAAGGCCGGACCCACGCTGTACCTGAGTGGAAAGGTCTTCATGGCCTTTGGATGACAGTGTGGGGGTTGTTACACCAAAGGGTGGGTGTCAGGGTGCATTTTGAGGCTGTGCTCCACTTTAAAGTTTTTTAGGTAGAAGCAGAGCATCTGTAAGCCAGCTTTTTTTCTAAAATAACTGACTTTTAAAAGCCATAGTCTGCAGGCATTGCCTCTTCAATACTTATGAAGGGTTATGAATACACGTTGGTGTATACCCGCTGTGCCTTTTTTCCCTAAGTACTTAAATAAGTCACTGCCCGATTTATGTTCCAGAGCTCACCTCGCTTTAGGAGAGGATTTCAATCTTCTGAACATTATTCGTTTTGAACTTGTGTTTCGGCAGAGTAATCCTTTTGGAACATGGCTTAGCTTTAGCTTTTCTTCCCCTTAACCTGCTGTTTAATTGAAGCATAGTTGATTTACACTGTTGCGTTAGTCTCTGGTATACAGGAAAGGGATTCAGGGACCTGTGTGTCTGTTCTTTTTCGGGTTCTTTTCCCTTGAGGTTGTTCCAGAATACTGAGTGTAGTTCCCTGTGTTCCACACTAGGTCCCTGTTGGTTCTGCCTGTTTTCTGTACAGTAGTGTGTTAGCCTTAACTTGGGACCTGATTCCCTTATTAGAATTCGTGGTAAAATACTGTCTGGTTTAAACGGTTACAAGATTTTTTTGTTGCTGAAGTGTTAAGTTATCCTGTGCCTAGAATATTACTGTGGTTTCTTTAACTAGAAGAAAACTTTCGTCTGTAGAAGTGTATTTTTTTGAATCCTTGGGCCTTTCTTTTTTCTTAAAAAATAGTTGACTACCTTTTCCCTAGTCCGTGTAATAATTAAGCAGATTGGTGTTGATTTATACATGGTTTTCATTGTTGCTTGTCTTGATGTACTCTAAAGACAAAAGAGACAAAGTTATAAACAATTAAGAAATCACTGTTAGATTTTTGGCTATTGGGCAGAAACAATCACATTTATAGAGCTGTGTTTTAACAGTTGTTTTCCCCTTGATAATTATCCACTTAAATTTTGTGATGTATTTATTTGGATTCGCTGTGGAAACACACCCACTTAATTGGGCTTTTTGGACTTTTTTAGATAAAAATTTTATTATTTGCATGGATTTTATTTGACTTTTGTAATAAAAATTGTCTGAGGCGGCACGTGGGTTGGGTTTCTTCTCAGATACCAAGCCTAATCTCATAGAACCCTTTGTTGAGAAGGACCTTAGGAGTGAGGGCTTTGCAGGAAAGACCTCATGATCAGGACAGTGGGTGGAGAGAGGGATGTAGAACCCTGATGTGGCAGGGGTGCCTGCCCTGGGTAGAGTGCAGGAGATTTCTCTGGAGCTGAGAAGGGGATGGGTAGTATTCATCAATTAAGAGTAGATCGGTATTATTTCACATAACTGATTTAGTAAGGTTTTCGTGTATGATTGTGCCCTTGTATCCACTGGGGGTTCTCCCACAGGTAAGAAAATCTAGTTTATCTGTTGGTTGAGCATTTCAGGCTAATCTGAAGACTGGGAGTCTTTATAACTAGTATATTATCTTTGCTGTTGTTACTTATCTTACTGGATGGCAGGGCAGAGTTTCTAAGTTCTTTTGTTCCTTTAAGATCATTAATTACTGAGACCTGTTCAAGCGCAAGCGTGGTGGCAAGGCTTAGATCACAAAATGGATTAGGCCAAAAATGGGTTCTCTTATGCCAAGAAAGCCTTGCCTGGTTCTCTTTCTCTGGGAACGCCTACCCTAGCTGCCTACAAAATGACCAAATAAATAGTACCATATATAACTGCCAACTAAGATCTTGGTCTCTGGTAAGGAATTAATGAGGACAGCATTAATTGTTTAATCTAGAATCAGCCATCTCTGAGAGCAACAACTATCATATAGTGAGGAAAACTGCAGATAATAAGAGAACATTAAGACAGTGCCAGGAAGAGCAGAGTCACAGATGAGCTGTTGTGTAGTGTTGGTGTGTCCTGTGATCCTAGAGGGTGGAGTGCCTGGACTGTGCCGTGGATACTGATGCCAGAAACTCCGCCTCTGTGCACCCATTCTGCATCGAATCTTGGAGACAGAGTTTTGGGTGAAGAGAAAAGAATAGTTTTATAGCTTTGCCTGCAAAGGGGGCCACAGTGGGCTTGTGCCTCTCAAAACTGTGTGCCCTGCCCTGGAGGATTGGTGAGGAGTTTTACAGCAGTGGTTAAAGGGGGTTGCTGATAAGGTAAGGGTGTGTGCAGGGCCTCTGTTCCTTTAATCTGATCTCAGGTAATCTTTTGATGATCTTCTCTGGTTCATTTAATTTGGCCTTAGGTGGTCTTCTCTGGAATGGTTTTAGTTCTGTAAAGAGCTCAAAGATACTGTTCCCTGTATCCCTTAAGGGAAACCAGAACCCTGTGTTAAGGCTGCACTGTTGTGTCCTGACTGCTCCTCACTTGTCTCTGCATCCCCTCGCTTCCCCGATTTAGTTCAGTCGCTCAGTCGTGTCCGACTCTTTCCAGCCCCACGGACTGCAGCACGCTAGGCCTCCCTGTCCATCACCAGCTCCTGGAGCTTGCTCAAACTCCCGTCCATCGAGTTGGTGATGCCATCCAACCATCTCATCCTCTGTCCTTCCCTTCTCCTCCCGCCTTCAATCTTTCCCAACATCAGGGTCTTTTCAAATGAGTCAGCTCATCAGGTGGCCAAAGTATTGGAGCTTCAGCTTCAGCATCAGTCCTTCCAATGGATATTCAGGACTGATTTCCTTTAGGATGGACTGGTTAGATCTCCTTGCAGTTTAAGAGATGCTCAAGAGTCTTCTCCAACACCACAGTTCAAAAGTATCAGTTCTTCGGCACTCAGCTTTCTTTATGGTCCAACTCTCACATCCATACATGACTACTGGAAAAACCATAGCTTTGACTAGACGGGCCTTTGTCAGCAAAGTAATGTCTCTGCTTTTTAATATGCTGTCTAGGTTTGTCATTGCTTTTCTTCCAAGGAGCAAGCATCTTTTAATTTCATGGCTTCATCTGTGGTGATTTTGGAGCCCAAGAAAATAAAGTTCTGTCACTGTTCCCATTGTTTCCCCATCTATTTGTAATGAAGTGATGGGACCAGATGTCATGATCTTAGTTTTTTGACTGTTGAGTTTTAAGCCAGCTTTTTTTTTTTTTTTTTAATTCAATTCTGCCCAGTGGGACTCAGGGAAGGTCATAGAAGCTAGAGTCTGTTCCCTACAAGTAAGAAACAGGGAAAAGAAAGGCTTCTGTGCTTAGGAGCCCTTCAGGGTCCTGATTGATTTCAGTAGAAATGGTGATAAAGTATATGATTTAGAGATTACAAGGGTTGGTTCTGTGGGTTCTATTTAAATAAATCGCTGATAAATACATTGTTTTCATATTACTTCTGTCTTAGGAATCTGTCCCTAATTCCTTCTAGGAACATTCATTTGTTATATTCAGTTTTCAATGCAAAGGGGGTTCAGATAATAAAAATACCATACGTCTATAGTAGTTTCTGCTTGTTTTTGTTTGTATAGTTTAAATTACGGAGAAGGCAATGGCACCCCACTCCAGTACTCTTGCCTGGAAAATTCCATGGACGGAGGAGCCTGGTAGGCTACAGTCCATGGGGTCACACAGAGTCGGACACGACTAAAGCGACTTAGCAGCAGCAGCAGCAGTTTAAATTATCTTTAAAGTATGTTAAGATCTTTTCACCAAAACTCAACTGGTCAGAAATCTTAGGTAAATTAGCCTTACTGTTGGCTCTCACAAGTTACTTTTCATTTGAAAGAATAAGAAAGCAGACTGTGATTTGATGGACTTAAAAGGATGTCACAAGAGCATTTGCAGAATAAGGAGCTTAAAAGCAAGAGAGGATGAAGTAGAATTGACTGAGAATCAGTAGCCATGGGATTCCAGGGGTGTCTCCTAGATAGTGGATTGATGTCACCAAGAGTTAAGAGAGACAGAGGAGTGAAATCCCTGGCTGGTGCATGTCCTTGAGAGGCAGGTGTTCCAGCAGAGGGTTTAACAGAGACTTCTGTGTGCTCAGGCACAGGAAAATGGACTTTTTCTTGCTGAAAAATAGCACTCTGATTCCAGCTTGAATTCAGCCCCCGGCTTGTCTGACTTGATCAGTCTCTGCCCTGGAACGCCGATGAAAGCCGAGTTCCAACTCAGCCGCGTCAAGCATCTCTCAGCGTGAAAGCATTTCTCTGTGACAGGCAGAGACACGAATGGGTGCCCACGGGCCAGAACGAACAGCTCAGACTGCAGGGGGGCCGGGCGAGCTCAGGTGGCCTCATGAAAAGATGCTAATGAGTACGTCAGGACTGAAATGCTGCAGCTGTTTTGCCAAGAGAGAATTTCAGGGCGCTAGTTCCTGCTTGCCCTCCTTTTGTTCTTAGTTTATCCCATTCATGTGTTTAACTCTCTTTCTTAGCCCCCAACATTCTTTTCACAAGCGTGTTTCAAATCTGTTACCCAAGTACAAGTCAATATTTTTGGAACAGGTTGTGTTTTAGAAGCATGCCATTTAAGTGTTTTTTTTTTTTTTTTAAACTAGGCAGCCAGGAATTTTTCACTCATCTGAGTGTAGAGATGGGTAGCAATGATTTTGTTCATTGTTTACATTTGAACTTAAACTTTAATAGGATCATCATCCTGTTGCATTCTATGAAATGTTTAAAGGTGCTGCAATGGGGAAGGTTGGGCTGTGAGGCTGTGGTCCAGTCATCTCCTTTAATAGGACCTGGAGGCTGTGATTCAGCCTCATACCTGGAGTCAGTCACACCTTACAAGCTGAACTGGACTGGACTGGTTTATACTGGGAGGAGGCCCTTGAGGGTTTGAAATGTTCCCATAGGAAATTGGATCAGTGTTAATTAGAAGATTCCTTTTTCTCAGAACCTGGTCTGCCCTCAGGCTGCAGATCCAGAAGTACCAGGATGTGTGTGTTTGTGTGCACACAGGTAAGATCTGTGTGGCCACAGGCTAGGCATAGCCCTGATGGTTGTTCATTGTTTTTTAAAGTCACAAACGTGTGAGTTTGTGAGGCAAAATCAAATGTCTCATTTCCCTTACCAGATAAAGTTAAAACACTTGAACTCTGAGAGTATATGTGGGTGACTTGTATACATTATCACATTTTAAAATCTTTAGGGAGCTCACACACATGGTTTGTAATGCCTCTGTACGCAGGTGAGGTGTGTGAGTTAGTGTCTGCATCCAGGGAATGTTTTTAGTGTTCTCTCAATTTTTACATGTAGCTTTGGGACTTTAGTTTAGCATGTAAATATTAATATTTATAGGAGTATCTGCTTATATTACCTTTTTATCTCTGTTCCTGGCCCTCTTGGCAAGATTAATTTACAGAAATTCGCTATCACACTAAGCCTTCCGTTATTCTGTGAAATAGATCCTTGTATCTAGGAAGTAAGGCATAGCCCCAGTTCTGGTTGCATTTTGGAGTCAGAAAACTGAAAAAGTGATACAACCGTAATAAGAAGATGTCTGCCCTGGCTGGCCTTACCATGCAAGCAGGCTACAGTCAGTCCACGGGTTCACAAGAAGTTGGACACAACTGAGCATGTATGCCCTTGCACTGTTGATGGACGTTGTTTATTGCTACTAAAAACATTCTGTACTGAACTTCATATGTACCTCTGAGCAGATGTATGAATGCGTCTGTAGGATAAGTTCCTAGAAGTAGAATTTGTGGGCCATTTAAAATTGCAGGACTTATGTCTCCGTTGTCTACGAGCTGCACTGACCTGTACCTCCTCCTGTGCTGTTTGCCCTACGTGTTGCCTTTGAGAAAGGGCTTGTTCATCACATCCCAGCAGATCTAATCCCCTTCCATGATTTTAGCTTTCTTTTTAAATTGACCCCTTTGTTCATACAATTAATTTTCTTCAGCTTTAAACTCTGTGCTGGAGCTGAACTCCGGCTGGAGCCTGCCGGTCCCTCGGTCTGGTGTACAAACTGTTAGTCTAAACACCTATGTGTTGAGTTTAAAGGGGAAAAATGGCTGAGTGAGTGAGGACATTTCTGAATGATGTGATCATGTAAGATGTTATAATGCTAGTGGGAAGGGAGGGGGTGTCTTGAGGTAACAGATGAAAATATGCCTGTCTGGTGAGATTTGGGAGGCGTGTCATAGACGTCCGTTCCCTTCCCTCCTCCAGGCTGCTGCCAGCACCCTGGTAACAGGGCTGTGCCCGGGAGGCTCAGGAGAGGATGGCTTTGATGAAGGCACCCCTCGCCTCTGTGGACCTGGCACAGCCCACCTTCACCATTTCCCCTGCGCTCTCCCTGACCTCCTCCCACCCCGAGACGACTCTTGCGCTTGGGACCCATGGCTGGCTCTCTCCAGCCCTTCACCTCTGTTCTGTCGCGAGGCCGCTTTTATTCTGGCTCGTTGAGAGGTTCATCTTCTCATTCTGGTCTCCGATGGGAGCAGTTTAATATTTTCTCCCGGAGTAAATAAGTTGATTCCTCGCCACCCCGCCCCCATTTTGCAGGGGAGGGCAGCAGTATTCATCCCCTGGATTTATTTCCAGTTTACTCTTGTAAGTTCACTTAAATATGGAGACTGAAGAAGTTACTCCTCTCTCAAGATCAGTACTGTTTTTTGTATTTAGTGAAGTCTGTGAGGCTGTGAGGGGTTCATTGTTCTCGGTGAATGGAGAGTCTTAATTCGTCAGATGTCTCCTGACATCTCCTGTTAGATTCTGATCTTGAAGTCCTGGCAAAGCTTGCTGTGAATTATAGTGCTTCTCCTTCTTTGCTTTCTGCTGTGTTGGTAGGGGAGAGTCACCTCGTAGGAAAAAGTGAGAAAAATATTCAGAGCAAATTCAGGCATTTCATTGTGAGATGAGGGAAAGTTACCTTTATAGCTTGTTGCTGCCTTGGGGCTCCTGGCCTGGTTCCTTCAGCAGTGTGTGCCCAAATATGAGCATCAAGGACTGTCTGCACCCAGTTACACAACAGCGGGTGGATCTCCTGCACGTTCGTAGTTACTGTTGGGGGAGGGCAAAGACCCTATTACAGGTTCCCCCCTATGAGGGGCGAGGGCCAAGGTGAGACACTTTTCCACCAGCAAGGACAGTAAGAAGATGCTAGATCTGAACATGATTTGGTCCACAGAGTCATCTGCAGGAGTCTGTTGGGGTGACTGTCCTGCTGTCAGAGGCTAAGCAAGGTGTCATCAGTGCACACTCGTGCGTGTGACGTGTCTGAGAGCGGGTGTGAACTGATGCAGGCGGTCTGCATGTGGGGCGGTGCGCTGTGTGCTGGGGCCCCCAGGTTGGGCTGAGACTGGTGTCTGGTGAGCGGAGTGGGTCCCTCTTCCCTGGCCCTCCGGGCAGGGCCTTCCTCCTCCCTCCCCTGCCCCCGCCTCCCTCCTTCTTTGCTTGCTTGCTTTCTCTGTCTTCCCCTTCCTCCTTCCCTCTTTTCTTGCACAGAATCCTTCTTTCCATGCTGCTGAGCACACACCAGTTTCCCAGAGAAGCCTGGCCTGTCTGATCGCAGCCCTCGGCTTGCTCGGGGCCTGTGCCCGGCACAGAAGCTCAGGAGACAGAGTTGGGCTGCAGGGGGGGTTCCCCGCCTCGTGGCCCCCAGGCTGTCCTTTGGTGCCTGTCCATCCACTCCTCTCCTTGTCACCACCCGGTCTTCCTCGTCCTGCTTTCAGAGGATTTTGAAGCCAGCAAGTGCAGAGTTGTCCTGTCGGCTCTCGAAGGAGCAAACCTGCCTGCCTCTGCCTGCCTCTTGCCGTCTCTGCCCCCGTTTGGCAGGCGTCCCCTCGCCGCCGGTCCAGGCCTGTCCCTCGGGCCCCGTGTCCACTACTGCCCCAGAAAGCTTCTTTCCCATCCTAGGAAATGTCTCTCTCAACAAGTCTTTCTCACTGGGCGTGGCTTGGGCGATCTTAGTTCTTTGACCAGGGTTCGAACCCCAACCCTGCAGTGGAAGCAGGAAACCCTAAACCCTGGACCCCGGGGAAGTCCCTCTCGTGGGATGTTAGGCACGCTGACACCTCTTCCCTCCTAAAACAGCAGGCAATTTTAAAACTCCCCTTAATCCCTAGCTTTGGTTCCATGCGCTGCCTTACCCTCCATACAGGCAGACCTCTCGGAAGGGTCGTCTGCGCTGTTTTTATTTCTTCCCCCATCCTTACCCCTCAGCCTGCTCGGAACCTGGCTCCTGGCCCCTCAGACCACTTCTCGCAGCGTCACGAGGGATTTCAGGATGGCTGTGGCCGCGTCCAGCACACGCCGCCCAGGCCCCGTCTTCCTCGCCAGTGTTGCACTCTGTGACCGCCCTTTTTTCGTGAATTGCCCTTATTCTCTTCCAGCCCCACTTGCCCTGGGCTTCCTCTTCTCTCCGGGGCTTGTTTGCGGCGCCCTTTGCACACCTGTTCTCCTGGAGGCTGGTGGACATGGGCTTCTCGGGGCGGCCTGTCTCCTTCCTCCTTCCTCCTTCCTCCCTGTCGACTCCCGTCCTGCATCCAGCCCTGGATACCGTAAGGGCGGTGGAAAGCTGAGCTCTGTGCCCGTGCCCTTCCCGCACCGTCCGGCCCGCCACGTTCTCCCTGCAGCCGCGTCCTTCTGCCAGTCTCCCGCGCCTCGCCCTGGATTCTGTGAGAGGACTGTCTCCCTTTTACATTTCTTCTTCACCTGGCCTCAGAGCTGATGGCTTCGTCTCTTAATCCTCCTTCATGCGTTTGAATGGTTTTCCATGGTTCTTGGGAAAACGTTCAAAGTCCCGTAAGAAGTTCATGACATTCGGCATTACCTTGGCTCCTGTCCTTCATCCTGCCGTCTCTCCCCGGCTCCCTGCTGCTGGCTCCTGACCTGAGCTGGTCCGGCTCCCTGGCATAGTGCGGGCACGTGCTCCCCGCCCCACGCCTGCTGCTCACTCCCCAGTGCTCTCCTGGCTTCCCCCAGCTCCCTTCAGGGCATTGAGCTCTCCATACAGAGTCCTGTCTCCCTTCAGGGCATTGAGCTCTCCATACAGAGTCCTGTCTCCCTTCAGGGCGTTGAGCTCTCCATACAGAGTCCTATGCTCCCTTCAGGGCGTTGAGCTCTCCATACAGAGTCCTGTCTCCCTTCAGGGCATTGAGCTCTCCATACAGAGTCCTGTCTCCCTTCAGGGCGTTGAGCTCTCCATACAGAGTCCTATGCTCCCTTCAGGGCACTGAGCTCTCCATACAGAGTCCTGTGCTCCCTTCAGGGCTTTGAACTCTCCATACAGAGTCCTGTACTCTTAAAAAAATTTTTTTTGTTGTTGTTGCTGAAGTATGGTCGATTTACAGTGTTGTTTTGATTGCTGCTGCACAGCACAGCGCTTAAGTTTTATAAATCTGTATATACTCTCTTTTCCATATTCTTTTCCCTTATTGTTTATCATAGGATATTGAATATAGTGCCCTGTGCCATACAGTGGGACCTTGTGGTTTATCCATCTTATATATACTAGTTTCTATCGAAAAATGGCTGGAAGACCTGAATAAACATTTCTCCAAAGAAGACATACAGATGGCCAATAGGTACATGAAAGGATGCTCAGCATCACCAATTATTCAGAGAAATGCAAGTCAGTGTCCTTTATTCTTAACGCCTCACAGCCAGGCTCGTGGTAGATGCTCATTAAATAGTGAATGAATGAACTGCTAGCTTGTTGCCAGGGGAGGATTATTGATAATTAGCATACAAAAGCCCCACATTCTGCCTTCTCTGGTTACATCATGTTACGTGGTTTACATTCCCATAAGAACTTCTTAGTAACTTGTACACGTGGCTCTGTGTACTTAATTTCCCAAGTAGTTTTATAGGATCTTCTCTTGCGATTTGAGGCAGATCAGTGGGGTTCTTCAGACCGTATGGCCGCAGCAGCCCCAGCGTCTCCCTCCACCCCACACATTTCCAGATGCTCTCTCAGAATAACTGAAATTCTAGATGATTCTTGGTGATTTTCAGTGTTCGTTCTTTGTAGACAGGAAGTGAGACGTGGGTGTCTGGATGTGTGTTCAAAGTCCAAGCAAGTTAGGACTAAGTCACAGGACACCCGAATCACAGCCCTCTGACTTTTGTCTACCTCGGTATAGCCCATTTTTCTCAAATATGTGAAAACTTGTCTTTAATCATTTTTGGCAACTTTTAAAAACTGTGGTAAAACATACTGTTGGTCATCAGTATTCATCCAGAGGTAATGGGATCTGCAGATGCAACCACCTGATGACCTAAAATATTTGGTTGGTTGGTGTAAAAGTAATTATAGTTTCAGACCTTGAATTTTTAAATCATTAAGCTCAAACACATCTTTATTAGTTAAAATAGGAACCATTACAATCAAGTCATTTTTGCTAGGGAGAAAGAAGTTTATTTTTGTGGCATAAAAATCTGTGCTTCAGGATTTGATGAACTCTTGGAAAGCATTTTCTGCCTCCTGTTGGTCGTGGAAGCGTTTTCCTTAAAAAATAGTGTTGAGATGCTTGAAGAAGTGCTAGTCAGTTGGTGAGAGGTCAGGTGAATGTGGCAGATGAGGCAAAACTTCATAGCCCAATTCGTTCAACTTTTGAAGCGTTGGTTGTGCAGTGTGTGGTGGGTGTTGCTGCAGAGAGTTGGGCCCACTCTGCTGACCGGTGCTGGCTGTAGCCGTTTCAGTTTTCTGTGCGTCTCATCGATTTGCTGAGCGTACGCCTCTTAGGTAGTGCTTTGCGGGGATTTGGAAAGTTGTAGTGGGTCAGAGCAGCAGCAGACCACCGAACCGTGACCCTGACCCCTTTTTGGTGCAAGTTTGGCTCTGGGAAATGCTTTGGAGCTTCTTCTCGGTCCAGCACCGAGCTGGTCGTCACTGGTTGTCATATAAAATCTACTTTTCATTGCACATCACAACTAATTGAGAAATGGTTCATTGTTGTTGCATAGACTAAGAGGATACAAACTTCAAATCGATAAATCTTTTTGATTTTCAGTCAGCTCATGAGGCACCCACTCACTGAGGTTTTTCACCTTTCCATTTGGCTTCAATGCCAAAGGACTGTAGAATGGTTGATGTTGCGTTCTTGGGCAGCTTCTCATGTTGTTGACAAAGGATCAGCTTCGCTGATCCTCTCGGTTGTCAGCTTCTGGTGGCCAGCCACTGAACTCCTCATCTTCAAGGCACTTGTTTCCTTCGCAGAACTTCTTGAACCACCCCTGCACCGTACATTCGCTAGGAGTTCCTGGGCCAAATGCACTGTTGATGTTGCGAGTTGTCTCCACCGCCTTATGACTCATTTTGAACTTGAATAGGAAAATTGCTCGAGTTTGCTTTTTGTCTAACATCATTTCCATAGTCTAAAATAAACAGCAAGTAATAATTCATTAGCAGAAAACATAAAGCAAGAAAGATGTGTTAAAATGATATATAGCACAACCACATTTCTTTAAGAATGTATTCCAATATCAAGTGGCAAAGTTCAACAGTGCAAAGCCAGAATTACTTTTGCACCAACCTAAAGCTGCATGGTCCGGGGTTGATTGAACCCACTGATGCAGAGCTGCCTGTGCATGGAGGGTCGTAAGAGACTTGAGCGTCAGGGGACTTGTGTCCCTGTGGGTCCAGCACTGATCCACCACGGATGCTGAGGGGCCATGGCGTGTAACAGAAAATTACCATCTTAACCATTTAAAAATTGTTTACTTATTTGGCTGCTCTGGGTCTTAGTTGCAGCATGTAGGATCTTCTGTCTTTGCTGTGGCAAGCAGGTTTTTAGTTGTAGCATGAGAGATCTTGTTCTCTGACCAGGGATTGAACCCAGGCCCCCTGCATTGGGAGCACAGAGTTGTAGCCAGTGGACCACCAGGGAAGTGCCCTTAAACCATTTTTAAGTGTACAGTTTACTGGGGTTGAACGCATTCACAGTGTTACGCAAACAGCTCCACCGGTCTGAGGACTGTTCTCATCTTGCAAAACTCAAGCTCTGTGCCTACTAAACAGTAACTTCCCCTCTCCCTCCCCCTCGACCCTGCAACCATCGTTCTTTCTATTTTTTTTTTCCAACTGAGAAAGAAAACTGTTGCTCAGTGTCCTTTCAGATGATCAGATGTCTCAGATCACAAGGTTCATTTCAGTGGTTTTGACTTTATTTAAAAACATCTGTTATGAATTGTGGACACAGAGAACAGAGTGTTGGTTGTCAGAGGTGAGGAGGTGGCAGAGGGAAGGACTGGGAGTTTGGAGTCAGCAAAGGTAAACTGTTACCTGTAGGGTGGGTAGGCAGCAGGGCCCTACTGTTGGCACAGGGAACTGTAGTTAGTACTCTATGATAAACCATAATGGAAAAGATATATAAAAAAACAATGCATATGTATGAATAACTGGATCATTTTGCTGGGCATCTGAAACTAATACAACATTGTTAATCAATTATACTCCAATAATTTTATATTAAAAAGTTAATAAAAGCTGAAGCTATAAAACTTGGAAGAAATCATAAGGGAAAAACTTCATGACATTGGGTTAGGTAGTAGTTTCTTGCATATGATACTAAAAGCATGGGTAACTAAGAAAAAATACGAGAACTGGACTACATGAAAGCAAAAACTTCTGTGCATCAGAAAACAGTACCAACAGTGTGAAAAAGAAGCCCACAGAGTGGGAGAATATATTTGTAAATCATACATCTGAAAGTGATTTAATATCTCAAATATATACAATCCTACAATTTAACAACAAAAAATCAAACAACTCAATTTTAAAATTGGCAAAGGACTTGGTTAGATGCTATCCAGAGAAGATGCACAGATGGCCTGTAAGTACATGAAAAGATGCTCAACATCATAAATCATTCAATTCAGTTCAGTTTAGTCGCTCAGTTGTATCCGACTCTTTGTGACCCCATGGACTGCAGCATGCCAGGCCTCCCTGTCCACCACCAACTCCTGGAGTTCACCAAACTCAAGTCCATTGAGTCGGTGATGCCATCCAACCATCTCATCCTCTGTCGTCCCCTTCTCCTCCCGCCTTCAATCTTTCCCAGCATCAGGGTCTTTTCAAATGAGTCAACTCTTTGCATCAGGTAGCCAAAGGATTGGAGTTTCAGCTTCAGCATCAGCCCTTCCAATGAATATTCAGGACTGATTTCCTTTATGATTGACTGGTTGGATCTCCTTGCAGTCCAAGGGACTCTCAAGAATCTTCCCCGATACCACAGTTCAAAAGCATCATAAATCATTAGAAAAACGAAAATCAAAACCACAGTGAAATACCATGTCACATCCATTCAGTTCAGTTCAGTCGCTCAGTTGTGTCCGACACTTTGCGACCCCATGGATTGCAGCACGCCAGGCCTCCCTGTCCATCACCAACTCCTGGCGTTTACTCAAACTCATGTCCATTGAGTCAGTAATGCCATCCAACCATCTCATCCTCTGTCATCCCCTTCTCCTCCTACCCTCAATCTTTCTCGGCATCAGGGTCTTTTCAAATGAGTCAGCTCTTCACATCAGGTGGCCAAAGTATTGGAGTTTCAGCTTGAACATCACTCAGGACTAATCTTTAGGATGGACTGGTTGGATCTCCTTGCAGTCCAAGGGACTCTCAAGAGTCTTCTCCAACACCACAGTTCAAAAGCATCAATTCTTCGGCGCTCACTTTTCTTTATAGTCCAACTCTCACATCCTTACGTGACCACTGGAAAAACCATAGCCTTGACTAGACGGACCTTTGTTGGCAAAGTAATGTCTCTCCTTTTTAATATGCTGTCTAGGTTGGTCATAACTTTCCTTCCAAGGAGCAAGCGTCTTTTAATTTCATGGCTGCAGTCACCATCTGCAGTGATTTTTGGAGCCCCTCAAAATAAAGTCAGCCACTGTTTCCACTGTTTCCCCATTTATTTGCCATGAAGTGATGGGACCTGATGCCATGATCTTAGTTTTCTGAATGTTGAGCTTTAAGCCAACTTTTTCACTCTCCTCTTTCGCTTTCATCAAGAGGCTCTTTAGTTCTTCTTCACTTTCTGCCAAAAAAATTGACATATGCCATATGTCATCTGCATATCTGAGGTAATTGGTATTTCTCCCAGTAATCTTGATTCCAGCTTGTGCTTCATCTAGCCCAGCGTTTCTCATGATATACTCTGCATATAAGTTAAATAAGCAGGGTGACAATATATAGCCTTGACATACTCCTTTTCCTATTTGGAACCAGTCTGTTGTTCCATGTCCAGTTCTAACTGTTGCTTCCTGACCTGCATACAGATTTCTGAAGAGGCAGGTCAGGTGGTCTGGCATTTCCATCTCTTTCAGAATTTTCCACAGTTTGTGGTGATCCACACAGTCAAAGGTTTTTGCATAGTCAATAAAGCAGAAATAGATGTTTTTCTGGAACTCTCTTACTTTTTCAGTGATCCATCGGATGTTGGCAGTTTGATCTCTGGTTCTTCTGCCTTTTCTAAAACCAGCTTGAACATCTGGAAGTTCACAGTTCACATATTGCGGAAGCCTGGCTTGAAGAATTTTGAGCATTACTTCACTAGTGTGTGAGAGGAGTGCAATTGTGCAGTAGTTTGAGCATTCTTTGGCATTTCCTTTCTTTGGGATTGGGATGAAAACTGACCTTTTCCAGTCCTGTGGCCACTGTGGGAGTTTTCCAAATTTGCTGGCATATCGAGTGCAGCACTTTCACAGCATCATCTTTTAGGATTTGAAATAAATAGTTCAACTGGAATTCCATCACCTCCACTAGCTTTGTTCATAGTGATGCTTCCTAAGGCCCACTTGACTTCACATTCCAGGATGTCTGGCTCTAGGTGAGTGATCACACCATCGTGTTTATCTGGGTCGTGAAGATCTTTTTTGTATAATTCTGTGTATTCTTGCCACCTCTTCTTAATATCTTCTGCTTCTGTTAGGTCCATACCATTTCTGTCCTTTATTGAGCCCATCTTTGCATGAAATGTTCCTTTGGTATCTCTAATTTTCTTGAAGAGATCTCTAGTCTTTCCCATTTTGTTGTTTTCCTCTATTTCTTTGCACTGATCACTGAGGAAGGTTTTCTTATCTCTCCTTGCTATTCTTTGGAACTCTGCATTCAAATGAGTATATTTTTCCTTTTCTCCTTTGCTTTTCACTTCTCTTCTTTTCACAGCTATTTGTAAGGCCTCCTCAGACAGCCATTTTGCTTTTTTGCATTTCTTTTTCTTGGGGATGGTCTTGATCCCTGTCTCCTGTACAATGTCACGAACCTCCATCCATAGTTCATCAGGCACTCTATCAGATCTAATCCCTTAAATCTATTTCTCACTTCCACTGTATAATCGTAAGGGATTTGATTTAGGTCATTCCTAAATGGTCTACTTCTGGAGTCCCGCTCCAGCTGGTCCAGGAGTCCCCAGGGGATGAACGGCGTCGGTGAAAGGAAAAGAAAGGAGACAGAAAGTTTTTTGATGGCCTGAAGACCATAATCTTTATTGCTTTAGTCTCTATTTATATGGCACATGTTCTTCTACGTAATGATTCTTACAGTATTTTTCCATTCAGATCAACATCCCCTGATTCTAAGATGTGTTAAAAGTTTTTGCCTAGTCTATTGTCACATTTTGGCTACATGTTTACCCCGAAACCTATTTTTAGTTTACTAGAACATAGTCTATGAATCCTATCATTCCATCTACTTTTTCTGTACAGCCTGCTACTACAGCGAATACAGCGTCTTGCTTCAGTAAATAAGTACTATAGTGGTGTCTAAGGGCAAAAAGTTTCTCATAGTACAACCATTGTCAGTGGTGGTTTGTTTACCATCTACCCACATAATCCAAGACTATTTCTGGCAGGGACAAGTCTTTTGCAGTTTACCTAGAAATCATTTAAAATACAATTCATATAGTTCTTTTCCATTTATGCTTAGATTCTGAGGGGAAAAGGCAATTGGCTGAGTTTCTGTAATTTTCCCTGATACATGACCCAAGTTTTCCAGTCATCAGTAACAATCTCCTCATGAGGCCAGGTCACAATAGGCTTAGGGCTTGTTTTCCAAATGATCATGGCCTTATTCCCTGGCTGAGTGTTAGGGACCCACTAGTCAGGGCCTCAGTAGGTTTAATCATTTTTGAAGTGTTTCTCTGGAGCCAGGGATCGTTTTTCTTTTTCCTGGACTCTCCTGACCTCATCATGGAAGCCCCTACAACTCCAGGCATCAAAGAATGAAACAGAGTTAGCCACAACAAAAGCATAGAAACAGGAAGGAGGGAAGGTTCCAATCCTGGAGAGAAACCAATTTGCAGTTTCTTCTTGAGTGGTGCCGTGACTTTGTCATCTGGCAGTAGTTCCAGAACAGCTCCCAACAGTCTAGTGGTTTTCCCTACTTTCTTCAATTTAAGTCTGAATTTGGCAATAAGAAATTCATGATCTGAGCCAGAGTCAGCTTTTGGTCTTGTTTTTGTTGACTGTGTAGAGCTTCTCCATCTTTGGCTGCAAAGAAGATAATCAATCTGATTTCGGTGTTGACCATCTGGTAATGTCCATGTGTAGAGTCTTCTGTTGTGTTGTTGGAAGAGGGTGTTTGCTATGACCAGTGTGTTCTCTTGGCAAAACTCAGTTAGCCTTTGCCCTGCTTCATTCTGTACTCCAAGGCCAAATTTGCCTGTTACTCCAGGTGTTTCTTGACTTCCTACTTTTGCATTCCAGTCCCCTATAATGAAGAGGACATCTTTTTGGGGTGTTAGTTCTAGAAGGTCTTGTAGGTCTTCATAGAACTGTTCAACCTCACCTTCTTCAGCATTACTGGTCGGGGCATAGACTTGGATTACCGTGATATTGAATGGTTTTCCTTGGAAATGAACAGAGATCATTCTGTCATTTTTGAGATTGCATCCAAGTACTGCATCTGGGACTCTTGTTGACTATGATGGCTACTCCATTTCTTCTAAGGGATTCCTGCCCACAGTAGTGGATATAATGGTCATCTGAGCTAAACTCACCCAATCCAGTCCATTTTAGTTCACTGATTCCTAGAGTGTTGATGTTCACTATTACCATCTCCTGTTTAACCACTTCCAATTTGCCTTGATTCATGGGCCTAACATTCCAGGTTCCTATGCAATATTGCTCTTTACAGCATTGGATCTTGCTTCCATCACCAATCACAGCCACAGCTGGGTGTTGTTTTTGCTTTGGCTCCGTCTCTTCATTCTTTTCTGGAGTTATTTCTCCACTGATCTCCAGTAGCATATTGGGCATCTACCGACCTGGGGAGTTCATCTTTCAGTGTCCTGTGTTTTTGCCTTTTCATACTGTTCATGGGGTTCTCAAGGCAAGAATACTGAAGTGGTTTGCCATGCCCTTCTCCAGTGGACCACGTTTTGTCAGAACTCTCCACCAAGACACGTCCGTCTTGGGTGGCCCCAAGCTTGTACATTTGGAGGTTCTTGGTTCATGTACTATTGTCAGTTCACGCAGTGTTGAAGGCTAGCTTGAAGCTTTTTGAGCATCACCTGGGTGGCATGTGAGATGAGCACAGTTGTCTGGTAGTTTGAACGTTCCTTGGCATTGCCTTTCTTTGGGATTGTTTCTGTTTCATAGTAGGTTCATTTGTGTCATATTTTAGATGCCACATTTAAGTGATATCATATGGTATTTGTCTTTCTGACTGTCATCACTGAATATGATAATCTCTAGGTCCATCCAGCTGCTGCAAATGGCATTATTTTCTTCCTTTTTATGGTTGAGTAGTATTCTATGGTATATATATATCACATCTTTTTTATCCACTCATCTGCTGATGGATATTTAGGTTGTAACAAACTCCATGAATTTAAATCATTTCTTTCTGTAACCTGAAAAAAGTGCTGATTTGGACTCTGACTGTTGATGTTCCTTAGATGTGTCCCTTCAGCATCTTTCATTCTTGGTTCAGAATTTGGTCGCCTTGTGTCTGTAGTAACGTGTTTGTCTCTTAATTGACTTGTGTCTGGGCCCCTCTGGGATTTCCCATGGCATTTTCTCAGGGCTTTATTCCCAGATGTTTGACTCTGCTTCATGCTCCTCATAGTTGGGCTTGTTGGTGTTTGACACGATAAAACATGAAAGCCTAATCTCCAGCCATTTATGACACTTAAGTCACAATTTTCTTGTAGAATTCCATCTAATGCTTATGTGAGAGAATATATTAATAAAGTACTTGGGGACTGCAGAGGTATTTTGGGGCATCTATACTAAAAAATCTCTCATATAATTTTAATGTCCACTAGTTTGGCTATCAATGTGAGTGTTGAAATATATATATAATGTATGTATGTATATACATGCCTCTCTATATATAAATGCCATACATATATATGTATATATGCCTATAAGTTAGTCATTCAGTCTTGTCTGACTCTTTGCAACCCCGTGGACTATAGCCCGTCAGGCTCCCTGTCCATGGAATTCTCCAGGCAAGTATACTGCAGTGGGTAGCCATTCCCTTCTCCAGGACATCTTCTTGACCCAGGAATTATACCTGAGTCTCCTGCGTTGCAAACAGATTCTTCACCATCTGAGCCACCAGGCAAGCTCATGTATGCCTCTGGGTGTACATATATCTGTTTTGTCTGGGAAGAATACTTTTAATTTGGGTGTTGTATGAAAGATAAGCACTACTTTTATCCAAGATTATTTTGTATTATGGCAATAGCCATTTTGCTTGGTACCTTTTTGTCCTGTGTTTTTGAGACAGAGGCATTAAGCTTGCATAGAAATGGCTTTGTCCTGACTTTCAGCTTCGTCATATGGCCTCTCTTGGTTTTATATATCTAATGTGAAAAATGTATGTGATCGCCTCCCATTTTTTATTTCTTTGTAAGCTCTTTCTGTTAATTTAATGGGGAGAAAAGTGGGATGTAAAGGTGTGCCTTAAAAAGTTGCTGTCCATGATTATGGAGTCATTCAGAAAAGAAGACATCATCATAGAATAATAATACAAGTAAGACTTAGATGGCTTTTTTCCCATTGAAAAACTGGTATATATTATTTTAGGTGGCAGAGGATTTCACCATATAATTTTGAATGGTTTTCAGAAAACAGGGAAATTATACTAGTTAATATTCAATGATGTAAACTATGCAGGAAGATAGTTGCTTAGAGCATAATATAGTATTTGCTTAGTGAAACCTAAGATGAGAATAAAATTTCCTGTAAAAATTCCATAAAAGAGGATGTTGCAGTGAAATGAAGCCTTTAGAATGAAAGCAAAAATCTTGCGTATGTGGGAACTAGCTAAGTTTTTAAGGGTTATATGATCCCAGTGAGGCTGTGAAGGAAAAGGAAGGTAGGTCACAGCACGTGCAGCTTCTGGAGGCTCCAGACAAACAGGAAAAGCAGAATGGGAAGCTGCAGAGGGACGGGACCCCAGGGAAGGTAGGATTCCCACGACGCTCCGGCTGCTCCTTCTCCAGAGTGGTTTTAGAACAGTTTTTGCTTCATTAAGGTTTGTTCACTGGAGTCTTTTAACAGAGGAGAACCACTGCAGCTTTTGTTTCATGAAAGGGTTAAATACCAGGAAAACAGAGGCGGCTTATCCCAGATTGATGTATTACACAGCCGCTTTTGTGCTGAGACAACTATGTCATCCTGAAGGAGGTTGGGTGCTTTGTTCTCTCAGTGCAGAGCAGGATGCTTCAATGATTGGATTCATTCTCCGGGATCACTCAGTGTTTACTCTGTCTGCTAATGGCAGGCTTTGCTGGACAACATGCCCTTTCTTGTTGGGAGACTTGGCAAACTCAGAAACACTGGTTTTTATTTCTTCAAAATGTCTGAACCTTGTGGATGCAAAGCAGTTTTTTGAACTTCAGAGATTTGTTTTTGTCTAGACTGTTTTGCACATCTGTTTGATAATCTTGAAATTATCAGTCTCTTCACAATACACATTTGTGAATAAAAAGTGTGATTTTTTTTTTTAGAGGTGATGTTGTTCACTTGTATTGTCAGTGGAGTCATTGTTTGTATAATCAGTGTGAGATCCCTTTCTAGGGATCATATTGGTGGCAGTGTGAAAAGCGTTAAAGAATTCCCAAATAATTCCCAGGAAATACGTAGGTAGGTAGGTACATTTCAAGATCATGAATATTTTGAAAGTGCAGTAAAACAGTGAGTAGATTCCTTTGGAGGTCTGCTTTCTTAATAGATACAAATAAGAGTGCTGATTGCTGTCTCCCTCCCTGAAATTAGTGATGTGTTTCCCTCAGGTAATCTGTTTCCTCACTGTGTTCAGAATAACTGCATTTCACCGTCCCATCCTACCTCTGAACCCTCCCACCCTTCTGCAGACCCCCAGAGGGTTATTTTGAGGGAAACAGGATGCCCTTGGAGGTTGGAATGAGAGCCTTTCCTTAGAAGCTGAGAAACAGGTTCTTGGAGATTTGGGGGTTGGTACTGCTCTTTTTGATGTCTTTGCTGTTTCCAGATTTGTTTCTACATTCTTTAAATGATTTTGAGAGGAAAGTTTCCTGACTGGCTTCTGGCCTTCAGTTAACTTTCTAGCTACAGTGTTTTACACTTAGTATTCCAGTATTTGGGAAGTCTTATAAAATTCTATGTCGATAGAGCCGGCTTTAAGTAATCCCTGTTGTTTATAGCATCATGGTGTGTGTGTGTGTGTGATGTATGTTTGTGAAGATATAAGCTGGTGTTTATTTTAGTCTTTTATGATTCTGTGTAATAACCAATCTACTTACCTTATCTGTAGATATTTATTGAGTGTCTACAGTATATATGCCACTGTTTATCTCAGTAGAAGGATAAAATACAGAAGTCTGTTAAAACCACGTGGCTCTTGTTATCTTGGAATTGGCCGGTTGGGGGAAACGTGGCACGCCTGCACTTTGAACAGTGAGTTTGGAGGGCAAAGAAATATATGATTCTTCCAGGTGCCAGATTAATTGGCACAGGCTCAGGAGTAGGACTTCCTGGCGTCTCAGATGGTAGAGAATCCACCTGCCGTGCAGGAGACGTGGGTTCAGTGCCTGGGTCAGGAAGGTCTCCTGGAGGAGAGCGTGGCAACCCACTCCACTCTTCTTGCCTGGAGAGTCCCATGGACAGGGGAGCCTGGGGGGCTACAGTCCATAGGGTTGCAAAGAGCTGGACACGACTGGGCAACTAAGCACGCTGGAGTTCAGGGAGTGAAGGGGGAAATGAGGGCTGGAAGGTGAGGGAGGGCCCCAGAGGAGGTGGGGCTTGGTGCCTGCTCCCAGGATGCGGAGACTGTGCCAGGGGGCAGCGACCGAGAGGGTGTTCTGCCTGGTGGTACCTGGGGGTAACAGTGTGCGGTGCCTGATCTCTTTGGGAGGAACACTGAGAAGTTGCCAGTTGGATTAGAAGGATACTGTTGAGGTAATGGGGCTGGAATAGATTGAATGCGACAGCTACTCATATGTGTTCTGATCACGGGCAGTTTGTGGATTTTGCTGAAATTTTATACATCAAAGTTGTCACATTTTTCTACATTTGCTTTTGGCTCACAAAAGTTCTGAGAGAAGTGAGTGTTGACTGAAAAACTGAACGATCTAAAAGGTGAGAGTTACATTTGGTGAACAAAATTGCGGCCTTAATCCTATGACACAGCCTCTCAGACGGCTCTGAGGGACGGCTCTGAAGAGGCCAGGGGAGGCCAGGATGTATGGGGGCTTTGCGACAGAGATCAGGTAGTCAGAATATCAGAAGACTACCTGATTAATTAACTAAAAGAAACAAGATCTCTCAAGTTAATGAACTGAGTGCTTTTGTGTGTGGGGGAAGATGCAGGCCTCTGAGCTCCTTGAGCGCATTTCTTTGATCTGTGCCTCAGCTGCCCGGGGCCAGTATCCCGGGCTTTCTCACCCTGAGATGAGTTTGAAGATGGTTTGACACGTGTTTCCATCCTGAGTTCCCTCAGGGCTCGTGGTCCCGGCAGCTGTAATGTGCTGGCTTGGTGACTGCAGCATCCTTTGTTTACCAATACGGCAGGAGGCATTCTTAGTTCACAGGAGCAGTGTTAAAGATTGGATGAAAAACTGTATTTCAGTACACACTTAGTATTAAGATTTGCAGGAGTTGTTATGTCAATAAGTACACATGTAAATATCATATTGAATTGGCACGTAGAAACCTCATTAATACAGCATATGTTTTTCCTAGGCCGGACCTGATAGACATGAATACTGTTGCTGTTCAAAGCAACCTTGCAAATTTAGAGCACGCTTTCTATGTAGCAGAAAAAATCGGTGTTATAAGACTTCTGGACCCTGAAGGTGAGTGATTGTCTTGATCAGATGTTGACGGGCTGGAAGGTCTGATCTAAAGTAATTGATCAGCATTTTGAAATGATTCATGTTGCTGCTTTTAGATGTTGATGTCTCCTCACCTGATGAAAAGTCAGTAATAACTTATGTATCATCTCTCTATGACGCATTTCCCAAAGTCCCTGAAGGTGGTGAAGGCATCGGGGCAAATGTGAGTATTGATGTTTCCATTCTGAAGTTGATAACTCAGAATTGACTGAATTCTCTGAGGGTGCTTTTTGCAGTCGTATTTTTTGTTAATATGACTTAAAAAAATGGAAGTATAGTAGATTTACAATGTTCTGTTAATTTATGCTGTATAGCACAGTGATTCAGTTATCCGTATATTTGCATCCTTTTTTAATATTCTTTTTCATCATAGTTTATCACAGTGTATTGAATATAGTTCTGCTAATCCCAGCCTCGCACTCCCTACCTCCTCCAAGCTTGGCACCCATCAGTGTGTTCTCTATGGATGTGATTCTGTTTCTGTTTCATAGATAAGTTCATTTGTGTCATATTTTAGGGTTAGATACCATTCATATTGTATGGTATTTGTCTTTCTCTGTCTTACTTCACTTAGTACAATAACATCTAGGTCTGTCCATGTTGCTACACATGGCATTATTTCATTCTTTTATATGGTCAAGTAATATTCCATTGTATATATGTACCATATAATCTTTTAAAAAAAAACAACTTTTTACTTTGTCTTAAGTTTCAGATGAACAGCAATGGGATTCAGCCATATATATATATACGTGTATCCATTCTTCCCCAAACTCCCCTCCCGTCCAGGCTGCCACATAACATTGAGCAGAGTTCCGTGTGCCGTTGCTCCATGTCCTTGGTTATCCATTTTAAATGTAGCAGTGTGTACCTGTCCATCCCAGACTCCCTAATTATCCCTTCCCCATCCTCCCCGCCAGCAATCGTAAGTTCGTCCTCTAAGTCTGTCGGTTTCTTTGTTTTGTAAGTAAGTTCCTTTGAATGATTTCTTTTTAGATCCCACATATAAGGGGTGCCATGCAATATTTCTCTCTCTGTCTGACTTACTTCGCTCAGTATGACAATCTCTAGGTCCATCCACGTTGCTGTAAATGGCCTTATTTCATTCTTTTTAATGGCTGAGTAGTATTCCTTTGTATAGATGTACCACATTTTCATTATCCATTCGTCTGTTGATCAACATTGAGGTTGTTTCCATGTTGTAGCTGTTGTGAGTAGTGCCACTGTGAACATAGAGGTGTATGTATCTCTTTGAATTAGAATTCTGTCTGGGTATATGCCCAGGAGTAGGATTGCTGGATTGTGTGGAAATTGTATTTTTAGTTTTCTGAAGAGCCTCCATACTGCTCTGTGTCACATGGTGGCTGTGACATTCCCACCGACAGTCTGCACCCTCTGCAGCATTTATTGTTTGTTGACTTTTTAATGATGTCTGTTCTGATCAGTGTGAAGTGATACCTCATTATGGTTTTGATTTGCGTTTCTCTAATAATTAGTGATGTTGAGCATCTTTTCATGTGCCTGTTGACCATGTGTATGTTCTCTTTGGGGAAATGTCTGTTTAGATCTTCTGCCCACTTTTCAGTTCAGTTGTTTTTGTGTTGTTGAGTTGTATGGGTTTACAGTCTTTTAAATGTCAAGTATTTTTTTTAATGGATTTGAGTTAATAGGCTACTCAGTAAATTGATACTATATGAATTTGATGGCACCATTCCACCATTACAATGCAAGTATAATTCAGAAACATTTCATCTCCTAAAGTAGGTTATTCTGAGTTGCATGGCATTTTGTAAACCAACACTGGGGCCACTCACTGTAGAGACTTTCTTTCTTTTTTAATGTGCTGCTGTCTGGCAGCCACTCAGTTTGCTATCCTCTCTGTAGAGACCATCTCCCTTCTGAAATCACTTTCAAGTTTATAAACTTATATGATCCCAGGAAGTCAGGTCGCTCTGTGTGGTGTTCTGATTTGACGGTGAGGCCCAGAGGAAGGTGGTTGGATTTTGCCAGCCTAACAGGGCTTCTCTGTAGCAGGGCAGGATCTCTGACACGTTGCTCTGGGTTCTTGATTTAGTCCCGTGCTTCCGGAAGCCTGCAGTGCATTTTCGCCGTGCAGGTTGTGCTGGCCCTGCTCACGGGCGCTGTGCTTCTCTGGAGGACAGAACGCCCGCCCCACACATGCTGTGCTCTTGGGGGGCCCCCTCGCCCTGGCCTCTGTGCGCCTGCAGCTGCCGCCTTCATTCTGTCTCACCTTGAAGATCTGGGCGCTCTCACTGTGGTCTCTCGTGTCACCTCCGTGTGCTCTGGTTTAGGCTTGTTCCTCTTCTCTCCTGTGCGCTGTCTTGAAGGCTGGTCTCCGAGCAACTTGCCGCTGTGCTCACCCACTCCAGTGTCCACCGTGACTCAGGCGGGAGCGGCCCGAGAACGTGCCGTGGCCGCTCCGCGCTCCCCTCCACAGCCTGCGCGCGGCTCCTCACTCACACCCCTTCACTGGGATGAGGCTGTGAGCTTGCCCGCGGCCTTGCCGGCCCCCCTGGTTGTCCTCTGCCGTCTCCTCTGCGCACTGTTGGCAGGTCAGCTTGGAAACTTCCCATGGCTTCTTGTGGCTTGCAAGGCTCGACGCGGTCTAGATGTGCTGACATCCACGCTCTGCCTGTGTCGGTTCTGCCCAGCGTCAGTCCCCGCGTGAGCCGTTGGTACCCAGGGCGTTACTGTTTCAGAGTCCGTGCCCCCTTCCCACTCATCGTCTGTCTGTCTGTCCTGCCGCCCGCTCACAGTTCTGGCCACTGTACAGCTGCCCAGGGACTGCTTCTCCCAAGAGGCCTTCAGCTGATGGTTTTGAGCCACATCTGTGCTCACCTGACTTTTTATCTGCCTCACATAAACTACACGCTTTTGTTGTTTCAACACTTCTTCAATGCTGCTTTTCATTTTGCATAACTGTTGATATTATGACTCTCTCTTGCCTCCTCGTCTAGACAGAAAACTCTTTGATAAAAGGGATCATCTCTTAAAGTATTATATGTTTATTGCAGTGCTTAGCACAGTGCTTTGAACATCATAAGCACTTCCTCAAATGCTTAATTGAACAGTTGACAGTCTTCCAGTCTCCTTCATTTAAAAACAAAAGTTTGCTTAAGAAATATTGAATCATTCCCGCCATGTCCATTTCCTGTAGTGTTCACTCCTGTGAAGTTTCCTATGGATTATGTAGTTCTCTGAGTTTCAGATACAAGGTAGACTTAGAAAGGCTGGTGGAGAAGGTGGCTCACCTGGCTTTCGCCGGCCATTACTCCCTTTCTAGACTGCCCGGGAAACACTCCAAATTGATCATGCCGTTTCTTTCTGCTACATTTCAATGCAGCCTCAGAAGCCTTCTTAACACGGTGCCTCAGTCAGCCTGGATCCTTGGATCAGAGTTGGCATTCCTTAGGCGAGTCTTAGTGGTCAACTGTTGATAGCGTGCTTTTAGAGCTGTTTAAGTGGACAGAACTGCGACTGGGAGGGAGTGAAGGAAACCTTGAACTGGTCCTCTCTGTCAGGCTTAGAGACCTGCAGATCCACAGGATGATCTCTGGCCAGGCTATGTTAGACGTGAATGTTGCCACCTGCAGATACAGACCTTCTTTGCCATCTTCTCCTTGTAGGATGTCGAAGTCAAGTGGATTGAATACCAGAATATGGTCAACTACCTCGTCCAGTGGATCAGACACCACGTGACCACTATGTCGGAGAGAACGTTTCCTAATAATCCTGTAGAGCTCAAGGTCTGTGTCCCTACAGAAGTGAAGCAGGGTTAAGTTTATTACTAAACTTTTAAAAAATGCTGAAATGGTTCTATCATTTCAGAAACTGAAGAAAAATTACCCTTGGCAAGGTACCAATCAGCACGCAAATTATTTATTTATTCTTCTATTATACAGAGAAAAGGGAAGTCGACACTGATACTTAAAACATCAGAGCAACAACATCTTAAATTTATAGTCCCTTCACTTTGCATTGCTGAGAGTTAATATGAGAGGGTCTCTGGAAATGATGTTGCGGTGTTATGTTTGGTTCCTGGGAGACGCCTGGAGCTGGCAGGTGGCCGGGGCGGGAGCCGCTTGGGAAGCCTGTGCAATACAAGGGTGGCCGGGTGTCTGCCTGTGGTCACATCCCGTTAAAAACGGCCTCAGAGGCTTCTGTGGCACAAGATGTACATTCAGTATTTCACCACGAATTCGAAAGGACGTACCCGACTCCCGGTCTAAATGAGTTCCTGGTTTAGTAGAACAGGTGCTGCTACCTAAGAAACTGGGTCCATCTCTTTATCAGAGACGTCACAGAGGTATTAAAAGATGGTGTAGGTGTATAAACACTGACAATAAGTTGACTCTTTTTGTACCTTGGGATTTGTCATAGCAAAGTAGTGTACTTTATTTCAAGAAATGGCTCATGTGAATATGAACAGCAAGGTCTGATTCCTTGAACTGTAGACATTGTTTTCCTGATTGGAATTGCAAGAATGGTTCTAATCCAAAAGGGGCCCTGTTCATATGAGCAATTGCGTCCACGCGTCTGTGCACAGCATCTGTGGAACAGCTTTTGTTCACGCCGCCACGGGAAGTTTGACCTTGGCGCGTGTCCGTGTGATGCTCCTTCAGGTCTTTCTGAAGCGGTTTTGTGTGATGTCTCCCAGTGTGGAGGAAGGCTTTCCTCCCCCTCCGTGACCACATCTGCTGTGAACAGCGTCAGCACACAATGGCGTTCTGTGCTCATTCACCGGTGGACAGCCTGAAATGTTGTACTTTGGGTTTAGCCAACTTGTAGATTTCAAGTTCCACTTATTTCCAAATGGATTCATTGTCCAGACATTTGAGTAAATTCATGCTGGCTTCTGATTAGTGCAGATGCTTAAATTATTGAAGAAGTTTAACTAGACAGGTTACTTGCTGGTGCCTGGGATAAGACAGGATATAGGAAAAAAATATGTCATGGGGAAATACCAAATATTGGGTTTGCCAAAGAGTTTATTTGGGTTTTTCCGTAAGATATTACAGAAAAACCCAAAGGAACTTTTTGGCCAGCTGAATAATTTTCTTAGCCAGCAAAACATTAAATGGAATCCTTCAGAGAAATGTGTCTCCTTGAATATTTGCATGGACTTCTTTTAAAGCAGCATAAATTAGGATGAAATAATCAGTGTACACTTACTAAATGTGGAGCTATTTTATCAACATAATTTTTAGAAGCTCCTTGTTAATTATAAACATATTTAAGAGATTCCCAAATTAATGTCTATAAATTAGATAGCAATGTAATTATATGGCTCAAACTTTTATAATAATAGCAGGAACCTGGCCAGTGGGACACTGAAAGCAAATTTTGTTCCTGTCTGTCTGATGAGAATTCTGTTTTCAAGAACAGACCATGAAATAGAGAAGAATGCTTCCCACCCCGTTTTATGAGAATCACATTGGGTGATTTTTCCAAAAAGTACAAGCTAAAGTACAGCATTTGCAAAGTGTATCTTTTAAAGGATGTGTCTTCTTATTTGGATGATGAGAGATCCTTAGTAGAGTTGTGGTTCCCTGGTGGCTCAGCTGGTAAAGAATCCGCCTGCATTGTGGAGACCCGGGTTGGACCCCTGGGTCGGGAAGAGCCCCTGGAGAAGGGCAAGGCTACCCACCCCAGTATTCTGGCCTGGAGAATTCCATGGACACAGGAGCCTGACAGGCCACAGGCCACAGGGTCGCAGAGAGTCAGACACGGCTGAGCAACTGACAGACACCGTTGAGGTTTTCATTACCCAGATGCCTGGGCAGCATATGTTGAATCGGGCTCACAGCCCTAAGTACATCCTCTTCAGATCCCTTAGATCCTGTTTACCAGCTGGCTGAGCACTGGCATCCGTGATTGTCTATTTTATGAAGGAATGCCTCCCGGGTGGCACAGTGGTAAAGAACCTGCCTGCCAGTGCAGGAGATGCAAGAGATGCGAGTTTGACCTCTGGGCCAGGAAGATCCCCTGGAGTAGGAAATGGCAACCACTACAGTACTCTTGCCTGGAAAATTCCATAGATAGAGCTGCTTGGGGGGCTGCAGTCCGTGGGGTCTCAAAGAGTCAGACATAACTGAGCACGCGTGCCGCACCAGCCAGGGCAGGAGACAGAATAGAAAGCATTTGAAGTCGTGACATCATGTGATAATGAAAACAGATGTTTGAAGTTCAGCTCTTCATTTATTTTCCCTTTCATTTTAGGCACTTTACAATCAGTATTTACAGTTTAAAGAAACAGAAATTCCACCAAAGGAGACAGAAAAATCAAAAATTAAACGCTTATATAAATTATTAGAGGTAAGCAAAAATATTCCTTTGAATTGGCAAATGTCTCCTTTTAAAAAGTTTTTGTTGGTGTGGTTGGTTTATAATTGTCAGTTTCTGCTGCACAGCATGGTGACTCAGTTATTATCTCAGTTATATATTTATTTGCTGTGCTGTACGGTAGGACCTCGTTTGTCCGTTCTCTGCATGATGTTCTTTGTATCTGCTAATTCCAAACCCCAGTTCCTCCCCCTTGTCAACCACGAGTTTGTTCTCTGTGTCTGTGATTCCGTTTCGTAGATAAGCTTTTTTGTGTGTCATCTTTAGAGTCCGTCTGTAAGTGATATCATATGGTATCAAATGTACTCTTTATTCATAGTCTGTCTTGATTTAAGAAACATAGTTTTTAATGTTTTGCTTCACATCAGCTTTTTGTGGTGTTCTCTCTAGATATGGATCGAGTTTGGCCGCATCAAACTCCTTCAAGGTTGCCACCCGAACGACATAGAAAGGGAGTGGGGAAAGCTCATCATTGCCATGCTGGAGAGGGAGAAGGCTCTCCGCCCCGAAGTCGAAAGGTGGGAGGCACTCTCTGTCCTGGGTGTCCAGCGGGAGGGGTCCGCCTGTGGTGCGGAAACAGCTTAAGCTTTGGAGATGTGCCAGCCCCGACCAGCGTTAACCGTTTCCATTTGCTTGTTTGCGTGACCTTGGCTAAGTCTTCCTGATGCTCCATTTTCTTATCTAGAAACTCTTCCAAGAGGTTTGAGGGCGGAATCGGGGAGGTGACGTTGGAGGGGGCCTGGGCTGGTGTGTGCAGTCGCATCTTACGTGGTGGTTACAGATTTAACAGTCAGGAGGACCCGCGAGAATTTCTCCAGCTTTTAAGTCACCAGGAGCTCATCCATACGTAGCACAGGTTAACCATGAGCTTACCTTGTTTCCTGGTGTGTTTTGGGCCACGGCCCTCTCTCCGTGGGCAGTGGACCCTCTGTTTAAAGCAGGGCAGTGAGGCCGCACCCGGAGGACATGTGGTGATCACTGGCTCAGTCCCGCGCTGCCTGTGGGCTCGAAACCATCCCTCGCCTTCTCCCTCTCTCTCCCGCCTCACCAGGCGCCCCGGAAGGCCCCCTGGGTCTTCAGGAGGTGTTTGTTGGACGGTCTGTCTCTGGCGGTCCTCCCATTCCAGCCTGAGCTGTGCTGCATGGGGCTCGTGGTCTGTGGCCAGGGGCCAGGCCACCCACAGCCCCCTTGCCCTCTGCAAGCCGCGCTGGCCGCCTCTCAGGAGCACTGACCTGCCCGCTTCCCAGCCCCCGCGTTTGTGAGATCTCGGTTCTGTCTCTTCCTGCGGCTGGGTCGTCTGGCTTATCCTCTCCTTACTCCTGATCTTCCTGTAATCTCAGCTCCAATAGGATTTCCTCCAGAAACTTTCCGAAGTCTCCCAGGCTGGTTCAGGTGTTTCGGTGTTGACCCTCCGGTTACACGTGGTCCTCCTTCACATACCTCATCTCGGTTGTAATTTATCCGTTTCTCTGCGATTGCTTGAATGAGGACTGCCGGTTCCACACAGCGAGCTCTCGTAACATGGAGACAGATTCCCGCGTTTGTCGTTCCTTGTACTGCCCACAACACCGGCTCTGCTGCCCGGAGGCCCTGAATATACTGATGTTCTCTGCACCCACTCATAACTTCTACGTGGAAGAAGTGTGAACTGATTCATTGAAGATCGAGGGCGGGTCTGATTTGTCAGGCCTTTATTACATCACTGATGACACGCTTGTTAAAGCAGAGTATTCTATCTGCATAACTGGATCCTTTTGAACCAGAACAAGCATGAAATACCCAGGCTGGACCTTTTAGGGAGGAGATAATTCTGGGTGGTTCAAATGAAATGCTCAGCTTCTAATGTGATGCAAGGATAGAAAAGGTGCCAGAGAAAGGGGGCAGAGTTGATTTTAGTCGTCAGAATAGCAGCTGGATTTTAATTTACGTAAATAAAAGAATGCTGTGGTTAAGAGTTCACGGTCAGAAGCCAGTCAATCTTGGATGAATGATTAGCTCAGCATTCATGCCGTGTAATCTTAGATTCACTGTCCTCTCTAAACTTCAGTTTCCTCATTTGTAAATAGGATATAATAGTAGGAACCACATTTGGTGGTTCTGAGTATGTCTATAAAATGATTAGTTAATTTCCTGGCACCTAACAATTGCTTCAGAAATGTTAGATGCTGGCTACTATTATTATTTTCTGCTTTTCTGTTTACTAAGTATATTTGACATAGCACTCTCAAATTCCCTTCTAAAAAGAACAATGTCGACCTCTAGTTGGGGAAGCAGCAGTTTGGCTTTGCAGTGTTGGGGATAGGAAAATATTTAGCATGGCTGATTATTCAATGCCTTCAATTTTCTTGAAGCAACAAGTTTTTTTGGCATTAACTCTGTATTGCAAAATGATAGCTCTGTGGCACGGGAGTGTGTCAAAGGCAAATGAGCCAGAGCCAATGATGTTAGGCCAGGTAATAACCTGTAGGAAGGAAAAACAAGCACAGACAAATGAAATCTCCAAGCATCGCACTGATACTCTTCTTAGCACTTTGGCTTTTAAAAATAAAAAGTAACTTTAGTGAGAGTAGACCGAACATTCCTGGGAGTGGTTCCTGTGGGGTATAAAAGGTAACTGGACAATTTTCCAGTTAATGTAACTTAATCAACAAATGCCATGGTGGTTAAAAAGGAGAGGTGCTTTGCTTCTTGTCAAGTTTGTTTGTAGGTGTTTGTACGTACCGGTTTTTGAACCCTGTGTTGTTCAGTACAGAGCTGGTTTTTCCAAGATGCTAGGATGGGGCTCTGATTGGCTGTTTGTGTTCTTTTAGCTGATGATTGGTGTTGCCAGAGTGACCTGATTGTATTTTGGCTTCGGTGAAACATCAGAGTTGTTTTTGAGGTGGTGGCAAGTGAATGACTCGTGGTGAAAATATTTGGCAAGTCTTGTCCAGTGACGCCCCATCAGCCTGCCTTGTCCGTACATGTAGGGCTTTAGTGTAGGCTACAAAAGGCAGACCTTAGCTAGCAAGCCCATGGCTCTAGGCGGGATTCTTTTGAATAGTTATCAGCGTATTATTTGCTGCGTGTTGAATATGCATGCTGGGGCATATTTAAGGAGCCATTAAAAGCTGTAACAGCCAGTCTCCTCTTTTCACCATTAGAAGTAGCACTTTCTGCAGACTGTGTACTTTCTGGTCTACTTTTAATGGTGGAAGAGAAAACACCCTTGCAGGATCAAAATGCACAGCAGTAGTTACAGTTACCTGAGCAGTGATTCTGTGTTTAGTAACACGACCAGCACTCGAACTAGTCTTGACTCAAATGAGAATTTCCTCTCGGTTCATTGTGGTCCAACCTTGATCAACTCCTGTATTAGCTTTGGCAATGAATCCTTTGATGGACACAGGTATGGAGTCCTTGGCATGGGATTGTGGTTTTTCTTTGGTGGGCTGCATTTTTCAGGGGTGGCTAGCTCTCTGACTTCAGAATGAGAGACTGTATTTTATTTTATTTCTTCTTTTAGGTTGGAGATGTTGCAGCAGATTGCTAACCGAGTTCAGAGGGGCAGTGTCGTCTGCGAAGACAAACTGTTGCTTGCCCGAAATGCTCTCCAGTCTGTAAGTTCATTTCAGGAACTGCTGGAATTGCTGTAGAGGGGTCGGTACATTCAGATGAAATAAAATCTTGTATGTTTCCCCGGTGGCTCAGACGGTAAAGAATCTGCCTGCAACGTAGGAGACGTGAGTTCGATCCCTGGGTTGGGAAGGTCTGGAGAAGGGAATGGCACCCCGCTCCAGTATTCTTGCCTGGAGAATTCCTTGGATAGAGGAGCCTGCTGGGCTACAGTCCATGGGGTCGCAAAGAGTCGGACACGACTGAGCGACTAATGCTTTCGCTTTCATGGCATGCGGGCTCTGGTTCCCTGACCACAGATCAAACCCATGCCCCCTACAGTGGACACGCCGAGTCCTAACCGCTGGGCCACCAGGGAAGTCCCTGAGGCTAGTTTTGAAACTTGTTTAGTTAATTAATTGATGTAGAGTTAACATTGAATTGTTTTAAAATACAGGATTCTAAAAGACTGGAGTCCGGGCTGCAGTTTCAGAATGAAGCAGAAATTGCTGGATATATCCTTGAATGTGAGAACCTTTTACGCCAGCATGTGATTGATGTTCAGATTCTTATTGACGGGAAGTACCACCAGGCAGAACAGTTGGTGCAGAGGTGAGGGCGCTCCTGAGCCAGCCTAGTCCTCCGTGACCGTCTCATGGCACTTGGCATTTAAGAATGTGGAGTGTGGCGATTTTGTGAAATAGTTCTTAAGCTCTTTGTTGTTGAAAATGTGTGTCACATTAATTGTGTCATACTTGGTGTGTTTAGTAGGTTTTGTTCTTCAAAGATAAATAATAGAAAAAAACTTTATGATACATATAGCATTTAACACTGTAGTAACTAACCTAATAGTTGAAATATTCATGTGTGATATTTGAAAAAGGGACAATAATGAGAAAATTATCTTTTAAGTCAACTTGTCAGTTTCGTGTTTATCGTATGAAAATGCTCATAACAAAATATTGGGAAAATATGTATATAAAAATTTGTGTCTCTGAGAAGTGGATTTGGGGATAGGAATGGAACATTTCTGGTTGTATATATTATGTAAATATCTAAATATATGCTATATATATATATAAGGCAAAAGCTATGAATGATGCTTCAAATGAGTAATTCTGCTTTTAGAAATCTATAGTTATTCTAAATATAGAAAATACCTAAATAAATATAGGGAAAAAAGTGTCCATGTCAAAAATTTGGAATGCTGTGTGTCAGATAATAGGAGAATGAGCATATACTATGATAGCGTTTTAATTGTGTTCATTATAAATTACAGTTATAAAGATCATATGATAATATAGAATACTTATAGTACAATGAGTGAAAAATTGTGATGTAAATTTTTATCAGTGTCATTATAATGACATTTTAAAATAGACTTTATTTATTTGAGCAACTTAGGTTTATAAAAATCGCGTGGACAGTCTAGAGTTCCCATAACACCCCTTCAAAGCCTCTTCCCCTGTTACTAACATCTTGCACTAGTGTGATGCCTTTGTTATGGCTGATGAGCCAATATTGATACATTTTTGTTAACTAGGGTGCCTAGTTTTAGGGGTCAGCCTTTGTGAAAAATACCTCTTACATTATAGCTTATGCATTTTGATTTTCTTTTCAGAGTTGCCAAACTGCGCGATGACATCATGGCCTTGCGGAACGAATGTTCCTCAGTGTACAGCAAAGGCCGCGTGCTGACAACAGAGCAGACGAAGCTCCTGATGTCAGGAATCTCTCAGAGTTTAAACACAGGATTTGCACAGACCTTAACCCCCAGCGTGACCTTAGGACTGACGCAGGGTCTCACACCTTCCCTGACCCCGTCTAGTGTGACCTCGGGCCTGTCGTCAGGGCTGACTTCCCGCCTGACCCCGTCTGTCACTCCGGCCTATACGCCTGGCTTCCCATCAGGGTTAGTTCCAAGTTTCAGCTCAGGAGGGGAGACAAGCTCCCTGCAGACTCTGAAGCTGATGCAGATCCGAAAGCCCCTTCTCAAGTCGTCTCTGCTGGACCAGAATTTAACAGAGGAGGAAATCAACATGAAATTTGTTCAGGATCTTTTGAATTGGGTGGATGAGATGCAGGTAAAAATATTTACTTTTACCTGAGTTTCAGGCCTTATTGCTACCAGTTATTTTTTTTTAAACCTCGTATCATCCTATTTAAAGGTGCAGCTGGACCGCACTGAATGGGGATCAGATTTGCCAAGTGTTGAAAGCCATTTAGAAAATCATAAAAATGTCCACCGAGCTATTGAAGAATTTGAATCTAGCCTTAAAGAGGCTAAGATCAGTGAGGTATGTGAATTTAAAGTCTATATGTATTTCATCCCCGCTTCTGCTTTGCTCTTTCTGTTAAGACCCTGTTGTCACAGGATAAAAGATACATTGCCAGTGAATCAGAATTTCTTAAGATTCCTAACCTGCTGTCTTTTTACCCCATGTTATAGATCCAGATGACAGCACCTCTTAAACTAACTTATGCAGAAAAGTTACACAGATTAGAGAATCAGTATGCAAAACTCTTGGTAAGTTTCTTTTAACTTTCCCTTCCCCTTATCTGTATATGGCAAAGACATGATTCTTACCGTGCTTCTCCTTATAAAGAATACATCCAGGAATCAGGAGCGGCACCTTGATACACTCCACAATTTTGTAACTCGCGCAACGAACGAACTTATTTGGTTGAATGAAAAAGAAGAGGAGGAGGTTTCTTATGACTGGAGTGAGAGGAACACCAACGTGGCCCGAAAAAGAGAGTACCACGCGGTGAGTGCGGCTTCTGCAGCCGAGCGCGGCTGGCGCGGCCTGGGTCTGCCACTGTCTGACATGTCTGTTTCCATTAGGAACTGATGAGAGAACTTGATCAAAAGGAAGAAACTGTTAAGGCTGTTCAGGAGATGGCGGAGCAGCTGCTCCTGGAGGATCACCCAGCCCGGTTAACCATTGAGGTGAGTCAGGACGTGTAGTACGGACATGGGAATATTACCGTTTGGATTCTTCCATTGTTTGTGGGTAAGTAGAAAAATGCCAAGTGTCCAACTTTTACCACAGCCTGGCCCAGAAATAACACTTCTGACAAATCATACTGACGTGCCTTCAGTTCTGCTTGAAAGTATGTCACCCGTGTGTGTCAACCCGTGTGGCCAAAGGGATGTGTGACAGTAGCTCTGAAGGACCTTGGCTCGTCAGGCTGTGAAGCTGGTTTCTTCCTGACCACGTGATGTTGCGCCAGGATGTAACCTTGCTGGGTCCCATTCACTTACCTAAAATGGGGGAAGTTCCTCCTAACTATAAAGTGTGAGGAGGAGAAAAGTGTACTGTGACTACTTAGTTCAGGTCTTGATACACAGTAGGTTCTCAGGAAGTCCTAGTTATTATTACTTAACTTGTGTCCTTGATCTGGCTCTGAGGTATGTCCTCAGGGTGTAACACACATTTCAGACCCAGAAGGGGAGGGCTGGCCTGGAGTTTATCAGGCTGCCCGCCACGTGCAGGCAGGGTGGGGGGTGTTTAATTTTTAGGCCTGATAACCTGCTAGAATTAGTGACTTCCTAAATGTGCTGGAGGTTATGTAAGAGGGGGAGAAGTATCAAATGTGGACAGTTGTATATTTCCAGAGGAAGGAAAATGAAACTGCTTACAATGGGATGTGCGCTTGAGGAAAGAGATCTGAGAGTGTTTGTTCACTACAATAAGTTGTCATGACACGAAAGGTTCATGAAATTCTAGACCTTATCTGGAGGTCTGGGGAATGTTAACAGTTGCCCTTCTTTCATATAAAAATGTGGTTTTCATCCCCAGGAAATGCCACATAGAAATGTTAAGGACCGGGAAGAGCAGGGGTGTGGGGGCTACTAGGGAAAGGAGCTTAGAATCACGACTGACGGGCCTGGATATACTTTTATACTACGGTCAACTGACAGTGGGGTATTCCTTAGAGCAGAGAGGGGAAGGGTGCTGGGAAGTGCGATTACAGGCTGAGACTTTTGATGGGAATGGATGAAGTGGCTGTGAACCTGATTACCTTAGGTAGAGCTGTTAGTCTAATTAACTAAGAGGCTCTGGAAGAATAAAGTTAAGCCTTAGTCATCTTTATGGTTCTTTAGGCCCATCTAGTGTATTGTAGGTGATGAATAGTAGTTAATTATCAACACTATTGTGTATTTTATGAGGAAAAGCTAATAATCTAACAATGTATGATGTGTATTTTATAGCCAATTTACTCTAAGTAGCTTAATTGGAGGGAGCACATAACGTGATCAGGAAGTGTTGCCAGATTTCCACGGGTGCCTTGTAGGTTCCTTCCAGAAAGCTGCCTGGAGGGAGCTCAGCAGCCTGTTTCTCCAGGAGGGCCCGGCTTACGTAAGAGTCATTAGAGCAGCGAGGCCGCCCTCTGCTGGAATCCAGGGGAACTGCACCTTAAATAGGGAAGGGTGTTCCCTGCTTCCCTGCTTCCCTGGAAGGAGGTGTCTTTCCTACAGTATTTTTGCTCTCATGGAAGAGGCACCTTGTGTTGAATAAAGATTCAAGTAAAAAACATTTGAAATGAAACTTCCTAGTATTATCTCTGATATGATCCCATAATTACACTGATAAGGGATTGCATAAGCTTTTCCACCCTTCCTAAACAGTCCCGATAAAACAGATAGATCAGCCCCACTCCGGCCAAGAGCTTCAGGACTAGTTTTGGAAGCAAACACCAAGGAAAAACTACACACCATGTACTTTGGTGTCAAAAGGGGTGTTTTATTATCCAGTAATACAAACATTCAGAAAACAGAAGGACAGAGGAAAATGGAGTGAAGAGGGTGTATCTGAGAAGTCCACACAGGAAAGTGTTGGATAGCTTGCATCCATCACAAGTGTTAAACGAGTCTGCCTGGAAAAACAGCCCCAGAGTTAGCATTTTTCATATATGTGACAAGAAAAACATGTCAAGAAACTGAAAATTTGAAAGAAATTGGACTGATTGAAAAATGTATGTTTGAACTTTTAGGACTGGCTTTGTGCAAGGGGGGTGCTTAGCTTAGCGGGACATTTCACGTCCCTGCTTCTCAAGTCTCTGTTAAAGGCATCTCATCACCCGTGTAGACCGTCATCTTTTGACCCTGAGAAGCCTGAGTGTGTCTCGCTGTGCAGACAGCAGCCGTGACTGTGCTTTCTCTGGCAGGCCTACCGCGCGGCGATGCAGACGCAGTGGAGCTGGATCCTGCAGCTGTGCCAGTGTGTGGAGCAGCACGTGAAGGAGAACAGCGCTTATTTCGAGGTACGGAGCAGGGTCACCGTGTCGGCAGGTGGTACTGCAATTTTGGCTGAGTTACAGGAAACATTTCGATGGTGTAATGTTGGGATGCAGGAAAAGAAACCAAAACGTCTTCATTGTAGGATAGAAGGGTGATATATCCTTTGGGGTAAATGGAAGCATTTTAGTGAAGAAGGAATACTTTAAAAACCACTTAAAATGTCAGAAAATCTTAACATTGTCCATGCTTCTCTTTTTGAGGAACAGTTTTACTAGGGGGAGCTTTTTTTCTATTCTTCAGAAGTTTTAAAATATTCTTGGAATTTCACCCCCGCTTAACAACTGTCTGGGTTTCCCTGGTAGCTCAGCTGGTAAAGAATCCGCCTGCAATGCAGGAGACTCTGGTTCGATTCCTGGGTCAGGAAGATCCACTGAAGAAGGGATAGGCTACCCACTCCAGTATTCTGGCCTGGAGAATTCCACGGACAGAAGAGCCCGGCAGGCTACAGAACATGGGGTCGCAGAGTTGGGCAGCAAAGAGTCAGACATGACTGAGTGACCTTCACTTTCATTTAACAACCGTTTAAGTGTTTATAGATGTTCTAAAGTGAAATAGATGTTCAATCAAAGTAGTACAGGGCCAAGACCGCAATATAGACATAAACTTTGTTATATAGATGTATGATTTTTTATATTCTTTTCCATTATGGTTTATCACAGGATGTTGAATACAGTTCCCTGTGCTATAACAGTAGGACCTTGGTGTTTATCCATCCTGTATATGATAGTTTGCATCCGCTAACCCCAGACTCCTAGTCCTTCCTTCTCCCGCCTCTACTCCCCCTTGGCAACCACAGGTTTGTTCTCTGGACACGTAGCATTCACTCATCATCATCCAGGTTCAAGAGTTCTGGAGGGGAAGTCTTGTGGTCTTCTGCTCGCATGTAGGAGGGGTATACACAGGGCTCTGGCACTCAAACCTGACAACTGTGGGCTTTGCTGACATTTCATACACTCTAACTGGCAGTTTTCATCTTTTCCTAGTTTTTCAATGATGCCAAAGAAGCCACAGATTACTTGAGGAATCTAAAAGATGCCATTCAGCGGAAGTACAGCTGTGACAGGTCCAGCAGCATCCACAGACTGGAGGACCTCGTTCAGGAGTCCATGGTATGAATAGGAAGACCCCAGGTTCCATCAGTGATGCATAGTGGGGGCTAGATTCGTGCCTTATTGCATTTTCTGTGTGTGGAGCTTCCTATCTTATTGGTACTTTTGATGTTTCCGCCTCACTCAAGCATTTAAGCGTTCAGCTTTAGCATTTTTTCTTTTTGGTAACAGCAGGAGGATTGTTTGATGTGATGCCTTAGTATTTTACAATGCGCTCACAGTGTTTGTGTGTGAGTATGTGTGTTTAGTCATTTATTCCATACAGACGTGTCCGCATTTCTATAACCTGGACACTATTTTTAGTGCTGGGACTGAGCACAGCAGGCAAGAACCCTGCCAGGGGTGGGATGCAACAGACATGATAAGTTAGTAGAACAGTAATCTGTGTCTGTTAGACAGTGGTAAACGTGAAGGAGGGAAGGAAACAGCCGGACCGCACAGGAGAGCAGGCGGAGGGGGCTGACGGTTCAGGTGGGGCAGTGCGGGAAGACGCTTCTGGAGAAGCTGCATTTGCGCACAGCCCTGAGAGCACAGAGAGGAAGAGCTGTTTGCTCCTAAAACCCTGCTGATTTATCCCCTAGGAAGAGAAAGAAGAGCTTCTGCAGTATAAAAGTACAGTGGCGAGCCTCATGGGGAGAGCAAAAACAATCGTTCAGCTGAAGCCCAGAAACCCTGACTGTCCACTCAAAACTTCCCTTCCGATCAGAGCCATCTGTGACTACCGACAAATTGAGGTACTTTAACTCCTAGAAACAGACCTGTTTCTGGCATTATTCATATATTTAAAGAACAAGGTCATATTGCTCACTAGGGGTAAAGTTTTCCGCCTTAAAAAAGACAAGAAAATTGCCAAGATTGGGTGTGGAAAGAGACGAATACCACAGTGACCGCATCTGGGTGTCCTGGTCTTCTTTTCAAACCAGATAACCATCTTCAAAGACGATGAATGCGTTTTGGCGAACAACTCCCACCGTGCTAAGTGGAAGGTCATCAGCCCCACTGGGAACGAGGCCATGGTCCCATCTGTGTGCTTCACTGTCCCTCCTCCGAACAAAGAGGCGGTCGACTTCGCAAACAGGTTTGTGTGCCTTAGCTCCAGATGTAAGGCTGGCTTGCGGGGTCTCTGAAGGTTAAAGAAACAATCAATGCTTTGACAATGCTAATAGAAGATGAGTTTGAGCAAACTCCCAGAGATAGTGAAGGACAGGGAAGCCTGGCGTGCTGCAGTCCATGAGGTTGCGAAGAGTCAGCTAGCGACTGAACAATAATACCATTGGATCAGAAGGACCTAGAGCCAGTGAACCTGGGATATGTCACAAACACAGAAAGAAATGTCGCATGTGCTCGCGGGGAGTGGAAGGGCTGAATCTGAGTTTTCTTCCATGTGTTTCAGAATTGAGCAGCAGTATCAGAATGTCCTGACCCTTTGGCACGAGTCTCACATAAACATGAAGAGTGTGGTCTCCTGGCACTATCTCATCAATGAAATCGACAGAATCCGAGCGAGCAACGTGGCTTCAGTAAGTGCAGATCTGCACATCCACCCAGCCTGTCCCAAGATGCAGGCCTTTGTCATGAGGAGTGGCCTTTGTATTTTCCCTTCAGTAGGATGAGGTCCAGCAGATCCATGATAGAAGTCATTATTCAGTGAATATCTGTTATATGCCTGTTTTATATGAGGCACTTTCTAAGAAGTGGGGGGTCTGGAAATCCCATACTTCATTCAGGGCTTCCATTTTCATTGGGAGACATAGGATATAGTGTTTGGGCAAATAGACATGGGTGTAGTTTGATTCATTTATGAAGTGTTGTAGTGTTGCTTTCCCTTGTCTTTTAAAACCTAAAATTGTGAATGAAGAAAAAATTAATTTCCAGTGGTTTTCTATTTATGACTATTTAATATAAACTCATGTCCCGTGAGAACCACTTGAGATCAGTCCTATTGAAATTTCACCCTTAATACTATAATGGATTGTTGGTCTTCTTTAGATAAAGACCATGTTGCCTGGTGAACATCAGCAAGTTCTGAGTAATCTGCAATCCCGTTTTGAAGATTTTCTTGAAGATAGCCAGGAATCCCAAATATTTTCAGGCTCAGATATAACACAACTGGAAAAGGAGGTTAATGTGTGCAAGCAGTATTATCAAGAACTTCTTAAATCTGCAGAAAGAGGTAAAGAGTGGGAATCCCTGCCTTCTTCCCCATGGCTGGCTCGTCCGGGCTGTTTTCTGTTATTACTGGGACTCTCAGACTTAGGCATATTACGTCACTTGACCTGTCATAGGTATAAACAGTTAATGAAGCACTGAATGGGTGTTTGAGGTAGGAAGATTCAAGAAGGAATTCATTTTTTTCCAAATGATCAAATAGTAAAAAGCTGTCAATCAAGTTGTATGACAGTGAATTCTCAATGCATCTACTTTTAAACATTTTCACTAGTTTGCAATATAATGTTCAGAATGATGATATTTTAGTTTCAGACAAGTTTCAACTACTTTTTCATATGTCAAACTTGGATTTTTTAAAGAATTTTTTTTTTAAGAGACGTTTTAGATTCACAGCAAAATTGAAAGCAAAGGGCAGAGGTTTCCTATAACCAAACCTGGATTTTATATAGAGGTTGAAGGAAAAGATTTTGTCTTGTTAATGTTTGTTAAATGTAAATTTTATTCCAAATTCTTGACATCTGTAAAACTTAGAGACCGCAAAAACCTTAGTAGTAATACTCTAATTTTTTTAAACATTAACACTCTTTGTCTTTCATTTTAAAGGATTTTAATTTAATTCTTATAACTAATCTGTTACTAATATAATTCACATTTTTGTGAACACAAAGCAAACCAATGTGTTACTTTGCTCAGACATCTTAAGTCAAATGTTGGTACTTTAAGTGGCATTAGGGAAATTGTATTAACTCTTTGTAAATTGTAATGTCCACAATTTCAAGGTTCATATCCTTGGTGTGGGTTTGTGGTGATAACTGGTAACATTAGTCTGACTAGCCATGTCTCAATAATGATAAAACTGCCTTATTAAATCATGAACAAGAACATCCAAACGAGAGAAAATGAGGCATTTTCTAAACATTGTGTTTACTGTCACAGAGGAGCAAGAGGAATCGGCTTACAATCTCTACATCTCTGAAGTTCGAAACCTCAGGCTTCGGCTGGAGAGCTGTGAGGACCGTCTCATTAGACAGATCCGCACCCCGCTGGAGAGGGACGACCTGCATGAAAGCGTGTTCCGAATCACGGAGCAGGAGGTGAGGCTGCTGGCACGTGGGCGAGGTCAGCACAGACGGCATCTCGGTGACCTTCACCACCGGCTCTGCTACTGCTCACGCGCGCTCTGCCAGGGCCACATCGTGAGCTCTGACTGTGTGCTCATGGCGCACGGCAGATGAGGGTCCCGTGGTTCAGCTCTGCCTCTCGCTGGGTGAGCACGGAGGCTGCAGGGCCTCTCCGTCCGGCTCGTGGTGGCTCACAGGTGTTTGGGCCCGAGGGCTGTGCGGTGAGGGGATGACTGATGGTCAAAGTGGACTGCCACAGCTTCGTTCCTTTCGTAAAGAAAAACTAAGAATCCGTAAGTGTTTTGCAGCTAGAGATGATCATACTAGGTGAAGTAAGTCAGAAAGAGGAAGACAGACACCATTTGAGATTGCTTATGTATGGAATCCAAAATTGGACACAAATGAACTTGTCTACAAAACACACACAGACTCACAGACAGAGAATGGACTTGTGGTTGCCCGGGTGGAGTGGGAGTTCTGGATTAGCGAGTGCAAACTCTAGGATGTATACAATGGATGCACAGCAGCGTCCTGCTGTACAGCACAGGGAACTGTATTCAGTGTCCTGTGATAAACCGTAATGGAAAAGAATATGAAAAAAGAATGTATATATGTGTGTAACTGAATCACTTTGATGTACAGCATAAATGAACATGACATTGTAAATCAACTGTGCTGCAGTTTAAAAAAAGAACATATATTTACGCCAAGAGTAATAATGGGAAATGTGTGTTTTTAAAGTGTTTGAAGAAAGAGGCCCTGTCTAATCCTTATGTTTGTTCTTTGTCGTGTAGAAACTAAAGAAAGAACTGGAGCGACTTAAAGAGGATTTGGCCACAATCACAAGTAAATGTGAAGACTTTTTCAGTCAAGCGGCTGCCTCTTCCTCCACACCCGCCTTGCGATCTGAGCTCAGCGTGGTCGTCCAAAGCATGAACCACGTCTATTCCATGTCATCCACCTACATAGAGAAGTATGGACCCACTGCCTTGATAGAAATCATCTAAACTGACCTCATACAGCTGCCATTTATATACAGAAGCTGTTTAGCTAAAAATGTTAATTTTTAAGAATATAAAAAATTATTTTCTTTTCTTCATTAATTTTTATTTTTAGCAGTGCCAGTTGGTGCTAGTGGTAAAGAACCCACCTGCCAGTGCAGGAGACATAAGAGATGTGGGTTCATTCCCTGGGTCGGGAAGATCCCCTGAGGGAGGGCATGGCAACCCCCTCCAGTGTTCTTGCCTGGAGAATCCCATGGGCAGAGGAGCCTGACGGGCTACAGTCCGTAGGGTTGTCAAGAGTCAGCCACTGAAGCGACTGCAGCGACTGAAGCGACTCAGCATGCACGTGGATTTGCTCTCTGCACGTGGCCTTTCCCTGGTTCAGCCAGTGGAGGCGGCTCTTTGTTGTGCGTGTGGGTCTCGCTGCGGCGGCTTTTCTTGTTGGGGAGTGCAGGCTCTAGGTGCGTGGGCATCACTGGTCGTGGCTCAGGGGCTTGGTGGCTGCACATCTTCTGGGACCAGAGATCAAGCCCGTACCCCCTGCATGGGCAGGTGGGTTCTTACTCACTGTACCACCAGCGAAATCCCTAAATTTTTTTTTTCTTAGTAACAAATATACTAAATATTTCTGTGCGTTTATGATGCTTCTCTATGCTGAAAGGGAATGAGCTTTAGAGATGAAAACATTAATGATCTTCCCACATGTTGCCTGTAGCTTTGGTAGCTCAGCTGTTACAGTCTGTTGAACTTGCCTCCCAGTCTTGGTCTAAACTAGGTTTGAAAGAAGCCCCTCTTCTTTTGGAATCTTCTCCTAAAGACTAGTTAGGGACACGGTGTGGATTCTATTAGAGAGATAGTGGGATGTTAATCTTTTTAAAATTTTTTTATTGAAATATAGTTGATTTACAAGGTTGTGTTAATTTCTGCTATACAGCAAAGTGATTGTTATATATATTTTCTGTATCCTTTCCCATTACAGTTTATTACAGGGTATTGAATACAGTTCCCTGTGCTGTGCAATAGGACCTTGTTGTCCATCCATCCTGTAGTGATGGATGCATCCGTTGACCCCAGACCCCCACTCCACTCTTCTCCCGGTCCCCCACCCCGCCACCACAGGTCTGTTCTCTGTGTCTCTGAGTCAGTTTCTGTTTCACAGATAAGTTCGTTGGTGTCATATTTTAGATTTCACATATAGGTGACACCATGTGGCATCTGTCTTTCTCTTTCTGACTTAGCGGGATGTGAATCTTGTAATAAAAACTCATTGTGCTGGCACGAGGAACACACTGCATCACACAGCCTCATGGTGCGTCAAGACTATATTGCGAGAAGATAAACGCCTAACAGAAGGGGTGTTGTTTAATTATCTTTTTCAGGTTGAAAACGGTCAACCTGGTGTTAAAAAACACTCAAGCTGCAGAAGCCCTTGTAAAACTCTATGAAACTAAATTGTGTGAAGAGGAAGCAGTTATAGCTGACAAGAATAACATTGAGAATCTAATAAGTACTTTAAAGGTATGAGTCTCACTGCTGGCTGTTTTTTAAGATTGTGCTCTAAAAATATTTCTCTAGCACTGGGCTCAGGCTTCAGATATCAAGCATTAAATGTCTGAACTTGAATACCTTTCTATCCATCCCATATCTTTTCTCTGTAATACTATGACTTACTGTAAATAAGTATGTTGATTCATTTTAGTTTGAGATGAGTTTGAAGTTTTTATCTTTTTGACGGTAGATTTTTATACTCTGTTCATGTCGGCAGCAAGAGGAGTTGAAACTTAAAAGTAAATTGTTTGTAATTAGATGCCCTTGCAGAAAGAGGCAGTTATTTTAAGAAATTAAAGAGGTGAATAGACTAGTTAATCTAAGAAGGAAAAGGACTGATAGTTGTATGTTTCTGTCCTTCCACTTATAAAGCCCTGAGTAAAGATATTGTAAAATGATTGTGAAAAGTTGTTTCAATGATTTTTAATGCACGTATTCATTTTTAAACAATGGGATCAGTAGATGTTTAAAAAATAAACAATGAAAAAGACTTATCGAGTCTTTGGAATATGTTTTATTTTATTGATGTGCAAAATCTATTAGGCTGAACTTTATATATAAAATTGTTATTTTTTTTTAGGTCAAAGTACAGCCAGATATGACAATTTTATAAGATTCAACCTAATGTAATATTTTTTGTATGAAATACATTCTTTCCATTGTCTGATTTATGTCAGTCATTTGTAAATGAGCTGTAAAATTAGGCCAATGAAGTGTTTACCTGGTGAGCACCTTACACATTTTTATAGCTTTGTAAATTGTTCCATTTTAGCAATGGAGATCTGAAGTGGATGAAAAGAGAGAGGTCTTCCATGACCTGGAGGATGAGCTGCAGAGAGCAAAGACCATCAGTGATGAGATGTTTAAAACCTACAAAGAGCGTGACCTTGACTTTGACTGGCACAAAGAAAAAGCAGATCAGTTGGTTGAGAGATGGCAGAATGTTCATGTTCAGATTGACAACAGGTTAGTAGCCTTTTCATTCCGTTTTAGCTCAGATTTAATCTTTATGTTCTGGGTAAAGTCTAAATGTATTAGGCTTTTTACCCCCAAATGTAATTCATTCCATAGAACAGTTACTTGTGTTAATCGCAAGAGCTGTGTCTAATTGCATTTCTTTTTTATAGGATGGGCTTGAACAAGATACTTAACTTCCAAATACGTACTTTGCGGTTTTGTATTATTACAGTTATTGATGTAGTCTGGCATTCGTAGTGTTAATCCACTTCCATTTTCTGAAGGAGAAAACAATACAGTTCTCTAGTTGTTGCAAACTGATAACATCCAAATAACCATGACTTAGTAATAGCAGCATGGATCATGCATTTCCTAGGGCAGGATGCATCATCTATAGTAGGCAAGAAGGGTAAAAGAAACTGAAATGGCCTGATGTTCATTCTAGTCAAAGATAAAAGAAAGTCAAGATCATTTGCCCAGTGACTGAAATAAAGAAGTGAAAGGAAATGGGATAGTTTGGGGGATGAAATGGACTAGTGTTCCTTGTCATTCATTTTTTATGTTTTTATTAATGCAGCTAAAATGCTTTTATAATACAATGCCATGTGTGACAAATACGTTATTTTTAAATACATAGTAGCTAATCTCTAAAATACGTGATCTCTAGGTTTAAGTAGTGGTTTTACAGTTATAGAAACCAAGTGTTCAATCACAGCTCCTAAAATGTATTCTCTGATTCATGTTGAACCGTTCATTGCAACCAGGTCATGATTTCAGAAGTGAAACTGCCATTGCTACAAGTCTTCAAGACTTGCTGATTACTGTGGTTAAGTTTCCAGTTTTCCTGCTTTTCAGCTTTAGTCTGTTGGATTTGCCCCTAGAACAATCAGTACTAATAAACTGCACAAGTCCTGGAGAAAAGTGATTTGTATTCAACCCACAGCAGTGCAAGGGCCCTTGGAAGTTGGCCTAGGGTGCTTCAGCCTTGAATTCTGGACACTCCCCTGTGGTTGCACTTAGGACAGTCAGTTTGTCCCTCCCTTCTTTTCTGCGTGTTCCAGCTCCCTATTGGTTGCTTTTAAAGTGGTGACTGTTCTGTCCTCATCCTCGTAGGTTACGGGACTTGGAAGGCATTGGCAAGTCGCTCAAGTACTACAGAGACACGTATCACCCGTTGGATGATTGGATCCAGCAAGTTGAAACTACTCAGAGGAAGATTCAAGAAAATCAGCCTGAAAATAGTAAAACTCTGGCCACACAGTTGAATCAGCAGAAGGTGTGCAAACATAGTTCTTCATGGTTGTGTCTGCATTTAGTCACTCATGACCTTGACCTTCCTTTCTCTTGTTAAGACAGTAGGTCAGCAACTGTTTCAAGGAAGATAGGGAATAAATCATAAATGTTAAAAATTTGCACTCAGACCTACATGCATTACTTCTTTCATTTACTGGAGGTCAATTTTGAAACCATAAGGAATAAGAAAGTTTTATGTTGGTACAGTTCAAGTGTCTAATGATCACTGAGGTTAGATTAACATTTAAAAAAATGCATAGTTGTAGAAAATTAAACAGCCACATTTGACAGAGTTAAATGCTTTGAGATTTTTGTTCCATCTTGAGGGGCCAGTAATTTCTAGCTCTCTTTAGGACAAGATTAGATTAAGGAGCAAAGGGTTTCAGGCTTATTTGTGGATAATGCCCAGGGAGTTTAGTAATTTCTGCTGTGGAAGCCCCATGAGGGGGTGTCACTTAGTGGCTTGAACTTGAATGTTTGAACTTCACGTGTAAGGCAGATGACATTAGGTGCAGTGGGGCAGAGGGAATCCCCTGGCAGTCCAGTGGTTAGGACCCTGCTTTCATTGCCGAGGACATGGGTTCGATCCCTGGTGTGGGGACTGAGATCCCACAAGTCAAGCAGTGCAGCCAGATTAATTAATTAACAAAGGCTATGCTTAAAAGATAGAGAAGGAAATGGCAACCCACTTCAGTATTCTTGCCTGGAGAATCCCACGGGCAGAGGAGCCTGGCTAGCTACAGTCCATGGGATCGCAAGAGTCGGACACGACATAGTGACTAAACCACCACATGCTTAAAAGTAAAGGAGGGTAGAGAGCTGTAGTCTTAAGTGATGTAGATATTTATTAGTGCCTGAGATCTCAGGTTGTTGGACAGCTTAGAATTCCTTGTTGCTTTTCTGCTAACCTGTGTGCATTTATAGATGCTGGTTTCTGAAATAGAAATGAAACAGAGCAAAATGGATGAGTGTCAGAAGTACGCAGAACAGTACTCCACTGCGGTGAAGGTGAGAAGTCGAGTTCCTTGCATCAGATTTCATGTTCACGGGGATGCTTCCACAGTGCTCTTTGAAAGCCCGCCCGGGTCATTCAGTCTGTGTTGAAAAGGGAAACAGAGAATCTTCACTGTCACTTATCTGTTAATTCTGCATGGAAACCTGAGTCCCGTGACAACCCCTGGTTCTTTCCTTCTCCCTCCGTGTCACACACGTGCACAGCTTGCCCACACCCCCGTGTACAGCGGGATAAAATGTAGCTCTGTCCTCTGCCTCTTTCTGCTTCGCGTACCCCTTCCTTCCTTGCGGGAGTGTTCCATTCAGGTATTGCTGGAACACCCACCATGAGTCTGGGTTAGGGTTCCATGTGAGTATTGCTGCAGTATTCCATGGAAGTACTGCTGAGTATCCATGCAAATATTGCTGGAGTATCCATGTACATTTTGCTGTGATAGTCCATGGAAGAACATCTCCCTTAGGGATGGTTCCCACGTGCTCTGAGTCACCCGCCACGTCTCGGCTCTGGCCATCCGGATCTGCAGTCCCAATTTTTATCTAGAAGAGGGGGAGACGGAAACTGACTGGCGGGCTGTTCCTAAATGTGTCCCTGAGCTCCTACAGGGACTTAAGACCTGCCCTGACCACCCTAAATGCTTCTGATTTTCATTACCACCTTGGAAACCTCTCAGGATTGGATGGATTCCTGAAAATGTGCTTTTACAATATTTTTTACTTAAAGTCACTCAGTGAAACTGTATTCCCTTTCTCTGCGTCAAAGATCACTGTAGAGTGAAGTGTTAGTGCTTTGCCGTGATTAATCTTACCGATTTCTTCATGCAGGACTACGAATTACAGACGATGACCTACCGGGCCATGGTGGATTCACAGCAAAAGTCTCCAGTGAAACGACGGAGACTGCAGAGCTCAGCAGATCTCGTCATTCAGGAGGTGGTAACCGTCCAGAGACAGGGAGCGTGAAAAGAGAGAAGCAGCACTCTAGTGGCTTTACATTGATATATTTGTATTATGGTGAAATATGCATAGTAGAAAATTCACCATCTTAACCATTTTTACCTGTAGAATTTAGTGACATTCAGTACCTTTGAAATATTGTACAACCTTGATCACAATCCAATTCCAGAACAGTCCATCATTCCAAGTAGCTGCTCTTTACCTATAACAGTACATTTTATTACGGGTTTTAAAAAGCTCTTTGAAAATCCTCATTCAAGATGAATGAATTGCAGAGAATAATAAATGCCAGTCACGATTACATGTAGAGGAGGAAGGTTGTTACTGTGGTTTGCCCAGCAGTGATCTTGCTCCTCGGTGGTTATCGTTACTCGGAGTCATGAGCTTCCCTGTCCCAAAGCCTAGTTAATGTTTTAGTTATTACTCGGTGTTTGTTCAGCTCATCTAGGGCAAATGGAGGTTATGTTTCTATCATTTTTTTTTCTTTACTTGTAGTTCATGGACCTGAGGACCCGATACACGGCTCTGGTCACCCTCATGACACAATATATTAAATTTGCTGGGGACTCACTGAAGAGACTGGAGGAGGAGGAGGTAACCGTTCACCACGGGCAGGTCACCGGCAAGGAGCCATGCGGTGGCTTCATGATAAACTCACACGGTTGAGATCTGATGTATAAGTGATTAGTTATAAAATTACAGTGAGAAACAGTAGAGGCCTGGGATTTTTTGGTTTGTTATTAAGATTCTCTCAAATTGAAAAGCATTGCAAAAAAAGAAACACACATTTTGGGGAACAAAAGGAAAACATTTTTAGTCTCTCTCTAGGACTCTAATATGAGAGGGTTAATGTCATAAGTGGTTCTGTTAACACTATGGAATGTATGCAGTTTAGTGGCATTTTCTCCAGTTTTCTTTGAAGTATAGTTACTAGTGTTCTGATGTCTGCAGAAATATTACATAAACAAATTTGTTTTATATATTTTAAATTAATTTACATCTTCAAGGATTTAAAAGAGAAACACCATTAAGTTAGAAGTAGCAGGTATTTATACAAAATGGTAGTGCTTTCTAAGAATTGAGGTTTTTTGTTTTGTTTTTATTTTTGTCGAAAAGATAGGGTATATATTAAAAAGACTATGTGCATTTAATAATATATTCGGAAACAGAGAGTTATTCATGAAAGTATGTTTCTATAAGAGGCTGTTGTATCTAATTTTGAAGGGATTATGCTGTGCTCTGTTATCTTGATCCACGTTCTATTCCTGACCTCAGAACAGACAGAAATAGTGAGTTGAATGCTACAATAAGTGAACTGTGGGGCATTGGCCATTTAAATCAGACCATTGTTAAAATTCTGAAGGTGATTGTACTTAGTATAACTCCATTCATATAAATGAGAGAACCAAAATGGTAGCAAATGTCTAACAGATGTTGCTTTCTTAGTTTTTTTAAAAAAAATGTGACTACTTTTGTAAACTATTTCTGTCTGTTCAGAGTTACAAGCACTAACATAGCTGTTTGCAAGTCTTTATAACTAACTTCCTTTGGGCTTAGAAAGGAGAACCAGAATATTTTCACATCCAAATAATTGGCATACACTTCTCATCTATGAAAGATCCACAATTTTTTTACATTCTTAGTTTTTAAGAGATTTTAAGTGGTAGGGAGATCTTTTAAATTGTATATTTAGTAGTTAAATTGTAAAATAAAAGAATTTAAGGCTTTCCTTTCTTACTGTGCATGATTGCACACATATGAGCCACTTTGCTCAATTTATCTGATGGGGTAGAGTATCAGAAGTTGATAGACCCAAAAGATATTTCAAAAAGCTTGAAATATATCTAAATTAGGCTTGTCATCCTTTGAAATGATAAAGATTTATATTGAATTGAAAGTCTGTGAAATGACTACTATAATTTAAAATAGATTTTTAAATTCTTTATTAAACATTCACCACTTAAGGGTCTTAATAATGGGGTATCTTATAAAAGATACATAGCTCAATTTTCAGATTCCACAAAGAAGTGTTTCTGAAACTGGGTCTCTAAGACTTACATGTGAAATCTTGGTCAGAGAGCAGAATTTTCCATAATAAACATGGAATCAAAGAGGGAGGCAGGTTGATTTCAAAGATAATACCACATTAGCTACAGAAATATCAGTAGGGTATCTGTAATGGATATTCAGTGGATAAAGAGATTTTTCTAGTCTGTGTTGACAGCAGAATATATTAATTGCTGAGATTAAAAGACAGCATGTCTCCTTGGAGAAAATTTAGATAAAACTTGAAGTTATTTTATGTGAATAAGTTTGAGATACACAAGAAAGCAAATCAGTAATAGAATTAAATGATCTCTAGTAATTTTTCTAATCTTTGCTTTAAAAAGTTATACTTATCTAGGCAACGTGAGATTAGCAGTCACTTAAAGGACTCCAAAACACTGAAAGTTTAACTTTTTTTTTTTCTGAGAGAATTTTCATATTTTTTAAGCCTCAGACATTGACCAAGAAAAAAAAAGAGGAAGGGACTCAAAACTTCTTCACAACAGCTAAGTTTGAAAGGAAATTTGATGAGAAAGACCCTTTTAGAAGTTGTCTACTCAAAATATTAATATATGGAGTACTTTTAATGTCTGAGCAGATAAAATGCTTCAGTGTCATGAAGAGTTGACCCTGATAATAAACAGAACACTAAATATTACAGACTGATGAGATTTGCTTTCATGTGAATTCTTATTAAAAATCATATTTAGGTTAGCAAAGGAAGCAACCAAGATTCTCATCAAAATTATTGGCAATCATACAGTGAGAGGTTGCAAAATACAATGTGCGATCTGTAATACCAACTAAATTCTTAAAATTTACTAAGGGTTTTCAATGAAAATAAAATCTTCTATTTAGAATAATTTCCTTCCTTCTGTTTGTTACTTCTAACTATGATGATTTTTAGCTGATAATAAACACTAATAAGCTTATGATATTAATAAAGAGAAGTTAAACTGTGATTGTACACTAGCTCTGATCACATTGTTCTATAGTCAAGTGTATTCCTCCCAGCTGAGATTGATTCTCTAATCAATAGAGTGAACAAATTTTCTTATTTGGAGCTGAATTCCTAAGTATACTTTTATAAGCATTTATATTTAACAAATATTTTTATGTTTGTCGAGTATCTGAAGGTACTTGTCAAGGTGGATTCATATGAGCCCTGTCATTAATGACAGCAGCAGAGTCTGTGAGTATACGAAGCACGTCTTTTCTAAAGCCACCAGGACTGTGGCTGCCTTTGCATTAGCAATTCTGATGATTGTGAGTATCATAGTAGGGCAAATATAAGTTAGTGAGGAATTAGATTGTGGAAAATTACAAATTTTTATATAATTTCCTCCTTCCTCCTGTTAAGTATTGCTTCTTCAATTGGCTCTTTGTTCCCAAGTTCTGTATCTTCTTTCTTTTAGATATCATTTTTAATTTCTGTTGGGCTAGAAACTGAATTCCCTGTCGTTCAGTTCCTATGTGTTGTGTGTTCTTAGCTCATAGGACTAAGTTGTGTGTGAGAGTGAAAGAGGACTGCTGTGAGAATTGTGGTTCCTACTTTGTCATCCGCCTGTTTTGCATGCGTTTTCAATATTATTGAAGTTTGCTAGACCTCAGTGTCCTCATCTGAGGCGAGAGTCACGCTGTAAGGCTCCTTCTTGCTGTAAAATCCCGAGCTAGCAAATTTTAAAAGCAAAATTATTCCTGAGAGGCAAAACAAAAAATAAAGATTCCTTGGCTTAGAAAAGCCGACACACAGGGTTTGTGGCTTTCCCCCGCTGCTGACTTCCTGAAGCTCCTTCTCTGGTGGCGGTGGCGGTGACGGTGGCGGGGCTTGGGCTGCCTTCCGCCTCCCTCCCCGGGGTCGGTCCTTCGGCGAGCGCGGCTCCGGATGCCTGCAGACGGGCCTGACCCTTCTGAACGTCTCTCGTAGATGCAGAGGCGTCAGGAGGCTTCTGAGCAAGGGGTGTACTCAGACCTGCTCCAGCGGCAGGAGGCGACCGTGCAGGAGAACCGCAAACTCGCGGGGAAGATCACCGAGCTGGAGAGGGCGCTGGCCGAGCTCGAGAGGCAGAAGTCCCGGGCCGAGCAGGAGCTCCCGAGAGTCCGGGAGGCGGCGGAGGACGCGCTGCGGAGGCAGCGCAGGGACGCGGCGGACATCGCGCTGCAGAAGGTGCGCGCGGAGAGCTGGAGCCGAGGCCGAGCGGTACCGCCGGGAGCTGCAGGCCGTGGAGCGCGACCTGCGCGGCTTGCGCGAGCGGCTGGCGGAGCACGGCGCCGCCCAGAGGGCGCTGGAGGAGCGCCTGACCAGGAAGGACTGCAGCCTCCAGGAGCTCGAGCGGCAGAGGGGCGAGCTCGTGGCCGAGCTGAGGAGGAAGAAGGCCCACGAAGCCGAGCTCCTGGAGCTGATGGAGCGGATGGAGAAAGACCTCACGTTCCGGAAGCAGGCGCCGGAGAAGCAGCTGGAGGGAAAGCAGAACATCGACTCGGAAGCGCGAAGAGCAGTAACAGAAATGCAGCATCCGTGCAGAGACAGCTCGCGCCCAGCTTGTCCGAGCGCCGAGCCCAAGGACCTGAAGGAGCAGGTGGACGAGCTGACGGCGGCCAACAGGAGGGCCGAGCAGGACGTGAGGGAGCTGAAGTGTGAGCTCGGCGCCCTGCAGCTCGAAAAGACGACCTCGGAGGAGAAGGCCCGCTCGCTCAAAGAGAAACTGGATGAGACCAACAGGGCCCTGAGGTGCCTGAAGCTGGAGCTGGAAAGGAAGGACCAGGCCGAGGAGGGGTACTCGCGGCAGCTCCAGGAGCTGGGCAGGCAGCTGAGCCAGACCTCGGGGAGGGCGGCGCAGGTCAGGCAAGAGGCCGCCGACCTCACGAGGATGAAGCACAGCTATGAGCTGGAACTGGAGTCGCTGCAGCAGGAGCAGGGCAAGCTCCAGAGGGAGGGGGACCGCATCAGCAGGACGCAGGCTGCCGCCGAGAGGAGCATGCAGCATCTCAACTCACAGGGTACTTCTCCGCAGGATGGCAAGGGGTCCTCTAGCGAAAGAGCTCGGTCCTGCCGAACGTCAGATCACCTGAAGGAGCAGTTTGAGAAAAGTCACGCGCAGTTGCTTCAGAATATTCAAGCCGAAAAGGAGAATAATGAGAAAATCCAAAAGCTGAAAGAGGAATTGGAGAGAAGTAATGAGCGTGCAGACAAGCTCAGGCACAAGGTGGAAGAGCTCACCAGGCAGAATAACGAAACCAAGTTAACGATGCAGAGAATTCAGGCAGAATCGGCAGACGTGGTCTTAGAGAAACAAGCCATCCAGCAAAGATGCGAAACGCTGAAAGTCCAGGCGGATGGTTTCAAAGACCAGCTTCGCACCACCACCGAGCATTTGCACAAACAGACCAAAACGGAACAGGATTTCCAAAGGAGAATCAAACGCCTGGAAGAAGACCTGGCCCAGAGTCAGCATTTAGTGAGTGAATTCAAGCAGAAGTGTGACCAGCAAGACCGCATCATCCAGAACACAGAGAAGGAGGTGCGAAGTCTGAGCGCGGAGCTGAGCGCATCCAAAGAGGAGAAGCGCCTTGGGGAGCAGACGGTGCAGAGGCAGCGGGCGCAGGTGCAGGACCTGAACAACAGGCTGAAGAAGGTGCAAGACGAACTGCAGTTAAAGACCCTAGAGGAGCAGGTGACCCACAGGAAGATGGTTCTGTTTCAGGAAGAGTCTGAGAAATTCAAGCGTTCTGCAGAGGAGCTTTCGGAAGAAGATGGAAAAATTGATGGACTCCAAAGATATCACAGAACGTGATATTTCGGGCATCCAGCTGGACTTCCTGTCTCTGCAGCGGGAAAACAGCAGGGCTCAAGAGAACGCGAGACTCTGTGAGACAAACATCCGAGAACTTGAGAGGCAGCTCCAGCAGTATCGCCAGCAGATGCACCAAGGGCGGGATGGGCAGACCCATCACCACCAGAAGTGCCGGAAGCTTGAGGATGAGCTGGTGGCCCAGAAGCGGGAGGTGGAAAACCTGAAGCAGAAGATGGACCAGCAGATAAAGGAGCACGAGCATCAGTTAGTGGTGCTCCAGTGTGAAATCCAGAAAAAGAACGCGGCCATCAAGCCAGACCCTGAGATGGCAGGGAAAGAGGGTCCGGGCCCCGGGGACCTCCCCTCCACTCCCCCCGTGGCGGGGGCCCCCCTGCAGAGGTGGACTCAGGAACCACAGCCATCCGAGGAAAGATGGCAGCGTTGGGGTGCGGAGCGTGTGCAGAAGGAGGTCCAGGGCAGGCCCTCAGGGGCTCCAGTTGAGAAAGAGAAAACCCAGCAGTGCTACTCTGAGTACTTTTCTCAAACAAGCACCGAATTACAGATAACTTTTGATGAGACGAACCCTATTGCAAGACTGTCAGAAATTGAGAAACTAAGAGATCAAGCTCTGTTTAGTTCCAGGCCTGCCATCAGGTGTCAAGATGACAAGTGTGAAATAGACCTGGTGACGCTTCTGGCACCCTTCGAGGTATTCCCTGGGTTCTAGGACCTTACCAGTTACCTCTGTCAAATTTTCGCTCTTGTTTCCTTTCTCTGCTAGGCTATATTTTTTTAGCCATGTGGAATGTGATTGGCTCTTTGTAGTTCCGACAGAAAATCATGCTATCATTTTCTAGTGATTTACCTGAATCTTTATTACAAACCATAGTCTTTAGTTTTTAAGTGCTTGAGATGAAAAACACAGATGGCATGGCTATCCTATCAACAAGATTCTATTCTGAAAAATTCGACCCTAAAGAAAACTAGAAAAAGCAAGCAGTTAGCTTTAATTTCTAACACATTTCTGTGGACAGGTTTCATCTCCCATCTTTTTCAGATATACCATTTTAATACTTAATAGTCATCTAGAGTTTAAATTTCAGACTCTCAAAATAGCATTCCTTATTCCTGAACCCTCTGGGGCTTAACAGTTTTCTTCTCTTGTGTCATCTTTGTTATTCTAGGAATTATATTTGGATTAGGAGTGGGTAACGTGAGAACGTTCTTTAGATGACTTTCAACATCTTGTAAATTCCCGTTACAGATAGCTAAGAGCAAGCAGTGTGCTATGCATGCGGAAGTCACAGCATTAAAGCAACAGAAGAGTCCAGTCCCTGGCGGTGAAGAATGGATGTTCGAAGGGTGCAGGGCAGCGGGTGGGGTCAAGAGAGATTTTCTAAACAAAAGCTCAGAACCAGAGACCTTTCAGAACTTTAATGGTGATCATGCATGCTCTGTCAGGGGTGATGAGTTTCAGTTCCAAGGGCTCCGGCACACTGTGACGGCCAGGCAGTTGGTTGAAGCTAAGCTTCTGGACATGAAAACAATTGAGCAGCTGCGACTTGGTCTTAAGACCATTGAAGAAGTTCAGAAAACTCTGAGCAAGTTTTTGACAAAAGCCACTTCCATCGCAGGGCTTTACCTAGAATCCACAAAAGAAAAGATCTCCTTTTCCTCAGCTGCCAAGAAAATCATCATTGACAAGATGATGGCTTTAGCGTTTTTAGAAGCTCAGGCGGCCACAGGTTTCATAATTGACCCCCTTTCAGGGCAGACCTTTTCTGTTGAGGATGCAGTCCTTAAAGGTGTGGTTGACCCTGAATTTAAGATCAGGCTCCTTGAGGCAGAGAAGGCAGCCCTGGGCTATCCGTGTTCCTCTAAGATGCTGTCAGTGTTTCAGGCCATGGAAAACAGAATGGTTGACAGACAGAGGGGCAAACATATACTGGAGGTGCAGATTGCCAGTGGGGGCATCATCGACCCCACGAGGGGCATTCGGGTTCCCCCAGAAATTGCCCTGCAGCAAGGACTGCTAAATAACGCCATCCTGCAGTTTTTACATGAGCCCTCCAGTAATAGCCGCGTCTTCCCTAATCCCAATAACAAGCAAGCCCTATATTACTCGGAATTACTGCGCATGTGTGTCTTTGATGTAGACAGCCAGTGCTTTCTGTTTCCATTTGGGGAGAAGAACATTTCCAATCTCAGCGTAGCGAGAACTCACAGGATTGCTGTTGTAGATACTAGGACAGGAGCAGAGCTGACTGCCTACGAGGCTTTCCAGAGAAACCTGATCGAGAAAAGTACCTACCTGGAGCTCTCGGGGCAGCAGTATCAGTGGAAGGAAGCCACGTTTTATGAGTCCTATGGGCAACCTTGTCGCATGCTGACTGATGCTAAGACCGGATTACAGTTCAGCATCAGTGAGGCCATAGAGCAGGGAACCATCGACAAAGCCTCCATCAAAAAGTACCAGGAAGGCCTCCTCACACTCACAGAACTTGCTGATTGCTTGCTGAGCCGGTTGGTCCCCAAGAAGATTGTGCATAGTCCAATTGCGGGGTACTGGCTGACGTCCAGCGGGGAGAGGATCTCTGTGCTGAAGGCCTCGCGTCGGAATCTGGTCGATCGGATCACCGCCCTCCGATGCCTTGAAGCCCAGGTCAGCACCGGAGGCATCATCGACCCGCTGACCGGCAAGAGGTACCGGGTGGCCGAGGCCTTGCGCAGAGGCCTGGTGGACGAGGGCTTTGCCCAGCAGTTGCGGCAGTGTGAGCTAGTGGTCACGGGGGTCAGCCACCCTGTCACCAACAAAGTGATGTCTGTGGTGGAAACTGTGGGTGCCAACATCATCAGCAAGGACATGGGAATCCGATGTCTGGAATTTCAGTACCTCACCGGAGGGCTGATGGAGCCCCAGGCTCAGTCCCGCCTGTCCATTGAAGAAGCTCTGCAAGTAGGGATTATAGATGTCTTCATTGCTACGAAGCTCAAAGATCAAAAGTCCTATGCCAGAAACATCCTCTGTCCCCAGACAAAAAGAAAGCTGACATATAAAGAAGCCTTAGAAAAAGCCGATTTTGATTTCCACACAGGACTTAAACTCCTAGAAGTATCTGAACCCTTGATGACAGGAATTTCCAGTCTCTATTATTCTTCATAACAGGGCACGTTCACATAAGCAGGCATACGGGAGATGCTGTGTTAGTTCATGTACTATGCCCACAGCTTGATGATAAGATCCACACCCTAGTCACTGTATTACACGCTGGAAGCACCATCAGTTTCTTGAGGGCTGGAAACACTGCTCAGAAGAGAGAATACTTTTCATTTATAATTTCTTTTTTAAATAAAGTTTTATTGGCACGCAGACACACTCTTGTGTACATACTGTCTTTGGCTTACTTTTGGGTACAAGGACAGTTGAGTAGTCCTGACAGTGACCAGATGGCTCCCAGAGCCTGAAATACTTGTTCTCTGGTCCTTCATACAACACAGTTGCTGTCTCCTGATCCAGAAGAAATTTGCAACACTCCTCTAAACTAAAAGGTTGCTTGGATTTTAGACTCCAATCTGCCCGAGAGAGAATATGTTTAAAATTGAAAATAACAAAAAATTTACTGCTCTTCATAATGGTTCCATTTAGCTTTGAGATTCATTTTTTGGACTCCTACCTACAGTAAGATAAAAGTATTTTACCTGAAATATGAGACAAGCTTGAGGAACGTCAGTGAGTTTACAGCATCCTTACTTCAGAATTCTGCCTCCCTGATGGGACCCAGCCTGCTATTAGGGTTCCCATTTGTTCAGTGATTCATTACACTCACCGAAAGAGCACTTCAAAAGCACCATGAAATCAAAAGGGGAGTGTTCCCACATCCGTGAAGCTGTGGTGGTTCAGATCGCCTTGAAAAATGCACGTTTTTAGTTTTTCTGTATGTTGTAATCTACTTTACATATAATATGTTTACCACCATCTCCCATTTCTAGTTACAACTTTGTAATTAAAAGTAGCATTGTGAGTGGTTTACCTGCTGCAGGAGAGAGAAGGTTTTACTTAGTTCTGTGTATTTTTTTTTGTCTTTTGTAGACTTTATTCTTTGGCTTGCCATTGTCTTAGATTTTTCTGTCTAGAGAATTCTGATTGTAATGCTCATGCAAAGGCAGCGATTCAAAGAGCTTCGAGTGCTTCATGAATAAAGTTGAGTTTTTGAATATGTCATGTTAATAGACCAGCTGGGAGGTTAGGTTGATCATTCAAGAGTGTCACAGCTTGCTTTGCTACCCTAAACATTTTGGAAGTACATCTGCCACGTGATGTGTTGAATGTAGTTAAGTGAATGAATAAAATATCTTGGTAACCTGTGTGTGATGAAAAAAATATTTTTACATCCTTGTTTTCTGTGAAGTGATTAATAGCTCAGTCATTTACTGGAATATATCTTTTTTTTTTTTAAATCACTCACACCCATCAGAAGTCACTGGAAGAAGAAAAGAAAGAGCATGTCGAAAAAGCCAAAGAATTACAAAAATGGGTATCAAATATCAGCAAGACATTGAGAGATGGAGAGAAGGCTGGAAAGTCTTCCTTTTCTAAGCAAAAGGTATTCACCGAGATCCTGGTTTAGTAATAATTACAGTGATAAGAATTTACTGATTCGATATAGTCCATCTAAAAAATAGTTTTAAATCTTTAGTTTTCCCCGTTTCTATAGGCAACTATAATGAAGATCAGAGAGGTTCAGTAACTTGCCCAAGGAATCACAGTATGTGGCAGAAGAAGCTATCTCTGCTCCAAATTCTGAACTCGATCAATATTAATCTCACTGTTAGTCAGCCCGTACGTGGTCCTGGTCCTCCTCACAGTGGGCTCTGCTTCTTGGTCATTTTGATCAGCAGCCGGAGAACAGAGTCACTTCTCTTTAGTGCCCCGAGTACATCCACGCACTCTTGTGTCATCAAGAGATGCAGGTTCCTTCTTACCATGTGAACAACAAGTTTCAGGAACAGCAAAACACAAACCAACATGACAACATGTGAGGATTGAAATTAGTTGTGTTTTTCTGGATCTTTTCTATTTCTTAAAGAAAACAACTCCTGCCCCCCACCAGGAATTCTAGGTTCTTTCCCTTTCCTAAGGAAGCCTTCAGTTCTGTGGGCTAAACTTGTCTACTTGGCATTGGTTGAGTGGCTACATCTCTGAGATGTTACTGCTCTGAGGTGTCCGTTGGGATGTGCCACCTGATGCTCCTAGGGCACTGGGTTAAATTAAGCAGGGTTACTGTTGCTGGTGATAGCACTGGAATTGCTGGTTTATTTTAAAAAATAAACCTCTGCTAAGTTAAGCAGCATTTTTCTGGGCTACATTTCCTATAGTGCCCTCCTGACCTGTGGAAATCACAGAGGTGCTCAGTAGCTTTTTACCTTCAAGCTCTGCATCAACACACGCTTGTCACTAGCAACAGACATTGTTGGTGTAATCTAATAGTGGGGAACTTCAGTGTCTTGTCACGCTTCACCTGTGGTGCAAGGCAGGTGTGCTCTCTCTCAGGTTTCCCCGGGAGAGGTTTATAGACATGAGTATCTGCTTGAATTCTCATTCAGTTGAAATCAAGCCAGCTTAGCTCATAGTCTAGCAAACTGCATTTTATAGAGTGTGGAGGAAATAAGTTGGAAAACACAATTACATTGAGTGTTTTAAAGCTAAAGCCTTCAAAGAGAATGTGAATATTTAGTTTAAAACATCTTAATTTCCCTCCTGTTAAATAGGAAAAGAATTAAAATAGAGACACAGACCTTAGCAAGGATTTCTTTGTGGAGAACGAGTTTCTTCTGAGGAATGTGGGTGTAAACCCTTGGTATTTCCACATTCTCTGCTTATGAGTGCTCCCAGACTTTACAGATCAGTTTCAGGTTTACATCTGGCAGACATAAGATAAGATACTTTTCCAGTGTAGATTGTGGCTTCAGTTACAAATCTTGAATTACTCTTGGTCTCTCTGTTAAAGGAAATTTCAAGGAATTTGATGTCAATAATAAGTGTCTTTCAAAAAATTAGTATGGCCTCATGCTTTCCTATAACCACAAAAAATAGACTTTAAATTGATTCTCAATAGAATATGTCTGGGGAATATATGCCTTTTCATTGTCCCATCACTTAAAAGAATGGTAATTACTTTCTGACGTTGTTTAGTCACTAAGTGGTATTTGACTCTTCTGCCACCCCGCGGGCTATAGTCTACCAGCCTCCACTTGTCCATGGGATTTAGGGCTTCAGAAATGATACACTTCTGAATTAGGAGCAAGTAATACAAGGGCTTGCTTTTCCCAAACAGGTCAGTTTTATTTCTCTGACTGTCACTGGAGACTTTTGCAAGCAAAAGTCTTAATAATAGAAATTATTCAACCTTGTTCTGCAGATCTAGGGAGATACTTCCACCATGTTTTTTTCCAAAGGAGCGCTGTATCCATGTCTGTGAGGATGGTGATGTTCCAGTGCTGAGCCTCTGTGCCTCCTTCATTCATGGTTGGGCTGGGATAAATGCAAGAATCTTATCATGCAGTATTATTATAGTGGCCTTAGGGTTAGAGGGAGGGGCTTCATTCATTGTGGATTCTCAATGAAGTGTTCATCTTACCCAGACCTGCAGACTGGGAATAACTCATGGTATTGACTCAGGTCACCTGAAAATAGACCATCGTGTGGGTGTTGATGGAAACTTGGATCAGTTTTTTAAAAAAGACTGTTATCTAGCCTTTGTGAAGGAAGAGCCTGAGTGTGCTTTCTTTACGTTGCAGATTTCCAGTGAGGAAATTTCAATCAAGAAGGAACAGTTATCTGAAGTGCTACAAAGCATGCAGCTCTTTCTGGCTAAACATGGAGACAGGTATGTTGGTTTCCGTTAGGTCTTTTATTCAAAGTAGTGAAGTGGCCTTCAGAATGCTCAGCAAAGTAGAGGATGGTCAATTTTAGTGGAGGGTTTAAAAATGGAACTCAGTCACAAGTTTAGTTAATAACCTATGATTATAAAGTGATTTAATTGTCACTTTCCTTGACTCTCAGTCTTACCAAAATTCTGAAATGTACTTATTATGCCTATATATTGCTGATAAGAAAACCAGGCTCAGAGTTAAGGATCGGTTGCTAGTTAGTTGTAAAGATTCCAAGCCAAGTCCTGATTCTAAGTAGTACCTACTCTCCAAGACCTGCCTTTTGGAGAATATGTTTATAAATGTGTTCTTTATTTCCTTAACTGAGACCTTTGGCAATGAGATCTCTAATGGTTTGGCCCTTGCTTTGAGGCCCTTCATATATTTTAGCCTCAGGAAGGGATGGAATCTACCGTTTTCTTAAACCCTTTTTTGGCTATCATCAGAATTAATCTAGAATGATTTCGTACCTTAGCAAATTGGGTTAATTTCCTTATAAATTTCATTTTTATTCATCCTTCTGCTTGAACAAGTTTCATCTTGAGTCATGGCACATTATTTGTCCCTTTTCCATGTTGGAACTAGCAATGGGATCTTTCCCTCTGTTAGATAACAGCAGTTGTTGTTTTAGAAATTTGCATATGCTAGAGAGATGCTGAAATATTAGTCTATACTCTTTCCTTTGGTCCTTTATAAAGGCCATCTTTAATTTACATATATAGCCACTCTATGACCTGAGCCATCTGTGTATGAGATGATGTTATTTTTTATTGTATTATAGTATTGATATATTATTGAGTTTTACATTATATTTTATGAGCCAATACTAATTTAGAGAAGTATTTTTCTTTATAAAATCATTGCACCTAGTATGTCATAGGTATCACTTGAAGACTTATATTCTTCTTTTCCTACTTTCTGGTTATTTTAGAATGACAGATGAAGAAAGAAATGAATTGGAAAAACAAGTGAAAACTCTCCAAGAAAGTTACAATTTATTCTTTAGTGAATCTCTGAAGCAACTGCAACAGTCACAAACCTTAGGAGACATAAAGGTAGAGGAGAAGGTAATGTTATTTGTTTAGAACACGAGGCCGTTTCAAGACTCTCAGTCTAACTGCATGGTTGTAGAAATATATGTCAATGACAAAGAAACGATCTTGAGTTGTGTACGTGGAAGAAACGTGGGTGGGGTTTATGTAAGTACTTGGAGATCTCAGTGTTGTTGATTAAATGCAGCCTTTCACTTGCTGTCATCAGTTTCTGTGACATCTTAATCTCTGCCTTGCATGGTTCAAGAAAAGAATCATCCATTTTTCTAACTCTTCTCTTTCAAAGTCATTCTGCTGCTGCTACAGTAGGTATTTTAATATATAAATGTGATGATATAAAATAGTCTATGAGTCATCTCTAAAGGTGCCACTGGAATATTGGGGGTTTGTCTACTTTTCAGAGATAGCCAGGAGATTTATTTGAGAAATATTGGGCCATCTGTCTTAGTAAGGATCCTCTAACATCTTCAAAATATAACAAAAATTGCTTACAATGTGGCCTATCCTTGAACTTTCAAAACTTGACAATACTCAATGTTCAATACAATATTCAGAATTCAACAAGTTATTTTTATATTCAATTCTCTTACTCCCTGGAGTACTTTGCACACTGTTTGCTGCATTTTGAGGGTACATAGTGAGTTTTTCTGGCTTGTGGGTTTTTGGCTGTCTGAAGAAGTCCGTATGCTGTAAACATCAATAGCATGGGGTTTGAAACTGTCCCGTGTCAGGAGACTAATCTCATCGGGTTGCAGAGAGCATGGTGTGCCTTTTAGGTGTGTGTCCTGTTTCCTCACCCTCATCTTCTCCGTGTCCTCACTAACCTGTTGATGTCCACAATATGAAGTTTTCAATTCACAGATGCATGTCGTTTTCAAAGCTTTATCACATCCTGTGCTCTCGATAGATCACTGACTTAGATCACTTGTGCATTTGAGCTGCCTAACACTCACAGCCTTGCCACACCTCGGTAAGTAGAGGATTTTTATGCTAAAGTGTCTTTTTTTAATTAAAAAAAAACCACAAAACCTGCAAACTAAATTTCCTGATGCTCTGCTCACCCTTGTGTCAGCCACTGAGACTTTTGTGCTTTCCTTTCAGCTGGATAAAGTCATCGCGGGCACCATCGATCAGAGAACGGGGGAAGTCCTTTCTGTCTTTCAGTCGGTGCTGAGAGGCCTCCTTGATTATGACACGGGAATTCGGTTGCTTGAGACCCAGCTCATGATTTCTGGGCTCATTTCGCCAGAATTAAGAACGTGCTTTAACCTCAAAGATGCCCAAAGTCACGGCCTTATCGATGAGCAAGTCCTGAGCCAACTCCAAGAACTCGATGAAATGAAGGAGATGATCTCTGCAGTGTCATCCACCAGGATTCCGGTGCTGGATGCCCTGGCTGAAGGTGTGATCTCAGAGCCCATGGCCATCAGAGTGCTCGAGATCCTGCTTTCCACGGGCTCGCTGGTTATTCCGGCCACAGGAGAACAGCTGACCTTGCAGAAGGCTTTCCAGCAGCACTTGGTTTCCTCAGCCTTATTTTCTAAAATCCTGGAAAGGCAGAATCTGTGCAAAGATCTTATTGACCCCTCCACCTCTGAGAAGGTGTCTTTAATAGATATCATGCAAAGAAGTGTTTTGCAAGAAGACTTAGGCATGCGTCTTCTGCCTGTGAGGCCGCAGGAAGGAGGCAGAATAACATTAAAATGTGGCCGAAATGTGAGCATTTTAAGGGCAGCACACGAAGGCCTCATAGACCGTGAGACCATGTTCAGGTTACTGGGCTCCCAGCTGCTCTCAGGAGGTCTGATCAATTCCAAGTCTGGTCGGAGGCTGACTGTCGAAGAAGCCGTGGCAGAGGGGTTGATGGACAGAGACACCGCCAACAGCATCCTCACCTACCAGGTGGAGACAGGAGGAATCATCTGCTGCAACCCCGCCAAGCGTCTGACTGTCGACGAGGCAGTCCAGTGTGATCTGATCCCGTCCAGCAGTGCCCTTCTGGTCCTTGAGGCTCAGCGAGGCTATGTGGGCCTTATCTGGCCTCACTCCGGGGAAATCTTCCCCACATCCTCTTCTCTGCAGCAGGACTTGATCACCAACGAATTGGCCTCCAAGATCCTGGAAGGGAGGCAGAAAATCGCTGCTCTTTACATCCCAGAAACTTGTCAAGTCATCGATTTGGAGGTTGCCACGCAATTGGGAATTATAGATAATGACACAGCATCGATTTTAAAAAATATAACACTGCCCGATAAAATGCCAGATTTGGGAGACTTAGAAGCTTGTAAAAATGCCAGAAGATGGCTCTCTTTTTGTAAATTCCAACCGTCTATGGTCCATGATTACAGGCTAGACGAGGATGCATTTGATGGAGAAGAGCCAGTAGCCACTCAGAGCTCAGAACAAACTAAAAAATTGTTCCTGTCTTATTTGATGATAAATAGCTATATGGATGCAAACACAGGGCAGAGGCTTTTGCTGTATGATGGAGACTTGAATGAGGCTGTTGGGATGCTCCTGGAAGGCTGTGGTGCAGAAATTGACAAGGACACACCCATGGAAGAATGTTTTGATGTCTTAAGAGTCCCTGGTGTATTTCTGAATAACGCTGCAAGTAATGAGATGGGTGAAAGTCCAGCTTCTCCAAGTAGTTTTGATAAATGTCATCAGAAAGAACCTGAACGTAAAGAAACCCCTGAAAATACCATAGACGAAGAGTTTCAGAAATTGGAAACTAACGTTATCAGGAGTGGATTCTGGCTGTCAGAAAACCTGGCAGAGGGAATCGCACCTGATCTTAAAGTTAAGAAATCGCCCGGTGTGTGCGTTCCCAGTTCCAGATCATACTTAACACAGCTTGGACTTGCTGATGTTAGCTTGCCCAGACAAGACTCTGAAAACAGACTTGAAAATGGTGAAAATGAAAGTCGATTCGATACAAAGGAACATGCAGATGAATGTAGTTGTTCTAAAAACCTTCAGAAGTTTGCAAGCGATTTGATAACGAATCCTGTGATCAAATCAAAAACTAGTAGAGCCTATGATTTAAATGAAACAGAGAATGAAGATAATATTAGCAGGGGTTCAATTCTCTTTGACTATTCCCCCAGGCTGAGTGCCTTGTTAAGTCATGATAAACTGAGGACCGAGCAGGGAAGTTTTCATGATGTACACAGTGCAGAGAGTAATGGGAAGAAATGTGAAACCTCTACAGTACCATTCAGTGACCAAACCAAGTCATCAGGTCAAAGAATAAGAGAAAAATTTCAAGACCAGTTTCTGGGAATTGCAGCTATTGACATCAGTTTACAGGGAGAACAGGCTGTAGAGAAATCTTTCAATGTTGGTTGTTGTAATCCTCAGGTAGAGTGTCAGAGTGATGAATTTAGTTCAGATACTTGTGGTGAAGATGAAAACACGCTTGCTGCTTCTCAGCAGGAACCCGAAGAGGAGCAGAGTGAGTCCTCAGTGGAAGGGCCCTCAGGTGCCCCGACCCCGAGGGCTGGTAGTCATTATGTCAACCTGGCTCACAGCTGTACCCCATCTTTGGAAGGAACTGTCAGCGCCAGTGCTGGCGACTATGAAACGTCCCTGCTGGACGATCGGCAGAGTGACGCAGAAACGGACACGGACAGTGATGCTGACTTTTACGACACACCCTTGTTTGAAGATGATGACCACGATTCCCTGCTCCTGGAAGGTGACGACTGTGACTGTCTGCAGCCCGAGGACTGGGAATCGCTGCCAGAGGAAGACGACTGGGCCGCTCCTCCTGGAGAGCTTTTCCTTGATGTTTCTAAAGAGGGTGAACATTCTGTGGGAACCCAGGCAGGGCTGGCTGTTAGCTTAGGTGTCGGGGGAGACGCACAGTCCCTGCAGGATTTTCTCATAGGTGCTGAGAAGGCAGAGTTCAGTTCTGGTGAAGAAATCCAGTTAAATTCAGTTGGGTCCCATGAAGTGAGTGGACTGCTGATGGAAACTGTGTCAGAAAAGGACAGTGCAGACGACTTTGAGGGTGATGAGTCTGACTCACTGACAGACTATGAAATTGTGGGAGGGAAAGAGAGCTTCAGGACTGCTTTAAAATCTGAGGACGCTGGCTGCGGGGAAGGGAGAGAAAAAGACTGTGTGACTGGACAAGGATTTGAATCTGCTTCTGATCATTTAGAGTCTGTGCAAAGCAAAGAAAGTGACAAGGATTCTGTGTCTGACCGTAGTGAGCAGGATGACGATGTTGGTGGTGCTGATGCTGAAGGCAGAGCAGGAGGCGAGCCCATGTGCCAGGGTGTGGCTGTGGACGTGGTCGTCCCCGGGCATGTTGCCGCTGCTCTTGAAACAGAAAACAGCTGTGCAAGTCAAAGGAACAGTAAAATGATTCTCCCGACTCAAAAGCACCATCCTAATTCTTCACAAAAACAGCAGTGTATAAATGTTTTACAGCCAGAATCAAGTAGTAAAAGTAGCTTAGGTCCTGAAATAAACCGCTTTCCGGAAGATACAAATGAGGTTGTTGGAAAAAGCACAGGAGATCTGTTGAATCATGAGATGGTCCTTCAGGATGAACTACTGCCTATCGTGAAAGACACTGAATCAGAAAACACCTTTAGTCCTGTTGGTGCCTTACCTGATACTAGCATCAGCTCAGCCTCTGAACTAGAGGACCACCTAAAGAACACAGGGCTGAAGGTGATTCAGCCAGAACCTGCTGACTCTGTGAAAGGTGGAGATCCATATTATGAGAATGTGACACTTTGTGGTGACTCTTCTGATAAAATCATTTGTTCTGAGCCCAGTTTAACAGGAAAACCTGCAGAGGAAAGCCATTTGTCATTCACGATGTCTGTAGTGGATAACGACCCTCCAGGCAGTGGAAGGGATCTAATTAAAAGGAGAGCTGACAAAAACAATATCCTAATAGAAGATGAAGCATCAGTTCCTAAAATGTGCACAAGTAAAGGAGAAGTTCTCATAGAAGGTCCCGTAGAAGATAATGAATATCCTAAACTTTTGCCCAGTAGAGGTACAAGGGAGAGTCTTGATTTAGTTAATAGTCCCTTTCCATTCCCACAAACCACACACAGGGAAGAACACAGTCAGGAAGGAAGCCTTAAAAACACAACAGTAGCTCTTAAAGATGAACCACAGAACCTACCAACAGTAGTTAGTAGAAGTCCCGTTAAGTTTGAGAATCTTGAAGAAATATTTGACTCACCAGTTTCGCAAGTGATCAGTGATGACATGACTTTAGACATGACCTTGTCCAAAGGGTTTACAAGGATTGAGGCAGATTCACTCCCCGATGGACCTGAAGATGAGCTTGATCTGTTTACTTACTTAAAGCATTGTGCTAAATATGTAAAAGCAAAGGATGTACTGAAACCAAGTGAAGATACCCCAAACTGTATTCCAGTCACTTCCCCTCCCAAGAAAGAACATTTACAATTAGGAGTTAATAATGCAGACGAGAAGGCAGCTCTTGCCCAAGAAGACTCACCTCCAAAGGAGATGGCCCAACAGAAAGGCCTTCCTGCTGAAGAAAGCAGATCAGGAATTCCCAAGTTCACACCAGCAGGAGATGAAAGCATGCCTTCAGGCTTCCCTCTTGGAAATGCGGAAGGCCTTGGGAAACACATGGATTTCGTGCAGTCAGACCTCTGTGCAGATGGAGTAAGAAATAACTCCAGTAAGGCTTTAAGCACTGACTGCTCATCCTTCGAAATTAACAGGGAGGAAGAGGGGATTGAGCAGCAGAAATGGGAAGAACCAACCCTGTCTCCAGGAGCCCAGGGCAGCGAGGTGCAGGTCACTGAACTATCTCAGGTCTTGGTGGAGGACATCAAGGGCACTTTAAAAGGTAGTTTGAAAGAAGGTCGTGTGAATCCTCAAGAGCTTGGAAAACCTTCAGTCTGTGCAGATGCTAACATTCTAATTCAAACCTTAATTAAAAGAGTTAGCTCATCACAGTTGGTAAATGAAACACCTGGTGTGCCTAGTGACTCTAAAACCAGCGGCTGTGGCATTTCCCCCACCAAAAACTCACCAGAATTAAAAGCAGAGAGCAGAGAGGATCCGCTCTGCACTGCAGACCTCAAGTCTGAATTGCTTCTCGATGTACTTAAGCAAAATCAGTGTAGCCAGAAAGTTATAGGAGCTTTTGAACTGATGAAGGAATCAACTCAGATGGAGTGTGGTCTGGAGGAAAAGGGTGGGACATCTGAACTGCTTCCTCTGCAGCTTGAAAATGTATTCTGCAAGCTGCTTGCTGATGGATATTCGGAGAAGGGAGGACAGGGTAGAGACTTGAATCAAAAATCACCTACAGCTCCTGAGGTGACGGATGAGGAGCCACGCATCCTTGAAGAATTCAACAGCAAGGGAGGAAACCCCTGTACCCTAAATTTACAAAGTGTGAAAGAGAGTGGCCCAGAAAACTCTCCTGTCTGTGCACCAGCTTTGCCAAGAGATGAGAGGTTGAAGGACCTGTGTGCTGAGTCCCCAGGCCATTTGGAATATATTTCAGAGTCAGAAGACTTGGCTTCTGGAGACAGCTTGATGGAGCGAGTAAGTGGACTTCCCATTTTATAAGCAAGTAGCTGCATGGAGCATTTGGAAATAATCACATATATTTTATTTGCTTGAAAAATCTGCATAGAGCCAATTGAATGAAATGTCCACATTTATCTTTAGTTTTCCATGGAGCTGCAACAATGTTTACAGCACAGATCAAAGATGTGCGAGTATTTGGCTTTGCTTCAGGACATGAAGCCCCCCTTCGGCAGCCAGGACTCCCGGGATAGCAGTCTAGAAACTTTGAAAGACCAGCTTAAACAGTTGGAGGTAAGAATTGTCTGCTGATGGTTATGGAGGGTAGTCAGCTAATGTTGATTTAGAATGTTAAGAGCACTTGTATATTTTGAGTATTAGTTATATTTGTGTTTCTCACTAAATAGATACGAGATACGTATTTTTTTCTGCAGACATTTGAGTTGGGATTGGCTCCAATTGGTGTGATTTTAAGAAAAGACATGACGCTGGCGGAGGAATTTGTAAAGTCTGTGCCGGGTGACTTCCCCAGGGGACCCCTTGGGGACCTGAGCGTGAGCCTCCAGAGTCTGCAGACGGCCTTCTCATCCCTCCAGGCCACGTCTTCAGAAAGAATGAACCACATCACGCTGGTGATCGATTCCGAGGTGGTAGGTACAGAATGTCTTGTGCTAAGTCAGATCTAGCTTTTGGGAGAAAGTCGAGGGTTTGAAAATTTAGTCATAAGACGAAATATTTGTTCTTAAACCGTTAAGCCCTTAACACAGGGTCATTATTTGTAGGAATTTAAAATGTGGGGAAAGATAAAAATGAACGTGCAATTTCTATTTTCTAGTCTAAGCTAGCCATTTCCCATGAAGAGTTTCTGCAGAAACTTCAGTCATTCTCACGTTGGATATCGGAAACGAGCAAATCTGTGAAGGATGTGGAGGTCATGACAGTTCGAGACACTGAACTCATAAAACAAAGCTTGGAGTTTCTCAAGGCAGGTATCAAAGTCAATAAGATAAAGTGTGTGTGTGTGTGTTAGTCGCTCAGTTGTGTCCGGCTCTTTGAGGTCCCATGGACTGTAGCCTGGCAGGCTCCTCTGTCCATGGGATTCTCCAGGCAAGAATACTGGAGTGGGTTATCATTCCCCTCCCCAGGGGATCTTTCTGACCTAGGGATCAAAGTCGGGTCTTCTGCAGTGCAGGCAGATTCTGTACTGCTGAGCCACAGGGAAGCCCTTTAAAGTATTGGGTTAGCCAAAAAGGTCGTTAGGATTTTTCCGAAAGATGTTACAGACAAGCTCGAATGAACTTTTTGGCCAACCCAGCACACAAGAAAACTTGTGGACTTAGTGTTACAAAGGCTTAGGGAGAAGGTGACTTGCTTGTGCTGTAGAGGCATGTTTCCTTTCTCCGTAAGAGATGTTTGTTCACAGCTGATACAGCAGTAAAATCATCACTTCACAGCTGTCATTCTGTTTTTCCCTGCTGCCTTTATGAAGCTGTAACCACTGCTGCATGTTGAGACTGGCGTTTATGCACTTACTTGTGCATCAGTCACATAAAGATACAATGATTTAAGTCAGTCCTGTAGCTGTGTCATAGTAAGTCGAGCCTTTTCCCCCAAGTTGTTACTGTGAATCACATCCCTCATGAATGTCAGGAAATGACACTCTTGGCCTGTGAGTCAGAAAACTGAAATTCTGGCCTCTTGGACTTAACGTCTTCAACTCCCAATGGCCTCATGTATGTGCTGCCACAATTACATGGATATTGTAAGCATTAGCAAGTAATATAACCCACTCTGGTGTTCTTGCCTGGAGAATCCCGGGGACGGGGGAGCCTGGCGGGCTGCCGTCTATGGGGTTGCACAGAGTCAGACATGACTGAAGCGACTTAGCAGCAGCAGCAAGTAGTATTTTAATGTTGTTTCCCTTCAATGTGCTAAATATACACAGGTTAGATCTTTACCTTTTGCTTCAGTTAAGTATTTAAGTACTTCTACCAGATAAGGTTGAAATATTCTGAGAGGGTTGTTTTTTTTTTTATACAATATTAATGACCATAGTATTGAAAACTACCTTTCATTACAAATGAATGGCTCAACTCAGTGAATCGTGAAAAAATATCAATAAAACTTGAATACCTGATAGAAGTATGCGTACGTGCTAAGTTGCTTCAGTCGAGTCCGATTCTTTGTGACCTTATGAACTGTAGCTCCCCAGGCTCCTCTGTCCATGGGATTCTCCAGGCAAGAATCCTGGAGTGGGTTCCCATCCCCTCCTCCAGGGGATCTTCCCGACCCAGGGATCGAACCCAGGTCTCATTATGTCTCGCACTGGCAGGCGGGTTCTTCACCACTAGCGCCACCTGGGAAGCCCCTGTATTTTGTAATAAATGTTTTTGTTGATAGAAACTTTCTATTGTGGCTTAACTTGCTGTTTGTAACTAGTACTGCTTTGTTCGCAGGATGTATTGAAAGACCTCGGACACACCAAGACGCAGCTGGAGACCACTGCCTTTGACGTGCAGTTCTTCATCTCTGAACACGCTCAAGATCTGTCTCCCACCCAGAGCAGACAACTATTAAGGCTCTTAAACACAACTCAGAAGGGTTTCCTTGAAGTGCAGGACTCAGTAACTACCCAGGTGGAACATTTAGAGGCTCAGTTACAGCTAGAACAAGATCTCGATCATCAGAAGGTCTGCCTTTCTTTGTGGGATTGAAATTCTTGGCTTTTAGCGCTTCAATGTGAAACCTGTAATGTAGACCCCAGGGGCTTTGGGTAGGAAAAGATAAGAAGGGTTTTCTGCAATGGCAGTGAATGGACAGGGTATGATGTAGCAATTCTACAATATATAAAGCTATTTTTGGTCCTAAGAAGGCTAGAACTCATTGCTTTCAATTTTCATGATTCCCTCAAACTACTGTTTTTAGGGGAGAGTTGTAATTTTTTTTCCCTAGGAGGAAGAAATGTGTATGCACTGAGAAATGTCCAGGGACAAACTGATGAACATATGGGGAGTGAAGGTTAAGGGTGTCTTTTCTTCTTAGGAGCAGGGTGGCCCAGCAGTATGGGACTGGGCTCTGGAGCCAGGCTGCCTGCGTTTACCCCCTGTTTACAGCACTCACCCACTGTGGGGACCCAGAGCAAGTCAGTGAACCAGTTTTCTCACTGGGAAATTGGAGATTGTAACAGTGCTTACCCAGTAGTATCGTGGGCATCAATAAAAGAAAGAATGAAAACTCTTAGGACCTTGCCTGGCACGTGTCAGGCTCCTAGTCAACCTGATCCATGGCTATAGAATGAGTAACTAGAGTGTATTTAATAGGAAGATGAAAGATGCAAGCAATGGTTGGATTAATCTCTTAGGATGATGTAATGAATTATTTGGGGTGGTCCGTTCAATAGCAACAGTGTGCAGGGTGGGACAGGATTGGCCCCAGTGATGAAGGCACGAGACCTCGTGCAAAACTCCTTCGATCTCCTCTGGAAGCACAAGTGTGGTCTCCAGCATGATATCCTGTCTACACATAACGAGTATATGCTCACAGACTGATCACAACTAACTTTTGTTTTGATATCCTTTTGCAGAATTAATTGTGTGTGTCGCAGGTTTCAAGAGCTTCAGAAAATGGGATGTTTCTTCTGTCGGTCAAAAGCTCCACCTCTTACACTTATGCGTGGCCAGTGTTCTGTTGAGCGGTGTCATCAAAGCGTGATCTCCTTCCCTGTACATGAGCCATGCTCTCACGTTCTGTGTCACTTGCTCAGCGTGTACCCCACTGCTATCATGTTTACAGCATACCTAGGGAAGCTTATGTAGAGGAATCTTGCAAAATGGGTTGTGGTAAACAGCTATGACAGGAGTGAGCTGGGGGCCAGTTCATGAGGCTGTGGTTTTCTCCCTTCAGCTCGTGGCCGAGCGTCAGCAGGAGTACAAGGAGAAACTCCAGGGCATCTGCGACCTCCTCACCCAAACCGAAAACCGCCTTATCGGCCACCAGGAAGCCTTCGTGATCGGAGATGGCACGGCTGAGTTAAAGGAGTACCAGTCCAAGCAAGAGGTAGGATCTAGCTTTGCTTCAGTGGGTCGAGTCCATGTTAAGATGGATTACTGGTATTTGGAGAGCATTTGGGGTTACGAGAAAGCAGTCATCCCTTTACCTTTTCAGAGGGAGGGTGCACCCAAGACACCCCTAGATCTGAGCTTGAAACTTTATACTAAAAGTTGTGTTTCAGGCTTCAGCAAGCCAGGTAATTTTCTTGACTCTTTTTTGGTGAGATGTTGAATGGAGGCGACATATATATAGGAGCTTTGACAGATGGGAGAAAACCTTGTATGATAAGTTAGAATCTGGATGCATTGAAGACCAGTCACTCACAAATCAGGAGACACGTCCATGAGTTTGGGTTCTTGGTCTTTCTTAAGTTCGTTTTATTCCTTGCATTGTTCTCTGAGATTTGTTTCTTTTCATTGAAGGATAACAAGCAATAGTAACAGATAAAGCTTTATTTTGGTGTCAGGAAAAGGAACAGTCTCTTTGCTGTGAGATGGTTCCTGGTTCTGCTCCCAGACTCTATGTTGCTGGTTTTGTAACTGAAGCTCTCAGAGCCTCGCTGACTCTGTTGCTCATACTTCCACTGCTGTGTCACTGTCAGAGTTAAAATTATATGTCAAGGGACCAGCAGTTAATGCCGTATAGTAGTGGCTCAGTGAAAAGTGTCTCTTTTTAAAAAATACATATTTATTTACATATTTTAAAGTACAGTTGATTTACAGGATTATATTAGTTTCAGATGCAGAACACAGAGACTCAACATTTAACAGATTACACTCCGTTTAAAATTAATCTGTTGGCTATATTTCCTGTGCTGTACAATATATTCTTATGTTTTATGTATTCTATACATAGTGTTCATAGATTGGAAGAATTAACACTGTAAAAATGTCCATACCACCCAAAGAAATCTATAGATTCAGTGTGATCCCTATCAAAGTACCCATGACATTTTTCACAGAACTACAGCAAAGAATCCTAAAGTTTATATGGAACTACAAAAGACCTTGAATAGCCAAAGCAATCCTGAAAAAGAACAAAGTTAGAGTTATCTTGCTTCTGGATTTCAAACTGTGCTACAAAGCTATTGCCATAAAATGAGATAGCATTGGCACAAAACAGACACAGAAATCAATGGGGCAGAACAGAGCGTCCAGAAATAGACCCACACACTTACAGTCAATTAGTTATGACAGAGGAGGCAAGAATATACAGGGAGAAAAAGCCTCTTCACTAAGTGGTGCTGGGACAACTGGACAGTATCGCTTTCAATTCAGATACTTCCCAGAAAAATTTGTGGAGCCTTAAAATAAATTATGGGGAAAAATAACATGAAGACTTAAACATAGTACAGTATAGAGAATGAAATTATAATGGATGAAAAGAAGAGGAAGAATTACATAGAGAAATCTAATGAGAGGAAAGCTATAATAGTTGAGGAGAGATCTTACTCTGAGCTTCCTAGCAGCCAGGGCAAAAAAGCAAACATGACATTTTATAGAACTCGGGCATTTAGAAGAAAAAACTGTATCTTAGGAACAACTTAGCTCATAATTTAGGGAATTATTTGTTTTTATGCTGCACAGTAGATAGATGTTAAAGAATTAATGTTTAGAAAGAGAATTGATAATATTAACATGTATTTAAAAACTTATGTACTCACATAATGTAAAAAAATCTGATGTGTGCAAATTTGTAAAGATTATATACTAAATATTTGTTTTCATTGTTTTACAAACCACATCCATTTATTAACCATGCAAATCTTATACCTTTCTTTAATGTTCTTTGAGGTTTCAAATTGCATTAAATATTACGGTTTAAATAAAGCCATTCAAATCAACATAGTACTGAATATGCTTTTTCAGCCTGTATGTGTCGTATGTGTTCTCTGCCCACACCTACCCCCACTTTTAGAATTATGGTTTTGAAAGAATTAAATAGGTTTACTAATATAGTAATTTTTTTTTCTTTTGTGTTAAAAGGAATTACAGAAAGATATGCAAGGAAGTGCACAGGCATTGGCAGAAATAGTAAAAAACACAGAGAATTTCTTAAAAGAGAGTGGTGAAAAGCTGTCACAAGAAGATAAGGCTGTGATTGAACAGAAACTGAATGAAGCTAAGATAAAGTGTGAACAGCTGACTATAAAGGCAGAACAGTCAAAGAAAGAGCTGGATAAAGTTGTGACGACAGCAATCAAAGAAGAAACGGAAAAGGTCCTTATTCAGATGTGTGGTACCCTGTCCCTGTGGCTTTGTTGAAAATGATGAGGATATCAAGTGTCTTGATTTATTACATGCTGTCAGGTGGTCAAAGCGATGATTAGCGCCAGAGACTACAATTTTGGGTTTTCATGTATATAATTGACCAAATTTGAAGAATTGGCCTTGTTGAACTTAAAAAAAAAATTTTTTTATCAAAGTTGATGTGCATTATGTAAGTTACAGATATACAACATCGTGGTTCACATTTTTTAAAGGTTATAGTCAATATATAGTTATTAAAAATATTGGCTGTGTTCCCTGTGCTGTACCATATATCCTGGTAGCTTTTTTTTTTTGGCCTCACAGCTTGTGAAATCTCAGTTCTCTGATAAGGGATCAAACCTGTGTCCTTGGCAGTGAAATCACGGAGTCCTAACCACTGGGCTGCCAGGGATTCCCTTCTTGTAGCTTAATTTCTTTGACATATAGTAGTTTGTAGGCTTTGTTGAACTTTTAAAAAAATCTCAGTGGGACTGTGGAACTTTCTACTTGTGAGATGTATGAGGTCTCATCAATTTTAATTTTGGAATGTATTTTAAGAACAGTGGAAACTTCAGAGGAACTGCCGGTGCTGTAAGACTTAATTTCCTCATGTTTGGTGTTCAGCGTGGGTCTGGTTTCCCCACTCTGATTTTTCAGTGACCTAACTATTTGCTTTCGGAATGTTAAACACCCATGCCTCGGCCCATGTTCAAGGTTACCTGTTGTGACCTTTCCTGCCCAGGTTGCAGCTGCAAAGCAGCTGGAAGAGAGCAAAACCAAAATCGAAAACCTCTTGGACTGGTTGGCAAATGTCGACAGAGAGTCAGGACGGGCAGCGATGGAGCCAAAACAGGTCATTGAGCAGAACGGGACACACTTTCAAGAGGGTGATGGCAAGTCGGTGATGGGAGAAGAGGATGAATTTAACGGGAACCTGTTGGACACGGACGTTGACGGGCGTGTCGGGACCACCGAGGAGAACCTGAACCAGCAGTACCAGAAGATGAAGGTGCGCTGTTTCAAACAGGATATTGTTAGAGTCTCCTTTCGGGTCAGCTGTCCCTTCAAAGCTCAGGGACCCTTGAGAGTAAAGTCCTTTTTTTCTAGGCTCGTCATTATGCCAGAAGAAGTTGTGCTGAGACTTGCAAACAAGTCAAAAGCAATGAGAACTACATCATTAGACGTGGAGTTCTTCTCTATAGAGCAGAGTTGTAAGGAATTAACAGCAATAACAATAATAGCCAGCATTCGCAGATGGGTGACAGTGGTCCAGCATGCTTCAAAGCTCTCCCCAGCTTGATGCATCACTTTGTCCCTTTTGTACTCTGTAAAATGAGCATATAATTATAGTGGTGGTGAGCTTATTATTGTTAATGTTGTTGTTATTCTCACTTTACAGATGGGGAAGGCTTCCCTGGTGGCTCAGTGGTAAAAACTCCACAGGAGTCGTGGAGACGTGGCTTTAATCCCTGGGTTGGGGCAAGCCCCTGGAGAAGGAAATGGCAACCCACTCCAGTATTCTTGGAATACTTGGGAATACTTGGGAAATCCCATGGACAGAGTAACCTGGTGGCTATAGTCCATTGGATTGCGTAAAATTGTACACAACTTAGCAACTGAACAACAACAGATGGGAAAAGTAACTTACAGAATGAGCTGTCTTGGCCAGGTCATGATTCTAGTGAGGGATGGAGTTTGGGTTTAAACCTACGCTGTGAGCTCAGTCCCTCTGCCGAATTCCAGTCCGTGCCCGCTGTGTCCTCTTGTGTTCTTGCGAGCCCTCTGCAGACCTCAGCTTGTCTGTTTTGGTGAAGGCTGCTGTAGAGGAGAGGAGAGAAAGCTCACTGCATGAAGGAAGTCAGAGCTAACGCGAATGCTGTTCCAGCAGCCAAGGGGGCGTTTGAAAGCTGTTTTTAGAGAGTCACGAGTTTCATCATTTTATTTCAGTGTTTGGCTTTTGGTGGGTTTCAGAAATGTTTGCGGTTCTGCTGTTTGCCTTTGTCTTTGGCGTCTTGGGATCAGTGCTCTCTGAGAAGCTTTTCTGTTACAGGAATTAGAAAGTAAACCAGAAGAAGAGTAGGGGTATTCATTACATCACAAGTTCAAGAGGTTGTTTCATAAACCTGACTGTAATTGTGTCTTAAAATGAAAAATGTAACAATTTCCTAAAGGAACCTTGTGAGTCAGTTACAGAGTCAGGAAAGGTTAGGAACTCTACCGAAGGAGTGAAAAATACCAGGGTGGACCAGACATACAGGTGCTGCTCAGGAAACCCTTGTTTTTGGCCACAGTATGACGCTTGCCCTTCTGAACTTCTTACTGCTGAGAAGATGGGAACCTGAAGGAATTCAGGAATTCCTGCTCTCCTGGCAGAGTGGAGAGATGGCCCAGAGGTTCTGGAGCACAGGGTTCTGGGGCCAGCTCTCTGTTTGTGCCACGCGTCCTGGGCTCGCTGATTTCTCCCCTGCAGCCTGTCCCCCTCATCTGTAAAAGGGAAGGATGGACTGGGTGACTCACAGGTATGATATACACCTGTCCAACCTACTGGACGGAGGTGTCCTGTGAATATAATTCACTATGGAAGACATCACCTGTGGGAGAAAAGTAGTTTAGACAGAAGTACTTGCATACGTCTGCCACGTGGCAGGTGCTTTTACAGGCAGGGTGGGGAGCAGGTCTGGTGAGTCTGTTCTCTGCTGATGTCTGCGATCAGACGTTTCAGGAAGAGCTGCCCCACAGAAGTGCTCCTCGGCCCTGTTCACTTGATGGCTGGCGTGGTCTTTTCTCAGCCTCTGGGTGCCAGCTCTTTTGTCAGTCATGAGCAGAATGAATTCCATCCTGGTGCTTGCCTGTGGGGCTGAGAATGACCGGGCAGGCGGTAACCATCTGCATTCTGTGGGTGCTGGGAGGCGGCAGCTTCCTGCTGAGTTGAGTTGGGGATGGGTGGGTGAGTGTGGGGTTGGGGCCCTCCTTCAGGGTTAATAGGATCATCAGAGAAGGGCCACACAGGAGAGGGAGGTTTGTGCCAAGACTTAGAAGAGATGGGAGCTGCCAGGCAGGTATTTGGGGGTAGAGCTGGAGCCAGACAGGAGAGCAGCTTGAGAAAGGGGTCCCAGCACACCCGCAGGTGGGGGTGGGTAGAGGTGGAGGCCAGGTGCCTGGTCGGCGGTGGGGGACAGTCAGGTCCCAGAGGGGGTTTGGAAGTGGTGGGATCAGGCCGTCTGGCTTATGTAAGTCATCACAAGAAATGTGGAAGTGGCCCCAAAGGATTATTACACGTTTTTAAAACTGACGTATAGTTGACTTACAGTGTTGAGTTAGTTTCTATGGTACAGCAAAGTGATCTAGGTATACGTATGTATACACTTGTGTTTATATTCTTTTCCATTATGCTTTTTACTACGTTTTAATGACATGATGGGGTGGATGGAAGAAGCTGGTTATGGCTGGAGAGGAAGGGGTCCCAGCCTCCTGAGGCCCATGCGGCTGCCCTGAGGGCCCAGGGCGGGTAGTTGTGCACATCTGTGACCCACCTGCCCCTTACCTGTGACCTGCCTGCCCTTCACCTGCCTGCCCCTCACCTGTGACCCGCCTGCCCTTCACCTGCCTGCCCCTCGCCTGTGCCCTGCCTGCCCCTCGCCTGTGCCCTGCCTGCTCCTCGCCTGTGCCCCTCGCCTGTGCCCCGCCTGCCCCTCGCCTGTGACCCGCCTGCCCTTCACCTGCCTGCCCCTCACCTGTGACCCGCTTGCCCCTCACCTGCCTGCCCCTCGCCTGTGACCCGCCTGCCCCTCACCTGTGACCCGCCTGCCCCTCGCCTGTGACCCACCTGCCCTTCACCCGCCTGCCCCTCACCTGTGAGCAGCCTGCCCCTCACCTGTGACCCGCCTGCCCTTCACCTGCCTGCCCCTCGCCTGTGACCCGCCTGCCCTTCACCTGCCTGCCCCTCGCCTGTGACCCACCTGCCCTTCACCTGCCTGCTGTTCACCCGCCCGCCCCTCGCCTGTGACCTGCTCTGTGCTCCGCCTCCAGGGTGGATTTGGATCCCTGGCTGTGCCAGGCTCTGTGGGCAGTGTTCTTCTCACGTGGCTTCCTGGGGCCTTTCGGCACATCTGTGGCTGTAGGGTATTGTCCTCTTTGCACATCAGACACCGAGGCTCAGCCCCGGAGCAGCTCCAGGATGCTCCTCTATTGTACCTGCTCCTCTCACTTCCCTGGAGCTTTTCCGGATATGTATTGTTCTTGCTTACTGCTTATCTTCGTGTTTTTTTGATGCTTTCAAATTATAGATTCTTTTTTTCCGATTAAGTACTTTTTCAAGATCACTTCCTATGCAAATATCATACTTCCTTGATCAGTAATCAGGTGAAGATGCTCCCTGTCCCTTTAGGGAGCTCCTGAGGAAGGGACGAGCAGAACTTGAGAGCAGGTGGTAGATGCTTGTTTTCAAGTTGGAAGAGTAATTTGTTCCGTTCTTCCCAAACTTCTCAAAATGGTACTTGTTTTGTGCGCTTGCCTAAGTCCTTTCCAGAGAAGACTGATTAGATTAGGTGAGCCTGCTCACAGGGTGGCTCCTCCTTTGGGGTCCCGCGCCCTGACCCCACCCCCGCACCCTGACCCCCGCCCCGCGCCCGCAGACCCCGCGCCCGCAGACCCCCGCCCCCCCGCCCCGCAGACCCCCGCCCCGCGCCCTGACCCCCGCCCCGCGCCCGCAGGCCCCGCGCCCGCAGGCCCCGCGCCCGCAGACCCCGCGCCCTGACCCCCAGATCCCCGCCCCGCGCCCACAGACCCCGCGCCCGCAGGCCCCGCGCCCTGACCCCCGCCCGGCGCCCCTGACCCCGGCCCCGCACCCTGACCCCCGCCCCGCACCCTGACCCCCGCCCCGCACCCTGACCCTCGCGCCCTGACCCCCGCGCCCTGACCCGGCCCGCTCTCGCGCAGGCGCAGCACACGGAGCTCTCGGCCCGGCACCAGGCGGTCCTCGCGGCCACGCAGGCGGCCCAGGCCTTGCTGGAGACGCAAGGCCACCACCTGTGCCCGGAGGAGAAGGAGAAGCTGCAGAGGAACGTGACCGAGCTGAAGACACACTTCGAAAGCGCGCTGGCCGCGTCGGAGACGGCGGTGCGCCGGACGCGCTCCCTGCAGGAGGAGCTGCGGAAGTTCGACGCCGATTGCGGCGAGTTTGAGCAATGGCTGCAGCAGGCGGAGCAGGACCTGCAGAACCTGGAGGCCGGCGCGGACGACCTCAGCGGGCTGGCGGCCAAGCTCAAGCGGCAGAAGAGCTTCTCGGAAGACGTCATTTCGCACAAAGGGGACCTGAGGTACATCACCATCTCTGGCAACAGAGTGCTGGAGGCAGCCAAGGCTTGCTGCGGGAGCGAGGGAGGCGGCTGGGCTGAGCAGGTGGACACCTCTGCCGCCCACAGAGAGGTGCAGGGCCGCCTGGACCGCGCCACGGACCGCTTCAGGTCCCTTTACGCAAAGGTAAGTGCGGTTTTTAAAACTGATGTCTAGTTGATTTGCAATGTTGTGTTAATTTCTGCTGTACAGCAAAGGGACTCCGTTGTACACGTGCATATTCTCTCTGATATTCTTTCCATCAGCGCTCATCGCAGATATTGAATATAGTTCCCAGTCCTGTGTTTATCCTCTCTATTTAAGATAGCTCACCTCTGCTCATCCCAGACTCCTAAGCTTTCCCTCCCCCTGGGTAGCCACTGGTCTGTTCTCTATGTCTGTGACTCTGCTTTTGTTTCTCAGGCACCTGTGTCATATTTTAGATTCCACACACAAGTGATATCACATGGTATTTGTCTTTCTGACTTCCTTCCCTGATCATCTCTAGGTCCGTCCATGCTGCTGCAGATGGCCTTGCTGCATTCTTTTTCAGGCTGAGTAATACTCCATTGTATATATGCACCACATCTTTATCCAGTCGTCTGTCGATGGACACTTAGGTCATTTCCATGTCTTGGCTGTTGTTGATAGCGCTGCTATGAACACAGCGGTTAGAGTGCTTGTCTGGATATAGGCCCAAGAGTGGTATTGTCAGATGGGATGGTAGCTCTATTTTTAGTTTTTTGAGGCAACTTCCTACTGTTCTCCGTAGTGGCTGCACCAGTTTACATTCCCGCCAACAGTGTGGGAGGGTTTCGATTTCGCCACACCCTCTCCAGCATTTATTATTTGTAGACTCTTCGATGATGGCCATTATGACTGGTGTCAGGTGGTAACCTCAATAATTGATTTGCATTTCTCTTAACATTTAGTGATGTTGAGCATCTTCCCATTTGCCTCTTGGCCATCTGTATGTCTTCTTTGGATAAATGCCTATTTAATTCTGCCCATTTTTCAATTGTTTTTTTTTTTGTTGTTATTGAGTTGTATGAGCAGTTTGTATAGTTTAGAATTTAAGCCCTTGTTGGTTTCATCATTTGCAAATATTTTCTCCGATTCCATCCATTTTCACTTTCGTTTGTTTATGATTTCCTTTTCTGTGCAATAAGGTTATTTCATTTTTAACTTTTTAATCTGTACCTATAGTTTTCACTCTGTCCTGTTAACTTTAGTTTTGGAGTTAGAAGCAAGAAATGTGAAAACTGAAGCAGGGAAAATAAGGCATTTTCATCTTGCTTCCATCAGTCTTATTCATCTGCATTACTTCTGCAATATGTATTTAAAGATTAAGAATGTAAAGTTATTTATTTAGTTCATGTAGTGTGGTTTCCAGGCAGCCCTGACTATAAAACTCTGTACTACCCATTTTGACCAGCAGGTGGTGTGTGTATTTTGGCTCTAAGCGGAGTACTTTGGTAAAGGAGAAAAGGAAAGACACACCTATTTGAATGCAGAGTTCCAAAGAATAGCAAGGAAAGATAAGAAAGCCTTCCTCAGTGATCAGTGCAAAGAAATAGAGGAAAACAATAGAATGGGAAAGACTAGAGATCTCTTCAAGAAAATTAGAGATACCAAGGGAACATTTCATGCAAAGATGGGCACAATAAAGGACAGAAATGGTATGGACCTAACAGAAGCAGAAGATATTAAGAAGAGGTGGCAAGAATACACAGAACTATACAAAAAAGATCTTCACGACCCAGATAATCACGATCGTGTGATCACTTACCTAGAGACAGACATCCTGAAATGTGAACTCAAGTGGGCCTTAGGAAGCATCACCATGATCAAAGCTAGTGGAGGTGATGGAATTCCAGTTGAGCCATTTCAAATCCTGAAAGATGATGCTGTGAAAGCGCTGCACTCAGTATGCCAGCAAATTTGGAAAACTCAGCAGTGGCCACAAGACTGGAAAAGGTCAGTTTTCATTCCAGTCCCAAAGAAAGGCAATGCCAAAGAATGTTCAAACTACCACACAATTGCACTCATCTCACACTCTAGAAAAGTAATGCTCAAAATTCTTCAAGCCAGGCTTCAACAGTATGTGAACCGTGAACTTCCACATGTTCAAGCTGGATTTAGAAAAGGCAAAGGAACCAGAGATCAAATTGCCAACAGCCATTGGATCATAGAAAAAGCAAGAGAGTTCCAGAAAAACATCTACTTCTGCTTTATTGGCTATGCCAAAGCTTTTGACTGTGGATGACAACAAACTGTGGAAAATTCTGAAAGAGATGGGAATACCAGACCAGTTGACCTGCCTCCTTAGAAATCTGTATGCAGGTCAGGAAGCAACAGTTAAAACTGGACATAGAAGAACAGACTGGTTCCAAATAGGAAAAGGAGTACGTCAAGGCTGTATATTGTCACCCTGCTTATTTAACTTATATACAGAGTACATCATGCGAAATGCCGGGATGAAGGAAGCATAAGCTGGAATCAGGATTGCTGGGAGAAATATCAGTAACCTCAGATATGCAGATGACACCACCTTTATGGCAAAAAGTGAAGAGGAACTAAAGAGGCTCTTGATGAAAGTAAAAGAGGAGAGTGAAAAGTTGGCTTAAAACTCAACATTCAGAAAACTAAAATCATGGTATCTGGTCCTATCACTTCATGGCAAATAGATGGGGAATTAATGGAAACAGTGTCAGACGTTATTTTTTGGGGGCTCCAACATCACTGCAGATGGTGACTGCAGCCATGAAATTAAAAGATGCTTGCTCCTGGGAAGAAAAGTTATGACCAACCTAGACAGCATATTAAAAAGCAGAGACGTTACTTTGGCAACAAAGGTCCATCTAGTCAAAGCTATGGTGTTTTCAGTAGTCATGTATGGATGAGAGAGTTGGACCATAAAGAAAGTTGAGCGCCAGAGAATTGATGCTTTTGAACTGTGATGTTGGAGAAAATTCTTAAGAGTCCCTTGGACTGCAAGGAGATCCAACCAGTCCATCCTAAAGGAGATCAGTCCTGGGTGTTCATTGGAAGGACTGATGCTGAAGCTGAAACTCCAATACTTTGGCCACCTAATGCAAAGAACTGACTCATTTGAAAAGACCCTGATACTGGGAAAGATTGAAGGCGGGAGAAGAAGGGGACGACAGAGGATGAGATGGTTGGATGGCATCAGTGACTAAATGGACATGAGTTTGAATCAACTCTGGGAGTTGGTGATGGACAGGGAGGCCTGGCATGCTGCGGTCCATCGGGTGGCAAAGAGTCAAACACAACTGAGCAACTGAAATATAAACTGTAACTATAGAGTACTTTGCAGCCTCAAACTTGAGAAGGGAATCTTCTTCTCTTAAAATTCACTTCACAAGTGTTTGCTTTACATGTATATTTAATCAGTATTATTTTAATACTGAGTGGCTAAGAGACAGTTTCCATTTCTATTATTCTTGTGGACCAGTAAGAGAATTTTGTTTAAAAACAGCAAAAGAAATAAAAAAGAGAAAACATGTCCCTGTTCAGAGTATAAGCTGAATGGTCTGACCAGGCTGCGTCCATGGCTTGTGGAGCATCGTTGGCTGTTGGTCTTATCTTTCTCCTGGTCTAGATTCTTCCCTCCTTGTGTTGATCAATCTTGTGCAGCACAGAGAAGCGATCCATGGAGCACGGAGACCATCTCTCTGTCTGATGCACACTCTGCAGCTGGTGTGTCGACTCCGTGAGACGAGCCCCTCTGGTGACTGACACCTAGGCCCTTCAGTCTGGCTTCAGGCTCAGCCCCGTGCATGTGTGTTTGAACTGGTATAAATCTAATCTGCCTCCTCATTTTTATGGCAACTTTCTGATTGGCTGGAGGCAGCACCTTCATGTCAAGGAGAAACTCTTTGCTCTGTAGGTTTCGCCTACTTTGGTTGAAGTCTGGTGTCTTACAGGGCATAGCCCATGGGTCCTGAAGATTGTATGTAGTAGTAGCAGATGTTGATTTTCACTCTTCCTTTGCTTCTCAGTGCAGTGTCCTTGGGAATAACCTCAAAGATCTGGTGGATAAGTACCAGCACTACGAGGACGCCTCGTGCGGGCTTCTCTCTGGGCTCCAGGCCTGCGAGGCCACAGCCAGCAGACACTTAAGTGAGCCTATTGCCATGGACCCTAAAAACCTACAGAGGCAACTGGAAGAGATGAAGGTAAGAAAAGCAAGAGGGAGGGAGAGCCCTAGCCCCACGGTAGTCCCACAGGAAACCTTCCTTTCCCCCCACTTCTGTGATCCTTGCCCCAGGGCAGGGGGAGAAGGGCTGGGAAGGTACACGTGTCCCTCCGGGGGACTCCTGACTTGGTTTTCCAATGTCTGTTCATTTCTCTTTCTTCTGCTCTGGTTTAGCTGCTCTGACACTGCTGTTGTGGTTTGTATCCCCAACCCGTCCTGCCTGGACCACCTGTGGTCTTCACCGTTACTTATTTTGCTCATCATCTTTCTCCTTCATTAGCATTGAAGTCCACAAGACAGACACTTGGGCTGTTTTGTCCACTGCTGCACGCTGGGGCCCTCGTGGGGCCTCGATGACCATTCACGACTGGACGGGGGCCAGTGGACTGTCCCTGTCACACTCCACGTGGGTTCCTGTTGAGTTGCCCCCTGATTCACAGAGGTGCACATTTCAGTTGTCACCTTGCCCACTTCTCAGACAAGCTGCCTGCCCTTCTGAATGTGCAGGTTTGGTGGGGGACTGTGTAATGGTGGGGTCTCAGCCACACCCCCAGTGGCCCAGAGAGTCCATCCCATTTCTTACATTTCAGGTATATTTTCCAGTCCTCAGGTAAGGGGGGAGAATTTTTGAAAAATTTTCTTCTTCTTTCATGTGACCAGTAATTCTGATTTTGAGGGACGTCCCTGGTGGCCCAGTGGTTAAGATTTCGTGCTTCCACTGCGAGGGGCACAGGTTGGATGGCAGGTCAGGAAACTAGTATCGCACATGCCAGGCAATGAGGGCAGAAAAGGGGAAAAAAAGGAAGAAAAAAGAATTTGAGTTTGTAAGTTTCTTTTCTTAAATCTCTCCTGTGTTTCCTTTTAGCAGGTGGGTAGCAATAGATTATTCTCACCTTGATAGAAAGTAAGCGTTAGTGCCAGCGAGACCACCGCCTTTCAGAGTTCATGACATCTGTTAGTTACAGAGTCAGAAGTCACCGTGCTGTTAACGAGAGAAGCAGGTCCTCTGCTGACTTTGCTGACCATTAGGTATTGCGTGAGGCCAGTGTCCTCTGGCAGGACGGGTGCTGTGTTGTTCCCCGGGGTAAAGTGTGGCAGCTTAAAGCCACGCAGTCACAGGAGGGAGGGCCTGGGGCTGGAGGGCCGGCCCTGTGATTTCCCAGGCGGGGCTGGCCCAGTGCTACCTGTGTCCCGAGCCGGGCCAGCCCCGCGTGACGTAGCTTCCCCTCGTCAGAGGGGGTTCTCGGGCCTGAGGCTCGTGTGTGTGTCCCTCTCTTGCCCACAAGCTCGAGAACAGATCCATCGTAATGAAGTTTTCAGTCCCCGCTAAAGGACAGGTCCAAGGACAGTGTATGCTGGCAGAGGAGATGTTGTGACATAAAGGCCATTATTTCAGTGGGAAATGTCAGGAGCTGACTGTTATTAAGATTGCCAGTATTACATTTAATTAGGAAGTTAGGTATTTTTAGCATTGGAAACGATGTCAAACCGAAATAATACATTTTTAGTTAGATCTATACTAACAAACTGATTACATCCTGTATAAAAGTAGTTTTAATATAACTAAAGGGAAAAAAAGTGAAATGAATGCTATGGCTTTTTAATGAAATAGAAACGTGGATTAATTCTAAAACCTGAAGACTTCCTTGGTACGTACAGAGGAAGAAGACTCCTCTAGTCTTAAGGCAGCCAAAGAAATAGGAAGAGACAGGAACGTCTCCAAGGGGAATGAATTCCAATTAAGCCACAGCATCATTTTAGAAATTAAATGTGTGATTAATGGCACATGGCCATGTCTTCCTCACAGATGATCTCAACAGGTAGCTAGGATGCGTTTTTATGAGGACGAAGGAGTCTCCATTTCTTTCCTTTTACCAACAACGTCTTGTCTTTTAACAATAATACAGACACGTGGCTTCTACAAAATAATCAGTCTTTTCCACGTTTCTAATACTAACTTCTACTTATATTCTGTTGTATGATGAATGTAATTTGGGGCACCCAGTGGGTTCACGTGAAATCTTTTAGGCCAACAGCACATTGTCAGAAGTGTTATTTTTCAAATCACCATGGGCTGTGCTGCCAGCAGTCTGATACCACTGGGCTAGAATGCTGCTTTTCAAAATCAGTGGACAAAATGAGATCTTTAGTTCCATGTGAGGCACCGAAAGACAAAACCCTGGGACCCAAGGAGAGGCCTGAGTTTGGAGCCAGGCATGGGACCATGTCCCAGGGATGACATCGACCTTCCAGGCTTGCTCTGGTCTCGGGGAGGGTGATGAGTGTACGGAAATTTTTATGAGCTGGACAAGTGTCCGTGGCTTTGTAAACTTCACTCTTTTCTGGTCCAGGCTGGAAACCAAGGTCTTCGTCTTGCATTGTTCCCTGTCACAGATGCTTCTTTCATGTTTTAATTTAATCAAAGTCCGTTAAAAACAATATATGGCACCCATTTGAATACTTCAGTTTGCAGTTTTGTAGTATTATAAACTACTACCATAGCTAAATTAAAACCTGATAACATGTGGTTGTTTAATCACTAAGTCATGTCCGACTCTTTATGACCCCATGGACTGCAGCCTGCCAGGCTTCCCTGTCCTTCACTATCTGCTGTCCGAGGGGCTCTCAGAAGTATTCTACAGCACCACAGATCAAAAGCATCAATTCTTAGGCACTCGGCCTTCTTTATGATCCAGTTCTCACATCCATATGTGACTACTGGAAAAGCCATAGCTTTGACTTTATGGACCTTTGACAGCAAAATAATGTCTCTGCTCTTTACTACGCTGTCTAGGTTGGTCATAGCTTTTTTTCCAAGGAGCACGCGTCTTTTAATTTCATGGCTGCCATCACCATCTGCAGTGATTTTGGAGCCCCCCAAAATAAAGTCTGTCGCTGCTTCCACTTTTCCCCCTTCTATTTGCCATAAAGTGATAGGACCTAACTTGTAGGGAACTAAAACCTATTGACTGTCTTGAACATAATTATGAAGAGAAAAGGTATGGATGGTTTGAAGAGAAGAGGCAAAGAAGAGATGCTTTTTTGTAATCTATTTTTAAGTTTTAGGATGGTCGATAGGGTCATCGTTGGTATAGGATATTTTTATAAAACCATGGTCACTTTTACATAAATTCATTCATTTGGAGCCATTTATATACTAGGTCAGCTATTAGGTTTTGTGAAGACACGAGGTGTTAAAACCCTGTCTCTGACTTTGGGGAGCTCACATTCTAAAGAATGTTTTTTTGGAGGTACCTTTAAACTTACTTCATTTCCTGTTAAGCTGTGTGAGGTGAATAAGCTGTCTGTGTGGCTTAGACTTCAGTCCATTTTAGGTGAAGTTCCTGTTTTGAAAAATTTCTTACAGTTAATGGCATCTAAACCTGTGGGAGAATTTCCCAAACTGACCATTTGGATGCAGATTCTTCGGTCTCTTGGGTCAGCTATAGGATCTGGTACTCAGATCACAGGTCTCAAGCTGGTCCTATTTTGTTGAACCTTTGGACATATGTGAAGCTGCCTGTGTATTATCACAGCTTCTTGGATATGAGAATTAATTGAGGAGATTTTTGCCATTGGCTTTAGGCATTTGCTTTTTGTTGTTGTTGGAGGCTGAAATAGAGGAGGAGCTTTTAAAACCTTGCACCTTATATCTTCATGTATTTACTTACTCACTTACTCATTTATTCCAGACACTTCCATCAATGCTGTGTGGCCATTGCTGGGTGAGGCAGTAGTAATGGAACTTGTGTGTGTGTGTGTGTGTGTGTGTGTGTGTGTGTTAGTTGCTTAGTCGTGTCCGACTCTTTGCAACCCCATAGACCTCAGCCCACCAGGCCCCTCTGTCCATGGGATTCTCCAGGCAAGAACACTGGAGTGGGTTGCCATTTCCTTCTCCAAAAGAAACTATAGAAGGAAAGAAAGGGAAGTCGCTCAGTCATGTCCGACTCTTTGCAACCCCATCGACTGTAGCCTACCAGGCTCCTCCATCTGTGGAACTTGGATAGTATCAATTCCTAGTTCACACGGAGGTTCCAGTTTGATAGAAGAGACAGATCAATGCAGTGATATTCACAGGGCAATTGTGGGAGCTCCCAGGGGCGGTGTACCAGGCGGGGGTGGGAAGAGACAGGGAGGGCCCCCCAGCTGAATGTCCAATGTAAGAGCCAAGCTCAGGGCTGCCTGCCAAGCTCAGTGCGTGGGGATGCTGGAGCCGTGGGTCCAGGAAGAGGGAATCTTTGAGGGATAGCTGTGTCATGGGACACACCCGGAACCGGAGGTGGGTAAAGATGAAACTGAAGGTAGAACTGAGGAATAGATTTCCTTGGGCCATTGATAGAAAGTTCCAGTATCCCCTTTATTCTGAAGCATGGGGAAGCCACGAAAGATGTTCAGAGGTGAGTCATGAAGCCGGGTGTGCGTCTCCATCAAACGCACGGGACTGTATGGGGGGGAGACTGGAGGGAGCGTGTGTGCTTAGGAGGCTTTTTCCAGTTAAGTGTGAGATTATCCTCCTGTGGTTCAAAAATACAGAGCAAGAGCCCGAGTTTAAAAGAAGATGAAGCAGCTGAAATGGTCAGGGCTTGCTGCCTGGTTTGCGGATGGGAAAGAGGGAGGAGGCTCCACCGGGGGGACCGTGCAGCCCAGGAGGATGCGCAGGGCCGCCGCTTCCCCGTGCCCGGCCCGGGCCGCCGCTTCCCCGTGACCGGCTAGGGCCGCCCCTTTCCCCGTGCCCGGCCCGGGCCGCCGCTTCCCCGTGCCTGGCCCGGGCCGCCCCACGGAGGAGCCCCCCCAGCCCCCACCAGTCCTCCCCGCTCAGCCTTCCTTACTCACCTTTGGCACTCACCACTTCCTGCCTTAGACCACAAGACCCTGGGGCTAAGCTTTGTACTTGTGTGATCTTTGTATTTTTCATAAAATACCGCAAGCGTTTTTGAAATTGGTTAGATGTTAAATAACTTCCATTTCATTGATGGAAATGAGTAAGACTCAGCATTGAGTCAGGACGTGCTGAGAATCCTTAACTAGCTCCCTACCTGGAGTCTGAAATGGCCCCAGAGGTTTTTTGTTGCTTGTGTGTTTCTCGTTTGTCTTTGTTTTCTGGTGGTTGTGGGGGACGCGAGCTGAGGGCGGGGAGTTGCAGAATCAGGAATGAGGCTGCTGATCATGAGCGTATGCAGAGGGTTTATTCCAGGACCGAATCTCAGTGATCTCAAGCGGCAGCTTTCTAGTGCCCCTTCATAACTGGCCTCTTTCTCAGGAGTCTGGTGTCCGTTTCTGCTGATGGCAAATCTCTGTCCGATCTCGCTTTGTCTTCTGTGCACCCTTTTTTCATACTGGAAATCTATTATTCATTCCTACTGAGTGTAATTGAGGCCTTTGATCCTCCAGGCTCTGCAGGGACAGATATCAAGTCAGCAGGTGGCTGTAGAGAACCTGAAGAAAGCAGCTGACGTGCTGTTAGACTCCAGGGGATCTTTGCTCCCTGCCAAGAACGACATCCAGAAAACACTGGGTAAGTGTGCGGCGTCCTCGGGTCCGGTCCCGTGGGTAAGCTCTAAATGAAGGTCTCGCAGCAGACAGGGTGGCATCGCTCACTAGGACATTCCGTCCCTTTCAGTGGGAATCGGCTCCTCTCAGTCTGAGCGAAGACACACCCTCCTTGTCAGGTGTATTAGCATCTTGGGAGTGGGGACTGGTTGTGTGGTTTGCAAAGAACATACTCAAGTTTTAATTTACAAAATATAGCAAAACTTTTTAAAAACTTTTATTTTATATTAGAATATAGTTGATAAACAGTATTTTGTTACTTTAAGGGGTACAGCAAAATGATTCAGTTATACATGTATCTATATTCTTTTTCAAACTCTTTTCTCATAGGTTACTTATTACAAAATGCTGAGTAGGGTTCCCAGGGCTGTACAGTAGGTCCGTGTGACCGTGTACTTTCTGTACGGCAGTGTCTACCTTCTTGATCCCAAACTCCTAATTTATCCCTCCCTCCAGCATTTCCCGTTTAGTAACCGTAAGTTTGTACTGTATGTCTGTGAGTCTGTTTCTGTTTTGTGATTTAGTTCATTTGTATCAATATTTTTAGATTCCGCATATAAATGATATCATATATTTGTCACTGTCTGTCTGACTTCACTCAGTATGATCATCTCTAGGTCCATCCGTGTTGGTGCAAATGGCATTACCCTGTCCTTTTTATGGCTGAGTAATATTCCATTGCATGTATGTATTGATACCACATCTTCTTTGTCCGTTGCTCTGTCGATGGACATTTAGGTTGTCTGCATGTCTTGGCTGATGTAAGTAGTCCTCCTCTGTACATTGGAGTGCCTGTATCTTTTCGAATTATGGTTTTCTCTGGATATATACTCAGGAATGGGATTGCTGGGTCATACGGTAACTCCATTTTTAGCTTTTTTGAGGAACTGTTCTCCCCAGTGGCTGCACCAAATTGCGTTTGCACCAACAGTGTATGAGGGTTTCCTTTTCTCCACAGCCTTGCCAGTGTTTTATTGTTTGTGGATTTTTTGGTGATGACCATTCTGACCAGTGTGAGTGATACTTCATTGTAGTTTTGATTTATATTTCTCTAGTAATTAGTGATGTTGAGCATCTTTTCATGTGCTTTTTGGCCATCTGTATGTCTTCTTTAGGGGAATGTCTATTTAGATCTGCCCATTTTTTGACTGAGGTGCTAGTTTTTCTGATATCGAGCTGCATAAACTGTATGTTTTGGAGATGAATCCCTTGTCAGTTGCTTCATTTGCAAATATTTCATCCAATTCTGTGGGCTGTCTTTTCATTTTGTTTATGGTTTCCTTTGCTGTGCAAAAGCTTTAAAGTTTAATTAGGTCCCATTTGTTTATTTTTGGTTTTGCTTCCGTTATTGTAGGAGGTGGATCCAAAAAGACACCACTGCGATTTATGTCCGAGTGCTCTGCCTCTTAGAGTTTTATAGTATCCAGACTTACATTTAGGTTTTTTAAAAAAGTTATTTTATATTTTAGTTGATTAAAAAAGAAATAATATGTAATACTCAGAGAAAGGAGACCCCAGCAAGATTCTTTCGGTTGTTGGGATTGGGCTGAGCTAAATTTTCAACTTATGGCCAGGAGCAGAAGCTTGAGAAGTCTTGTCAGAGTGGGAGCTCAGGGGTAAGCGGTTGAACTGTTCCCGCTTCTCCTCTCCTGGGGTCTCTGAGTGGCCTCACGGGGCTCTTCCGTGACCCTGGAAACTCTGCTCAGCTACACTGATGCTTGCGCCTCCTCTCACACTAGATGGTGACTTTCTGGAGAACAGACCTGTCATGTTACCCTTGTTATCTACTCACAGTATTTAGTTTAAACTAAATGCACAGTGGATTATCAGTTAGCGTCGCTTATTGTCTTACTGTATTATTTGTTTTGACTTTGCTGCTTTTCCTGTATTTAATGTGTTGTTTGACATTATTAAATATTTGTGGGTGTGAAATGCTTGGTGTGAAAATTTCTTGGTATTCAAGGTGGATTTAGAAAAGGCAGAGGAACCAGAGATCAAATTGCGAACATCTGCTGGATCATAGAAAAAGCAAGAGACTTCCAGGAAAACATCTACTTTTGCTTTATTGACTACACCGAAGCCTTTGACTGTGTGGATCACAACAAACTGTGGAAAATTCTTCAAAAAATGGGAATACCAGACCACCTGACCTGCCTCCTGAAAAATCTGTATGCAGGTCAAGAAACAACGATTAGAACTGGACATGGAACAACAGACTGGTTCGAAATAGGGAAAGGAGTACGTCAAGGCTGTATGTTGTCTCCCTGCTTATTTAACTTCTATACAGAGTACATCATGCGAAATGCCAGGCTGGATGAAGCACAATCTGGAATCAAGATTGCCAGGGGAAATATCAATAACCTCAGATATGCAGATGACACCACCCTTAGGGCAGAAAGTGAAGAGGAACTAAAGAGCCTCTTGATGAAAGTGAAAGAGGAGAATGAAAATGTTGGCTTAAAACTCAACATTCAGAAAACTAAGATCATGGCATCTGGTCCCTTGACTTCATGGCAAATAAATGGGGAATTAATGGAAACAGTGACAGACTTTATTTTGGGGGGCTCCAACATCACTGCAGGTGGTGACTGTAGCCATGAAATTAAAAGATGCTTGCTCCTTGGAAGAAAAGTTATGACCAACGTAGACAGCATATTAAATAGCAGAGACATTACTTTGGCAACAAAGGTCCGTCTAGTCAAGGCTATGGTTTTTCCAGTGGTCATGTATGGATGTGACAGTTGGACTGTGAAGAAAGCTGAGCGCCGAAGAATTGATGCTTTTGAACTGTGGTGTTGAAGAAGACTCTTGAGAGTCCCTTGGGCTTCAAAGAGATCCAACCAGTCCATCCTAAAGGAAATCAGTCCTGAATATTCATTGGAAGGACTGATTCTGAAGCTGAAGCTCCAATACTTTGGCCACCTGATATGAAGAACTGACTCATTGGAAAAGACCCTGATGCTGGGAAAGATTGAAGGCAGGAGGAGAAGGGGATAACAGAGGATGAGATGGTTGGATGGCATCACCGACTCAATGGACATGAGTTTGAGTAAACGCCAGGAGTTGGTGATGGACAGCGAAGCCTGGCATGTTGCAGTCCACGGGGCCGCAAAGAGTCACACGCGACTGAGCGACTGAAATGAATTTGTGTGAAATAAAAATCCTAACACAGCAAATGAGTAACAGACCTTTCACCGCAACAGAGCTGGCATTAAAATCTGAGTTGAAATTTTAGGTAAAGAGAAGGATGAAGCTTTGCTCTTCTAAAATCACTCTGTCTATTTAATATTCCCTTAATGGAAATGTAATCTAAAAAACACTGAGTGTGTGTGTGTGTGTGTGTGTGTGTTAGTCACCCACCCAGGAGGCCCGATATATATATATGTATATGTATGGATAAGTGATACACTTTGCTCTACTGCGGAAAGTAACACAACATTGCAAATCAACTATGAATTAAAAAAAATAAAACCACTCTGTAGAAGAGACACCTTTTTTGTTTTTACAGACATTCAGAATCTTTTTAAAAAAATGTTTTTTTCAGATGACTTATTTCCAACTGTATACAATATGCTTCTTCTAACTTACAAGAAAAATGTTTCATCTTATTTATGATTTTGTATTCAAAGAAACAAGAACCCTGGAGGCAAAATATCAGTGATAATGACCATAACCTCTGCATTGTTTCAAGAAAATGTGAAAGAAATATATGAAATTCTATACTTTTTCTGTTACAGTATTTCTTTCAGGGATTTAAACAGTGATGTCTTGTAATTTTTTTTATCAGTTTTTTTTTATTGAGGTATAGTTGAATTGCAGTGTTGTATTAATTTCTGCTGTACAGCAGTGATTCAGCTGTACCTGTATATAATTCTTTTATAATGCTCTTTTCCATTGTGGTTTATCACAGGATATTGAGCGCAGTTCCCTGTGCCATGCGGCATCCATCTTGTATACAAAAGCTTACGGTCTGCCACCCCCCCCAACTCCATCCCTCCCTGACCCCCGCTCCCTTGGCTACCCCCAGTTTGTACTCTAGAGACATTCACAGTCTCCTGATCACACACCTTGTCCTGTACTTTTCAGCATGTGTATATAGATACTCAGAGATGCATGTGTATTTATAAATTTCAGATGTTACTATCTTAACATATTATGTGCATTATGATTATAAGACACAAAAAAATGTAATATGTTGAAGTATAAGATAAAAGTATGAGTGGACATTATAACATGTTGCTCCTGTGTCCCAGGCACTGGTTGCTTTGGTAACCGCTGCTGAAAGGACTTGGGTACGGGGACTTGGGGGAAAAAAGAGACTCTTATTATGTGTAATTCTATGACTTGAAGAAGTGTTTTGACATTTTCCCCATTGTTAACTGTATACAATTCACTTGCATTAGTTTAAAAATATGTGTTACATTATTTAACATATGTTACATTGTTTTAAGACTAAAAACTTCTCTCTGGCATAGTTTTCTAGGAATAAGTGAAAGTATATTTACGATATAGAGGAGTTTCTCTAAGATCTAGTTGACTTCTAAGAAAACCAACCACTTAAAAAAGTAACATTCTAAAAGTAAATTTTGTTTGTACGTTTTTCTAGAGTAATTTTTAGTTACTAAAATTAAGAATTTAGTGATAATATTTTATTACTAAGTCCAAAAATAAACTACGCTTTGATTAAAAAAAACTTTTAATTGACTTATAGTTGATTTACAACGTTGTGTGTGCTAAGTTTATTAAAATAGTGACTTTGCTTGGGAAATCACTTGCCATGGCTGAACAGACAGCTTGGTGTCCCGGTGAAGCACAGAGCTGCCCATGTGAGAAACGGCCCACCTGCCAATTGTGACCTGCAGTTCAGGTGACCTGCTCTGTGATTTTCACAGAATTGCGAACGTGAACCTGCTCTTGTCTGCCCTGGGCACCTTGGTGCATATCAGAGACTGTCCCCTCCCCATCCCCTCCTAGGGCCTTCTTAGTGTTTTCATAAAAGGAGCAAGACTGACTCTTTAATTCATCCCAGCCTAACCTCTCAGTTAGGTGAAAACTTGTCAAACTATTTTCTCATGATATAATATTAGAACAAGCAAAAATTATATGGAATATGTTCCGTGGGCCAAACATAAGAATATAAGGTGTTTCATTTTTATAGAGATGTTTCAGGTCAAAAATTTTCTTCCATTGAAACATTCTGTAGTGTATCAGATGATGGCATTCAGAAATCATTACAGTTCTTTTCAGATTCTTGGACAGTAAGTGATAATTGATGATTGTTTTCCAGAGAGGCAGGTTGTGGGGAAGAAAGGAGAGGGGAATACATTAAAAACCATTGTTCTTTGAATTTCTCATTGGTCTGCAATATAGAATATAGGATGTTAAAATGTAGAGCTTTATATACGAATGAAAACTAGCCAGAAAGATTTTTTTTTAAGTATCTCAAGTCTTCAGAATGGAAACTAATCTCATCTGATAGGTCAGCCTGTTAACTTTGTATTTTTTTCTTCCCTTTTTGTCTGCTATTAAATTTATCAAAGAAATTCAGTGTTAACCTTAGAAGCGAAATCTCAACCTCCTTCATTTTATGTGGATTTTCATTGTTGTCTGTTTTATATTAACATTTGCCTTTGCCATCTTCTGTGTATTTGAATACTTTGCTTAGGATGCAAAGGATGACAAAACCTAAATGTGTATGTGTGTGTGTGAGAGACAGCAAGAGAGACAGAGATTGAAATAATTTTTATGTATAAAGGTGAATTCAGAATAAATCCTTAGGAGTGTATGTTTTTCCTTGAAATCAGCTCTGTGCGGCTGTTCCCTTTCCCCCCCATAGTTATGAAGTGTGGCTAATTTGAAATGTCACATTGAGAAACCACCACGTATTCCAAAGATTGGCTATCTGGAAATCTTTCATTTCTCTGGGACAATTCAGATGTTTACCCATTCCAAAATCTCTTCAAATCCAGATGATATACACAGGCATATGCTAGTCAGAAATCTCCAGCTTTTTGTTTTCCACTGGGACCTCTGCTTTCTGTTTTCAGGTTGTCTTGGGGCTCTGATGGTGCAGATATGAATTTGCCACTTAAATCTTTTCTTCTTCTTCAGCTCTAGTGTGGGGATTTTGTGCTTCTCCTTAGTGTATTCTGGCAAGGAATGGGGCAGAGAGCTCTTAGTGGTTGACGTTCCCTGATTCTTTTGGCCTAGATGACATCGTCGGGAGGTACGATGACCTGTCCGCGTCTGTGGGTGAGCGGAACGAGAGGCTGCAGATGACGCTGACCCGCTCGCTGAGCGTGCAGGACGGCCTGGACGAGATGCTGCTCTGGATGGCGGGGGTGGAGCGCTGCCTGCAGGAGCCGAGCCAGGCGCCCTTGAGCTCCAGCGCTCTGCAGGATGTCATCAGGAAAAACATCGTAAGTGACTTCAGACAAGCGAGCAGACCACTATTCAGTGAAAAAAAAAAAAGAGCATCTCAGATTAGTTAAAAAGTGTGGATGCTTTCATGCTCTGCCTGTCTCAAAGCCTTCACTCATCCTCACTACACATTTTCATCCCTAAAATTCATATATCTTGGATTCCCCATGTGCAGACATAAAATCTCTATATAAAGTGTTAGTCTAACATTATTTGCTCATTTATGTGTATATCCTCCTCAACACATGGCCTTGAGTTGTAAGCATCATTCTAGATGGCAGAAAGCACAACCCTCTAAATTTTCTTTAGGGAAAAACAGAGACTTGTTTTCCCTGAGAACTTGAACTTGTGTATAGTATTGGGTTCTCTGGCTAAAATAGCACTTGCTATTGGATAAATTAAAAATAATCGTAGTAAAGTTACTAAGAGAGTGGATCTTAAAAGTTTTTATCACAGGAAAAGAATTGTAACTAGGTGTGGTGGTGGATGTAACCTAGACTTATTGTGGTGACCATCTAGCAATATTTCCAACTATTGAATCTTCATGGTATATGCACGTGTGAACTCAGTCACTTAGTCATGTCCGACTCTTTCAGACGCATTGAATTGTAGCCCTCCAGGCTCCTCTGTCTGTGGGAATTTTCAGGCAAGAATACTGGGTTGACATTTCCTTCGCCAGGGGATCTTCCTGACCCGGGTTTGAACCCACATCTCCTGTGACTCCTGCACTGGAGGCGGATTCTTTACCTGCTGGGGCATCGGGGGAGCCCCATTATGTTGTCCAGCTGAAACTGATTTACTGCTTAACATTATTGTAACATAATGTTATATATATGTTAGTTATATCTCGGTTAAAAGTTACATTGAAAAAAGTGTAATAGGCTCCAAAGATGGGGAGACTTAAGATGAATTTAAGGCGTAAAGAGATATCTCCTGAGTATAGCAGCATGGAAGTAGTGCTTGCACAGTCGCATGTGCAAAGCGCCTTTCCATGAAGGAGCAGAGAGGGGCTGCTTGAACCTTTCCTGAGCATCACTCGTGGCAGAGGGTGTCCCCGCATGCCGGGTCCTGTTTGTTCGTCCAGCTTCAGCCCGTTGCCCAGGAGTTAATCAGATCAGTCTTGTGGTTGTCTGGCCTTTGGAAAACCAGGAGCGTGGCTAATCCCTGGGCTGCGGGAGATCCTGGGGTCGCTGAGTGGCAGCCGCCTGCTGCGTCTCCAGGGCAGCTGGCCAGTTGTCTCTAGGCTCCGTGGTTGGCCGGGGCGGGGGCTGGGCGTAGGGGTGGGCTTCCTCCAGGACCCCATCAGCTGGTCTGTCACTCCCGTTAGCTTCCATAGTCACAGGTGGCTCAAGCTTCTTTTGTTACAAATAGTAATTTTTACAAGTGTGTGATGTCGTTTGGTTCATTTCAGATGCTGGAGCAGGACATCGCGGGGCGGCAGAGCAGCATAAATGCCATGAATGAGAAGGTGGAGAGGTTCACGGAAACCGCTGACCCATCCACCGCGTCCTCGCTGCAGGCCAGGATGAAGGACTTAGCCTTCCGCTTTTCAGAAGCAAGTCACAAACACAAAGAAAAACTTGCCCAAATGGAGAAGCTCAAAACCAAAGTGGAGCAGTTTGAGAACCTCTCAGAAAAGCTCCAGACTTTCTTAGAAGACAAAACCCAGGCTCTCACTGAGGCAGATGTTCCTGGGAAGGATGTTACTGAGCTGTCGCAGTTTATGCAGGTGTGTCTGCTGTGGAATTCACAGGGCTGATCAAGTATATCAGCAGCCAAGACAAGCGCATACATTTACAGGCAGAATTACGATTAACAGGCATCAGTTAAATTGCTGATGGATTGGGAAAGATCCCTGCTTTCCTCCTTTAAAACTTCAGAGCCCATCTCCTCCTTGAGGCCTCTGCTCGTTGCCCAGAAGTCAACACCATCTCTCATTTTCTGTGCATCGTAGATAATATGCATATCTTATTCCAGAACTCACAAAGTGGAATGTAGAGTGCCTTTTTAAATTAAAGTTCACCGTGTTCTCTTTCAGACAGCCTGCCTGCCTGTTGGTTTATACTTAGATCATAGGCAGGATCGTTCTGTGACATTCTGAGTAGGGTCATTTGCATCCCATACCTACAACTTGATGGAATGCCCGTTGCAGATCTAGCAACATCCTATATATTGTTTTATTTTTCTTACTGAAGTCTCGTTGATTTGCAGTGTTGTGTTAATTTTTTCTGTACAGCAGACTAACTCAGCTTTATATGTGTGTGTGTTTGTTGTTGTTGTTGTGTTCAGTCGCTCAGTCAGATCTGAATCTTGGCAACCCCATGACTGCAGCACGCCAGGCCTCCCTGTCCCTCACCATCTCCCAAAGTTGGCCCAAGTTCATGTCCATTGCATCAGTGATGCCGTCCAGCCATCTCGTCCTCTGACGCCCTCTTCTCCTGCTCTCAATCTTCCCCAGCATCAGGGTCTTTTCCAGTGAGTCAGCTGTTTGCATCAGATGACCAAAATACGGGAGTTTCAGCTTCAGCATCAGTCCTTCCAACGAGTGTTCAAGGTTGATTTCCCTTAAGATTGACTGGTTGATCTCCTTGCTGTCCAAGGGACTCTCAGGAGTCTTCTCCAGCACCATAGTTCGAAGGCATCAATTCTTTGGAGCTCTGACTTCTTTATGGTCCAGCTCACAACTGTACCTGACCACTGGGGGGACCAAAGCCTTGACTATACAGGCCTTTGTTGGCAGAGTAATATCTCTGCTTTTCAGCACACTCTCTAGGTTTGTCATAGCTTTCCTGCCAAGAAGCAAGCATTTTCTGATTTCATGGCTGCAGTCACCATCTGCAGTGATTTTAGAGCCCAAGAAGAGAAAATCCGTCACCCCTTCCACTTTTTCACCTCTATTTGCCATGAAGTGATGGGGCTGGATGCCATGATCTTTGTTTTTTGAATGTTGAGTTTTAAGCCGGCTCTTTCACTCTCCTCCTCCACCCTCATCAAGAGGTTGTTTTGTTCCTTTTCACTTTCTTCCATTAGAGTATCATCTGCATATTTGAGGTTGTTGATGTTTCTCCTGCCTATCTTGATTCCAGCTTGTAACTCATCCAGCCCAGCATTTCTCATGATGTGCTCAGCATATGAATTAAACAAACTTGGTGACAATAGACAGCCCTGTGGTACTCCTTTCTTAATCTTGAACCAGTCAGTTGTTTCATACGGGGTTCTAACTGTTGCTTCTTGACCTGCATACAGATTTCTTAGGAGACAAGTCAGGTGGTCTGGTATTCCCATCTCTTTAAGAGCTTTCCACAATTTATTATGATCCATACAGTCGAATTCTTTGGCTTAATCAATGAAACAGAGGTAGATATTTTTCTGGGATTCCCTTGCTTTCTCTGTGGTCCAGCAAAAGTTGGCAATTTGATCCCTGGTTCCTCTTCCTTTTCTAAACCCAGCTTGGACATCTGGAACTTCTTGGTTTGCATAATGCTGAAGCCTAGCATGCAAGATTTTAAGCATGATCTTACTAGCATGGGAGATGAGTGCAATTGTCCAATGGCTAGCACATTCTTTAGTATTACTCTTCTTGGGAATTGGGATGAGGATTGACCTTTTCCAGTCCTGTGGCCACTGCTGGGCCTTCCAGATTTGTTGATCTATTGAATGCAGCACCTTGATGGCATCATCCTTTAGGGTCTTGAACAGTTCTACTGGAATTCTGTTGCATCCACTAGCTTTGATAATAGCAGGGCTTCCTCAGGCCCACTGGGCTTTGCTCTCCAGAATGTCTGGCTCTGGGTGGCTGATCACACCATTGTAGTCACCCAGTTCATCTGGGTCTTTTTTACACAGATTTTCTGTGTATTCTTTCCATCCCTTCTCGATCTCTTCAGCATCTGCTAGGTCTCCGCTCTTTATGTCCTTTCCTGTGCCCATCTTTGGGCACAATGGCCCCTTGGTACCTCCAGTTCCCCTGAAGGGACTCCAGTGTTTGCTCTTCCGCTGTTTTCCTCTAGTTTTATACACAGATCATTGAAGAAGGCCTCTTGTCTCTCCGCGCTCTTCTTTGGAAATCTGCGTTTAGTTGGACATACCTTTCCCTTTCTCCCTTGCTTTTCACTTCTCTTCTCCCTTTTGCTCTTTGTGAGGCCTCTTCAGATGACCACTTCACCTTCTTGCTCTTCTTTTTCTTTGGGATGGTTTTGTTTGCTGCCTCCTGTACAGTATTACAGACCTCCATCCATAGTTCTTCAGGCACAGTGTTTACAAGTTCTGATCCCTTGAATCTATTCATTACCTCTGCTGCATATTCATAGGGGGTTTGATTTAATTCATACCTGTCTGGCCTAGTGGTTTCCCCACTTTCTTTAGTTTAAGCCTGAATTTTGCTATGAGAAGCTGTTGATCTGAGCCACGGTCAGCTCCAGGTCTTGTTTTGCTGACTGTTTACGGCTTCTCCATCTTCGGCTACAAAGAATGGAATCAATTTGATTTCGGTATTGGCCATTTGGTGATGTCCATGTGTAAAGTCGTCTCTCCTGTTGTTGAAAAAGGGTATTTGTGTATATATACAAATATGTATGTTCTTTTCCATATTCTTTTCCATCGTGGTTTATCATCAGGTACTGAGGTTCTCTGTACTGCGCAGTAGGACCCTGTTTATCCTTCTGCGTATAAGAGTCTGCCTCTGCTGATCTTAAACCCCCACCCCACCCCTCCCCGACCCCCTCCTCTTTGGCACCCACGAGTCTGTTCTCTGTGTCTGCAGCAACATCTCATGTTGACGTTTTGTAGGAATCAACATCTGAATTGCTAGAACGCAAGAAAGATCTGGAAGTTTTGCAGAATCTCTTAAAGGAGATCTCCAGCCATGGCTTGCCAGGGGATAAGGCTCTGGTTTTTGAAAAAACAAATAATTTGTCAAAGAAATTCAAGGAAATGGAGGACACTGTCAAAGAAAAGTAAGCATCACTTCAGACACTGAATTTTATTCCACTTGATGCTAGTTGGAATGCATGATTTTTATTTCCTTACACAGATACCTGGAACAGTTTTGGAAACTTGAAAATAAGCATAGGACTGCTTTATAAGTACTTTTATGTTGCTAATTTTTTTGCTGTTAAAATGAAGTGTATTTTTGTTAAATTATTTAGGAGGGAAAGTAAATTATTCTTATATGAAAGTAGAAAGCATTATGTGAGGAACATGGCAGTGGTCGTGTTTTACTGAAAACAGTCTAAACTTCCTTTAGTCTAAAACCTTCAGCAAAAACCTTGAAATAACCTTGAAAGATAGCCAGTGGCCATGGCTTTCTGGACGCAGTTCAAAAACTATGCATCAATCCAGTATAGTTGTTGATGCCTTTTTTTAAACAAGTAGTTTGGTTTTTAAGGAGTTGTATATGAGACATGATTCCATGAACAAACAAGATACAAAAGTGAACCTAAATTAAGGTAAAAAGCTGCACAGGGGTGAGCCTTGTGACTGAACTTTTATTGACTATACTGTTGATCTCATGCTAGTTTAGAATATATATCTGGCTTTGCCAGAGCTCATACCGAAGCCCCCCCTAAAGATAGAAAGTAACCATTTCTCTTTCAACTCTTTTTACTTCTTTAGAATTCTCTACCTGAAACTTTTGCGTGCTGTGGGAACTACTCATAGAGCTATCATTTCCACCCCGTTTAGTTCACATCGCACAGAAGGAATAATCTTGGTTTCCCTGGGTAAACTATAGGTTGGTTTTTCTGTCAAATGGACCCAGTGGTAAAACTGCATTGTCCTTAGGGATTAGTTTAGCAGCCACGGACTCTGCCGATAATCCACAGCCCTGCACATGCGCACACACCATCCACAAAGTATCCAGGGACCAAATCCAGATACCAAATGTGTCCTCAGAGCTGTGCATGTGCCAGGCGGTGCCCTCCATCTCTGGTGCTGAGTGTCCAGGGAGATCTGTGTACAGTTCACCGTGGAACTTTCTGAGTGCCTGTCGGGGGGGGCATCCATTAAAATTCAGCATCACTAGGTCTCACCTTGTGTTTTAGAAACTCAGTCCTGTCCTCTCTAAAGACCCAATTGTCGTTCAGTTGCTGAGTCACCTCCAGCTCTTCACAACCCCATGGACTGCAGCATGCCAGGCTTCCAACGTCTCCTGGTGTTTGTCCAAGTTCATGTCCATTGAAGACCTGTTTACGCATCCAGTAAATTGACAGCAGAGGATGAAATGGCTGGGTGGCATCACCGACTCGATGGACATGAGTTTGAGCAAGCTCCGAGAGTTGGTGATGGACAAGGAGGCCTGGCGTGCTGCAGTCCATGGGGTCACAAAGAGTCGGACACGACTGAGCGACTGAACTGAACTGAACTTGACTGTAGTGTAGCATAAATACCACTGGGTGGCGCTGTGTTTCCCTCGTGTCGGTGACTTGCGTTTCCCTTCTGGTTCTCAGCCTGCTGGCGTTTAGCACCATATAAAGCAGACAGATCAAAGCACACTGACTCTAAATCATGTTCAAGATGTTTATACGGCCTTTAGAGTTTGTGTAGCACTGTAGAGAGCTGTTCCATATGGGCTACAGACATCATAGCTGTTCTGTCTTGATCTACGGACTCCACTGAAAATGTAGACAAGGACTTCACTGATTTCACTTGCCACCTAGGAAATCTTTCCTCCTATATGTGAGGGTTGGCATGTGCATGGGCGAAGATTTTTTTTCCTTAATGTTAAATCTCATGTAACAGTAATAATTTGTTTATTAGTTATGAGTCCTTTGGAGTATCTCTCTGTGGCTTAAATTCGTCAATGATGTTTGTGATCTAGAAAAGAAGCAGTATCTTCTTGTCAAGAACAGATGGGTGCCTTTCAAGTCCTGGTTAAATCATTAAAATCATGGATAAAAGAAACCACAGAAAGAGTTCCCGTTGTGCAGCCTTCTTTTGGTGCAGAAGATTTGCAGAAATCTTTGGAAGAAACTAAGGTGAATCACTGTCCATATTTGATACCAAGTTCTCATTTGCCGTTGTTAGGAGTGATAGGTTTCCTTTTCATAGGAATAGTGATAGAGGCTTCCTATTCATGTTAGATCTTCGTGAATATGCAATGTATTTTGGTGAAATTTTGAAATCATGACATGGGTTTAAGCGCACCTTTTAAAGGACACAGACTTGCGGTCTGGTTGCTTTTTATGGCACCGTATCAGTGAGTTGCTAAACGGTCCAAGTTTCTTCCCCTACATCTCTGCTCAGGTGTTTTTATACTGTTTCTCATAATGTTAATAAGAGATGCTTTTCTTCAATTCTGCACTTTGCCCTGGTTTGGACATTATCACTCCAACCAGTATCTGAAGATAGAAGTTATTTGAATATTTTCTCATCTGACTCAGGTCTAAAACTTAAGACCAGTTATGGCAAGATTCCTACTCCAAATTTGTGGAGTTGTGTATTTTTTAAAATTCACTGAAGTTTTTACATTATTTTTGTTTGCTGTTGAGTGATATTTATCTAGTACCTTTCTATGATTTCATTATTTTTATTCTTTTTGTGATAGCTTTAGGTATGTATAATTTGAGTAGATATACATGAGTATTTTGATTATTCATCATTTATATGCTTTATGTAAAAATACAGGTATTTCTACTTTGAATCTTATTACTTATATGCACGTTTATTGTTTTTTTTTTGTCCTTATATTTATTCCAACTGTTTATTGTATGTTTGAAGCTCACCATGTAGTCTAATTTTTCTCTTTAAAATTTTGTTGGGTTGCTTGAATCTCCTTTGTTATGTACTATGTGAAGTTAGAAAGTGTATGTTCTGTTTATTGCTTCCAGTGCTGGAAGAAGATAACAGGATGAGGTTTAGATATTAAAAAATTCATTGAAATTTTGATAATTAAAATTCAGTGTTAAGTGGAATGCTGAGTTTACACTTTTAAGAACAGTTTCTAGTACGTCTCTTCTTGTAGCTTGGCTGTCGCCTAGTACAGTTTGCAGACTTACAGTTGACAGTTACTTTGGAACTCGTGGCAGCTGGGGGTAGCCCGGCCTCCACTGTGGCTGGGAGCAGAATTCAGGATGGACCCGACCCCGCTCCTCACTGCCAGCAGCGTTAACAGTCACCTGGGCGGTTGGAACGAATAGAGATGCTGTCCTTCTCTTCCATCCACTCTCCCATAAGTCAGAAGCCACAATCGTCGCTGTTTTAAGATATGTTTAAGACCCTAAATTATAATGTGTAAGTTGGAAAAGATTACTAAGACTGAAAAATAATGTATTTTTATATCTCAAGAAACTACAAGAGAAGTGGACCTTAAAAACACCAGAGATTCAGAAAGTCAGCAACAGCGGGAACTCGCTATGTAACTTAATAAGTGCTGTGACAACCCCCGCGAAGGCCATAGCGGCAGTCAAGTCAGGTATGTGCTTTGTTTACATTTGTGGGAAAACCCGTAAGAATTGGGTCCACCCGTGTTTATTTCATGTGTGTATGTTATTTCTTTTAACTAATGCATAAAATAACCTCAGAAATACAAAGGGAAAGTGACAACAAATATGACGTGTCTAAACACACTAAATGGTACCAAGGAAAAGTGTCTGCACTGTTCAGATGTCAGATCGCTTAGGTTTCAGTATTTAGATTCAGATTTAAAATGTAGCCAAATTCATCTGTAAGAATAAGGAGCATTATATTGGGAAAGGGGAAAGATTGGATTCCAGTTTCTTTGTTTTTACCTTCATTGATGGAAATGTAGAAATTCTGTTCGAAATATTTGATAAAGAAATGCATCTGGTCTCCTGGGAAAGAGGGAAGTAAGGGGAGGAAACAGGTTTGCTTTTTTCTTTTTTTGTTAAGTGGACCTCTCTTAATTTATTCCCATCTGCTTTATTCCTTTATTCCCAAAGAAAACAGTCCTGTCTTATGTTAGCCAGCATGTCTGAATCACAGTCTTTATCAACAGAAAGGGAGAGTCTTATATAAATAAGGGTTCTAAAATTTAAGTTGCAGATAGGGTTTGAAGTTTAAAACATATTTATATCGTTGTCACTATCAGGTTTGAAATAATCCAAGAGTAGACTGCAGGGACATCTCGCATCTTTGTTCCGAGAGTTTCTGAGAATCCTCTGTGGTCTATCTGCTCTTCCCACCCCCGACTGTCCCCATTGTGAGGCTGGCGTTCAGCTGGGCCCCTCTCCCGCACCGTGCATTCTGCTCTGTTAATCCCATTTCCGGCAGCACGCACAGTATATGTGTGTGATGATCCCTCCTTTCTCTCCTGATCAGATTTCCTGAAATGTCAAGGTTTTGATTTTTTTTTTAAAAGGGAAGGAATTCTGTGGTGTTTTATATTAGTTCTTCATGTCCTCTTTGTGTTTGTAATAAGCAAAAAACATTTTTCCCCTGCTCTTGAACAACTCTGAAGCATGGTAGGAATTAATCTTGAGTATCTACAGGGCATTTTCACTTCCATTTGAAATGCCATGGTGTGTGATTTTTCTTTTAAGGGGACAACACTTAGGTTAAGATTCAGATATTTAAGTGTTTTTGTTCAGGCTTGTTCTTGTGTGTTTAGTTGGGGGAAATGTGTTTTGGAGAGAGAGCCAAGGCTTACATGAGAAACTCTTAATTGATTTTTTAAAAAATATTTTGATTATGAAAAAGATACCGATGCTAGATGCTTATAGAATTTAAGAGAAATAATTACTACCACTCACGGAGCCGTTCCTATTCCTAGGCAGTAGGGTGACTGTCTTTAATTCCCACTGGGGTTTCGTGAGCCAGGTCTTCCTCTCCCCAGCAGCAGGGAGGGCTGGATGCAGCTGTGCAGACTCACAGGGTCATCAGTGGGCTGGGCTGTAAGCTCAGGTGAGATGCACACCAGGGCCCAGGAGCCCAGCCCTGTGCCTCCTCTCCATGTGTTGATACAGCATGGTTTCTTTTACTCCTGACGTTTCTTTCATGTCTGTTTCCCTTGTTCCACCTCCATTAAACCCATGAAAAGACTGTCACTGCAGCCAACAATTTCAGTTCCTTACACTGAGGTGGATGTTCTCTTGTCCGTCAGGCATTTATGCTCCAAGAATACACGCTGTAACCAGCTTCTGTGCTTCAGTGACTATATCACTAAAATAACTTCAGCATTAAAGCAACATTACCCCAAAATTGTCTTGTAGATGAATAGTTAATGATTAATGTATCAGTAATCTAAAGTTTCTGAAACTCTGGAGTTTAAATTGATCATGTTACCACTTTAGGAGTAAATTTTATGCAGAAGAGAGGACATAGCTTGATCTTTAAACCTTCGTTTGATTTTGAAATTGAATCAGTATTTTAAATTTTTAAATGTAGTAACATTTAAAAATAATTACTGTTTATGGGGTTTGCTTTAATGCCATCTGGACTTCCCTGGTGGCTCAGATGGTAAAAAATCTGCCTGCAATGCAGGAAACCTGGGTTTGATCCCTGGATTGGGAAGATTCCCTGCAGAAGGGAATAGCAACCCACTCCAGGATTCTTGCCTGGAGAATTCCATGGACAGAGGAGCCTGGCGGGCTATAGTCCATGGGGTTGCAAAGAGTCTGACACAACTGAGCACCTATTTTTTTTTAATGCCACCTGCTGTTAATGCACATGTAATATGACAGAAGTCTATGATGACTTCAGTTTTAATATTTTTGCAGGTGGAGTAATATTAAATGGTGAAGGAACAGCCACAGATACTCAGGAAATTTTGGCAAATAAAGGTAAATAGTAACTTTAAATGCTTCTTGATTAAATACTTGGTTTTGTTTTTTTCTTTTTGAGAAAGAGAAAATCTTTTTAGGGGTAAAAAGTAGTTATATCAAAATTTCAAACTTTGAATTAAAATGGTATGAGAATAATCGTATTCTCCATAAAACATATTTCTATAACATTCTATGCAATTTTGTTCATTTGAAGGTAAAACCTGGTCATTCAGTTTGGCATTTGGTTTATGTTTCCTTCTTTTGGGTTAATTTGAGATATTTTCTCACTGCTCTAAATACCCTGAAAATGTATCAGTATTATTTTCTTTTTTCTTGCATTTAGGCTTAACATCCATTAAAAAGGATATGACTGACATAAGCCATGGCTATGAAGACCTTGGCCTCTTGCTTAAGGACAAAATAGGGGAACTGAGCACCAAACTCTCCAGACTGCAGAAGGCTCAGGAGGAGTCCAGCGCCATGATGCAGTGGCTGCAGACCATGAACACCACCGCCACGAAGTGGCGTCAGGCGCCAACACCTACGGACACCGAGGCCGTGAAAAGCCAAGTCGAACAGAACAAGGTATCGTCTGTGGGCCCGTTTTTGGGAGACACGAGCGAGCTGAATCAGGGCCCAGGATGCGCCCTCGGGCTCACAAGCTGGTTCTGGTCTCCTGCTCTGTGACCATCAGCAAGTCGTGGGCCCGCTTTGTTGGACGTGCCTTTCTGTAGAGATGGAGCCTAACAGTCACTTGCTTTTACCCACAGATGTTATAAAGATGAGTGAGCTGTTGGGTGCAAGCAGCTTTGACTTTGCAGCTCAAGTCTGGACTTTTAACCAGCCCTATTGGAAAAGATGCACTTAAGGGCTAGGTGTGTTAGGGGTCTGTTCTGTCCAGTATAAAATAGGGGAACTCACACTTGCCCTTTCTTTAATAGACAGTATTTCTTTCTACAGCTGTCAGGGTTAGAAAAAGGGTTCTGTACACTGGCAGTGCTGGCAAAAATGTCTCCAGATGACTAACTTATCTCTGAGCTCTATAATGTGTTATCCAAATGCTGCTCATTCACTAAGAGTCTCAAATCTTGCAGCCTCTCTCAAGACTGATTTTCTGGTTAATTACCATCTTAGTGGTGTCATCTTCCTTTTTCCAAAGGGATTTGAGAAAATATGAAATTCTTCCCGGTGGGGCGAGCTCTCACATTCCTCTTTGGGGTTCTTTTCTCAGCTCGTTGAAGACTAGTTACAAAGAGGAAAAGAAAATATAATTGGCTCCTGAATCCAGTCCTCACTCACTTCAACCTCTGACTGTGGATATTTTCCCGTTTTGGTCGTGTTAAAGAAAAACGTGCTCTATTATAATTGTGTCTTTGTCTTTTGATGTTGACGTACTTTAACACAGTTACTTTTTTTTTATTTCCTCGTTAGTTGTTTGAGGCAGAACTGAAGCAAAATGTAAACAAGGTGCAGGAGCTGAAAGACAAGCTGACAGAGCTGCTGGAGGAGAACCCAGACACTCCGGAGGCCCCCACGTGGAAGCAGACGTTGACGGAAATAGGTATGTCACCACTGACGCCAGAGGCCTCGGACAGAAGCCCGGGCATTTTTTAAAAAATCATAATCTTTATCAGAAAACATCTATCCAGCAGTCTCCCTGACTTCGAGATTTGCTTCCACGTTTCAGAATCTGTTTTTGCAAATTCAGAAGTGTCATTTCATTTTACCTGGGGCTGGGCCTTGGCATATCTTTTATTTTTCTCACTCAACACAGTAACGAAATTTATGTTTACCAAGAAGGTAGATACGAGTTAATACAGTGCTGTGCATTGAGTCCCATGTTCTCTTTACGGTCTTTTTTTTTTTAACTAGATTTTGGGTGCTTCTAATTTTTTATTCTTTGTTATATTTTAGTATAGAGAGTCCTTTTAGTTTGTCTTGAAAAGATGGGTGCCCTTTTCTGCCACGGAGTTCCCGGTGGGACCCTGCCAGCCTCTGCTCCGTGCTGCCGGGCCCTTTCCTGCCCGGCCCGTGGAGGCCGCTCCGCACGGGGGCCTGGGCTTTGCTCTTCATGAAGAGCACTGTGGACAGTCCCGCCCTGTCCCTGTGTGCCCCGCTCCTCAGAGATGCAGAGTTGCCTTCACTGTCCCTGTTACCGTGGCACCCCCCTTCCTTATTGTGATGGTATCGGTAGGCATTCTCTGTACCTCACAGTGCGGTTTGCAGAGTTCCGTGAGTCAGGGTGTGTGCAGCTCAGACACTGGCACACACTGAATGTGTTTACCATTTCACTGTCAGCTGTTCATTATATTTATCGAAACCTTGTCCTTTCTTTAGAGTTAGAGATGCTGTGATGAACTTAGAAGTTTCAAAGTAGGTTTCAGTTTAATGAGAGTCACCCTTACACGTGTAACTGATCTACTTTGTTGTACGCCTGAAACTGACATAACGTTGTAAATCAACTCGACTGCAATAAAAAAGTCATCCTAAAAGATCTGAATGTTGAAAGGTTTATTTTGATAGAAACTCTTGTTGCCTTATAATCAATTGGGCCCTATTTCAGTGACTGTCACCTAGAATATCAGAATTACTTGGGAGAATATTATCAAAGCATTTTAAAATAGGGGTGGGAGTGAGGAATGTATATTTCAAAAAGCTTCCTGATAAGATTTTGATATGTCTTCTTCTTCTTTTATGTTTACTTGCATTGTTTTGCTGTCAGATTGTGACTGACTAGAACAGGCCATATAGAATGATGTCGTTTAGGGAAGGTTTCAGGAGTTGGGTTGTATGAAAAGCAGCTCTGTGGTATATTATGCTGGCTGAAAAACAGTCTGTCACAGCTCATCACACCTTCCGTGACTGTTGAGTGATTCGTGTTCAAGGAAGGTCGTAACTCCGGGCTTCAGGGAGCGTGCTGTCTCTGGGCAGGGGTAGCAGGCAGGCATCCTAGCGGAGGGTGAGACCCAGTGGGTCGTGAAGGCAGGTTGGAGTGTGTGGGCAGAAAGGCCAGCATGTGCCCACCCAGTTTGGATGAGGGTATGAGGTCAGCAGTGCAGACGAGAGGAGGACAGACTCTCGGGTGAGCAGACAAGGGCTGGTTTTGGGGAAACTCTGCAGGTCAAGCAAAGGTGGTTAGATTTTGCCATCTGCATGGTGGGGGTGAAGTATTGAGAGGTTTGAGCCCAGGAGTTACAGGTTCGTGATGTCTAAGGGAGATTATTTAAGACAAGTTTGCTGAAGCTGAGAGTCACGGGTGGCGGTGAAGCCGGGGAGATGGCTGGTGGTCTAGGTGCGCACGTGACACGCTCCTGGCAGCAAGAGCTGAGCACCCCGGGGCATGTTAGAAGTGCCCCTTCTGGCCTCGCTCAGACCTGCTTCTCAGGCCCCGGGGTGGGCCCGGTCCTGTGTGAGCAGGGGTGTCTGACATAGCTCCAGTTTGAGAACCACTGGTCTGGACAAAACAGGGTCAGGACCCACGTGGTGTTCAGGTATTGGGAGTGGAAGGACAGGTTTAAGGTTTGGTGATCAAGGACATAGGAGTCTCATGAAAGAAATCTAACTATTGCATCTCATGATGTATGAGAGAAGAATCTTCAAGAAAAATCTAAAAGCTGGAAAAAATCTACCCATTCAGATAGGAATATCATAGCTTTTTTTTTTTTCCCAATGTTGAGTTTAAGGGTTGGTGAGATTTCTTAGTGTAACTTCCGAGCAGCTGGCTGCTGGTTTGCGTAGAAGGGCACAGTTGGCTGTGGGTACACGTACTTGGGAGTCACTTAACTCGAACTGGTCACTGGACATACAACCCTCAGGACCATAAAATCTGTATTGTTAAATGCAATGCGCCCTTAGGTTAGGCCTTAATAGACTCTATGGGGAGAGTCATGAGGGTGGAATGACAGCCATTGGGGATGCTTTTGAGTTCTGTTAGGTAATCTTCATTAAGATATAGTTGTGTTAAATGTACAAAAACCAAACCTCAGTTGCGTCCTTCATCTTTTTTTTTTAGATTCTAAGTGGCAAGAACTCAATCAATTGACAGTTGATAGACAACAAAAGCTGGAAGAATCCTCACATAATCTAATCCAGTTCCAGACTGTGGAGGCCCAGTTAAAGCAGTGGCTGGCGGAGAAGGAACTGATGGTCAGTGTCCTTGGGCCCTTGTCAATCGACCCGAATATGCTGGACACACAGAGGCGGCAAGTGCAGGTGAGGCTCCGTGAGTTAACAGGATGGGTGTTTCCATGAGAGAGATGTTAGCGCTGGACAGTACGTGCTCTACCTGCCTGGCGGGCGTCTGTAACGTATCAGCCGCCCGTGAGGTACTAGGATGATGCTGATGGGGACCTCAGAGGAGCAAAGCGCTGGAGCATCCCCGAGTGGTCCACCGGGCCCACGGAGGGTCGGGTCCCTTGACTGTCTCAGTCCTGTTGTGGTTTGTACAGACCCCTGTTAAAGAGGACCTTCTTTGAAGTATTAATGTGATTGCATAAGCTGTAGCATTTTTATGAGAAGCTAGTATCTTGTTTAGAAATGACTCCTTTGGAGTTTGATTCATTTTGATCGTGGTAGTAGATAATGAAGCTTATAAAGGCCGTCCAAAACAGCCCTGAGTTGGGGAGGAGAAAGGAGGCAGGCAGAGAGGGAACCTTGAAACCCACAAGGTTAGTTAGACCCATCTGACTACGAGCAGATAAATCCACACGGGGAGAAAACTAATAAAATGTGAGCCAGACGTGATCGCAGGACTGCCCCGGGGTCTCGGGGAACTGCTTTCTGTGCGGGTGGTGGTTTCAGGGTGGGGAGGCTGATCCATACTCTGAAAATACAAATCAGCCCAGGCAGTTGAGTCACATGCTGTCCTAGGCTTGTACGTTCTTCATCTGAATAGGTTAGAGACAAAAGATGTAAACAAACATTTGAGGAGAAATAATTGTCCGTGGTCTCCCAGAGACAGACAGAATATTACATTAAAAGAAGGACAATGTGGAGATCATTTTACAATGAAAGCCTCTGTGAGCCCGCATACTTGGAATGATGTGATGTATTGGCTAAATCTTTACAAAAAAGTCTATACATCAATCTTAGGTTTAAAAAGAATCTGTGTAAATCAATGCATTATGAGTCAGTATAGCCTAATACTGTTATCACTGTGCCTTTTTTTTTTTTTTTTTGGTGTAAAATGCTGTAGACCATTCAAAAAATTCCTGTAAAAAGAGAAGTACATGTAGGAAAAAATCAAATTTGGTGTTAGGGTGATGTGAACTTGTCTAAACTCAGTGTTTCCCTTTGTGTGTGAGAACTGCATGAATTTCTCTTCCTTCTCCCCAGACTAGCAAAAATATTTTTTTCTCCCCCTTTGGGGGATGTTATTTTAGACCAAGTGTTGTCTCTGTGAAGCAGCATTGCCCTTTGGGTTTAGTTTATGATAACTGCACTGCCTTTGAAATAAAAACTAGGAAAGCAGTAACAAAAGCAGAAGTAAAAGCTAGATAATTACCTACTGTTTCTGTGTAGAAGCGTGAAGCCATGTTTTCTGAAACTCCTTCTCCAGTCGTGTGTGTGCTTAGGGGCCCTCGTTGGCGCTTTCTCTTAGATTCTCCTGCAGGAGTTCGATACCAGGAAGCCTCAGTATGAACAGCTGACCGCGGCCGGCCGGGGCATCCTGCACAGACCTGGGGAGCACCCGTCCTTCCACGGGATTGTGAAGGAGCAGCTGGCGGCCGTGACCCAGAAATGGGACAGCCTCACGGGCCAGCTGAGGGACAGGTGTGACCGGATTGACCAGGCCATGGGAAAGAGCACCCAGTATCAAAGCCTGCTGAGAAGCCTGTCCGAGAAGCTGGCCAACCTGGATGGTCAGCTCAGCAGCAGCATGGCCGGCAGCGCACCCCCCGATGCCATGAGCCAGCAGCTGGAAGCGGCCGAGAAGCTGAAGCAGGCGGTAGAGCAGGAGGGGAAGCGGATCAGAGCGGCGCAGGCCCTGGGCGAGGATCTGGCAGCCCTGGTTCGAGAAGAGTATCTGAAAGCAGAGCTCAGTCGGCAGCTGGACGGCATCTTGAGATCGTTTAAGGATCTGGAGCAAAAAGCAGGTGTGTGTGTCTTCTGTGAAGGCATGTATGTCCTAGAGAGAGGGGTCCACGGGCAAGCCATTTCCAAGCTGTTGGGTAGATCGGGCCCCTACAGAGAGCCTGCCCGTAGTGAGAAGTGTGTGGGAGGAGGCAGTCTCGGGCACGCGGAGGGCGGATCCTGGCCGACGTGCACACGGCATGGTGGGGGGGTCTGTGCAGATCCGGGGGGATACCGTGTGGGCGCCGGCCACCACACAGCTGGCCCAGGAACATCTCAGGTGCCCCCGATTGGTTTTCACAAACTCACAGACAGGATAGGCTTGAGAGGGCCAAGGGCAGAGGGATGGGGGAGTGATGGAGTGGGATGGAGTTTAGTTAATTTGCAGTGTTGTGCAGCAGAGTGATTCAGCTACGCACATGTGCTCAGTCGTCCTCGACTCTCTGTGACCCCATGGACTGGTAGCCTGCCAGGCTCCTCTGTCCATGGGATTTTCTTGGCAAGAAGACTGGAGTGGGTTGCCATTTCCTCCTCCAGGGGATCTTCCCCACCCAGGGATCGAACCCGAGTCTCCCAAGTCTCCTGCATTGGCAGGCGGATTCCCCTGAGCCACCTAGGAAGCCTGTGATTCAGTTTTATACACACACACACACACACACACACATTCTTTTTAAATATTCTTTTCCATGATGGTTTATCGTAGGATATAACATAGAATGGATAAACAGCAGAGTCCTGCTGTATAGCACAGGGTACTGTATTCAGTGTCCTGGGATAAACCATAACGATAAAGCATATGAAACAGAATGTGTATGTATGTAAACCTGAATCAGTTTGCTCTAGAGCGGAAGTTAACACAACTTCGTAAATCACCTATACTTCAATTTAAAGAAATTAGTAAAAAAATTAAAAAAATTATTTTTAAAAGTGTAGACGTCTACTCTATGTCACAGTTTTGTTTCACCGGGAAAGGAGGTGAACAGTCATCAGAAAGGCTTGGTCTCGTCTTCTCCCCCACAGTTAGTTCATCCGGCTCGCCCACGGGAGCTTCTCCCGAGAGCCACGTGGCGGCGAGCCGTCCTGCCCATTGCTCTGTCGCCCGCCGCGGCGGCTGTCCGGGGCCCTGGGCCCTGAGCCGGGTGCTTTGAGGCCGTGGTGTTTCTGGGCCGAGCAGGGCCAGACAGAGGACGCGCGGGCTTCGATGTGTCGTTGGCCGAGTGACGCCCGGCACCCAGGGTGTGTGTTTAATCATGGATGGGATTTGTTTACTGACAGAGCAGCCGTTTCAGGCTTGCTCCTTGATTCTGATGAGACATGGGTAGCAGATGCGAGCTGTGACGACCACAGTGATGATGACCCTTGTCAGGAGCCCTGTTCCATGGCTGGCGTTCGGCTCAGTGCACGCGTGGGCCCCTTACTCCCGAGAGCTTCTTGTCAGTGCTGCTGGCTCAGACTTGGGGAAATGAGACCTCGGGCTGCAGTCATTTGCCTCGGGCCCTGCAGCTCATAACAGGCTGGTTGAAACCCAGAACCCTGTCGTCCCCACAGACTGCCTTATTTTGCCCAAGTGATGGGTAGAAATTACACAGGCGGGGACGTCCCCGGTGCTCCAGTGGTTAAGGTTCCTCACTCCCAACGCAGGGGACACAGGTTCAGTCCCTGGTCCAGGGACTGAGATCCTGCATGCTGTGCAGCCAAAGGGGGGAAAAAATCACAGAGGTGGAAAGGTCACAGCTGATAAGGGATGAATTGTTTATCAGCATCACCTAGAGCTTTGAACAGTAGTTGCTTCTTTGCCCTGGGATAGACGTTGGGATAGACGTGGCTGTGCATCCAGCCACGAAGCTCTCTCTCCTTACAGAGCCCTCCCACCCTCTCTGTGCATAATGTCAGTGCTAGTAGCCTTTGCATTTAGATTATTCTGTGTTTTTATTTGGTGGTTTTTACCTTGGCTTTTTGCAGGTTCATTCAGCATTTTGATGTAAAATAAACCTGTCTGTGATTTCATTTCTTAGAGACCCATGTTGAGCACCTTCAGTCAGCCTGTGCCAGCTCTCACCAATTTCAGCAAATGTCTAGAGATTTCGAGGCTTGGCTGGATACCAAGAAGGAAGAACAAAACAAGTCTCCCCCGATATCTGCCAGAGTCGAGGTTTTGGAGTCATTAGTGAAAGATCAGAAAGACTTCCGGAAAACGCTGATCGCCCAGTCTCACCTTTATGAGAAAACCATTGCAGAAGGTGAAAACCTGTTACTAAAAACCCAAGGGTCTGAGAAGGTAGCCTTACAGTTACAGCTGAACACTATTAAAACTAACTGGGATGGATTGCAGAAGCAGGTGAAGGACAGAGAAGACAGGGTGAAGGACACACTGGAGAAAGCCCTCAAGTATAAAGAACACGTGGACACGCTCAGGCCGTGGATAGACAGATGTCAAGGCAGCCTCGAGGAAATCAAGTGTACCTTGGATCCCGCTGAGACGGAGAATGCCCTTGTGCAGCTGAAGGCTCTGCAGAAGGAGATGGACCAGCATTTTGGGCTGGTGGAGCAGCTGAGCGGTGCAGCCGGCAGCCTGCTTGGCATCTGTGAGGCGGACCAAGAGGTGGTGGCAGAGGAGAGGGAGCGCCTGCTCCAGCAGGTGGACACGGTCACTGAGCAGGTGCACAGGAAGAAATTCTCCCTCGAGAACATGGCCCAGAAGTTTAAAGAGTTCCAGGAAGTTTCCAGAGAAGCTCAGCGGCAGCTTCAGGGCACAAAGGAACAGCTTGTGGTGCACGACTCCCTGGGGCCCCAGGCTCACAGCAGCAAGTCCCTGACCATGTTGCAGACCCAGCAGAAAGCCCTCCAGACCTTGAAGTCGCAGGTGGATCTGGTCCAGGGGCTGGCCCGGGACCTCGTGGCAGAGGCCTCTGACTCCAAGGGTACCTCCGAGGTACTGCTCCAAGCAGAGACCTTAGCACAGGAGCACAGCGCCCTCAGCCAGCAGGTGGACGACAAGTGCTCTTTCTTAGAAACCAAGCTTCAGGGCATTGGCCATTTTCAGAACACCATCCGAGAGATGTTTTCTCAATTCGCGGAGTTTGATGATGAGCTGGATGTCATGGCCCCAGTGGGGAGAGACGCGGAGACACTGCAGAAGCAGAAGGAGGCCATCAGAGCCTTCCTGGAGAAGCTGGAAGCACTCATCGCAAACAACGCCAATGCCAACAAGACCTGCAAGATGATGCTGGCCACAGAGGAAGCCTCTCCCGACCTCGTCGGCATCAAACGGGACCTGGAGGCATTAAGCAAACAGTGCAACAAGCTCTGGGACCGCGCACAAGCCAGGAAAGAGCAAGTCGAAGGGACCATTGTGCGCCTTGAGGAATTCTACACCAAACTCCAGGAGTTTTCCACTCTGCTCCAGAAGGCGGAGGAGCTTGAGGAGTCTCAAGGCCCCGTCGGCATGGAAACGGAGACAATTAATCAACAACTCGATGTGTTCAAGGTAGGGAGTGCTTCCTTTTTATTCTGCATGTTGGTTACTCAGAGATGTGACTGGGGACTTGCCGCTGGCCCAGTGGTTAAGACTGTGCTTCTGCTGCAGGGGGCACCGGTTTGATCCCTGGTCAGGGAACTGAAATCCCAGATGTCTTGCAGTGTGACCAAAAAAATAATAATAAAATAAAAAATAAAACTTCCATGAAAAAAAAAAAACAAAGACTTGACTGGTTGACAGAGAAGGAGGTGGCCTTTTTTGTAGCATCTTCAAGTAGGATCACCATGCAGTGTTGGAGCTCAGATGAGCATCTGTGTAGGTGGGATGGGTCCTTCTGCTTCTGCTTCGGCCTCTTGTGGGATAAGGCCTGAGGTGACCCAGGAAGTCACAGGGTGCTTGGAACGCTGGCGTCTGTTTATTTTTTCTTAATTTTATTTGTTGACATCTGGCTGTGCTGGGTCTTCGTCGCTGCGTGGGCGCTTTTCCTAGCTGTGGGGCTGCTCTCCAGAGGCGGTGTGCATCTCATCGTGGTGGCTTCTCTCGTTTCGGAGCACAGGCTCCGGGTGCCCGGGCTCAGCAGTGGCCACCCCTGCCTTCTGGTGCCCAGGCCCGATGGCCGTGGCACCCAGGCTTAGCTGCAACGTGGCGTGTGCGATCTCCTGTGCTGGGGACTGAACCCCTGTCTCCTGCGTCGGCAGGCTGATTCTTTACCGCCGAGCCTCCAGGGAAGCCTGGTGTCTGTTTCTGATGTCGCTCAAGGCTCCCGCAACTCGACCACGGAGACCGGCCCACCACCCATCACGAGCATGCCCTCTCCGTGTTTGTGTCCTCACGTTTTCTCCGGTGGTGAATTACAGTCTTTTCCTTTTTATGGCCTTCTTCTTTTTAGCTTAGTTTTTCCCCCCAAGTTCCTCTTTTAAAAGCAGACTTCCCCTTTTGTAATCCTGGGTCTGTAAAATTTAAGATTTTGGGCTCATGCCCCAGACGATTGGGAGTAAATTATTTCTGACGGGACGGTGAGCACCTTGGGGCTGAGTACACATCGGGCTTCTCTGGTAGCTCAGCTGATAAAGAATCTGCCTGCAGTGCAGGAGACCCCGGTTTGACTCCTGGGTTGGGAAGATCCCCTGGAGAAGGGAAAGGCTACCCACTCCAGTATTCTGGCCTGGAGAATTCCATGGACTGTATAGTCCATGGGGTCGCAGAGAGTCGGACATGACTGAGCGACTTTCACTTCACACGTGGGGCTGTACACTTGGGCCGAGTACACATTTCTCACCAGCAGTGGCAGTGATGCTTGATGCTGGGACGTGGATGGAGGGCGGTGAGGTCAGTGCCAGGGTCCGGGTCAGTGATGTGGCCTTGCTCAGGGTGTGGTGCGCAGAGCCCGGGGATGGGGACAGAGGGAAGGTCCTGGCTGCCCAGCCTTTGCTGCTTGGGCCTGACGGGAGCCTGTGGAGTGGCTGGGGGCCCATTCACGGGGTTCGTTCGCTTTGCAGTAAAGGCCGGTGTGACGCTGAGTCCCACCGCATGCCCATGAAACATCAGACACTATCAAATACAAACAGAATTTGCAAACAAATAGAATTTGCAAACCTAGAAATCATTTCCCAGGAGAAACGAATATAAATCAAATAGACTTCAAAATTCTCTGCTACTGTACTTGACAAGGTCTTTCCTCTGCTTCTCCTTCATGACATTACTTTTAGGTGACTGAATTTTGAAAAGTAACTTCAAAGTAGCTTCTTTTTCTTCTTTATTACTAACATGATTATTTGCTGTTTAATGGAGTGCCTTTGAAGCCCCGTCTCTCCAGGGCTTAAAAACCTGCGGTTCTAAATTTGGGTCTTGATTCTGGAGGTGGAAGGAGCAGCCTCATTGTTGACTTAACTCCCTTCATTTCTCTGTCACACTGTCATACTTGTGGTTTGCAAAATAAAGGTTTCACATAAGAGAATTCTGTATTAGAAAAACAAAGTTCTGTGGCCAGTGCAACTTGGAAGACTGGGTGGAGGCTCTTAGGAGTGAGTCTCTGGAATTTTTGTGGAGCCCAACAAGCAAGCCTTGATGCTTACATGACAGTGATCCGATGGTCTTTGCACTGAGGCAAGTTGGCTCCGTTTACTGCTCTGTGCCATGAAGTGGCACCATTTCCCGAGACTTTCTGTGACTTTGTGTAGGAGAAAAAAGAGCAGGCCTCATCTCTGTTCACTGCTTCAACTATTTGTAAGAAAAAAATCACCATTTCTTTGCAAGTATTCTGCAAACTGAAAAGCACTAAATAAGCATCGTTACCATTCATGGATACAGAGGTTGTTTTATTCGACTGTGAAGAAAAACAAAGAGATCGTGTCTTCTGAAATAAGCCACTGACATGCTGTATTTGTTTTTTGATTACTTTGGAAGGAGTTGACTGATTTTAATGAAATTCAGTAATAATAATATCCTGGCATACCTTCAGTGTCTTGAAACCCATTGATTGAAATAAAAGTTTCAGTTTAGGAGACAGTTGTCTGCATTTGGTGTGCCAGTGCCGTAGGTAAAAAAGGACGAGAGTGTTACGGTAAATGAAGGTGGTAGCTTACATGCTTACACAGTCACTAATTCTGCTTGCTGTATGTCGGTTATGTGCGCATGTTCTGAAAGATAACCATTACAACATTAACATTTATTGTGGGCTTCTGTGTCCCGCATAACACTTGGAGACAGAAAAGGCAACCCACTCCAGTATTCTTGCCTGGAAAATCCCACGGACGGAGGAACCTGCTGGGCTACAGTCCAGTTCAGTTCAGTCGCTCAGTTGTGTCCAACTGTTCGCGACCCCATGGACCACAGCACGTCACGCCTCCCTATCCATCACCAACTCCCAGAATTTACTCAAATTCATCTCCATTGAGTCAGTGATGCCATCCAACCATCTCATCCTCTGTCGTCCCCTTCTCCTCCTGCCCCCAATCCTTCCCAGCATCAGGGTCTTTTCAAATGAGTTAGCTCTTCGCATGAGGTGGCCGAAAGTATTGGAGTTTCAGCTTCAACATCAGTCCTTCCAAAGAACACCCAGGACTGATCTCCTTTAGGATGGAGTGGTTTGATCTCCTTGCAGTCCAAGGGACTCTCAAGAGTCTTCTCCAACACCGCAGTTCAAAAGCAGCAATTCTTCAGCGCTCAGCTTTCCTTACAGTCCAACTCTCACATCCATACATGACCACTGTAAAAACCATAGCCTTGACAAGACAGACCTTTGTTTGTAAAGTAATGTCTCTGCTCTTTAATATGCTGTCTAGGTTGGTCATAACTTTCCTTCCAAGGAGTAAGCGTCTTTTAATTTCACGGCTGCAGTCACCATCTGCAGTCCATGGGGTCGCAAAGAGTTGAATACAACTGAGCGAACACTAGACTGTCTTTAATCCAGTTGGCAGTTTTGAGAGCTGGGTCCTATTATTATCTGCATCTTATTGGAAGAAAGCTGAGACCAGGGAGGGGAAGTGACCTTCCCAGGGTCACGTAGGTGGTGAGTGTTAGAGAGAGCCTGGATGTTTTGTGGATATAGTGCAGTGTTTGGTCAACTTTATTTATCGCGTTGCACATCTTACATTTTCTCTGGGAAACTCAGACCATCTTTGCTGTAGCCTGATTGGGTGGCTTGAGTAACCAACCATTGCTGTCATTTGTGTTTGTTTTCCTGATTTTTTAAAATTGAAGTATGGTTGATTTGCAATATCATGTTAGTTTCAGGTGTACAGCCAGAGATTCAGTCATACATACATACATACATACATATATATATATGTATATGCATATATGCACTGCATCTGCAGTGATTTTGGAGCCCCCAAAATAAAGTCCGACACTGTTTCCACTGTTTCCTCATCTATTTCCCATGAAGTTTGCTACGTTACAATTTCTAAAAATGAAACAGAAAAGCACCACAGTACTGGACCTGTTTTCATTATAGACTTTGGAATATAGTGCAGTTTGTCATTACTCGACCAGGTAGCTTTAGTTTAATCTGATGTCATGGGGAAAATCTTTCAACAGTTTTTCATGGTATAGAATAAGCTGCCCTCTGAGTTGTTGTGAAGCTTCATAGCTGTTACCCAGTTGCTCAGCAAGGATGCCTTATATTCACTGGGAGCATAATGGATTATATAAAATAGGTAAGACAGAGTTTTAGGGTTCCATTCTTTCCCCCCTAAAATTTAACCTAAGAAATAGCCGTTAATATCCTTGAAAGGATAAAGTTAATTCATCTTTAATACAACCCAAATGTAATGATTGAAAATAAATACTGTTCAGAACCAAGAGTGCTAATTCACTGTCAGTTAAAGTATTCCAAATTTCTGAAAAGAGATTGGTACTACCTTTTGGGTTACCTTAGCTATGTTTTAAAATAATTTGAATCATTTTCCTATTTCCAAATGTTAGTCATTGGACTAAAATGTCTAAAGACTAATGTCTTCTCTATTACTCTTGATAACCCAGAGTACCATTTTTCTACTCATACTTGCATGTTATTACATTAAATTCTGTGTACACTATCATAAATTCCCAGACAAAAAGAAAAAGTCCCTTTGAAGAGTCTCACCTCAAGATTGTCTTCAAATCAAAACTACATTATCAAATAGAATATTAAGGTTTTCATGTTTTTACTTTGTTTCAAAGACATACCAACTCTATACAAGGAATATACACCAGCCTTCCTATGATGTCAGCAACAGCCAATCAGATCTTCTGATCATCATGAAGTAATCATTATAAGCACACTGAATTGATTTAATTTCAGTGAAAAGCAAAGAAACTTGATGTTTTAGTGAACACATACAGTCACATTCCAGCTAAACAGTGACCTTCCCCAGCTCCATCTGGGCCGTGGTAAAAAGCCTCACCCACAACCTGTTACTGGTTTTCCTGGCCCTCTGTGGCTGTCCCACTTGTCCCTGTTTGTTCCCACAAATGAACAAATCCCTGGGACACGTCTCTCTGAACCAAAAATTTCTTAAAGCGGAGAATTTTTAAGCCAATACTTAAGTTTCAGGTTTGAAGAGCTCATTAACAAAAGAAACCACTTGTTACACACAAAAAAACAGTTTCAATTTTTTCTAGATTGTTTGACTTAATCTTTGTATACAGTCATTAAAAGAAAAGAAATAGGAACAATGTTATTGTTCAGTCGCTCAGTCCTGTCTGAGTCTTTTCGACCCCATGGACTGCAGCCCGCCAGGCTTCCCTATCCTTCACCATCTCCCGGAGCTTGCTCAAACTCATGTCCACCGAGTTGGTGATGTCATCCACCCATCTCATCCTCTGTCATCCCCTTCTCCTGCCCCCAATCCTTCCCAGCATCAGGGTCTTTTCCAGTGAGTCAGCTCTTCACATCAGGTGGCCAAAGTATTGGAGCTTCAGCTTCAACATCAGTCCTTCCAATGAATATTCAGGGTTGATTTCCTTTAGGATGGACTGGTTGGATCTCCTTGCAGTCCAAGAGACTCAAGAGTCTTCTCCAATACCACAGTTTGAAAGCATTTCTTCAGCGCTCAGCCCTTTTTGTGGTCCACCTCTCACACCCGTACTTGACTATTGGAAAAACCATAGCTTTGACTGGACAGAGCTTTGTCAGCAAAATAATGTCTCTGCTTTTCAATATGCTGTCTAGGTTGATCACCGGTTTTCTTCCAAGGAGCAAGCATCTTTTAATTTCATGGCTTCAGTCACCGTCTGCAGTGATTTTGGAGCCCAAGAAGGAAGTAATAGCATATATATCACCAAATTGGGCCAACCACCTACATCCAGATTCAACAATGCTGGGAAGTCTCTTGTTGACAGCAGTCTGGAATCCCAGTTGGGAAAGAGTCCTGGGCAGTGTATCCACCCCATAGGCAAGACTTCAAATTGCAGTTTTGTGGGCTCCTGCTTGTAATCACAGGCTGCCAAGTGATATCATCATCAGTTTGCACACAAAAGTCTATCTCTGATTTAATTTTTGTAACGCTGTTTGTTTCACCTTGTGAGTCAGAAGACTTCGGGCTTAAGAGATTCCAGGACTCATCCCTTTCTTATCTACAGTGCTGTGTGACTTGCTGTGCTTCTAGAGCAGGCATGGAATCCAAGGTCGGAGGCAGGTCAGAGGCCTGCTCTGTTGCTTCTAGAGCCGAAAGACTTCCTCCATTTTAATTTCCCAGACAGCCAAGTTGAAACCGGATACAAAAACCAGAACAGGTGTAACTGTGCCGTGATGCATGTTCTCTGGCACAGGGGAAGGCGGTGGGCACCCGGCATCCTCCTGTGAATGCTGGGTGACCTACAGTGACAGGTGCCATGGAGCTGGGGCAGCCGGGTTATTTGGGTCCGATTTGTAAATAGTACTGCTAAAAAAGTCACTTTCCAAGTATCCTATTAAGATATTTATTAAGTGATCCTGAAACAACCTCTAATGTCACCCTATTTTTCGAGATAAAAGTAAACTGTCCAAAGAATGCTTTAATAGTGGCTTTTAAGTGGTCCGTATTGTTTCATTGAGATCAATGACAAATTGTTGTCTGTTTTGTTGAGAACAGGAGGAAATTCAGTAAAGCTTTCTCAGAAGGTTTTTCATGGGGAAATAGTCTTACTTGACTGGATTTTTGTTAATAAGCCTATTTAGTAGGGAGATTTCACAGCACTTTCCTCTGGTGTTTTTAAAGGTGACTGTTTTCACTATAGAAACTGACCCTTGATGCATGCATTGGCTTGATCGGCTGGTCCCGTTTATTCAGTCAGCTGTGTCAGAGTGGCTTTAAGATGTCAGGAAGAAGAAATCTCAGCTGTGCTGGCAAGTGAGAAGGCCCCCGGACGCAGAGGCCACACTGCGCCATGGGGATGGTGCTGCGCGGTGCGGAGTTAGGTTAGGGCTTCCCCACACGCAGCGGCAGAGCAGGTGGCCTTCCTGCTCTGAAAGGCTGTGCTGGTGGGGACATGGCGTGTGGGCCCTCTTCCCGTGTCTGCTTCTACCTGCTGCCAGGCTCTGGGTGACCTGTGGCCCCTTAACTCCTACAGAAAACAAACGTACAATTCCCAGCAGGGAAAGGGGAGTGCGGGATAAATTAGGAGTTTTGGATTAGCAGATACACACTACAAGATATAAAACAGATAGACAACAAGGACCTACTGGACACCAGGGAACTATAGTCAATATCTTGTAATAGATGGTGTGTGTGTGTGTGTGTGTGTGTGTGTGTGTGTGTGTGTAGCTGTTCACCTGGAACTAACACAGTATTGGAAACATTGTAAATAAACTATACTTCAATTACAAAAGAAAGGTCAAGGAGTCAAAGTAGGTCATTCTTAACACAGTTCCAGCCAGTGATTTTATACCAGGGGACTTTTTGGTGGTTTTATTGTTACCTGGATAAATTTATATCTTAATTTTAAAGTGGTTCCCACTCCCCACCCCTGCAAAGTGCCAGGCTGTAGCATCTCTTGTCATTATCATGGGCTTTCCTTAGATAAAAGGAGACCTATATAATTTATTTTACTCACGTGGGAAGTTGCTTAAAGGTGTGGGTGTCCATGTGTGTGAGAGATGGGAACAGAGAGGAATTTGCTTTGTTGTTATGAAATGATGTAGGTTTCTTGATAAGAAAATTGATGGGTTAATGTTTTTAAACGTTCATCTAGGTCTCTATTCATTCATTAAAAAATGGCCTTGGTTGGTAAATGCTGTGAGGGTAACTCACAGGAAGCTAAGGAGTGCATGTTAAAGGCCCTACCTAATATTCAAGATAAATCCCCATTAAGATCAGTCAATCTGATAAGTTTCATTACTTGTTTGCTCTTGTCGTGGGGTCTGAATATCCTACTTGCCTTCAAATGTAAAGTGTATTAAACTGAAATAAATAGCTACTGCTTATAGTCATCTAATGGAGTTTCCCTGGTGACTTAGCACTAAAAATTTGCCTGCAATGCAGGAGCAACAGGAGACGCAGGTTCAATCCCTGGAACTGGAAGATCCACTGGAGGAGATCATGGCAGCCCACTGCAGTGTTCTTACTTGGAGAATCCCATGGACAGAGGAGCCTGGTGGGCTATGGTCCATGGAGTCACAAAGAGTCAGACACGACTGAAGCAACTTAGCATGCACGCACACACACATTCATCTGATGATTGTGCTTGAAAATCCTTTATCCATCCATGTAAAGAAGTTTTATCACTTCAAAACCTGAGAACACAAGCCACGGGGGAAAAAAAAAAAACCTGAGAACGTAGTATGCTTTCAGTTTTCCTTAGCAAAAGGCATATCTGTTTTGGAAGGAATATTAGAAATTGTTGTTTCTAAGGCCTAGTTTTGTACTTAAAGCAAAAAAACCCACACATCTCTTATCTGGCTTCTAATCCATATTTTAGGAGCTACCGGGCCAGGAAGATAAGTTCATCAGCTTCTATGGACAATGCATTTCTCACAAACGTTGTCCACTCACTGCACTTGAATGTCCTAATATTTCTAGCCTTTCAGCTCGAAAAACTCTGTGTTTCAGTTGATGAAATTAGCCTTTTATCTTCCTAAGACATGGATCATTGTAGATACTTCGTGGTCAGAGTCTTCAGAAACTTTCTTTTTTAATTTTAGAAATATAAAATGAGAAAGTGGTACTATCTTGCTTATAATTCAACTAGTGTTTGTGTGCTTTTCCAAAATTATCTACCTTTAGAAAGTATTTTAATTATTTTAACTGGATCACATCAAGTAGACTGTGTAGACTTGCCTTTTGAGACCGGTTTAACATTGCGATTTCTGAATACTGTTGACTGCTTTTCAGAAGAACTTTGCTCATTTATTCATTGTATATTTCTTATATGTATCATGGTTAGTATTTAACATAGTTCAATACATCTTGATTTTATTAATACTAACTTTGGAGAGCATCGAATTGAAAAGTAGCTGTATAAATCGAATTTAGGGAGAAAAGATCAACCAATCGGGTCCTGCTCTAAATGTAAGTTCTCTTATGTTACCCAGATAGGTCTTTGGAATCTGATTTCAAGTAATAAAGATAAATATACAAGTTGTTGTCATCAATACCAATATAATGTTAAGAGTACAAATATCAAATGGAACCCGAATGTACCAGGATCCTCATTTGTAGAGTTAGTTGAAATCAGCTTAATAAAATAGGAACTCAGTTATTAAATAAATGGCACACTGTTAAGTATAATCCATCGGAGGAGATTTCTCCATCGCACTTCCTGCTTCCCGGCTCTGCCGCGCCACGCACACTTTATCATGCAGACTCTCCACTTTGCTGCCAGTCATGCGGGGCGGGGGTCTCTCCACCATGCTGTCAGTCACGCGGGGTGGGGGTCTCTCCATTTCACTGTCAGTCAACGCGGGGCGGGGGTCTCTGCACTGCACTGTCAGTCACGCGGGGCGGGGGTCCTGCCTCTCTGGGCAGCTGCACTTTGCCGAGGCTTCCTGTGCTGCTTGGCAGATAGTGGGGACTGTTTGATGAATGGCTGAAATTATAAATGAATTATTTGTGTAGCTTTAAAAGTGTACTCTTCATCTCAAATGCGAAGTTGCTGTCCTTAGCTTTACAGAGAGCTGGAAGACCAGATTAGAACTGAGTTCATGACTCAGAGTTAGAGCCTATGAGGGGCTGGAATTAGGGCGTTTCTTAGGAAAAGTTCTGAACCAATTCTGGTCCACACTCTGTGGAAGCTTTCTTATTCACGTAGGCACAAGTGAATAGCTTCCCAGGAGCTACTTGCATGAGGAAGGTCGTGGCAGCTGGCAGTCAGTCCCTTGGTCTCTGCTGATTGTGGCCTGGTGCCCGACCCATTGTTCAAACATGGTAACTGTGGGCGTGCTTTCTTTGTCTTGTTATCCACGCAGCAGAACAGCCTGTGTGCTCAGATAGAATCAAGTACTTGCTGAGATATTTCACTTATTGACCATGAAGAGTGGGCTTTGGTATAATTATGTTGATGGGTAGTTTATTATGTATACTGTCCCTTATAGTTGGCTATGTATATATTTTTTCCAACTTAATATGAGTTGCATGTAGTAAGTGTTGAATGGGTATGTTGCCTATAGAGTTCTGGTTTGGGCTAGATTAAAAAAAAAAGATTCAGTTCTTAGGTTTATAAAAAATCATTTTGGAATCATTTTCTCATGAAAGGTACAAAAGGTCCCTCCCACATCTTTTCTGTAAAGTTATCAGAGACCATTTACTTTTGTTTTTGCTAGACCTGTCTTCACTTGGGGCCAGCACAGTTTTATTTATGTTTGAAAGATTATTTTGTGAGTTTGAGAAAAGAAAATCTGCCCTCTATCTGCTATTCTGGCATGATTGCTTATTTCATACAATAAAGAATGGATAGATCTTAGTTTATTTAAATGAAACTGTGAAATTCCCCCCCTCCACCCCCCCCCCCCCAAAGGCTAAGGTTTGGCTTGCTGGGTTAATTTTCAAATAGTATTATTTAAAGAGTGTTTGTTCAGTGGATAAAACTCCATGGCTGTGATTTTGTTAATGAAATATCCAGAGTCGCTTAACCGCCCTTAAACTTAGCCCAAGCCTTGCAGTAACCTTGAGAGGCACACAGTTATTAGTAAGGGCTCATATTCACGTCCGCGGTGCCCTGGGCTCCATACCCTAAGGAGTGGTTTCCTCCGGAGAACAGTTCGGCTTGAACTTGGGCTTTTAAAAAGAACGACGGGAGATCCGACTTGAGAGTGATGCGCGCTCTGCATCGCGGACCCCAAAGGCTGCGAGCCCGCCGCAGAGTGTGGTTCCCCGTGGGCGGGTTAGCCCGACGCCCCGTCTCTCTCTCCGGGGTGGGGGGCGGTCCCCGCGGGGCCCCCGCTGTCAGCACGCCGAGAGTGGTTCCCGGCGGGGCGGGTTAGCCCGACTCCCCGTTTCTCTCTCCGGGTGGGGTGCGGGTCCCGCTGTCCGCGCCGAGAGTGGTTCCCGGCGGGGCGGGTTAGCCCGACTCCCCGTCTCTCTCTCCGGGTGGGGTGCGGGCCCCGCTGTCCGCGCCGAGGTGGCCCCCGCCCCGCTGGCCGGCCGCGCCCCCGCGCCCGCCGCGCCCCCGGGCCGGTCTGGTTCGCGCTGATGTCACCGCCGGGCGGTTGCCTCCTGCCGCCCGCCTCTGGGCACCTCCCCCTGAAAGGCTCGCGGGCGCCCGGCCGGCCGGGGCCGGAGTCCGGGGCACATGCCCGCCGAGCCGGGTCTCGGGAGCGCGTAGCGGCGGAGCGGGGCCCGGGCCTCGGCGAGGGGCGCGCGGCAGATGCGCCCCCGGAGCGCCCAGGCTCGGGACGCCCGCCCGCCCGCCCGCCCGCCCGCCGCCCCGCCGCGCGGCTGCCCACGCCTCGGAGGAAGCACGGGGCTCCTCTCCACTGCCGTGGCCTCAGGTGGAATCAGCTGTCTTACGGAGGATCAGATAAGACTTTGAAAATGACTTTTGTTTTTCTTTAAGTGGAGTTTATACTACACCATGCTGTCTATTTACTTCAAACGGTTGCTAGACTGTGCTGGCGTGGCCTTCCAAAAGCCTATTTTTTCCTCTTTGGATAATTCTGAATAGCCTCGAAGACGCTTAATATGGGAAGAGACTGCCTTTCGAATCAAGATTATTTATAGCTACTCCCAAAAAGAGTAAAAGAAAATTTGAACTTTCTTACAGACGTATTTTTCTCTGAAGACTTGATCTGTGCCTTCATCGGAATAGTCCGTGGTCTCTTAAGTCTCCGTGTCTTAAGTTTCTGAACCTTGGTTTATTTATAAGAGATGGAGTTTTGCAAGCTGTCTTTAAGTGGATTACAATGAACCAGAGCCCTGCTGAAATTAACACTTGGCAGATAAAGATGCTTGCTCCTGGGGAAATGTTAATCTGGAAATCTCAGATGCAGAATTAGAATAAAAAGGGAAATGGACCGACAATGGAATGTTCTGAGTGTTTGAGCCACTGATAAGTGTATTATTTGTTTTCTGTTTTCTGTGTTTTGGAGTATGTTGAAAGGGGACTTCGGGGGCTGGGGAGGACTTCTGTTCTCTCTTCTTGGATGCACTTTATTTTTGAGAATCATTCTCAAACAACCAGGTAAAGGGAGGATTGCACGTGGACTGGTGCCCTGCTGCTGGCCTTCAGCCCCTCATCTGTGATGACGTGTGTTATCTGAGATTCATCTTTGGGCTGGAGACACTTTATAGTTCTGTTCAGAAGTGTGCTTTGCTGGAACATGCTTGGCCTCATTTCCCACTTTCTGCGTCAAGAGCTGCAGTGTTTGCTGTAACGGGCTCCGCAATGGGGAAGCCACTGAGCAGACCAGACTGTTTACGTCAGAATCCCCCCTGTGTAGGGAAAGGTGAGGAAGAGGAGGACCTCAACATCGAGGACTGCTATGTCCCCCAGCGCTCCATCTACGACACAGTTAGGCTGAACGAGCAGATTGACTCGGGTTCCAAGGGGAGCCTGTCTTCCAGGCACTTCACAGACCGGACTTTACCCTACAGTCACAGAACACTGGATGTCAGTTCTTTGTGCTCCAATGGTCCCCTTGCTTCTTCCAGTGCATTCGAGCTGAGAGGCCGTGAAGCCCACAAGCTCGATGAAAAGATGATCTTTGATGCCCTCAAACTCAATAGCGACATCATCCGGAGCACAGGCTTACCCAAAGCCAAATCCCATGCGGAAAAGAAAGAGCATAGACGGTCGTGGCGAATGTTCGTCCCGGCCAATTTCGTGGATTATGCAAACAAAAGTGAAAGCTCTTTTGTTGAACCTGCCGATCTGTCAGATGCTGTTGCCAAAGCTGGCAAGTGCAGAGGGGCTACTAGCTCTCTCACGTCAGAGGTGGACGACTCGGGGGTTTGCAGCCCTCCGGCAGAGAGGGAGGAAAAGCAGCGCCTTTTCCCCGGAGACCTGTCCCAGATTAGAAGCCTGTCTTCTGCGGAAGATGCTCACACCACAGAGCAATACAGACCCTTCTTTTCTGTTAATTCCATCAGCGAACAGAAAATCCCCTTGCTTTCATGCAGAAGCGCCCACCCCGATGACACTTTCAAGATGATTTTACATGATGTTTCTCCACCAGAGGAAATGAAACCTGTCCATGGTCAAAGGGAAATCCGTGGTGAAAACAGCTGCCTGCAGGATGATGTCAGAGAGAGCGCTCTTAAGGGCGGCCCATTCATTCTGCCAAGAGAGGGAGAAAGCAAGTGCATTTCTAACCCCAGGGAAGAAGGGAGAACCTACGGATCAGGAGAGTTCCAAAGCACTGCCCAAAGGAGGGAATTTGTGGGAGACTCTCCCGACGAGCTGGCTGTCTCTCACACAGATCTGGGGGGAAATGTCGATTGGGGTGGCACGAGTTTAGTGGAAAACCTGACGTTACTGACACAATACAATTCAGAAGAATCCCATGTAGCATCCCAAGAGGATGTGGAGGCTCCTCTTTCTGTCCAGGAGGTGGAGGCGATCCGTACACCGTGCTCCTCACAATTCAGAGCAGTAAGAAAGCAGGCCACTCCCCGCTGATTAGGGATGGTTCCTGAGGAGCATGATCATTGCCAGCTGTTTGTGTTCCTGCTTCTGGTGGTAGGATGGTGGTTGTTCCCCTTCATTCACTCCCTCCACTGTGAATTCATGTTAAGCTTAGGCTTCTCCACAAATTGTGTTTTAAGACCCTGCCACTTAAGGGCAGTTGTATGGGATTTATTAAGCTTGAAGGGGCTTAGTCAGGAAGGGGCAAACACAGTGTTACATTGTTGTGGTCTGAGAAGTGCTCTCCTCAAATTGAGGACTCTCTACACGTGCTGGAAGTGTTCTCTCGGCAGCTCTGCATGTGGGGTGCAGTCTGCGTAGCCCGTCTTCACTTTTGCTAAGTGGTGAGTGAAGTAAGCGAGTGAAGGGTGCAGCCTTGTAATAGGGAGAGGTCGGTTGTCAAGGCTGTAATTTTTTTCTTCCCACTTAGATTGAACTTCAGCTATTTTGGTCCTTTTCCTAAGCTCTTCTGGTAAACTTTGCCTCAGAGGTAATTTTACTTTATTTTAAGCTTCTCTTGTGTTTGGAGGGTTAGCCTTGGGGAGAGTCTCTCTTCCTAGGTATTTTGTTACTGAGAGATAAGGCTTTTGGTGCTATCAGTCTATGAAATAATTGATCTAATTAGCCATGCCCTTTCCTCGAGATTGCATTGAATGGTGTGCTAGTTTGAGAGCTTAGCAGAGTGTTTGTTTGTTTAATATAAAGGATTTTGCAGTTTTTTTGTAAAAAGTAATTAAACTCTTAGGAGTATATACATTCTTCAGTAGTTTTTTTTTTTTAACCTTTAGTGAATCTTGGGAAGCACTTTGGAAAATTACTATAGACTCACCCAGAACTAAGCTGATAGATAACCCTGAAATTCATTTCTTTCAAACCAAGACCAGAGGGTAAGACAATTTACTGGAACATTTTTATTAGTTTTGTTGTTTTTTGCCCTGAAAACTAGCTGTGGGGGAGAATAAAACTTTTCCCTGAATCCTTATGTACCGGACAAGTTCCTGGAATTAAAAATGTAGCCATTTCCTCCCCCTCTTTTTTTTTGTTTGGTGAGTAGTAAAACATATCTACAGCTATTCCTGGAAGTAGTAACTTGGAAAGTGGTATAGAAAAAGAAGTAAGATCGTAGCGCGGAATTCTGTTTTCACTACCTTGCAGTGTTTCTATTGATTTATTAGGTACATTAATGCCTTTTAAAAAATTATGAAAAATTTTATGTATTTGTCCCAGTGATTTGGGGAACTCCTATAATTCTTTGTGTGTAATTGACTTTTTATATTGAGTGTTGTTCTGTAGAAACAATTAGCTAGTGTGGAAACTGTCAGAAAATGTTTGGGCTTTTTGCTGAAAGGGGACTTTTAGAAGAGGTGATCGTGCATTTGTTTGCTCTTCTTGAACGTGCTCATTCATACTATAGCACAGACATATCCAGTGTGCTGGGCGTGGGCCAAAGTCTGGGGAGTTTGGCAGCCTCTGCATCTTTCAAAATTATTTTCCATACTGTGCCTGTAATTTTTTCTCAACTCCTATTTTGATATTTGCTTTTCTTGTGTTTTCCTGTATTCTGTTTAACTATTCATTCACTTGGACTGTTATATTTATGTAGTATAATGACTCAGCACCCCAAACCTTGTCTTCCCTTAATCTCCAGCTGAAGCTTTCCTTCCTTAGTTAAATGAGTTTATTGTCCTCGTGACTCTTTCAAGCCCTGTATTAAAAGCATTTGTATTATCTATGAAAGAGTTGATGTACAGTATTATCTGTTGAGGAATGATCATCACCCGCCCCAAGATATGAATACACTTTTCTATACTAATAATTCATTTGGCAAGTAGTTACCGGGTCCATGCTACAAGCTAGGTACTGTGGTAGGCCCAGAAAATAGAGCAGCTCTAAGGAAAACAAATTGGTGTCTTTGTGAAACTTGCATTTTACTCTGACACATTAGTTAGATACTTTGCCAGCTGCAGGCAGTGCGGCCTATAAGTTGGGTGAACTGGAGGGTTCGCTGGGAGGTGCAGGCAGGGCCCACAGGGGACAGAGTGGCCGTGCCAGCCACGTGCGCTGGGATCCGGCAGGGAGGCCGCTGTGCCTCTTGAGGTTGAGGGGCTGGATGTGTCAGCATCCACGCTGTTGCAGCGCCCACCTACCTCTTTCTTCTGTCTGTGTCCCTGTGTGTGACCCCTCGGGCTCAGCTCATCTTCTTGTCAGTGGCCCCCATTTCCAGTTGAGGCTCAGATGTCATTTGCCAGCTAGCAGCAGGCCTCCTTAGAAGAGCCCGTAAGGATCCTTGTCCGGGAAGGCCCATCTGGGGCCCATCTTATCATCTTGCTCCTTGGCATCTTCTATACCTTTTTTTTTTTTTTTGGCTTTTTAAAAATTTATATATTTAGGTATAGTTGAGTTACAGTGTTGTGTTAATTTCTGCTATACAGCAAAGTGACTCAGTTATATAGGTACACTTTTTTTCATATTCTTTTCCATTAGGGTTTATCACAGGATACTGAATATACTTCCCTATGATACACACAGTAGGACTTTGTTGTTTATCCATCTTCTTTTTTATTTGTTGTTAATTGAAGGGTCATTACTATGTGGTGTTGGTTTCTGCCGTACATCAGCATGGATCAGCCACAGGTACACATGCGTCCCCTCCTCCTGTGCCTCCCTCCCATCCCCTGACCACCCCCTGACCACCCCTCTAGGTGGTCACAGAGCCTCGGTTTGAATTGAAGCATAGTTGACTTACAGTGTGTAATTTCTAGCGTATAGCAGAGTGACTCACGGATACATACAGGTGTGCATACTGTTTTTTGTATTCTTTTTCATTGTGGAATGGATGTTGAGTAGGGTTGCACGTGCTGTACGTACGGCAGGACTTGGTTGTTGATTCATTCTGTGTGTAACAGCTTCCATCTAGTAACTCTGAAGTCCCAGTCCGCCCTTCTCACCTTGGCAACCACAAGTCCATTCTCTGTATCTGTCAGCCTGTTTCTGCTTTGTAAAATAAGTTCATTTGTGTCATGTTTTAGATTCCATGTATGAGTGATATCATATGGTATTTATCATTCTCTTTCTGGCTTTCTTAGTATGATAATCGCTAGTTGCATTCATGTTGCTGCAAATGACATTAAAAAAAAGAATGAAATAATGCCACTCTAAACCATGTTTGCTAGTTAAATGGGAGTGATAGGAAATTCCTAGTGCTGTAATAATGAAGCGCTAGAGAAGACATGTCCACTCTTGTTTTTGTTTTATAGGTAATATGATGAAATGCACCTAGACTATCATTCCTTCATATTTCTGAGTGGTTGTTATAATACGAATTTATGTTTAGTTTTTTACTAGTATTTGTAAAGCAGACTAGGCAAGAACACATGACTTAGGCAACCAGGCTTATCTTTATCTGTAGTGATCCATTCCAGATGATTGAACAGATGCTTGTGTTTGGTGACTGTTAGGTACTCTAATTCAGAGAATCATTGTTCTTTCAAACATAGGTGTTCCAAAAGGAAGAGATCGAAGTCCTGCAGGTGAAGCATCAGGATGTGAACTGGCTGGGGCAGGGCCTCATCCAGAGTGCCGCCAAGGGCGCCAGCACCGAGGCCCTGGAGCGCGACCTGGACGACGCGGGCGCGCGCTGGAAGACCCTCAACAAGAAGGTGGCGTGGCCCTCCCTCCCTTGTCGTTTCTGTGCATTGTTCTCCAGCGTTTGCTGGGACCCCCAGTCCCGTGTCCGCTAGCCCAGCCGTCCCGCCCTGCCTGCTCCTGGGCCGCCCTGTGAGCCGTGGCCCATCCCAGGTGTCCCCGGGGCTCGGGGCGCAGACGCAGGCAGCGAGCCGAGTGAGGCGGGCCCTGTCTGGACGGTGGCAGGCCCACTGCCCTGGGCTGGGATGGGCCACACACCTCCAAGGCACGGGGGCTGCTTGGCGCCTCAGATTGGTGCCACGCAGGGGCCTGGGCTCCCTGCTGCCAAAATGGTCTACCTAGTTTCCGGAGACCTTGGAAATCTCACTCTTCATGGGAAACCGAATTTTCATACATGAGCAACTCACTCCGCACTGTAACAGTGCAGCCGGGTGTCTGTCCGCCCTGGAGTAAGGGTTTGCACCTCACTATAGATCGCCGAGTCCACATACCATTTGATGAAATGAAGATCCCCCCCTCTCCCCAAATGTGCATGACAGAAAACACTGGACAGTAACCTCCTGATACCTTAGGAAGGTGATGCTGAAACACAACGGCAGCTCTTTATGCAACAGAAATGATCAGAAAAGGGTTTCGGGATGGCAGGGCTCGTCTGGTGCTGGACGGAATTGTTTTTGGAGTTTTTACTGCTCCAGAATCTTCCTTGGTGGCCAGATCTCAGAACAGCACTTATCCATCTTTAGAGTCTGATTCATACCGTAGTGCTGCTCACTCACAACGGGGCTGCAGTGTCAGGTATAACTGTATTCCGTGGCACTTAAACTGTCTTGCCAAGTCTACTTGTTCAGTCCAAAAAGAAAAGACCTTTGAGGGGGCGATAGGGTATCTCTGTGTGGGACACAGAGACCCCATTTACTGGAGGACAAAGGCCCTGTCTTGTTGAGAAAGGCCTCTATAGAGCTTGGAGCTGGCAGAATTTAATTGGATACTTCATAGTTATTTTGTGTGGCTGAATGTAATTCTGATTCTCTCTAAATAATAGTGTTTTTTTTTTAAATCTTAGTCTTTAAAAAAAATTGTTATCCTTCATTTTCAACATAGGAAATAATAGAACCCCATGGATAATGGTAAAAATGGAAAGGCACTGTTTCTTTCAGTAACCTTCAAATATTTGAACCATTCTTTGCCATCATCGGTGTATTGGATACATCCAAAATCCGAGAGTCCTCCTCTTTGGCATTGATGGATTGAGAGGGTAACCTTATCTGCTGGGCTGACTTGCTAATGAGCTTGTCTCCTTTCTATCTGTATCCTGCCCACGAGCAGTGCCTTAAGTAAATTTTAAGTGAAAAGGAAGAGAAAATCTGTGATCAGATGGGAAGATGAGCGTGGACAGGGCGGGCTGGTAGGCGTGTTTGGTTTCCCGTGAGCGCAGTGGGTAACTGAGGCCCCTGGCGCTGTGCAGGTGGCCCAGCGGGCAGCGCAGCTGCAGGAGGCCCTGCTGCACTGCGGGCGCTTCCAGGACGCCCTGGAGTCCCTGCTCAGCTGGATGGGAGACACCGAGGAGCTCGTGGCCAATCAGAAAGCCCCGTCCGCTGAGTTCAAGGTGGTGAAGGCCCAGATACAGGAGCAGAAGGTAAGTTAGCAGAGCTCGTATCCTGTTTCATGTTACATCTTAATAACGAGAGTAAACATTTACCTTGTGACTCTATCTGTATTAATAGGATGTCTTCACTAACCAGTAATCGATGTTCTAGACCTTGTTTTGTTAGTCATTCAACAAATATTTGTCTACCATCTGCCACAGGTCAGTCATCCTTCTACGTGCTGGAGCTATACCGTCAAATAAAAAACTTAAAAGTTCCTCATCAAGTTTAAGTCTTAGTGGGAAGGGAAGAACAGAGAGAGAGAGACAGTAAACAAAAATAAGCAAATAGTGTTAACGTGGCCACTGATAAATAAAGCCAGGGTGGGAGGCAGGAATTGGGAAGAGACAGGTTGAGGGTGGGGACAGGAAGTGCTAAGTGTGGAGAGAGGACGTGCATGGATTTTTTAAAAAATAGCACAGTCAAGAAGACCTCACTCACTGAAAAGGCGACTTTGACCAGAGATAGCACGGCTCTTTGATGCACTGGTTTAGTACATATGCAGATGTCTATTTTGTGGGGTCAGTGTGGGCAGTGTGTTGTGGTTCAGCCTGTCCTGACGAGGCAGAGAGTTGATCCCCGGCACTCAGAACTGGGCTCTTGTGTCTTTTGATGCTGCACATACAGGGCGCAGTTGGAAAGACACTCCTCAGAGGGCTGCTGACTCCTTAGGGCCACACCTGCAGCTTCTGTGGTCATTGGGAAGCATTAATGACCTGTCCGGTATTGATTCGTGCCATCCGTGACTTGCAATGACGCATGGCAGTGGGGGGCTCCTGGCATACAGCGCATCGCTAGGGTTTACCTTTAAAAAGACAAGACGCTTAGAGAAAGGAATGGATGCAGAGGCTTGGTTGTGTTTTGGCATCCAATACTATTCTCTCTGAAAATTCTTCGAAGACTTTAGTATCTTGAGAAATTAACTAATTTGAAATAGATTTAGAAGTAAGGAATAAAGAAACATAAGAGGAAACACATGGCATTGGTTTGGTTTTTGAAAAAAATTGATATAATACATAATAAAATATAATGTGTAATTTCTACAATGTAATAAATATATATAATATGGTGTTAAATAAAATAATATGACTGTTACCATTCATGATTTAATTTAAAGCTTTAGTATTTACCCAGAGTTAATGAACTAGGCTTAGCCAACAAAACCTGTCTTGATTTTGGTCTCTTAATTGCTAGAAGCTATTCATTAAAGTTTAAGGAAAGTAATCCACTTAATTGTTCCCTTTACTGCCTAAACCACCTGTCCTGCTTTGATTTTATGATCTCTGACCTGTGTCAAGAGAGGACGTCTCTTTCCCTTCTCGTGGACCCTGTCCCTCTCCCTCCTGTGTGGTGGTCTCTTTTAAATTGCTATTAAACTTCTTGTTTTGTACTGGAGTATAGCTGATTAACAACGTAGTGATAGTTTCAGGCGGACAGCAAAGGGACTCAGCCATACATATACATGTATCAGTTCTCCGCCAAACTCCCCTCCCATCCAGGCTGCCGCGTAACACTGAGCAGAGTGGTCTTGGTGGCGAAGTGGCAGTGATAGAATACCCTCCTGGCGGCTCGTTATCTCTGGGTGACTGTCCGTGGCTCTGGCCCTCCAGGATCAGGCAGCAGTGGGTATTCAGTGTTCTGTGTGCCTCTGCCTTGCTCACCACTCTTCGCGTGGGGCCTGGGGATGGCAGTTAATTACTGAAATGCTTGTTTTGTTTAAGTGGAGGAAGGGAATCCTGGTTTTTGGCTCCCTATGTCAAACACTCCCTTCCAGGCTTCTTGAAGAATTGGACTGACTTTTTTTCCTGCTGCTCAATCCTGAAATGTTAGTCTTTAGTCAACTTTGAAGGTTTCTGACATGTTTCACTCTCTGGTCATTGTGGAAATGCTAGTTAAAGGCTCTAGTTTTTATCCTCATAAATAATTTTAGGAGCTATCCTACCTCCCAAAAGCAGCCAGGAGCCTCCAGTTTTAGCCTCATTGACTTCTGAACTGGTCTGAGTCTCAGCTTCCCTTCTGTGGTAGATTGTTTAAAGTGGGAAAAGGTTTTGAAAATAGTGATGATTTATAATGATATTTTCTGTCTCAGTGGGACAGATCATTGTTGAGTGTTAGGGCATTCCCATTTCATTATAGTAATGAGGATTTTGCACTTCCAGTGCAGTGGAGTTATCCTGAGTAGTAGCACCCTTCTACCCCATTATCTTGTAGTAGAAAGTTAAGAATGAATGGTTTAGTGGCCTTATCAATATTCATTTTATTTACTATGAAAAGCCTCTGCCACAATGTCACAGTAGTAATGAATCATTGAATAGGATGAGATTTTTGAAAAAGCTTTTACTTCTCCAATCCTTTTGTATGTGAATCCATACAAAATTATTTTTGTCACATGTCAAACGTGTGCTACAAAGCATATGTTTTGCATATGTTTATACAGTCATTCCTTTGTTTCCTTTCCATTTATTTATTTTTTTTTATTTACTATTTTGTCCTAAGCTTCTCCAAAGATTGCTGGATGACCGCAAACCGACCGTGGAGGTGATCAAACGGGAAGGGGAAAAAATCGCCGCCACGGCTGAACCAGCAGATAAAGTGAAGATTTTGAAACAGTTGAGTCTGCTGGATGGACGATGGGAGGCGCTGCTGAGTAAGGCCGAAGCGAGGTAACGTAAACGCTGCCAGAGTTTGGGAAGCGCGGCAGTGGCTTTTGTACTGATTTCTCGTATTTTGGTCGTACTTTATTTTCAAATTGTTCTTTTCCTGTGTTTGTCATGTGTGTGAAGCATAGATGGAAAGGGTGGCGGTGCTTCTCTTCTCATTCCCCCGACGGGGATGTCTTGTAGTCCCCAGATCTTTCCCAACTCTTGTTTGTTTGTTTTTGTTTTTATTTGTTTGGCTGCGACCTCTCTTAGTTTCTGCACACAGAATGTTTTGTTGAGGTGCACTGACTCTCTAGTTGCATCACGTGGACCTAGTTAATAGTCACAGTGTGCAGGCTTAGTTGCTCTGCAGCATCTGGTATCTTAGTTCCCCGACCAGGGATCGAACCTATATCCCCTACATTACAGGGTGGATTCTTACCGCTGGACCACCAGGGAAGTCCCTATCACAACTCTTTAAGAAAAGTGTTTCCTTCGAGGGGTCCTTTATTCATTCGTCTGTAACATAGTTATTGCCTGCCTGCCACATATCGGGCAGGGCCAGGCGTTCCAGGGGGCACTTGTCAGATCACCCCTACCCTCAAGGAGTGCTGCAGCAGGGTGTTGTGGCCGTTGACGAGCAGGGACAGATGTGACAGTCCAGAGGGAAACCTGCAGACAGGGTGCCAGGGCAGCAGGGGATCGGAAGAGCCCAGCCTGGGGTCGGGAGGTGACAGGCAGCCTCTGATTTTTTCTATTTTTGTTTCTAATTAAGTGTTTACCGTCTAATATTTTTTAAATGGTGCCCTCAGTTTCTTAATTTTATTTTACTTTTGGCCACACCCTGCAACGTGTGAGATCTTAGTTCCCAAACCAGGGATCAAAGCCACACCTGCTGCACTGAAAGTGCGAAGGCTTAACCGCGGGGTCACCAGGGATGTCCCGAGCTCTGTTTAAGGTGGAGTGGGAGGTGTCTGGGAAGTGAGGCAGGTGGAGGGTGCTGTGATGTTTACCAAGTGAGGAGCTGCAGCGTGGCTCCGCTGGGCTTCATTCCATTTCTTTTTTTTTATTTTATTAAAGTATACTTGATTTACGATGTTTTCATTTCTGCTGTATAGCAAAGTGACTCAGTTGTACATGTATGTGTGTGTGTGTGTGTATATATATATCCTTTTAAAAATACTCTTACCCATTATGGTTTGCCATTTGTCATGGGATATTGAGTCTAGTTCTTTCTTCATTCTCTCCGTTGACACTACATTGACCCATGTCAGGTCTTTGCGACATTGGAGTGTATGCTGATTGGATTGGAAAGAGATGACCCGCTGAACAGAACGAGCGTCTCCACACATCCCTACCTTCTTTGGGACTCTTAATAGGATAGTGCAGAGAAGGGTTTGTCTAATCTTGAATTACAGAGTAGAAGGAAGCGTTGTTCTGGGACAGTTGAGGAAGGGGCTCCCAAGGAGGCTGGAAGTTCCACATTCCGTTTAGTATGTATCAGCAGATTATTCCTTCTGTGTAATGCCCTAGAATTACTATTACTGCCATGGGAGAGGTGCTCAGTACTTTTTTTAAATAAACGAAAGCCAAGATCTCTGCTTTCCTCCCAGGACTGTCCTTCTTTTCCTAAGCCAGCCTCACAGTGGTATTAAGTGGAGGGATTGTGGTCATATTGTGATTCACACACAATTTAAATCACAGCCAATTAAACCTAGTCTCAAAAGTTATTTCCATTGATTCTAGGTGATTGGATACTATTTAATAGAATTTAGAAAGAAGAGTCGTAGATAGTGATCATGCAGAAGTTAAAAATAATATACTAATTTATTCATTGTTTTAAAGGTCAAATATGTTTCAACTGAAAGTTTTAAAAATATATACATATGTGGTTTGTGATAAAAAGATACAGAAATTGTTAGGTTGGCCAAAAAGTTCATTTGGGTTTTCCAGTAAGATCCTATGGAAAAACCCTAACAAACTTTGTGGCCAACTCAATACAGTCGGTAGCACGTGCCAATTTTCCATAATTCCCTTTGTCCCTATAGAACATCCGTTTCTCAAATCAGGTAGTTTCCTAAGAATTAAACATGATGACAGGTTAAGACAGCAGCTTTTGGTCCCAGCAGAAATGACTCACAGGATTGGATGCTGAATCAGGTTCTCCGTACACAGACCAGCACTTGCCCTCAATGGAAACCGAGGACAGCTGAAGCAGGGTTTCACTTACGCGGCACCTTTTTAACGGAAGAAACAATGAGTTTTCTAAAAGCATTTCAAACTCTGTTTTGTAAAAGTCAGAGAGAGAGAGAGTTCTTCTCTTTCATGATATTTTAGTCCATAAGATAATAACTGTTGCTTCGGGGAAACATACCCGACAGTATACTTTTTAAAGGAGGAATCACTAGTAATTCCAGTGCAGGGGATGCTTTATTTTTCAAAACTTGAATCTAATTTTGACCATTTGACTAAAGCAGTCTCAGTAACTGGTGCTCTGGCGGAATTTAATTTGTAAAGCATAGAATATATGTTCAGTAAATATTACCTATTATTATCATTATTGTTGCTGTTATTGTTATTATAACATTACTAAGATTATAACTATTATTGTAAGAATTACAGCAAGTTACTTAAGACTTTCATAAGATTCAGGTACTTGAGGTTGGTCTTTGTTCAGTTTTAAGAATTAAAGGAGAATTTAATAGGAGAACTATTATTTTTTAATAAAGATTTACAGATATTTTATTTTTTCAGCCACGCTGAGTGGCTTGAGGGATCTTAGTTCCCCAACCAGGGATTGAACCCTGGCAGGGGAAGCACAGGGAATAGAAGAACTATTTTAAACTGTCCTCTCAGCGTGAGAGGTTTTAATTTTAACCTTAGATGTTTTCTACAAAAAGTGTTGGGAGCGGAACGCAGGAGCGTGAGTGAAGCTTTCTGTTGACAGTTTCCCACATTCCTCATCCCTGAATGACCTTCCTGTTGGCGCGTTTACAGGAACCGTCAGCTGGAAGGTATCTCCGTGGTAGCACAGCAGTTTCACGAAACCTTAGAGCCGCTGAACGAGTGGCTGTCGACCACAGAGAAGAGGCTGGCGAACTGCGAGCCTGTTGGAACCCAAGCGTCCAAGCTGGAGGAGCAGATTGAGCAGCACAAAGTAAGGTTCCCGTCACATGCGCGTGGGATCTGGGTGTCCCTTTCCTCTGTGGTTTTATGCAGGCATTTGAGTTACGTGCTATCGTGTGATGCCTCAGTTCAACCTTACACCCATTTCCTGTGACATCTTTTTGTTCGATTTATGTTGTCATTTTTATTTGTCCATTCTTTTTGTTTCCCTTCTTTGAACCTTGTTTAGGCCTTAGAAGATGACATCCTGCATCACAATAAGCATTTACACCAGGCCGTTAGCATTGGCCAGTCTTTAAAGGTTTTGAGCTCCAGGGAGGATAAAGATATGGTGCAGAGTAAACTAGACTCCTTCCAAGTGTGGTACATTGAGATTCAAGAGAAAAGCCACAGCAGGTCTGAGCTCCTGCAGCAGGCTCTGTGTAATGCTAAGATTTTTGGGGAAGATGAAGTGGAGCTGATGAACTGGCTGAGCGAAGCGCATGACAAGCTGGGGCGGCTCTCAGTCCAGGACTCCAGCCCCGAGGGGCTGTGGACACAGCAAGCTGAGTTGCGGGTATTTTGATTTATTTTATTGTTTCATTTCAGTTGACCTTATTTTCTGTTCTCTTTATTTCTGTATTATTCTATGTTCACTATGATTTAGGTTCATTCCTGTACTCCAAAAAGACATTGGCTTTGTATACAATGGCCTTTTTTTAAATTGAAGTGTAGTTGATTTACAGTGTTGCATTAGTTTTACGTGTACAGTAAACCAATTCAGTTATATATATATATTCTTTTTCAGATTCTTTTCTCATCTAGGTTATTATAAAATATTGAGTATCATTCTCTGTGCTATACAGTAGGTCCTTATTGTTTATCCATTTTATATATAGTAGTGTTATATTCCAGAGAAGGCAATGGCAACCCACTCCAGTACTCTTGCCTGGAGAATCCCATGGACTGGAGCCTGGTGGGCTCCAGTCCATGGGGTCGCTCAGAGTCAGGCACGACTGAGCGCCTTCACTTTCACGTTTCACTTTCATGCACTGGAGAGGAAATGGCAACCCATTCCGGTGTTCTCGCCTGGAGAATCCCAGGGATGGGGGAGCCTGGTGGGCTGCCGTCTATGGGGTCGCACAGAGTCGGACACGACTGAAGCCACTTAGCAGCAGCAGCAGTGTTATATTCAATTACTTGTAGTGAAATCACATGTAATATAAGAAGAGATTCAGTTTTTCCAATAATAGATTGTTCATTTTTCGTTTTATTATTTCATCATTGTATACAAAGGACCACAGTTAACCAGTACTCCAGTATCTCCACGTAGCTCATTTTCTGAGTAGGGGAGAGAATTACGATAGATGAACTGAGACACGGGCGCAGTGCTGAAACAAGGAGAGGTAAATGTGAGAACAGTGAGGAATATTTGCGAATGTGAGGTGTTTACTCAAAAAAGTGAAACCTAGTTAACATTCTCTTAAGGTTAACTGATATCAAAATGGTACCTGTATTTTAGGTTCTGCAAGAGGACATCCAGCTTAGAAAACAAAATGTAGACCAGGCATTGCTAAATGGCCTAGAGCTACTTAAACGAACAACAGGTGAGATACCTTTCAAATCATCATTCCATGAACATTGTGCATTGCTTTCAAAATATTTTAGAGATGGGGAAAACACAAAGCACTTCAGAGTTTTGGGGCCAGTCCAAGACTTCGTTCTGGAGAACACTCTGAAGGCCGATCCAGGGGATTTTGGACTATGATTTCACTTTTTTCTCATGATCTCACTGAGTTTTTAATGAAAGTTTTGTGTATTACTCATAACACTGAGCACTGGTCAGAGAATCGCATGGAAGAATGAAATTAGCTTTCCACTTGTGGAAGGCAGTTGTTGTAGATGCAGAGCGGTTGTAGACAGTTTTGTAAAATTTTAAGATAGGTGGTATTTGGTGACACATAGTGTGACTGTGCCCAAGCTTCCCTTCTCTGTTCTTGAACTCACCTAGAAAACAAATGCTGACTTGTCTTTAGCAATCCCATTGGCTGTGAGAACATCTCACTGTATCTGTATTCAGCTCAGCACGTGTGTGGTGGGGGCAGGTACTGTTCATTATGCATGGGAGGAATTTGATATCATAGCTACAGCCTTCCACTTGGAACCTAAAGCCCAGGATGCAATTTCTCTGTGTGTCTGAAAATTAAGTAGAGGCAGGTGAAGATCTGTTGGAACAGTACAGATGAGTTTATTATTTTTAACACACACATGGATTATACATTGGAGGAGGAAATGGCAACCCACTCCAGTATTCTTGCCTGGAGAATCCCACGGACAGAGGACCCTGGCAGGCTACAGTCCATGGGGTTGCAAGAGTCCAAGAGTCGGACATGACTTAGCGACTAAACTACCACCACCCAGACTATACACAAACATGGGTATGCCTGTGACAGGCGCCATTGTAATACTTTGCAAATATAAACTGATTGAATTTTTATCACAACCTTATGAAGTAGGTTCTGCTCTTATAATAAGTACTCAGGGGCACAGAGAGGTCAGGTACCTTGTGCAAGGTAATAAGTCACAAACTCAGTATTTGAACCCAGGTAGTTTTCAACCTTAAATATGGAAAGACAGTACATATAGATGCAAGGTGGTGCTTTTCACAAAACAGAAGGTGCTGTAGTCCTTGGCAGTTTTTGTATTTGCATTTGCAGAGCTGTTGACATCGGCCAGAAATCCTCAGAAAGATTCAAACCTAGGAAAGGACTTTTCTTGGGTCAGAACTTCTTAAGAAAAGTGTCTCCTCTCCCCCACCCCCTCCAGCGCAGCATCACCTCTGAAGAACTCTTCTTCCCCTTTCATGAGATATAACATGCCTTTGAAATTCTAGGTGACGAAGTTTTAATCATTCAAGATAAATTGGAAGCCATTAAAGCAAGATACCAGGACATCACTAAGCTGAGCACGGACGTTGCGAAGACCCTGGAGCAGGCAGCGCAGCTGGCACAGCGGCTGCACTGCACCCACGAGGGGCTGTGCGCCTGGCTGGACAAGGTGGAAGTCGAGCTGCTCTCGTACGAAACGCAGGTTCTGAAGGGAGAGGCCGCCAGCCAAGCACACGCAAGGCAAAAGGTACACTCCGACATACACTCTTTGCATCTGCTTGTTATCTCCCCAGGGAGGCCTAGTCACTCGGGGGCGAAGTGATGTTTATCACGTGTCATTACTAGTGTGTTCAAGGACGCCTTTGTGGGTGCGGACCCAACAGAGACTGGCAGCGGATCAGCTGAGTTAACTTTTAGGAGCCCAGACAAGAAAACAGCGTCTTGTCGTTTGTCCCTCGGACCTTATGGTGGGAGTATACTTTATTGTGCATAAAAACAGGAAAAAAGGGGCAATGATCACTGTTTCAGAGACATACATAATTTGGTCGGGATAATCACGTTTTTATAAGGTAGATGCATGGCATGAGGTGACTTTCCTAATCATGTTGCAAAGCTGGTATTCTCCCACGCTGAGTGTCTTTCTTCTCAGAGTGGCCAGCCTCCGTTTTCATCATCCCTGAAGTATGACCACACGTGGGTGCAGGGAGTTAGGCTAGGTTCAGCGAGCCTGTGATGATTCAGCAGGGCTGATTTAAAGCCACTGTGTCCTCCTCTTGAGGGTCACTTGAGTCTGGTCCCGACTTTCCTCTTTAGTTTCCTGGTACCTGATTCCTTTTTTTATGTTAAGTGTTAATTAGAGTATGGATGCTTTGCAATGTCATGTTCATTTCTGTTGTATAACACAGTGAGGCATCTGTACTTATGCATGTCTCTGCTTTTTTGGGGTTTCCTTCCCTCTTAGGTCACCAAGGGCACTGAGTAGAGCTCACTGAGCTTCACAGGAGGTTCTCATCCGTTATCTGTTCTGGTTCCCGATTACTTTGAGGTTACCAGCAAGCGAAGAATAGTCCATATTAACTTGCTGGGTTTGGGTTCCCAATTTTTAGCCATTGGTATTACATTTCAAAGCTCAGATCATGCCATGTTGACAAGGGAGTTGTCCTTTTGAGCTTTTTAGGAAACAGTTTCCTTTGTGAGATACCTTTGGTGTATAGAACGTAACTGCGGCCAAGGGGGCCCACGCAGCCTGTCGCCTATGAAGGGCTCTGGCCCCAAGGGCAGTTGGAGGAGAGGCTCGTCCAGCCGTGGCACGTCCCCCAGGCCTGTGTTTCTCGGCTTGCGTTCCCAGGAGCTGAAGAAGGAGGCCAAGAGCCACAAAGCCCTGCTGGACTCGCTGAACGAGGTGAGCGCCGCGCTCCTGGAGCTGGTGCCCTGGCGGGCGAGGGAAGGGCTGGAGCGGATGGTGGCCGAGGACAACGACCGCTTCCGCCTGGTGAGCGACGCCGTCTCGCAGCGGGTGGAGGCCATCGATGCGGCACTCCTGCGGTCCCAGCAGGTAGGCGGGCACGCGGGCCTGCGGGCCTCCCAGAGCCTCTGGCGATCAGGGGCATCCGGGAGTGGCCTTTCCACCCACCGGTCATGCTTTCAAAGCAACAGGAGGGGCTGAGAAGGGTCAGCGGGCTCATGCGGGCATCTGCGCTCACATGGGCGTCTGTGCGCTGGGTGAGGCCTGGCTCTGCCTCGTGGGCAGCCGTCTGCCCTCTGGTCTCCGGCCTCGTCCCCCCGCCCTATTGGGCAGTAGAGGGAGCAGCCCCGTTCCCCCGCTCCCTGCACAGAAGGCCTTTTGTCTCCACGTGTGCAGGCTGCTCATATTGATTTCAGGCCCTGGCTAGGTCAAATCTGTGTGCGCATAATTATTATTATTTTTTTTGAGTTATCATGTAAGTCACTATTAACGTTCCTTGACACCCATGGCAAAGAAAGGCTGAGTTCTTTCTAAAAAGGAAACCGTTGTGTTGGTGATGTCGTGTTTCTTTTTTTTTTTTTTTCTGGAGATGACTGAAAGGGGAAAAAATGAGCATTTCTGACCTGTCTGCAACTCACAGAGTCTCTGGTTCCAGAGAGTCTCATAGGCCCCACCCCTTAGCCACAGCTTGGTCAGAAGACTATGGGCAACCAGGGGGGTCTTGGATCCAGAAGCTTGTGAGACATGTTTGGATGAACTTGTATTGAGATCTCTGGATATTTACATTAAGTCATCAGCCTTTTGTTGCAGGCTTTCTCTGATGGGGTTAGTGCGGTTTTGCTGTGTACTGCAGAGTGGGGCTTGGGAAGGTGGGTGACTCAGCCTTGCTCATCCAAGCCAAAAGCAAGACACACTAACCAAGCAGACTGCACGGGAGCATCCAGAATTCGTTCTCTCAGGTTGCTGTAAAAGCGCAGTTTGCTTCTAAAGCGGGCCCCTCGCCCCTCATTTGAGTGCTGCGCTCTGGAATCACCGGAGCCGCCGGAATACAGTATTAGCTAAAGGCCCGCCTGAGATGTTGTTTGCCAGGGAGACCTTCATGCCTGAGGAATGCGTTTACACAGCTCTGTTTTCAAAGTTGGGAGGAATTTGTATGCCTCATTATCATAGGAAAATAAGCATGTTTACTTGTGAGGTTATTCAACTATTTGAAAAGAGTCAGATTATTTTTTCACCAACATTTCTTCCGACCTTTCCGAGTTGGCACTGAAGACTTCTCTAAATAGCAAGACAAATATTCTGCCCTCTCGGGAGCAGGGCTTTCTTGAGAAGCTGATCGTGGTTGGCTAGTTCAGTGAAGGAGGATGGTAATAAGGGTGTAACCAAACTAAGGTTTGGCTGCTTGCCTCTCCTAAGCCAATAATTTGAGAGGCAAATGTCAGGAGAGAGGAAAGGTGCTTTAACTGTAAGAGTGGGCTCTCTGGGGGAAAGGGCGACTCGTGTCCAGAGACCGGTTCCAAAGATTCTGCTCAGCCAGGAGAAAAGGGGACGCATCTCTGAATCATCGAGGCAGGAGGGTGGCTTCTGCCTCTGTCTCCATGAGTGCGGGCAGCTGGCTCTCTCTTCAGATGTTATCTTGCTGTGATCTCTGGCAGGATTGCTTAGGGGGCTGCTGGGATAGAGAGCTAGTCATTTTTACCTGCTTGCTTCATCATTCTTGCTCCTTCAAATCTAGGAAAAGAACCAGCAGGTTAGGCAAGGCATGATGTGCACTCAGGAGGGCATAAGTCAGGAGTCAGTTTGAATTGCTTAGTGATCTCATTTGTCTCATTAGGTTTTTTTAAGGTCAGAGGGAAATATAAATGGGCAAACAGGAAAGGGGCAAAGAGCTGCTTTCAAGCACAGGTGACAGGCTGAGTGCCTCGTTGGTTTCTAGCTGGGTGCCAAGGTCATTAAACTGGAGTCCAGTTCTATTCAAGGTTTTTGCAAATATTTTCCACAAGTTGGTCTCTGTTTTCTAGATCCAAAACATATATCCTGTAGGAAAATAACAATTAATGGGTTTTTTACTGGATAAAGTCATTGCTTATTGAAAGTTTCAAGACTTTGTGAAAGAATGCAGGAAAAACTCACGGAAGCAAGATCATGCAAACCCTGTGGTCTGAATCCTTCAAGCCTTGCTTGTGAGAGAGAGGGAGAGGGAGAGTGTTTGGGTAAAGTACCTCACTGCCACTAGATTGTAGCTAATACCAGTGCCATTGGTCTGTTAATATCTCCTGGTTGCTCATGTGTATTTATTCTGCTTGTATATGTGCATTCCTGTGAAATGCCTGCAAATCTGTCCAGTGAAACGCCTCCAGTAGTAAAGAAAACCCATAAAATGCACTTTCTTGGTTGTTGTTCAGTTGCTAAGTCGTGTCCAGCTCTCTGAGACCCCATGGACTGCAGTGTGTCCTGCTCCTCTGTCCTTCACTATCTCGGAGTTTTCTCAGATTCGTGTCTGTTAAGTCAGTGAGGCCATGCAACCATCTCATCCTCTTTTGCCCCCTTCTCCTTTTGTTTTCAGTTTTTCCCAGCCATCAGGGTCTTTTTCCAGTGAGTCAGCTCTTCATATCAGGTGGCCAAAGCATTGGAGCTTCAGCTTCAGCATCAGTCCTTCCAATGAATATTCAGGGTTGATTTCCTTAAGGGTTGACTGGTTTGATATCCTTGCTTGTCCAAGGGACTCTCAAGAGTCTTCTCCAACACCACAATTCAAAAGTATCAATTCTTTGGCCCTCAGCCTTAAAAATGCACTTAGCCAATTAAAAAAGAGAGAGATTAGAAGAGAAATACCTTTCCAGTAAGGCTGAGGTGCACTGTTTAGAGCTGGTGTGTGGTGAGGTGACCTCCCTGGGGCCCCACCTCTGTGTGTAGTGGAGTTGTGATCAGGACTTGGTCCAGATCTCATTCTCCTCCACTCTGGTGCCTCTTTACAGATCAGGGAGACAGGAAAAGTCCTAAACCGTGATCCATTTTTTTCTACCCTTCCTCCATAATCTGAAGGAAAGCACTATTATTGCTACAAAGTAGAAATATGAGGATATTTCCAGAAAGGGCTGTGAGCCATGGGCATCCACGCTGAAAGGATCAAGAAATCTCTCACTCCGGGCAAGTTTCAGAACACCTCCATGCCCGTCTTTCTGGTTTGACAGATTTACTTTTGCATTCAAAAGAATAGCTTCTGAACTCATTATTTCCAAGTTTAGGAAAGACCTAATATATCACTGAAATTATTTTATAACCTTGCCCAATTGTAAATGTTTGGAATTAGGACCAGAATACAGTTTGATACGAAAATGCTTGTTTTCTGCTTATCCAGTGATAATACATCCATGAGATACAAAAAGGAATGGTGCAAAAAGAAAAAAATTCCACTTGGACATGAGCCACATATTTTGTAAATGCTATTTTATATTGTATAAACAAATTATCTCCCATTCTGTTTCTTCTCCATCTAAACCATGGACATGATCTGGCCGCATCCATCTCTTTCTGCACACCTTTAGTCACGTACAACTTGTTTCATTAACAGCTACTCCCTCCTGGGTCCCTCCCCCAACGTATCCCCCCCATGAGTGATAGCGTGACGGTATGGGCCTTGAAAATGACTTGGTAAATTTTACATTTATAAATTTAATGCTGCCAAATAAGCTAAGTTCAGCTAGACTGAAAATAACTGAAGGGGCTGTTTTCCAAGCAGATTTTTCTCGTAAGATGTTTTAGTCTTTTGACATTAAGATTGTTTCTATACAGACCTGCCTCCTTGATACTGTTATAAGCTACACTTTGGAATTCTGCAGCTTTAGGGAAGTTGTGAATGGTCAGGTCATCATCACAGGTTATATTCATCTATGTGGAAGATACTAGGGAAACGTGGCGAAGGGCTGAGGTCTAAAGAGAAGTGGGAAGAGAGTTTCTAGATACCTTCTCATTAGCACGTACTGCGTATCCACCCAGTATACTCAAAATACTTCTGATGTTATATGGTTAGGTTTTTCATGTTAATTCTATCATATTACATAGCAGTTTTGAAAAGATCTGTCATTGAGTTTTGAGATCATAGAGCCAAGAGCCTTAAATAAATTTGAGTGACATTTATTATTATTTTGGAAGTAATAGAATGGCCTCAATATGGGTGAATGCAGTGAGCGTGGTGTCCACTTGTTGTGACTGGTTAATAAGCCCCTGAATCTGACTCAGCAGATTTGCAAGCATCAATATTCTGAAGAGGATTTTTTTAGTTGGGCCCATTCATAAGTTTTAGGAAAAATCTGAGTAGAATAAGGCAGCTTCTTAAGTAGTAACAGTGATCTTTATATAAAAGCAAAACAGCTGCCTCCTTCTCACAAGGCCTGCCATTATCTGAGTTAGAAACTGTACATATTCAGCTTGTTAAACCCACACAAAGCAATGTATCTTTGTTGCTTTCTTTCTCTTTCTGCTCATTGAATTAAATGAGCCATGTGTAAATGGGGAAATGCACTTTTGCTTCAAAGATGTAAACTTTACCGCCTGAGTTCAGGTCACTGTGATTATTTAAACCCCGGAATGTTTGTGTTCACTTCACTTCACTAGCCACTTATAAATGTACAATTATCAGAAGGTGCTGAAGTGTGTATCTCACAGGGTCTGGGTATCCAGGCACTCTCTGGCAGTTCTGATTGCCTGGCTTATTTTATTGGGCCGTCATACGCCCCCCAGTATAAAGACATATGGGTACAATTAAAATAAACAGCTCACTGGCTCATTAGTGATCCGCCTGGGAGAAAAATAACACCTGTTAAATTTCTTTTAACGAACTAGAAGGAAGCTTCCCCCACGGAAGTGAGATTTGTTTAGACCTTCCAGGTGTTGGGGTAGGAAAATATGGACTGGGTTATGAATAATGTGAAGGAGAATAGAAGGAAATGCTAATGGAAAGAAAGTGCTAAGACCCTCTCGGAATAAGAAGGTGTCCTGAAGGTTAAGATCTGCTTATCAGTTAAGTCTTGCTTAAACCTCTGCTTCCACTCAAGTGAAACTTTCTGGAGAAATCCAAAAACAATTTGTCAGAGATGGGAGAGACATTTAAATAGTAAGTTAAAACTCACCGCTTAATGACTGTTGTGGTATTTGAGCTGATTTTGGTGAAATCCCATGAATAATTTGAGTTCTTAAGCCAAGACGTTACACAGACACAGGGGCGTACCAGGGCAACTGCAAGTGCGGGCTCCGGGGCCAGACCACGGTGGTTCGAGTCTCAGACCCGCGTTTATAAGCTGGGTAACCTCTGGTGAGTCAGTCAGTCCCTCTCTGCCTTGGCTTTCTCAGCTGCAAATGAGATTAGTGGTGGTACCCACTGGATTTAGTTGCTGTCAGGATAAAAGGAGGGAGTCTTGAATGTCCAAGCGCTGAGAACAGTGTGTTCAGTAGAATGTTGGTTGTTACTGTTTTACAGAGTGTTTTTCAGGAACATTTAGAGATTAGCCAATTAAAATGTCTTTTACCAACTTGTAGGAAGTTTCTAAAATACTAATTCGACTAGGAATTAGTGTAGTTGGGGTTCATGGTTGGACTCCACAGATGATGCCTATTAGACTATTTCCCAGAATGCAGTTTAGGATGCTAACATTCTCTACAGTTCATTTGAAGTCTTTTTCTTTCTTTTTTTTTTTTTTTTGCTACTTACATGGGCAGTAAGCAAATTTATTAAAATATGGTGTAGGGAGCTTTCTGTCCATGTTACTCAAGTAAAATAAGCCACATTTATGGTCTGTTAAGAAATTCTCACATTAAGTAGTTATTTCAAAGAGTCCCAGATCTAAATAAAATGCCTTGCTTGACTGTAAATTGCTTCATGTAGACCCTGCGGCTATCCCTTTTGTTGTTGGATAATAAATATTTTCTAACTTAATAAAAAAAATTCAAAAGACAGAAGGGAAATTTCTGCTTGAAGTCTTGTTTTCTTTTAGCAGAGCAAATATTTGCCTTGGTTAAAGAAACAGTGTTTGAGTTTCAGCTTTCCATTTTGGCCACTTGGGTATCATCATACTGTTTTTCATTGGATGCTTTTTTTTCCCCTTAGGAAAGGGAGACTTAGTATTAAACTAATATTAACACTAACAGTCTGACTTTCTTTATTAGGACTGTCATGTAAATACTAAAAATAGCCTGAACACCAGCAAAGGGTTGGGGCATCACTTTATTTTTTCAAGGACTGGTAGAAGAAAAAACTAAATTGTATTTATCTTGCAGTGTGGGCACTCAGGTGGAAAGGCCTGAACTATTTTTTCTCAGTTACATGCAAGGGCACCGCACAGTAGACCTGTGCCCGGGAGTTTCATCATGTGCAGTTTCAAAGCCAGTGATCCAGACTCTTCCACGTGTCTCGTGATGATTTCTTTTTCCGCATCTGAAGCTGCTGAGTTAGTTGATGAAACTTTTTTTCCTGTTCACATTGATCTACAATTGCTAATGAGTAGTTCAGTTGAAACTAAGTCATGTCGTAACAATTATTGAACCAGATGAATTCAGATAGAATTTTTCAACTGCCTTATCAAGATTCCTTCTGGAGTCCACATTGTTCTGGCTTGTCCCCATAGCAGCAAAAGTGATGAGTTAGTGAGCAGAACACTTACCAGTACCACTACGTGCAGATCACAAGGTGGCTTCAAAAAACAATGCACGATGTTATGGGAAACTTAGAAAGGAGAAAGGCTTCTGCTTGAGTATGTAAATGTGCAGAGTCATTTTAGAAGTACAGTAAGTCCCCTACATACAAACAACCCACATACAAACGAGTTCCATTCCAAGAGCACTTTCTTCAGTCCGATTTGTTCATAAGTCCAACAGAGTTAGCCTATGTACCCAATTGGCAGTGTAGTACTGTCCTGTAATAGGTTTATAATACTTTTCACACAAATAATACCTAAAAAAAAACCACACACAAAAAATAAAACGTTTTTGATCGTGCAGTACAGTGCTTTGAAAAGTATAGTGGTGGTGGTGGTGGTTTAGTCACTAAGTCGTGTCCGACTCTTGCGACCCCAGGGACTGTAGCCCGCCAGGCTCCTCTGCCCATGGGGTTCTCCAGGCAAGAATACTGCAGTGGGTTGCCATTTCCTTCTCCAGAAAAGTATATTAGCACAGTACAGAAGCTGGCATACAGGGGCTGGCATCAAGTGAAGAGGCAAGAAGAGTTACTCCCTAAAGGAAGGAGAGGAGGTACACGATGATAGGGCTGAAGGATCATCCCAGCTGCAGTTTCCCTCATGCTTCACGTTGATGGAGCGGGTTCTGGTTCCTTGTTGGAACCCGATGCGCATTTGCACCTTTGAAAGTTCGCACCTTGAAGGTTGCTACGGAGAGGACTCACTGTAACTGCCCTTGTGGGGGAGCTCGCCCACTCTGAGCACTCAAGCTCTGTGTGTTTCTGTCTGAAACAGCTTGGCCTGTCAGTGATCCTGTCACACGTGTGACACTTGGCAGGGCACCCGTGGGCCACGTGTCTCGGCCTCACGTGTGCGGTGTGACTGCTGCCGAGACACCAGAGGAGTCTCAGAGCAGCCTCACTTTGCATCCTTTCAGTTAGATATTGGTTTAGATTCAGATTTTGTTCAGATAGCATTGCTAGAGATTGTTAAGTAAAGGTCTCTTAAACCATATCTTCCCTTTCATATCCTTATGCTGTCAACTTTTAAAGGTAAATGTCAAAAAATATTGTTGCTCGGTCACTAAATCATGTCTGACTCTGCGACCCCGTGGACTGCAGCATGCCAGGCTTCCCTGTCCTTCACCATCTCCTGAGGTTTGCCCAAACTCATGTCCATTGAGTTGATGATGCCATCCAACCATCTCATCCTCTGTCATCCTCTTCTCCTTCTGCCCTCAATCTTTTCCAGCAACAGGGTCTTTTCCAGTGAGTCGGCTCTTTGCATCAGGTGGCCAAAGTAGTGGAGCTTCAGCTTCAGCATCAGTCCTTCCAATGAATATTCAGGACTGATTTCCTTTGGGACTGATGGTTTGATCTCCCTGTAGACCAACAGACTCTCGAAAGTCTTCTCCAGCACCACAATTATAAAGCATCAATTCTTTAGCCCTCAGCCTTCTTTATGGTCCAGCTCTCACATCTGTACATGACTACTGGAAAAACCGTATCTTTGACTATACAGACCTTTGTCAGCAAAGTAATGTCTCAGATTTTTAATATGCTGTCTAGGTTTGTCATAGCTTTTCTCCCAGGAAGCAAGTGTATTTTCTGGTTTGGTCCCATGTTTAAATGATTATCTAAATTTTTTTCTATCTAATCTTGTTGACTAAGAAAAATTAACCTTCAAATAGCTTCAGTATTTATTTACTCATTCATGACCTGGCAAAGGTGAAAATAAGCAGGTACATGATAGGTAGAAAAAAAAAAGTCTTGATAAATAATAATTCAGTAATATTATTAAGGCTTTTTCACCTATATAATTGGTGACTTTTTACTTGTGAGACTGGACCCATCACAGTTACTCATTCGGAACTATCTTATTTGCACCAGGTTATACTGGCAGGTAATTATATGCCCCATGTTGATGAGGGGAAGGCCAGACTCTGCTTGTGGGAACAGGAATCAGTACATCCAGGACAACTTGGCAGCATAGATTGAAAGGAGAAAACGCACACAGGACTTGCTGATGAGACGTTACCCACACAGAGGTTCTTTGGTTTTTAATTAGCTCGTTTTAAGGTCATTGCAGATTCACGTGCACATGTAAGATGTAATGGAGAGTCCCCCTTGTAATGCTTCTTCAGGTTCCCCAGTGCAGGACCATCGTGCAAAATTATGGTCCAATGTCACAAGCAGGGAGTTGACACGGAACGTTTCCATCAGGACGCAGGACGTGTCCATCACAGAGACCCTCACGCTGCCCCATTATAGCTGCATTTGCCCCTCCTGTCTCTGCCTCCTCCTCACTCCTAGCCAAAGTCTGGCCTCCATTTCTATAATTTTACTGCTTTAAGAATGTTTGAGTACCTTTCACCACAGTCCCTGTCTCCTCTCCGCAGTGACTTGCATTTGAGACCGTTTATCACAGCTCCGACCTCAGGCCCTGGGCTCGGTTGGTTTTTTCAGTCTATTCTCTGTCACTCGGGTTGGGCAGTTTCTGTTGCTCTGTCTTCCGTTTCAGCGCCTTTCCTCTATCCTGTTCCTTGGTCTCGTCCTCTGTCATTGTGGTCGTCATATTTGTTCTAAAATCTCCATTTGCTTCTTCGCAGCGTATTCTGTGTCTGTACGGATTTTGCCTTCTGTTGCCGAGGCCTGATTTTTCCCTCATTTCTGCTGCACGTGAGATCACCCACATTGTGTCTTTATCACGGCTGCTCTAAGGCCTGTCAGATAATTCTGAGGTCATCTGGGGACTAGCCTCTGCTCGTGATCTTCCTCGGTTCAGTCTCGGTTCCTCGCCGTTCTGGGTGCCCTGCATCTTGGGCCTCAGATCGGTCTTCTCCTTCGGCGGGTGATCCCTAGCACCACTCTGGCTGAGACAGTGGGGGTGCCTCCCGGAGGAAGGAGAAGTCCATGGACCCCGGGGGACTTGTGTGGCCCCCAAGCTGGGGGCGCCCCTCATTGCTCAGGGGGGCTGGGAGCTCCCTGGCACCGCTGAGTGCTGTGCAGATCCTGACTGTGACAGGTCTCCCTGACACCCCCCGAGGAGAGGAGGATAGCCCACCCGAGCCTGCGGGGCTGCAGGCCCAGGCTCCCCACTGACCGCGGACAGAGCTCTGTGCTTGCCCGGGAAGTGAGAGGACCTGCTCCCTGCTGGGCTGATATCACCCTGGCAGGGGTGTCGGGCCAAGCCCAGGAGGGTGGACCTCTGGGCTCCCCATTCAGCCCTTGTTGGCAGGAGGGTAGGGAGCCCAGGGCTTTTTTCTCTGGTGTTTGGTTGGAGTAGGAAGCTTATTGTCTAGACACTTTCTGTCTTGCAAGGTTCCCCTTTCCTGCACCTTTTCCTGGGGGGCCTTGTCTTGCCTCTGGGTGCTTCTGGGGGGCAGTTTCTTCAGCATCCCGTCCAGGGTATGGGAGCAAAAGAAAACCCAGGGGACTTGCCTCCGTGGTGTTTCTCGGGCCCAAGACTCATAGCAGTTCTGCTTTCCTCTCTCTCCCGGATCCCCCTCAAATGTGCTGTGTGTGATGCCCGGGCTCTGAGGTGCGTCAGTCTCCCGGATCCTCCTCGTATGTGCTGTGTGTGATGCCCGGGCTCTGAGATGCGTCAGTCTCCTGGATCCCCCTCGTATGTGCTGTGTGTGATGCCCGGGCTCTGAGATGCGTCAGTCTCCCGGATCCTCCTCGTATGAGTTGTGTGTGATGCCCGGGCTCTGAGATGCGTCAGTCTCCCGGATCCTCCTCGTATGTGCTGTGTGTGATGCCCGGGCTCTGAGATGTGTCAGCCTCCCTGATCCCCCTTGTATGTGCTGTGTGTGATGCCCGGGCTCTGAGATGCGTCAGTCTCCCGGATCCCCCTCGTATGTGCTGTGTGTGATGCCCGGGCTCTGAGAGGCGTCAGTCTCCCGGATCCCCCTCGTATGTGCTGTGTGTGATGCCCGGGCTCTGAGATGCGTCAGTCTCCCGGATCTCCCTCGTATGTGCTGTGTGTGATGCCCGGGCTCTGAGATGCGTCAGTCTCCCAGATCCCCCTCATATGTGCTGTGTGTGATGCCCGGGCTCTGAGATGTGTCAGCCTCCCTGATCCCCCTTGTATGTGCTGTGTGTGATGCCCGGGATCTGAGATGCGTCAGTCTCCCAGATCCCCCTCATATGAGTTGTGTGTGATGCCCGGGCTCTGAGATGCGTCAGCCTCCCGGATCCCCCTCGTATGTGCTGTGTGTGATGCCTGGGCTCTGAGATGCGTCAGTCCTTGGGTGAAAAGTACGTCTCCCCCACCCTCCTGTGAATCTGCGGTGCTGCCTTGTGTCTTAAGAGCATGAGTTATCTTCCAGCTTAGTTTCTTGCCTCCACCCTTACCCCCCTCCACTTATTATCCCCCGGCCCCAAACGGGATTTCCAAGTGCTCTTGAAAAATTAGGGGCTTCCCTGGTGGCTCAGATGGTAAAGAATCTGCCTGCAATGCTGGAGACCGGGGTTCGATCCCTGGGAAGATCCCCTGGAGAAGGAAATGGCAACCCACTCCAGTATTCTGGCCTGAAGAATTCCGTGGACAGGGGAGCCTGGCTGCAATCCACGGGGTTACAAAGAGTCGGACGCGACTGAGCTACTGACACTTGAGAAATTAGAGGTTCTGGCAGTACTGGACTGGAAAAAGACAATACCCGTCCCCTTCGCTCTTTGTGCCGGGGTGTCGTTGATTACCTTTCGTAGTCTGCACTGTGTTGTTGTTAATTACCATTTAGAGTCCGCACTGTGTTGGCTGTGGTATCGCTCACCTGCTGTATTGATGATAACTGGAAGGCGTGGAGTGTATCTGGTACGAGGTGTAAGAAAGTGTTCACACTCTTTGATTTAGAAATCACCTTCTAGGAATCAACTCTAAGGGACTAGTTAGAGATGCCAGCGGAAATTTATTTACATTTGTTTACAAGGATATCCATTACAGTGTTGTTTGTATAATGTCAGACAAACACAGAGAACCTAAGTGAAAATATCCAAGGATGCTGGGATACAGTGATGGTATTTTAAAAATCACACTTTTGACATGGGAAACGTTCACCATAAATGAAGAAGAATGAGACTGTTTATACGGTATTATCCCAGCACTTTCTCAGTTTTAACTTCTGAAAGAAAATTCACTAAAATAACGATAGTATTGACTTCAGCTTTTCATTTTCTTCTGTGTATTTTTCTGCAGATTTCGACCATAAATTATTCTTGTGATCAGGAAAAGAAAAATCTCTTAAAATATTTAAGAAGGCTTTTGAAAATGTATTCTGCTGTTATTAAATGAGAGGCAAAAGAGACATTTGGGGTATGCTCTGCACATAGAAAGATATTTTCCACAAGCAGTAAATAAATGAGACTACATCATTCTTTTTGCTAGGAATTGCAGACTTTGATAGCAGAATGCTACCTGCATATCACATTAAAGTGATAAAATGAAGGATGAAGTGATGTAAAGATGGTATCTAGCCACTTTTATAGCTGCTTAATTTGTATAGTATTGTAAAGAAAATCCGTATATCACCACCAGGGAGAAGGCAGCGGTGTGAGCTGTCCTCAAATCATTACCATGTTATGGATTCAGCACATTTTAAGACATTTTGTTTAATTTCTCTGTGGAAAGTTCTCCTTTCTCTTTATAACATCAGTCACTCTCATGAATTATTTCAGGTTGCCATGAAGAGACAGGCCCAGATTTTCCATTTATGTGATAAGGATATTTGAAAGACATGTAGATAGATGCTTCTCTGGCACCAGTTACAGGAACTTGCTGACCTGATTATTTATCTTTTGTTTAGTTTGACCAAGCGGCCGATGCTGAGTTAGCCTGGATTAATGAAACAGAGAAGAAATTGACGTCTCTGGGTGACATCAGGCTTGAGCAAGACCAGACCTCCGCTCAGCTGCAGGTTCAAAAGGTGAAGACACACATTTCCAGTCACATCTACGTGGTTTGTCAGCGTGCTCCAAGGAAATGCACTTGCATGATTGAGTGTAACTTAGTCGTTTTAACTGCTTTGCCTAATTGTTTTTGTTTTAATCATATGCTGTCTTTAAAAAAAAATCTTTATTTTGGTAAATACAGACGTTCACCATGGAGATCTTGCGACACAAGGACATTATTGATGAGCTTGTTAAATCTGGACATAAAATCATGAGCACATGCAGCGAAGAGGAAAAGCAGCCTATGAAGGTACGGTCTCGTCCACGTGACTGCTGTGAGACCCATGAGCAGACAGCCTGTGTGGGGCTTTCAGTCGGAGAAAAGCTCTTTTCCTTTATCCACAGCTGCTGTTTAAACAGCTAAATTGTTAGTTTTAAATAAAGCATTTTTCAAGCTTACAGAGTAACAGTGAAAAGAATACTCCTTAAGGGAATCACCCTGGGGATAATCTTTTTTAATAGACAGAAAAGCTATTAAGGTTTGAATCCTTGAGTAACTGGGACCCATTAAGCATCCAATTAATGTTTGCTGTATTATCATTGTGATTATCAGAGTAAATTGTTATTCTGTACGTCAACTGTTGTTTATAGGCTTCAGGAACATTGGGTCCTCTGGAGTTGAGAGAAAACCTGAAATACTCAGTTCTCTCTAGCTTAAAGCCATTCTGTATAAAGTTACAGTAATCCATATAGAAAAAAGGAGTGGAATCATTAAGGAAGCATTCAGTTTATGTAGTTTTAACGATCTTTACATTGGTGGGAAAGCAGCCTCAAATAAAAATGTTTAGTTCAACTCATATTCTGAGCAGCAGAAAGAAATTAATGCATCTGGTAGGAAAATAGCCCATGGAAGAAAAACATATATGTTATACAAATGTCTATGCCTAAGATCCCATTGGTGGTGCATTGCTTTTAAGGTATACCATAGGCAAGTAATAGAATGCACACTGTGTGCTGATGTTGTTTCTCTTTTATTTAAATATTCCACAGTGGCACTTACTGTTAACAAAATCTTTATTATTTTTGCAAAGAATCTGATGTGAAAAATACAGATGATCATGAAAGAATCTCTGTGTTATTCTGTGGTTTATTAGGTTATTGTTATACTTTGTCTTTTGCTATTGAATTATAGTGAATTTATATCATAATCCAGATCACTGACCACCCCATCAAATCAGTGTACAGCATAATGTTCTACTTTGCTTCTCAATCTATGTAATTAATTTTCCTGACTAGGAATTCTTTTAGAATTTCATTTGTGAAAGACAGTCCTTGTATTTTAACAGAGAGTAGTATCCGTGTTGGATTTCCCAGGTAGCTCAGTGTTAAAGAATCCACCTGCCGATGCAGGATACTTGGGTTTGATCCTTGGGTCAGATAGATCACCTGGAGGAGGAAACGGCAACCCACTCTAGTATTCTTGCCTGGAACATCCCGTGGACAGCGAAGCCTGGCAGGCTACAGCCCATGGGATCACGAGAGTCAGACATGACTGAGCGACTGAACATGGACTCAGCGTCTGTGTTGCCAGACCTTTCTGTCACATAGAAGACCTGGGAGAATAACTGGAGAATTTTGCTTAATTGTGTTTGGGAAGCTCAGTATCTTAGTCATAAAAACTTGAGGCTTTTTATTTATTTGGGGGGCAGTTTGTTACCTAATATTTTTTGAGAAGTCCTCCATGTTATCAAGGCCCCTGATTTTTGATGACTGCATACAAATTCATGAGTATAGGAATATATACTCATTTATTACCCTAATCTCCAGTTGGTGTACTTTTAAGATGTTTAACACATTTTTGCTATTTTATACATGAATTTTTTTTTTATTATAGTAAAAACACAGCATTTGCATACAGCATTTTCAGCCTTGAAAAGGAGGGACTTCTGCCTTATGCAGCAACATAGGAGGGCCTTTCTTTAAGATGAGCTTCTCTACATAGAAACTAACTAGCCGCTGTCGATCAGTCATTTACCATGCGTTTATTCATTGCGTGCTTACTCTGTTCCAGGTAAATAGTGCGGAACAAGCACTCTGGAGTGTATGTGTGTGTTCCTTGGTCTGCCTGAATGGATAAACACATTTTATCATCTGATTTTCTAGAAAAAACTGGACATGGTGCTGAAGAACTATGACGCCATCTGCCAGGTAAACTCAGAGAGGTATCTGCAGCTAGAGCGGGCGCAGTCGCTGGTCAGCCAGTTCTGGGAGACGTACGAGGAGCTCTGGCCATGGCTGACGGACACGCAGAGGGTCATCGCTCAGCTGCCCGCCCCCGCCCTGGAGTACGAGACCCTGAGGCAGCAGCAGGAGGAGCACCGGGTGAGCTCAGGGCTCGAGAGGGTGCTGGGGGCCCTGGGGAAAGAGAACCACAGCTGTCAGGGGGCTTCTGGTTCAGACGCCTCTGAGATGGGGAAGTATCCGCAGTGCTGGGTCTGGTTGCACAGTCTGCTCACCTCTGAGTTCCACCTGGGTGTCCCGGTCTGTCCAGGAAAGACTCATACGGGCAGACACGCTGTGTCCATCATCATGACATCATCACAGCTTTTAGCGTGGGAGTGGTGGCTCAGTGACAAAGAACCTGTCTGTCAGTGCAGGAGACACAAGAGACGCAGGTTCAATCCTTGGGTCAGGAAGACCCCGGAAGTAAGAAATGGCAACCCACTCCAGTATTCTTGCCTGGAAAATTCCATGGACTGAGGAGCCTGGCGGACTACAGTCCATCAGTGAGGTCACAAAGAGTCAGACACGACTGAGCACGCATGCTCTGCACCATACCACTGCATGCAGTACACAGAGGACAAGATGAAACCCTCTCTTAAAATGTTAGGGAAATAAGCTTTCAAAGTACTTTCAGTGGATCAGGTTGAATTGCTTTCAGTGTAGCCTAATTTGACTAAGTTTTATACTTCATAGTGGTTGGAGCCATCTGAACGTAAGCAGAAGAAATATGTGGAAGCAGCCTCATACAGACAAGGCTGTTGAGCTTGGAGAAAATATACGCTGTAACAAATGTGTCAACTGCCCTGAAATTCTAGGAAAAGGGAAAAACTGCTGAAGTTTAAAGACCAGTTGTCCCCCTCTTTTTTTTTAACCTTTTGTACATAGAAATCTTTTGAAGTTCTCTGCTCCTATAAGTTTGCATGAGCAAATGAGAGAGTATTTTCTACCTACAAATAAACCCTATTTTAGACATATAAAAAAGCATCATGAAGCCCTCGTTTCTACAGTCACAGAAATGTTGATTACATTAAAATTTTGCAAGGGTTTGAGTGACGAGATTCAAGACTATTGGAAGAAAGTCTAGAATTGTTGTTATTTATGATCTTGTGAACCTTAGTTGCTCTCCCAGATCTGTATAAGATGTACTCTGAAACTACTACTACTATTCCAAGTCATTGAGTGTGTGTATGCGTGCAAAGTTTAACTCTGTATATTACATCATCGTGTGAAGTAACGTGCTTATTACTCTTATTGCTTACTCTTTAAATGTATTGGCTTTGGAAAGGATCTCTAAGTATTTGTTTAGAAGAGCTTTAGAGGACACTCTAGTGCAAAATGGAAACTATGGCATTCTATCTAAATTTTTCAGTGGGAGAAAGACTTACAAACTATGTATAATTAATTTTAGTAGAAAGGTTATTTTTGGCAGAAATCCTCATGCCTAGCCACTGAATGATTTTTAAGATAAAATATTTCAAAAAAAAAATTTCATGGATTTCCTCTACTCTGAGATGAGATTTGAGTAGCTGTTTTTTAGCATAACCTCAAATAGGTTGAAAAGAATCGCTACCGAACGGAAAATTTTAAAATTGAGTTAATTTTCCTTTTTGGCATAATCTTTCAGTTCTCAAAACAAATATAAGATTAGTATGGAGAAAAAGGATTTCAAAACTTTGTAGCCAGATCTTCAAATTGTTCAAGCTAAATTGTGCAGAATATTTGCAGCATTCTTCTGCAACTTCATGGTATCCACTTCACTGTCCTAGGAAACATCTTTTCGTTCATTCTAGCCAGGAATGAAAAATGGCCCAGAGAGCCATGTTATAAATAAGTGGTAGTTACCTTGAAGTCACATTAAGTAACTCCAGCATGAGTGGGCTCTGAGGATGGTTGCCAAGAATCATTTTGTTATGTATAAAGCAGAAGACCTCTCCTGTCAAGCCCTTTCTCCATGCACACACGTACCAGGTAGGTTTCCGGTAGATTACTTCCCAGCAAAGGTGTTTCGTGGTGATGCTACACAGGTGGGGCTTCCATGATAGCTCAGTTGGTAAAGAATCCACCTGCAATTCAGGAGACCCCGGTTCGATTCCTGGGTTGAAAAGATCCATTGGAGAAGGGATAGACTACCCATTCCAGTATTCTTGGGCTTCCCTTCTGGCTCAACTGGTAAAGAATCTGCCTGCAGTGCGGGAGACGTGGGTTCGATCCCTAGGTTGGGAAGATCCCCTGGAGAAGGGAAAGGCTACCCACTCCAGTATTTGGCCTGGAGAATTCCATGGACCGTGTAGTCCATGGGGTTGGTTGCAAAGAGTCGGACATGACTGAGCGACTGCACAGGTGGGAGCCACTTAGATGCCAGGCCACTCAAGAGCTCTCAGCAGAGATTCCTCACTTTACTGAGAGTCCCTTGATACTCAGAGTATGAGCTTCTTTTTCAGACACACCCACTGGAATGTTGAAGCCAGAACTTGGGTGACCTGTTTCTTCTCCATGAGATTGTATAGTAGCTGATCGTACCATCACCACCTCCATTCTGTAAAGCAGGAACAGGTTATCAAATAATGTAGAACAAAATGAGGAAATCACTGCCTGGACTGCCCAGGGGCTGTGCATAGCGTGTTAGACTGATCAGATCTTCCTTCTTTTTTTATTTTTAAAGTTGAATTTTTTCTTATTTTGCTCTTTTCCAAAAAAATTTTGAGACCACCTTCAGAAAAACTTCAAAAAAAGAGATACTGCACTGGGGGTTATTCGTGATGTACTGAACCGTTTTCTCAACCATTTTGTAAAGAATTTGCGTGACTGACTTTACTAGCCACTTTTAGAAATTTATTTATTCTTAACTGAAGGATAGTTGCTTTACAGTATTGTGTTGGTTTCTGCCATACATCAGCATGAATCAGCCAGAGGCACACACATGTCCCCTCCCTCTGAAACCTCCCTCCCACCTCCCTCTCCGTCCTGTTCCTAGAGGCTGTCACAAGCCCCACGCTGAGTTCCCTGAGTCATGCAGCACATTCCCACGGCTGTCTGTTTGCATATGAGAGTGTGTACATTTCCACGCCGCTCTCACCATTCATCCCGCTTCTCCTTCCCCCAAACTCCGTGTCCACAAGTCTGTTCTCTAGGTCTGCTTCTTCCAAATGGGTTCATCAGGACCATCTTCCTAGATTCCATATATATGTGTTAATATGAGATACTTGTCTTTCTCTTTCTGACTTACTTCACTGTGTATCATAGACTCTAGGTTCATCCACCTCATTAGCACTGACTCAAAGGCACTCCTTAGTGGCCACTTTAAAAATAAGTCCGTGTGTGTGGCTGTCCTGGTGATTTTGCTCAGTGAACGATGGAAATTAAAGTATTGCAGAGAAAGATCATTTTCCTCTGCACTGTCTTTCCTGAGTGTAATTTCTCTCAGAGGAGCTTTTACCAGGGGCTGGATAGCAGTGTGGAGACACAGCTTCTGGTGAGGACGAGAAGCTGCTGGTTAGGGAACCTTGTGAATAGCGGGGTGAAACAGGGCACCTCAGTGTTGCACGGAGGCCGGCCCTGGAGAAGCCTGTGGGCAGTCACAGAGGCCCTGGACTCTGGAGAGACTGTGATCCGCAGTGGACCCATCTCCCCAGAAGGAATGGGGCTCCATCTGGATTCCACTGCCCTCATGAGTAGCACTATCATCATATTTCTTGACTAGATGATACTATGCAAAATACTCATATGTCACATGTTTTCTCTTAAGAACACCTTATACTTAATACTCAGTGTACAGCTGTGTGTTTGATAGATGGGTTGATTACCCTTGCAGCCATGAACATTTAAAAATAAATGCCAATAGATTTGTTTATATACGTGAATATCATACATATCACATATGTACATAGATATGTAATGTACATACACAGATATGTAATGTATATGGACACTTTTTTGTTGGTTTGCATACAATATAATGACAATGCCTTGTGCATTATATTACATATAATATACATATGCCATATATCCATTCTATTCGATATAATGACAGCGCCTCACTTATCGGTCATATTTTCTCTCTGCATCATGTCCACCTCCCACTGAGATTCTTTTCCCTCCTTCTTCTCCCTCCCTCTCCCTTCCATCCTCACTTCTGAGTAATTTTCATATATATCACAAATGTGCAGAAAGGAATGCTGAGAATTACAGCTCAGTCTCTGTAGGTTGGGACACAGCGATTCACGATCCTTTCATGTCCTATGACCCTCGGCTAATACTCTTGCTAGAACGTCCTGCTCTTGGTAGAAGAGTCGTGATGAATCGGGAGTAGGTGCCTCACTCATCCAGAAGTTCCACGTGTGCCCTGAGAGGGACTTGACACGGCCAGACTGCTGTTTAATCTTTGTGTCAGGGGCACCTCTTCCTGGCAGAGGGCTGCTCGTTCGGAGCCTTGTGATGGGAGGGTGTGCGTTTGGCTTTCCGTGCCAGCTGGACGCACCGAGGATGTTGACAGCTGTATGGTGAACGTGCACCTCTGAGATACTGAATTGCTGTTTGCTTTGTTGTAGCAACTGCGAGAGTTGATAGCCGAACACAAGCCTCATATAGATAAGATGAACAAAACTGGGCCGCAGTTATTGGAACTGAGCCCGAGGGAAGGCTTCTCTATCCAAGAGAAGTACGTGGCCGCAGACACCCTCTACAGTCAAATTAAAGAGGACGTCAGAAAGCGAGCGGTGGCCCTGGATGAAGCCATTTCTCAGTCAACTCAGGTGAGGCTTTGCACCCCGAGTGCGACGGGCTCTCCCACAGCCGCGCTTGAGAGGATGGTCTTGGGGTCTCCTAATTCAATTCCAGCTAAAATTGTTTCATTGCATTAACTCTTGAGTATTGATGTTTTAGTCTCAGAGGTGGTATTTGCCTGCGTCCAGTCCTTATATTTCTCTGCCTGCTTGTATATGAATAAGACATAATTTTCAGCAACTTAAGAAATATGCAGTTGTCCAGACATCTAAATAAGTGTCCATCTAGAGTAGAATTCTATGTTTGCCGTTGGAAGAGATAAAAGAAAGTGTGATTATCATTGTTAATAAATCACTCCCAAGACAGCAATAAGATGACTATAAATGATATACTGAAGAAGAAGAAAGAAAAGTTGAAAAAAATTTTTTGAATATATCTTTTTCAAGAATTTATTTGCAGTTACCTGCAGATTTTCCATTTGAAGGCTTGGTGTTTATTTTTAGATACACCAGCATGAGAGTGGTCTGTTTCCAGTAATCCTGACTGACAATTCGTTTAATGTTGAGGATCGTGTGAAATCTATTAATATAAATGAACAAGTGTTTATAACTTCATTGTCTGCAGTACCTTTGCAAGTGGAAATTTAAAATTCTTTCATGGATCTGATTATGGGTTTGACCATGAATTAAATACAAGCTTCCATCACATCATTTTTCTTTTTTTAAACATTTTTTAGTTCAGGACACGTGTAACTTAAGAAATCCCTTTCATCTCATCAAACCTGCTCATGAATTTCACATTAATAATGTAACTTTTTGAGGATGCCAAAATAATCAGTAAAGTGAATGAAACTATCAGTGTTGACAAACACCCAGATTATTGAATCTAATTTTCAAAATTATTACTTTGGTTGCAGTAATATGAAGCAATAGTCAGATGCTGCTATCAGGTGGTCTGATTGTATATTAACATACACCATTTCTAAATGAATTTATTTCCAAGACACAGTCCTGTGCCCATAGCAGTGTGACTCAGAGAGGTGTATATAAGCTGTGATTCTAGGAGTAGCTTCCCTCACCGACTGGATGGAACTCTCTGTGGATGTGTTCACAGGGGGCCAGGGTTCCGTGCCTGCATGACCTTAAGTGGGTGTTTTGTCGCTTGAATCCCACCCATGGTGTCTTTCCCCTGAAAGCGGCCCCTATGCTTGACTCACAGTTCCACGACAAGATCGACCAGATCCTGGAGAGCCTGGAGCGCGTGGTGGAGCGCCTGCGGCAGCCGCCGTCCATCTCAGCAGAAGTGGAGAAGATCAGGGAGCAGGTCAGCGAGAACAAGAACGTGGCAGTGGACATGGAGAAGCTGCAGCCTCTGTATGAGACCCTCAGACAGCGGGGCGAGAAGATGATTGCGCGGTCCCAGGGCACAGACAAAGACATATCTGCCAAAGGTGAGCCCCTTGGGTGAAGGAACCTCTGAATTTTACTCTTAGAATAATTCTGGATGTCCCCTGCCAGTCCAGTTGCATATCAACACACTGGAGTTTAGGAAAAGTGCCACAGGTGGGGCTTGTTTGGGGTGGGAGGGCTGTGCACACCAGTCTCTGGTTACTGCCTGCCTATGTTTGTGAAATCAGTCCAGTAGATACAGCGTGCATCATGATACAAAAACCATGTGGTCTCCATGCCCTTTAAATCAGGCGATTACAGCATCATGCTAATAAGACCAAACCTAGGGCTAGTTTGTCCTCGTTACTGACTACATTAACTAATGTAACAGGCACCCGATCCCACAGCCACAGAAGTGGCCACCAGGACCCTAACCAGACACCTGAACAGTCTGGCCTGGGGTTGAAAGGAAGAGCTTGTGCACAGGTCATGGGAAATTCATGGTAAGGGGATGCTAGAAGGAAACTCAAAATGCATGTCCTACTTTGTTATGCTCCTGGGATTGAGCGGACATCTCTATTCTTGAATTGGAGAACATAAAGAATAGACTAAACCTTTTTTGGAAGTAAAGCCAGCCTTGGTGAACTCAGGTCTCCCCTGAGCTGAGGTGCCTCTGCGCATTGTCCTGTGTCAGGAAGACTTGGTTCATAAGGGACAGGACACCCTCATGAACTGCATTTGTCTGGAAAGACCATTGGGCCCAGGGATACCCACCAGATGGCTCAACCCAAATTTGGCCCAGGTTTAGATCCTTAATAGACAGAATTAGGATTCCTGTGTGAACTAGAACGTTGTGCTTTTGTTGATAAAAAGCTGTGTCTTCTCGATACCGTTCTGCTCTGTAGCTGTCCAGGATAAGCTCGACCAGATGGTGTTCATCTGGGAGAACATCCACGTGCTGGTGGAGGAGCGGGAGGCCAAGCTGCTGGATGTGATGGAGCTGGCGGAGAAGTTCTGGTGTGATCACCTGTCCCTGGTGGTCACCACGAAAGACACGCAGGACTTTATCCGCGACCTGGAGGACCCCGGCATCGACCCCTCCGTGGTGAAGCAGCAGCAGGAAGCAGCGGAGGTGAGCCGAGTCTCCCTTAAAGTTAAGAGAATAAGGCATCGCGGCGTGAATGCTGGATTCCTTTCGTGTAAATATTTGGAATTGCACTGTTAAGACTGATGTTTGACTCTGGAGGTGGATGCACAGGAGTGCAGCAGGGGACAGAGTCCACCCGCAGGTTTCCCTTGGAGAATGTGTATTTAGAAAGTTTCTCTCCACCCCCACTGCTTCTGCCTTACCGCTGGGCCTCGTCATGTACTTGCTGTCTAAGAGAGGAGTCTGAGCGGCACTGCCGCCCGCAGTCTCTCTCCCTCCAGCCTCCAAGCTTGCTGCCCGTCGTACCCTCTAGATCTGCTCTTGCTGTCCTGCTGGTTCGGAGCCCTCGGAGGCATCCATTACCCAGTATCCAGGTTACCTGGATCATGGGATCGGCCCTTTCCACCGCAGCCTAGCCCAGGCCTGTGTTTCCAAAGCCACTTTTTTCTCCTCTCCTTTCCCCAGCCCCTTCTCCAAAGCAGCTATGCTCTTTCTAGCATCTGCATTGTGCACATTTTGTTTCCCCGCCCGGGGATGTCTCTCCTGACACGCCTCCGGTGAATCTCACTCAGGCTCCGAAGCTCAGGTGGATTGTCACCCTCCACCCTCTCGTATACTCAGCTGAGTCAGTCCGTCCCCATAGCACTCGCATCACACACGAGACTGCAGAGGGTGACTTCCTGTTGGCAGTACCGCTGTCTTTCTTGATGGACTTGGAGCCCCTTCTCCTTGTGTCTCCAATGCCTGGTTTGGGGCTTGGTTCACCCATGGTCAATAAATGCATCTTGAATGAATAAATGTACTTAACCAAGAAAAATGAAAGCAAAGGTAGAATACTGCGTATCTTTTTTTTTTTAAAACAATTATCTGTTTTGTTTTATTTTTTAATTAATTTAATTGGAGGATAGTTACTTTACCATATTGTGATGGCTTTGCCATACATCAACATGAATTGACATTTCCATCATAGGTTTTGTTTTGTTTTATTTTTGTACTTTACATGTCCTAGAGTAAAACTGAAAACCCAGAGTTAGATTATTCTACATCTGCTAACTAAGCAAGTACATTAGTTTGTGTGACGTCTCTAAAGTTATATGATGCTTATGTCTGTTTAAAGTGTGTATTGCCAAACTCACTGGTTTAAAAGACAAAATGTATTTCCATGCTTTTCAGTACTGTTGATATTTTTTTAAAAAACTTATTCTGGTATCTGTTACATGGAATTACTTCCTAAGTATCATCTTATAATAAATACTTGACATTTGTTCCCTCAAAGGACACTTGTTCTTGGTTTTTCTGTTCTCTTGTTGAAAAAATTTAGTGCAGAAACTTAGAAAACAGGTGGAAGAAAATAAAAATTGATTCTCATCCCATCTCCTAGAGATAACTACCATCAATGTCTGTGTGCATCTTTTTAGTTTGACTGTGGTTTGGCTTAAAACTAAGTCTGCCATTTCTTATTCTAGGTCATAAGGGAGGAGATAGACGGATTGCAGGAAGAGCTGGACATGGTCATTAACCTCGGTTCTGAACTCATTGCTGCGTGTGGGGAGCCCGACAAGCCCATTGTCAAAAAAAGTATAGATGAGGTACAGCCCCCATGCTTCCTGTCTTATCAGATGGTTTTTAAAAGGATTTTGCTAGTTAAAGCATGTTTGATAGTAGTTGAAAACTTACCATATGCCACTGAAAGAGTTCTAATATTTACATTGTAGCTAAATTCAGCATGGGATTCTCTCAATAAAGCTTGGAAAGATCGGGTAGACAGACTTGAGGAGGCGATGCAGACTGCTGTTCAGTACCAGGATGGACTGCAGGTAAGGCTTGCAGCATCTGCTGGAGGGGAGGGGTCAGATTAAGCGACGCTCACAAATTCACGCATTGGTATTGCCCTGTGGCTGCAGGTGTGATACAGTCAACTCACCTGCTTCAAGTCATGCTGTGCCTTTTCAAAGAGATTTCTGACACTGGAGATACATACAGATTTATAGACATCGCTTTACACACATTCAGTGAAATTTACTTTGAAAAAAAAATAGTTTAACTTTTTAAGGTGAAAAGTCACAGTATTTTTCATAAATGGCTCAACAGCAGACAGTGAAGTGGAGCTGAGTCTGATTCATTTCTAAATTTGTAAAAATAAATATCACAAGCCTGGCTTTATGCCAGCTGAGAAGTGTTTTGAACCTTGTAAATACATAAAAAAAATTCACTACAAGTGACACCTTATTGTAATTCTCCTGCTTTTTTTTTTTTTTTAACCAGTGTGATCATTTATTGGTTGGGTATCAGCAGCCAGGAACCAGTCAGGCTCCAGCTCTGTCTGCGAGGCCACAGGGTGATTTTCACATCTGTTTGGCGGGTCCCTGGGACTGTGTCCTCTCTCTGGGCTGGAGACGGAGCTGCCATCAGTAGCCCCAGGGGGTGACGGTCACAGCTGGATGCTGAGGCTTACTCTCATCACTACTGCTAGGAAAACAAGGCCCTTCAGAGGTGCCGCTGGTCCTAGGTCAGCAGCATCACCTTGGGGATGAAGGGCAGTGATGGACTGAGCTGTAGCTCACTGTCCAAAGCTGAAGACACTCACTCCAGAGGTTTCAAGGCTTGATTGTTAAGTAAAACACATTTGATTTCCCAAGTTGTTGCTTAAGTTCTCGGGGCTTATTCCAAAGTTTTTTCCTCCTGACTGTATGGCCTGGCAACTTCATTAAGTGGCAAAATAATTTTGTATATTCAGTACCTGAAGAAAAAGTAAGGAGAGCCTTTTTAGAATGTCTATATTGCATAAAAAGAATAAGAAAAATAGGAGATTTTGCAGGTTTTTTGCAGTTAAGAATACTGGTCTTAATCATTATATGTGTAGGATTTTAATACTAATCTAAATAATACATAAGAGTTTACTTGAGACAAATTGTTTCAAGTACCTGGCAGTCAACTTCTTGATTATTTGAATCAACAGATGACTTTGAATCTTTTTCTTTCAATATATTTATGCAGTCTACGTTTTAGGCAGACATAAAAGAGGACAGAGAATTTTATTCTATGTGGTAATAGACTTTTCTTGAAAGTTCTGAATATTCTAAGATTCTATTCGAGATAGAATTCCTTCTTCAAATTTAGATACAAAATTGGAGATTTCATCTATTTCATATCTGGAATAACTCTTCCAGGATATTGCCACTTACTTTTTCTGTAAAACAGGCTCATTGCTTGCTATCTTTATAGATTTATGATTATCCTTTCCTCTCACACTTGAGGTGGTGTAGTAGTTTCAAATATACTGTTATAATAATGTGACCGCATGTGTTTTTCAGGCATTATTTGACTGGGTAGATATTGCAGGTTGCAAATTGGCTTCCATGTCTCCAATTGGAACGGATCTTGAAACCGTCAAGCAGCAGATTGAGGAGCTAAAGGTATGGGTGAGGGCTGCGAAATCCACCAGGCACATTGCGTTCTTAAGTTCTTGATTCATGGGATGCTTTGTGCAGATTTTTCTATGTTACATAATTGAAGTGCTTCATTTTGCTTATGTAACTGGTTTACTATAGTGCCTGCACATAATAAGCTGCATATAAGTGCTCATTCAATAAAGGATACAAAATACTAGTAGTGTTTCTTACCAAATCAATACCAGTTTATTATAGAAAAATTGGAAAATGCAGATAAGCAAACTAAAATGTTATGTACCAAGTGGCAAGCACTCTTAAATTTGACTTATAGCCTTACAGATGTCCTCTATTGAGAGCAGGATGAGGTATGCATGTGTGTGTTTTAATATTACCTATGTATACTATACTGTTGGGCTTCCCTGGTGGCTCAGACTGTAAAGAATCCGCCTGCAATGCTGGAGAACTGGGTTTGATCCCTGGGTCAGGACGATCCACTGGAGAAAGGAATGGCTACCCACTCCAGTATTCTTGCCTGGAAATTCCCATGGACAGAAGAGCCTGGCGAACTACAGTCCATGGAGTCAGAGTCGGACACGACTGAGCCACTAACACTTTGACACACACTATACTGTAAAGATTTTAGAACTGAATTATTCCATAGCGTGCTGTTGCCGCTGATACATACACAGGCTTCCCCAGTGGCTCAGCGGGAAAGAATCCGCCTGCAATGCAGGAGACACAGGTTCGATCCCTGGGTCAGGAAGATCCCCTGGAGAAGGAAGTAGCAACAACCACCAGTATTCTTGCCTAGAGAATTCCATGGACAGAGGGGCCTGGTGGGCAGGCTACAGTCCATAGGGTCACAAAGAGTTTGACACAACTGCGTGAGCGTGTGCGCGTGCGCGCACACACACACACACACACACACACACACACACACACACACATACACATACATACATATACAGCAACACTTCTGTTTTCTTCCTTGTTCAGAATAATTCCGTTAGTCTAATAGGCTGAAGAAGGATCCTGTGGGTGGATGGGATCACAGTGTTTCCCAAAATGTTTGTTCTGTAGATGTTTGTTGTTTCCCATCTGCTTTCCTCTATGATCTTTTTTCCTTTGTGGCTCTTGATCTCCAGCTGTGAAAATGGCTGGGCTGTTTCCTCCGAATTCCTCTGCTGAAGCTCCTTTATCAAAGCGGGGGCAGGTTTAAGTCTCCCTCTACAGAGGCGTCGTACCTTTTCCCATCAGTGCTACTACATTTTCACATAAAGTTACTGTCTGGCTTTAAAAGGGTAGCGTTTTCCTCTCTGAGTGTGATATAGAATATTTCGGTTAGAAAAAAAATTGTTTCTTTTTGAGAACTTTACTCTTACCATCATTATTAGATTGTGATTTTTTTTTTTTTTTCTATCTGTTCCTGTAGTAAACACATGATATCCTTTATATATGGTCACAGATGTGGAGTGTTTGTGAATTTTACATGTATCTCAGTGGTTTGCATATAGCAGACTAGATGGGGTGGTTGCCTTGAAATCAAGTATCTGAAATTGCATCCCTCTTAATCCACTTACCACCCAAATGGTGTTATCTAACTGCTCTCACTTCTGTGTCCACAGCTTAGTTGAGAATAAAGTGATTTTCTTTATGAATTTATTGAGAACACCTTGACTCTAGGAAATGTTCACTATGCTTTTGTTTTAATTATCATTTTAATTTGCTTGAAAAAAATGAAGTGACTGCTTAGCTCATTAATCACTTACTATTTAATTATTTACTATTAGAGATTAAAATCAATACTTTATGAAAGGATGGTTTCCTATTACAAGTAACCACTGGCTAACTTGTATTAGTTGGCAAAGCTAGCATGATTACATACATGTCATTAAGCACCAAGAGAGAGTAATGTTATTCTGAGTCAGTACTGGTTGAGCCATAGGATAAATAAATATTAATAAACACAGCATGGCAGGGAATTCCCTGGCAGTCCAGTAATTAGGACTCAGCACTCTCTGCCAGGGCCTGGGCAGGAAACTAAGTTTCCTGGGCAGTTTCCCTGGTCGGTAAACTAAGATCCCACAAGCTACATAGCACAGCCAAAAAGAAAAAGAAAAAAAAAAAAGCATAGCTACAGAAAACATACAATGTTCAGTGAATGCAAGACGTATGTATGCTTTGAGCAGGAAATTAAGTTGGTTAGAGATTTTTTTCCTGGGTTTCATATGTCAGTATAGATTTTGTTTTATTCTTTCCTGTAGCTTCAAAACATTTATTAAATATATATAATCAGACACTGGAAGTTACATCGTTGAAATTTGTTCACCCTTTATTGTGGAGACAAAAGCGAAATAGCAAAACTGTGAAACATCATTCCATCAGAAAATGTTGAATAATGAAAAAAGATTTCTTTTTTAAATTAATTTTTATTTTATATTGGAATACATTTGATTTACAATGTTGTATTAGTTTCAGGTGTGAGAAGATTTCCTTTTATCTGTGCCTTTTTTTAAAATCAGTAAACCCTGTATTAGATTTTTATTCCTCTTCAGCCCACCCTATTATGAAGTATGAATTAGAATAAAGATCTAAGCCATAGAATTTTTGTTTAAAGTTAGTGATGTATGACAAATTTTCCTTATATGTCTCTTTTTTAAAAACTAGCAATTTAAGTCAGAGGCATATCAACAGCAGATAGAAATGGAGCGGCTGAACCATCAGGCAGAGCTTCTGCTGAAGAAGGTAACAGAGGAGACTGACAAACACACAGTACAGGACCCACTGATGGAGCTGAAGTTGATATGGGACAGTCTGGACGAGAAGATCATCAACAGGCAGGTGAGTACTGATCAAGGTCAAAAGAAGGCGTTCCTGGATATAAACTTTGAAAACCCCTACATTCACGTATTTCCTTAGAACTTTTCCTGCTTCTCATGCCATTAAAAAATTTTTTTTCAAACTTAAAATACAGGAGGATGTGTGATTGGGTTCATTGGCTTTGCCTGTAGACCTCTGCAGCATGAAGCCATCATCTGTTCACTCGTGTTTTATAAACGTGGGCTGTCTGTCCCGGTGGACGTGTGGGTTGACCATCTTCCGCCCCTCTGTCTGCAGCACAAGCTGGAGGGCGCCCTGTTGGCTCTGGGGCAGTTCCAGCACGCGCTGGACGAGCTGCTGGCCTGGCTCACGCACACCGAGGGCTTGCTCGGCGAACAGAAGCCTGTTGGAGGAGACCCCAAGGCCATCGAGATCGAGCTCGCCAAGCACCACGTACGTGGCTCTTCCTGCATTGTTTTTTCTTCCCTCTGCAGTTCTGCTGTCCCCAGATGTTTCTGGTCTGTTTCCATTTTAGGCATTTTATGGTTTTGACCCAAGTTTCTATTTGACATCTGCAGCGTAAGCACATTCCTTAAAAGATGATAGTCAAAATGTTTTTCTCCTTGGTCAAGGTAGTTATTCTCCAAAATGGCCAGAATGGGGAATTTCTGGCTAAACTTTAGGAGGGCTGCGTGACCACCGCTAGAGGGTTTAGATTTCTGATTATACCTGTCCTTGGATGACGTAGTTGTACCCATAGTTGAGAACAGCCTGACAAGTCACGGTTTCCTTGCAGCCTACTGTGTGTTCCCTACCGACTCCCTTCCCGTCTCCACTGCTGCTTTTAGGCTTGTTGCCCATTTCTCTCTGTCTGTATCTCTCGAATCATGTTGGGGTTTATCCTTGTGTTTCTTTCTCTTACTTTTCACTGGCTTTTTGTGTCTCTTAGTCTTTTTCCTTCTGAGTTAGCCTTTTAAAAGTGCTCGTTATGTTGAGAAGAGTTTTTACATGTCCTGTGCTTGATTGGAAGCTTATAAGTGGAAAATGTTTGCCTTGAGATATATGCAAAAGAGTTTCATGTTTTTGTCATCTTTGTGACACTGGTTGATAATTCTTCGTGGAAAATTCCGTCCGTCTTAGTCAAGTCACGGGGTTTAATGAATAAAAGTTATGCCCTGTAGAGTTGATCCTGACATCAGGCAGGCTCTCATAGAACTTTTAACATTCACATTATGTTGTATCTTATCCTGATCTTAATAAGTTTTCCTTGATCATCATTTGTTCAATTATTGTTTATAATATTTATTATATATATTATGTAACATTATCATGTATACTATTCAATTTTCATTGAAACATTTGATTATTTTACATATTAACACCATTTTAAAATAATAGGTTTCTAGCACTTTAAGATAATGATATACAGTTTTTGATTATTCTTGCTTAATCCCTCTTCCTTCATGTGTTTCCCCACAGTAATCGTTCCCTAATGTGAATTTTTCTTCTGTTTTTACCCCGTTCTGTCTACATTTACAGTCATTACCCAGCCATGTCCGATTAAGCAGTTAGAACTAACTTCACATCGTCAGGATTTGTCCTCATTTAGTCTCTGTGTTACACCTTCGCAGTCAGAGTGACTCTGCATGTGAGCAGAATGTTTCTTCTCACAGTGTGCGTTTATAGCATTTGCATTGTCACAGACTTAGCCATTGTCCTAAAACTCACGTACATCCATGACGGGAGCGTCGTAGAAGGTGGTGGAGGCGGGAACCTGGGGCACCTGGTCCAGTTATTTTGCAGGGATGAGTTAGGAACCCTCAGTTTCCTTTAGTTAGGGAGGTTTTCTCCTTGCATTCTTTAAAATTTTCTTAATTTTATTGATGTGTCATTGATTTACAATGTGGTGTATAATTTTTGCTATATAACAAAGTGACGCGGTTATAAATATATATATATATATATTCTTTTCATATCTCTTCCATTAGTTTATCGCAGAATATTGAATATAGTTCCCTGTGCTATACAGTAGCACCTTGTTTACTCATCCTCCATACACTCGTTTGCATCTGCTAATCCCAGACTCCCAATCCTTCCTTCCCCCTTCTCCCTCTGTTTCTAAAGGTCACAGCTCAAGGATTCAGAATTGCCAGCAGTTTTTGGCGAAAGGGAGGGAATATTCTTATTTCTGTCCTGCCTTGCGCTCTGGTTCCTAGGCTGTGGCTTATATAGCGGGACTCTGCACATTTATAAGAATGACTTTTATAGAAATATCATTTGCTTTTATTATGAAAATATTGAGCTCTTACCTTTTGAAAGTAGTTCCTACTGTTAACATATCAAAGTACCGGCTTCTTATAAAGATCACTCCTTACTCAGCTGACTTTATAGCTTTTGAAAAGCCCTCCCTCACTCGATGCCCCAGAACCTGAGTGAATGGAGTCAGAGGAACAGCGATCACAGGTGGTTTGTGCCTTTGGCTGAAATCCTCCTGGTCTGGGGTTCCCAGTGTGGGACGTCCCACCCAGGATGACACACGTCTGAGTGTAGAGAAGGGTTATCACAGAATTTTACTAACAACAGAGGAAGATTTCTTCTGGTTTCCCAAAACAGCACAGTCTTCTGGAAACTATTCTTGAGCTGTTGTTTGTTCTTTAAAATTCTTTTCAGAATTCTTTTAAAATTCTTTTAGCCTTGCAGTTGCTTTCTGCACTTACCACTCTTGTCCATGTTAGTGCATTTAAGTGTTATTAATCTGTCCTTATATTCCCGCTAGATAATAGAATAGGAAGGTATTATGCACTGGGATCTGTCATAGGCATTTTATGTGCATATTTTCTAGTAAGAGAACAGCTAAATGGAATGCTGGGCTCATGATTCCCCAGTAGATGGTGAAATCTCTTTCCCTTTAATAGCAGGGCCTCCTGGGTTCCTGTCACCTTAAGAGTTAATTCTAGCACCCTTAAAACCCAAGATAATAAAAGAATATTGTTATCATCATTTGTTTACTTTTTAAGGGTACTGATTGTAAGACATGGGAATATATTCATTTTATATTCAAATGTATATTAATATATGTTTGAAATTGTTTACCCAAGACATGAAAATTAAGTTCAATTAAAATGAGCTTGAATCAAATGAATATCTTTAGAGGCTTTTAACTATAATCTCTAGATAATGTCATCAGTTGCAAAACTATTCTAATGGGAAGCACTAGCAGTGTTCTCAGCAAAATCATTTCAGGGCATGTTGGTAGATTGAAGATAACACTCATCAAAGCTGCAGAGCTAAGGGGAAAGAAGTCCACCATTTTAAAAAGCTCACAGTATTAAAATTCTATGTATATGATGTTTTAATTTCAAAGGTTTCATAACCAGGAAATAAAACAATTGCATTAGAAGCGATAATAGTTTATTACAAACTAGCAAACACAGTAAGTGTTATTGGAATATTTCCAGGTGCTCCAAAATGATGTATTAGCCCATCAATCCACTGTGGAAGCCGTGAATAAAGCAGGAAATGACCTAATTGAATCAAGTGCAGGAGAAGAAGCAAGCAGCCTTCAGAACAAGCTGGAAGTTTTGAATCAACGCTGGCAAAATGTTTTGGAAAAAACAGAACAAAGGAAGCAGCAGCTGGATGCTGCCTTGCGCCAGGTGAACAGGGAACAGATCCTGAAACTTTCCATTATCTTCAGGATCAGGATGGCATGGCGTTCTTTGATGGGTTTTCAGACCCCTGTTTAGTTTTTATATCTTGGGGAGAGGAGTGAAAATAAGCGGGATAAAGCAGCAGAGCTGATGAGAATGCAGCTCTGTCATTCTTAGCCTGGTGGTCTGATCTCCTGACAAAGAAGGCCAAGTGGTCCAGATGCCCCTGCCATTGTTCAGAACGCATGGCGAGGCTTAGCAGGCTGTGTAAGCTTTGTTTTGGGCTTCAAAGTGACCATATTTGGCACCTGTCCTTGAACCTCTCTCTCACTTCAGGCCAAAGGGTTCCACGGTGAAATTGAGGATCTGCAGCAGTGGTTGACCGACACCGAGCGACATCTGTTAGCATCCAAGCCTCTGGGAGGTTTACCAGAAACAGCCAGGGAGCAGCTCAATGCCCACTTGGTAACTATTGTTTCCTCCAGCTCTGGCCACAGATTAAGAAACTGACCACTTTGTATAAGCCCTGGTGGTAAATAAACCATACGTGAAGGTCTAAAGGCTGTTCAGTTTTGTAGCAGAAATGTAAGTAGTTGACACACTGTTGATTAAATGTTGATTGAATTTTTAAAGTCAGAATCTGGTTTTTTTTTTTTCAATATATGTTCACCATTTATTGTTGTTGTTTTTTTTCTGTGAATTTAACCCTTTTTTTTTTAATTAGTTTATTTTCTATTTTTTAACTTTACAATATTGTATTTGTTTTGCCATACATTGACATGAATCCACCTTGGGTGTACATGTTTTCGCCTTCCAGAACCCCCCTCCCACCTCCCTCCCCATCCCATCCCTCCGGGTCATCCCGGTGCACCAGCCCCGAGCAGAGTCTCTGTTTTAAAGTATAGTGTGTCAGTATATGAAAAGAGGTTTTAGAAGTCTAGGCATTTTTTTAGAAGCAAATCTTCCGCCATAAAATGATAAACTTTTATGGATAGTAATAGGGTAAATTTTAATCTGTGGTGCCTTGACTGAAAAGAAAAATCCCAAAAGGAATCAGAATGAACTGAAAAGTATTGCCATGAGCATGAGATGCTCACAGAGTTTCACAGAAGGCTAGAAGATGCGTTCTTGTCCTGTGAAGACAGAGTGACTTATTTGCTCCTTTTAACATCGGTGGGGCTGTGACTTCAGCCTCACACCCACCAGGTTTGGCCAAGAGGACGCTTCTTTTTCACTGTCTGTCCCCGAGCAGTGCCTCCTACCTACGGGCTGTTCCCACCCAGATGCTGTAGCCCTGTCCACTCTTAAGGATAAGGAGGAAAAATAATGAAACTCGAGATTCTGACTTTCTATCATGGCAGTATGGAAAAATTAGACTCTCTTTGATCTATTGGCATTGCCTATCCATTTCCCGTCATAAGTCTAAAAGCTGTAAGAGAAAGCAGTGTGCTGCAGGTATTGAAAACTAACCCTTTAATTTTTATATTTATGAATTTCCATCAGAAATCTTTTTTAATATTTTAATGTTTACAGTTAGCATCTTGAGAAATAAAAGCAGAAGTACTTAAGGGTTTGGCAAAAGGAATGGTCCATTGTATGCGAACGTCTGTCCTCTTTAGTAATTCTCATGTTACTGTAAAATCTTACTACTAAAGCTGCACTTATTGGGGATAATTTTGCATATGATGATTTGGAGAGGAAGTGCCATCCTGTAGGTGTTGTGAAGTAATACAGCAGAGGTAACATTTATTACACAGTAGCTGCGAGCAGTTAAAATGAATCCTATTAGTCCAGTAGGGAATTTTCTAGAGTCTGTTTCCTTGTTTTAGAAAGTTATTAGGTATGTGGTTTTGTTGTTAATATGTTGGGTTTTTGGTGCCACAAGGGACTTGTTTGTTCACTGAGAAAGTAATTGACTAAGTAACTTGGAAGTACTTGTCTTTTCCATAAATCTGGCTGTCTTCCAGTTATCTCCTTACTTTCTGAGAAGTACCTGCATAGCTGTTACAGTCCATCAAGTATAAGTTTAGTGAATTCTTGAGCAAACATGCTTGAGATGATTGTCTAATAACAGCTATTTTTTAAATGTTAATTTAGAAGAATATAAAGAAAAAGTTGGAAAGCAAAGGACTTATCTTTAGAATATTTTATTTTAGAAAAATATCACATATCATCATGTCTGGTTTGGGTAGGATGTTTAAAATGAATTTGCTGATATAATTTGCTAGATTATAGAATTCCATGATTTAAGAAATTCTAAAGAGTTACTGATTTTCATAATACTGTTTTCAGTTCAGTTCAGTCGCTCAGCCGTGTCCAACTCTTTGCGACCCCATGAACCGCAGCCTCCCTGTCCATCACTAACTCCCAGAGTCCACCCAAACCCATGTCCATTGAGTCAGTGATGTCATCCAACCATCTCATCTTCTGTCTTCCCCTTCTCCTCCTGCCCTCAATCTTTCCCAGCATCAGGGTCTTTTCAAAGGAGTCAGCTCTTCACATCAGGTGGCCAAAGTATTGGAGTTTCAGCTTCAACATCAGTCCTACCAATGAACACCCAGGACTGATCTCCTTTAGGATGGACTGGTTGGATCTCCTTGCAGTCCAAGGGACTCTCAAGAGTCTTCTCCAACACCACAGTTCAAAAGCATCAGTTCTTTAACGCTCAGCTTTCTTTATAGTCCGACTCTCACATCCATACTGTTCTTTTGAGTTGGTTCTCTTATACGTGAAGGAAAGTAGAAAACTTGTGCTATTACTATTTCCTGAGATTTAGCAATATTTAGAAGCTTTGCGTTGGTTAGATAATATTGTAAGTATGTTTAGAGGGAGATTTTTGTAAGTATGTTTAGATGATACTGTAAATAGGTTTAGAGAGGAACTTCTTAAGGTTTAAGAAATTACAAAGTTTTGTGGCAATAAAGTTCTAAAATTAGTAGTAATTGTTGCACATCCTTATGAATATACTAAAACACTGAGTTCTAGACTTTAAAAAGGTGATTTTTATGGACTGTATCTCAATTTTTAAAATTACAAAATTGAAAGTATTAGTATATAATTTTTCAGTGAGAGCTGTGGTTTGACTTATATTAAATCAAATCAATGGAATAGAACTGGTATTATCGTTTACATGAATGTAACTATTGTTTCATTGATCTTCAATTCTGAATCCGTTTAAGGAGTGTTTTTTATATTCTCTGTAGAAGACACACACTGCATTCTAGTTGAAACCTTTTAAATGTTATATGAGAGAAGAGTATTCACAGGGCCGCAAGTCTGGCTTCTGTGATTTCAAAGTCTGAGTCATTGATTTATGTCTTACTATACTGGGTCTTTCCTTCTATCCACTGTAAGTCTCCTGAGCATAGAATTACATTATACAAAAAAATATCATAATTGTTGTCTCATGTCCCAGGGAGAGACTTAGAGAACCCGTTTTGCAGAGAGGAAACGGAGGCTCTCTGAGGTCGTTATTCACCCAGGGTCACAGAGCTGATTGGTTACTGCACGTTGAAACCTTTTGCAGTGGTGTTTAAAATATCGATATATATGAGATGGATTGATAACAGTAGCACCATTTGTAGGATTTCTCGGTAGAAACAGTATGACTGTAGGTTTAGGTGTTCTTTCAATATAGCGGAAAGTTCAAGTGTCAGGGTTATTTGTGTGCTGGATGGATTGATAATGTGGAAAAGGAACTCAGATTTTGTTCTCTTAAAAGTGATGTAATTTGGGGGAATATCTCCATTTAGGAAATCTGTGCTGCCTTTGATGTTAAAGAAGAAACATATAAGAATCTGATGCAGAAAGGCCAGCAGATGCTTGCAAGCTGCCCCAAATCAGCAGAGACAAATATTGACCAAGACATAAATAACTTGAAAGACAAGTGGGAATCGGTGGAAACGAAGCTCAATGAAAGGAAAGTATGTGCCTTGATGAATATTGTAGAATGAATGTCTCAGTTTCATTGCATGAGTCTGACCTTATCTCTGAGTAAAATGTCAGTGGAACTTTTAATGACTCGTGTTTAAATTTTCTTCGTATGTGTTTGGACATTAATGGGTTCTGAAAAGAGTATTCTGTCTTAACATAGGGGAGCAGAGTTGAAGGAACCTATTCAGACACAGAGAGAGAAAGGTATATCATAGATCAACCGCTACTAGATACAGTTTAAGCCTGTGAACCACTCAAATTCTGGGTAGTTAAGTAATTTTAATCACACTTATTAAGCAAAAGGCAGGCTGTATGTAGGCTTGGGGCAGGGGGAGGGAGACCAAGAAAATGAAATGAATTGTATATATAAAAATAAGCACTTGTGCAACAAAATCTTTGAGAGGGAATTAAAAATATTATTGTTTAATCATATAAAAATGGTAGGCTTGGAATACTAGATTATGTGCCTTCACCAACGGAGCATAATGTATATTTCATAGTATTTTGACCCCCAAAATGAATTGTATGCCTGTCAAATTTTCTTTTTCTACATTCTGTTTTGTAATTACGTTCTGTTGCTAATTGTTCCCAAGCCATAATTTTAGTGTATATAAATTCTTTTTACCTTCTGTGCGATGCTTCTTACTCTACTTGAAGGGACTTGGCTAGCCAGTATTCAAAAACTTTCTGGGAGAGGTACAGAAATATGCAGACTATGCAGAAATATAGCGTGGATGGAAAGGAGGTCTGCCAGGGAGCGGTTACACTGGTGGGGGGGAAGCACCTTGAATACCACAAAATGCTAAATAATCCATCTTTGCAGGTTAAACTGGAAGAGGCGCTCACCTTGGCCATGGAGTTCCACAACTCCCTCCAGGACTTCATCAACTGGCTCACCCAGGCGGAGCAGACCCTCAACGTGGCTTCCCGGCCCAGCCTGATCTTGGACACCGTCTTGTTTCAGATCGACGAACACAAGGTAAGCTGCAGCCCTGACATCCAGCACTCACCTCTCAGACGTTTTTAGGCATCAGGCTGTTTTAATGGGAAAAGCATACATTTGGTGGTTTCATTGCTGTCTTTTGTCCTTTGAAATCAGCTCATCATCCCAGAAGCATTTCAAGATAGATCCATTTTTCCTTACCATGCTTTTTTTTTTTTTTTTTTTTTTGGAAAGGTCTTTGCCAATGAAGTCAATTCTCACCGAGAGCAGATCATCGAGCTGGACAAAACTGGAACCCACCTGAAGTATTTCAGTCAGAAGCAAGATGTCGTTCTCATTAAGAATCTGCTTATCAGTGTACAGAGCCGCTGGGAGAAAGTGGTCCAGCGCCTGGTGGAGAGAGGAAGATCTTTGGATGAAGCAAGAAAGAGGGCCAAGCAGGTAAACCTCTACAGATCCTCTGAACTCGGCAGTGACTCGGTTAGACTGTTAAATATATGTTATGTCATTAAAGTCCTTTTATGGCAGGCTGTGCCTTGTGTAGCCGTCGTGGCCCAGAGCCAAGGTGTTTATTTCCTACAAGGAGCGTGGCCTGAGTCTGGAGGATGACTTCACTTTCTGAGCTGGCAGCAACCCCAAGCCCTGGGGATCAGCCTTGGAAGGACTGATCTTAGCTTGATTTCAGCAGTGGACCCTTATCGTTAGGGCTCAAAAAGAGGCTCCGTATTTTTGTTGTTGGTGCTGTTTGCTTTCTTTGTCCTTCCAACCTCCACTCGCACACTCAGAGTGAGGCAGTCGGTTACACTGCTGTCTCTGGTTAGCTCCAAACCTGACTTTCTCCCCACGCAGCCCGCAGACAGCTTTCGGAAGGCATGCTCTGGGTCTGAGCTGGTGGGTCCCCTTCTCCCCTCCCAGTCCGTACGCTTGTCGCCAAGCCTTCCTTTCTTCTCTGGATGGATACCGCTCCATCCTACTTTGAAATGAACTGTTTGAATCTTGGGGGGCTGGTTATTTAATCTAAAGAGTCTCACAAGGAGCTTTTCTCCCTTCCTTCATCTGTCATTAATATTCTGTTCTAGACTGAATGCTGAAAAGTACAGTGATACATTTCTGTACTCCAGGAAAGAAGGAAGATGCACCTCCCCCCCCCCTTGCTTGGCATATAGCTTTGATTTTTTACAAGGAACTTCTTGGAGTAACATCTCTATCATGACTCTTTGTAACCCATTCATTTGCATTTGTCTGGCATTGGTGTTGGGCTTGGTTATTTGGGGAGCGAGGTTCAGTTGGGCGATGCAGTAGATGACCTGGGAGTCCAGTGTTTGAGCGTTTCAAGCAGTCAGCATAAAATGTTTAAAGGCTTGAGAAATGACAAATTGCGTTGTGATAGGATTACAGGCCGCATGTCTCTTTTTGAGGGGGAAGTGTGGTATGTTCCATGTTATAAGTGCATCTCTGGAAGAGAATCAGCCTGGGTGTTTTTGTAAGACAGCACTCAGGCCAGACCTGCGTGTCTCCTCCCACCTGTACAGCTCTGCTGGCTGTACTGAGTTAGGAACATCTGATCACCAAGGCCTCTTGGATGTCAGTTGCCAGTCAGCCACTGTCTTCCACCTTTCTCTATTGAGTCCATCTTTTCTCAATGTGTTAAGTTAAACATATAAGGATACTGTTCTACATGCAGAGGGATATTGTTTCTTCTATTTGAAAGACTTCAAAACAGTTCTGAGAGCAGAGCCAGCCTCAGAATGTGTGCGTTTATGTCCTTGTACTTCCTGCTCAGCTGTCACAGGCTGCGCTGTCTGCAGAGGGCCCGGCACCATTGTCAGCGGTTTATTTATTTATTCTGGTATCTCAGGCTTGGCTCCGATCTTGGCTGCAGTTCTCTGACTTGGGCAGTCTGTGTGGCTCTTCTGGCCTCTGTTTTCATTGCTGAGTTGATTACATCTGGGGGAGGGGTGTGGGGCACTCAGGCCTCTGACGAGATGGTCTCCCGTGGACCTTGGCCGCCTCGCGGTTCTGGACTCTCGCTGGGCTTGCTGTCAGATGTCGCTTTGTTATTTCGCTGTTCATGTTCTTTGATAGAAAGCAGACTTTATTTTGATTACTCAAGTTTTTGTTATGTTTCTGTTGCCCTGAGTTCCTTAGAAGAAACAATTTGTAACCAATTTGCCAGTTTGGTATCCAGAAACAATACCAGCTGAAATCAAATATTGGATTGGCCAAAAGGTTCATGCGAGCTTTTCCATACCATCTTGCGGAAAAACCCAAAGGAACTTTTTGGCCGACTCAGTATATATAGTACCAGAATAGTTCAAGGTTGAAGACAGAGAGAATTCTGTTTTGCTAGAACTCAGGTATGGTGGGCACTCATATATGAAACCAACACGTGAGGCTCAGGCATTGATGGGAGGGTCCAGAGAGCAACAGGACATTGAGCTATCTTTGCATTAAATAGGAATGTAATGGCCTCTTTTTGTTAAAAATGAATTTGCAAACTTTATCCTTTTTGTACCTCTCTCTTATTATAGGAATTAAACACCTGAGAAGTAAACCCAGATCTGTCAGGAGACAACAGCGGAAGCCTACATTATTATTGTTTTCTATTATTTTATTGAAGTATAGTTGATTTACAATGTTGTGGTTAATTTCTGCTGTGCAGCAAAGTGACTCAGTTATACAAATATATATTCTTTTTCATTATGGATTATCACAGGATATTGAACAGAGTTCCCTGCGCTGTACAGCAGAACCTTATTGTTTATCCATCCCATGTGTAATAGTTTGCATCCGCTAATCCCAGACTCACCAATTCTTCCCTTCCTTGCCCCCTCCCCCCTCAGCAGCCGCAAGTCTGTTCTCTGTCTGTGAATCTGTTTTGTAGAGTGTTCATTTGTGTCACATTTTAGATTCCAATCAGAATAGCATTCAGAAAGCCAAATGAAAAAAAAAAAAATGAAAGCAGTATGAGAGACCTATGGGATGACATAAAGCATGCTGGTCTGTGCTTATGTTGGTTATTAAGCAAAAGAAGGGGTGAGGTGTTCTGCCTGGCCTCCCTGCCTGCCCCAAGGCCCACTTCTGTTGCTGTTAAAGCTGACGTGTTTGAATGAGTTGTAACCGAGTGACCGTGGGGTGTGACCACAGAAGCATTAGCAAGATGTTTTGTAATCTGCTGATGAAAATATTCTCTCTCCTTCTTCAGGAAAAACTTCAAATAAATAATTTCTTACATTTCTGTTACTATTAGTTTCTGTTTAAAAATGTACTTGGTTTCAAATCTAGTGAGTGTTGCCCGGCTGGACGAAGATGTGAATTTCTTTTACAGTTCCATGACGCTTGGAGTAAGCTTATGGAGTGGCTGGAAGAGTCAGAAAAGTCTTTGGATTCTGAACTGGAAATTGCCAACGACCCAGACAAAATCAAAACGCAACTGGCACAGCATAAGGTGGGTGGGCAGCTCAAGGAAGCACGTGGTATCATGGTACATCTCAAGGTCACTGAAATTCTTATCTGATTGTGTGTTTATTCGTCACGAGAGAGGAAAGGCTCCCCAGCGTGGACTCATATTAAATTTAAAACCAGTTGCCCTTCATGTTGGTCAAAGGGCAGTCGTATCTTTACTCTCCAAGAATCATTCCATTGTGATTCCAGGATTAACTATTAAAAGAAAACATACCAAATTAAAACTGGACTTTTTCCGCTATCTAAAACACATGAAGAATTTCCAGAGGTTGAACATTGGTACTTCGGTTTATCACAACTGCCTTGGCTTGTCATTTCTTTCATAGCCATGCAGAAGATAATTATGCACTGAAAAGAATGTGGGTTTTGCCATATAGGTTCCTTTAAACAGTGCAGTGGGGAAAATTGGTTGCCTCATCCAAAATTGGTATTATTGTCTATGTGTGTGAAATTTCACCCCTGTCCTCAAAGAGACAGGGTCACCGGCTTCCTTGTGCAGACAAGAAGATATGGAAACACTGTTTTTTTTTGTATTTTCTAACGTGTGTATTCCAGTCACATGCCATTCAAAGACCACTTCCCCATTTTCTCCAGTACTTTTGAATTGGGTCTTTCTATATATTATTCTCTTTGTAACTTGATCATCAGCCCTCAGGGTGAGGATGTGTGTTGAAGGAGCATGTTCCTTCAATGGGTTTGTAATTTTAGGTTTTACGTGTAAATCTTTGCTTGGAACATGATAATTTTTAAAAGGCTGTAAGAAATTTTTTGATGTAAGTTTTATCATCATCATGAAATTCTAGCCATCGTGTTTATCCAGGCTGGTAGCTCCATTCATGGGTGTTACTGACTGCAGGGGTCAGGATGCTGGGATGCTGGGGGTCCTTTCTTTGGCTGGATGAGGGGTCGCGAGTGGCCTGTCCTGCTGGCCCCTCTGCATCTTCCCAACAGCTGCCCCTCCAGCACTGACAGCCCAGAGACAGTGACTAGCACCCTCCCTGCCCTTCTCAAAATAGACCACCTTATATGAACATAAGCATAGATGTGGGATTATGAAGTCTGAGGAAGGCACATTACATATTTAAAGTAGAAAGTCCCGGGAAGACAAATGTGTGCAGAACCCTATTAGATCTCTTTTTCCCAGTATGACCTGTCACTGGTCACCCTTTCTCTGAGATAAGGATACGAGGTACATTAAGCCAGTTTTAAAAGAAGTCTTTTGTCTTGATCACTTGGGTGCGTTTAAAAACTTTGACTCTGTCCTGTATTCAGCTGTAACATTTGTTATGTATCTGCTGTGTGAAGAGACACACACACATGTCAATACCATGATTCTAAAGCTAGCGTTCTGTTGGAATAACAGGAAAAAATAATAACAGAAAACAAACTGCAAAAATACACAGTGGAATGAGTACGTGTGTGTGCGCTAAGCTGCTGCAGTTGTGTCCGACTCTGTGTGACCCCATGGTCTGTAGTCTGCCAGGCCCCTTTGTCCATGGGGTTCTCCAGGCATGAATACTGGGGTGGGTTGCCATTTCCTTCTCCAGGGGATCTTCCCAACCCAGGGATCGAACCTGGGTCTCTTACGCTGCCTGCACTGGCCGGCAGGTTCTTTACCACTAGTGCCACCTGGGAAACTTATTGCCAAAAATAAAGTCATTCTGGACTTTAAGTCATAATTGCTCAAAGTATTAGCTACATTTTCCTCTCCAAACTGTCTTGGGTCTCTCAATAGTTTATTAGCAATTCCATTTTATCACCACTATTTATATTGTTTGCAGTTTATGTCTGCATGAGATTCAGGATTGGTTTTGCTTGAAACTGTTCTTGTGGTAACAGTAGGTGCTCTGAAAGACACTTGGATTCTGCGAAAAGTTAATCCTTCCGTTTGAAAGTGTGAAGACTCAGCTGTCACTGGCGTGTTCCCGTGTTGTGCACCCTGCACCGCCTGACTCAGTGATTGCCCATGTCTCGGCTTATTTACCCGGGGTTTTTCACTGTCCCAAGTAGACACGCGCGCTGTTTTCTTGTCGAACATGCAGGAGTTTCAGAAGTCCCTCGGAGCCAAGCATTCTGTCTACGACACCACCAGTCGGACGGGGCGTTCCCTGAAGGAGAAGACCACCCTGGCTGACGACAACCTGAAGCTGGACGACATGCTGAGCGAGCTCCGGGACAAGTGGGACACCATCTGCGGGAAGTCGGTGGAGAGGTGAGACCTCCCAACGGCGGTTGCTCGCCACGCCGGACCCCAGTCCCCGTGCCTGGCAGGGAGGGCTGGGGCCCCCGAATACATGCCTCCTGTGCCTGGAGACCACCTGCTCACGCCGGAGGCTTTGCTGTTCATTACTGTTTGTCTCTAACTTCTCAGTTCATTCAAAATGACATCCCACCACCCCTGCCATGGGACTGGCCCCAGGTCCGCCATCAGCCTCCTCACACCCATCCCCACATCCCAGCAGACCTGTGTCCTTACAGGAGAAGTGGGCTCTTGGGGCCTCCCTGCTCATAGTCTTAGGGTGTAGACTAGGATACGGGCTCCTCACTGTGGTGGGCAACGTCCTCCCAGCCTGACCCCACTGCCCCTTCCCAGTCTCCTGCCGCCTCCTCCTCACATTTCAACCATGAAGACCCAAAACTTAAAATAATTTTTAAGTACCTGAGAAAGGAAAGCAGCGGCAGCAGAATTTGTGCATTCGTGTGCGCTCAGTCGCTTAGTTGTGTCCCCACTCTCTGCGGCCCCGTGGGCTGCAGCCCAGCAGGCTCCTCTGTCCGTGGATTCTCCAGGCACCAGTGCTAAAGGGGGCTGCCGCTTCCTGCGCTCGGGGATCTTCCCGAGCCAGGGATCACACCTGCGCTGCTTGTGTCTCCTGCATGGGCAGGCAGATTGACGTTGCTTATAGATGCTTTCAAGTTTTTCATCCATAGTTAATTGCTTTTGTCAGTGTCAAGATTAAACAGCATGTTATATATTTCACTCTGAGGAGCTCCATCATGTTTTTTATTGTTAGTTTTAAAAAAATCTTGAAAATTGTCTCCAGTCTCAGAAGGTTACAAGTTTTTGCAATGTCCTCTAAATGATTTCACAAGAATGTATAAAGCATTCTTGCAGAGACAGAAAGTCCCAGCGGTGAGCAGACGCGTGAGTGGCAGGCGTTAGCGGTGGGGGCATGGTGACCACAGAGCCAGCCTGAGGGGCTTTGGGGCGATAGACTGTCTGTGTCCTGATTGCGATGACATTACATGAATACAGACGTGTGTTAAAATCCAGGGACCTGTACCCCTGCAGAGTTAAATGCACTGCGTGACCTTTGAAAACGTACATTTTTTCATGGAAAAGGCATATTTTTATGAAGAAAGTAAAGGGTCTGTGATTTCCAGAGGTGATGATGAGGGACATTTCCTGGAGTAGATGCCATGTATTTAAAGGATAAAGAAGAAAATGTGAGAGAAATTTTGTTGTTTTCTAGGAAAGCAGAGAAACTGCAGTGAATCCTAACGTGCTCCTTTTTCGCTTGAGGTCTGCCCAGCCTTCACAGATGGATTTTAGATGTTCCATTCTTAGAGGGTGGCTTTTTTGTTGCCCTGATTGATTTTTTTTCTATTTTTCCTGCCAGACAAAACAAACTGGAGGAAGCCCTCTTATTCTCTGGGCAATTCACAGACGCCCTGCAGGCCCTCATCGACTGGCTCTACAGGGTTGAGCCCCAGCTGGCCGAGGACCAGCCTGTCCACGGAGACATCGATTTGGTGATGAATCTGATCGATAATCACAAGGTATTATTATCTGGGACATGTTATTTTATCTCGTCTGATTATTCTGAATATAGAGGAAACTGTAAGTACTTAATTGAGCCTTTTAAGATCTAGAGACTATGTGTCCTGCACCATAGTCTTTAATATTGAAATATGTATGCCTTTGAGCAGAATCAGGAAGTCAGCTTTAAAAGCCATGCAGGAAAATTGCTTTAGTATCAGTGAAATACTTTGGTTTTACATTTCCAGATCTGAAACCTTGCTAGAATTTGGGAAGTGATTTCACTGTCTGCCACTTTAAAGCGTATTTTAAGAGCGTTTGATTATCTTTCGTTATGCATTTAAGTAATTGTGTGATACAATTTAAAATCACGCACACAGTGACCTGGAACGAGCTCGTTGCTGAAATACTAGCTTTGTGACATGATCGATGCCTCTCTTTTCAGAAACTGTGTTAGCCTTGCCCCTGGACCTGTAGCAGTTTATGAGACAACCGCATATGCCATCAGGGATTTGATTACTACTTTAAGAAAGTTGGAGTTGGTTTCCTTGCCATTTCCTGATATGTATGTTAAACTGTTGTACAAGTCAGAGGTGATATTTGAGACTCCCACTGATATTGAGTGTGAGGTCTTAAATTATGATCAAATGCTGTTAAAACTTAAAGAATCTTGAAAACAATATGAGGCCTGGTGCTGATGTAGGGTTGTTAGGCATATATACAGTTACAACACTACACTTGAATTCATATATAATTCTCTATAATTTTGCAGTTCAGAAACTTTATTTAATTTTAAATGTTCTCTTTACACCTTCCTGTTTATGCTATTTTGATCTTACCTGTTTTAAAATAACTGGTGTTTTGCATATTTATTTGCCTTTTTCTCATTCCATGATCACATTATATTCATAGAAGGGAATTTGTTAGGTTTGAACATGAACAGAAATGAAGAGAATAGATGAAGAGCATCAATCAAGTCTACAAACACGTTAAAAGCTTTAAATTGTGTTGCTTTGCCTATACTGAGACAAGGGTTTTGTGGCTGATTAATACAGTCTTTTCCATCCCCTGGCACTCATTCAGTGAGTAATGAATAATGTAATGTTACTTTGTACATAAATGCCGTTTTTATAAGCTCACTGTCTAAATATTTACTCCCCTAGGCACTTGCCAGGTTTTTTATATACTAAAGGTCAACAAGAAAGAATTAATCATTCAGCATTAGTAATACAATTGAAAGGCCCAATAAGAAGTTAACGTATGCAGAGTGCATTGGAAGGTCTACTCAGAACCGTTGGACTACTCCTATCACAAATGGAAGCATTAGAGCCTGTACCTTGGATCTGTGTGTGTGTGTATCTGCGGATATGCCTCATTTAACACTGTCAGTGTGAAGTCAGCAAAGAACTCATCACACTGGTTTTGGATTATTTCCGATGGGCTCGCTTTTGTGAATGATCCAAGTATCAGACTAGAAACTCATGGATAGAGTCAACAGGATAAAATGTGCTTGGTAATGTTCATTTGTGATGATTTTTTAGAAAAATACGTTGATCTTAGTTTATAAAGGAAGTTGGTTATTTGAAAGATCTGCTTGCAGACACTCTTAGGGTCAGAAACGGGTTCATTCTGTGGCCAAAGAAGTCATCTTAACCCCTGACAAATCAGAGTTCACCAAAACTGGGTGAGAAAGAATAAAAAGCTTTTCCTTCAAGGTGACAGATAAGGAGTCGAGCTTCTAAGATCGGTCTTTACGAGTTAGTGCCCAGGATGCTGTGAAAGATACGACAGAGGATTGTTAGAGGGAAAAAGGCCACGTGCCGCCCCTGCGGGGCTGCCTGCCTGTGTCCCCGAGTCAGACTCGGAGGCGCGTCTGCTGGTGGAGAGCAGTCTGGTGGCCAGCACACGGTGATGGAGTCCAGAGGAGCTGGAACAGCCTCACAAAGAATCAGGGAGAGTCTGACGCATTTTGTTTTCTGGAGTTTTCTTTTGGCCTCACCGTGTGGCACACGTTGGGATATTAGTTCCCCAACCAGGGATCGAAGCCTCTCCCCTGCAGTGGAAGCCCAAAGTCTTAGCCACTGGCCTGCCAGGGAAGGCCTGAGTTTGATGCATTGATGCATGGGATTGAGATAAAGAGGGTGGCCACCAGTATTTAAGTCCAACAAATCATTTAAAAAGGAACCTTCACTCAGGAAGGTGTTACAAGGTTGCCAAATCGATGTGAGCCTGGACTTGACAGTGCCCTCACAGGGGTGGTGTTGACTTGTCTCATTTTCTGAAATTCTGCAGAAAACCTGAGTCGTTAAACCGCAGGTGTTGGAGAGCCGTGCATGATGTTAGGTGCACACGCCTGTTTCATATAGTATGTATTACTCTTTGCGCTTTGCAATCGAAAGTTCATTTTAACAAATTTGGCCCCAGGTCTTCCAGAAGGAGCTGGGGAAGAGGACCAGCAGCGTGCAGGCCCTGAAGCGCTCGGCCCGGGAGCTCATAGAGGGCAGCCAGGACGACTCCTCCTGGGTCAGGGTCCAGGTGCAGGAGCTGAGTACGCGCTGGGAGACCATGTGCGCCCTGTCCATCTCCAAGCAGAGCCGCCTGGAGGCAGCCCTGCGCCAGGTAAAGTCGGGTGCTCACACCGCCAGGGGTGCCGGCAGGTTCTGCGCTAAGGACCATGCAGCCCGCTTGTCTCGGCTGGGATACTCAAGGGAGGAAGTTCTTAGAGCCTCCTTCCATACGTTCTCCCACCTACCATCTCCTCTCCAAAGAATTTCAGTGACCCACAGAGTGAGGTTTTCTAATCTTCCCATAAAACTGCTGGTGGAGCCCTTTTTCAGCAAAAACATTAAGATGGGTTGCCATTCCCCTCAAATCAGATGGTTAAAATGGTCTGTTCTTTCTACAGTCATTTTCGGCAGATTTCCCTAAATTTGTAAGATGCAGCTCCATGTGTCTTTATCTTTACTGGAAATCATGGATATAATGAAGCGATTTAAGTGTAAGACTTGTGTTTTTTTCATGGAGAGGAAGACCTGGCTCTACTAACGAGCGTATCTGGGACTCTCTTTCGGGCTCACGCGCACCCTTAGGCAGAGGAGTTTCACTCGGTGGTCCACGCCCTCCTGGAGTGGCTGGCGGAAGCCGAGCAGACGCTTCGTTTCCATGGCGTTCTCCCAGACGATGAGGAGGCTCTCCGGACTCTCATCGACCAGCATAAAGTGAGTTACGTGAATGCTCGGTAAAAAGTAAATGAGGGAGCCAAACAAGATAGAGAAAGTGAATTCGTGATCGCGAACACCAGCTGCGAGAGTATCTTCCTTTCTGAGAAGCAGTGTAGGATCTGGTACGTTTTTAGAATTTATCTGTCTTCCTCCCTTACAGAGGTATGTCCTCACGCACCTCCCCACGTGGATGTGTGGCTGTCTTATTATGCCTTCTGCATAGAAGGTGGATCTTTTAAGACTAGTTACTCAGAGGGCACCCTCCTACACTATTGGTGGGAATGTAAGTTGGTGCAGTCCCCATGGAGAACAGTGTGGAGGTACCTCATAAAACTAAAAGCAGAGCCCCCATATGATCCAGGAACCCCTCTCCTGGATATATGCAGATAAAATTCACAAAGACACATGCAGCCCTGTGTTCGTAGCAGCACTGTCCACAACAGCCAAGACACGGAAGCAACCTAAATGTCCATCGACAAACAAAAGGATAAAGACGATGTGGTATATAAGTATATATACAGTGGGAGGCTACTCAGCCATAAAAAAGAAGGAAATAATGCCATTTGCAGTAACATGAATGGACCTAGAAATTATCATACTAAGTGAAGTCAGACAGAGAAAGAGAAGTATCATATGATATCACTTCTATGTGGAATCTAAAATATGACACAAATGAACTTATCTACAAAACAGTCTCATGGACATAGAGAACAGGCTTGTGGTTTCCATGGAAGAGGAGCTGGGGAGGGATGGATTGGACGTGTATAGGATGGATAAACCACAGGGTCCTCTTGTACAGTACAGGGAGGAAATTAACACAACATTGTAAATCTAGTATACTTCACTATAAAAAATAAATTAAAAGGTAGAACTAGTCACTCTGTTTTTCTGTCTCCAGGAGGCACATTTTTTCAAGGGGGCTATTTGGCTTGTGAGCAAAATTGGTCAAAGAGACATTTCAAAGATGAAATGTCCTTACTGAGCAGTATAACATTTATAAAATTATGCCATTAGAATTGTAAATTAATAAGTTTTACCTTTGTAAGCAAGACAAGTAGTTTAATAACTGGTCTTGGAATTTTATTTTTAAGCCTCTGCAAATTCTGGTCTTAATCAAGAGCTACTTTAAATTATTTTGCAAAGTAACTTATAAATTACAGATAAAAACGATTTATGTAAGTAGATATACTATTAATAGTATATTAATACTATTAATATTAATACTATTACTATTAATATTATTAATATTAATAGTATATCTATTAATAAGTAGATATACTATTAAATAAAATTGTGACCAGAGTTTTCAGGTCAAGATTCTTCCTATGACAATATATAGGACTCGCACAACCCTTATGAGAGTCGTCCAGAGAGCTCTTCAACAGATTATTTTTTAACCTTTGACTCTAAAAATCAGGAATCTGCAGTGCTGATAGTGTTATATTTTTCCCCCTGGGATATAGTGTTCATTTATTGTCTTAAAATTATCTTGAGGGTTTTTTCTATTTTTTAATTGAAGTGTAATTGATTTACAGTGTTGTATTAATTTTATATATAAATATGTACACTATATAATTTATACATGTATACATACATACAGTCTTTTTTTATATTCTTTTGTGTTATGGGTTGTCCCAGGATACTGAATATAATTCCCTGTACTATACGATAGGACCTTGCTGTTTTTCGTCCTATATATAAAAGCTTACCTCTGCTGACATCAACTTCCCACTCCATCCCTCACCCAGCCCCCTCCCTCTCAGCACCCACAAGTCTGTCCTTGTCCGTGAGTTTGTTTCTGTTTCATAAAGGAGTTCATTTGTGCCCTGGTTTAGATTCCACATGTGAGTGGTATCGTATGGTGTTGGTCTTTCTCTGACTTAACTTCTCTTAGTATGATCATCTCTGGGTCCATCCATGTCACTGCAGAGGGCATTGCTTCTTTCTCTGGCTGAGTGATGTTCCATTGACTATATGTACCACATCTTCTTTATTCATCCATCTGTTGATGGACAACTAGGTTGTTTCCTTGTCTTGATTATTGTGAACAGTGCTGCTGTGAACACAGAGGTACATGGATCTTTTTGAATTAGAGTTTTGTCTGGATATATTCCCAGGAGTATGATTGCTGGATCATGTCGTAATTCTATTTTTAGTTTCTGAAGAACCTCCATACTGTTCACCATAGTGGCTACCAACTTACATTCCCACCAACAGTGTGGGAAGGTTCCCTTTTCCCCACACCCTCCCCAGCATTTATTATTTGTAGACTTTTTAATGATGGCCATTCTGACCCGTGTGAGGTGGTTCCTCGTTGTAGTTTTGATTTGCATTTATCATAAGTAGTGATGTTGAGCATCTTTTCCTGTGCTTGTTGCCTATTTCAATGTATTGATAGTATTAATGTCAGCATTTCCTGTAAATTGTAAAGGATCTTTTTAATAACCATTGAGTAATCTTGTGTTTGTTGAAAGCACATCATTAATTCCAGTGTAGCATAGATGACATCATGTATGGTGACTTCTTATTTTATTCACTACACTCTCTCAATGATGATTTGCCTACCCTATAGCAATGAAATATTGCCTTGTTACTCACAAAAGTGGATGTGAGCTTATATAACCTTATCTGAAGGAATGAAATGCTGCATGCACTTTTTCAAATAGAAGCTAAACTGTATAAGTAGAAAAATGAGTCAAGGCTTATACTACTGTATAAGTAGTAAATTCACATTTACTCTCCTTTTTTGATTCAGTTCAGTATTTTGAAAATCTACTTTATGCTTCCATATGCCGACCATCAGCTGTGTTGAGCTCCACTGACGTGCTGGGGTTTGGGTGTCGGCGTGTCTCCTGAAGCCCAGGGTGCATAAATTCCCTGCAGAACAATGACCCCTGTGGTGTCACCACCTTCACAGTGCGGCCGGGAAGCCCTCAGCAACACAGGAGGCAGGCAGCCCAGGCTGCGGGAGTGGTTTTGACAACAGATTATTTTTAAATATTTTTAAATTAGCATTCAATTACATGCAGTGTTATAAATGTAATAATAGTTTGCAGTAATATTCTTTCTTTTCCATTTCCTTTGTTACCCTTCACACATTCACCAACAGAAGGCAAGCAGAATACTTAATTTCTTAGACTAGAGCCCTCTCAGTAGAATCCAGTTACTAAATTGGCAAGGTTTCCCACGTGACCACAAGCCAGCAAAGCAGCGCTCAGATGGGCCTGGAGGAGCCCAGATGCTGTGTTGGCTGGCACCTGGTCCACACTGTTCCATGGGGCCCAGTTTGCAGTGTGGGTGTGGTTAAACGTGCATGATTGGCTCAGCTCCCCTCTGCAAAGGCACAGCTGCTCTTAACCTCTGGTTTTCTCTCTTCCCAGTAAAGTTTGCTTTTTTTCACCTCTAAGTGAAAATTAAAATCTTTTTAAAGTCAGTCCAAAGGGATATTTGAAAAGTAGGTCATTAAAGTCTGCGAGTCTGTTTCTGTTTGTTTATGGTTACCAAAGGGAAAAGGGAAGGATAAATTAGGAGTCTCTGGTTAACATATGCACACTCCCGTATATAAAATAGGTACTCAACAAGGACCTACAGTACAGTACTCTGTGGCAACCTTTGTGGGAAAAAAATGTGAGAAAGAAGGGGTACATGCACATGTATAAGTGAATCAAGTTGCTCTGCACCTGAAAGTTGCACAGCACTGTCAATCAGCTGTGCCCCAAGATAAACTAGAAGCTGCAGTAGATCATGTTAGTGGAGGGACTGAGCCTTGACTCCCCCAGCATTTATTCAGTCACAGAGACACAGAATTGAATAAGACACTCTCTTGATCTTCTGCACCTTAACATCTAGTAGCTGTGCATGTAAATGGATTATTTTATCAGAGCAAAATGCCAGCTTAGGAGGCATCAGACAGCCGCTCTGGAAGTTGAAAAGGAAAGGTCACTAGACATGCACACCCGTAATTTGAGACGACCCCCTGGTCGCAGAACGTGGGTAACTCCCGTGCCGTCCACCCCCTCGCACCTGTCAGGTGGTGCAGGAATGTTCTTGGTGTGGGGTCCAGATAGATCAGAGGGGTCAGTGGGTGTTTGAAATTCAGTGTGGGTTCGGGAGGCATGTCACATGTTGTAGGGTCAAGATGCTCATCTTTCAGCCCCACTCTCAGAGTTCTGTGATCCATGAATCTACAGGTACAGTTCTGACGGCCGAAAGTAAAGCATGTGAGATAGTTGTAAGCAGGTTGGTTTGACAGCCTCCAGACCTGTTGAGGTTTGTGCATCCAGCCGAAGCTGAGAATGGCTGTCTTTACTGGCCTCTGAGATGGGCACTTCTCCCAGAGGCTGGCCCTGTCAGACCACTTGCTCCAGCCTCACTAGCCTGCTTCCCGCCTGGATGCGAGGCCTCTCTCCTACAGCCCAGACCTTCCCAGTTCCCGGCCAGCCCACTCTCTTCCTTGGCACTTTTTGGATACACATTCCTGTCATTCCTGGCTCAGGGAATGCTGCTTTAAACACTAACCTCCTTGTCTTATTCACTAGAACATTATTTTTTTTTCAATCCATATTGTTTCTGTCTCTGGTTTAGGCCCTGTCCCAATTCTTCTCTCTGTGAATATAATAATTATAATATATTCAAATTTAGGAGTGTGGTTTTTTTGTATAATGTATTTGTAAAGCATGAGATAGTATCCTGCAGTTGGATTTTGAGAGTGGGTTAGAAGATGCTTTTCCCGATTTCTGTTCCTTCCTTCCCTGAGATCCTCATCGGTGAAGGATTTCCAGCTGTGAATAAATCGATCTAAGTTCTTGCTTGTTGGTTTGGCTCTGGGAGTCCAGCGGGCACCGCCCGAGTTTTGGTTTCAGCCTGCGCACCTTTGCTTCTGCCGCAGGAGTTCATGAAGAGACTGGAGGAGAAGCGTGCTGCGCTCAACAAGGCCACCAGCATGGGGGATGCCATCCTGGCCATCTGCCACCCCGACTCCATCACCACCATCAAGCACTGGATAACCATCATCCGGGCCAGATTCGAGGAGGTGAGTGCACCGCAGGCTGTCCGTGGGGCGGCGGGAGCTGTGAGAGTCAGGGCGAGGGGCTGTGCACACTTGGGCAATTGATGATGCCTTTAAGGCTGTGGAAACCTGGAGGCTTGCATTCTTTGTGAGACCATTCTTCTGTGTATTACCTGTCTCTGCCACCCACTTTTCTTGAAGAAGTTACAGGCGTTCTGCAGCTGTGTCCCTGAAACATGAAAAGGCAAATTCTTGGTTCACGGTCCAGTTCTACACCATATCTGCCAAATAGGTTTTTCAGAGCCTTCTATGCTTATGGAAAGAATTGCACATGCAAGTGAATTCATTTTGTATTTAAGATCTTAGCTATTTTTATTTCCACCCTGTGCTTCATGGTGTTAGCATGCATGATCCTTCAGGGAATGCCAGTTCGAACTTAAATTAGAAGGCGGAGGGAAGCCTGGGTGACTGATGGCCATCTTCCCTTCTGAGGGTGACCAGTGTTGTAAAGGGTTCCCGTATCCCCCACCAGCTGGGTCTCGGGACCACTGATGGAATCTTGAAAGACTGGAAAAGTTACGGGTCTAGCCGAGGGTGATCCTGATATGTGTTTAAGTTTTATATACTTAACACCCATGAAATCATGCCCTAAGATGGAAGAAGGTGAGAGCAAGGTCTGTTTGTCCATCAGGTGCTGGCCTGGGCGAAGCAGCACCAGCAGAGATTGGCCGGCGCCCTGGCTGGGCTCATCGCAAAGCAGGAGCTGCTGGAAGCCCTGCTGGCCTGGCTGCAGTGGGCCGAAACCACGCTGACTGAAAGGGACAAGGAGGTCATCCCCCAGGAGATCGAAGAGGTGAAAGCCCTCATCGCGGAGCACCAGGTAATAGACGCCATCCCAGCGCACCTTCTCGGGCCTTCTCAGGAGAAGGCTGTGTGCTTATTTCACTTCCTCAGCCCCTCTCTGCTGTGTCTGACTCCACCCGGCCCTGGAGCTTCTCTCGCTTTGCTGGGGTCTCCTGCCCTTTTCGGATGCTCCTTCCTCTTGGCCCCATTAGGGCTTACCCCTCAGATGGGCTCTCCCCCTCCGGCCACCCCCTGCTCCCTTGGTGGGCAGCTCTCCGTGCGTTTTGTCGCCAGGTCCACCCCTCTCCTCCTGCACCCCCTCAGCCACCTCACCTCTCCTTGCTCACTGGTCCACGTTTGCATCTTCTACTGTCTGCTCTCAGCATCTCACAAGAAGCCCGCCTGTCCTTCAGACACATCTCATCTCCGTGGGAACATACGGTCTCACTCAAAAAAGTTTCAGGTTTGGAAATGATGGGGATCACGCTGACCTACTGTGTGCACGTTCATTTCTTTAATATGCGTTTAGCGTCAGATTACTTGGCTAAGCAGTTTACACTGCGATTGTATTTTAATAGAAGTGTAATATTGCAGTGCCTATGGCGGCCCTGAAGTGTCTGTGGCATCTGCAGCATTAAAGCGATCGGTGTTCTCCAGTGGAATGGACATTCTGCAAACGTGCTTCGTCACTTTTCTCACTTTTGTCTGCTTCCTTCTTTTCCCATCATTTTTACCAGTCTCTGCCTTTGCCACCGATTTCGTGTTCAGGGACACATGATCAATCATGATCATAAGCCCAAGAAGATGAGACAAATGGCAAGATAGTCAGACCTTTTAAATGTAAACTTGAGCCCAAAGGACCCTCACTGGTAGAGCCCATTTATTAATAGGGATATTTGAGATGTTTCCACATTTAATGTGAATGCTTTCTGTCACTGTATATCAAAGACATCTTAAGCATTTCAGGTATGTAGGTGAGATGTGTCCCTAGACACCCCAGCTGACTCGTTCCTGAGCAAACAAATACTCACTTTGGGATCTTCAGGGAGCGCCTGGACGCTGGGTCCCGGCTGATCACCGGCAGGTTGTGTTCTTCATACAGCTGCTCCCAGGGTGGTCTTCGAATGAAAACAGATTGCTTTTGTGAAACACTGTACTTAACTACCTGTAACACTTTGTAGTCTTTAGAAGTAAGTAAATGCTGTATTATGGTGGTTAGATTTTTTTCCCCCTAGATAAAACATGCTATTTTATCCTTTTTTTAAGAAATCATAGTGTGGTCTTTTTAGTCTCTCTCTTTTTAATTCATTTCTAAAGGTAGTTGTCACTGATAGGCTTGTATTCACTGCTGTCTTTCAGAGCTTCATGGAGGAAATGACCAGAAAGCAGCCTGACGTGGACAAAGTCACCAAGACGTACAAGAGGAGGGCCACAGACCCTTCTTCCCTGCAGTCCCACATCCCGGTCTTGGAAAAGGGGCGAGCAGGACGTAAGCGGGGCTGTTTCTTTAAAACGAGGATGGTTACACACCAAAGTTGATTTCCTTTTATTTTGAGTTACAGTTTGACATTTTGGAGGCATAGGTGATTCTACACAAGCTCTCAATAACAAAAGGTTTTCTTGAAAGAAAACATGGGCTAAGTATTATAGCAACTTATTTAAAAATAAAAAGGTAAATCCAGGTGTCTGCATGTAACCTTATTTGCTTGAAGTGTATCTCTAAGATTAGCCAGAAGAAATTAGAAAGATTTGCAACAAGAACAGAAATCATCACCTCCTTTGAAATGACTCATTCTGCTTCTAGTATATAAATAACCTTCAAGTGAAATGGAATAGAAATAGGAATGGCTGTGACCTAACTGTTCACTAGTAACCAGTAATCTGATTGATTTTGCTCATGGTCATATGACTTCAGGCTCTATTTACTGACTTGCCAGCCTGTCTTGACCCGACAAAATGACATTAAATTCAGTAATAGCTTGGATGCGATTTAGAAGAAGCACAATTTATACCAATTTTTGATTTTCTGAATGATGTCTTAGTAAAAAGAAAAAAAAAAAGAAAAAATGGTTTTGGGTCTGCCGTGATAGAAAAGTGGTTCCAGACTCTGCACAGAGCACCTGGCTGTCCTGTGTACCCCTCCCCTCCGCCACCACCACCAGCTGGCTCATGCAACCTTGGACCTGTTATCTAAACCCTTTCTGAACCTCAGTTTTCTCATCTGTAAAAGGGGAGGATTATAACCTCCTTGGACTGTGGTGAGGATTTAATTCAACTGCTGTGTGTGAAGTGTTTAGCATACTTCCTGGACTGTTGTTAAATGCTCATTAAATATCAGCTATTGATATCTCTGTACAGCCTCATGGGGTTTAGGAAATCTAGGCAAACCTCAGCTTGGACACTGCCTTCCTCTGTAAGCTGAGGCCAGTGATGTATTTTTCCAGGTCACATTGAGCCATTTCGTTAGATGAGGAAGCTCTGTGACATTATAGAAGCCTGTAAGTGATAGAAAGAGGGAGGAAACTGGAGGAGGGTGGTAAGCTGGGACGTGAGACAGTACTCAGGGGGCTCAGACTCAGCTGGAACTGGGCCGTGAGGAAGGCTGGGGCTCTCTCACCCCTGGTGAGGGCTTTGGGGTCTGTCGGGGGTCTCACTCTGACTGCGGAGCCCCGGTACTGCCTGCCTGCACCTGCCAGCCTCGTAGCCTTGGCCTCTTAGTCACAGCCAGGTTTTCTGGAACTGATTCACAGACACAGTGCCCTGATTAGAGGCAAGAGGAGGATGGCAGCATGCTCCTTTGGCACTCAAGTGGCGCAGAATTTAGGCTGAAAAATGTTTGAAGCGTCCGTGTATTGAGAGCGTTCTAGTACTTCAGGGCCCCTGTCAAGATACATTAAAATGCCTCTGTCTCTGAACAGTATGTGATCCCTGTTAAGTAAAACACATTTGGACCCTGATAACACACTTCACCTCAATTAGAGTTTCTACTTGTCACAGTCAGTAGTGAAGTTGATTCACCCTGAATGAGGAGCAAGAGAGGTCAGACCCTAACGCCTTCCAAACCCCTGGAGACTTTGCCATCCTAATCAAGTTGTGTTTTAACAGGTAAACGCCTCCCAGCCCCAAGCTTCTATCCCTCTGGATCACAGACTCAAATTGAAACCAAAAATCCCAGGGTCAACTTACTGGTGAGCAAGTGGCAGCAAGTCTGGCTGCTTGCCCTAGAAAGAAGGAGAAAGCTTAACGACGCCTTGGACAGACTGGAGGAGGTGAGGAGAATAAGTTCGGCACCATATTGTCCATTTGCCCTCATTCACCAGAATGCATTGCCAAAGTTTTGATTTTTTTTCAACATTTCTGGTGATAGATAAACTGTTCATATCAGAGTGCATATTTTATTAATATTTCTAAAATTAATGCCGAAAGTATGAATGTTTTTATGGAGAAAAAACCCCTGATAGATGGTCTTTGGATTTAAGGGAACAAAGTCAAAAAGAGATACGTTGTAACATTATCAGAAGCTGCCTCCTTAGGAAAAGGTCTGGTTTGACACGTTTGCTGACCGCATCACCTAGTAACTATAATCATTTATAATGCAGATCTTTTAATTATACATACTCTGATCTGAGGCTCTTAGAGTTTCACATTCTTGAATTGGTGAATGTTTAAAAGGTGGGAGTTGAGAGCGCCTGGTGGCAGAGAGCTTGAGGGGTTAAATAGGTCGGCTGAGCTGGGCCTGCTCCCCGGGGGCACAGAGCTGTGTCCTCATGAGTCACAGCAACTTTGTGACTTTGCTGTTATCAAAAAATTTCCCTTTGACATTTTGAGTTTTGTTTCTTCTACTAAGTAAAGAACAGAACAGTGGCAGTAATGAAATAAACTTTACAGGATAAGCATTGAGGCCCCCTTTGCAAGATGATGTCTCTCTTGGAAAGAACGATGTGTGTGTGTTGTCTCGATGATCATCAAAAATAACGTTAATTATATTGTATCAGATAGAATTCTTGTTATCTAGAGCAGCAGTCCCCGACCTTCCTGGAACCAGGGATCAGTTTCGCTGAAGAGAGTGTTTCCACAGACGGGTGGGGGATGGTTTCAGAATGATTCAAGCACGTCACATTTATTGTGCACTTGATTTCTGTTATTATTGCATAAGCTCCACCTTAGATCATCAAGCAGTAGATCCCAGAGACTGGGGACCCTTGAATCTAGAGGATCATTAAAAGTAATGGTAATTCATATTATATAAGATACAATTTTTTTTTTCTAGAAGACCATTAAAAATAACGTTCATATCACATAAGATAAAATTTTTGTTGCCTAGAGGATCGTTAAGAATCACACTCATGTTGCATAAGATGTAATTTGAGCACAGTAGTCACTCAGCAAAATGCCTCTTGCCCTTTTCAGCTTAGAGAATTTGCCAACTTTGACTTTGATGTCTGGCGCAAAAAGTACATGCGCTGGATGAACCACAAGAAATCTCGAGTGATGGACTTTTTCAGGAGGATTGATAAAGATCAGGATGGGAAAATAACCCGACAAGAGTTTATTGACGGAATCCTTTCCTCAAGTAAGTTCCAAGTGAGGTGGCCAGAATGAATGTAGTTTTTTAAGAAAATGAGCACAATGTAAGTTTTGGAGCCAGGAATCTTGTGTTACTAATAAAGCATCACCTGTAAATTTGGCTCTGAAGTCATTGCCCTCAAAAAAACAAAAGAAACTGTTCTTGGTTAAAATGTATGGCTTTGGAGGCAGGCACACTTACTAACTGTGTCACCACAGATAAACTGGCGGTGGGTAATCAGGTCAGTAATTCCTGATTGATTCTTGGATTGTGTTGCCTGGCCTAAAAGGAGCAGTCAGTCAGCACAGGGCAGTCCCTCTCTTTTGTTGTTGTTCACATTCTAATCCAACACTGTCATTAGTAGGAAATGACAAGGCTATAAAAATTCTTAAAGTATGTGCCCCCTTCTTGCTGATAGATTAGTTCGATCCTGTGTACATGATTCCTCTGGCGGAGGTTACCGGCAACCATTCTCAAAGTACATGTCACATAAATTATCCCATAGGTGGTAGTTGAACCGTATGCAATTTGCTAATCTTAGTTTTTAGCTGAGAAAAAGAGCCACTTCATAAGATTCAAATGGTAAATAAGGGTAAATTTAGGCCACATGTATAGTGGTTGTGCTTATGTTATGTAAATCAGGTTTTTCTCTTTTTAAGCATTTTATTATATTTGATCATGCTGATCATTTAACTGGTCACACTACAATTCAGAGGTACAATCAAGAATGTCTCGAGGCAGAATTAACAAGTTAATTTTTTCTACTTACTTTTTTCTTTAAGACTTAAATCTTTGCAGGGACTTCCCTGGTGGTCCATTGGTTAAAACTCTGCGCTTCCACAGCAGAGGTCGTGGATTCAATTCCTGGTCAGGGAACTAAGATCCTCCAAATGAGCCACACGAGGAGGCAAAAACAAAAAGAAGAAAAACCACACAAATCTTTTTGCTAAAATTTTATTATAAGTGGAAGGTCTTATCAACTTTCTTTGGGAGTAGAGTATACTGAGAATATCTTAATTATTACTTGTATGTGGAATCTAAACAAAAATTTGAACTCACAGAAACAGGGCAGGAAACTGTTTGGCTGGAGGTGGGAGAGAGGCTGGTATGAGGGTACAAATTTCCAGATATAAAATTAATAAGGCCTGAAGATCTAATGTATGACTATGGTTATATGTATAATATGTTTGGTTATATATGTATAACATATATTCTTACATACATATATGTATATAAATATATAGCATGGTGACTATGATTGATAACATGTATAGATTGAAATTTGCTGAAAGAGTGAAACTTACTCTTACCAAAAAAAAGTGCAAAAGATAAACATGTGATGGATGTGTTAACTAGACGAGAGGAATCCCTCCACAGTGTACATATATCACATTATTATGGTTACATCTTAAATATCTTGCAGTTTCATTTGTCAGTGATCCCTCAATAACACTACTTACTACTGTTTTGAAAATGTTAAGAGTTCCCTACCAGCCGCCTGGAGATGAGTGCGGTTGCAGACATCTTCGACAGAGATGGAGACGGATACATCGACTACTATGAATTTGTAGCTGCCCTTCACCCAAATAAGGATGCATACAAACCCATCACTGATGCTGACAAAATCGAAGATGAGGTACTGCTTACCTTTATACTGCGTGCAGCAGTCACCTCATGTTCTGCCCAGATACTCTGCATAATTAATGCTGCTGCTTTATTTCCACGTTTAGTTGTTGCATAAAGGTTTTAAGGGTGCCATGATGTAATGTTAACGTTAGAGTGACTGTTTTATCATTGCTTCTGGCAGGTGACGAGGCAGGTAGCTAAGTGCAAATGTGCGAAACGGTTCCAGGTTGAACAGATTGGAGATAACAAATACAGGGTAAGTTTCCGTGAGAGCTGTGAGGTCCGCTTAAAGGATAAGAATTAAAAATTCGATCTGCATTGTTCCCCAGGAGTGCTAATGACTTATTTTTACCATCTGTCAAAGGGTACTGGTATGTGAAATTGCAGCTTTTATAACTTAAAATTATATAAAGATAGTGTGTTGTATATTAGGACATATCTTTGACATATACAGGATGTCCATTCAAGGAGAAAAATATTCACAGGAAAACACGTCTTGTATATTTAGGTTGCTTCATAATACTTTATAATCTATTTTATTATGATTAGAGATAAGTTGTCATGCTTCCAGTAACAAAAACTATTCCACACCAGGAAACGAAGTGAAAATGTTGACTCATTTTTATGAATGTGAAGAAGAGGCAGTGTTGTCCTCTGATGTAGAAATTTTTTTTAAATTTAAACCTCAGTAACTCAGTTCACCTTTCAAACAATTACTTGAAAGCACTTGTGACTTGGTCACACTTTCTCTATCATTTTTTTCCCCTCTTTTTTTGGAACATCTCTTATTTGTAGTAGCTAGATAGGAAATGTGCTGGGTTTCCCTCATATAGTCTGTTACTTATAAATGAAACAGTATTCATTTTGTTTTTGTATTTCCACATTGAAAAATACTCATCTATTGGGCTGGCCAAAAAGTTTGTTTTTCCACACGATGGCACGGGAAAAGCCAAAGAAACCTTTTAGCCAACCCAGTATACATTTGAATTTTTACCTTAAATTTGAAACCCAAAGACTTGCCAAAGAACTTGCATATAAAATTTTCTGATTATTTGGTTTGAAGTTGGGAAAAACGGGAACTTGCACATCTCTAAACTAGATACTATATCCAGAATCCCAGAGTGTGAGAGTGAGAGAGAGAAAGTGTGTGTGTGTATGTGTTCTAGAGTCATATGAAAAGTTTCCTGTTGAACTAATTGTGTCTTTCTTCCATTTTTCATTTTTTTTTTTTATCAGTTCTTCCTGGGAAATCAGGTATAAACCAGCGGAATGTCTTCTCAAGTTCCCAATGATTTTTTTTTTTTTAACTTTAATTCATAGTCATTAAAGCTTGCCCTGGCCAATCTTTCCCTTGCTGTCCCCTTAGCTACTACATTGTTGGTTGGCGTGGTGTTTCTGTCAACGCTATAAGGGTCCTTGATCCAGGACTCCTTTTTGCTTTGTGTCTCAGATGAGGAGATTACCTTCAAGCAAACCAGATAATCAGTTGTAGTTTGGCTAGGCACAGGGTGGCAAGTACAATTTTCAGTCCTATCTTTGATAATCCTGTTCCCAGCTGTCATATGCAACTCCTCATCATTGCAGCACAGATTTGACTCTTCACACGTCCCCGTGTGGTCTTGGTGCTTGGCCGTTGGGGAGGAGGTTGCTGTGAGCAGGGCAGTGAGAACAGGCCCAGCCTCTGGCAGTGACCTGGGGGGACAGCGCAGAGTGGTCAGCACGGCCCTCGGCCTCCGTGATGGTTTTCTCCAGGGCAGCGGTCATCCGGGTGCCCTGGTTCCTCAAGTTAGGGCTTTGCATCCCAAGGAGACAGTGTCGCTCTGATGGTCTTAAATGGTATGAATCCCTATGAGAAACTGTTTCTCTTGTGACTTGCATGAAATCTTAACCATACTTTATGCCATTTTGACCTCAGAGTTAAGTCAGAATAGACTGACCAAGATCAGAATTTTAGAGCTACAGACAAGAGAACTCATATTTTGATTTAAAGAAGGAGAGTTATGTTTTTTTTTTTTTTTTTTACTCTGGGCTTTTCAACACAGTCACGCTGTTTGTAACGCCTGACCATTTGTGTCACTTCAGTCGTATCTGGCTCTTTGCCACCTCGTAGATGACAGCCCACCAGGGCTGTCCATGGGATTCTTCACAAGAATACTGGAGTGGATTGCCAAGCTCTCTTCCAGCATATCTGACCATGTCTATAGATATTACTCTGCTCCTCAGTTTCTAAGTCAGATTAGATCTTAAGTTTCAAATTACCAAGTATCATTTATTGCAAGCAAATTATTTTTTCAAATAAAATTTTTAAGTCATTTTGAACAGATGTTTTGAAACCTTCCATTAGTTTGCATAAGAAGTTACTTTCCCTTTCTTGTTATTTTCTGAGTTAGTAATTGGGACAGCATCTTTTATGTTTTGAAAGGATGAAATGACCCAAAAGGTGTAAGTCACTGAAAATACAAAGAACAACATTATGGTATGTTTTTTCCTCCAATTTATCTGTTGAAAAAATCAGGGAAATTCTAAAGACAATGGTACCTGTCAGAGAATGCCATCTCAAAATTTAAACTTATTCATATTTATTATGATGGAAATAAATTGAACTGTCATCTCTATAAAATAAATATTTTATATTATTTATATGTGATATAAATATCTGTATCCTTAAAGCTTGTTTTCAACGTAATCTTGGACCAAAAGTGTCTGGTCTGATTATCTGGTTCCTTAAGGGTAATTTTCTCTGAATCCCCTCCTTCCCCTTTGCTTATTAGCAGCACCAAATTTTTTCTAACAAATTAAATATGTATTTTGATTTTTAAATTTTAATTTACAATTCATGAGAAGGTTCAATTACAGGAGAGTTGAAATCTCAAGGCTTAAAAACCATTTTAGAAAAAGCGAGATAAAAAGGTTTGATGGTAAATTTCTGAGTCCCACGGGTACATTTTACATGCTTTCTGGATCCTTCTGAGTTTCAGGGCCTGGGATGGTTGGCTTTGTTCTAGGGTTTTCCTCCTGAAACTCAGCGTTAAAATTTATGAAAAGCAGCAAATTGTTTCTACTTCAAGTTTTTCTATTTATCTTTCATGGGCCCAGACAAATAGTCACAATTGTATGTTCCCTGCCTTAAAAAGAAGCTCTTTATGTCAGCTTGACTGTTCATTTTGCTATGGTATCCGCCAGGTTGGCAACCATGAAATTCAGTCTGGTGGTTTTTGTAAGTTGGTCATGAGCTTGTTAGAAATGATTTAAGGGTATAAAATCATTTCTCATGGGCTTTCATAGTAGATAAACCTTATGACCAGAAACTGCCTGCAATCTAGATTTGTATTCAAGACTTGAAGAATTTGTAGGGTGTCTGAGTGATTGGAGATCCTCTGAAAGAGCAGGAAAAGACAAGTGCTTCTCAGAGTCAGCAGTTTTGATGCATTCAGCTTTAAAGAAAGGCTTTTAGATTGGAACGCTGTATCATTCCTAATGTGTCAGTGTCTGTCCAAATATGACAGTAATTTAAAATGGCATGTTAATCCAGCCTTTAACAAATTAGCCTACCAGATCATTAGTGATGTAGAAATTTTATTTAACTGTGAAATTTTTATTAGTCATGATCATTTACTGTCTCTTTTGCTGTCTGAGTCAGAACTGCTTAGAGAAAGCAGATGAGTTTATGAAGATTTCTGCCACAGATTTCCAACAGCTTTAGGTGTAAGAGGAAGTTTTCATGAAGAAGAATCAGAGTTCATTAAATTTTCTTTAGGATCATGTTATCTCCTGGAAGCCCCAGGACACTGGATCAGTGCTCGTTTTCATGGCTGTGTTTAATCTCTAGAAACATTTTTCAATTAATTCCTTACTAATGTTGTTTCTGTCATAAGAGGGAAAAATCATTTTTAGAAGAGAGCTTCAAGATTACACGTGATCACCTTCGTCATCTCTTTTCACCCTGTTTCCTCTGGGCTAAATCAGCATGCAGCCGTCTAACGCAGATCATGACAAACCCCTCTCTCTGAGATTTTACTAATCGCTGCGAACTAAGCAAGAAGTTAGAGTTGGTTGCTTATAGCAGACCGCCCCTCATGCCTTGGTGGAGATTTACTCTGGACAGTTAGACGGTCTTCTTCCTTCCTCTTCCCAGTTTGGAGACTCCCAGCAACTCCGGCTCGTCCGCATCCTGCGCAGCACCGTGATGGTCCGCGTTGGAGGGGGATGGATGGCGCTCGATGAGTTCCTGGTGAAGAACGACCCCTGCAGGGGTAAGGAGACGCTTACTGTCAGGGCAGGGACCCCATGAAAGCATGTCCATCTTGTGTTACTTTCCAGCATCAGAAACGTACTGGGGTGTACACCCGCAACTAGCACGGCATCGTTCCTCAGCTGTGCTCCAGGATATAGAGGAGAACTGTACCCTAGGATATAAAGGAAAACTATACCCCAGGATATAAAGGAGAACGCTTTTAAAAAGTTAGCTAAAAGTAACTTCCTGAGGCTCATTTTGGTCATATATTATTGGGTTGGCTAAAAAGTTCGCTTGGGTTTTCCTATCAGACATTACAGAAAAACCGAAACAAACTTTTTGGCCAGCCCAATACGATGATGAATGTTCACACTGGTGTGTCAGCCGGAAGTTCCCAAAGCTATGGCAGCCACGTGAGCTGTGTTCCTCTCTTGTTTTTTTCTTTTTCTTTTCTTCCGCTTCTCCTGGATGACTGGGAGACGGGAAACACTAGAATGTATCTTTCTGTGTGAGACACAACCCCCATCTGCAGGTTTCAAAATAAGCGATTCTACCAGCCAAGGACAGGATTTCCTCTGTCATTTAAAAGCAAAGTAAGAGGAAAGAAAACCGAGTGATGAAGATTGCAGGTACTGTACAGGAGAAGTTTAAAAGCGAAAGTTTTTCTGAAATTAGGGGGAGGTGAGGAAGGCAGTATTGAAAAACTTTTTTAAAATAATAAGCTCCTGATTTGACTCTAAATTTTGAAGCTATAGATCAGCGCCCTAAGCAGATGCACGCAACGCACCATAGCTCTCAGGTGGGTGGCCCTGAGCTCAGCCAGCCCGTCCGCGGGCCTCCCTGCTAGGCCACCAGGGGTGATTACACCTGCTGCTGCTGCTGCTGCTGCTAAGTCGCTTCAGTCGTGTCCAACTCTGTGCGACCCCATAGACGACAGCCCACCAGGCTTCCCCATCCCTGGGATTCTCCAGGCAAGAACACTGGAGTGGGTTGCCATTTCCTTCTCCAATGCATGAAAGTGAAAAGTGAAAGGGAAGTCGCTCAGTCGTGTCCAACTGCTAGCGACCCCATGGACTGCAGCCCACCAGGCTCCTCCGTCCATGGGATTTTCCAGGCAAGAGTACTGGATTACGCCTAAAGGAGTGAAATAAAAGCCAAGGCGCCCTTCTGTCTTGTATTTTGCAAACAGTGCACCCTAAGGTAGCACAGCTCCATTTATGAAGCGAGGCAGAAGGCAGAGTGCTCTGTGTGGTTGCCTGAGGAAGGCAGAGACCGGGGCAGAGTCCTCCAGGGGCGTTTTTCTTCCCGAGTCAGCCCTGTGCGTGCTTCTCGTCTTGGAAATTCTGCACCAGAGGCCCGACTGAGCAGCCTCGGTGCAGTCAACCACTCTGCTTTGTTTCTCCTCCTGCTAACGGTTCTCTTGAATGTGATTGGTATCCTGTGTCATCTCTTCTAGTTCATCATCATGGGAGTAAAATGTTACGCTCGGAATCAAACTCTTCAATCACTACTACTCAGCCTACTATAGGTTGGCGACCCCTCTCTTTGCCTCTCCCCTCTGACCTCTGCTCCTTCCTCCTTTGACATTCTTGCTTTCCTCGTTTGTTTTCAAATAATGCGCTTCATCCGTCACGTATGGCTTAACTCACATCCAACTGAGCTGGTGCTTCCAAACTGAAACTCTCAACATTGCACGCCCTTCCAGTGCTGCAGACTCAGGGGCGTGTCAGTGATCAAACGCAGGCCGACGCCCTGCACGCCAGGTTCTGGCGGTGCCTCTTGGCGTGCACATGTGTTGGTCTGAGTGTTGAACCATGGACGACCTCCCAGATCCTGGGCTCTGGCGTTTGTTATTGTGCATGTTGTGAGACCAGGTTTTTAAGGCAGAAAGTAAAAATACCAGCCGCCTTCTTGAAAGTGAAAAACCCGAAAGTTTATGTGTTGTCATCATGATTAATAACCCATCTCTCATTCTGTATAACTGTTCAATTAATCCTGATGGTGCAATATTGGTCTCAATCTCCTGACCTCAATAGTACATACAAAAGCCATAGTCCCTGCCTCCCTGGTCCCCTTGGGGTGGGGATGGCATGGAAAACACTGCCGGCATCAGTAGCGGGTGGATTAACAGTATTTGAGCATGAGCTTGTCATTTTCATGCTGACTCTCTTTAATGATGGTTCCTTTTGCTGGTGTCTAGTGTTAGAATAAGCACACTTTTATTTTTTCTTCCCCCAACTTACTTGTATCCAAAAGGAATGCATTGTAAAGGAATGCATTTGACTTTTTGTGATGCTGAGTTGGAGTTGGCATGGCAAAAAGGTGTTCTTGCAATCCCCCACGTGGTCTGTGGTGCCCGGTGGCGATTTTTCCCCACACACGACTGAGCCCCTCTCTTTTTTTGCCTTCCTCTCTTGTTTGTGTGCCTTGTCACGTGTTCCGTCATCCAGCTAAAGGAAGGACGAACGTGGAACTGCGGGAGAAGTTCATCTTGGCGGATGGAACCACTCAGGGCATGGCCGCCTTCCGGCCGCGGGGCCGCAGGTCCAGGCCCTCGTCGCGGGCGGCCTCGCCCTCCCGGTCCACGTCCGTGTCCAGCCAGGCCGGCCAGGCCGCCTCCCCGCAGGCCGCCGCCAGCAGCACACGCCCAAGGTAGGATGCGTCTTCTCCTCCTCCGCACGCCCCGTTCCAGAGCAGCAGTCCCAGCCTCTGGGATCTGATGTCTGATGTTCTGCGGTGAAGCTGCTCTAATAACAAATAGGAATCAAGTACGCAATTCATGTAATGCGCTTGAATCATCCCCAGACCCGTCCCTGGTGCCGAAAAAGGCTGGGGACGGCTGTGCTAGATAGAGTCTGCTTTTCAGTGTTTGGGGTTCCTAGACTTTGCAGGACCAGCTTTCTCCAAATGCGTCCCTTATCACAATATGGAAGATGCAGGATTAAATATATATATGTGTGTATGTGTGTGTGTGTGTGTGTGTGTGTGTGTGTGTATATATATATATATATATTTTTTTTTTTTGTATGCCTTTGCCTTGTGGCCCATATAGAGACAATCTATTTGGAGACTGATTACCTTTTAGACTGGTTTTTCTTTTTAAAGCTTCATTCATGTTTTTGGTGTGTATGATTGGCCATCAGACCTTTCCATTTGTTTTTAATGATGATCATTCTTACTGCAAAATGAGTGGCTGTGAATCTCTCTTTCCATGGCTTTGCTTTTTGTCTGCCATCCTTCACGTTTGATTTGCCATTGTTCCATACAGATTCTCCATCCTTTAACACGCAATTATGGTAAACCCTGGTTGACAAACAGCAAGGTGTCAACTCCCTGTAAACCAGCTGAGTGCCCTGACTTTCCCGTGTCATCTCCAGAGGTATCGTAAGGCCCCAGATTCCAGCCTAACAGCTGCCTCTAACTGAAACAATCACCTACTAACCCTGCCTCACCTCGCCCTTGATAAATGCACTTTTGATAATACTGTGTCTTTTTAAAGACTTCTGTGTAATAAGTCTCAACCTAGCATTTCTAGGAAGACATGAGAGTAAGGGGTCGACAGAAAAGACGGCTTATCGCTCCTTAACCTTGCCCCCACTGCGGGCTCTTGACCACTTTTGCTTTTTGTTCTCTTGCTCATGCTTGATTTTGCTTTTCTCCCCTGGGAGAGTGAACTACAGGAGATTACACCCAGACCTGAGTCCAGTTTCTTTTCAAGCTGATGATATCCTTCTGCTTCTAGACATAATTTCAGCAAGAAATACTGTAATCCTTTTTAGGAGAGAGTGAAAGGCAGTGTCATTTGCAAGAGAATACTTAAAAGAATGTGGATTGAGTGTTCTCTGGGCAAGGTCCTTCTGACTGTCTGGTATGTTTATTTCTGTCCAAGAACACTGGGTGGTTGAGACATAAGCCTTTCAGTCATCAGTGCAGGGGTCAGGGGCTCAGGTAGGCACAACGTTCTCTCTGATCCTCAGAAGGTGTGTATCTTTATTAGATTTAATGATTTTAGGCAGTGCGCTCTTTTTTAAATGACGCGCTCTATGGGGATAAAATATTTAGGTGATATAAGATTTGCCAAGATTAACTCCTATATCAGATCATTTATGTTCAACTGGAAGTCAACCATATGTCTTTTAAAGAAACTTCTCTGTGAAACGATAAACATAGGCACGTATTTGATCAGAATCAAATATCAGTATTTAGAGGAGAATCTCTAAATACTCTTCCTGAAACCAAGGAGGCATTTCATATTAAAGGCAAGGACTCTTGGATGCGAGTAACTTAGTACCTCTCGAAAGCCTTTTATGCTCTTTCCAAAACTTATGTGTTATTTAACCCTCACACCCATAATGAAAGGCAGGCAGAGGAAATGTCATTGCCCTCCTGAGATCAAAATGATGGAAATGGAAATTACTGGTGGAGATAGAATTGGGGCACAAACCCGTCCTCATCCCCCAGCCCCTCGTGCCTCTCCCTGTCCCCGAGTGAGCGATGTGGTTTAGTATCATGTTCTGTGTCAGGGTGTCACTTCTGATGGATCTGCTGTGGCCAGAACTGAAAGCAGTTGAGGGAACCTTTTGGGAGACGTTTGTTTTAGATATTTAGGGCCATGCTACTCCGTTAGTTCAAATTTTTAAAAAGTGAAAACTCCTCCAAATTAAAGTCTAAATCTATTACTTTAGGTAATAGAAAACTACGTATGATTTCAAATAGCCGTCATGAGACAAAACAACAGTATCCTTCTATGGAAGGGTCTTTCAGAGGACAGAGGAGCTTTGTGGCCATAAAATCAAACCCATCAAGGCAGCTGGCAAGAATGCTTTTGGTGTTCCATGGAGGGTCTGTCACCGTAGCACGAGGGTCACCGAGGGTCTGTCTCACGTAGCACGTCTCCTCGCCTGCGAGTCCTCCTCTCTCTCGGGCTGCTGAGATTCTAAGTTGGGGATTTAGTTGGAGTGGAGCTGTCAGAGTTCATCTGGGCAAGTTACTGCCCTCCTTAGGCCTCCTCTTTCATGACTGTGAAAAAGCGATTAGGTAAGTGTTAGGATTAATTGTGGTTAGATGTGTGATAATATTTTGAACACTTAAGCAATCTATGTATATGAATTCTATTGACATTCTATACTTAAATGTATAGAGAGACTATGTAAATGAATTATAAATATCATTAATATTAATAAATTGCAAGTCTGATGTATCAGTAAGTCTTACATATGCTTTATTAAGCATTTAAAAGTATTTGATAAAAGAAAATTAATTTTAAAAGGCACATATAATTGTATAGATTTATTTCCGCCAAACAGTTCCCTGCGAGCTCACTGAGGAATGCAACATCCTTATGCTTCTCGGGAGATATATTTTTTTTAACTTTAGGAGAATTTTCAAAATGTTGTAGTGATAAAGAAAAAGTGCAGTGATTTTAGACTTACAGTAAGTTTCATAGTTGTGACTGCTTGACCGATTGTAAGAATTTTAAGAGAGTCATCCCAGAATGTTGCCTCTGTGTCTTGTGTGTGAGGACCATAGAAGGTGATGGGGCCAAGAGATAAACGTGACGTCTTAAAAATTAATAAAATATCACTTTGGGGCCCAATTTGTTTGTTTAAATGATGGTTGTCTAAGCATTTATTATGTTCTTTCTGTTCTGTTTATTTCTGTCTTGGTCCCTAAAAGCCTTGCAAGCAGCAGATAATCCAAACACAATTTTTCAGAGCCCCATATTCTCTCTGTACCATGCGATCACCATCCTCTTTTTTTGGCTGAACTCTGAACTCTGTGATATTCACTGACTATCTGAGAGATACTAACATACTCACAGTTTGTTGCCAGGGGTAATCTCCATTTTCATATCTTCTCTCCAACATGGACTCATTCCCTTTAGAGGGTTCCCTCTGAATTCAGGGAGAGAATAACAAGTTAGTAGGTGAGAACCCAGTGCCTTGTTTAACCGATAGGCTCTTCCCTCCACCTCCCAAGGGTCCAGCGGAGGGTTCCCACAGCCTGCGAAGCGGTGTTGGTGGAGAATCATAGGACAAAAGCAGTGTCTGAAATGTCTTTTCCCCGATTAACCGCAGGGGACGCCAATACAAGGAAGCAAGCTCCGACTTCCGGGGTACTTGTCAGGGAAAGGCTTCCACTCCGGGGAGGACAGCGGCTTGATCACCACCGCAGCTGCCAGAGTGCGGACCCAGTTTGCTGGTGAGTCTGGGCTGTTTCGGAGAAGGCACTGGCAACCCACTCCAGTGTTCTTGCCTGGAGAATGACAGGGATGGGAAGCCTGGTGGGCTGCCGTCTGTGGGGTCGCACAGAGTCGGACACGACTGAAGCGACTTAGCAGTTAGCTGGGGTGTTTCTTCCCTGATGTGATCTAAATGTGAGAGTCCCGTTTCTGCCTAGTCAGGGAAGATGAACTGATGCTGCTGCATGCTGCTGAAATGACAGATGGTCCCAGTCATCCATTTAAGGTAGGGGATCAATAAGCCATGGGGATAAGGGACTCAAAAAATCCCTTTCAGAAAGTACCAGAGAAAGATGAGAGAGTGACTGTGAAATCAAAGAAAAGCTGCAACAGGATCTACCCCTTCAGGCCAGAAGGTCAGGCCTTTGCTGCTCCATAATTGCACTGGGCTCTGTTTTGGTTGGAAAAGCCCGACCACTCTGGTCCCGACCCCAGGGTCCAGAGCACAGCAAGCCTCAGTTCAGTTCATTTCAGTCACTCAGTCGTGTCCGACTCTTTGTGACCCCATGGACTGCAGCACTCCAGGCCTCCCTGTCCATCAACAACTCCCAGAGTTTACCCAAACTCATGTCCATTGAGTCGGTGACGCCATCCAGCCATCTCCTCCTCTGTTGTCCCCTTCTCCTCCCACCTTCAATCCTACCCAGCATCAGGGTCTTTTCAAATGAGTCAGTTCTTCACATGAGGTGGCCAAAGTGTTGGAGTTTCAGCTTCAGCATCAGTCCTTCCAATGAACATCCAGGACTGATCTCCTTTAGGATGGACTGGTTGGATCTCCTTGCAGTCCAAGGGACTCTCAAGAGTCTTCTCCAACACCACAGTTCAAAAGCATCAATTCTTCGGCGCTCAGCTTTCTTTATAGCAAGCCTGAAGCTTCTTTAAACTTTCAGGTTTTTTGTCTTCTGTTCCCCTCTGCTTTGAGTTCCTTATCTGCAGGCAGAACTTGTACCAAGCGTGTGCTGTGTGTTTGCGTTGCACACACCCCTAGGGCAGACCTGCCACACTTAGGAAAACACAATCTCCAGTTCAGTACGTCTAATCCTTCCATCTGTGTCCGGTCAGTGGAATTCCATTTTGAGTGGGATGGCCCCCAGCCTATGCTTTGTGTGTGTGTCCAGCTTTTTGTATATTTCATCCACTTAAGGGTCTCAGCAAGGCCATAAAACCCACAGGTATTGCCTGAGCACTTCCTGGGTGTCCAGCAGACTGGCTGAGGTTGAATGTGGTGTTGAGTTTCCAGAACCGGTGGCAGTGGGATGCAGGAGGCAGGATGAGCTGTCTCTGCCCTCTCCCCTCAGATCCCAAGAGGACCCCGAGCCGACCTGGGAGCCGAGCCGGCAGCAAAGCTGGCAGCCGGGCCGGCAGCCGCCGCGGCAGTGACGCCTCGGACTTCGACATCTCGGAGATCCAGTCCGCGAGCTCCGACGTGGAGACTGTCCCCACGACACACAGGCCTACGCCCCGAGCAGGTTCTCGGCCGCCTGGAGCCAAGCCTTCCAAAATCCCCACTCCCCAGAGGAAATCACCTGCAAGCAAATCGGACAAGTCCTCCAAGAGATAGTGCAGTGGGTTCTGCCACAGCCCTTCCTGAAGCCTTTACTATTTAAGTCTGAAAGATGTAACATATGATGTAGAGATTATTGTGAAATATTGCAAGAGGTGAGTTTAAAAATTCTGCAGATGGCCTTATCTGTGTATTTGTCTTTTTCTTTCCTCTGTATGATTTTGGGTCAGATAGTCTGGGGTTGGACTCACATCCTCGGTGAGGCGGGAGAGAGTGTTTGACAGGCACAAAGGTTCCTACTCTCAGCACACATGGTACCAAAAGGTAAGTCCACAGCCTCCCGGCAGCCAGCCCTCCACTGGGCGCTAACATGAAGGATACCTCATGACACATCCCTGCTTCTCTGGAAACCCCGAAAAGCCAAAAAAACACCCTCAGGGGTCTATTCCGAGATGATTTCAGTGTAAACCGCACGATGGGGGCAAAAAGACAAACACACCCACCACAGTTCTTATCCTCGTACTGGACAGAGAACTCACAGAACTCACTTCTGCACCTTCCCATGCTCTGAGATTCCCAGACTCTTGTGCATTTCTGTGCCCATGGCTTCACCCGAGGCCAGAGGCGACCTGGACGTGAGACCTAGTAACTTGTAAGAGTATCATCATAAACTGCATTCATATAAATGTGAGGTTTTCTTTTGCTTGAGTGGACAGTAGCACCTGTACCATTGAACTCATTTTGTATCAAAGCAAGTTTGCTTGCAGAAAAGCTATGAAATAAAATATGTCCCTTAACTACATTGCTATGGAATTAATTTTTTTCCCCAGGGAAAAAAAAATCAGTGTATTTTTTTATGAGCAAATATCCATTTGGAGTGACCAAAAGAGACTTAAAAATGGGTTTATTTTGATTTTCTCATCTGAAATAATCATGTTCTGGTATTATATCTATATTTAATAAATATATACCTTTTAATTTATTATGTATACTCACATACTATAGAAAGATATTATTATAGTATGCATTTAATAAAACATATTCACTTGAACATATGGAATAACTGATTCTTTAAAGTGAATTTTTTCCATTTATTTCTTTTAAATAAATGTTACATGGATGATATCTCTTTATTAACAGTGTGATAGGCTAAGTTTGGGGACAGAAACGCAAGGATATATAATGAACGAATGATAAAGGAACATTCACCAGTCATTCTACTTTTAATTTAATAGGTACCAACCACGTGCCAGCCACTGCTGGTGACACTGAGCCTGCAGGGCCCCCAGCCCTCTTCTGTTCAAAAGGGGAAAAGTTAATAAACAAATCACTAAAACCATGAACTGAGAGCAGGGACTGAATGACAGGGTAGTGGAGTTATATCCTTTTAGCATGCGTGCCTTTAAGAATCAAATGGTAGAGTTTTATTAAAAATGGCATCAAATATAATTAGAAGGATGGCAGATGTTTCCTTTGGACATGACCAGTTATGACTTCCCTCGTGATATTGTCAATTTATTTCAGCAAGTGGCAGTGGTGGTGTTCGGGTTCCAGGTGACAATCATGTTTTCCTCACATGGCCTTTACCCTGGAGGACCTGGAGTCTCCATGGACAGAAATTCAGTACCACTTTCAAGTGACAAAAACTTCTTTCTCAAAGCATGGGCCTCAAGTGTGTGCCTTGGATGGGAAGCATAGTTCTAAGCTAAGAGATCTTGTGTTATAATTCATGCATTCAATTGTGAAAACATCTGAGAAGGCAGTTGAAGTTGTTACTCCTTTGGTGCTTTGCGTATGCTTACATGTCCAGAGAAAGATTTAAGAACATAATTCTATCTCAGCTCATTTGAATGCTGCCCTTGTTAAAAAGCTAGGGATTTTGCCTTTTTGTAACAGAAAAATAAGCTTTTGGAGAAAGGTAAGTGGTTTAAAATATTCCTGAGAGTCTTAAGGAGCTGTTCCTGGTTACTAGCAGTTGCCCTTGTGGGGAACTTTTCACACTTGATGTCTGATGTTTATTTCCTCTTGAATGCTCATTTTCTGGAGCCTCGTGCTGACTTCTGAGGCCCTCCTATAAACATTCCTCCTCCTCGCTGTGTACATTGCTTTCTCTTTTCCTCTTCTTTTTGTCTTCCTCTTTTTGTTTTCTTTCCTTCTTATTTTAAAAACATGACATTGGAATGACTCGCAGCACTAAAAATCAGTGTAAAGATTGGGTCTGTTAAAGATACACTGAGGCGTATTAAGAACTTTAAAAGATCTACAAAACAGAGACAGACTCACAGACATAGAGAACAGATTGGTGGTTGCCATGGGGGTGGGGGTGGGAAGGGAAGGACTGGGAGTATGGGGTTAACAGATGCAAACTACTGTATAGGATGGATAAACAACAAGATCCTGCTACATAGTACAGTGAGCTATATTCAGTGTCCTGGGATAAACCATAATGGAAAAGAATATGACTATAAAACAGAATCAGTCTGCTGTACAGCAGAAATTAGCACAACATTGTAAATGAACTATACTTCAATAAAAAAATTTTTAAAGGATTTTAAGAGTTTATTTGAGCAAAATCCAATTCCAATCAGGCAGCCCCAAACCGGAAGTGATGAGGAGTGTTCCACCAACTGGAGAGAAAGAGTCAGAGCAAGGAAATGACTGCCCTGCTGCCGCTCGGAGCCCAGTTGACTCCTTGTGATTGTCTGTCCTAGGCTTTGATTTCCTGACCTTGAAGTTATGGACTAGATTTACAGGAGAAGTGAAGTGAAGTTGCCCAGTCGTGTCCAAATTTTTGCGACCCCAAAGAGTGTAGCCCATGGGATTTTCCAGGCAAGAGTACTGGAGTGGGTTGCCATTTCCTTCTCCAGATTTACAGGACCACCTGCTTATTGCTTCCTCTTCAGTGGCTTCTACAAATGTCAGGGTAGAGGAATTAGCCCTGTGAAAAGGGACATGCCTTTTGAATATGAAGGACTGGAAAGAAGAAGGTGGTTAGCCTGGGAAAGGGGATACACCTTAAGCTCACATAGTGCTGTACGTCAGTTATGTCTCAGTAAAACTGGAAGGGAGAGAAGCTGAGGGAGTCACGTTACCTGTCTGCGCTGACTGACTGCTTTCAGCAAATTAGATGCAATGGTGTCTTGCTTAAAGAAAGGGTCATAGGTCATGTTGCAAGGTTATGAGCCAAGAAGATTTGAAATAGTTGAGACCAGGGCAGGTCTACAGTTAAACCCTGATCTTCAGAGTGCAGCCTGGTATAGGAATGCAAGATTAATTGAGAGTTAAGAGCTGAAATCAAAATGTTTGCACACAACAAAAGCTAGAAGAATTCAGCACCACCAAACCAACTGTGTAACAAATGCTAAAGGAACTTCTCAGCTAGAAACAAGAAAATTACAAAATGGAAAGCTCACCAGTAAAGGCAAACATATAGTAAAAGCAGGAAATCATCAACACAAATATATCAAAACCACAAATCATGAGAGGAGGAGAGTAGAGTCATGATAGTTAAGAGATCAACTTAAACCAAATTTTACATTTATATGTATACATACATACACCAAATTATGTGTGTGTGTATATATATATATGTATTTCTGTCTGTATTTACACACATACATACTGCTATATCAAAACCTCATGGTAATCAAACCAAAAATCTACAATAGATACACAAAAAAGAAAAATAACCCAAACACAACATTAAAGATAATCATCAAGTCACAAGAGAAGAGAACAATAGAGGAAGGGAAGATAAAAACACCTACAAAAACATACAATAAAACAACAAAATGGCAACAAGATATATATATATATATTGGTAATTACATTAAATGTAGAGATCGAATGCCCCAACCAAAAGACACAGACTGCCTGAATTGATTTTTTTTAAATGAGACCCATATGTATGCTGTCTATAAGAGATCCACTTCAGATTTAGGAATACCTGCAGACAAAGTGAGATGGAAAAAGTTATTCCATGCAAATGGAAATCAAAAGGAAACTGGAGTAGCAATACTCATCAGATAAAACAATTTAAAGACTGCTAAAGAGACAAGGACATGACATTGTTGTCAAGGGATCAACCCAAGAAGAATACATAACAATTGTGAATATATATGCAGCAACATAGGAGCACCTCAATACTTAAGACAAATATTAACACACATAAAAGGAAAAATTGACACTACCACAGTAGTAGTGGGGGGCTTTAACACCTCACATCAATAGATCAGGCAGAAAATGAGGAAACACAGGCTTTGAATGCTACGTTAGACCATATAGGCTTGATTAATGTTTATAGAGCATTCCATCTGAAAGCAGCAGAATACACACTTTTCAGGTGCATATGGAATATTTTCCAGGATCACACGCTGGAACACAAATCAAGCCTTGGTAAATTTAAGAAATCTTGAATTTTTATCAAGCATCTCTTCTGACCACAATATTATGAGATTAAGTATCAGCTACAAAATGATTGCAAAAAACAAATATGTGAAAGTTAAATTATATGGTACTAAACAACCAGTGGGTCACTGAAGAAATCAAGAGAAAATCAAAGACTACCTAGAGACAAATGAAAATGAAACCTGATGATCCAAAATCAATGGCAGACTTCCCTGGTGGTCCACTGTCTATGACTCCATGCTCCCCAAGCAGAGGGCCTGGATTTGATCCCTGGTCAGGGAACTAGATTCCACATGCTGCAAGTAAGAGTTTGCATGCCACAACTAAAAGATACCACACACCACAACTAATGATCTTGCACGTCAAAACTAAGACCTGGTGCAGTCAAATAAGTAAATAAATATTTCAAAAAAAAAAGAAAAATTTCAGAAGCCTGTAAGATGCAGAAAGACAGCTCTAAGACATTTATAGCTATACAAGCTTATCACAGGAAACAAGAAATCTCAAACAACATAAACTTAACAACTAAGGCAACTAGAGAAAAAACAAGCAGTACCCAAAGTTGGTAGAAGGAAAGAATCATAAAGATCAGAGCAGAAATATATACAAACTAAGAAAATAACAGAAAATATGAATGAAACTAAAAGCTG